>JAJKFL010000031.1:29043951-31443951 GCA_021186555.1 Reticulitermes speratus
GGGTTGACGTTAGCACATATATAATTAGGCAAGCATTGCCGGTAGGCAGCAATTCATTTATCTACAGAGCTGCGACGTTTTAGGTTAACTTTGCTCACTCATTTATTACTGTTCGATAGTTTATTTAATGCTTCCATATCAAATATGAGTTTGAGAATCTTTTCAGTAAAAGCTTGGAAGGGTCTACAAGGAGGATATGGTCTGTTTAACACTTCGAAGACTAATATGAAACTACAATGCGTAAGGATATAGTTCGTACCTCACAGAAAACACAGCGTACCGTCCTCACAAGGCAAGGAAATCCATATTTTTAGGCGCATTCGCAAAATTGCTAAAAGCTACTATTTGTCTGTCTGTCCGCCCGCCCGTCCTTCCGTCTATGTGTCTGTCCGGCCGCATGGAACAACTCGGCTCCTGCAGGACGGATTTTTATAAAATTTCATATTTGTTTATTTTTCGAAAATTTGTCTAGAAAATTCAAGTTTCACTAAAATCTGACAGGAATAACGGGTACTTTACATGAAGACCTATGTACATTTATGTTTAGCATCTCGCTAAATTCTTTCTAGAATGAGAAATATTTCAGACAAAAGTTGTGGAGAAAATCAAAACACACATTTTATATTCAATAACTTTTTTCCCGAAAATCTTGTCGTTTATGAGATAATGTTGAAAACTGTGGTAGAGCCAGACAGGCCACAGATGACCATATAATATGGCGCTTGCGCATTGGATGCTGGATAACTAATGCTGCAGGCACACACAGAATATGTAATACTGCTTTTCAACAGCAACAGTGGTTACGCGAACGCGCCATCATGTTAGGTTATACGTGCATTGCCTGTCTTGTTTATTCTGGTTTACATTTAGAACGTACGAACTGGATCGTTAGGTAAATGATATGTTCTGAGAGGGATCGTGCAATTTACTGACGTGTAAATTGCAGAAGGGAAGTCTCCCTTGTGTTGGCGAAATTCATTTGGTAAGAGCTGAGACTAAACAAGAAGGAAACCCATCAGTTGTGTTGTCTCCCTGTTACCAGGGCACTGTGCGTTGCAGATTTCAAGACCCTTTATTTGGGTGAAATAGATGCATTCTGCTGCCTTAATGAATCGCCTCATTAAAGCTAATTGCAATTTACGTTCACCAGCTTTTAAACACTTGCCATAAACTACTGCGTATCTTATGTATATTCCCAGAGACGTCGAGTATGCACTATACTAAAGTCTGTAGGTGGCCTTTGTCTATATTACGTAATTATTTTTCAATTACATTAAACTTACTTATCCCAGGATAATTAATTTATGAAGGAATGAAAGTGGAAAGTTCAAGAACGCTTTAAACAGACTGGAATGTATGGTGCATGGAATATGAGGACTCAAATTATGGAGTGGTAAACCACTGAAGATACGGCGAGTTTGTTTAAAGTTACATTATTGAGATCGCTGTCGCACATTTATTGCGTATATGGGAGAATAAAATTAAAATACATCTTAGAGAAATAATGGTAGGGCGCGGTCTGGATTCAGCTGGCTCAGGACAGAGAAAAGTGGCGGACTTTTGTGAACAGTGTAATGAACCTTCGGGTCCCAAAGGATACTGAAAAATTTTGACTAACTGAGAAACTGTTAGATTTTCAGTAAGGACTCTGCTGTATGGAGTTAGTTAATTGTTTGTTCGTTAATTAGTAGTTAGTTAGTTAGTTAGTATCTTTAGGAGTAGGTACATTATTTATCATTTATATTGTGGCTGTTAAAATTTGTAATACATATTCCGTGTGTCGTCTAGACTAAAACGGATTTATTTGGCAGGTGTAATTGAGTGCCTTGCACAGACGGCGCATTTTATATTACGCCCAGTGGTACAAAGAAAGAAATATAACTTTACATCGCTAGTTAATATAATTTGTTTGTAGAAAGCAGGATAACGCAGTGGTAACCGCGAAAGACATTTTTCGGATGTAAAGTTTATATAATAATAATAATAATAATAATAATAATAATAACCATGGCTCAACAGCCCTATATGGCCTCCTCTTGCCTCCTCTTTCCGAGGTTACTAAGTCGTGCGCATTCGTGGCAGTTGGTGACTGGCCAACTGGCCGCGCTACTATTCTATCGATCCTGATGTGTCCGCCAGAGCCATCTGGCAGGCAGTCAGGAGACTTGGGTGAGAAATGGAGGCTTTGAATTTAGCTTACGTAACATTTTTTATTCTTTTACATGACGTAAATCTACGACATGGGACCGACGGCTTTACTTCCCCTCCGAAGGAAGTGGTGCTACGGATTTTTATCACCGTTAAAAATCCATCGACCTCGGTCGGGATCGAACCCGCGAACCTTGGGTCCAGTGGCGAGCACGCTAACCACTAGTCCACCGAGGTCGACAAAGCTTATATTAATGACTGATAAACGCTGCAGTTTTATCGTGTGTCGACTGTTCGCCTGTCTGCAGTGTACACTACACGCCAATACTCAAAGCGAATAACATGGCGAACGATCCAAAGACTATGCGTGGAAGATACTTCATTAAGCTATGTAATTGTTAACTAACTAGTATTGACCCCTCACAGGACAGGGTGACATACTCACGTGCAAACTCATGGCGTCTTATATCGACCTTCTGTTCATGATTAATTCCTTACAAAAATTGTTTTATTTTCGGATACTCTGTGATGTCACACACAAACCAATCTGTATTGTAACCATTTAAACCGGGATGTGACTCAATCACAAACCAAGCGTGACCATGGAAACTGGAATGTGACCCAATCACACACCAAGCGTGACCATGGAAACTGGAATGTGACCCAATCACACAGCAAGCGTGACCATGGAAACTGGAACGTGATTCAATCACAGACCGAGCTTAGACATATTAGGCAGCCGTTCCGAACTCATCGCTGACCTACGGACAGCCAAGCTACCGTGTATTAAAAATCGGAAAGACTTGGGCAAGCAGTGGCCTTACGAGCCATATCCAAACAAGCCTTTGAAAGGATTGATCAGTAAAACTGACCAGAATGGCCGTGCCTGGCTCAGGCGGTTAGTCGCCGGCCTCTCACCACGGAGGCCCGGGGTTCGATCCCAGGTCAAGTCCATGTGAGATTTGTGGTGGACAAAGTGGCACTGGGACAGGTTTTTCCTCCGAGTTGTCGGTTTTCCCCTGTCAATTTCATTCCACTGGTGCTCCATTAATTGTAAAAATTGGTAAAAAAAACTGCTTATCCTCATCATCTTCATTGGGGTTGCACAAAAAGCCTTAAGGCTATAGTGCGAGGGCCTTTCATAAAAAAAAACTGACCAGAACTCTCGCTGTCAGTGGCAGAAGGCGCCTGTGAAAGGGCGTTACTTATGATGCGCGTGCTTTCCGCTTGCTGTATACACAAATTCCAGCAGATGTACTTCAGTCGGGAGGTGGTGAGATTAGTAATCGGATTTAGATTTCATTTACTGTTGCTTTGTACGCTACACGCTGTCGGGCTGATTCGTTTTTGGTCCGTATTAATGTAAATCATAATTTATATGAGATTCTAAAAGGCTGCTGATGGCATAAAACACGATTACTTTACACAAAGCGCAGATCCCATTAGTATCAATAAATGTTGTTTAAAGCATAGCGATTCTGGTATTCTGTGACAAATATGTATTTGTGCTACGAACCATTAAGGATAAAGGTGCTATGTCTCTTCGAAACGTCTGAATATGTTACGTTTTTCGCTACACAGCGTCACATTCAATAATACCAGAATCCTGAACATAAACTCCCAGGAAACATGAAATCTCGCTTGTTTCAAATGATCTGTATTCATCACCAAATATTATTCGTGTGATGAGATGAAGAAGAATTAGCTGGGACATGTAAAGCGTATGGTGGAGAGGAGAGGCGCATGCGTGGTTTTGGTGAGGAAATCTGAGGGAAAGAAACCACTTCGAAGATCTAGGAGTAGATGGGAGGATAATATTAAAATGGATCTTCAGTAAGTGGGATGAGGGCATGAAATGGATTGATCTGGCTCAGGATAGGGACACGTGGTGGGCTCTTGGTAATGGACCTTCGGGTTCCATAAATTTCTTGACTAGATGTGTACCAGTTATTTTCTCAAGAAGGACTCTCCTCCATGTAGCTAGTTGTTATCTGTTTTAAGAGGTTTAATAGTACACTATTAATAAAATGCAACTTGGTAGGCATTATGACTAGATTTGGGACTATAGATTTATTTTTAAAATAAATAATAGGTAAAGGTAAAGGTCACCCTAGAACAGGCCACGAAGGCCCAGAGGGGGGAGTAGATGTATAGTTCTACTCTTTCTTTAACCTCGGCGCTAGATGGGGGTGGGTGGTCAACGCCACGCCCCGGCCGCTGTACCCCCGGGAAAGAGACCCGGTACCCATATACAGGAGACTGGGTGGGCCCCAGGGCCGGTCTGGACGGGTGCGGAAAATCTCGCCACCACCGGGATTCGATCCCCAGACCCTCCAGCCCATAGCGAGTCGCTATACCGACTGAGCTATCGCGGCCCAAAATAAGTAATAGGATGAAAATAATCTCACGATACGCACTTGTAAAATGTATATTTTGACGTAATTCCATGAGGTACTGTCTGTTATCTTACTCCCAACAAAATTACCAGCTGGTGGTACTTAGGGGTTCCTGGAACCGGTAATACCAAGCCGTGCGACGGAGCACACTAAAATAAAGGTAACTTGGTCCTTTATCGCTGTACAAGCAAATTCACAGTACAAGTCAGATCTTGAAAATAACGTAATTGGCCAGGAACCAGCATGCGAAGTTGCGGGAGTTCTGCCATTAGTGGAAATTCAGCGCAGAAAGTGGCACCGCGCAGGCTGCCCTCAAGTTGGGAATTTCCCACAGGACGTAGTTGTTGTGAAACTTGTTCACTGTGTCTTGGCACTGTTTAGCTTTTTGCGTGTTGCAGCTTGTTGTGTGTGAAATGTGTTTACCGCACTGAACGGAACGTTTAGAAATTTCCATTGTGCCTGCAGAATACGACCAGCTTTTGATATACTGTTCTACTTAGAGCATAATAACACCTCAAATTGTTGTTGTTGTTGCTGCTGCTACTACTACTACTATTACTACTACTAAAGTTGATTTATAATTATTATTTTTTTTATTATCCACGTTCCTCACTTCACAAAAGTTCAGCCGGTTCTCACAAAAGTACCGGTCTCAGTGTCCAAGCACTTATGTACTGTTCTGCCAAAAACGTTCTGGGTATACAGCATGTGTTAAGTATTACTGCTTTGTGCATTGGAATATATAGAGCAGGGCGAAGATTGAGCTGTTTTAAACTGTCGTGTAAATTGTTTGGGATAATACCGTTGTGGATAGTACTAGTGGTATTATATAGGCCGTTTTCAGTTGCCATATTCTTATAAGCTCTTCTTTAAAGTCTGTGTACTTTTGGGCCGATCCCAGTGGCCGCGCGGTCTAAGGCGTGGGTCTGCGGCCGCTCGCTTACTGGGATTGTGGGTTCGAATCCCGCCTAGGGCATGGATGTCTGTCTGTTGTGAGTGTTGTGTGTTGTCAGGTAGAGGTCTCTGCGACGAGCTGGTCCCTCGTCCAGAGGAGTCCTACCGAGTGTGGTGTGTCTGAGTGTGATCGTGAAGCCTCGAAAATGAGGCGGTCTTGGCGCCCCAAGGGACTGTCGAGCCATTGGGAAAAAAAAAATATATTATTAAGTGCATGGAACGGGGTTCTTCTTGAGGAGCTGATAGTTTCCCATGAGTCAATAATTTCTCCCTATTTTATAGAGGCCGAATACTCATAGTCGTGTTAACAAAAAGCCCGACACTCGTCCCAATCTTGAGCCGTCTGAATCCACTTCCAGCCATAGCATCCGGTTTCTTTAATACATATTTCAAGTTTCACACTGTTGACACCGTGCATCTTCGTCATATTAAATTAAGTTATAAACCAACCGATGCACACTAAAACCACTTTTTAAGTAGCTTTATTATAAAATTGTTAAAATTGTTAAAATTGTACCCCAATTTGTACAATTTTAACAATTTTAACAATTTTATAATAAAGCTACTTAAAAAGTGGTTTTAGTGTGCATCGGTTGGTTTATAACTTAATTTAACATATTTCAAGGTTATCCTCCCGTCTACGCCCTGGTCTTCCAAGTGGGCTCTCACTTTTAGGTTTCCCCGCCTAAATCCTGTAAGAATTTTTCATTTTTTCGTGCGTCCCACATTCCATCTGATCCTTCCTGATTTTATCATCCTGATACTTGGGGAGCAGTACAAACCGTGAAGCTACTTCAATATCATGTTACTTCGTCCCTCTTAAGCCCAAATATCTTCCTCTGCATTCTGTTATTATTATTATTATTATTATTATATATATATATATATATATTTTAGAAGAGAATTTGTTACACTTTGTGAGATGTAATAATTTATTACATTATTTTAAGGTGTTTTTATTAATTATGTAAGTAAGTTATTGTTTGTTTGTTTATTTGTTTTGGTTGTGTTTGTTTTATTTTGTTTTGTTTATTGTCCGTTGTTATTTGTGTTTGTATGTTGTGCTGTTTCTGTAATTGGCCATCTGGCTGTTGACTCGGCACATTAATAAACCAGAATTGAATTGAATTGAATTATTACTGATGCAAAAAAGCTTGAGCGCATTCAAACGAAGTTTGTAGCTCTATGCTATAATCAATTCCTTTCCCCAGACAGCAATGGCTATAGTTATGCTAATGCTCTTCAAGTACTTAATTTACGTACTTTACATGACAGAAGACATCAACTTGATGCGATTTTTGTCATTAATGTTTTATTAGGTTCTAAATCCTGTCCGTCTACTTTGGACATTATTGGTCTACGAGTTCCCACTCGAAACCTCCGAGACTTTTCTTTGTTTCATGTTAGCTCATATTATAAAAATTGTCCCTCCGGCCGGTGTGTAACTGCGGCAAATTCTATTTGTAATCATTTGGATGTTTTTAGAAGGGAATTTGTTACACTTAGTCAGATGTGATAATTTATTACATTATTTTAAGGTGTTCTTATTAATTATCTAAGTAAGTTATTGTTTGTTTATTTGTTTTGGTTGTGTTTGTTTTATTTTTGTTTTGTATATTGTCCGTTGTTATTTGTGTTTTATGTTGTGCTGTTTGTGTAATTGGCCTTCTGGCTGTTGATTCGGCACATTTAATGAACTAGAATTGAATTGAATTGATAATTATTATGATCAGTAGTAGTAGTATACTAATAGTAATAGTAGTAGATAATGCATATAAAACACGAAAGGTTATATGCATTTAATTATCAGAATTCTAGCTAAACACAGTAAGAAGTTAAAATCGTGAATGTATTTTAAGATGAAACACAAGTGTAATGTGACACGTTTTCAGTAGCTGGAGCCAATGGAAGAAGCCTGTGAATATGATCAAAATTTGGTCGAAACATGTAGCGTTTAATACAAAAGACTTGTAAAGAATTGTAGCCTACTGTTATTGTAAGTAAATACACGTATGTTAATAATTGCATGTTACTGGAACTCAGCGGTACCGATGCTGAAATACAAAATACAGTTTTGCACTGACACAGTGTGTAAATATGGACCTGTGGTGTTAAGTGTGTTAAATCTTGTTGATGATGCAGACAACAGTTTTGAAATATGTTGTGGTAAGAACTGGGAAATATAATTTCTAAATATGTGGTGCTGGTCTTTGAATAAATATTTGCTGTTGAATCAACGAGAGAATATTTGGTTACACATTCTTAAATGAGAATATAATTTTGGTATCCGATGATGCCTAGAGCGTGTTCACTAAGCCGTTTGTTTACCAACCTTATATCTTACTTTCTGTAAACAGAAACTTTCATAATTGACTCGCTCTTTATTAGGATCCTGTAATTATATCTGCCCTTTGCTTTCACCTTAATTAACCACTGGCTATCAACGGCAGCAGTCAAAATACGTGCAAAAAGCTGCAGTAGATTCGTCATTAGTATTGAGTTAAGTAGAAAATGTAACGAAAGTGCGATGTTGGAACTTGCCTGAGGAAAGCGGTGGACACTTTCTCCAGCTTAGTCACCTTGATAGTTGTGTAATTGGTAACAGTAATGCCGTCTATGCCGATCTCAGTGGCCGTGCGGTCTAAAGCGTGGGTCTGGGGCCGCTCACTTACTAGGATTGTGGGTTCGTATCCCACCGGGGGCATGGATGTTTGTGTTGTGTTTTTTGTAAGGACGGTAGTATGGAACGTAAAGTGACATGAAGGACGAAAGAATTTAAACAGTACAAAAATGGATCAAAGGGGAAAAACCCCGCACAGGCAAAAAAAAAAAATCCCACCGGGGGCATGGATGTTTGTGTTGTGTTTGTTGTAAGGACGGTAGCATGGAACGTAAAGTGACATGAAGGACGAAAGGATTTAAAACAGTACAAAAATGGATCAAAGGGGAAAAACCCCGGAGAAGCAAAAAGAAAATCCCGCCGGGGGGCATGGATGTTTGTGTTGTGTTTGTTGTAAGGACGGTAGCATGGAACGTAAAGTGACATGAAGGACGAAAGGATTTAAACAGTACAAAAATGGATCAAAGGGGAAAAACCCCGCACAGGCAAAAAAAAAGAAAAATCCCACCGGGGGCATGGATGTTTGTGTTGTGTTTGTTGTAAGGCGGTAGTATGGAACGTAAAGTGACATGAGGACGAAGGATTTAAACGTACAAAATGGATCAAAGGGGAAAACCCCGCACAGCAAAAAAAAAAGATAAAATCCCACCGGGGGCATGGATGTTTGTGTTGTGTTTTTGTAAGGACGGTAGTATGGAACGTAAAGTGACATGAAGGACGAAAGGATTTAAACAGTACAAAAATGGATCAAAGGGGAAAAACCCCGCACAGGCAAAAAAAAAAAAAAATCCACCGGGGGCATGGATGTTTGTGTTGTGTTTGTTGTAAGGACGGTAGTATGGAACGTAAAGTGACATGAAGGACGAAAGGATTTTAACAGTACAAAAATGGATCAAAGGGGAAAAACCCCGGAGAAGCAAAAAGAAAATCCCGCCGGGGGGCATGGATGTTTGTGTTGTGTTTGTTGTAAGGACGGTAGCATGGAACGTAAAGTGACATGAAGGACGAAAGGATTTAAACAGTACAAAAATGGATCAAAGGGGAAAAACCCCGCACAGGCAAAAAAAAGAAAAATCCCACCGGGGGCATGGATGTTTGTGTTGTGTTTGTTGTAAGGACGGTAGTATGGAACGTAAAGTGACATGAAGGACGAAAGGATTTAAACAGTACAAAAATGGATCAAAGGGGAAAACCCCCGCACAGGCAAAAAAAAAGAAAAATCCCACCGGGGGCATGGATGTTTGTGTTGTGTTTGTTGTAAGGACGGTAGTATGGAACGTAAAGTGACATGAAGGACGAAAGGATTTAAAAGTACAAAATGGATCAAAGGGAAATAACGGGACAGGAAAAAAAAATCCCACCGGGGGCATGGATGTCTGTCTCTTGTGAGTGTTGTGTGTTGTCAGGTAGAGGTCTCTGCGACGAGCTGGTCCCTCGTCCAGAGGAGTCCTACCGAGTGTGGTGTGTCTAAAAAGTGTGTGATCGTGAAGCCTCGAAAAATGAGGCGGCCTAGGCCTCCATGGGGCTGTCGAGCCATTGAAAAAAAAAATGCCGTCTATACAAAATAGTTATAAATATACTACATATACCTGGTTTCATTACGGGTCGTTTCAGACGGAAACTGTCGGTGTAACGTAATTGTCAGAGGTTCTATTTTGATGTTACAACATTGTAGCCATGTCTTTAACGCACTTTTGATACAATTATTACTGATTACATTGCGAAAATGTGAATTTAATTACATTCAGCAGTTTTAGTTTTATATGCATTCTGTTGGTATTTCAATAATATAAGATTATAAAAACATAATTCTTATCGCATACATTGTCTTTACATTTATGTTTATTTAAAATTTAGATAATTATCAATTAATTGTTATTGTGACCCGAGATATTGCCCAATTATTTTATATGAACATTTGACCCTATAACAACACCTATGATTCAAGTTGTTACTGAATTTTAAATTTTATTTTATGCCAGAAGGGTATTGTACTAACCACATGCAGCAGAATCCTTCTGCAAATGCTGACAGTAGCAGAGTTCGTCAGGAAATAATCCGTCTTTTATATTAACAACAGTTCATAACCTTATTCACAAGAGCCCATACCTCGCCCATTTCCGGAGACTGATACACCCAGTCAACGTTCTTAGACCTTGTATTTAATATTCACCGTGCATCTTGTATAAATTGAAATTAAAACCAACTTGATGCACAATCACTATTTAAAAAAACTTAAATAGTAGATTAATTAGCCCGACATGTTTCGGTCAGGTACCTGACCATCTTCAGGGATATACTACATTAAATTGCGTAGTCCATATGTAAAACACACATAAGATATGAGCCTATAAGGTCTCGTCGTATATAAAGTTTTTCACAAGTCACTAAAAATCACTAAAAACTTTTTTAAAAACAGTCAACACTTGTAATCCCACAATAGTTTCACCTTTTATTAAACTTATAGCACTGTTGTTGTATAATACTTAAGCATATACACTTATGCGTCCTGTTAGGTCTTACACCTTATTTCGCAAACACCCTTCCTAATTTTATCAACCCATATACACGTGCAAGGTGTGGCTATTAAATAACGAGATTAGTTCCACGACAGTTCCTTATTAATGAAGTCCTTCATATTAATTTCCATCGCAAGCTACACACTTCTACTTACTAGCCTTCCAGCCCTCGAAGCATCCCCTTCAACCATCTAATGATAGTGTTTCAAGTACCTCTTTCGCATTCTCCACACCCCTCACGTAACGAACTGAAGGTTTCGATGACAGTTTTCATCAACATTACAATAAATATGATGATTACTTAGCTAGTTTTTATTAAGCATGTTTGCGGGATTTTTAAAGAAATCGGTTTAAAAAAAAATTATCGACACTATGCGAAAATAACGAGGCGCGGTTTGTTAGGCGACTGTGGAAGATTCAGCGGTCACGGTCAGGAGCTGCGCGCGCAGTCTCTTCAGCCACAACTTCAATATCACTCCGCAAGAATTTATTTGGTTAAGTGGTGGCAACCTAGAGGGAGACCTTCCACATTTATAGGTAGGAATTTGATTCGTATAGCTTGCCAATAGATGCTTGAAAGCTACGAACAATAAAATTCTCACACTCTGACCTTCTTTACAGTTCTTATGGCGCATTTGTAGGTGCTTCTAGTGCTAGTGTCTTTACGTACAGCCGTCTTTAGCGTTCTGGGAACTGTTAACGCCCTCACGAAACTTAGCTTTTATTAGAACATAGAGATTTTATTTTATGATATGAACAGGCGTGGCCCTAGACAGTTTAAAACATCCAAAGGTAAGTTATAAAAAATTGCAGAATGCCTATTCAGTGACGCTGTTAACGTCTGTCATCATAAGTTCAGTGACTCGGTGCTAGTATTTTTGCGCCTGGAATAAACAGTGTGCAAATATGAATGAAACGACGTGAGTAGGATCCACTGATGCAGAAGTTACAGGTATCAAAACATAGACCAGTTGTAGCTGTCATGTCTCATTAAATTATGAGTGAACAAATAGGTTACAAGTTAAATAAACATTTAAAATATGTAATCACACAGTAGATTGAGCGTCTTTTTTTTTCATAAAATTTGCTAACCGACAGTTTCTCTTTGGATTATCTCAATAAGAGAACAAATGTGAATCGGCAGTTTGTAGGCCCTAAGTTTGAAAAAAAAGGAATTTGTCTCTTTCCAAGTGTGAAGTTAGGGCTTAGCAAATAAAGTTTGGGGCAAAGTTTATGGTATTTGCCAGGCCGGCTAAAAGCAAGAAAAAGACTGAGAAAAAGTGAGAATTCATTAATTTTTCAGAATGTGGCCACCTCCACGTGCTGCGAGGAGTGTCAGGTTCTATAGTACTCTTAAATGTTTATGTATCCTAACTTTCTTATTTTCACTACACGCATTGTTTAATGTTCCCAATGTTACGGGTTGTTGTAAATAATGTGGATAATAATGAGGACTAATTAGGTCCATGAAGCAGAGTCCTTCTTGAGTTCTTGGAAGCTAATACAGTGTTACTCGGTTATAAGGTCATGAAATGGACTGATATTATGTGTCGTTATAAACGAGTGTTGTTATAACCGAGTATTGTAATGATATGGTTAACAGTGAGGAATTCATTGGTACCACACAATATCTGTCGCTATAGACGAGTTGTCGCGTAAACCGATGTCGTTATAACCGGGTTCGACTGTACTTTCACAGGTAGTCAAAAATTCCTCCGCATTTTATGGAGTCCCAATATTTATTGCTGTGTTCACAAGAGTTCGCCACATGGTCGAGTCAGATTAATCCAACCCACAACTTTCCATTACATTTCCTTAAGATCCATTTTAATATTGTCTTAGTAACATCGCCTACGTCTTCCCGGTGGTCTCTTTCCTTCAGATTCCGCCACTAAAACCCGGTATGTATTTCTGCTGCCATTACGTGCCACCTGTCCCTGTCCGTCCGTCTCACCCTTCTTGTTCTGTTCACCCATCAGTATTTGGTGAGTAGTGCAGAACGTGAAGATTTTTATTGTGCAGTTTGAACTGTGTTCAATTTCGAGTATACGTGTAACATACTGCAACATGTTGATATGTGTAACATACTGTAACATGTTGATATGTGTAACATACTGCAACATGTTGATATGTGTAACGTACTGTAACATGTTGATATGTGTAACATACTGCAACATGTTCATATGTGTAACATACTGTAACATGTTGATATGTGTAACATACTGATATGTTTAACATACTGCAACATGTTGATATGTGTAACACTGTAACATGTTGATATGTAACATACGGTAACATGTTGATATGTGTTTCATACTGTAACATGTTGATATGTGTAACATACTGATATGTGTAACATACTGCAACATGTTGATATGTGTAACGTACTGTAACATGTTGATATGTGTAACATACTGCAACATGTTCATATGTGTAACATACTGTAACATGTTGATATGTGTAACATACTGATATGTTTAACATACTGCAACATGTTGATATGTGTAACACTGTAACATGTTGATATGTAACATACGGTAACATGTTAATATGTGTTTCATACTGTAACATGTTGATATGTGAAACATACAGTAACATGTTGATATGTGTAACACTGCAACATGTTGATATGTGTAACACTGTAACATGTTGGTATGTGTAACATACTGTAACATGTTGATATGTGTAAGATACTGTAACATGTTGATATGTGTAACATACTGTAACATGCTGATATGTGTAACATACTGTAACATGTTGATATGTGTAACATACTGTAACATGTTGATATGTGTAACATACTGTAAAATGTTGATATGTGTAACACTGTAACATGTTGATATGTGTAACATACTGTAACATGTTGATATGTGTAACATACTGCAACATGTTGATATGTGTAACATACTGTAACATGTTGATATGTGTAACATACTGTAACATGTTGATATATGTAAGATACTGTAACATGTTGATATGTGTAACATACTGTAACATGTTGATATGTGTAACATACTGTAACATGTTGATACGTCTAACATACTGTAACATGTTGATATGTGTAACATACTGTAACATGTTGATATGTGTAACATACTGTAACATGTTGATACGTCTAACATACTGTAACATGTTGATATGTGTAACATACTGTAACATGTTGATATTTTACAGTGAGTTGTTAGCCCGCCATCCAGTTCCCCAAACTAGACGACCACCCCTTGTTGGCTGTTACACTGCTTATTCAATAAATTTGCATCTACCTTTTTATCTCCTGGAAAACAGAACAGGAAGAAAGAGAATAAATAAGAAGAAACCATAGAAATAAATAAATTGTTTAAATGAAGAATGTGTCTAAGGGAGCAGGAATGGAACAGCTAAAGCAGGGGAGAAGGAACTCGGCTAACAAGGACGGAAATTGTTGAATGTAATTATGATCCTTAATTCCGCGCTCAAACCCACGTTTCGTAATGCCTTGTTTGGAGCGAAGCTCCGTTTGTAGCAACACCCATAACAAATTAATCATAGTGCTATCTGGAGTTTAATTCGATTTGAGTCAAGTAATCAGCTACACTATTTGTCACATAATTACGTGACGTTTCTAATTACAATTAACGTTAAACATTTCTGCAATAAATTATAAGCATTCTTCACAATCTCCCGTCTTTCTGTATACCGCGTTCTCTAATTGTACGTAGCGTTACTTTTCCTGTTTTGGCCAGTAAGAATCCTTATTCTCGAAATCAGTGATAAATCGATTTTAGCTCGTTTTAGCTGCCACGTGATCCAAGTCGTTAAAGGGTATTCCCCTTCGTAATTGCTTATTACTGCCATCTCACGGAACCAACGAACAACTTCTGAATCACACCTCCAAATTCTCCTTTTTCTAATTTCCGTACCCTTCATTTAAATTAGTGACTACGTCTTAACAAAGCGCTAATTTACGGCCACAAAATCGTTCTATAAAGTGCACTGTTCCTTCCATCCAACTCTTTAGGTTACAATCACAGATGCTAGCTGCACTCTAGGCTTAATAGTAAGAGTGTGGTGTGAGTTTTGAGCAGCAACCGAAGATGCTGGAACAGATGGCATTCATGCCTAACTTTAAAGGAATCTGGCGATGACTGATATTTTGAATATCATCCATTATCTAGGTCTATTAAATCAAACATTTTGGAGCCTGATTCTCTCTCCTTCTTGAGATGGACAGAAAGGATGGATATCCTACTCTGTTACACCTATTAGAAAGAGATAGCCTCTGTCATTATCCAGTGATAGATGTCCAGTTTTTGAAACGCTTTCGGTATAATAAAACGGAACTTTCGACAGTGCCGAATACATTACTCAAGTTTATAACATTATATCGTACAGCTGATGATGTAGTTGCCTCTGTATTTAAGAACAATGCTATGAAGCCATATGTTATAGTGTAGGTTTGTTCCACGGATTCGTAATTTTGGCATGAGGTAGAGGTAAATAGCTTCACGCCTGGTCCGCTTTATATACCTGAGAAAGGAGCTGTAGGTACGCGCTGGATACGGCGCTGCTTTGGGACTGTAGCTAGCTACTGGCGTACTTGTGGACGAATTTTTTTTTAATCTAGTATGAATCATAAGGTGTGCCTTTATACAGAGTGACGTATTTACATGTAGCATGTATCAGTTCCACGCGAATAGAGGAAGCCATCTTTATCAAGACGGCATCTGTAACATGGACGCAGACACAGGAACTCAGGAGTGAAGTAAGTGATATGACAACGGTATGCGCATGCGCCAGCTTTGTAAAATACTTCCTCAATACGAACAGACTGCGCGGGCATGGGGGTGACTTTTTAGTGTGCCACTCTGTATTTGCTTGATGTAGTCCGCTGTTTTATTTGTAGATTTAAATTATTAAAAAGTTAATTCCTACTTGCATAGCTGTCACATTGACATGCATAATATCAGGTTATATGTGATGACTGATAGGTACTGTGACTACATATTTTAGCTAGTAAATAGCTACTTTCAAGTAAATTCCAGGACAGTTTCTTATAAAATCTGTATCCTGTTTCCACAGCTATTATATTGACATGTTGATTGATAATATGTATGTACTGTTATATTAAAATGGCTATTTACATGCCGAAACATGTTGCCATGTTGATTGTCTGATAATATGTATGTACTGTTATATTAAAATGGCTATTTACATGCCGAAACATGTTGACATGTAGATTGTCTGATAATATGTATGTACTGTTATATTAAAATGGCTATTTACATGCCGAAACATGTTGACATGTAGATTGTCTGATAATATGTATGTACTGTTATATTAAAATGGCTATTTGCATGCCGAAACATGTTGCCATGTTGATTGTCTGATAATATGTATGTACTGTTATATTAAAATGGCTATTTACATGCCGAAACATGTTGACATGTTGATTGTCTGATAATATGTATGTACTGTTATATTAAAATGGCTATTTGCATGCCGAAACATGTTGACATGTTGATTGTCTGATAAGATGTATGTACTGTTATATTAAAATGGCTATTTACATGCCGAAACATGTTGACATGTTGATTGTCTGATAATATGTATGTACTGTTATATTAAAATGGCTATTTACATGCCGAAACATGTTGACATGTTGATTGTCTGATAATATATATGTACTGTTATATTAAATGGCTATTTACATGCCGAAACATGTTGACATGTAGATTGTCTGATAATATGTATGTACTGAACTTCACGCAGACACGAAGGAAGGAGGTCCTACCAACACATAACACACAGATAACTGGAATACACACCGGAAAATAGGACCACGCTGCCATTAATTAGTTAATAGAGTACACTACAGCAAGTAGTTTGTATATACCACTCGATTTTACTGTTAATTTTAATAACTTTTAGCAACTCAACAATTATACAAATTTTATGAAGTGGTAATAACAAATATTGACTCACTGTTATGACGTAACTTAAGAATTGGTCTGTATAAAAACTCACTTTAAAGAAAACCCTGATGATGGCAATATAATTGCCGAAATACGTATTGGGGCACTCTTTCAATAAAGAAAACAGTGACAAACTTGTTTTGGTGCATTTGTTGGTAGAAATATCAATTTATGTACTGTTATATTAAAATGGCTATTTACATGCCGAAACATGTAGTCATAATATATATAATTTACCGAATATAACCTGATACTGTACATGTCAATATAATAGCTATGTAAGTATGAGTTTAGACGTGTAATTATTTATAAATGTCAGTTGTACATTCGGCTCTTCAGAGTGCGAATCCGTCTATGTTCCCGGTATTGTCATTGACAGCGGGAAGACTTGGAAACTGCTGTCCTTTCTTCCCTTTAATATGAAATACGGAATCAATAACTGTCTTGGAAAAGGATAGACTCGCTATAATGAGGAGGTTCACGCTGAAAACGGCGAAAATGCGAACTATAAACTTTTAATATGCTCATTTGTCTTGCGCCATTGTGTTCTGCAGTGGCGCTGCTGTGAGTGGCTTCTCATCTCTACCCATTATACGTGCGACAGGAAGCTTATATAGCGCACTACGTGGCGCAGTAATATGCTACGTACACTTTTAAAGGGTTTGAAATATTACGCTGCACTACCTGAACAAGGGGTGTCCAACGCCAAACTGAGTTTCATGTAACTTTTACGAAATTGTCTGCTTCAGGTTACAAACCGAAGTGTGTCCTTAGCGATCCTTAGGGATGCTCAGTCTCAAATTAAAATAAGAAATTTTGAGGTTGGAATATAAATTAAGAACTTGTACGTCCACATTCAAAAAAAGAGACCACCAAAAAAAAACAGATATGTGCAAGCCGTCTCCTATTCTGCCCTTATTTTTCGTATATTCATTGCTACATTATTTTTGCTTACTTACTTGCTTAGTCGTCCTCTTCAACCTTCCGGTGTCGAGGTTCACACGAGGGATCTCCATGCAGATCTGTCCATAGCCTTTTTCCTAGCCTGCCTCCAGTCCACTCCTCTCTCCTGGAGTCCTCTCCTTACATACATTATTTTTAAAACCCCAAATATATGATATTTTACAGATTTTATTTCCAATGCGTTTTATGTTGTGTAATTTTATATGATAATATATATTGTAAGTTTTGAGATCCAAATTCTATACTACTGTGGGTATTTTTACTCTTTATTCATGTAAACAGCCTGATGATGGCCGTATTGGCCGAAACATATTGCTGATGTGTGGATAAGTAAATGAAATATTTGTTTTTTGGACTGGACGTATTATATTTATCATTATTCAAAAACACAACGGGGATGAATTGTTTTAAAATTAAGAACTTCGCTGGACACCATGACGACCAAACTGCCTTCGTTCCGTTTATTCATGTATTTTATGTGTTATGGCCTGGGATTTAAAATTCGAAAAGCGAAAATTTCTCAGCATATTTGCAATAATAACCAGTTTTCTGTCAAAATAGTGTTTATATCATATTTAGCCCAGAAAATGAAAGGAGATGATTTAGTGTCGTCTGCGTACCATCACCACTTCAACATTCGTTCCTGTTGTTATTCCAAAATGCTGTGCGCCTGAAGTGGACGGAAGGCTATGAGAAGGACCTGAAAGGAAACATGTTAGATTAAACCATTTCATATCAACTGATAATTCAAAGTTTTATTATTTGCCATTAAGTGTAAGTTCCTCCTATGGCTCAACAGCCCCTTTTCGGGTGCCTAGGCCTCCTCATTTCGAGGTTTCACGATCACACACCTCTTTAGACACACCCACACTCGGTAGGACTCCTCTGTACGAGTGATCAGCCCGTCCGCAGAGACCTCTACCTGACAACACACAACACTCACAACAGACAGACATCCATGCCCTAGGCGGGATTCGAACCCACGATCCTAGTAAGCGAGCCTTAGACCGCACGGCCAATTAAGTGTAAGTTCCTGTCATAAAAACACAGCTAAGACATTATAATGACTAGGCTACGGGCTAGTTAGCAGAGAGCTTGTGGTTTGGTTCTCGACAGAGGCAAAATATTCTTTGCTAATGAAACCATGCAGTCCGGATCAGTAGCCCATCCAGCCTCCTGTTTAGTGTACAGTGGCTTGGGCGTAAAGCTAACCACTCATGTTTATCTAATGCAAAGATTAAGAATTAGTGGAGCTGTATCTCCATTCCCACATACTCCTTCCTGTCGTGCACATTGACAGTTTGAACTTTATTTCTGCTGAGTAAATTGGGTACAAGAATTGTAAGATAAACAGTCTTACAGAACAGATGTGACCGTTAATACTGTAACTGTAACATGTATCTAAAAGTCACAAAGCTGCATGAACTCAATATTAAATTAAATTAATCTGCAGGAACAGAACTGAATATTAATTGCAATGGTCCGTGAACAGTACGTAAACTTCAAGTTTAATTAAACGGTTAATTCATTCGTTTTGAAACTTTGTCTGTACCGGGAATGCTCAAAGCGAGCCGACACGAAAACTTCACACGTAATCATATCCTGAGCTACTTCTGTCTTAATTCGCATCGTCTAATTTAGGCTAAGAAAGACGATGTAATAAGATATTCCATCTACGCACTGAAATACGGTTTTACATTTATGCTATGTAATGGAAACTGAGATGTTTGTTAAGAACAAACGACCAAATAAGTACTCAACCATTATTAACCCTTTAAAGACGAAGCGTAAACTGTTTCATTTAAAGACCCAGTTCGTACCTCGCAGTAAACACTTTTCATCTCGGTTACAAAAACAAATCAATTTATTTTATGTAAGGCAAAATTCGCTGTTTGTTATAATATAAATACAATACACACATAAATACAGTGTGGGCAGAATGTTTAATTTTTGAATGTTACAACTGTTGATGCATCCAGTAGCCATTAGGCTTTAAAAGGTTAATGAAAATGTATACTGCTTAAGAGTCTATACTAATGGGTTTCGTGTTGTACCGTAGGTAGGCTAAATGGAAGAAGCATTAATAAATGTCACTTGCTTTTGGCTTAGGGCATTTTAAGTTTCCGAAGCATGAGCCTTACTACGTTTCATTGTCAATCATACGACTGGCACATCTGTTTGTAACACGTTGCCACAGACATACGTCACGGACCAAATTACAGCGCCGTATTTGAGGTTTTAATATCTGTGTTACTGATCATTCAAGTCTCATGGATGTGACGACGTTTCGAAAGAAACGTCGGTAAATATTCACAGGTAGACACGACGTAACATCTAAGTTGCGAGCGATGAATTTAAGGCACGTGTTTACATCCGATGCGGACAGCATAATTAACTGAAATCATTCGGCGACAGGAAGTGACGTTTCATGCACTGGGACCCGTGCTCCGTGAATGTCGTGACGTCAGAATCAGTGCACATCTAAAAACTCGATAGTATGTTTCTTTTGAATTATTATTTTTAGAGAAGTTTGGATAAGTAACTTTTAGGAAGGAGTATATTTATATTTGTTCAGGTCCACGCAATGATGGAGTATTAATTTGCTGATATAATCGTGATTTTTGGATCAATTGTAGTGCCAGTTCCGAAGAACAAATTCCACTTTGGTGTAATGTTCCAGTTCGAAACGGAATACATTAGTATCGTGATATATTTACACCGTTCTTAATTAAGTTGCATTCTGCTGAGGTATGACGCCCTGTTTTAACTTTAAATAGTTGCAGAATTTTCTGAGCAGAAGGTTCGTACAAACCTTCGGTAACTGCCAATCACACAGCGTTATACTCACAGAAGGATGTAGTCTTCGGAAGACGTCAGTTTTAAGTTTCGGTAATCTAGGAATAGCATGTTAGATATGAAGCAGTCGTACCCAAATTTTTTTGATTATGTGGACCCCTTTTTAACTTATGATTATTTCGAGGACCCCCTACATATTATTGTTGTAATTCTAAGCTGTATTAACTTAGAAAACACGCAATGACAAAGGAACTGTAATTGTAGAACCGTTGTAAGTGAATTATATTTATAATAATTAAATTCGATTCTGGTTTATTAATGTGCCGAATCAACAGCCAGAAGGCCAATTACACAAACAGCACAACATATAAACACAAATAACAAAGGACAATAATACAAAACAAAAATAAAACAAACACAACAAAACAAATAAACAAACAAACAAAAACTGTCTTAGATAATTAATAAGAACACCTTAAAATAATGTAATAAATTATCACATCTGACTAAGTGTAACAAATTCCCTTCTGAAAAACATCCATATGATTACAAATAGAATTAGCCGCATTTACACACCGGCGGAGGGACAGTTTTTATAATATGAGCTAACATGAAACAAAGAAAAGTCTCGGAGGTTCCGAGTAGGAACTCGTAGACCAATAATGTCCAAAGTAGATGGACAGGATTTAGAACCTAATAAAACATTAATGACAAAAATTGCATCAAGTTGATGTCTTCTGTCATGTAAAGTACGTAAATTAAGTACTTCAAGAGCATTAGCATAACTATAACCATTGCTATCGCGGGAGAGGAATCGATTATAGCATAGAGCTACAAACTTCGTTTGAATGCGCTCAAGCTTGTTTTGCATCAGTAGAAGTAATTGAATTCCATACAACAGATGCGTACTCTAATTTGGGTCTAACAAGTGAAAAATATAAAATCAATAGACTATCAAGAGTCGAAAATGAAAAGGTAATATTACGAATGAGACCCAAATAATAATATAATAATAATAATAATAATAATAAGGCATAACTTGGGACAAATTTCCTTGCAATATTTTTTCTACCTAAGATCAGTTTTTTTTTGGCTACTGAGTTGAAGAGGGGCAAATAAAATAAATTGGGATGAGAGTGGGGCAAAGGGGTGTACGTGTACTAAGGATTGGTTCAAAATCAATCTTATCCCTGTTTCTAACTTGACTGTTTCATAAATTAAATTTCCTAATACCCATGGTCGATTTTGCCACGCGCATTGTTTCTAGCCAAGTTACGCCTATGATAATGATAATAATAATACGTTATCAGAGGAAACTATCGCTGGCTGGAGGAGCAAGAATTGTTGCGAAGTTATGTGAATTCTTGGGTTCCTCGGAATGAAGTGGCTATGTCCTTACAATAAACCAGCGTTCCCCCGGTGGTCCGCGACATATATGTTGGGAACCACTGGTATTGCGGAATGAAGGGTGAAATTGTTTGAGTGGAAGAAGCTCACAGGCAATTAGTGGGAACTTTTGCAACTATACAAGTAGAAAGACGAAAAGCCGCTTATGGAAAGGCTCAGTTTTTGGAGTGGCTGCAGCGCTCGAGAGACCACGTCCTGTCCCGGAAGATATGAGGAAATGCGAGACAGAGGTCAGTACGGACACTAAAATTTACTGCAAGGACTTAACAGAAATGCTTCTTATGAACCGGTGAGTTAGATGGATAAATTTGTTGTCATTAGCGCAGGAAGAAGAGGCTCGGAATTGTTACACAGAGACGTAATGAGAGGTTTAATGTAGTAACATGCAACTGGTCAGTCATTTTGTTATGAAGGTAAAGGTAACGCTATCCCTTTACAGGCCTGCACAAGTCCTTAGGGCTCCCTGAATTTCTGGACAATCGGCACATGAAGGTGGTAAGGTTGTCAGCACTACGCACCGGCCGCCTTTACCCCCCAGGAAATATTCCTGGTACTCATTTCTGTTAGAGGCTGAGTCGACCCCAGGGCCATAGTGCGACCGAAAGGATTATGTCAATGAAAAATCCCAGTGACCCCAACGGGAATCGAACCCGCTACCTTCCGGCTTGTAGCGCAGTGCCTCAACCAACTGCGCCACCGCGTGCCGAGTTCCACTCCATTTTTATCGCCGACTAAGCACTGCAGAGCGGGCGAAATTATCGGTCGCTACGCATCAAGAGTGTCGTCCGCTCTACGGACAGCAGTCAGGCGGTAAAAATTCCTCTCTGTAAATGAAATTTTTTACGGCATGTAAAAGAACCTTCGGGCATGAAGAAGAACCAGTAGTGTCCGTAAGCTAAATTCAAGCGGCCATTTCTCACCCAAGTCTCCTGACTGCCTGCCAGATGGCTCTGGCAGTCTCATCAGGATTGAGTTGAAAAGCGCGGCCAGTCAGCCGGTCCCTCACTGCCGCAAATGCACAAAGACCTCGTAACCTCGGAAAGAGGAGGCCCAAGCCCATATAGGGCTGTCGAGCCATGGTTATTATTATATTATTATTATTATTAAATGAAATTTAAAGCTACACACTATATGACAATAATCCTAATAACATCATATATTACGTTATAATTATGCGGGTGATGAGATCGAGATGGATGGAATTGGGGTGGAGACTCGGCGCATGTCGTGGAGAAGGGAAATACCTACAAGTTTTCGTGGGGAAACCTGAAATCAAGAAGTGTTTTATAGTGCTTGATCCTGTAGGTGTAGGCGATACGATGTTTGCAACGTGTGGAATTGTATCACCTAACGACACGTGCCGAAACGCTTGGTTCTTCAGAGTAAATAAATTGTAGTATTTTGGGACCAATTGAAATTTTTCTAGAGTGAAATTACCTTTAATTAACTGCTACAATTAAAATTCGATTTAAAATCAGAACGGAGCACCGGAAGTGCGGTTTATCAGGTAGGTCATTATACTCAGGTTCAAAGGTACAGTCAGTATTTTCATTAGTGTCGCCCTCTCTGCTTCACTGCATGCTTTTCTGTGCACTTTCACGCTTATGTTGAGTCAGGTGGAACTTAATAAGGAGGTACTGGAATTCGATGCACGCAAGTCACACCTATGCTTCTTCGTGCAACACTGAAACAAATAGCACCCCTGTTGTAACGAAAATTGCGAACAGATTGTCGCAGCAACAAAGACCCAGCACACGGCAACTGCACTGTTAAGTTCCAAAAAATATCAAATACAGTCGAACCCGGTTATAACGACATCGGTTTATGCAACACCTCGTCTATAGCGTCAAATATTCTGTGGTACAAATTAATTCCTCACTCCTAACTATAACTACTCGGTTATAAGATCACTCCTTTATTTTTTTTAATGCCTCGACAGCCCCTTGGGGGCCTAGGCCGCCTCATTTTTCGAAGCTTCACGATCACACTCAGACACGCCATACTCGGTAGGACTCCTCTGGACGAGTGATCAGCCCGTCGCAGATACCTCTACCTGACAACACACAACACTCACAACAGACAGACATCCATGCCCCCTGCGGGATTCGAACCCACAATCCCAGCATGCGAGCGGCCGCAGACCCACGCCTTAGACTGGGATCGGCACACTCGTTTATAACGACACAAAATATTCAGTCCCCTTTATGACGTTATAACCGATTTCGACTGTACATATACCTTACTGCAGAGACGGCGTGTAAACGAAAACCCCGCAGCTTTATACATTGATATCCATGTTTCGTAGGAATCTGAAACCTCAATCTTTAGTAAGAATGTAATTGCGTGTGATTACTTTAACCACGAATTTAAGGCAATAGGTTCTTTCGAAACGTCGGTGTCATTTTCCCAAATTAGACGGTCTCAAATTCCAGATGCCAATCATCTCTACAGTAGGCTACTCAACGTGACATCCTGTGACTTCTGCTTAACCCTTTAACTCTTCAGGGGCGAAAAATTGAAAGTACTTTTCTATCGAATGCTCTCCGATTTCCGAAAAAGCATTGTTTTTTTTTGGAAGGTTCCCAGGCTTTATACCTTTTTGTCCTTTTAGCAAGACCAGCATGTAGATAAAAATCAGTATGGAGCATTGATGGAATGATATTGACAGTGGAAAACAGAAGAAGTCGGAAAAAAACCTGTCCCACTGCCACTTTGCCCACTTCAGTTCCCACATTGACTGGCCTGGGATCGAGCCCGCACCTCCGCGGGAAGAGGCCGTCTACTAACCGCCTGAGCCATAGCACGGCATCTAAAGATGAAAATTAACCTCAATTTATTTAAATACTCAGTTCGTACCGCCCAGTAAACACATTACATCTCCGTTATAAATAACTAATCGATTTTGCATATAGAAATAATTTCTGTTTGTTCCTTGATCTATAAAAATTACAGAAATACAATCTACGTAGTATGTGCAGAATATAGGATTTTTTTGCAAAGCCCCTCGTGGTACACAAAGTAACCACTGAACCTGGACTGGTGAAAGCAGAATGGTTATTCCACGAGTTTTAACACTAGGAACTCTCCATTTTGCGAACACAGTGTATTTTTTTTTGTTCCTTAATAATCTCACAGTGCCGATCCCAGTGGCCGTGCGGTCTAAGGCGTGGGTCTTCGACCGCTCGCTTACTAGGATCGTGGGTTCGAATCCCACCGGGGGCATGGATGTCTGTCTGTTGTGAGTGTTGTGTGTTGTCAGGTAGAGGTCTCTGCGACGAGCTGGTCCCTCGTACAGAGGAGTCCTACCGACTGTGGTGTGTCTAATGTGTGTGACCATGAAACCTCGACGAAACGAGGAGGCCCAGGCCCATATATGGCTGTCGAGCCATACAAAAAAAAAATTAATCTCACAGTGTTCAGGTATTATTTCCCCACGCATCGTTAAGTGACTGGCCTTTCTGACGGAAACAGCGTGTGTTCTGTGAAGTTACGAACTGAATCTTATATATCCATGTAACGTAGATTAATTTAAGTATTTAAAGCGTTAAACCGGAATTAGAGTTTTAGAAAATAAAATATCAAAACTGTCCGGTGAGGTCGTCATTAAACATCCCAGAAAATTTCTTACAAGATTCTGGTATTCTTTTATTATGATGTATTCGCCGTTCTGCTGCTGTTGCGTCTGCGCAGAAGAGACGGATTCTGTTGGCATGCCATTAGGCCGATTTCTTGTTTCAGAGGCGGCAGGTCATTAATCAACTGTTCCATAAATGTAAAAACGGAATCCTCAGCTCGCATAAAAGCAGCTGCACATTTTCCTGCCTTTTAACGAGCTCCTTTGTGAAAACCCCATTTCATTTTTCATCAGTTACGGAATTCGCTTAATGCCAAACTGAACTTCTTTCTTCGAGACATCAGTTGGTAACCTTGCTGAACATTACAACTGCATTTTGGTTTCCTAAATGAACTCACTTAGTTTACCCATCGAGTGCTATTATCAACTCTCTAAAGACTTAGAGAAAGGATGTGAAAGTAATTTGCTTGTCCAGCTCTCTGTCTGATTTCCCAAAGAGCATGGCTTCACCCATCTTTTCTTCTAAGATATTTATGAGCATGGAGCAATGGTGGAAACAGGGAAAAGCGAAGTACTCGGATTTAAAGACTTTAAAGGTAAAGGTCACCCTAGAACAGGCCACGAAGGCCCAGAGGGGGAGTAGAGGTATAGCTCTACTCTTTCTTTAACCCTGGGCACGCGGTGGCGCAGCTGGTTGAGACACTGCGCTACAAGCCGGAAGGTCGCGATTTCGATTTTCAGTGGTGTCGTTGGAATTTTTCCTTCACATAATCGTTTCGGCCGCACTATGGCCCTGGGGTCGACACAGCCTCTAACAGAAATGAGTACCAGAAATCTTTCCTGGGGGGTAAAGGCGACCGGTGCGTAGGGCTGACAACCTTACCACCTTCATGTGCCGATTGTCTAAAAACCTGGGAGCCTCGACCTCCTGGAGCCCTAAGGGCCTGTCAAGGCCTGTAATGGGATTGCTTTACCTTTACCTTTCATTAACCCTGGCAGTAGATGAGGGTGGGTAGTCAACTCCACGCCCCAGCCGCTTTACCCCCGGGAAAGAGACCCGGTACCCATTTTATAGGAGGCTGGGTGGACGGGTGCTGAAAATCTCGCCCCCACTGGGATTCGATCCCAGGACCGTCCAGCCCGTAGCGAGTCGCTATACCTACTGAGCTATCGCGGCCCAATTTAAATACTTTTGTCCTTCAAATTATGTATGAAAATTAGAATTCGTAACCTTATATGCTCACATCTCACGTGTGTTTAACATATGGACTACGCATTTTAATTTAGTATACCCCTGAAGATGGTCAGGTACCTGACCGAAACATGTCGGGTTTAATGTAATACTAATATTAAAGTTTTTTTAATAGTGATTGTGCAACAGTTGGTCTTGGTTTTAATATAATTAAAATTAATAGAATTCGTAACTTGTAGAGAACAAACTCTGTCTCCATATTTAAGACTGGTCTGTTAATGCTTTTGAGGGAGATGAACGCTGTTTTGTTCGAGAATTATACGAAACGCGTATGCGAATTGCGTGAGCAAAAATACAAGATTTTAACTTGAGTGCGTATGAAATTGTAAGCCAGTATGCCTGTGTGATACGTTGCAGTGTGTGTGTGTGTGTGTGTGTGTGTGTGTGTGGAACGTCGAAGTGCTTTCCACAATGAAAATTAAACATTTAGCTTAGAATTATAATTACAATTTTACGCTCAGTAAGTTCGGTCAATAAAAGTTCCATTAAAACTGTTGCGGGAATTTTTCAATTTTCAAATTGTTTTAAAAATAGGGTTTGTGCTTATAAAATAATAATGAACATGGGAGCTTATTAATAAAGTTGTTTCGAGTACAGAAATTTATAATAGAGTCACAGACTAATAAATGTACATTATGAAAGCAATAATCTCAGTTTTTCTGGTTCTGTGTTTTACATACGCAAACACGACCTCGTCTGGTGCAGTGAAACTTTAACTACGAGAGAGGTTTACATATGTTTTACAGTTTGGAATAGACAGGAGCATGTAGAATTATTTTTTCTAACGTATTTTAATCCCTGCTATTTGAAACCATGATTGTCGAAATAAGGCAATGTTATGTCAGTTGTATTTGTCTCTGTTCTTTTTCTTTTTGCAATCTCTTTACAGGCCTTGACACGCCCTTAGGGATCCAGGAGGGTGAGGCTTCCAGATTTTTTAGACAATCGGCACATGAATGTGGTAAGGTTGTCAGCCCTACGCACCGGCTGCCTTTACCCCCCAGGGGGGATTCCTGGTACTCATTTCTGTTAGAGACTGAGTCGACCCCAGGGCCATAGTGCGACCGGAACGATTATGTCATTGAAAAATTCCAGTGACACCATCGGGAATCAAACCCGCGACATTCCGGTTTGTAGCGCAGTGCCTCAACCAACTGCGCCACCGCGTGCCCCCTGTCTCTGTTCAATATCTCTGCATTATTAATAAGCTGAAAGTTTAAATTAATACAGACTACATTTGAAGTCACCCCTCTGACTTCCCGTATTATCCTCATGCAGCACTGTCTTCATCGAGCAGACTTATTTTTGAAAAGCAGCTAGTTTGTCGGCTACTCAAGAAGTCGCCGCATTTTATGGAATCCGAAGGTTACTTTACTTACCGTGTTTACAGGAGCTCGCCACTTCTACCTATCCTAATCCACCAGTCGACTCCAATGTTTTTACTTGAAGATACATTCTAATATTATTCTCCCATCTACACCTAGGTCTGTCAGTTGGTCTCTTTCTTTCAGGTTTCCCCACCAAAACCTTGTGTGCATATCCCTTCTACCACTACACGCCACATGCCCCGCCTATCTCATCCTTCTTGATTTGATCATCCTAAGAATATTTGATGGCGTACAAATCATTAAGTTCCTCTGCGAAAAGATTTTTCCTCATTTTGTAGAACCCCAAAATAACTGCATTCACAACAGCCCTCCAGATATCCTTATCCTGAACGAGATTAATCCAGTTAAAGCCTTCCAACTTTTTTTAGATGCGTTTTAATATTATCTCCCTTCTAAACCTAGGTCTTCCAATGGCGCCTTTCTTTCAGGTTTCCCCACCAAAACTCAGTATGCATTTCTGTTCTCCCTATACGTGCCACATACGCGGTCCATCACCTCCTCCATTTCATCACCCTAATAACACTTTGCACTTAGTTCAAATCATGAAATTCCTCATTATGCAGTTTTCTCTAGTTTTGTGTTACTTCCTCCCTATTAGGCCCAAATATCCCCCTCAGCACCCCATTCGCGATAACTCTCAGCCTATGTTCCTCCCTCAATGTGACAGACCAAGTTTCCCACCCATACAAAACAACGGGCAAAATTATGTTTCTGCCATTAGGCGTGTATTTTTCTTATGACGCGTTACGAAATGTGTCACTTCTTAAAGGGAGAACGTACAGCTGTATTCGTTGTGTAGTTAAAAAAGTACACACTGTGAGTGTTGGAGTCTGAGAGCTAAAGAATCAATCAGACTGACGATGAGTGTGATGATGCAAGGTGTTGTCCGAGTACGCGCGCTTCCAGATTGATGACAGCATCTCTTACAGGGGTCACGTGCATGCAGACCGCTGAGGGTTGCACTTTCATAAAGCATTGAAGGTGTTTTCATTAATTATGATTCAGCCTTCTGCGTATTCCCTGGTAGGCTGAAGTGTGGGTTTGAAAGGCGTCATCGTAAAAGGAATTTTAGTTCTTCGTATCACGTTAGCCCTCATAAATACACCAGAATATTTACCGAACCTTATATCTCTCTGTAGCTGCAGGGGTGCCTAATCTGATTGAATTATTCGTACGCATATTTGCATGACAAATTATTTCAGGGGTTTCAAAACTAGTAGTAACTTGTCGGCGTGGTGGCTGTTCAGAAAAGTAAGCTTAGCAAAACCAGAAACCTCCGACGGTATTGCTTGCTTCCAATTGCTTGTGTTTTCTGTCATGGGTGAGGACAGCTCAGTCGGTATACCGAGTAGGCTACGGTATGGACGACTGAAAAATCGTGGTTTGATTCCCGGCGAGGGCAGGACATTTATCTCTTCTCCAAAGCTTTGAGACCACCACACCAATTTACTCATTGGACAACAGGGACCCTTTCCCCGGGCAGTAAGCGACCGAGGAGTTCTGATCATGCCCGGGCCTAGTGTCGGTTCAAGCGCCTGCGCGCTCACGCATACATACACACGCATAGACGCGCACACATACAAAATACTTTTATTAATTCTTCTCACAGAAGCAGATAAAATACGACCGGCCATAATATCTGAATTACATTCCAGACATGGTAGTTGGATATGTCCCTCTTAACCTTAGAATTCAATAGATGAGGTAAAAGAACCATTAAATTAAATGTCAGCCTTCAAACTTTATTGCTGCAGGCCGTTCCATACGGATTCCGCGCGCTGGGAAAGCTTGGGAGTGTCTCTCAGTGCAATAGTGACACATAGACCACAATTTTGTATCGTCGGCGTAGACGTGGATGGGAGAAATTTAAATGTCTTCACATTTGGCTGTGGATATTTAAGGTAATCTTAATATCTTGCAATGTGAAAGTACTTTGTGTTAAATGCTCTCCCGATACCCGAAAGAGCATTTCTTTGTTTAAATGTATCCAGGCTCCGCCCGCTCGTCCTTCTAACGATAGTAGTATTAGGTTGAAGATGATCATGAAGCTTTGGCGGGTTGATGTTGAAAAGACAATTGAAGGACTGGATGAAAGGTGCCACAGTAACACTGTTCAACTCTGTGAAAACTCTGTCACAGTAACACTCTGTCCAACTCTGTGAGAACTCTGTCACAGTAACGCTCTGTCCAACTCTGTGAAAACTCTGTCACAGTAACACTGTCCAGCTCTGAAAATTCTGCCACAATAACACTGTCCAACTCTGTGAAAACTCTGTCACAGTAACATGTCCAACTCTGTGAAAACTCTGTCACAGTAACACTGTCCAACTCTGTGAAAACTGTCACAGTAACTGTCCAACTCTGTGAAAAATCTGTCACAATAACACTGTCCAACTCTGTGAAACCTCTGTCACAGTAACTGTCCAACTCTGTGAAAACTCTGTCACAGTAACACTGTCCAACTCTGTGAAAACTGTCACAGTAACTGTCCAACTCTGTGAAAAATCTGTCACAATAACACTGTCCAACTCTGTGAAAAGTCTGTCACAATAACACTGTCCAACTCTGTGAAACCTCTGTCACAGTAACTGTCCAACTCTGTGAAAACTCTGTCACAGTAACACTATCCAACTCTGTGAAAACTGTCACAGTAACACTATGTCCAACTCTGTGAAAAGTCTGTCACAATAACACTGTCCAACTCTGTGAAACCTCTGTCACAATAACACTGTCCAGCTGTGTGAAAACTCTGTCACAGTAACACTCTGTCCCTCACAATTCCCAAATGGACTTTGGTGGATAAATTCAGTAAGTCCGCAATGTGATCCATTCAGTAGTTATTTGCGGCCACTCATTATTATTGTAAATGTAGCTGTTTTTATGCCAGGTTTAGGCAGGCTTCGGCCAAGGTGTAGTTGAGGCCTTCACTCTTCTGGCATTTTACGCGGCGTAGGTTGGTAGTTGGTTACCGACGTTTCGGAATCGATAGTGTTATAATATGCGATATTTAAGGCTTGTCCCGAAACTTCGGTAACCAGCTACCGCCCAACGCCGCGTAATATCCCAGAAGAGCGAGACGTCATGATATTTTTATTCTTGCTCAAAGGAGATGGCGATTATTTCACCTAATATGTTAATACAATTAATGCACAATTTATTCGTTACCACCATAGATCACATTAAAACAGCAGAAACGTCGCATTCTGCTGCTTGTTGCGCAGTGTGGGCTTTCCTCAGGGAAATTAATACTTGCCACAGATGACAATATACGAGTAACGGCGCATGCGCTTTGCATGCTGGATAACTAAGGCTACAGATACGCACTCAGAATATGTAATACTCATTGCTTTTCCACGGCAACAATGGTTACGCGAACGCGCCTCAATGTTACGTTGATATGTACACTGTCTGTCTTATGTTACACGTGCATTAAGCTTTGAATCTTTCTGGCTGAGTTATGCGGTTTTTTTTTTACGATTCCATGCCTGTATTAATACCTGCAGTTACCATTATTCCTTCCACTCGAAACCTGGCAGTAAAAACTGCTTCCCTGCTTATTCATCGCCACATTAAGACAAGTTCTTTCACGAAATCAAAAAAAATAAAAAGTAAACTATGGAACCTGACGCAGGCAGTGTACCGTTATGTAGAATGATTTTCTTTCCTGCGTCTGCATCACAAAAAGTTTCAGATGTTGGAATGGGTCTAATAGAGAAGAGGAGATATCGGCTGGATTCGGACTGGTATCTAGGCTAACACTGAATACATGTAGCGCGGTATCCTGCCAAGCTTCATCGATCAGTTAACTCATCACGTTGTTGCAAGAACACTGCTAGCACGCACACACACACACACACACCACACATGGTGGGGGGCAGGACTGCTCGTTCACAAAGTTTCGTTGCATAATGTTTTGCATAATGGCAGTCGATTATTCAACTGGCCAGACCTGGAAACATTTGAAACAGAGCAACATCAACAGCTCCCCACGCAGAATAACCTGTGGGTCTGTTGCCAAGAGGCGGATGTGTAATGTTCGCGTGCAGCGTCTGAAACGTGAAGTGATGGTGTTAGACCCATGTAAACATATTTTACGCGTTCTGTGAGTTAGGATGTACTTCATATAAAATAATTATTTATAAATATAACAATAAAAAGATGAAAGGCTAACTGGATTGGTCACATCTTGCGTAGAAACTGCCTTTCTGAAAAACGTGATTGAAGGAAAGTTAGAAGGAAGGATAAAAATTACGGGAAGACGAGGGAGAAGGCGTAAGCAGATACTGGATGACCTTAAGGAAAAGATAGGATACTGGAAATTGAATGAGGAAGCACTAGATCTCACCTATAGAGAACTCGCTTTGGAAGAGGCTACGGATCTGTCGTAAGGCAGACTGCAGAATGAAGAGGCTACGGACCTGTCGTAAGGCAGACTACAGAATGAAGAGGCTACGGATCTGTCGTAAGGCAGACTGCAGAATGAAGAGCTACGGATCTGTCGTAAGCAGACGCAGAATAAGAGCTACGGACGTCGTAAGCAGAATGCAGAATGAAGAGGCTACGGATCCTGTCGTAAGCAGACTACAGAATAAGAGCTACGGACCTGTCGTAAACAGACTACAATGAAGGTACGGACTGCGTAAGGCAGACTGCAGAATGAAGAGGCTACGGACCTGTCGTAAGACAGACTACAGAATGAAGAGGCTACGGACCTGTCGTAAGGCAGACTACAGAATGAAGTGAAATATTGGTCATCATGAAAAGTCAGGTTAAATTATCAGTTTATGCCATGAAGGCATATAAGGGAAGTTGAGGTGTAGCTGCACTCATTCTTAACCTCGGCTTTAGATGGAGCTGCGTATTTGTGATAATTATTTTGTTGGCGCCTCTCAACACCTCTTTCTCAGTATTTTATCGAATTCTAAAAATGATAAGGGATTTGCACGAAGCAAATCGAACTTCACGTTTTATATACCCTGCTTGTTTAACATTTCAGTGGTCCTCTGTAGGGTACTTCCAAGCCTCACCAGCACTCACGGTCTTACAAAGCCTCACCAGCACTCACGGTCTTACAAAGCCTCACCAGCACTCACCGTCTTCCAAAGCCTCACCAGCACTCACCGTCTTCCAAAGCCTCACCAGCACTCACCGTCTTCCAAGCCTCACCAGCACTCACCGTCTTCCAAAGACCCGTTTCCACCAAGCACTCACCGTCTTCCAAAGCCTCACCAGCACTCACCGTCTTCCAAGCCTCACCAGCACTCACCGTCTTCCAAATACCTCATCCGACAGCGCCTAACGTCTGTAGTTGATACGACATTGAAAAAGGGAGAAAAGAGCTCTGATCGTGGTAGTTAGCTGTACAGTATTTTCCATGCGCCAATCTGCTTAACCAGGGGTTCCCAAACTTTTTCCCTGGCATACCACTCATTGAAATGTAACAGTTTTGATATATCGCCACCATTGTTTGCGCTTAAATAAAGTTAGCTGAAATTTGGAAGACTGATTGTCAGCAGGGATGAGTTATATAATGTTGCCAGCAATGCTGCTTGTTGGCAAGTACATGTGGTTTAGGGTCTTATTTGCTTTTTAAATGTCTGTCCTTTTTTCACTTTTCGTTTTTTTTTTATTTAGGCCGCGTAGCAGTGTGCGATGGTTAGTGCGCCAGTAGTGGTACACGTACCACTGTTTGAGAATCATGTGCTAGAATATTCTTTATTTGGAATGGCAGAGGCAGTTTGCACATTGAACATTAATTCCTGATGTTTCGCAGTGCGTTGACAGTCTGTGTAAGAACGATACGTGAGTTAATGTCGTTGACAGTCTGTGTAAGAACGATACGTAGTTCATGTCGTTGACAGTCTGTGTAAGAACGATACGTGAGTCATGTCGTTGACAGTCTGTGTAAGAACGATACGTCAGTTCATGTCGTTGACAGTCTGTGTAAGAACGATACGTGAGTTCATGTCGTTGACAGTCTGTGTAAGAACGATACGTGAGTTCATGTCGTTGACAGTCTGTGTAAGAACGATACGTCAGTTCATGTCGTTGACAGTCTGTGTAAGAACGATACGTGAGTTCATGTTGTTGACAGTCTGTGTAAGAACGATATGTGAGTTCATGTCGTTGACAGTCTGTGTAAGAACGATACGTGAGTCATGTCGTTGACAGTCTGTGTAAGAACGATACGTGAGTTCATGTCGTTGACAGTCTGTGTAAGAACGATACGTCAGTTCATGTCGTTGACAGTCTGTGTAAGAACGATACGTGAGTTCATGTCGTTGACAGTCTGTGTAAGAACGATAGTGAGTTCATGTCGTTGACAGTCTGTGTAAGAACGATACGTGAGTTCATGTCGTTGACAGTCTGTGTAAGAACGATACGTGAGTTCATGTCGTTGACAGTCTGTGTAAGAACGATACGTGAGTTCATGTCGTTGACAGTCTGTGTAAGAACGATACGTCAGTTCATGTCGTTGACAGTCTGTGTAAGAACGATACGTCAGTTCATGTCGTTGACAGTCTGTGTAAGAACGATACGTAGTTAATGTCGTTGACAGTCTGTGTAAGAACGATACGTCAGTTATGTCGTTGACAGTCTGTGTAAGAACGATACGTGAGTAATGTCGTTGACAGTCTGTGTAAGAACGATACGTGAGTTCATGTCGTTGACAGTCTGTGTAAGAACGATACGTGAGTTAATGTCGTTGACAGTCTGTGTAAGAACGATACGTGAGTTCATGTCGTTGACAGTCTGTGTAAGAACGATACGTAGTTCATGTCGTTGACAGTCTGTGTAAGAACGATACGTCAGTTCATGTCGTTGACAGTCTGTGTAAGAACGATAGTCAGTTCATGTCGTTGACAGTCTGTGTAAGAACGATACGTCAGTTCATGTCGTTGGCAGTCTGTGTAAGAACGATACGTGAGTTCATGTCGTTGACAGTCTGTGTAAGAACGATACGTGAGTTCATGTCGTTGACAGTCTGTGTAAGAACGATACGTCAGTTCATGTCGTTGACAGTCTGTGTAAGAACGATACGTGAGTCATGTCGTTGACAGTCTGTGTAAGAACGATACGTGAGTCATGTCGTTGACAGTCTGTGTAAGAACGATACGTCAGTTCATGTCGTTGACAGTCTGTGTAAGAACGATACGTCAGTTCATGTCGTTGACAGTCTGTGTAAGAACGATACGTCAGTTCATGTCGTCTCCCTGCACTTGGAGCGCTGGCAACAGTAATAGACACTTTCTTAATCTGTCTGTGAGAATTACAGACGGGAAGTATGTATGTGTGTGTACGTATGTATGTATGTGTGTGTACGTATGTATGTATGTGTGTGTACGTATGTATGTATGTATGTATGTACTTAGGTACGTATGTGTGTATATATGTATATATATGTATGTGTGTATGTATGTATATATATGTATGTGTGTATGTATGTATGTATGTACTTAGGTACGTATGTGTGTATGTATGTATATATATGTATGTGTGTACGTATGTATGTATATGTATGTATATGTATGTATGTATGTATGTACTTAGGTACGTATGTGTGTATGTATGTATATATATGTATGTGTGTATGTATGTATGTATATATGTATGTATGTATGCATGTATGTATGTATGTATGTATGCATGTACTTAGGTACGTATGTGTGTATGTATGTATATATATGTATGTATGGATATATGTGTATGTGTGTATATCTATGTATATATCTATATATATGTATGTATATATGTGTATGTATGTATGTATGTATGTGTGTATATATATATATGTGTGTAAAGGTAAAGGTAAAGTTCTCCCTAGAACGGGCCATGAAGGCCCAGTGGGGGAGTAGAGGTATAGCTCTACTCTTTCTTTAACCTCGGCGCCAGATGAGGGTTGGTGGTCAACGCCACGCCCCGGCCGCTTTACCTCGGGGAAAGAGACCCGGTACCCATTGTACAGGAGGCTGGGTGGGCCCCAGGGTCGGTCTAGACGGGTGCGAAAAATCTCGCCTCAACCGGGATTTATTTTTTTTTTATTTATTTTTTTTTTTTACCTGTCCGGGTTTTTTTCCCCTTTGATCCATTTTTGTACTGTTTAAATCCTTTCGTCCTTCATGTCATTTTACGTTCCATATTACCGTCCTTACAACACTCACAACAGAGAGACATCCATGCCCCGGTGGGGTTTTTTTTTTGCCTGTCCGGGGTTTTTCCCCTTTGATCCATTTTTGTACTGTTTAAATCCTTTCGTCCTTCATGTCATTTTACGTTCCATATTACCGTCCTTACAACACTCACAACAGAGAGACATCCATGCCCCCGGTGGGGTTTTTTTTTGCCTGTCCGGGGTTTTTCCCCTTTGATCCATTTTTGTACTGTTTAAATCCTTTCGTCCTTCATGTCATTTTACGTTCCATATTACCGTCCTTACAGTCGACCTCGGTGGACTAGTGGTTAGCGTGCTCGCCACTGGACCCAAGGTTCGCGGGTTCGATCCCGACCGAGGTCGATGGATTTTTAAGGATGATAAAAATCCGGAGCACCACTTCCTTCGGAGGGGAAGTAAAGCCGTCGGTCCCATGTCGTAGATTTACGGCATGTAAAAGAACCTTACGGGTATGAATAAAAATGTTGCGTAAGCCAAATTGCCTCCATTTCTCATCCAAGTCTCCTGACTGCCTGCCAGATGGCTCTGGCGTGCACATCAGGATCGATAGAACACTAAGCGCGGCTAGCTGGCCGGTCACCAGCTGCCATGAATGCGCATGACTTAGTAACCTCGACAAGAGGAGGCAAGAGGAGGCCCAGGCCCATACAGGGCTGTTGAGCCAAGAATTATTATTATTATTATTATTATTATTATTACCGTCCTTACAACACTCACAACACAGAGACATCCATGCCCCCGGTGGGGGTTTTTTTTTTGCCTGTCCGGGGTTTTTCCCCTTTGATCCATTTTTGTACTGTTTAAATCCTTTCGTCCTGCATGTCACTTTACGTTCCATGCTACCTTCCTTACAACAAACACAACACAAACATCCATGCCCCCGGTGGGATTCGAACCCACAATCCCAGTAAGCGACCGGCCGAAGACCCACGCCTTAGACCGCGCGGCCACTGGGATCGGCAGGATTCGATCCCCGGACCGTCCAGCCCGTAGCGAGTCGCTATACCAACTGAGGTATCTCGGCCCACCATGTGTGTGTGTGTGTGTATGTATATATATATATATATATATATATATATGTATGTGCTGACGTCTCCTTTCCTCTAATTCCACAAATAGTAACGCCTGCTCATTAAATGCTGCATCGATAATTTTCATTTTTTATTTACGTTTCTACGTTTAACTGCCTAAAGATGGCTAAAAAATCAGCCGAAACCAGAGCAGCAAAACAGCAATAATACTAGTAGGCCTAATTGACAGTTGTGTCGATTTCGTAATTATGTCGATTGCACGTCTGTCTGTCTGTTTGCTAAATATATCCGTCAATGAGATATGTGATACATGAATTTGTGAGATTTATTGGTTGTGTTTAATTGGACGTCTGTCTGTGTGACATCCAGACACGCATGTATTTCCATTTATAAGCCCTTCAGATGTTCTTTCGTGGGCTAAGTCGTGTTTGTAGCAAACGATATACTGCTAACTTCAGAACTGCTTTGGCAACTTTTGCTATTGATTTTGGGACTGCGAGTCTGTGAAGTGAGCCGTATCAGTAAGTGCGTGAGTCTGTGTTATTGGATTTTATTATTATTATTATTAATTATTTACTATGCATTAGGGTTTTCACCCGGTTGGTCACGTATAGTCCTTACACTAGTACACACAATACAAATGTTTTCAGCCCCGGTGGTGCAGTAGTCCTTACACTAGTACAACACAATACATAATGTTTTCACCCGGTGGCAGTAGTCCTTACACTAGTACACACAATACAAATGTTTTCACCCGGTGGCAAGTCCTACACAGTACATCAAGTTTCCGTGCATATCCTACACTAGTACACACAATACAGAAATGTTTTCACCCGGTGGCATAGCTTACCAGTACACACAATCAAATTTTCACCCCAGTATCCTCACAGTACACACAATACAAATGTTTTACACACCCGGGTGGCAGTAGTCCTTACACTAGTACACACAATACAAATGTTTTCACCCGGTGGCAGTAGTCCTTACACTAGTACACACAATACAAATGAACATATAAATATACATAAAAATAACAATACAAAACTATACACAATTACAAAACAAAATACATACAGTAAATACAAGTACACACATTAGAACACCATACACACATTACAAAAACATCCACAACTTACAAAAGCATCCACTCCTTACAAAAGCATCCACACCTTACAAATACATCCACACCTTACAAAAACACCCATACACAATCAAAACAAAATACATACAGTAAATACAAGTACACATATTAGAACACCGTACACACATTACAAAAACATCCACACCTTACAAAAACACACATGCACATTACAAAAAAAAACACCTACACATTAATTAATTTCAGTGCGTTAGAATATCCTCAGTATAAAGTCAGACCAAAGTACTTGATAATTATATCCCCCAAGAACTTAATTCACTTCACTTCGAAACCAAAGCACTTCACTTCACATCACTTCACATCCCTTATTTTTATTTAATCCCCACTTAAAAATCCTTAGCTTGTAATGACTTTCTTGACCCTTTTTCTAAAAGTGCTTAATTTACAGGGGAAAGTCGCTAGTACGCTTGGAGGTAATTGGTTCCAGCTTTTTATGGTCCTATTTACAAAGGAATATTTACCTACATCTGTTCTTTGTTTCCTAATCCTAATTTTCCGACTATGATCGTCCCTACCCAGGTAGCATGGTTTTAGCAGTCTATCCCCTATTGTTTATATAAATGTATATAAATGCAATATGAAATGCAAAGACATCTTTTCCAACCAACAGGATCTGTGACACTGATACGTGTTTTCTATTTGCAGGCTGTGGCGAACAGTGGGCATGACAAATGGCCAGCAGAGTTCATTCTCCCAGCACCAGATACAACAAACAGTGAGTCTTATCAGTCATGTATAGTTTTTAGTGCTACTGGTTCTTAACTTGCTTCGGATATAATAGACAATTGTATGCTGATAGCTCATGTTACGTCTGTCCAGGCATTAATACTGAACTAGCGTTGTGTGGGTAGACTGTGTTACTAAAGTTGCATTAAATTAAATTTTTCAGACCAACTGATGCACCAGTAAAACCACTTTTTATTGTAGCTTTATTAAAATTGTTAAAATTATACTCCTACACGTGTTTCGATCTCGGATCATCGTCTGAGGATTGAAACACGTGTAGGGGTATAATTTTAACAATTTTAATAAAGCTGCAATAAAAAGTGGTTTTAATTGTGCATCAGTTGGTCTGAAAAATTTAATTTAATATGACGAAGATGCACGGTGTCAAAAATATGAAATTTAAAGTTGCATGTTCTGTGTATATGTACACATTTGTAACAGCAATGACAGTCATAGTAAAAGTTGTTGTACTGGGGTCGAATCATGTGAAGTGACTGCTGGGTAAAGACTGTCAGAGCGTCTGGGAAGAAGTATATAGGTTATGGTGAATAGTAACGAGGAACAGAGTGCATGATGATGACAGGGCCTGGGAGGAACTGCAGTGCCTTGTTAGGTAGGGCCTAAGGGTCGGGGATTGTTTGGCTTGCGGTCTGATGAGAACAGCTTAGGGCAGCGGTTCTTGAAGCTTGTAATATCCCCCCGCCCCTCCCCCCTCCGCCAAGAATACATAAAGCTAGTGATTTCATTGGGGTTGGGCGAGAAAAAAATGTTCCACATACGTTTAATAATTGAATTGTAATTGTTATATCAAACAAAGCAATGACAGAACCTTACATCGAACAGAGAACCTCACAACTTACATAAGAGAAAGGTGACTTAAAATACAAATTTTCATATCTTCACTAATTTGTATGTGTTGTCAGTAAATTAGACGTTAGACTGGATGACCGACGAATCGTGGTGCGATTTCCAGCTGAGGACAAGAACTTTTTGTCTTCTGAGAATCGCCCACACAGTCTGTGGGATCCACTCAGCCTCCTATTTTATGGACGCGGCGATGTTCATTTCGCAGGAATAAACAGGCCGTGGCGTGAAACTGAACACTAACCTCCATCCACTGCTGAGGTTAAGATGAGTGGGGGAGTAGAGCTATACATCTATTTTTCTATATGCCTTCGTAGCGTGCATAGGGACGACTTTATCTCTGTAATATTGAAATACACTGTCATGAGGAGTTGTTTAAATGGAAGTGGCTTTAACAGACTAAGATCTGGAACAGTGAACGCCAACATACGAGTTCTGTATTCAGTTAATTTTCAAGAGTGGTCGTGGGAAATTCCAGAAATCTCTAATAAAGGCCTACAATAAGAAATCCTCTTAAAGCTATTATAACGTGGATGCACCATTAACGCCAACTGCAGGACACAAATAACGTATCTTTTAACTTTATAGTGAATGAAATAAAGTTAGCAACTCTTTTGTTTTGTTTAGGACCTGTCCGGTGCAGACACTGTCACCATTCATTTGATCTGAAACTCTTCTGCAGTTAGTTACATGATAGTTGCATTTAGAAATAAATAAAAGACGTTCTAATTGCCTTGTGTTGGTTAACAGTTAGCTGTATCAAACAAATTATCAAGATAGGCAGATTGTATATAGTTTTACGAAACTGTTTTAATGGGATTTTATAAAATAGCTTTCATTAATTCATTCATTCATTCTGCAGTCTGTCTTACGCCAGGTCCGTAGCCTCTTCCACAGCGAGATCTCCACAGGGTGCGATCTAGTGCTTCCTCTTTCAATTTCCAGTATCTTCTCTTTTCCTTAAGGTCATCCAGTAGCTGCTTACGCCTTCTTCCTCGTCTTCCCGTCATTTCCATCCTTCCTTCTAACTTTCCTTCAATCACATGTTTTAGAAGGCATACCATTCTAAAATAGGGGTCTACAGACGGACACACGAAAGTACTTGTTAATTGGTAACAAAGGAAAAACAAAAGTTCAGTTGCTGGTTTCTTATATAAATTTCAGCTTCTCGTTTCTACTGTCATGCATTTACATTGCATCCGTGATGTAGTTTTTTTGCCATCCGTAAGGTAGCGGCTAGGTACGGGGGGAGAAACCAAACTAGAGAGGCCACTGATACGAGCAAGTGGCTGTGCTTGTCTTTACTGAGAGCTTAAGTGCTTAACACGGCTGCATAAACGTTACTCTTGACTGTTCGTATCTATTCACTGTGAATAATATCGGAGGATATTAATTAATAAATTATTTAACTAACTGCCTTCTAAAACACGTTATTGAAGGAAAGATAGGGGGAAGGAGAGAAGTGACGGACAACGAGGAAGAAGACGTAAGCAGCTACTGGATGATCTTAAGAAAAAGAGAGGATACTGGAAGTTGAAAGAGGAAGCACTAGATCGTACTTTGTGGAGAACTCGCTTTTGGAAGAGGCTATGGACTACGGTATGAATGAATGTAACGGAGCCCTTTCGGAAAATTCAGTACACACCTTGGACTCTTGACCATGAAGATGGAGGCACTACGCTGCTTCGAAACGTCCGTTACTATGTACTAGTCTACACGTTGCAACATCTGAGAAGTTTTAAATCTTGAACAAGGCATGCTGGTGATGTGCTTGTTTGTACTTAACGTTGCTAGGCTGATTAATGCAACAAAGATGGGTTGGAAATGTAGTATAGAGTAGGATACTTTTATACGAAACGGAATACTAGAAAGACAAACGCGTAGAGTGGGTTATATAATTAAATTATGTTTATGTATGTACAAAATGTGGATTCAGCTTGCTGAGAGCAGGTTTCAGTGACGTGCTTTTGTGATAACTGTCCTGGACTTGGCTGACTGCCCCCGAACAGACACTGAGCTATCGTGGTGGTTTCTTTAGTTTCCTGTGCTTTTGTCTTTCTGTATGTGGAGAAAGCGCTATGTTACTGAGGTTATGGATAGGAAATTCATGGATCGAAATATTCCACATCTCTTTCTGTTGTACTTCCCATTCCCCCGTAATTCCCTACATTTTCCTCAGTTATGTTCACACAAATATTCGAAGTGATAACCATTTGGTAGTTAATGATATTGACAAGTGTTTTGGGCTTGTTGACTTTAGCTTGGCACTGGAGATAAATACAGGGCGGGCCAAATCCTCGAGCGTCAACATCCCCGCCATCCATGGGACTTCTTTCCATGGCCTCTGTGTGATCAGTGGTGTTAGTTGTGTAAACCGCACGAGTGTGGTCACTGTGACAAGGCTGCGTGTACGTGTTTTGTTGACGGTGAGCTTTGAGGTACGTTGTGAGGCCGGGTAGACTTGTAATGGCTGCTGTTGCGAGGGGGACCCGGGTTGAGCGGAGATTTGGTGTTGCAGTGTACGTGACCTTCATCTGCGTGTGGTGTACTGAGATGATTTTACATGCTCAAGCCGCATGTGCATCGTGTAGACTGGGAAACAGTCCCATTAAGCCAACTGCATTCTGCCAACACGCTTTTGATATAGCGCGAATCGTTTTTATGTTGGAGATAATAAAGGTAAAATTATCTTTGTGCACCCACGAAGGCGAATGGGGGGTATGAAATTATAGCTCCACTCATTCTTAACCTTGACATTACATGAAGTCAGTGGTCAACTTCAACCCCCCCCCCTCTCCCCCCAGGCAACTGTACACGTGTGGAAGAGCCCCCGATACACGTTAAATAGGAGGCTGGATGAGACGCCAGAGCCCATCTGGACGGTTCGGACAAGAAAAAAAGTCCGTGGACGAATTGGGTGTATTTTTTTTACTCCGCTGTCGATATTCGGTGTTTGATTAACTGTGCTCAGACAGCAAAACGTACTTTTCCAGCTATTAAAATATTATAACGCTTCTGCTGTTATCTCTGATTAGAAAGACATCTCCTGCCATCTATCGAGTGTGTAGGCAACTACACGCAAAGGCTGTGACGGTATGTCCGAGGGCAATGTTGCGATCTCTCGATAAAGGCGACCTGCCTGAGTATATTACGAGGTGTAGCGCTATCAGAGACCTCAAGAGGTGAATTCTCGAAGGCTCTAAATGTAATGTACGAATTTCGATGCAGCAAAGAAGAAGTATATTGTAAGCTGTCTTCTAATTGCACTGAATGTTCGAACATGCGATAGATGAAAGAGATTCATAATTAAATGGCTCATAATTTCAGGTTCTGTCTTCCCTCTTTCTGTCTGAAGACAAAGACATTCATTTTCTTAAAGGTTGGAGGTCTTTTGTCCTCAGACGATGGACACCGTTTAAAACTGTCAGTCACTTCTGTTAAAATACGTATCGACGGGGATCCTTTAGTAATGAATTAGCCTTGAGCCCCTCACTTTGCTGGGATATTACGGACGTTTCGGACAGTATAATCAGTCCCATCTTCAAGGGTACCTTGGCCCTTGAAGATGGACCATAGCTGAATGAATACAACATGTAGTGTGTTGATTTATGGGAAATATTCCGTTATAGTGTTATTTTACGTATATAGGTGAAAGTTTGTATATATATCAAATTTATATAAAGTTTTAATATATATATATATTGTATATGCAGGAGGTGACAGTGCCGATGGGGATATATTGAAGTAGCTTTCAAGATGTGCTTTTAAAATTTGACACAATTGAAATATATCTGGAACACGCCAGATAGCTGAGTCTGTAGACGAAGCATTGGCGTTGAAACGTACAGCCCTTTAACCTTTAGGCAGTGGGGTTGGTATTGAAATGTTAGCGCTTGCTTGAGTATTATTTGAACAGAAAACAATAAAATTATGAACTAAACGGTATTTTGTGAGAAATAAAAGAGAAATTATGCAGCATGTCTTAAAAATGCGGTAAATTTTCTTTTTGCCTAAGTATATAAAATTAATTGCTAGGGATGTTTACCTACGTGTATAGTATATGTAGCACACGTGTGTAGTATATGCAGCACGCGAGTATTGTAATGGAATAAGCACTACATACAGGTTCTGTTGACAGAGATAAGGTAAAGGTAAAGGTGAAGTTCTCCCTAGAACAGGCCATGAAGGCCCAGAGGAGGAGTGGAGGTATAGCTCTACTCTTTCTTTAACCCTGGCACTAGGTGGGAGTGGGTGATGAACTCCACGCTCCGGCCGCTATCCCCCCGGGAAAGAGACCCGGTACCCATTTTATAGGAGGTTGTCCAGAGATAAGGTGGCCAATAAATCAGTACTTTAGGGAAACTGTAATTGTTAGCGGACAGCAAATAGTTGTACAGTTACGAACTGGTGTTAAATGTATTTGAAAGGAAACTACCTTTTTTTTTAAATTAACGTTGTATCTACCGTGCATTTTCAAATGAGATGTGTTCAAAAATCACCAACTAATGCACATAAACTTTTCAATAGTTTATTCTTAAAATACCCCTATACGTATTTCGGTGGTTTAAACCACCGTCTTCAGGGGGTCGTGGAGATTAAAATGCATAGACTTATAGTTATTACATATATGGTTACATTCATATATGTAGAATATGAGTGGGCTGGTATTGCTCACTTCGTACAGTATGTAAAATTATGTAAAATTACTATAAAATGAATTAAAGGCTGTTAAAATGATTACATAGTTTGTAGTTTTCCTAAAAATTATTGGCAGTTTGGCCTTGTAGTAAGGTGGTCATCTGTGTGTACTACGTAACATATGTAACTATGTAACCACATATGTAATAACTATAAGTCTATGCATAATAATCTCCACGACCCCCTGAAGATGGTGGTTTAAACCACCGAAATACGTATAGGGGTATTTTAAGAATAAACTATTGAAAAAGTTTATGTGCGTTAGTTGGTGATTTTTGAACACATATCCTTTATTTATTCGAATTTTTTGGAATTATTAAAATTTTCAAATTAATGTTCTGTTTTATGAAGTCCATATTCCACTCATCGCAGAGCACGTCTTCGCGTTTCAGCGTGCAGTTGTAGCCACGTGCTAACATGGATATTGTAAACAGTGCTTGCAGTGCCACTTAAAAAATTTCCCGATATTTATAGAGTTTAAGAATCTACGCCACTCTTTTATGAAAACCAAAATATGCGTTATGTTACATAAAGGCTGTATGTCGGGGTATGAAACGCCCTTCTGGACACTGCAGCAATGTATGTCCACGGGACTTCAGTCCTCGTATAAAGGGCCGTCCATTGGTGTTACGTGTGCGCGCTTCATTCACAACGACACAAGCAGGCTTACCCTTTGTGTGTTTTACAATCAACACTTCACGCACGGTTTGTCTTGCCACACTCCCGCGATGCCATTCACATGTTTCGGTGGCCAGCTGCAGAAGGATGCTGAGTCAGTGACGTAATTCTCACTCCTGTCACGAGGATGCAGCCCGATAATTACGACAAATGAATTTTTACTGAACCCTGACGTAAAAAAAACTTGTGTCATTTGCAAAATTTTGTAAGCAGTAAACCTAATTTGTATATTTCTACTAACACCCCCCTTTAAACATTGAAACTACACCAAACAGAGTTATTCTTTTTATTATTTTAATCAATTTTGGTTCATTTTAAGGCCCACATTACCTAAAGTCGTATGGAGGATTCCAATACAAATTGCAAAGCAAAAAGAGCATCAAAAATAAAAGGCAGAGTTGTCCCCTGTCTTCGTCATGAAGACATATTGGGGTAGAGGCATAGCTCCACTAATTCTTAGCCTCGGTGATAGTTGGTTGTCAATGGTCAACTTTACTCCCCGACCGCTTTACACCCAGGAAGGAGCAACGGTAGCCATTGAATAGGAGTCTGGGCGGGCCCCAGAGAGGGTATAGACGTTCTCGGAGAACATAACAATATTTTGTCCGTGCCGGGATTCGATACCCGGATCGTCCAGCCCGTGGCCTATTCACTGTACGGACTGACCCATTCCTGCTCGAAAAAAAAAGTAATATGTTACTCTGTAATTTATTTCAATTTTTTACTCCTTGGGCATGAGGAGCAACTGGTTGCTGTTGGGTGTGGGCATTCTATGTCGATTATTTTTTTCAGGGAGGATACTGAATGTCATATTATTTACATTTTGGTCAAAGTCGTTCTGTGCCCGAATCTCGAGCACAATATACCCGCAAGGATTTAAGGTAGACGACACGAAACCCCATTTTAAATACCGTACTACAAGCTTTACATTAGCTTGAAATATGCGTTAACCTTCGGAGCACTGCATGGACCTTTAATTCTTTATAATTCTGCTGACCTCGGTGCACCTTATCGTGATGAATGCGTTTAGGGGTACAATAAATTTAGTATCTTTCCGTCCTGGTGTTGTGTCGCCGCCAAAGTTACCGCTACCGTAACCTTCGCGGGACCCCGATACCCGTTGGCAGGCCCAGTTGGACAGGGGAGGGGGGAATTCAGGAGAGAGGGACCCCTATCTAAATGAGACGCCGCGAACTGACTAATATGACTTTAATAAAACAATATGAAAGTAAAACAATAAAAGATAATAAAAAAAAGACAAGATTACTAATTGGCCCTAAAAAGATACTACAGGGGACGAACACAGTCCACCTAGGTTACAATCTATTTACTACCTCGTATATAACTATTTCCCTCTCCCTGGGACGGGGGGAGCCAGTCCGGGGCGGTGTTCAAAACAACCCAAAGAAACAAATTGAGAACAGGGAAAAAGTGAAAGACAAAAAAAAGAAAATAAAGACAGAGAAAAACCGGCAAACACTCACGCTCTCGCCCAAATGGCACCGCCGATGTCCAAGCCCCACGATCCTCTCTGTAGTTGTGCGACACACCAACTGCCCGGCAGAACCATCCAGACAAGAGAGCGAGGAATTTGTCGGAGCAGGTACAGGGGGAAAAATATAACAATGCGTGACCGGGTCCAGGTACTGCTGCCCCTGGCCAACTCATTACCATCCCCGTGCGGCTTCCTACCCCGCCCGATCCGCCATAAAACAGAAAGCTACCAGTGCGGCGGGCACAACATTGCCCCCTCTTCAAATGGAAACCATATCCTCACCAGGGTGGGTTTCCATCTAGCCTCCCCGGCTCCCTAAGGCTGCTTGGCCTGGCTGCCCCTTCCCCAGGTCATATTATCACACTACACTACAACTAGACTAATCTAAAGGATAGGGAAAAGGAGTGTAGAGGACGGAACCACATAGTCAGGGTGTTACATCAGGAGCGTTCACAAATACATCACAGCAGTACTCCAGTTGTGACACCACATAAAGGTAACATGACATCATATAACTTTCGTGTCCAGTAATGACAAAAATTCCGACAGTTTCATCATTTTCAAACTTCTCCACTGCACCACTAACATCGTTCATCAGGCCATAACACAATACATTCACATTTGTGGCCTGGGTGCAATAATAACTCCTATAATCTTCTTCTCTCCCTCGTGCCGCAATGATGAATTCATAACTGGAGCAGCATAGCCATTGACAGCTGCTATCTCAGGTTTCCTGCACGGGCATCTTGGTTCCAATAGTTCCGGAAGTTTCCTCTTACATCCCTAAATAAGTAATATGTTGTATTTCCTTGATATCAGCTCCTGCAGCAAATGCTTTTGCGCTTCCATTCTCCGCTGACGTAGAGGGGAGGGCGGTGACTAGATGTTAGCTCTGCCGAGGCCCTGGAACGTAGGGTGAGCCCCGTGCTCGGGGTGTCAGCCATCCTCACGCCAACAGGTTCGAACCCTCTAGCACGTACCTGCTTCCTCCTCGGACGGCTGTCTGATCCATGCATTCTCCACTGGGGCTATCTCATACGACGGCCTTAACTCGGGCCCGGAAAGTTTTGGTAATATGTCAGTAGACATAGGAGTATCTTTAGGCAGGGTACTTAATTCAAGGGGGGGGGAATGTGGGGGGGGGGTCGGGAAAACTAAGGTTGATTAGCCCATACAGTCACGTGGTTCACATGGATTCGCATGTTCACTCGCCGCGTCCGCCCGACGACCCTCCATTCGCAGGATGCCCTGGATTGCTAGGACCACGTCGTGTGTTGATCTCCGGTTGGTAGGTGTCCAGTTCCATCTCCCGGCACCGGATCATGGCTATGAAGAGCGCCGACATCCACTCCAGCAGGTGTTGAGGCGCTGGTGGTTGCTTTTATGGGAATACAACTGACAAAGAATTGCAATACTGGTGGTGGCTCCCTTCCCCTGCTCCTCTCCAGCAGAGCGAGAGACGAGGGCAGACTATATGCCAAACCAAGTGCGCTATACACATACGCAAACCAACTAATTAAAAAGTAATTTCAAACTAATAACACATGTCTACATATCAATACACAACCAAAACAAATAAGCTTTGAATACAAAAAAAAATACTTTTGCTAAGTCTTGCCGTCGTCCGCGGAGTAATATTTGCCGGTTTTTTTCCTGTGGCTACCGAGAGGGGGGGGGAATGTGAGTTGGTGCGTGTGGACTGACTCCGAATATGGGCATGTACAAAGGGCTAATGCTTAAGTTGGCTAAGGCATAATATACATTATTGTTTCTTAATATCTGTTCTCTAATTAAAATGCGTCTCGCATAACTAGATGCTGGGCCCAAGGCATCGCACTGCAACATAAGTTTCCATGTCGAACATCTACAAGTTCACCTCCACAAGTATAGCCTGAAGCCACTCCCTGCATCCACCTTGTTGTTCCAACTGATAAGAGGCTGACAATAACAAATACCTCTTGCCGTCCTCATAAAATTAAATCCCAACATGTGGCGTCGCTTCTAACTAAGCAAAACTAAATAAAATTCTGAATATATTCTCTTCACGACCCGAAAAGCCACCGAATTCCATAACTATCTACTGCTTAAAATGCAACAGATTAAAGCAATACTTCTACTATATGTCTAAAGCTTTCTTCCCGGAAGGGGCCGCAAGTTGTATCTTTGAAAATTATCACCCTTACTACCCTGGTTAGGACCATCTTCACACACATCAGTCGAGTTGGGTGCAGGACCTGGGTTCACCACCTCGGTGTCTAAGTGCTCTGACCTCATGGCTCCTCCGGCTCCTTCACTTACTTGTGAGCTATCGCTTACGTCTCCGCGACATTCTTCTAACCTATTTTTCACGGAGTATCTCGTGGTTGCCTTCCCGTCTCCTCCTACCTCCACATAACCATAATTGGAAGTCCGAGTGCGGTAATGAGTGGTGGGTTCCCAGTTAGGGTCCTGAGTTTGTTCCTCGGTATCTCCCATCTCGGATGTAGCTAAAAGAGATGTCGGTGAGTCCCGTCTAGTGTATCTTGTACCATACATTTCTAATGTGTCCAGTTCGTTCTCCGCCATGTCGCGCTTACTCTGTTGCGTAGTCGCCTGTCGCAAGGCGGCCTCTCGTACGCACCTCTTCATCTTATTCACATTAACAACAACTTCTTTGGTCCTTGACAATTTCACCAAGTAATTTAGGTCGGACAAACGCCGAATGACCTCGTACGGACCTTTCCATCTAATTCTAAACTTCGCGCATCTCTTTTTGTTCTTCACCATCTCCCTCAGGTATACCATGTCGCCTGGCTGGAAATGATGAGCTTTGTCCCTTGGTTGTAGTAATCTTTCTGCCTTTCTCTGGCAATCCGGTTGTTTTCTTTAACCACCTGATAAGCTTCTCTGAGGCGGTCGGCCAACGTTTCCAAGTGATGTTGGACTGAATCTCGGTTGCTACCATAGTCCGTCTTAATAAATTTCTCGGTTGTTAAATCGTCTTCGGTAGGGAGGCGCATCTCCCGACCATACAATAAGTAAAATGGACTATGTCTGGTGATAGAGTGGGGCACCGCGCGGTGAGCCATTAACGCATAACTTACAAAGTCATCCCAGTCATTTCCGTACTTATTGACATAATGACTCATCGTCTGGTTGAGCCCCTAAAGTCCGTACAAAATCTATACTTTTGGGTGCCATTAGCTGATTCTTCGGCACCAGTATGACAGGCGCGGCCCACGGTGATGCGCAAGGAGTAACGACTCCTTTCCTTAACATTTCATCCAGCTGTGTCTTCATTTCTTCACGCAGCGCATACGGTACACGATATGGATTCTTCTTAATCGGCAGGGCGTCCCCTGTCCTAATCTCATGAAACCCCCGGGTGGTGCACGGTAGCACCCCTTTCCTGTCATTGCAGAACAGGTCCACATACTCATTTATAACTGGCATTAAAGTCTGCCTTTCCTCTATACCCAAGTGAGCTAACCTCCGCTCTAACTCGGCTTGAACTTCCGCCAACTCCTCCGCATTATTCCCCCTAATTAAATTCACCCTGTAAGCTGAGGTCTCTCCCGCCCCCGGGCTTCGGGAGTCGAACCTTGACACCCTGGGTGCGCACGGCAGAAGGGCCTCTGCAGTACCTATTTTACGTGCTTCCCAATCTCTAAGTGTTGGCGGCTAGTATTCAGTACCTTAAGGACACAATACCTGGCGGCATTGCTTGCACTATTCTGTAATGACATAACTTTACTACCGCTGCTAACCTTGTCAGCATTCACTGTCCCTATACCTGTATCTTCACTGGTACCAGTCTTCACCTCTGACCCTTCCTCTAGGTCACGTAACCTGTCTAACTCTCCCTGAGTATAGACCCGGCTCGCCACTCGAGCCACATACGCCCCCGGCGTTCCTATTTCTACGGGCTCTACCAATATTTCCCGCGGTACATCTACCTTATTCCTGCCTCTCAACTTTCCTACAACTATTCCTTGAGACAACGGAGGAAGGACGACCGGTCCTGAGGCCACAACGTCCCAGCTACCAATGTCGGATCCTCCCGAGTTCAACCCTGGGATGGGTGTTTTCCACTGATGCTACGGGTCCTGTCGTTTCCGGGGTGATCAGGCCCGTCCCCGACGCTTCCCGAACAGCCTGTGGCTGGCAATTAATTAATGCACACCGCTCTACCTCCTGTCCTGACAATCGGTGACTAGTCCTTCCTAGAACTAGTGTACTGGTTCTTAAATCGACCCTTGCCTCCATCCGTCTAAGGACATCGACGCCTAGTATGCCACTATACTCTACCTCTAACGGAGCAATTAAAAAGTCGTGTCTAAAAGTCTTCTTACCCACCCGGAATATTATATTTTGAGTTCCGGCTGCCTTTAACTTATTCCCCGTGATCCCTCTAGCGGCTGTCTGAGTAGGTTGTAATTCGGAACTACTAATTCCTGGTTTCATTACACTTAGGCTGGCTCCTGAATCAACTAACACCAAATGAGGCTTCCCCTCAACCTCAATCTCTAACAGAAGTTCCAACCCAGTGGAATCCACGTGTGACAACCCTACTTCCTTGCCCTCTGTTGGCGGCTCGACGTTAGGGACCGGTACGTCGAACCCTGGCCATTTGGGTACTGAGACGACAGTTTTGGACAATCCCGTCGCCGGTGCCCAAACCTTGGCAATGAAAACATTGCAAGCCAGAATGGCGAGAATCCTCCACTAAGTACCGTGGTTTCTCTGCCGGGTTTCGCGAAGATTGCCCACTAAATTTACCTCTGCCTACCTGATTAGCTTGCCCATCGCGACCGTTAGAATTCCTACAATAATAACTCTGACCCTGCTCTCGAGTCTTCTCCCGGTGGCGCGAGCTCTGTTCCTGCCGGCAATCTCTGGCATAATGTCCCGGTTGGTTACATCTATAGCATTCTACTAGTATTTCTTTTTTGTTGGCAAACACCTTCCTCGAACCCCCCGACCATCTGCTTGTGTTTCTCAGCATTCTCTACTGTAACTGCTAGCCTAACTGCTTGCTCCATCGTACTAGGCATCTGAAATTGGACCTGCTGTCCCACTACACCCCTGAGCCCATGAATATACGCGGCTAAGAGTCTACGCTCTGCCTCCTCATTAATAATCCTCTGTACTTCCTCATCTCGAACCTTCCTAATTGTACGCTGGCACAATTTCCTACAGCGGTCACCGAATTCTTCTGCGCTCTCATCTCTCCCTTGGGCCGCGTCCTGCAGTCTCGTATAATAATACTGGTCCGGTAGCTTATCACTGAACCTGTCCACCAATGCCTGCTTCAAGTCTCCATAACTACATCCATCTCTCACTAGTTCTTCGCGTCCACTCAAAAAATTGAAGAGCCAGACCCTGTAATTTCGCCTTTACAATCAAAGATTTGTCCACCTCAGTCCACCCACTAACCTTCGCTAAGGTTTCGATTTGAGAGAAAAACTCGTGGACCGATTTCCCTTTTGTTTCGCCCGACCAGTCTTGAATTCCGGCTACGAGCGAAACGTCCTTCTTCTGCCCCCTCGGCACGCTGGCGGCCTCGCCTATCCTAAGGGCATTCAGCTGCGAGCGCAACTCCTCAATTTCCAGTTGAAGGGATTCAATCTCGGATGCTTCCGACATGTCTTAATTTATCACTCCAAAGTGTATCAAATAATATGGCTATACAAACTGGGATCGACTAACAACACCTTACCTCTACCACTACAATAATCATCCCCACTAAATATTTAACAATGTTTAAAAAATATCGGCCACAAAATCTGCTATCTGAATCCTACCCCTAGATTCTGCCTAACATTAATCTTCCCAACCAAACTCTCAATACGTCCCCAAAAATTAAATTACCAACAGTTAGTTAAATCCGTTAACGCGGGTTGCAGCAACAATGGAATCAGGAGGACTTCAAATTTGTTACACCAATATACACAGACCACTTCTCTAAACATACACAAATAAATACATACACAAACACTTGTATGCCTTGCCAATTCTATTCCACAATCCTACCGGCTAGCCAACGATAATATGTTATTCACTGTAATCCCAACAAAAATTTCTAAGCACGCGAGTCCGAAATTCTGTGCGGAATTTAATATCCCGCACCGCTGCCACCAATTTGTTGTGTCGCCGCCAAAGTTACCGCTACCGTAACCTTCGCGGGACCCCGATACCCGTTGGCAGGCCCAGTTGGACAGGGGAGGGGGGAATTCAGGAGAGAGGGACCCCTATCTAAATGAGACGCCGCGAACTGACTAATATGACTTTAATAAAACAATATGAAAGTAAAACAATAAAAGATAATAAAAAAAGACAAGATTACTAATTGGCCCTAAAAAGATACTACAGGGGACGAACACAGTCCACCTAGGTTACAATCTATTTACTACCTCGTATATAACTATTTCCCTCTCCCTGGGACGGGGGGAGCCAGTCCGGGGCGGTGTTCAAAACAACCCAAAGAAACAAATTGAGAACAGGGAAAAAGTGAAAGACAAAAAAAAGAAAATAAAGACAGAGAAAAACCGGCAAACACTCACGCTCTCGCCCAAATGGCACCGCCGATGTCCAAGCCCCACGATCCTCTCTGTAGTTGTGCGACACACCAACTGCCCGGCAGAACCATCCAGACAAGAGAGCGAGGAATTTGTCGGAGCAGGTACAGGGGGAAAAATATAACAATGCGTGACCGGGTCCAGGTACTGCTGCCCCTGGCCAACTCATTACCATCCCCGTGCGGCTTCCTACCCCGCCCGATCCGCCATAAAACAGAAAGCTACCAGTGCGGCGGGCACAACACTGGGCAGTATTTAGAATTTAAACTCCAGCGTCATTGAATGGTTGATTAATTCTTATATGTAGACATTTTAATTGAAATATGTGTCTTAGAATGTCGTCCCTTCTCCAACTCTGATATCGCGAAGACGGTACGGCAGTATTCCTTTTTGCCGGCATCCTTTCATAACAGAGTGGAGCGACGCTCAAAACTTTTCAGAAAAAATAAACTTCTCGCAACGTTTCAGAGAAAATAAACTTCTCGCAACGTTTCAGAGAAAATAAACGTCTTGCAACGTTTCAGAGAAAATGAACTTCTCGCAACGTTTCAGAGAAAATGAACTTCTCGCAACGTTTCAGAGAAAATAAACTTCTCGCAACGTTTCAGAGAAATAAACTTCTCGCAACGTTTCAGAGAAAATAAACTTCTCGCAACGTTTCAGAGAAAATGAACTTCTCGCAACGTTTCAGAGAAAATAAACGTCTTGCAACGTTTCAGAGAAAATGAACTTCTCGCAACGTTTCAGAGAAAATAAACTTCTCGCAACGTTTCAGAGAAAATAAACTTGTCGCAAAGTTTCAGAGAAAATAAACTTCTCGCAACGTTTCAGAGAAAATAAACTTCTCGCAACGTTTCAGAGAAAATAAACTTCTCGCAACGTTTCAGAGAAAATAAACTTCTCGCAACGTTTCAGAGAAAATAAACTTCTCGCAACGTTTCAGGGAAAATAAACTTCTCGCAACGTTTCAGAGAAAATAAACTTCTCGCAAAGTTTCAGAGAAAATAAACTTCTCGCAAAGTTTCAGAGAAAATAAACTTCTCGCAACGTTCAGAGAAAATAAACTTCTCGCAACGTTTCAGGGAAAATAAACTTCTCGCAACGTTTCAGAGAAAATAAACTTCTCGCAACGTTTCAGAGAAAATAAACTTCTCGCAACGTTTCAGAGAAAATAAACTTCTCCCAGCGTTTCAGAAAAAATAAACTTCTCTCAACATTTCAGAGAAAATAAACTTCTCGCAACGTTTCAGAGAAAATAAACTTCTCGCAATGTTTCAGAGAAAATAAACTCGCTCTTTGCGCCGCAAGTAGTCTATGTTGGCAGTTCTGTGACGCGTCAATCAATGTTTTGGTAATACTCCATATCAACTGGTGGGGTCAATTGTGCAATTTTATTTGTATGAGAAACCTGAGTATGGTAAAATGCAGACTATTAAAAGAAAGCAGACAAGACTAACATAAGGAGAGTTCTAAGTAGGAGAATCAAAAGCAAACCTGCTTGCTTCTTATCGCTACGTACTAATTTTAGAATTTTTGATGAGTGCCTAAGAAGTTTCTGCCGTGGACACTGCAGTCACCTACTGCATCAGGCAGGTGTTATGGATCAGAAGTTGAGGCCACGTAATCGGGGTAATGTGGAAATCGTTTTATAAGTAACTGAGGGGGCAGAATTGCCGCAAATAGACTGAAAATCCTTCAGAGAGGGTAGAGAAAGAGGCCCCCTTGAAACATCAAAAAAGGCAAGAGAAAATATATATGTCTTTCAGTTTGTATCAGACTACAGCAGAGGAAAGAAAAATGTATATAATAACATCGTATTGAACGCTCAATGATGCTAAAATTTAATTTTTTTTTACATTGTGTAATTTGCCTGTTAGAGAGGTCAATGAAGATTTTAACGTCTCGACATAGTCGGTATTGCGAAGGATTTAGCAAAAACGGGCTTCCTATTAGCTGTGACCAATAGGAAAGGCGGTAGGTCCTGCCGTAAGCAAGGTCTTAGGGACCTTGTAACTCGAATGGTAGATGCGATGTACCTGAAACATATGATTTTTTTGACAGTAATAAAAATGGAAAGAAGCGACACGTGCAAAATAAGTTAGTACCTTGCCATATGATTCAGCTATATGAAAGTCAAAGACATATAATGTGCTAGTGACGTAAGCTACTGTAAATTTACACAGTTGAGAAATCGGCATTTTGTTTGAGCAGGAAGTTCTGGTACACAAGGGCTGTGTGCTGTGCGGTGTTCCCCGGTCGACTGCCCAAGATTTCCCAACTCCAGCTCTAAAGCAGAAAAAATTTTATTATTATTATTATTCATATTATTCATATTATTCATACTACAGAATGATTGAATGAATTATTATTATGTGGGCCGCGATAGCTCAGTCGGTATAGCGACTCGCTACGGCTGGACGGTCCGGGGATCGAATCCCCGTGGGGGCGACATTTTCCGTACCCGTCCAGACCTGCGCTGGGGCCCACCCAACCTCCTGTAAAATGGGTACCGGGTATCTTTCCTGGGGTAAAGCGGCCGGGGCGTGGCGTTGACCACCCACCCCCATTTAGCTCCGAGGTTACAGAAAGAGTAGACCAACACCTCTACTCCCCCTCTGGGCCTTCATGGCACAGACGGAAGGAGGGATAGACAGACAGATATGACGAAGCTAATAGTCGCTTTTCGCAAGTTTGCGAACGCGTCTAAAACAAGTGTATCGATCGGTAAACGTGGCCTGATCTTGTATGAATCGTAAACATATCTTGTTCGACTAGTTGCATAAATTATAATCAGTACTTATAGAAATAAATTTGAATTTTTATTTCTCTCTCTCTCTCCATGGAACAGAGTCCTTCTTGAGAAGCTAACAGTTTCCTCAGCTAGTCAACAAATTCCCCGCATTTTATGGAACCCGAAGTTTCATTACCGCATTCACAAGCGCCCGCCACCTGTCCTTATGCTGAGCTATCAAGGGATGAGTCCAAGTTTTTACGGTGAGGAGTTGTCATCACCTCGCCCAACCCTCAAGCTGGAGGACCACCCCTTTTTGCCTGTCCGCGACTGCTTTTTAGTTAACATTCGTAGCTACCTTCCATATTTGGAGGCCGTTCCTCCATCCGTAACTTGAGAACGCGCCTTGCCGTGGCGACATCCCTGTCACGGCTTGCGTTGTTGTAAATTTTATAAAATTTTCTAAAATTATCAAATTATTATACTCTCATTAAAAATTAATATTATTCTCTATTTTGTGACTATTTCAAGTTTCTTGAAAATGCAGGAGGAAGTACGTTGAGTTTATGTATTTATCCATTCTGTTTCATATTATTGCGTCTTTTTGATACGATGTTATGTTGCTGCTTATTTAATTGTGTTTGTCTGGATTGTTTTTGGAATAATTGAGAAAGGTACAGAAGAATTCATAAATTCCTGCAACAGACATTTGTGTGTTAATTATTGCTAATAATTAATATGCAAAGACGACTCTCCTGGACCGTGCCGTTAACTTGACAGCAGGCAATAGTGCAGAACACTTCACGTGGCTGTAGTCAGAACGTGGGTGGGGAGACTTCAGAGGCTTTGGGAAGCCAGCATCTACATAAACAGAACAATATATGACGCGGACTTAACTTGAAGTTTAACTTGACGTCATATATTATTGTATGTACACAGCTCCTACCATCACGGCGTTAAGCTCCTCTGCTTGTTTTGCTACTAAATTTATTTGTCCTGTAAATGCACCAAATAACAGTTTAATTTATTAATTTGTATTTATACCATTTAGTAATTTTTAGTAATTTTTGAATAATTCTGTGACCTACGTGCGTAATTGATAAAAGGTAAAGCAATCTTTTTTTTTAAATATACAGGGCATACACAAAAGAATGGTGCGGTTTCAAAAGTGAATAAAAATGTTATTTCTCACCTTACACGGGCACAACATACACCGTCAGCGGCGGCAACTGTCCAAGTTTCTCATGCGCTACCAGCAGTTCGCTTCTCATGCTTACTGCGTGGCCGCGGGGCCAGTTTAGGGGAAATGCGCTGGATCGGACGTGCTGCTGCAAATGGAGACAAGAACCTTCTCCCTTGGCCACCCCGTTCGCCAGATCTTACACCGTGCGATTTCTTTCTTTGGGGGTTCGTTAAAGACAGCGTTTATGTACCACCATTGCTAACGTCCATCCATGAAATTCGTGATCGGATAACGCATGCACTGCAGGCCATTACAGCGGACATGCTACACCGGGTCTGGGATGAGTTTGATTACCGTGTGGATGTGTGTCGTGTGACCCAGGGTGCACACATTGAAGGATTGTAATTACCAAATGAGAAACTTGGACAGTTGCCGCCGCTGACGGTGTATGTTGTGCTCGTGTAAGGTGAGAAATAAATTTTTTATTCACTTTTGAAACCGCACCATTCTTTTGTGTATGCCCTGTATTGTTATGAACATGTGACAGTTAGTGCATTTGTTGGGTAATACTAAAAAGCGATTTATAATGCACGGTATGGAAAATTTAGTAAAGCAATCTCCAAAGGCCTGGACAGGCCCTTACGGCTCTAGTAGCTTGAGGCTCCCGGACCGGCACATTAAGGTAGCAAGGTTGTCAGCCCTAAGCACCGGCTGCCTTTACCCCCTAGGAGGTAACCGTGATATTAATTTCTGTTAAGGTCTGAGTCGACCCCAGAACCATAGTGCGGCCGGAAGGATTATGTCAATGAAAAATTCCAATGACACTATTGGGAATTGAACCCACGACCTTCCGGCTTGTAGCGCAGTGCCTCAACCAACTGCTTCACCGCGTGTCCGCGTGATTGCTAAGATTTGTAGTAACGTTATTCTTGAATATTCAGTTATTCTGGGATGTTAACAGCGTTTCGACTGGTAAATCTTTACCGACGTTTCGAAATGTCGTAATGCCTTCATCTCCAGGGTCCTGAAGTCAGACACTCTTACTGTCTAACCCTGAAGATGAAGGCATTACGCTGCTTCGAAAAGTCGGTAAAGATTTACCAGTCGACACGCGGTTAACATCCCAGAAGACTTGATTCTTCAGCAGCACCGCTGTGATAACCTTACTTATCGCAAGTTTACTGTTCTCCAGTTTTTATCCTGTTATAGTTTTATTACTCATACGTTACATGCGCTTTCTTTGCTAGTAATGTTGTGAGCCAGGGAATTTAGAAAATATATTCACTACACTATTGAGTGGATGACCAGCTTTCGATTCCATGCGACGACAGTGATTTCGCCTTCTTTACCGCGTCCGAACTATCTCTACGCCTACCTGGTCTCCTAACAAATGATCACGAAGTTCTTACCCCAGGGAGTAAAGCGGCCGGAGTGTCAATCTAACTGCTCACCTCCATTTAATGCGAAGGTTAATAATGCATGAATCTCTACCTCAACTCTTTCATATCTCGTCATGACGCGAGCACAGGAACAATTTTCGCAACTTCAAGGACGTCGGCTTGAAGACGTTTCGGCGTAGGAAATGTTTTTTTCCGAAGCGTGTTGATGTGTGTGTATGAAACTTTCATGTTTATCACGCTCGGTGACATGTTACACCAGAAACGATTTGTAGTTTTCACTGTTTGCATTGAACACACAGGTCGGTTCAGGCAATGCGCTACAAGCCGGAAGGTCGCGGTTTCGATTCCCAGTTGTGTCATTAGAATTTTTCATTGACTTAACACTTGCGGCCGCACTATGTCCTTGGGGTCGACTCATCCTCTATGAGTACCAGGAATATTTCCTGGCGGTTAAAGGCGGCCAGTGCGTAAGGCTGACAACCTTACCACATTCATGTGCTGATTGTCTTTAAATCTTGGAGCCTTAACTTCCGGCAATCATCAGGGCCTGTGCAGGGATTGCTTTAGCTTTTATGCATGACTTCAGGTCCAATTTTGTAGAAGGCGCGCTTCGTCTGTAACAGGAAGACCAATCGGTTAATGATTTTTGTGATAATTATACGAATGACGTAACAATGTTGTGTGGCTACGTGCTGAGTTACGTAACGTTAAAACTGGCGGTACACAGACTATAACGTCGACAGCCCCTAGTGGGCCTAGGCCTCATTGTTCGAGGCTTCACGATCACACTCAGACACACTACACTCGTAGGACTCCTCTCGACGAGGGACCAGCTCGTCGCAGAGACCTCTACCTGACAACACACAACACTCACAAGAGACAGGCATCCATGTCTCCGGTGGGATTCGAACCCGCAATCCCAGCATGCGAACGGCCGCAGACCCACGCCTTAGACCGCGCGGCCACTGCATCGGCGTGAAAGTACTTTAAGAAGTTAAAATTATATTATTATTTTCACGTTCCGCCTTTGTGTCAGGGAAATTCTAACGTTCGAATTCCATTTCAGAAGCCTTCCTGAGTTGTAGTGGTATCAACCAGTTATATGTGCAGTTTGAAACATTAGGAATGCTATTGTATTTACTTATCTATCATCCATTATCAGGCGCTTTGGATAGCACATTTACAAAACGTTAAATAATTTGATTTTTCGATTTCCGACAGGGTTATGAGAGTTCTCTTTTTTTCCAAATGGTGTGCAGACGGGTTCTGGAGCCCACCCAGCACCTGTTCCTCGAGAGTAACTCGGCCGGAGCATGAAACTTACCACTCATCTGCATCTAGTTTCGAGTTTCATGACATACGTAGGGACAGCTGTACCTCAGTAACTTGACGATCTGTGAGTAACAGATTGAAAAAGATGTAGAAGCCGTTATGGCTGGTTGTCTGAGGGACAGGTAAAAACTTCAGACCAGGGCCCAGAAAATTTCCAAAAAAAAAATGTAAGAGCCACCTCCAAATTCTAGGCGCCAGAAAGGTGACACGAAGCAGTGTCCATACTCAGGAATCACAGTTCATAGACTGACTACTTGGACTTCTTGACCCTTGAATATGGGACCGATAGGTTGTCCCGAAACGTCGGTGAAGGATTACCATTCGACGCTGCGTAATATCCCAGAAGAGCACAGATCTTAACCTGATTGTTAGTCTCTCGCTTTACGCTGTCTGAATTTGAACTGCTACACGTTTTTGTATGTGAGGAGAAAAATTTCAGTAATTTAAAAATTAGTAATAAAACCGACTAATGCACTATATTGACCAATTTTATTCTGTCCTGTTACCCCTCACCCTACACGTGTTTCGGAACTCTAAGGTTCCATCTTCAGGGGTTGTCGTGTGCTACCAATTATTTACATATTAAAAACAAATACACAATATGTACAATAGTCTGTCTATGTACAATGTCAATATTGTGTATTTGTTTTTAATATGTAAATAATTGGTAGCACACGACAACCCCTGAAGATGGAACCTTAGAGTTCCGAAACACGTGTAGGGTGAGGGGTAACAGGCCAGAATAAAATTGGTCAATATAGTGCATTAGTCGGTTTTATTACTTGATTAGAAAATGCACGGTGTTAATACTGTGAAATTTAAAAATTAGTATTCGCCACAGTAGAAATGTAGTCGCCCGGGCGACAATGTGACCGGTATTTGTGCACCCCTGCCACAGACCCTCCGGTCCTCGTACCGAGGTATGAACCTGGGACTTTGAAGAGTACGATGCAGTGGCTGTAACTACTGCGCCTCCATGTGAGGTCACACGTCTTTATAACTGTCAGCAAGTGGCCTTGCATTCCGGGTGACTTGCAAAACGGTACAGCGTTCTGCCCGTCATTTTTCATGACACTGATTATTTAGCGTGTTACCTCCAACATAACAGACGCTATGTAGGCCTGCATTGGATAATTTGTACGATGTATTTAAACTTTGTCGCAGCTGTTAGATCAGTAGACCTTACGTGTACTAAATAAATTCGGAACCTTTCAAAATAGTCTAATGTTAGGTCTATAAATTTTAATTTTAAGTTTAAAACTTTTGACAAAGCTAGCACAGATCCTGAAGGCCGTTAAAAAAGAGCAAAATCATTGTGTACTGTTGGATAAGTTTCGCAGTTAATTGTCACAAAGTTCGGTACACATGTATGACCTGATAACAGTGTTAAGGATGCATTAAGGTGTCGCGTGCTTCCAATTTTTTTTTTTAACTTTGTTAACATGTGGAAGCATAGTTTTTCAAAGCAGTCTGAGGGAGGCATGTAAGATTTGAAGCTTTTACGATGAATAAATGCAATAACATCCTTTGAGGCGACCGGCATTACCAGAACTACGTTAAAAAATCGACTTGCCGACGTTTGCCCTTTGTCCATTATGAAGGTCTGTGTAGGGCATCAGCACACACAAAGTCACTGATATATACATCAGCGACTCTTGATCATGGCTCACATCATCCTTGAAGACGAAGGCATTTTGGGGTATTTGAAACGTTGGAATTTAACGCGAATTTGAAGCGCCTGTTTCCTCGAGGGGATTTTGGTGATTGAGACGTACTTCTCTGTTAAGAATTTTGGTGATTGAGACACGCTTCTGTTAAGAATTTTTGTGATTGAGACATAATTCTCTATTAAGAATTTTGGTGATTGAGACATCATTCTCTGTTAAGAATTTTGGTGATTGAGACATACTTCTCTGTTGAGAATTTTGGTGATTGAGACATACTTCTCTGTTAAGAATTTTGGTGATTGAGACATACTTCTCTGTTAAGAATCATTCAGCTATTCTCACTTCATCTTCTACTGTGACGTTTGTCGTCCATTAAGACAGAGCTTTCCTTTTCCTAACTATTCAGTTCTTCCTTCTTCTCTACATTGTACTTTTTAATAATCCGATGCCAGTGACCATGCGGTCTGAGGTTTAGGTCTGCGGCCGCTCACTTGCTGGGCTCGCTGGTTCGAATCCCGCTGAGGGCATGGATGTTCGTCTCTTGTGTTTGTTGTGTGTTGTGTAGGTAGCGGCCTCTGCGATGAGCTGATCACTCGTTCAGAGGAGTCCTACCGGATGTGGGTGTGTGTGTGTGTCTGATGGTGTGTGATCTAGAAACCTCAACAATGAGACGGCTTAGGCCCGAGTTGGGCTGTTGCGCCACAGAAAAAAAAAAGTCTTTAATGTAGTCAGTTAATTTGTTAGTCCATTGACTTTTGTTATCGTAAGTTTTATTTATTTTGCCCACATTGTTAGACTGGCTGAATATGCCTAGTTTATCTGCTCTCCAACAATCTGTCACTAAGACGATAACTTCTGCTTGCTTTTAAAGTGATCCGTGATTGTTCTTCTTACCAGCAATTGGCTTGAGCCTGCATTGGCGGAATTTGCTGCAAAGTTCGATTATTTCGGTCGTGTTTGTGGACGCTACTTCTTGTGTATGTTCTCGGATAGCATGAATTAAGCAGTTTACGCTAAACGGCGTTTGTTAAAATTTCTTGATCGATTTGAATACTCCGGATAGCCCCTTACCTGGTTTTATGCAATTAACCATTTTATTTCTGTATACGCGTTTTTAAATTTACCTAAAACCCTAAAGGACCTCAGTTTCTTGCAGGATTTCCCATCATTTCTTGTATGGTACACTACCATGGACCTCTTATCTTGTTACAGGCAACATCATTGCATTCATTTATCTCTTGAGATTGATACAAAATAAAAAAAGGTGTAAGGAGTTATATATCGCCTCCTGTTTCTTTGTATTGGCTTCTTATTTTTATATCTCGCCATCTAATTAACTTTCGGGAAGTAATTAAATGTAATTACTATCCCTAATTGGGGGTACGCGGTGGTGCAGTTGGTTGAGGCACTGCGCTACAAGCCGGAAAGTCGCGGGTTCGATTACCGATGGGAGTTGACATAATCCTTCCGGTCGCACTGTGGCCCTGGGGTCGACTTAGCCTCTAACAGAAATGAGTACCAGTAATATCTCATGGGAAGTAAAGGCAGCCGGTCCGTAGGGTTAACAGCTTTGCCACCTTCATGTACCGACTGTCTAGAAATGTCAGGATCCTCAACCTCCTGGAGCCCTACAGGGATTGCTTTACCTTAGTATCTTGAATTATGGAGATTCTGGTTGTTGCAGTATGATGAGAAACTCAGATTTAATTTGGTTAGAGAAGGTTTATGTTTTGAGTAATAGACGTAGCGTTTATAAAGGAATTATTAGTAGAAGAAGGGAATATGTTTGGATGTTTCACGATAGAAGTAGTGGTTGGTGATGGTACTTTATTGTCCCTATGCTTTCCAATGAAAAGTCGGGCTGTATGGGTGTATTCGTTATTTTTTGCGAGTTATTTACACATTCAGAACACTGCCGTAGTTAACGGACAAATTCATTAATTCACTAGAGTTCTTGTGATGAAGTCGCCCTCGGTGGACTAGTGGTTAGCGTGCTCGCCACTGGACCCAAGGTTCGCGGGTTCAATCCCGGCCGATGTCGATAAAAATCCGTAGCACAACTTCCTTCGGAGGGGAAGTAAAGCCGTCGGTCCCATGTCGTAGATTTACGGCATGTAAAAGAACCTTACGGGCATGAATAGAGATGTTTCGTAAGCAAAATTCAGCGGCCATTTCTCACCCAAGTCTCCTGATTGACTGCTAGATGGCTCTGGCAGTCACATCAGGATTCAGTAGAACTTGTGTGGTCAGTGGGCTGGTCACTCACTACAGATGCACACTTCCAGACCAAGAAACCTCTGAAAGGAGGCTCTTATGCTCCGCAAGGAGCGACAGGAGAAAAACTAACTAACTAACTCTTGTGATGAAAGATGCAGGCGAGACAACAGCTCTTTCCTTTGTGAGTTTATAAATGCAGAACATAGGCTTACTTGAGAGACACAGTGCGTCGTTATGTTTCTGTATTATTAGGGTCATAACATCAAGGAGGATAAGATGGGCAGGGCGTGTGGCACGGAACATTTGTACAAGTAAACGGAAAACCTGTGAAATCTGTGCCTATATGGGAGGATAATTATAAAATGGATCTTAAAGAAATAGGATGGTAGCTTGTGGACCGGATTAATTTATAGTAATTCACCAACAAATGCACAATTTTTTTTATATGTACATAGTTGTTTTATATTAAAAACAGTGAAAACTCCTACACGTTTCGATCCCTGAGGATTCATCGTCAGGGAGTTTGTACATCAAGTGTCTCTGTACGAGACATTAAGAAAGCAATTTATAAATTGTTGAATTCGGATTTCTGGTAGATCATGTAGAAGAAATTGAGGGGGTGTTGTAAGTTGTGCCGTGTAGACCTTATGGACCTTTGAGACGCAGTGGTTTGAGGCAGCTTGTATGTGCGACGAAGGTTGATACGGTACGAAGCATTGGATTAATCTGGCGGTCTCTTGTGGACACGCTGATGAAACTTCGGGTTTCGCAAAATGCGGACAATTTCTTGCCTAGCTGAGGAACTGTTACGTGTTCAAGAAGGACTTTGCTCAATAGAGGTAGTTAAGTTAGTTACCGTTACTTAGTTAAGTTAGTTAGTTAGGTAGGTAGGTAGGTAGGTAGTGTTGATGAGCGAGACATGTTGCACGTGTGTGGAGAGGAGAGGTTTATACAGGGTCTTGGTGGAGAAACCTGTGGGAAAGAGACTACTTGTAAGACCTAGATGTAAGTGGGAGGATGATATTAAAATGGATACTAAAAAAAATAGGATGGAAGTGTGCGGAATGGGTTTATCTCGTGCACGATTTTGACAAGTTTTAAGATATAATGAAAGCAGTAATGAAATTATGGGTTCCACAAACTGCCCGGAATTGCTTGACTAGCTGAGGAACTATTAGCTTGTCAAGAAGGACTTTTCTCAGTGGAGTCAGTCAGCTAGTTAGTCAGACAGTCAGTCAGCTACCGGTAGTTGATTATAGCTTTATACAATGAGTCAATAAATGTCATTGTTTATACACTATTTTATTCTGTTGTGAACCTACAGTGTCCATTATTCCACGGTTTTATATTCCAGTTCAATTGTGTTGCCTTTATGTTCCTTCCAATGGTATTTATGGTGCGATATAAACCATTAATGACCTATTTCTCGTACGTCAGCATATCGTATCATACGCATTAATTTGTGGCTTCTAGTCGGCCATATGCAATATGTGTAGCTGTTCAGAACAGTGTCATAACTCATGGAGATTTGCTGTTGTATAAAATCATTCTTCTGATTAGAATAGTGTTTACTGCGAATTGCGCTAATTTGTGTTGGGAAAGAAGTGACGAAAACAGCGGTAGATCCACGCTTATGTTATCAGGTTTCTGTCGCACGCCTCACTGTCGTGGAAGCCAGCACAATGAACGCCTCGGATCCTGCAAGAACGACAGGTGAGGTTGTGTCACGCTTCTTGTGCCTTTACTCCGAGCAGTGAGATCGGTTAAGTATCTCTCAGCCTGTCACATATACGTGGTTCTCAGCCTTGAACTGTCGCGTATTCCGTGTGTTAGTAAGTAACCGTTTATTAACCAGCAACAGAGTGCAATTATCAGGTAAATGTAGATAACTATTTTTCTGTGTCCTACATTCTCAAATATGTTTCGGTTCGCACTGAATCATCGTCACGGAGATCACAAATTCACGGGAAGTGAAGCATCCAGGATCTCTGCTTGCTAGGCTGCAGGTTTGATGATAGAGGCATCGGGATTTGATTCCCGGCAGAGGAAAGTGTATAATTTTTCTTGTCGAAAGTACCCAGACATTGGGCTCACTTACCATATTACCCAGTGTGTTCCAGGGGTTCTTCCGTGGGGTTGAAGCGGCCAGGGTGTGAAGGTACTTCCATCTAGTTCTAAGAATTCTTGGAGTTACGCTTCACTCCCCCATACGCCATAGGTGTGGTACTTAATTATGCACGAAGGGAAATTTTCCTTTCCCTTACAACTCCAGCTTTACGTGCATCTTAAATTTAACTTGGCCAATTGTCTTAAAGAAGGATTGCCGTACAAACCATTAAACGTAACATAAATATCTACAGCCTTTATTTTCAGTATCGTGTTAATTTAACGAAATATAAGGAAAACAACTTCAGTACATAAAGTGGAATTATGTCTGCAATAAATGAACACTAAAACCAGTGCTGTAGGCACAGACAGAAATACTAATACACGTCTGCATTTTTGTTCAGAAGAGACTGTGTACTGAAATTGGAGTGCGGGTTGACATATATGTTCACACAATGTCTCCTAAGATCTGTACCCCGCAAACCATAACCTGCTGTATTCCTTTTTTTTTTGAGTTTTGTTAATTCCGAGTCCGTGAGATTTAAAATTACAAATATCACATTCGGGTTTTCTCAGACAGAAGTTTGGTATATTACGTTGCAGCAGTGAACACAGTGTAGGCAACTGTGACAGAATAAATGAGGTGAATTATTGTAAGTCTGTAGTTATAACAGATAATCCGCTAAGGCAGTTTGCCTAACTTTAGAAGTACTTAGCTTTTGGACTTTTTTCATCCTCTGACGTTCCAAAAATGCGAAAAAATTTACTCAACTGTTCTGAAAGTAGATCAATTTTTGTCCTCGGATAACAGGGTGAGAAGGTACCTGTTAATTTGGTCTCTTTGGATCAAATTATTGTCAATCTATATTTTGTAATTTTACAATAATGGGACGATGGACACATTTCAAATACTAAGTAGCTTCAAACGTAATATGTATGTATGTATTTATTTATTTGTTTATTTATTATCGTCAGAAGAGTGTAGAATTAAGTAAGCGCTGATTTATGTCGAGGTACTTAACTCTTTAAGGCCCAGTGGTTACTTTATTTACGACCAGGTTTAACATTCAAATATTCTACGTTCTGCCCACACAATGTATTTATGTGTTTTTTATGGACCTCAGAGCAAACTGCGATTATTTCCCTACACAGCATTAACTGATTGGCGTTTATGACCGAGACGGAGTGTGTTTACTGCGCGGTACGAGCTGAAACTTTAAATACAATTTAGGTTAAGGATGACTCTGAGTATGACTTGGTCTTTAAAGGGTTAGGAGTGTAGAACGATGGCTTTTATCCACTTAACACTTTTCAGATCTAGCTTGTACTTTTGTTATATGGCGTTTTGGCATAAAATATACAGGGCATACACAAAAGAATGATGCGGTTTCAAAAGTGAATAAAACATTTATTTCTCACCTTACACGGGCACAACATACACCTTCAGCGGCGGCAACTGTCCAAGTTTCTCATTTGGTAATTACAGTCCTTCAATGTGTGCACCCTGGGTCACACGACACACATCCACACGGTAATCAAACTCATCCCAGACCCGGTGTAGCATGTCCGCTGTAATGGCCTGCAGTTATCCGATCACGAATTTCATGGATGGACGTGGGCAATGGGCCAGATCTTACACCGTGCGATTTCTTTCTTTGGGGGTTCGTTAAAGACAGCGTTTATGTACCACCATTGCCCACGTCCATCCATGAAATTCGTGATCGGATAACGCATGCACTGCAGGCCATTACAGCGGACATGCTACACCGGGTCTGGGATGAGTTTGATTACCGTGTGGATGTGTGTCGTGTGACCCAGGGTGCAAACATTGAAGGATTGTAATTACCAAATGAGAAACTTGGACAGTTGCCGCCGCTGATGGTGTATGTTGTGCCCGTGTAAGGTGAGAAATAAATTTTTTATTCACTTTTGAAACCGCACCATTCTTTTGTGTATGCCCTGTACTTTGATGTGACAGGCGTTTATTCCATGTTAGGCCTAATGTTACTGCTGGGAGCTACCAATGCGGGTAGTGTGAACGTTTATTAACTTTTACAAGAAGAATTTTCTTGTCACAGATTTTCTCACTCTTGACCACAAATGGCGTGTGATTTTGCCAGGGATTTTCGGATTAATGTTAGATCTAGTGTCGCCCAGAACATGACCTGCGTGATATTCCAGGGCTACTTAGAGATTAATTGGAACAACTGCAGACAGGACTTTCTTTGAAGAATTAGGCATTTGCCTTTAATGGCATGTGAAGGAAATTGGAATTCGCTTACCAATACATAACACTCACTCGGTGAAACTGATCAGACCTTAATACTGCTGCGCAAGTCCGTCTGATCTCACTTCTCTTCCTGTATAACCACATTACGCCCTTTCAGGCCCAAATAATATGCTCTAAAAGCATGTCTTTCCTTTGAAACAACAAGGTGCTTCACCCTGCGATGCTAGACGTCCTGTTAAGTTCCGCACACACACTGTGCCATTCACCTCGTACCGACTCAACCTCTCCTCTCCTGTCCCCACCTCTCCGACGTTTCGTAGGAATGTGTCATCTTCATCTTCAAAAGTTCAAATTTCATTGACCTTGAAGATGAAGCAGACGTGTTCGTTTACCCAGCGATGCAATGTCACATCCAACAAGACCGATTAACTCCATCATTGAATATACTCGTTATATAAAGGGAAAGTTCACCCTAGAACAGGCCACGAAGGCTCAGAGGGGGAGTAGAGGTATAGCTCTACTCTTTCTTTAACCTCGGCGCTAGATGGGGGTGGGTGGTCAACGCCACGACCCGGCCGCTTTACCCCCGGGAAAGAGACCCGGTACCCACTGTACAGGAGGCTGGATAGGCCCCCAGGGCCGGTCTGGACGTGTGCGGAAAATCTCGCCCCCACCGGGATTCGATCCCCGGACCGTCCAGCCCGTAGCGAGTCGCTATACCGACTGAGCTATTCCTGCCCACCACTGAATTATATATATATATATATATATATATATATATATATATATTATATATATCCCTATTGTACTTATTGAACTCTGTAGATGAATTTTTTATGAGTACTGTTAACCTATAATACTGACGTCTAAGACTGCACATAGAATGTTTAAAGCATTTTGCAATGTACATTTTGTATGATTTTGTATGTTGTGACTTATTGCACATCCTCTTGTCTTGGGACAAAATTATGGATCCATGGAATGTATATATGTATGTATGTATGTAATTATGGATCCATGGAATGTATATATGTATGTATGTATATATGTATGTATGTATGTATCACGTACTAGTGTTCAGGTATAATGAACTGGTTATGACTGTTTTGGTACAAGCCTCTGAATATTTAATAATGTAACGTTAGAATCGTAAGCAGAATTGTGGTTGAAACAATTTCATGTCCAGAATTTCATTAATTATGAAAATGAGTTTTTTGTGGGCCGGGATAGCTCAGTCGGTATAGCGACTATGCTACGAGCTGGACGGTCCTGGGATAGAATCCCGGTGGGGGCGAGATTTTCAGCACCCGTCCAGACTGGCCCTGGGGCCTAACCAGCCTCATGTACAATGGTTACCGGGTCATTCCCGGGGGTAAAGCGGCCGGGGGCGTGGCGTTGACCACCCACCCCCTCTAGTGCCGAGGTTAAAGAAAGAGTAGAGCTATACCTCTACTTCCCCGCTGGGCCTTCATGGCCTGTTCTAGGGTGACCTTTACCTTTACCTATGAAAATGAGTTTAGTGATGGGTTGACGTTAAATTGTATTTAATGTAGGCCCAACCTTATGGTGAAGAGCTGTCCCTTCTTTACCATTTTTATTTCTAAGTGTGTGTTATAAATAACAGTATTTTATTTGTGCTTTATATACACATGCTACTGCGTTATTTGTTTTAGCTCCAAACGGACTAAACGAAAGACGCGATGAATTCCGCAAACATCCGACAGACCTTGAAGACGCTATTGTCCTTACTGGTAAGTTCGTTTAACCCCATCTTATAGGATAAGTTATTGTGTCTTGTCTGAAACTGTACTAAGACGCCGATTGTCCTGCGCCTGCATATTTCGGGACTGTAGATAGGTCTATGTAAATTAGGCCAGGACTGTCCAAAATCATCGCCTATATTCATATTCTGCTACCGACAGGTGTTCGCTTTTGAAACCAAATTCTTGTCGCGCCTTTCAGTGACACATGTCCCATTAATATTACCGAAAGTTGTAAGGTAATATTCAGTTGGAATTATTTATCTTAGGGTAACAAATCCGGGGGTTGAAGTAGGGTTGCCAGGTCCTACGTTTTTCACGTAAGCTTTAGGTTTTTTTTTGGTTGATTTTACTGTTTACATTTTTAATTTGCCTGTAAGTAGGTTTCTGTTGTACATGTAAAGAGTTGCTTCAGTCTGTAAATCAGGATAAACAATTGTTAAAAACGGCAAAATGTCAAAGATAAGTACAATTAAAATATCAGAGAATTTGAATTTTCTTTTATTTTTAAAACTAATTTTGTCGACAGTCGCCCTCGGTGGACTAGTGGTTAGCGTGCTCGCCACTGGACCCAAGGTTCGCGGGTTCGATCCCGATGGATTTTTAAGGGTGATAAAAATCCGGAGCACAACTTCCTTCGGAGGGGAAGTAAAGCCGTCGGTCCCATGTCGTAGATTTACGGCATGTAAAAGAACCCTACGGACATGAATAGAACTAGTAGTCGGTAAAATTCAGCGGCCATTTCTCACCCAAGTCTCCTGACTGCCTGCCAGATGGCTCTGGCGGTCACATCAGGATTGAGTGGAACTTGTGCGGTTAGTGGGCTGGTCACCCGCTACATCAACGCACATGAACAAAGAAACCTCTGAAGACTCTGGCTCATCTCGGGCTGTAACGCCAATGGAAGAAGAATTTTGTCGACAAAAATCTTCTTTCTTTCTTTCTTTCTTTCTTTCTTCTTTTTTTTTTTTTTTTTTTTTTTTTTAAAGGAATACCTGACAACCCTAGTTTGAACCGAGACTTCTTTCCTGCTACAAGACTGTACCATTTATTTGAAGTTTTGGTTACATGCAAAGCATACAAAGGAAGGAACCCTGATGAGCGAATCGTATCACATATCTTGAAGTATATATTTTATTTTTCAAAGGTCTTGGCAAGTTCCATTGGTTCCTAACTGTTGGCTGCGGCTTCTGTCTCATTGCTATGATCGGGGAGGTTTTCGGTACAGCCTTCATAATCCCTGCTGCGCAATGCGAATTTGATATGGGCTCATCGGAGAAAGGGCTTCTCAACGCTATCGGTTACATAGGTGAGCGAGAATTCTGCAATGGTAACTGAAAGGTAATCAGAAGTAATTGTTTGTATGGCGGCTTGCATGTGTATTACTGTAAGCAAGCACAGGCGTACGCATCGCGTGACAAATTGTCTCAATATAAACTTTGTAATTATTTTTGTAATGCTCAAATACTAGCTAGAATGTGGATTGTATGGCTCTGTTATGTGACGTTGTTTGGTAATGTGTTACCGAAGTTTTGGAGGAGCTTTCTGCCTCCATCTTCAGATTAGAACAAGAAGATTGAGGCAACAAGCTTCTCCGAAATGTCGGTATCAAATCCCAAATCATAACAGCTTCAAAACTCAAAATATTTCTCCATAAACAATGGTGTTGGGAAAACCTCAAATCATACGTAATTGAAATGAGTTTACATTTACACGTAATAGAAACCTCGCACATTAGCACTGAAATATGTATTTTTAACTGTCTTTGTGTTTGAATTAGGTACTTAAAGATAAAGGCCTCCTCATTATCGAGGCTTCACGATCACACTCAGACACACCACACTCGGTACGACTCCTCTGGACGAGTGATCAGCCCGTCACAGAGACCTCTACCTGATAACACACAACACTCACAAGAGACAGACATGCATGCCCTCGGCGGGATTCGAAACCGCATTCCCAGTAAGCGAACGACCACAGACCCACGCCTTAGCTGTGGCTTGGTTATAGACTAGGCTCCTTAAAGTATATTTCTCATGGTGAGAGAGATGGAGAGAGTGTGAGATTGAGAGAGTATTCTTTGAGTTGCAACTCCCACAAGACATCTGTCCAGGCTTCTCTAATTTAGTGAGTTTCTTCGAAGGTATGATATCGAGTTCGCATTTGTGGGGGTACCTCGCCGACACACGTGGACGCAGGAAGACCCTAATCGTATCACTTGTGCTGGATGCCGTCTGTGGACTGGTGTCAAGCGTCGCACACAGCTACTGGCTCTTTTCGGCCCTCCGATTCTTCAACGGCTTCTTGTAAGTTCTGACCGGCTCTGCTTTGCGCTCGTCTGTATGCCTCATCCGGGATTCGAACCCCGGATCGTCCAGGCAGTAACCTAGTCGCTGTACTGACTATGCTATAAACCTGAATGAAAATGTCAGGTCTCCAGGCTCTAAATCAAACCAAGGACTTCTGAAATCTGAAGGAGTTTTAACCAGTACTCAGATACGTTGTTTTTTTTACTAAATAATTTATTACGTTGTTTGTGTATGTAGTGTAATGTACTGGTATGGTACGTTTGGTGACCCAGACAGTCTGTCTTTTGTAACAAAGTTCAACACTGTGCAAGCGAAGTTCGTCTTACTGGTAGCAATATGGGACCATTAATGCAACTAAGTAGAATAGTCTCAAAATGGCCTGCTGGAACGACTAATATTTCACTTTTCATGCAGCGTCTGCGCCGCCTCTGCCGTCGTGTTCGTGTACCTAGGAGAGTTCCACTCAGGACTCACTCGATCCAGGGCTGTCATGCATATGTCAGTGTTCATCTCCGTGGGCAGCATATATCAGCAAGGTAACTGCTTTGTAGCTCTGTTGCAGACTGCATAATTAAGGCTACATGAAAGAAACGTACTAAACATAATGAATACGTAACGGTAAAGTTGTACTTTCAACGCATGAGGCGTTAGGGAGTAGAGGTGTAGCTCCACCCATTCTCAACCTCGGCGCTAGATGGGAGTGAATGATCAATATCACGCTGCTCCGCTTTATTCCCAGGAAAGAAGCAAATTACATATTGGAGGTTGGGTGGGCCCCCCAGAGCTGGTGTGGACGTTTTGGGGAAGAGAAAAATTACCTGTCCCTGCTGGCATTCGAACCCCGGGCCGTCTAGCCCGTAGCCTGGTCGCTGTACCGACAACGCTATCCCGGCTCCAAGATTCACATATATATATATATATAATCAACTTTTCTTGATTTCCGCTGTAACTCCACATCCCGCCTCATTGACCATTTCTTAAAATTTTCGGAAATCATCCATGCATTCTCATTAGCATAGTATTTGACCGGTAAACTGTCCATTTTTAGCCCCTTAAAGCATCGAGGCTTAGCACTTTTCCCAATGACCAACAGCTTATTTTTATCATCTATTATTTATTATGATTATTTATTATTTTATATATTCATTATTTATGTTTGAACAGCATAACACAGTTATGCGATCCATTGCTTCCTTAGAACCCAACAATTTTACATGCTTGTAGCATAGAGAACCATCCGGCTTGGCACGATAAAACAGGCCTGTTTCGTCAGAACTGTAGATATCATCTGTACAAAATTTCCGAGTAATTAACCGATGGCCCAATTAACCGAAATCTACTGTATGTACATCGTCATTCATGATCGCATATTGCTATTGCTCTTAGGTACGGTGCCCATTCGTCCCGTCTTTCCCGGGACTGTCTCGTATTTAAAAGAAATGTCCCGGTGTCATGAGAACTTCTTACGGGACTCCCAACTGTCCTGCTTTTTGATTTGGTAGATTTCTAATTCTCATCACTGCTGTAATAGAATTTGTCCGTATTCTACACCAGTGATTTGCGAGTTCAGTGTGTTATTTTAGGTGCCGTACGGGTGTTGGTGAAAGTCGATCATCCATTTGCCTGGTAATGTTGGCAATGTTGTGAAATTGTAGCACGTGAGTGGTGATAGACAGCAAATTTGTGAATCTTCAACAGACAACATGCCTCTCATTCTTTGTGCTGTAGAATCTGCCTTCCTAATACCATTTGATATTGCTTTGTGAATGCGCGGCTTAATTTTTTGATTCGTTTCGTGTTGATTAAAATATCTGTAATGAATGCACGTTTGTGAAAAGGGTCTCATTGTAGCGGTCTTAAAGGACTTGCCTATGTATGACTGGAAGCTCGTCTGTGGAAAATCTAATCTGATTTTTAAAATGTGTCCCCCTTTTTTTCGTCTCTCACACTGAGGGAGGAACATAGGCTGAGGGTGTTCAAGAATAGGATGCTGAGGGGGATATTTGGGCCTTAAGAGGGACGGGGTAACAGGGGAGTGGAGAAGACTACATAACGAGGAACTTAATGATCTGTACTCATCACCAAATATTATTCGGGTGATCAAATCGAAAAGAATGAGGTGAGCGGGGAATGTAGCACGTATGGGGGAGGGGAGAGGTGCATACAGGATTTTGGTGGGGAGACCTGAGGGGAGGAGACCACTTGGAAGACCGAGGCGTAGATGGGAGGATATTATTAAAATGGATCTTCAAGAAGTGGGATGGGGGGGGCGTGGACTGGATTGATATGGCTCAGGATAGGGACAGGTGGCGGGCTCTTGTGAGTGCGGTAATGAACCTTTGGGTTCCATAAAACGCGGGGAATTTCTTGACTAGCTGACGACCTGTTAGCTTCTCAAGAAGGACTCTGCTCCATGGAGTTAGTTACTTAGTTAGTTAGTTAGTCCCCCTTTTTTCCCCTCACGTTTTTAGTATAGTTTCCTTGAAAGTATTATGGGAACCCTATTCTTACGAGAATCACAGGATATTCGCAGAAAGGTGCGTCTATACAAACACACATGTTGTAACCGGACTTCCCTTGTCAGGCTTGGTTCGAGTCCAGCCTGGGAAGCTCTTTAACGAAAATAATAACAATGTGTATGGTGAAGGGTGCGAGTCCCTCACCCCAATACCCAAAAAAGGATGGAAACCCTGTGGCGGAGGACAGCAGTTATTTAAAAAACAGAGCTATCAGCAGGCAACGTGGCCCCACTGTTTACAAGTTCGAGACTTGAGACTGTGATGCTGAAGGTCATTATCTGGACAAGCTCAAGCAGCTGCTTTAAGTTGGGTCGGCACGGTTTAGTGTCATAAAATCATTGCAAGAAGGGTAGAAAAGGGACAAACTCTTAAAATTACTTGGCTTTGCTAAGGAAGCAATTCTTCTTAGAATTCACAGAACCTTGAACCCAGTTTTCAGGATTCAAACAAAAGGGACCGCAACAACCCTCACATCATAAAAAGAAACAAACCTTTAAGAGGGTGCAAGGTGGACTGACCCCAATACTGGAGGCAAGTCGCTGTAGGTCTGGAGTGAAGGCAGTCGGAGACCATATGTGCCATCATAAGCAGAACATGCAATGTTGAACATAAACTTACACTTTTAAATTAACTGTTAGACTCAATGAACACAACCCTTTGTAATCCCTGAGACTGTCTCAACCGCAGAGCTAATAGAGAGGACGGTATCAATATATGTGTCTACGTACATAAATTAGATACATATACATAATATATCTGCTTTATAAAAATGTGATAAATTTAATAGAAGCTCATACAGTGTGTCCACAAAGTCCCATCGGGGTTTTGAAAAATTGTGGCGCGCAAACAAATTGAGCTAGCCACATGCAGTTTGCGGAAGATTACAGTGAAACTCTGGAAGTTTTTTACTGACCTCAGCAGACCTCGATGTGGTCTCCCTTGGTAGCACGGAGAACGTCCAGACGATATTCGAGCTCTTGCCATGTTCTGTGGAGCATGTCCGCTGGAATAGCCGAGATCGCATTCCTGATACGGGTCTTCAGGTCATCAAGTCATCTGTTGGCGGCAAAAAAAAAAACTTCCAGAGTTTCACTGTAATCTGCCGCAAACCGCATGTTGCTAGCTCAATTTGTTTGCGCGCCACAATTTTTCAAAACCCCGAAGGGACTTTGTGGACACACTGTATATCTTGGACGTATGTAAGATACATGACAATAGCTTCTTATATTCTCAGGCAAGGATATAAATGGAAGACTTCCACGTTTCGCCCCCCCCCCCCCCCCCCCCCCCCATTATTTCCAGAGAACATTATTTTACTGTCCTTTCATATTCATGTTTCCATTATATTTATATAAATTATGTGCATAAAATGCAGCCAAGGCGTGAAATTCATGACTCACGGCTATAAAGTAAAGAAGTTTAAGAATGCATGGAGTTACACCTCCACTCCCCCATATGCCTTCGTGACATGTTGCTGAATTAAACACAGGGATACTTTTACACGTGGTACTGTTTGTTGTACTGGAACCGACCTTATACATCTTCCTTTTCAGGTTTAGCCTGGCTGATAATTCCTCAGGACTGGGCTCTGAACCTTCCATGGTTACCCTCTAACGTTCAGGCCGTGGCGAATATTCGTCATTCTAAACGCCATACCCAGCATTGTCACTGCCGCAATTCTCTTCTATCTACCAGAATCTCCGAAGTTCCTTTTCACCGACAGAAAGGAGGAAGAGGTTGTGCAAGTGCTGAGACGTATGTTCGCTCTTAACACTGGTCGAAACGTCGAAGAGTATCCGGTGCGTTTAGATTAGATTAGATTAGATTAGATGAAGGAAAGGATCTTTGGTCGAGGTTTGTTAGGATACTGTAATACAAACTCTGATGTCAGGTGCTTTGTACAGGTGGAATGCGTAGTGATGGACAAACAAGAGATCGGTTCTGTTGCCGTATTCCATCCAACATCAGTGTTGGAGGTCATCAAGAGTATGTGGTTGCAGACAAAACCACTCTTCCAACGACCGAACCTGTTCCTGACGGTATTAGCCTGTCTGATACAGTTCGCTCTATACGCCAGGTAATGCGCAATATCGCTTGGTCAGATGCAGTGGCGGACTGGCCAGGGTGTCAGCTTGCCCGATGGCAAGTGGGCCCCCTTAAACATTAGACAATATGTTAAAAATGTTAATGACCTTTTAGGAGCTTGAAAATATAATAGAAGTTCCAATATTATTACTGGCTGCAACTAAAATTTACGTTGTATTACTATTTTAATAAAAAAATTTTTAATAAAATCCACCATTTATTTAAAATTAAAAAAATAATTTAAAAATTCAATTATAACAATCTGTATTTACATTTAGTATCTACTGTATACTGCCAGTAATATGTACAATATATGTACACTGTAATTACTAAAAATTATACATTTATTTCGCAAAAATTTTAATTGTACCTTTTTTCCACTTATGTATTTTTTTAAATTTTTATTTATTTCTTATAAAAATTAAATTATAGCCTTATAGTTGTGGGTGGGCCCCCTTTGTCTCCTGGCAACCAATATTTTTAGACCCAGTCCGCCACTGGTCAGATGTAGGTAACATCTCATGGAATGTCTCTTCCCCAGTGACCAAAACTGAACACACTAACTTGTGTTGTGTTTTTGTTTTTTTTTGTACAGTTTCAATGGACTCGCCCTCTGGCTGCCTGATCTATACAGCCGACTGGCACTTTACTCTGAACTAAATCCTAACCACACTCTGACAATCTGCGATGTGGTGGCCGCTTTGGCCGACAGCAATGCTGCAGCTGATACCTCGTACATTCAACAGAAATTGATATACAAATGTATACAGAAATTAGTAATTTGACATACACAGAATTAATGAAGGCATATAACACCGTAAGTGTATCCATTAACCCAGTTCTTAACTACGCAGGAGATTCAGCAAGGTATGATGTGGCTCTTTATATTGAGAACAATACAGCGCTGGTGGATATGGTTGCTGCGACAAATGGAACATGGCTGCAGAATAACATAACTTCACCCACCTGCAGCTCAACTGTAAATCCAGCAGTGTTTCGTAATAGCCTTGCTATTGGAGTTGTGTGTGCAGTTGTGTACACTAGTGCCGGGTACATGATGGGCTGCATAGATAGAAAGCAACTGATGAGTAAGTTGAAACACCAGCTTAATAATATAATTACTGCTACAAATGTTTTTTTTTTTTGGCCGTAGTAGTCAGTAACAGTGACGTTTCTGCATCAAAATGTCGCCGTAATTTCGATTTTTCCCCCAAGACCTGGTGCCCATGTTGTCAGATATCTTTACAGTTTGTGATTTTGTAAATTCGTTGAAATCTGTGGTCTTCTGGGTAATTACACGGCGTCATGTGGTAATTATTTACCTGTAATTACCCAGAAGACCACAGATTTAATCAACATCGCGGCGGAAGTCTGAAATTAAGGTTTGTAAATTCGTTGTCTGTTGGGGGTCGTTTGCCCGTCTGAACTTACTTCTGGCACGTAGAACACCTTCAGACACAGGGTGTTACGTGTGGCTTAAACCAATTCCTATATTTTAGTACCCCGTACTATGGGAATCTTTTAGGGGTAAAATGTAAAGCTATCCCTATAGGCCTGGACAGGCCCTTAGGGCTCCAGGAGGTTGAGGCTCCAAGAATTTATAGACAATCGGCACATAAAGTTAGTAAGGTCAACCTTACACACCGGCCGCCTTTACCCCCCAGAAGACATCCCAGGTACTCATTTATGTTAGAGGCTGAGTCGACCCCAGGGTCGTAGTGCGGCCGGAAGGATTAAGTCGATGAAAAATCCCAATGACACCATCGGGAATCGAACCCATGAACTTCCGGCTCGTAGCACAGTGCCTCAGCAGCGTACTTCGTCTTTTAGGGGTAATACCGTGAAATACATTTTGACGGTTAAGGCCACAAAACATATCAATCCATAGTTCCTGAATCATTCCCTAATATTGGTGTGCCATGTTCATGGCGTTTCTCCACGCCGACAAGGAAATGAATCGAACGACTAGCTTTCCACATCTAAGACAAAATGTTCTGTGTTGTCAGTGGCCTTCATTCTTACGTCCAGTGTTGCCGGAGCTCTTCTTCTCGTAGCCAACACCGAGCTGCTAGTGGTGGCGCTGTCGTCCGTCTTCATCGCCATGGCTGGTGTCTGCGTTAACATCCTTAACAATGTCGTTATTGACAATATCTCCACACAGCTCAGGTAATGTCTGGTTGCGACATCATTTATTGTCACCTCCAACAATCAAAATTTAATAATTACTTTTATAAACACAAAATTTTCATGTTGAAGTTTCAACACGCATTTTGCTAGATGGGGAGTAATCTCTGTTTATGATACGTATGGATCACGTCAACACACAATTGAAGTTTAAAGATTAAGTGGCAAGTTCTTATGGAGTGGAAGCATCGTTACTGCATAAATACTCGTATGTGTAAAGAAGCTCAATATTTATCATGAGTGTAATGAGCTTTCAAATTTACTCTTGTGACTATGTGATAGCATTCTGTGTTGCATTCGTAGATTTGGAGAAAGGCATGGCTTTCTCTGAATTTAGATATTACTAGTCTGCTGGTGCCCGGCGACCCGGGCAGGCAAGGAACACCCATTTGCGTAGTTACCGTGGAAACCAGAAGAATGTATGTATATTATACTGTAGTATTAGTTCCCGGCGAACCTTTACGTAGTTAACGTGGAAACCTCAATTAGTGGTGTCCGTTGTATATCATACGCGCATCCGCGAGAATGAATTCTGTGTATTATCTTCTCCTGCCATCTAGTGGCATTCAATGGAACTCCATCGTTCAGCCTAGTGACCATCTGGTGGCGGTCCGTCGAACTCCATTGTGAGAATGTGACAGAAACTGTTACTGCTAAAGTATGTATACGATTGGTGTAAGTCCAGTATTATTATTTCCTGTTTACTTTAAGATTAGTCTACCTAGCAGATAAGAGATTCTTAACATCATTTACCATTAAATAAGTCAAAACAACACTTTCAATTTATAACTTTATCAAGTTATTTGCAGCTGTATGGTTAGCACTTATGCTTCTTGTTCGGGACATACCAGGTTATTTTCTGGGACCTGATTTATGCCATGCAAATGGATAATGTACTTGGGCCCTCCGAACAAATAAAATTATTCGAAAGATGATCCGTAAGTATGGTTTCCTAGGTCATGACAAGACAGACAATGTGCGTGTAACGTAACATTGAGGCGCATTCGTGTAACCACTGTTGCCGTGGAAAAGCAATAAGTATTAAATATTGTGAGTGTGTGTCTGTAGCCTTAGTTATACACCATGCAAAGCGCATGCGCCGTATTATATTGTCATCTGTGACCTGTCTGACTGTACCATATTCTTCCACATTATCTCATAAATGGCACGATTTTCAGGAAAAAAGTAGTCGAACATAAAATGTGTGTTTTGATTTTGTCTACAACTTTTTCTCAAACATATCTTATTCTAAGCGAAATTCAGAGAGGTGTAATCATAAATGTACATAGGTCTTCAAGTAACGTACCCGTTGTTTTTGTCAGATTTTAATTAAACTTTAATTTTCTCGAAAGATTTTTGAAAAATCCTCCAATATCAAATTGTTGTTCCGTGCGGACGGACGGAAAGACAGACAGACACAGTCAGGCATGATGATGCTAATAGTCGCTTTTCGCAATTTTGCGAATGGGCCAAAAATGTAAATGACAATTCATTACAACCTTAAATGTTATTCCACTAAAGTACCATTAATTTTCCTTATGATCTCCGATTTCAATTATGCATTTATCCCTGCTTGACTTGAATTTAAACATTCTGTCGCCCTAGAGCTCTGGCCTTTGCATACCACAGCCATTCACGAACGGCCATTTCCACTTCCTCGTTATTGTGGAGTAGGTGATCTCAAAAGTGTTGCTACAGTGGTTTAAACACCAGAGTGAATTGTCCAGAAGTTCTCAGCAAAAAGATGTCAACAACGTACATTTTCATGCAGAAGGTTCACACCTGGCTACAGGTCGTTTGTTTGGGCTGCCAAAGCAACACTTGGGAGTTAGCTAGTTCCATAATAACAAGGAAGTGGAAATGGCTATTGTGAGTGGTTGCGAATGCAAGAGCACTTTCTATGGTCGACGAAATATTTAAACTCCTGTCGATTGGACAAATTCGTCAAGGTGATTTTTTTAATTTGTTGAAAAGCAGTGATATTTCAGTGAAATAACTGAGCTGTATTATCACGTTGTGATGACTTATCATTTAATTTTCATGACACAGGGAACCTTACTTGTTGAACACGCCTCGTAGTTGTCAAACGTAATGCACATGACAAAGTGTCATTATAATGTGACTTGTTACTCTGCAGGGCAATGGCAGTGTGTCTGTCGCTCATGTCTGGTCGCCTCGGAGTAACCGTATGCAGTCTTATACTGGGTTTTATGCTAGACTATGCATGCACTGCAGCCATCTGCTTGCTTAGCGGTACTGTTTTGGGTGAGTGTCACGAGTATGTCATTATGCTCTTCACACTGTATGTGTTTCTCTCTACCATGGCTTCATACTCAGCTGTCTGCTGGATTATACGTGTACTTTCTGTATTTAAATTCTTGCATAAGCTTTAAAAGTCAAAACCAAGTGTAGAAATATTCTATCTGTAATGCTTCCTGATATCTCGAATAGTATTTCTTTGTTGTAAGGGTCCCGTTCTTTGCCCGCTTGTCCTTCTAATTAGAATGTTATTAAGACAGAGTGAGTATGGACCATTGGTGGGCTGATATTGATAGGGGAAAAATGGAAGTACTTGGAGAAAAAACCTGCCCCAGTGCCACTTTTTCCACCATAAATCTGAATCTAAATTATATACAAAATTTACATTTCTTCCTGACAGAGAACAAACCACGTCTCTATTATACAGGCGAATTACTTTCCTTTTCTTTAGGCATATAGTCTGTTTTCAGTTGTGCCAGTAATAGATAATGTAAAAACAGATTCTGTGGCTTTGCAGAGCTTTAACTATTGCAGCGACTGGTACTTATAATTACCACTGTGCTTTAAAAGATTAACGGTATTATTGGGTGATAATTTTTGGTGGGGTTCTCACAAGGTGTAGGATTGTGGGTTAACACTGGTGTACTCTCTCCATCTGAAATGTCCACATTAATTTAAGTCCGTCATGCTGAAAATGAAGGTAGCACTTTGCTTTGAAATGGTGTGAAAGTTGAAGATGCTTCTTCTGGTCAAGACCTGTCGTAAAAGCTTGAAAAGCAATGAAAAAGTTATGATTCTTCTATAAAACTGACTTGGATATTTTATTTTACTTCGCTTTAGGACTTGCCCTGATTTTTCACAGATTATGCTTATTGTCACTATGAGGATAAATAAAATGACAGTGAGGTTGTGTCTATCAGTCTGTCTGAAAAATATTAAATTGATTTTGATTGAAACCGGGTTTGTGGCCCCTGTTAATAACTGTCAGGAGATCTCATTTCTCGTTGAAATCAAATGTAAATTACATGAAATAAAAATAGGGTTTCATCAATTTTTAAAGAGGGGTTATTGCACAAATTGTTTATTGATTCATGCCCTAAAATACAATGTAATTAATATTCATGACTTATTTCGGACACTCATCTATATGATGAATATTTAAAGATACGTAATTAAAAGTTGTTTGCGGTTCTAGGCAGAGTGTTGCATGTAATGCAATTAGCGTTGTGGCAAGGGATGTGCGTCGAGTAATATACAAGTACAACTGAATGAGCTTCAAGTCCAATTAAACAGGGTAAATCAGAAAGGAAGTTGTACTATTTTTGTTGCTGTGAAACAAACAACAGTAGCAAGCTATTACTTGTCATACGTTGGTACGTGGACCCACCGCTAGGTGGCAGGTTTCTTCACCAATGCAGGAAATGCAGAACGAGCGCCACAGTTGGAAACGTTCGACCCTACTGAACGCGTGGACAAAGGAAGATGTTTGCGCTGCTATGTGATTCCAGTAGGCCCAAAACATGGAATCCAATGCACACCCACAGACAGATTGTGGCCGTGTACGTTGCAGATGTGATGTCTGTCCAAGAAGTAGGGAAATTGTGCCATGACTTTGAGATGATCATGTAGGTGTGAGGGACGCGGACAGAAGTGGCCATCTGTCAGCATCAAACACGTGCGTCAGTGACATCAAGGAAATGGTGTCGGCGGAGAGACGATATGTCACTGAAGCAGTTAGAACTGGCATTCAGCTCCTCACATGGCAGTGTTTGGAACATAGTGCATGAAGCCTGGGTTGTCACAAAGTGTGGAACAGATGCATGCCAAAATACCTGTCCGACCAACAAGCTTGACAGAATGGGCACTTTACTGACCAACCTCGATCATTACAAAGCCGAAGGCGATGACTTATTGTCGCACATTGACACTATCGATTAGATGTGGGTACACTACTACAGTCCGGGGACGATGATGTAACCCATGTTATGGAGGCATTCCATATCACCAGAAAAGAGGAAGCTTAACCTCATCTTGCAGCCTTTAAATTCCAATGTAGCTGCAGATGGCCGGAGTTACTTTCATTTTAAATGCCCATCCTGCAACTGAATGGTACAGCTTTTTCCATTTCGTCCGTAAAATGTTCCATTTAACGAGTCATGGACGGCCCGTTTGGCCAATAAAGGTGAAAAGAACTGAGAGCGCGGGGGAAGTGATGGAACGTTTACGGGATTATTCTCTTTGAGGTCACACAGCATTGTGTGATGGTGGCTACAGTTGCCTATCAGTCGATATTATGACACTGTAAGGAAGCAATTTGAGTCAAGGTATGCAGTTGGTCACCACAATGCTAGGCCGCTTACTGCTGACAACACCATCTTGCTGGACACCTGGGACTGGGAAACTTGTTTCCCACATATCTGGAGACTCCATCAAAGCCGAGGTCAAGATGTAGGTTCAAGATGAGGACAGTTTGCTTTTACCACCAGGACTTGAAAAATCTCATCATATGCTGTGACACCTGCCTGCATAAATTTATTGACTGTGTGTAAAAATGAAGGACTGGTGTTCAAATATAATTATTTGCTTCAATTCTTTAACCAATGAATGCACCTTTTATTTTCTCATAGCGTAAAAAAAATTATTATTTGCTTCACTCGTCTCCACTTACCTCCATTTACGTAAAATAAAAAGTGGAATTCATTGTCTCACTTTTCCCTCACACATTAAACACTTATTAAAGTCTCTATTAATATTTTAATATTCTTTTATTACTTACTGGTGTCTGCACTTTAATTTTATGTCTTTGTACTTTTCAGATCTGTTTACAAAGATTTGGTTTATGTATGCACAGTAATATATCTTTATCTCGTTCCTTTTCAACTGTTACAGTTTGCTGTTTCCTGACGTACCTACTGCCAGGGTCACCAAAGAACACAGGTTAAAGTACAGCATCTTTTGTTATCTTTATGTCCATGCCTTGACTTTCAGCTGCATTGTTTGCTACATTACAAAGATGAAAACATTGTCATTTCTAATGTTCTACTTTTTCATTGAGAGACATAAGATCATCATGATCGTGTGAAGAATTTTATAACTCAAAATAAAAATGTCTGCCCAACTTGTACAAGACAGGATTCGAAATTTGCAACTATGACATAATGACTAATATATCCGCAGTAAGGAGATGCAGGAATGTGACTGTACTTCAAAATGCCTTTACTGCAAAAAAGAAATGTAACATGACAATGATTCTGTAGCTAGTTGAAAATATTTATTGCAGCATAGACCCATGTAAATCGAGTATTTTGCCAGTTATTTTGTATGTTTGTGAAATATACTCATACCTGCTTAATTCTGGCTTGTATTTGAGAAGTTCCTTTCTTTGAATAACATCCAGAACAGTGACAGTCAGCACTTAATGGTTTTGTTACATTCTTCAGTTTGTTTAGGCAAATTCCAGGTAGTGTCTTAAAACAGGGCATGACCAATTCCTTCCACGTCCTCCACAAGTCATCATTGATTAATCATCCTACCATTTGACACAACTGACTGTTGCTAAGATTGCAGTTTCTGTGTCGCGATATCATGTGACTTTATGTAAGGTTCTTACAGCTGTGTTAGTCGGTATAGCGTAGTTGGTATAGTGACTCGCTACGAGCTGGACGGTCGGGGATCGAATCCCGGTGGGGGCGAGATTTTCAGCACCCATCCAGACGACCCTGGGGCCTACCCAGCCTCCTGTACAATGGGTACCGGGTCTCTTTCCCAGGGTAAACGGGTAAAGAAATGTATCTGCAGACCCAGTCTGTACCGCGCAGTAAACACACTCCGTCTCAGTTATAAAAACCAGTCAGTTAATGCTGTACAGTGAAATAATCGCTGTTTGTTCTAGATCCACACAAAACACATAAATACAGCTCGTACCGCGTAGTAAACACACTCCGTCTCAGTTATACAAACCAGTCAGTTAATGCTGTACAGTGAAATAATCCTGTTTGTTCTGAGATCCACACAAAACACATAAATACAGCTCGTACCGCGCAGTAAACACACTCCGTCTCAGTTATACAAACCAGTCAGTTAATGCTGTACAGTGAAATAATCGCTGTTCTGAGATCCACACAAAACACATAAATACAGTCCGTACCGCGCAGTAAACACACTCCGTCTCAGTTATACAAACCAGTCAGTTAATGCTGTACAGTGAAATAATCGCTGTTTGTTCTGAGATCCACACAAAACACATAAATACAGTCCGTACCACACAGTAAACACACTCCGTCTCAGTTATACAAACCAGTCAGTTAATGCTGTACAGGAAATAATCGCTGTTTGTTCTGAGATCCACACAAAACACATAAATACAGCTCGATACGCGCAGTAAACACATCGTTAACTAGTTATACAAACCAGTCAGTTAATGCTGTCAGTGAAATAAATCGCTGTTTGAATCACACAAAACACATAAATACAGTCCGTACCGCGCAGTAAACACACTCCGTCTCAGTTATACAAACCAGTCAGTTAATGCTGTACAGTGAAATAATCGCTGTTTGTTCTGAGATCCACACAAAACACATAAATACAGTCCGTACCGCACAGTAAACACACTCCGTCTCAGTTATACAAACCAGTCAGTTAATGCTGTATAGGGAAATAATCGCTGTTTGTTCTGAGATCCACACAAAACACATAAATACACTGTGTGAGCAGAACGTAGAATTTGTGAATGTTAAACTTGATGGTATATATATAACCACTGGGCTTTAAATGTAAGTGTCTTGTCTGAACATAGAAGTGGTATATGTTACATCGAACTCCAAAATCAGAGGGTCGTCTTGAACGACCCTTGGCATATCGAAATCCTGGTGATGTCAGAAAGAATTCTATTTCATGTGAAAATTACTCAAATAATAATTCTGTAACAGTGAAGTCTGACATGGTTGTTATGGCATAGATTGTATTTGTACTGATGTCTGCCATGGTTAATGCCTGAGTTTGTGCTCCGGCCTGTTACTCCGTGGTATATTTTTGAAAGAGAAACATTTGCTAAAGTATGGCTAGGGCCTGTGTGGAATGTGTTGGTAATTGAAGAGTTTGTTGTACTTACAAAGTATTTTATTTTTCATAGCATATCTTTTTTCTGTAACACTGCTAAATGATAAGTTACAAGCAAAGTAAAACATCAGTATGAGTGTCAAGTTTTTGCTTCTGATTCAGTCTTCCATGTTGTTATGCCCCTTCATGCTTCTCGTCATGTGATGCTTCATCATATGAATGCTACTGAATGGGTACAAAGACGTGAGAAGAGTAGAAAGAGAACATAAAATTGACAATGTACAGTGAAATCCTGTAGTCAGTGAATATTTTTGTCTTTTGTTCCCAGCCACAGCCAAATTAAATTATGTATTCTTTTCCCATAATTAGTAAATTCCAGTTTAGTATAAGAAACTTTGTTCCTTCCAGAACTTGCATGTTGGATTAGTGTGACTGTGATTGAAACAGTGGACAGTGTTCATATTTTCTGTCTGGCAGAACCATTACCACGTGGTGGTTGTGGCCAAAACAAGGGCAGTATTCATGTAGTTCACCAGAAGTTTGTAAGGTCAGTCTTAGGAGGAGGCTGGCAGTTTTTGTGAGTAATTTTGCATAACCACCATTTAGTGAAAACCAAATTTGGTGGAGCAAAGCCATTCCCCCAGTGATTCATTAAATATGGATTATACTGTACGTAGAACTTAGGGCTGCTAGTAGCTGCCTAGTGTCAGGGTTGCAGGTCTTACATTAACGTTGCCCAATGTCGAGGAACATTTGAAAACCAGCACATGTAATTCTTACTACTTTTTCATACCCTACCAGCATGTTGTCCGCGAGAAAAGCTGATTTGTTTTGTTTTCGCAAACTTTGTTGAAGGGAAAAATTGAGAACACCCACCAATTTCGGTTATACTAGTATATGTCTCTCCACAGGTTTATACAGTGTCAAACTTTATGGAGAAATTGAAAGCTATGTGCTTTTTCTCTTTGGCCGCAGAGCTTTTTGAATGTTTTTTCTCACAAACACCACACGCACACGTGTGCAAAGAAAACTAGGCAGACATCGCTGTGACCAGCTCTGCTGCACAACCATGTAGTGTATGCAGCAAGGAACATCACATAAGGCCTGCCTGTGCACATCATCTGCACCACTGCTTCTTAACGTTTTCATATTGTGATCCTCCTCACTCCCTTTTTTAATCTAATATTCCCATCCCCAATCATTTACCAGAGAATTTTCATTCGTGATTTTGAGGTTTTTCTCCCAACTAGGAATTAATAATGGCTAATTTTTTAAATGATCATATTGCCCAGTTTTACATTACATTTTCAAAGTACAGAAAAAAAGGAAAGTTGCTTTAAAAGCATGTGCATGTATAGACAGTATAAAATATTCACACTAACATCAGACAGTTGTAGAGCAACAAACAAAAGGCAAGCTAAAAACAGCAACAAGACATATTAAAAGTAATGAAGATCATTAAATTACATTACAGTTTGAACGTAATAACAAAGAGATTTGACATAGGATTGGTTATGTTTTTTTTACTTGGGCACAAAAATTGAATTCAGCTGTCCAATTCATAATCAGATTTTGGTCATGAAAAACATTTAATAACTAGATCTTCTCTCTTCTGGGATGTTACATGGCATAGTTATCCGTTCTGTGCTGTATAAGCTCCCAGAAGAGCGAAGGTCACGTTTGCAACGTGGCAGACACCTAAAATTACTCATTTCATAACTGACAGTTGGTAGTTTTTGTGTAAAGAAGTGTGCGTGGTTTTAAGGGAATACTGATGTTGGTCAAGAAGAAGTTCATGCTTCTTGCCTCCCACCTACCCCCCCCCCCCCCCCCCACACCATTCCAGGGGTGGCCATGTCCCAGAAGTTAGGAACCAGTCATCTACAATACAATTGTACCATTGATTTTGGCCCTAGGAAAGGAGCACAAGGGAATTTTGTTTCTGTCCACCTCCTCCTGTACTCTGACTGCAAGGAGTTTTTCTACTAAAGGTATGTATGTATAGCAAATCAGATGCCTTTTACCCTTGCTACGAGGGTTATATTTGATTTGATGAGCTACACAGTATGTGAGCTTTATTAGGGAAACAGAAGAACTTCTATCAATATACTGGTGAATATAATGTGGGGAATTCCTTTGTAATGAAATACCTACTTAGAAGTATACTTTTATGTAGGTATTTCATCATATAGCACAACAGGAAGCAAAAACTAAAGATAAAGCAAAAGTTCCTCTGTAGTTTGGACCTTAGGTTACAGATATGCGTATGCCCATGGGCACATATAAACACACAACACACACACTGAAAGGAAGATACAACTTGGAAGACCTACCTGTATATGGTAGAATAATGTTGAAACGGATTGGATTAAAATGCCTCTGAAGAGGGTTCAGTGGACAGACCGTGGGGCCTTTGCTTGATCCATGAATATCAGAAAATTTCTTGACCAACGCGGTGACTATCACTTTGTTAAATACTCTATTCAAAGATTTATTAACTAACTCCATGGAGCAGTCCTTCTTGAGAAACTAACAGTTCGTCAGCTAGTCAAGAAATTCCCCGCGTTTTATGGAACCCGAAGGTTCATTACCGCATTCACAAGAGCCCGCCACCTGTCCATATCCTGAGCCATATCAATCCAGTCCATGCCCCCATCCCACTTCTTGAAGATCCATTTTAATATTATCCTCCCATCTATGCCTGGGTCTCCCAAGTGGTCTCCTTCCCTCAGGTCTCCCCACCAAAATCCTGTATGCGCCTCTCCCCTCTCCCATACGTGCTACATGCCCCGTCCACCTCAATCTAATCAAAGATGTATATATTACATATTACTCGTATATTTATAATTGGTATGAGTAGTCAAAACTGAAAGATTTTTAAAAATTAGCCATATGAAATGCCCCACAAGATGAAAGAGGGTCTAATCAAGGAAATGACAGCCATTATTTCATGCCCATATTTCATCTTTGATGAGTGTAACCTGATATCATTTGGCAGGAATAGGTTTCTAAGTTGAAATTTTATGTTCCCAAGATACTTGTAACTGCACTGGGTGAGACCTCCATTTTAGGTCAGTGGGAAAGGTGAGAAATCTCATTAAGCAACAATGTGAAGTGAGCTTATCCACATTTGCCGGTTGACTGTAATCCGGTGTCCCTGCTAGGATTATGTTGTGTTCCTGCTTGTGTCAAAATACCATGTGTTAGATAAATACTGGAATAATGAATGACCATGTAACTAAATATGTCGACCTCGGTGGACTAGTGGTTAGCGTGCTCGCCATTGGACCCAAGGTTCGCGGGTTCGATCCCGACCGAGGTCGATGGATTTTTAAGGATGATAAAAATCCTGAGCACCACTTCCTTCGGAGGGGAAGTAAAGCCGTCGGTCCCATGTCGTAGATTTACGGCATGTAAAAGAACCTTACGGGCATGAATAAAAATGTTGCGTAAGCCAAATTGCCTCCATTTCTCATCCAAGTCTCCTGACTGCCTGCCAGATGGCTCTGGCGTGCACATCAGGATCGATAGAACACTAAGCGCGGCTAGCTGGCCGGTCACCAGCTGCCATGAATGCGCATGACTTAGTAACCTCGACAAGAGGAGGCAAGAGGAGGCCCGGGCCCATACAGGGCTGTTGAGCCAAGAATTATTATTATTATTATGTAACTAAATATGTGAAAGTGTTTGTGTAAGAAGAGAGGTTTCCAGCCTGTACATTGTGTATTTAAAATGCTTGGACAAACTTCAGGAGCGAGTTTCCCACACCAAAACAAGGAAAAGTTCATATCAATATATGTCTGAAAACACTTAGTTTTCAAGTTACAGCCCCCATGTTTGACCGCAGTCCTTTAGATTCTTATCTGTGAGGACACTTAAAAACTCTTGTGTATTCAGCTCCAATTGAAAATGAAGAGACACTTCTCCAACGCATTCTTTATGCCTGTCAAACCATTCGCAAGCACACCAGGACTTTTGAAAGTGTGTGACAGTCCATGACCAAAGTGTCCATGCGTGCATTGGTTCAGGTGAAGGACATTTTAAGCATTTGTTGTAAATTCTGACTTGATAAGCAACAAGAATTCAACAGTTATTACATTATATTTTAAATGTACATATTAAGTCATTTGTAAGTATAATATTACATATGGTATTTATTGTTGGATGTACACTTTCAATTAAACTTAAAATCCAATCTTTTCAGGACATATTTTTATATAAATTTTTCTTTCTTTTGGTGTGAAGAACTTGCTCTTGAAGTTTGTCCAAGGATTTTAGATGCACTTATATATCACGAGGATACAGTTCCATATAGGCAAGGTATTCATGTAGTTATGAATAAATAAAGGTCACTATTGAAAAGAAAGAAATCAAAATGCCAGGTTCTCACAGAAGATAAATTGGATGTAATTGTTATTATGGTTTAACTTTCTCCTCACAATCCCTCAGGTACCTTGCACAAGAGAATAGTGTTTTAAAAATGTTAATATATATAGATACTATAACAAAAGTCCTGAAATGGAAACCCAATATAAAAAAAAAAAACAGTAGTTGACTGGCACAAAATGTATAGCCTCACTTCAATGTACCTGTTCAGTAATGTACTGGAGTGAATTTGAATTTAAATTAGGACCTTGGTTTGTCATGAGAGTTACTAGTCTAAATCTTTGCAGCCTCAGAGTGTGAATGCACTGAAGCAGACCACACAAGACCAGATTAGACCAGACTAGATAATTTGTTTGGAACACTAAAAGTATATATAAATGGCAGGAACAAAATTGTGTAAGTCACAGCCCCATGCAACAAGTCATGTCTGGTGTTGTCTGGAGCATGATGGGTCTTGTGCCAGTTTTTGCAAGTCAGGAGAGCAGTTTATATGAATCATGACCAGGTTTAATATTCAATGCTTCATTGAGTTAATGTGGCATAAATCATTCCTGTATGAAGTGAAGGATATTCAGCACAGTTAACAGGGACAGTGCCTAAAATTCATGAACAGATATTGGGAACGAGATGGAATGTGAAGGAAATCGATATAGTTTAATGTTGCATTGTCAGCATAGTGCATGCAGTGAGGACGCAGTGATGGTGGCCAAGAGTATACACACATGTAGTAATGTGTATTTGAGTTTTATAAGAGGTAGAGAATGACTACCTGAGTGATCATTAGCTTCTCAAGGAGGATTCCACTCCATGGGCTAACTGCATGTAGTGGCTTCCTTAATTTTCTTTACTGTTTACAGCCCTAATCTTCTTTAGTGATGAGTGGTAATGTTTATCAGAAAAGTAGGGATATATTTTGCAAGCATTTGTGGAACAACTGCAAATATTTATGTGTTAGAGAATTGCAATAATTATCCTTCTGTCACTTTCAATGCGAATGTCTAGTTTAATTTTTGGTATTACATGTGAGTCATGTGCTTGGAGTGACCTCAAGGCTGTGCTACATAGAATGATTCAGCACATCCTGGTGGAATTGTATGTAACTCAGACTCCTAGGGAAATTATGTTTGGTAGAGAAACTTCTAACCATAAGATTGGTGTTATGAGTCAGGGTTGATAGATCACTGATGAGAGTTAGAAGTTCAATTCACGGCACTCAACTCTTTTAAGTTTTGAAGGGTCCTATTACTGCTGGAAAAATCGAAATTTGGTAAGTGAGGGGCAGAATATTTAGACACGTTACATCTGCCTGAATTTACAGTCGATTTATATAGCACAGTAGTTATGGCTATGATTTTGTCAATGACACGGCACTAGTATAATTGTCACCAATCCCAGCTCTTTAGGTTATAAAAACAATATTATTAATATATTTGAAAATATAAATGACTGGTTTAAAGCTCATTTATTAACATTAAATTCTGATAAAACATATTACATACAATTTATGACAAAAAATAGCTCCACATTTAATATAAATATTGGCTATGATAACAAGCAGATCGCTAGTTCTACAAGTACCAAATTTCTTGGATTAATTATTGATAATATGTTGTCTTGGAAAAGTCATACTGATTGGCTTATGTCTAAATTAAACTCAGCCTGTTATGTAATCGGAGCTGTTAACCTTATATGTCTCAGAAAACATTAAGAATGATTTATTTCTCTTATGTTCACTCTGTTATGGCTTATGGTATAATTTTCTTGGCCAATTCTCCCCACAGTATCCACATTTTTAGGCTTCAAAAAAAGATAATTAAAATTATCACTAATTCTAGAGGTAGAGACTCTTACATAATCATTTAGGAATATTGCCTTATTCCACGAGTGCAAAGGTTATGCAATTTTTTCGGTCCTGCTGTGTTTTACTAGAGATACACCCTTGGTTTTTCAGCCGTCATGAAGAGGTTGCTTCTTGTTGCTGTTTATGGTTTGTCTAACGGTACCGTCGGTATTTCAGTGTATAGCGTCAAACGTTAGGTTGGTTAGTGAATAATAAATTGAAAAGACTGTGGAAACGTGAATGACCTGTCAGGATAGCTGGTCTCCAAGCATTGAATTAAACCGAGGATCTCCTGAATACACACGTTACGGTAACCCACTTGACTGTAATGTTTGATGTGTTGGTACTGATGGTGGTGAATTTTTTAGTTATAGTTTACACTCCTGAACTCAGTCCATCATATCTTGGGAAAGTGGATAAATGGGTCTGTGCATTATGAACAAGAAATGTGATCCTCGATTGCTAATAGGATTTCCAAAGTCTTACTACTGTAACAATCATATAGTCTTTCTAGAAGAGCCTAATAAATAAACATCAACTAAACCGTTCTCAGTTACATACCCTACTGAGCAGTAATTGAATTCTAACCTAACTTTGTTAGGCCACAACAATAAACCAGTACAACTGTAAGCAGTTTAAATGAAATGGGCCAAGTTGTAAAGATCACCAAAACATTCTCTTTCTTGTGCCATGTGGACATAACTTAGTGAGTTTAGATATGATATGTTTTTGTTATGGAAGGGAATTTTTGTAGATATATTCTAGAGTAAATAAGTTCAAACAACATTTAGAGGCAGCTGATTAAAGTATGTATATTAAGGGTGAGTTAACAAATGTGTTTACAAAAACTTCCCTTTTGAGTGAAATGGCCAGTCTACAGGGATAACTATTTTAGGAACCTAAGGATCAGTGGTAATTTAACACTTTTGCTTTATTTACAGGACACGGATTTGTTCTGGAGAGGTGTGCTTAGAGTGACTTTGTGTTCATGGAGACTGTGACAAGGCTGGCTACATAAGCAAAAGATGTGAGTACCTACAGGCAAATTTAACATTGAATTGAATGGTAATGAAAGGAAGCAGCCATCATCATTGGCATGGGCAACAGTTTAGGACACGGGCCCAATTTCCTAAACAAAATGGCCAAGACAGGTGTTAAGTGAAGCAGCTTTTCTTAGCATGCATCCTGTGTCCATGGTAAAGACTACCAGGAAGGACGTCAGGGCTTCTTGAGGAATAGGTTGGGATTTAAGGCCCTATCTGAGTAACTGTAGGCAGTAACATCAGGGACTATGTAGGACAAGGAGATAAGATAGGACTGCAGGGGTAAAAATAAGGGAAAACTGGCTGACGTTGAAAATGATTGACCTGCAGTCTCTGTTGGGTGTCTGGTGACATATTCAGTGACAGTGAATGTAATTCATGGTTGTATTTGTCTTACTTTTGTTTATATTGTTACACCAAAGACACTGTCCATAGTTTGTAGATGCTGTTGTTAGGTTGGCATGGGCGCGCTGAGCATGGCACAACGATTGGTGAAACTGTAAATTTGCTCTAGAATTGAGATGAGGGCTGGGACAGTGTACTGTATATGACAAGGCTACAGGCCGGACAGTCTGGGAGTCCTAGTTTGCGTCTTGCATGGAGCAAGAGATTTTTCTTTCGTTCAAAGTGTCCAGACTGCTTGTGTGGGACTGACCCAGACATCTGTTCAAAGGCTACCAGGAGCTCTTTCCTTCGGTGTAATGTGGCCAGGGCATGAAGCTGAGCACTCATCTCTGTCTGGTGCTGAAGTTAAGAATGGGTGGGGTCATACCTTCTTATGCCTTCATGCATGCATAGGAATAGCTTTACCTTGTTGCCCAGAACTTAGGTAAGTACACCAGGACGATATTATCGACTCTTTCTCTGTCTCCCCATTCCACCCTCTCCCCTTCATATAGTACTGTGCAGAAACTTAAATGCTAAAATTACTTGTATTTTCTTCTAGAACCATACTTCACAGGATCATTTCTATAGTACGCATTCTCAAACTTGAACAACAACAGTCGAGTCTAATCGTATTTTCTTCTTCCATCATTAATGGAGGTGGTAGGAGCTAAACTTGAGATCTCTTGCTTATTATATTAGTGTGCTCACCACTAGACCACCAGAGGCAGGATATGGAGTGCAAGTCTTGGTGGGCCAATGCCCTGCTGTGTTGAATACAGGCTCATGTCTCTACTGATGCTAATTTCTTTGTGACTGTTCACAGAATGTATGTGCTAGAACTATATAACACCCCAAGTTAAACAAGAGATCATTTGTAAAGGAGAAAAGGGGATCAATATAAAGCTGAAGCAGTCAGTATTCAATACACTAAGTAAGTCATTAGCCAACCAAGATGTGAGCTCTGTATGTCATGTACGTTGCAAATGACGGAAACATACATAGCTTTACAGCGTCAGCCATTTGTTTATTTTTTCCGTCGTAATACGTGATGTGTGCTGTATGTCTCAACATAAATGTGTTGCTCTCTAGCGACGAAAGACAACCGAAAAATAATTCTCGTTGCGTGGATTATCATGGACGTTTTGGGATGTCTCTAAATTACACATCTTTAATTCGAGCTGTAATTAAAAGTGGTGGACTGTATTTCGCAATCTGCCATTTGAGTCTGTTTCATATTGTGACTGCCTACCAAAGAAAGACGTAACCCAAAGATAAAATAAAAATATTTCTTCTCATTTCGTGGAATATAGTGGACGTTTTGAGATGTCTGTTGATCTTGTAATTTGAGTTTGAGCTGTAATTAACAGTCGTGGACTATTTTTCGCAATCCGCCATCGGAGTCCATATTTGACAGCGACACATGCGTCATCTTCCGGTTCATAGACCTTGTTTAGCATTGGTTGTCCTTCGTGACAGTGCAGTGGCGACATTCAGTGAGGTTGGTCGTGTTCTTGTGTGATACCGCTATGGAGACTGTTGCTAAGGGTTAGGTCCCTGGCGGCCATTTTGAGCTGCAGTTGCTGGCTAATTAGCAGGTATTTACATGGTTTTACATCAATGTATTCACATCGAAACACTTGAAAAACAACTTAACCTCGCTAGCTTGTTCGAAATAAATACGATTTTGCCAGTTTTCGACGTTAGAACTTTTTTTGTCGCAGTACGTTGCAGTTAAATTTTTCGTGTGAAATGCGTTGTTTGTGTGGGCCCTTAATTTATAATTGTTATCGATATTCACGCAAATGAACAGGAAATGTTAGGTGCAGAAGTCAACTTACATTTTACTTTATATTAATGTGCAGTTGTAACTTTCCTAATGTATTCATGCGCGAGTAACGGCTTCTGGCTCCATTTCGTGTCCCGGTAGTGCAATGGACGTCTTGATGCAGTACGTTATTCAGAGGTAGACAGAGTTGCACGGGTGTTTACAAGAATCTTGGAAACGACATGTCAAATGCGGTAACTGTTGTGTTTCCGAACTGCATTCGGTAAGCAACCAGTTCGAATCCTGATCGTGGCACTGTTGAACAAACATTACCCAGTATTATCACGGTGTTTGTCGACCATGAGTAGCAATGGCACCATTTCGAGTTATTTAAGAGAGAACTAAATTGAATATATCATTTAGATCTTCTAGCCCAATTTTTCTTTAAGCAGACGTGTTTCAGTCGCTACATAACCGTGCATTAGATATACCCTCATTATGTAATGGAATGTTAGTGTTACCATTCCACATTTCATGTCTTTGTGGCAGAATTTCCTGAAAGAGTAGCGATAATCACTAATTTGTACCTTAATCTTCAAACTGCATATCAAGTGTAACTCATACAATATACAGGAAGAGTGCTGGACTGTCAAATATAATTAAATACATAGCGTGACCTTCATTGTTGGGGAACAGAGTATGTCAGACGCAGTACACAGACACACGTACTGGATATATAATATGGGAAATACGAAACTGTTAACATTCGTTATCCTTTGTTACAATTTATTGAGTTCCTTTGTTGACATGTTTCTTTCACTTAGTCTGTTTGTAATTAAAATATACGATGGTAAATTCCATGGTTACAAATAATTGAAGTCTGAAGCGATAATTTAATGAAGTGTTTCCACTTTTACATGTCTCAATAGCCATTTATGTATCCTTGGAAATCTGCCAATTCCCACTACATCGGAACAAGCCTTATCCTCCCCTTTCGTAGCTATGATGGGCCAAAATTCTCTCAGACATTCGTATATAACCAACTTATTTGTTCCAATTACTTCAGCATTCACCTCAGTACTTTTCCCACAAAACCTAATAGCAGACGTTTATCACACGATGTGAAAACCCCAAAACATCAATCCTGCTAGCCTTATCCTTTCCTTAAATATAACATTCCTTTATATTCACAGATTTTCCATGTTTACGCCATGAAACACAACATTACAGTCTTGTATGTGCCTCGACGTAGGCAACCCGTGTTATATTTTTCCCAGGTGCAAACTTAGTTGGTGTGTCACTGACCTTGTCTGACGTAACTACTGTATCTGCACCTTGCGATACCAAACCATTAAACCTAGTCGCTGCCTTCCACTGACCACTTCTATAGCACTGTGTGGAACAAATTGTGAAACATATTTCGAGTGTGCAGAAGGTCCGTTGTTTGTCTAATGAAACACGTTTCAACGGCTGCTTGTTGTGTTGTTGTGGGAGAAAGTGAATTATAAATTTATGCAGAAAATAGAGCATGCAAGATAACTTATTGAATTTTAGAACAGTGCAGTTGAAATATTAAGTAAAGTGGACGAATATGAGATGTTATTACGCAGAAGACGAGATACCAAATAGCTAATATTTATATACAAGGTAAGGAAGAAAGTGATTATGTAAAGGCATGTGAACTGATACTTGGTTTATAAGGCTTTGGGGGATCTTTTTGAAATTGCTAAATGAGCGTGGTAGATTGAGGTGCAGGATGTTTAGAAATATTTTGTGCAGAGCAAGACATATAGGTTGCGAACTGTAAAGAAACCTGTCGTTAGCGGACGCAGACTTCTGTGCCCTTTGACGCCACAAATAAATGGTTGATTTGATATTAAAGGAAGAAAGTGCGAGAAGAGGTGCTTAGGAAGATATTTGAGCCTAGGGAACGAGATAAGAGGAGACTTGAGAAAAGTACATAATGAGGAGCTTAATGAATAGTAATCCACGCGTGATATTATTCATGTGATCAAATGAATGAGATCGAGATGGTTTGGTCTTGTGGCATATATGGGAAGAAGGAAATATATATTGTTGAAGCCTGAGGTTTAGAGAGCCCTTCGAAGAGCTGGAGGTAGAGAGGAGGATAATATGAAAATGGATATGAAGTAAGTAGATGCGAGGGTTTGGACAGGATTTATGTCGCTGAGTATAGGAACGAGTGGCAGGCTGTTGTGAGCACGGTAATGAACCATCGTGTTCTATAAAATGGGGAGAATTTGTAGAATAGATGAGAAACTATTAGACCTTCAAAAAGAAACTGCTCCATGAAATTAGTTGTTAGTTGTTTGGTTGGTTAATCAGTTACTGACCGAACAGTTCTCAGGTTTTCGTGACCGGTGACAGCCGTTTAGCCCCACATGTTCAAAAGGGCCTGACGGTCGCCTCTGCTGTCTGACCGCCGAAATACAGCTGATACGTGGTGCGGACGGAACGTTTAAAAGTATTTATGATTTTGTTATTGTAAAATTGATCCTAACGTACTGGTTTTGATGTGTGAAGAATTTGTTCTATGATGGTGTTCAGAGTCTTGTGGGATGTGACTCAGTGTCTTTGGGTGAGTATTTCCGGATGTTTCGAAGGTTCGGGGTGCCTTCATCTTCAGGGTCAAGCAGTCGATTAATACGCTTTGGCCATTGAAGATGAAGACATTCTGAAGCTCCGAAACGTCGGTAATCACTCAACTCACAGACACAGCGTCACAGCCTAGAAGACTTTGAGTCCTCAGCAGTACCGCTGTGAGAACCTCACTTTTTGTATTCATTGTGACTGTGCGTTAAAAAGTCACGTACATGCGACTGCAGCAGACGTAGACGTCACGACGCTATAACACGGTCCGAACGTGGGCCTTACAATGTTACATGCAGTGCATCGAGAGATAGCGGAGCAGTCCGGATGTTACATCATTATCCGATTGAATCTTCCATGGATTGACGTGGCTGTGCGTCGTAGTGATGTGGGCGTCTGAACGCGGCGGTTTGTGGTGAAGAAGGCGAAGGGAGTAACTGGTAGTTGTTCGTGGAGTCGAGAGTGTTATTTACCTTATGAAGATATACGTACACTTAACTGATATCTAACGTTGCCATCTTGTATTGAGGTTTCATATTAAAGATCAGTACTGTGTTAGGCAAGCATGTAGAGCTACTAACATTATATCGTTGAAAGGCGTTGTAAATTTGTACTATGCTGAGGCGGCCATGTTGTCAGGTTCATATCCACTGGCGTCGGATGTTCACTAGTGGTAAGTGGTCTGCAATTGCCTGACTTTATATGTTAAGGGAAGTTAGAATTAATCTTGTGTGTTCCATATTAGCAGTCCCGTTGCATAATGAATGTTAATTTATCGTGATCATAACGTCGGGAGTATAATTGGCAGTTAGATATTTCTAGAACTCGTCTGCTACCGTTCATTTCGAGATTCAAATGATCGTGAATAGGGAACGTGCTGCTTGCTGGTTAAAGACTACTGTTTCATTAGATAAGCACGTCGAGTGACTAGCATTATAACCGTTTTAGGTGTCTTGTGTATTACTACGTGCTGCAGCATTAATTTTTTGTCGTTCATAGGTAGGGCATCCATGTTGCTCATTACTGATTTAATAGGTAAATGAGTTGATGTAATTTTGTTTGAGCATTTGTTTTAAAAGGTTCGGAATTACTCTCTTGTGCTCCATATTTAACCCTCATGTTGCGTAGTTAAGAAACCGTGGTGCACACACAGTGTGAAATATTATTTGCTATTATATGTTTCTAGAATTCAGGTCATACTGGCACTTTTATTTGGAGATTAAATTGTGGAGAACAGGGAATGATTGGCTTTGTGAGGTGGGTGAGTTTCAAGTTAATAACTAAGATTTTACACAGCACAGGGAAAGATGGACATTGGCGTTCGTTTAACATAAGCGGTTTGTGGCTTGATATGCTGTAGGAGTTTTGTGGGTCTAGTATTGAAGGATTAGTGACGACAGCATGGTAAATTTGTTAGATAACACACACAATTGTTATTGATTATGCTGATGTGACTTATTTGCTGGTCAGTGTATTGATGTGTGTACACGTACATGACACTAACCCTACTGACGTATATATGTATTGTGGCACAGCGACACTGTCACAGGTACACACTTGTCAAAGATGTGATTGCAATATAAACACTGGTTTGTCTGAAATTTTCTTGTTCACTCCTCTCGTTGGCTTCCACACTGGCTGTTTAGAGGACTCCCTTCTTTTCATTAAGCTCGTTCATGTCCCTCAAGTGCTTTCAGCACACTTGTTGAGGCCAGCTGTAATTTAGAGAAAGCAGGTTTGCATTGAACCACTCGCTTATTTGAACAAGTATCCGGTTTAAATTCTGTTCTAATTCGGTAACATTAGGGCTACTTACTATCACTCTCATGTCATCTGCAAATAAAATTGTTTTCGAGTAATCATTAAATTATCATAGTTATCTTAGGTAGAACATTAATATAAACCAAAAAGAGCAAGGGACCAAGGATGGAGCCCTGTGGCACACCATGTTTAATCAAATCCCATTTTATTCATTTTCCGTAAATCCTGCCTTCTCATTCAGGTCGAAGCACGTTCCTGTTTCAGTGAGTTGCATAGCCAGTTACATGATGTGCTCACTTCATACAGAGAACTGACCTTTCATCCTTCACAGCCATCCATTTTTATATGCTTACACACCAAAGTTCTGCATTTCTGATGGTTGATAAGATTAAATAAAATGTGACTGTACTTCCTGTAACTAACCATGTGGTAGCAATATCCTGTGGTTCAACGCCACAAATACAGAAGCCCACCACAGAATACAGTCCTGAGCCACAAATATATTATTATTTCATTTACATCATGTTCTTCCAGGCAGAAGTTATGCAGGGGGTTCTCTCATCACAAGCCTGTATGAATTCCTTATCACTTACATCTTGGCTACATCCCTAGCATATTAAAGCTACCTTCAACTAAAGTTTCAAGTCTTGTGTGATATTATGCTGTGTTAGTTGGTAAATGGTTCCTGACTTATCAAAGCATCATACTGCCTTCACCTTAGAGGTCAAGCAGCCAAAGAATAGTGCTTGAACTTGTAGACGTAGGCATTACGTTCCTACGACGCATTGGAAACTGTTCACCCATTGACATGCTGTAGCATTCCAGAAGACTTCTCAGCAGTGCTGCTGTGAAAACCTAAGTCACCTACCGTGGACTGTATGAATCTTGATGTTCCTTATTATTATGCTATATTCCTGTTTCTGTGTATCTGTTAGTATTATTGTATTTACTTTATTTTTGCGAAGACCCTGTTACTTAAGTACAACTTCTGTATACATTAAATTTATGAGTCATAACGTCAGAGATTTTCATTGTCACCATACTTAGAGTTGTTGACTTACAAATGATATTTCTTACATATTGAGTAGGTATTTTTTAAATTTATCTGTCTACAAAATTTGGTTTATTAGTTACCTCCATGAAACTGGAAGCTAAAAAACTTTTCACATTGTCACTGTGTTGTTATTTTACATTCTGCAAGAAGGTTGCCATAAAAAGTTGTATATTTTTAAAAGGTTTTCACCGTACGTCACTTCAGAACCTTAAATTAAGTGGCACTAATGTCACCCTCACCTCAACAAGTTTGTACACTGATTCTGCTATTATTACTGACTAATAAATTTACAAAACACGTACTGCGGTCCAACGTACGTCCTTAGAGGGTGGAAATAAACTGCTAGAGATAGTGAACATTGTGAAGTCCAACTCTGGCACTTGCTTAACTAGTTTATTTCTAACAAGTTGGCCCTAAATGTAGGTAAAACAAAGGGAAATTTTGTAACATCATTTCTCTAAATTGTACATTAAGTATCTGATGCAATTGAAATTGTATAGATGAGTTACTAAACACATAATTTTTAGTTTTACTAATTGATAAATATCTAAACTCTAGGAACCTTTCAGAGTAAATAATTCCTCAGCTGTATTGATTAATAATTAATATAAATAGTATAAATATTAAATTTTTCCATATCATGCAGTTTACATAGTCAGTGCATTTCTATAATGGAGGGGGGGGGGGGGGTAGGATTACTGTAAATGGAACCTTGTACTTGTAATTTCTTTACAGGAACTGTGACATTGTGATAATCTTACTGACACAAGTGAAATAAAACTTGTGGAACCAGTCCTGATATCAACAAATACTGTGATGTACCTCTAATGAGGCCGTTTAGACTCGACTGTGTATCAAATCACCAGGTCAATCTAACGGCATGTGTACCCATTTAGAATACGCACAGCTTGTCTTAGCATTGCTAAAGTTGACTGCGTAGTTGCTTGTGTATTGTAATAGCTGTTTCAGACGTTGTGACACGCGTGTTGTGTTACGGTTATACTTCCATAGGCACCTCTCTACCCCCTATGTGTTTTGCTTGTGCGTTTTTCGAATGTTATCAGATTACGGATTATATCTTTTGGTCAACTCTGCACATAATATCCTCGATAAAGATGGTATTAACCTCTTTTTCTGTCCGCTAGTTACTTATGTACTAGTTCAACGCTTGCATTGTTCGCACAGTATTTGTAATGTAATGGTGACTGGTTCATTCCATCCAGCGTATGACGAAAAGTCGTCATTTTGTGGCCTCTAGAAAGATCAGATACCTTCGAACTGTTGACGTTGATCTGGTGTGTGGGTGTGTGTTTTGGTTTGCAAGGGTTCTTCCGTAGTTGCTGTATGCATTAAAGGTGTGAGCTGTAAGTCCACATGCACCGAATCACCTTCCTTCCCCTGTAACAGGCCTGTCAAACTCGGAGCTGGTTGCGGGTCAAATGCGAAATCCAACCTGACATAATAAGCCGGAACATTTAATGTAATTTAATATTAGCCATGTTCTGTGCAATAAGATATTACGATGTTTATTCCAACGACTGCACAAAATTATAAACAAAAGTATACAATCATATAGTAAGCCTGCTACATGTTTCGGCCATATTCAGGGAGGCATTCGACAGAGAAAACAACATTGGCTAATTATGGCATAGATGTGTGATTGTAGAGCTAAAATCAGATGTTAAAATTGTGTAAAAATGATTAAAAAGCGTAGTGCAGATTGCGTGTAAATATATCATAATATTTATAATCTGACTGAAGACAGACATCTATCTAGAATGTCACGTTCGTTTTCAGAGATTTGTGCCTGTCTGCCATGGTTGTGTACGACACCGTGGCTGAATGAGCATGCTTATCTATTATAAATATTATGATATACATACATGCAATCGGAACTACACTATTTAATCATTTGTACACAACTTTAACATCTGGTTTTAACTCCACAATTGCACATCTGCGACATAATTAGCCAGTGTTGTTATGTAAAACAATACATGTGTTTAATTTTGGGGGATTTGTTGGGTGTGTTGTGCTACAGAAATAGTAAGTTTGTGTGTTTGAAAAGGTATTAAAGTACTGACTGACAGAATGACATGCGTTCTTCGAGAAACACTTTTTCATTTGTTGGACCCTAAAACGTAAAATCACAAATGCTAAAATTGAACACGATTTGAAATTACGACTGGGTGAGAAAGTGGGAAAACGTACAGCAAGAGTTTAGTTGTGAAAATTTTATATTAAATAAGAATTGTAAAATATAAAATGTCAGGTCAAAGCTGTATAAATAACAAAACGTAAAGTTGCCCCATTATCTGCGGACCACCTGTTGACAGGCCTGCACAACGCTGTGGCATGCGCAGGCGCTTTTTGGCTGGAGTGGGGAGCCAGCATTCTAGATAATCTGTGCTACAGGCTGCTATCGTGTTCTTCGAAGCAGTTCGTCAGAATGGTTGGCAGTGAAAGACTGTTTTCGTGACTCGTGTTCGTAAGCGGTAGTAAAGGTATGTTTTGGCTCTTTGGCACAGCTGGAGGCTTAGTTTAGGAATTCAGAGCAGAGAATTGTCATTTCCACAAAGTCGAAAATATTACTGTCTAGTAAAAACTTGTAGAACTCGAGTTATACTATTACTTGGTTCGGAATTTAAGTTTTATTGACTGGGGGAAGGAGTAGCTTGTAGACTGGGTCGGATTCATATTGTCTTAGATTTCACAATTAATTACTGAAGGAATATAGTTTAATTTATGTTTTGCGTGGATTTTGTACCGATTCTGTAAAAGGAAAACAGAGCCATTAAACTGGTGACGATAGAGCCCATAACCACATCTGTGGATTGACGTAGGTGTGTGAGGTAAGGAGGGAAAATGTGTGAGTGTGATGTGTTTTGTAGTTGCTATTGTGCAACCTTGAAGTTTCGGCCTACGCACCTCATGCCTACTGAAAAGATGATTTGTGTGGCCACAGCCCCTGCGTCTTGATGTAGGTGTGAGGTAAGGAGGAAAAATTTGCGAATGTCATGTTTTTGTAGTTGCTATTGTGCAACCTTGAAGTTTCGGCCTACTCGCCTCACATGTATATATAGCAGGAGTGCAGCAGTTGGTGTGATTGATCTGTGAAATGACACAAAGGTAATAAATTGCAGAAAATAGTCGTACATTATTTCTGGTTTTGCTCTCGTGGACCAAATTTATTTAAATTCAGTTATGCCACATGTACTGGTATGTACAGTAGTAAGACAATGCTTTTTTTTTGTGTGTGTGTGAGTTCCCTGTAACACTTTTAAATTAAAACCTCATGAGCACGTGTATGTTAAGAAAGAAGAAGTTAAAACTGCTCAGTTTATTGACATGCCTCTCATACTGAGACCACAATATGAAGAATATTTCACCATTAGACCCTGCCTGTCTAAATATTTAAATATTGAAGTGTACAAAATGCTCGATTGCATGGGAATGGAACGTTGTTTCTCATGCTGAGGAAAGAACACTGAGGATGTCTGAGAACAGGGTTCTGAGGAAAGTATATTAGGTTCCGAAACAGGCTGAGAATTTGTTGTATATAGGTGTTGAGCCATTAGCTTCTAAGAAGGTCTGTGTTCCATGAAGGTAGTCTGTAGTGTAAAAAGTAGATTTGTTTTTTGGATCCTCTTTTGTATTTTGATACCAGTGTATTATTTCATAATATTTAAACTTAGCAAGATTACAAATGTTTATATTATCAGGGTAATTAGGATGTGCAGTTAGTTTTATGTGAAAGAAAATTAATAAAAAAAACGTCATGGACTAAAAAAATATGAGTATATAGACATATATTGTTGACACACGTGTGCTCAGAGATTTCGGAGTGCTCATTAAGATACGGCACATCATAATCGGCTGCCAGGTAAAGTTCACACCTTGCTGCAACATTTCTTTGATACGCTTCAGTTAGTAGGAGAAAAATATTGTGGAACTGGAATGAGTGGTTGGTAGGTTGCATGCAAGTGGTGAAGTTGTCTGCAGTGAATTACTGAGTATCGTGATCAACTGTCAGGAAATGAATAAGGGCTGTAGAGCCCTTTGACATATTAATGGGAAATTATTTAATAAAAATTGTGAATAATTTAACTTCCCAAGTGAGAAAATTTTTTTACTCAAGAAATTTGTGCGTGGGAAAATTTAATTTTGCTCTTATGGGAGTTTCATTGGGATTTCAGAAATTGAATTTCTTACATGGGAGAACTTTCTTTCTGTGAAACACTGTATACCTGACCATATTTGGGGTTTGTACTGGTGGAAATTATACACAGAACTGGACCATTAAATTGCACAATTATTAATTTAATGTTCTTGCTAGCCTTGCCCCCTAGATTTTAGTGTGTGGAGGAGGACAGGCTTCACAGTTCCCCCCCCCCCCCCCAAAAAAAAAAAAAAAAACTTATTGTCATAATTTTCTATCTCTCCATGGTTACACTTTGCAGAGGAAAGTTTACTGTTGTTAGAACTAATCAGCAGTAGAGATGCAGCACTGCATAATCATAAATAATCTATTCCTTGAATTTAATTAAGTATTCTTTGAGTGTCATGGGATAATTTTATTGGCCCAGACTAGTGTGCAGTTTGCAAGATGTGATGTCTGGAATGTTGAATCTGATACAGTAGAGTTAGTTGTTTCAGTGCAGTGTATCAAAAAATTCCATCGTTGTGTCAGTGGACTGATGTTTACTACTGCTTTATGTGAATAGGCTATTGAGAATCTGGTGCTGACACACATCAGTACACCAGTGAGACTGCTGGTGACCCACAGTATCCTGCACTTGTTGTGGCCACAGCCACAGAGAATATTGGAAGTTGAGGGACTACCATTTGTACTGCAGAAAGAAGTGCACCTCTCTGTCATCCAGAGTGCAGTGTCCATTCACAGGTATTGTTACAGCAGGAATACTTGCATAATGTCCCTGGCATTTGTTTGGTGGGCCTTGGTTGACATGATGAGACTCAAGAGAATGAAGTTGTTACTCTCGGCTTCAGGATACTTGACTGGGAGGAGTGTAAGGTCAGGTTACACTGCTAGAAATGTGAAGAGCTGTTGTTGCTTGCACCGTTGCAACAATGAGCACTGCTGTTGCTCATGTTGTGACATGTGATCTGTACTGGTGTGAGCAGTTGGTGGGAATTATGCTGATGGTTGTGATGCAAAATGACAGCTTATGGAAGTAATTTTACTAGCACTAAACTAACTGCAGTGCATGTGTTGATATGGTCATAACCACTCACAGTTGGTCCGTTGTATTGAAAATATTACGTATCAACTGTGCAAGCTTACCCTGACACGAGTCTCATATTGTGAAGGGATCTTGTGAGATTGATGAAATATTGAATCTCCGTAGGTTTCAAGGAAGACACTGGGGGGTAGAAATTAGCAATGAGGATTTAAGGTTCTCATTGCACTGCTGCCGAGGCTTCTAGTTTTCTGGGTTGTGATGCTGTGTCACTGCGTGAGTTGTCCCTGATGTTTGGAAGCATCATGATGCCTTCTTCCTTAACCAAGAAGACTTGAATGTTAGAAATTAGCAGTTAACTTGATGCTAGAACTGCATGTTAAAGATATTTTGCCTTGATCATGGAGACGTCATTATTGCATCATCTCCCTTCTCTTCAGACCTCGCCCACCGACTTGTTGATTTGGGCACAAAATGAAGTGTTGTGCATTCAGTCTCATTTTCATACCGTTAACGGAATGTGGTGCATATGGTCTTGTTGCAGGATCCTGGATGTTTGGGATATTAGCAGGCCAGCACTGATTGCCCTTGGTTTTGAGTGAAGATTGGCGATGTTCAGCCTTCATGTGGCAAGTGGATGGAGAGCCAAGTTGAATGTGTCGTCAGTGAAGATCTGTTTCCATCCAAAGACTCTTACCACTTCACATAAATTCTGACAAGGTGTGCAGGGGATTTTACCCATACAACATTTTTAAGTACTGTAAAATTTGAGTGAATTTTTATTTTCTTCTCATTTAGCAGTACCAGTAATATTTTTAGCCATGTACTGGATGATGGGATTGATTTGTAGCAGTGTTAGTGACTGTGAATATGCCACAGCATTGCAGTGAGCTCCAGAGACTGTCTTCTGTCCAATAAGTACAGGAGAATCGTCTCCCTCTGGGTTAGTGTAGACATATCCTGCAGCTGAACACGTAGAAAGTGAAGATTTACAAATACAGGTTTTTTAATGAGGTTTGTTTTCCCCTAAGAATAGTTTTGTGATGGACCCTGTTGCAGGTTCAAATATCTGCTGGCAGTCTCCGTGGTCTTCACCTTTGCCCTGTGTACATTCACGCAACTGCTGCGGCTGTCTGCCATCCAAACCAGGAAGTCATGAGCTAGTTCGTGTGTTGATTCAGGACCACCCAGGTGTGCGCCATCGTGCTGTTCTTCTGGACATGTCACGCAGGGCAGAGTTTAAGTACTTAAATATTTAATTACTGACTGACTGACACAGAATAACATGCGTTCTTGGAGAAACACTTTTTCATTTGTTGGACCCTAAAATGTAAAATCACAAATGCTAAAATTGAACACGATTTGAAATTAGGACTGGGTGAGAAAGGTTTGGATAATTTACAGCAAGTCTAGTTGTGATAATTTTATATTAAATAAGAATTTGTTATTTAATGTAAAATGTCACGTCAATGGTTTATAAATAGCAAAACGTGAGATTGCCCCAATATGAAGTTCTGCAGACCACCTGTTGACAGACCGGCCAAATGCCGCTGCATGGGCAGGCAGCGGTTTGGTTCGAGTGGGGAGACAGCGTACCCTACTGGCCGCTATCCTGTTCTTCGAAGCAGTTGTGAGAGGTGGTCGGCGCTTGAGGGTGTCTTTGGGTTCGCAGGCGTTGTACATGTATGTTTCGGTTGCTGTCGCTAGGTTCTTCAGGCACAGCTGGAGGCTTAGTTTAGGAAATGAGAGCAGAGAATTGTCGTGTCCACAAAGTCGAAAATATTACTGTCTAGTAAAAATTTCTAGAACTCGAGTTGTACTATTACTTGGTTCGAGACTTAAGTGTTATTGATTGGGGGAAGGAGTAGCTTGTAGACTGGGTCGGATTCATATTGTCTTAGATTTCACAATTAATTACTGAAGAAATATAGCTTAATTTATGTTTTGTTTGGATTTTGTACCGATTGTGTAAAAAGGAAGAGCACAGCCATTAAACTGGTGATGATAGGGTCCATAACCACATCTGAGGATTGACGTAGGTGTGTGAGGTAAGGAGGGAAAATTTGATAGAGTGATGTGTTTTGTAGTTGCTATTGTGCAACCTTAAAGTTTGGCCTACGCACCTCATGCCTACTGAAAAGATGATCTGTGTGGCCAAAGCCCCCCGTCTTAACTAGGTGTGAGGTAAGGAGGAAAAATTTGCGAGTGTGATGTGTTTTGTAGTTGCTGTTGTGCAACCTTGAATTTCGGCCTACTCACCTCACATGCATATGAAGCAGGAGTGCAGCAGTTGGTGTGATTGATCTATGAAATGACACAGAGGTAATAAATTGCAGAAAATAGTCTTACATTATTTCTGGTTTTGCTCTCATACTTCAAATTTATTTAAATTCAGTTATGCCACATGTACTGGGATGTACAGTAGTAAGACAATGTTTTATTATTTATATATACAAAATATATATAATATGTGAGTTCCCTGTAACACTTTTAAATTAAAACCTCATGAACACGTGTATATTAAGAAAGATGAAGTTAAAACTGCTCAGTTTATTGACATGCCTCTCATACCGAGACCACAATATTAAGAATATTCCACCATTAGACCCTGCCTGTCTAAATATTTAAATATTGAAGTGTACAAAATGCTCGATTGCATGGGAATGGAACGTTGTTTCTCATGCTGAGGAAAGAACACTGAGGATGTCTGAGAACAGGGTTCTGAGGAAAGTATTTGGGTTCCATAACAGGCTGAGAATTTGTTGTATCTAGGTGTTGAGCCATTAGCTTCTAAGAAGTTCTGTCTTCAGGAAGTACATGCCAAGTTTAAAACCGTTTGTTCAGTCCTTGGTGTATTTAGGTAGGGGTTGGCAGCCTTGTGTGTTTGGTTGGCCACCCTGTTTTCCCATGATGCCTAGCGTGTAGCAGGCTGTTCATGGGGGAAGTTGGTCCTTGTTTCTGCTAGCTAATATATTACGTTGTATTGGTAGCATCCGATCATAAGGTTCGATGCTAATGTGTTAGAGTTGAAATATTATAATTATTATATAGGGAGAACTTTACAGTCCACAAACCAATTCACACTTACAAGTGCATTGTGTTGTATATAAACTGAGCAAGTGTATTTGCATATGTTTTGAGTGATGGACATGTCGCCGAGCTACCTACCGTTTATAGTAAAATGAATTACGTCTATGAAACTTGTAACTTTGAATGAACTCTGCAGTTAATATCAGTTCTTATATGGATAAAGGTTGTGAATTTCCTGTTGTATTATGGACATATGTAAGACTTATAATATATATCCATAGTACAGTAGGAAATTAACAATGTTATCCATACAAAAACTTTCATCGAAAGGTATGAATTTTGTAGTTGTAATTCATTTTACTATAAATGGTTTTAAGCGAGGTATGTACTACGTGAAGATGGCATTGTCATGCCGAACATTTCGAAGTTAAGTGGCTATAATGTCATATATATTATAAGTGCAGTTAGTTGGTACATTAAAAATATTGATTCAAAATGCACGGAGTAAATAATTTTAAAATTGCGTTTTGATGTTTCTTTTTAGTGTCAGGCTGCATTTCGTTGTGACGTAGTGACCTACAAGGAAAATATTTATGGTACCAATTTAGGGTGTGAGATGTACTCTATTGATGGGGTTGAGTCTTGAGTTTAGTCCCTGAACGTTGTTTTGAGTAATTTTATTAGTGGAAGAGTGAATTGTTTTGTTTTGTTTTGTTGGGAGAAACTGACCTACGACGAAAGTACTTTAATTACGGACGTCTGGGTTTCATTTTGTACTTTACAGACAGGCTTTCAGGATTAGGTTCCTGATTCGTGAGAGAATCCATGATGTGGTTCATGAATATTTTTCTGGTAATTAAAACCCCAGTTAAATTTGTCGTCATTTTTAAGAGTGGGTTGTAGGGTTGATTGTATCAACAAATACTGTGATGTACCTCTAATGAGGCCTTTTAGACTCGACTGTGTATAAAATCACCAGGTGATTTGTATGAACTGCACGCATGCGCTCCCTTCTGCAGTGTACTGGCTAGTCTAAAGTGACGTCACACCACTGTCCCACATTCTTCCTCCATGTCGGTAAACGCTCCTGAAAATATTAAGCGACACCAAATAGACTACTCTTCTATCATTTCTATTCATGATTAGTCGCCCTGCCATTTTGCCTACACAAATATCCAGCAAGCGTAAATATCATAAATTTTATAATTTCATTTCAACAGACATCTATCTAGAGTGTCATGTTCGTTTCAGAGATTTGTCCCTGATATACATACATGCAATCGGAACTACACTATTTAATCATTTGTACACAACTTTATCATCTGTTATTAACTCCACAATTGCACATCTACGACATAATTAGCTTATGTTGTGTTTTCTTTGTCGAATACCGCCCTGAAGATGGCCGGAAAAGGCCGAAACATGTAGGAGGCATACAATATAATTTTATACTTTTGTATCCAATTTTATGTAGTTGTTGCAATAAACGCTGTAAAATTTTGCCCTATTTCCTCGTCGTGCGTCAGGTGTAAATTTTTGACGTAGAAAACGTGTGGACGTGAAACAATACATGTGTTTAGTTTTGGGGGTTTGTTGGGTGTATTGTGCTACAAAAATAATAAGTTTGTGTGTTTGAAAAAGTATTTAAATACTGACTGACAGAATGACATGCGTTCTTCGAGAAACACTTTTTCATTTGTCGGACCCTAAAATGTAAAATCACAAATGCTAAAATTAAACACGATTTGAAATTATGACTGGGTGAAAAAGGTGCATAACGTACAGCAACAGTCTAGTTGTGATAATTTTATATAAAATAAGAATTTGTTATTTAATGTAAAATGTCACATCAAAACTTTATAAATGACAAAAGTAAGATTGCCCCATTATGAAGTTGTGCTGACCACCTGTTGACAGACAGGCCAATGCGCTGCATGCACAGGGAGCGGTTTGCTTCGAGTGGGGAGACAGCGTACCATACTGGGCCTCTATCCTGTTCTTCGAAGCAGTTCGTCAGAGGTGTTCGGCGGGTGATGGTGTCCTCAGAGGTGGTTGGCGTGTGAGGGCATCGTTTGGGTTCATAGGCGGTTGTACAGGTACGTTTTGGTTGCTGTAGCTATGTTCTTTGGCACAGCTGGAGGCTTAGTTTAGGAATTGAGAGCAGATAATTGTCATGTCCACAAAGTCAAAAATATTACTGTCTAGTTAAATTTGTAGAACTCGAGTTATACTTTTACTTGGTTCGAGATTTAAATGTTAGGGGAAGGATAGTTGCTATTGTGCAACCTGAAGTTTCTTCCTATGCACCTCACATGCCTACTGAAAAGATGATCTGTGTGGCCATAGCCCCTGCGTCTTGACGTAGGTGTATGAGGTAAGGAGGAAAATTTGCGAGTGTCATGTGTTTTGTAGTTGCTATTTCAACCCTGGAAGTTTCGTCCTACGCACCTCATGCCTACTGAAAAGATGATCTGTGTGGCCATAACCCCTGCGTCTTGAGTAGGTGTATGAGGTAAGGAGGAAAAATGTGCGAGTGTCATGTGTTTTGTAGTTGCTATTGTGCAACCTTGAAGTTTCGGCCTACTCGCCTCACATGCATATGAAGCAGGAGTGCAGCAGTTGGTGTGATTGATCTGTGAAATGACACAAAGGTAATAAATTGCAGAAAATAGTCGTACATTATTTCTGGTTTTGCTCTCGTGGATCAAATTTATTTAAATTCAGTTATGCCACATGTACTGGTATGTACAGTAGTAAGACAATGCTTTTTTTTTTGTGTGTGTGAGTTCCCTGTAACACTTTTAAATTAAAACCTCATGAGCAGGTGTATGTTAAGAAAGAAGAAGTTAAAACTGCTCAGTTTATTGACATGCCTCTCATACTGAGACCACAATATGAAGAATATTCCACCATTAGACCCTGCCTGTCTAAATATTTAAATATTGAAGTGTACAAAATGCTCGATTGCATGGGAATGGAACGTTGTTTCTCATGCTGAGGAAAGAACACTGAGGATGTCTGAGAACAGGGTTCTGAGGAAAGTATATTAGGTTCCGAAACAGGCTGAGAATTTGTTGTATATAGGTGTTGAGCCATTAGCTTCTAAGAAGGTCTGTGTTCCATGAAGGTAGTCTGTAGTGTAAAAAGTAGATTTGTTTTTTGGATCCTGTTTTGTATTTTGATACCAATGTATTATTTCATAATATTTAAATTTATCAAGATTACAAATGTTTATATTATCAGGGTAATTAGTATGTGCAGTTAGTTTTATGTCAAAGAAAATTAATAAAAAAAATGTGGACTAAAAAAATATGAGTATATAGTCATATATTGTTGACACACGTGTGCTCAGAGATTTTGGAGTGCTCATTAAGATACGGCACATCATAATCTGCTGCCAGGTAAAGTTCAGACCTTGCTGCAACATTTCTTTGATACGCTTCAGTTAGTAGGAGAAAAATATTGTGGAACTGGAATGAGTGGTTGGTAGGTTGCATGCAAGTGGTGAAGTTGTCTGCAGTGAATTACTGAGTATCATGATCAACTGTCAGGAAATGAATAAGGGCTGTAGAGCCCTTTGACATATTAATGGGAAATTATTTAATAAACATTGTGAATAATTTAACTTCCCAAGTGAGAAAATTTTTTTACTCAAGAAATTTGTGCGTGGGAAAATTTAATTTTGCTCTTATGGGAGTTTCATTGGGATTTCAGAAATTGAATTTCTTACATGGGAGAACTTTCTTTCTGTGAAACACTGTATACCTGACCATATTTGGGGTTTGTACTGGTGGAAATTATACACAGAACTGGACCATTAAATTGCACAATTATTAATTTAATGTTCTTGCTAGCCTTGCCCCCTAGATTTTAGTGTGTGGAGGAGGACAGGCTTCACAGTTCCCCCCCCCCCCAAAACTTATTGTCATAATTTTCTATCTCTCCATGGTTACACTTTGCAGAGGAAAGTTTACTGTTGTTAGAACTAATCAGCAGTAGAGATGCAGCACTGCATAATCATAAATAATCTATTCCTTGAATTTAATTAAGTATTCTTTGAGTGTCGTGGGATAATTTTATTGGCCCAGACTAGTGTGCAGTTTGCAAGATGTGATGTCTGGAATGTTGAATCTGATACAGTAGAGTTAGTTGTTTCAGTGCAGTGTATCAAAAAATTCCATCGTTGTGTCAGTGGACTGATGTTTACTACTGCTTTATGTGAATAGGCTATTGAGAATCTGGTGCTGACACACATCAGTACACCAGTGAGACCGCTGGTGACCCACAGTAGCCTGCACTTGTTGTGGCCACAGCCACAGAGAATATTGGAAGTTGAGGGACTACCATTTGTACTGCAGAAAGAAGTGCACCTCTCTGTCATCCAGAGTGCAGTGTCCATTCTCAGGTATTGTTACAGCAGGAATACTTGCATAATGTCCCTGGCATTTGTTTGGTGGGCCTTGGTTGACATGATGAGACTCAAGAGAATGAAGTTGTTACTCTCGGCTTCAGGATACTTGACTGGGAGGAGTGTAAGGTCAGGTTACACTGCTAGAAATGTGAAGAGCTGTTGTTGCTTGCACCGTTGCAACAATGAGCACTGCTGTTGCTCATGTTGTGACATGTGATCTGTACTGGTGTGAGCAGTTGGTGGGAATTATGCTGATGGTTGTGATGCAAAATGACAGCTTATGGAAGTAATTTTACTAGCACTAAACTAACTGCAGTGCATGTGTTGATATGGTCATAACCACTCACAGTTGGTCCGTTGTATTGAAAATATTACGTATCAACTGTGCAAGCTTACCCTGACACGAGTCTCATATTGTGAAGGGATCTTGTGAGATTGATGAAATATTGAATCTCCGTAGGTTTCAAGGAAGACACTGGGGGGTAGAAATTAGCAATGACGGATTTAAGGTTCTCATGGCACTGCTGCCGAGGCTTCTAGTTTTCTGGGTTGTGATGCTGTGTCACTGCGTGAGTTGTCCCTGATGTTTGGAAGCATCATGATGCCTTCTCCCTTAACCAGAAGACTTGAATGTTAGAAATTAGCAGTTAACTTGATGCTAGAACTGCATGTTAAAGATATTTTGCCTTGATCATGGAGACGTCATTATTGCATCATCTCCCTTCTCTTCAGACCTCGCCCACCGACTTGTTGATTTGGGCACAAAATGAAGTGTTGTGCATTCAGTCTCATTTTCATACCGTTAACGGAATGTGGTGCATATGGTCTTGTTGCAGGATCCTGGATGTTTGGGATATTAGCAGGCCAGCACTGATTGCCCTTGGTTTTGATGTGAAGATTGGCGATGTTCAGCCTTCGTGTGGCAAGTGGATGGAGAGCCAGGTTGAATGTGTCGTCAGTGAAGATCTGTTTCCATCCAAAGACTCTTACCAGCTTCACATAAATTCTGACAAGGTGTGCAGGGGATTTTACCCATACAACATTTTTAAGTACTGTAAAATTTGAGTGAATTTTTATTTTCTTCTCATTTAGCAGTACCAGTAATATTTTTAGCCATGTACTGGATGATGGGATTGATTTGTAGCAGTGTTAGTGACTGTGAATATGCCACAGCATTGCAGTGAGCTCCAGAGACTGTCTCCTGTCCAATAAGTACAGGAGAATCGTCTCCCTCTGGGTTAGTGTAGACATATCCTGCAGCTGAACACGTAGAAAGTGAAGATTTACAAATACAGGTTTTTATAATGAGGTTTGTTTTCCCCTAAGAATAGTTTTGTGATGGACCCTGTTGCAGGTTCGAATATCTGCTGGCAGTCTCCGTGGTCTTCACTTTGCCCTGTGTACATTCACGCAACTGCTGCGGCTGTCTGCCTCCAAACCAGGAAGTCATGAGCCAGTTCGTGTGTTGATTCAGGACCACCCAGGTGTGCGCCATCGTGCTGTTCTTCTGGACATGTCACCGCAGGGCAGAGTTTAAGTACTTAAATATTTAATTACTGACTGACTGACAGAATAACATGCGTTCTTGGAGAAACACTTTTTCATTTGTTGGACCCTAAAATGTAAAATCACAAATGCTAAAATTGAACACGATTTGAAATTGGGACTGGGTGAGAAAGGTGGATAATTTACAGCAAGTCTAGTTGTGATAATTTTATATTAAATAAGAATTTGTTATTTACTGTAAAATGTCACGTCAATGGTTTATAAATAGCAAAACGTGAGATTGCCCCAATATGAAGTTCTGCAGACCACCTGTTGACAGACCGGCCAAATGCCGCTGCATGGGCAGGCAGCGGTTTGGTTCGAGTGGGGAGACAGCGTACCCTACTGGCCGCTATCCTGTTCTTCGAAGCAGTTCGTGAGAGGTGTGGCGGCGCTTGAGGGTGTCTTTGGGTTCGCAGGCAGTTTTTACATGTACGTTTCGGTTGCTGTCGCTAGGTTCTTCAGCACAGCTGGAGTCTTAGTTTAGGAAATGAGAGCAGAGAATTGTCGTGTCCACAAAGTCGAAAATATTACTGTCTAGTAAAAATTTCTAGAACTCGAGTTGTACTATTACTTGGTTCGAGACTTAAATGTTATTGATTGGGGGAAGGAGTAGCTTGTAGACTGGGTCGGATTCATATTGTCTTAGATTTCACAATTAATTACTGAAGAAATATAGCTTAATTTATGTTTTGTTTGGATTTTGTACCGATTGTGTAAAAAGGAAGAGCACAGCCATTAAACTGGTGATGATAGGGTCCATAACCACATCTGAGGATTGACGTAGGTGTGTGAGGTAAGGAGGGAAAATTTGATAGAGTGATGTGTTTTGTAGTTGCTATTGTGCAACCTTGAAGTTTTGGCCTACGCACCTCATGCCTACTGAAAAGATGATCTGTGTGGCCAAAGCCCCGCGTCTTAACATAGGTGTGAGGTAAGGAGGAAAAATTTGTGAGTGTGATGTGTTTTGTAGTTGCTGTTGTGCAACCTTGAAGTTTCGGCCTACTCACCTCACATGCATATGAAGCAGGAGTGCAGCAGTTGGTGTGATTGATCTATGAAATGACACAGAGGTAATAAATTGCAGAAAATAGTCTTACATTATTTCTGGTTTTGCTCTCATACTTCAAATTTATTTAAATTCAGTTATGCCACATGTACTGGGATGTACAGTAGTAAGACAATGTTTTATTTTATATATATATATATATATATGTGAGTTCCCTGTAACACTTTTAAATTAAAACCTCATGAACACGTGTATATTAAGAAAGATGAAGTTAAAACTGCTCAGTTTATTGACATGCCTCTCATACCGAGACCACAATATTAAGAATATTCCACCATTAGACCCTGCCTGTCTAAATATTTAAATATTGAAGTGTACAAAATGCTCGATTGCATGGGAATGGAACGTTGTTTCTCATGCTGAGGAAAGAACACTGAGGATGTCTGAGAACAGGGTTCTGAGGAAAGTATTTGGGTTCCATAACAGGCGGAGAATTTGTTGTATCTAGTTGTTGAGCCATTAGCTTCTAAGAAGTTCTGTCTTCAGGAAGTACATGCCAAGTTTAAAACCGTTTGTTCAGTCCTTGGTGTATTTAGGTAGGGGTTGGCAGCCTTGTGTGTTTGGTTGGCCACCCTGTTTTCCCATGATGCCTAGCGTGTAGCAGGCTGTTCATGGGGGAAGTTGGTCCTTGTTTCTGCTAGCTAATATATTACGTTGTATTGGTAGCATCCGATCATAAGGTTCGATGCTAATGTGTTAGAGTTGAAATATTATAATTATTATATAGGGAGAACTTTACAGTCCACAAACCAATTCACACTTACAAGTGCATTGTGTTGTATATAAACTGAGCAAGTGTATTTGCATATGTTTTGAGTGATGGACATGTCGCCGAGCTACCACCGTTTATAGTAAAATGAATTACGTCTATGAAACTTGTAACTTTGAATGAACTCTGCAGTTAATATCAGTTCTTATATGGATAAAAGGTTGTGAATTTCCTGTTGTATTATGGACATATGTAAGACTTATAATATATATCCATAGTACAGTAGGAAATTAACAAATGTTATCCATACAAAAACTTTCATCGAAAGGTATGAATTTTGTAGTTGTAATTCATTTTACTATAAATGGTTTTAAGCGAGGTATGTACTACGTGAAGATGGCATTGTCATGCCGAAGCATTTCGAAGTTAAGTGGCTATAATGTCATATATATTATAAGTGCAGTTAGTTGGTACATTAAAAATATTGATTCAAAATGCACGGAGTAAATAATTTTAAAATTGCGTTTTGATGTTTCTTTTTAGTGTCAGGCTGCATTTCGTTGTGACGTAGTGACCTACAAGGAAAATATTTATGGTACCAATTTTAGGGTGTGAGATGTACTCTATTGATGGGTTGAGTCTTGAGGTTTAGTCCCTGAACGTTGTTTTGAGTAATTTTATTAGTGGAAGAGTGAATTGTTTTGTTTTGTTTTGTTGGGAGAAACTGACCTACGACGAAAGTACTTTAATTACGGACGTCTGGGTTTCATTTTGTACTTTACAGACAGGCTTTCAGGATTAGGTTCCTGATTCGTGAGAGAATCCATGAATGTGGTTCATGAATATTTTTCTGGTAATTAAAACCCCCAGTTAAATTTGTCGTCATTTTTAAGAGTGGGTTGTAGGGTTGATTGCATCAACAAATACTGTGATGTACCTCTAATGAGGCCTTTTAGACTCGACTGTGTATAAAATCACCAGGTGATTTGTATTGAACTGCACGCATGCGCTCCCTTCTGCAGTGTACTGGCTAGTCTAAGTGACGTCACACCACTGTCCCACATTCTTCCTCCATGTCGGTAAACGCTCCTGAAAATATTAAGCGACACCAAATAGACTACTGCTTCTATCATTTCTATTCATTGATTAGTCGCCCTGCCATTTTGCCTACACAAATATCCAGCAAGCGTAAATATCATAAATTTTATAATTTCATTTCAGACATCTATCTAGAGTGTCATGTTCGTTTTCAGAGATTTGTCCCTGATATACATACATGCAATCGGAACTACACTATTTAATCATTTGTACACAACTTTATCATCTGTTATTAACTCCACAATTGCACATCTACGACATAATTAGCTAATGTTGTGTTTTCTTTGTCGAATACCGCCCTGAAGATGGCCGGAAAAGGCCGAAACATGTAGGAGGCATACAATATAATTTTATACTTTTGTATCCAATTTTATGTAGTTGTTGCAATAAACGCTGTAAAATTTTGCCCTATTTCCTCGTCGTGCGTCAGGTGTAAATTTTGTGACGTAGAAAACGGGTGGACGTGAAACAATACATGTGTTTAGTTTTGGGGGTTTGTTGGGTGTATTGTGCTACAAAAATAATAAGTTTGTGTGTTTGAAAAAGTATTTAAATACTGACTGACAGAATGACATGCGTTCTTCGAGAAACACTTTTTCATTTGTCGGACCCTAAAATGTAAAATCACAAATGCTAAAATTAAACACGATTTGAAATTATGACTGGGTGAAAAAGGTGCATAACGTACAGCAACAGTCTAGTTGTGATAATTTTATATAAAATAAGAATTTGTTATTTAATGTAAAATGTCACATCAAAACTTTATAAATGACAAAATGTAAGATTGCCCCATTATGAAGTTGTGCTGACCACCTGTTGACAGACAGGCCCAATGCCGCTGCATGCACAGGGAGCGGTTTGCTTCGAGTGGGGAGACAGCGTACCATACTGGGCCTCTATCCTGTTCTTCGAAGCAGTTCGTCAGAGGTGTTCGGCGGGTGATGGTGTCCTCAGAGATGGTTGGCGTGTGAGGGCATCGTTGGGTTCATAGGCGGTTGTACAGGTACGTTTTGGTTGCTGTAGCTATGTTCTTTGGCACAGCTGGAGGCTTAGTTTAGGAATTGAGAGCAGATAATTGTCATGTCCACAAAGTCAAAAATATTACTGTCTAGTTAGAATTTGTAGAACTCGAGTTATACTATTACTTGGTTCGAGATTTAAATGTTAGGGGAAGGAATAGTTGCTATTGTGCAACCCTGAAGTTTCTTCCTATGCACCTCACATGCCTACTGAAAAGATGATCTGTGTGGCCATAGCCCCTGCGTCTTGACGTAGGTGTATGAGGTAAGGAGGAACATTTGCGAGTGTCATGTGTTTTGTAGTTGCTATTTTTCAACCCTGAAGTTTCGTCCTACGCACCTCATGCCTACTGAAAAGATGATCTGTGTGGCCATAACCCCTGCGTCTTGAGGTAGGTGTATGAGGTAAGGAGGAAAAATGTGCGAGTGTCATGTGTTTTGTAGTTGCTATTTGCAACCCTGAAGTTTCGTCCTACGCAACTCATGCCTACTGAAAAGATGATCTGTGTGGCCATAGCCCCTGCGTCTTGAGGTAGGTGTATGAGGTAAGGAGGAAAAATGTGCGAGTGTCATGTGTTTTGTAGTTGCTAATGAGCAACCCAGACGTACTTCAGAAGGACTTAATTCTTCTTTCAGAGAATTGGTGTGTTTGATGTGGCTTGGGTGACGTCGACGATCCCATTCTGTTTGTCGCTTTGTGAGGCAAGCCCTGAATGACTGAACACATTGGGACCATTCGGACACTGCCTGAAACAGAGCAGGTAAATGTAATTCATGTAAAATGCAGCAGGTTTTGTGTGTCTTGCATATACTGTACCTAACAATGTAAATGCCTGCGTAATTGTATATTGCTTGGAATTTTTTAATATAATTCATTCCGTGCAACGTATACTTATTACTAAAGAACCAACTAATTGCACATACAAAGCATATAGTATGTATACATATGATTTTCCCTCCTACATGTTTCGGCGGTCGACCGCCATCGTCAGGAAGTTACACCTAAAACTTACATTGTTTAAAACCTAATGAAGCCATTATCAACTGATTATATGTTTGACTTAAAATTGGTTAGAGGTATTTCTGATCCCTTAAATGTATAGTGCATAAATTTATTATAGTCTTAACACAACAGACTAATAAATTCATGCACTATGTATTTAAGGGATTGAAAAACTTGTAACAAATTTTAAGCCAAACATATAAACAATTGATACGTTTTATTTTACAATAACTATGTTATGTTATTTTAAGTTATTTTACATCAAATATGGCTTCATTATTTTCCAAAGAATATAAGCTTTAGGTGTTAACTCCCTGATGATGGCAGTTGACCACTAAAACCTGTAGGAGGGAAAATCATATGTATGTATACTATGTGCTTTGTATGTGCAATTAGTTGATTTTCTAATAATAAGAAGTTTTGCTTGGAATGTTTGGATGCATACAAGATTATATTGAATTGTGACCCTTAGAATATATAATAATAAAATGAAAGACAATTTCATTGAAAAGACTGGAGTCTGCGTGCATAGATCTCTTAAAATACTCCATATTGTAGTATGGTTTCATAACCACCAGCTGCATATTTATCAACGGAATTTGTTACTGGGTTGAATGAACCAAAACTTTCAGTATTCAGTGTGTGGTTGTAGCTAAATCGTTTTATACAACGCAAATAAATTCAGGAAATATATAAAAATAATAAGTTTGTGTGTTTGAAAAAGTATTTAAATACTGACTGACAGAATGACATGCGTTCTTCGAGAAACACTTTTTCATTTGTCGGACCCTAAAATGTAAAATCACAAATGCTAAAATTGAACACGATTTGAAATTATGACTGGGTGAGAAAGGTGGATAACGTACAGCAACAGTCTAGTTGTGATAATTTTATATTAAATAAGAATTTGTTATTTAATGTAAAATGTCACATCAAAACTTTATAAATGACAAAACGTAAGATTGCCCCATTATGAAGTTGTGCTGACCACCTGTTGACAGACAGGCCCAATGCCGCTGCATGCACAGGGAGCGGTTTGCTTCGAGTGGGGAGACAGCGTACCATACTGGGCCTCTATCCTGTTCTTCGAAGCAGTTCGTCAGAGGTGTTTGGCGGGTGACGGTGTCGTCAGAGGTGGTTGGCGCGTGAGGGCGTCGTTGGGTTCATAGGCGGTTGTACAGGTACGTTTTGGTTGCTGTAGCTATGTTCTTTGGCACAGCTGGAGGCTTAGTTTAGGAATTGAGAGCAGATAATTGTCATGTCCACAAAGTCAAAATATTACTGTCTAGTAAAAATTAGTAGAACTCGAGTTATACTATTACTTGGTTCGAGATTTAAATGTTAGGGGAAGGAGTAGTTGCTATTGTGCAACCCTGAAGTTTCTTCCTATGCACCTCACATGCCTACTGAAAAGATGATCTGTGTGGCCATAGCCCCTGCGTCTTGACGTAGGTGTATGAGGTAAGGAAGAAAAATTTGCGAGTGTCATGTGTTTTGTAGTTGCTATTGTGCAATCCGGAAGTTTCGTCCTACACACCTCATGCCTACTGAAAAGATGATCTGTGTGGCCATAGCCCCTGCGTCTTGACGTAGGTGTATGAGGTAAGGAAGAAAAATTTGCGAGTGTCATGTGTTTTGTAGTTGCTATTGTGCAACCCGGAAGATTCGTCCTACACAACTCATGCCTACTGAAAAGATGATCTGTGTGGCCATAGCCCCTGCGTCTTGACGTAGGTGTATGAGGTAAGGAAGAAAAATTTGCGAGTGTCATGTGTTTTGTAGTTGCTATTGTGCAACCCGGAAGATTCGTCCTACACAACTCATGCCTACTGAAAAGATGATCTGTGTGGCCATAGCCCCTGCGTCTTGAGGTAGGTGTATGAGGTAAGGAGGAAAAATGTGCGAGTGTCATGTGTTTTGTAGTTGCTATTGAGCAACCCAGACGTACTTCAGAAGGACTTAATTCTTCTTTCAGAGAATTGGTGTGTTTGATGTGGCTTGGGTGACGTCGACGATCCCATTCTGTTTGTCGCTTTGTGAGGCAAGCCCTGAATGACTGAACACATTGGGACCATTCGGACACTGCCTGAAACAGAGCAGGTAAATGTAATTCATGTAAAATGCAGCAGGTTTTGTGTGTCTTGCATATACTGTACCTAACAATGTAAATGCCTGCGTAATTGTATATTGCTTGGAATTTTTTAATATAATTCATTCCGTGCAACGTATACTTATTACTAAAGAACCAACTAATTGCACATACAAAGCATATAGTACGTATACATATGATTTTCCCTCCTACATGTTTCGGCGGTCGACCGCCATCGTCAGGAAGTTACACCTAAAACTTACATTGTTTAAAACCTAATGAAGCCATTATCAACTGATTATATGTTTGACTTAAAATTGGTTAGAGGTTTTTCTGATCCCTTAAATGTATAGTGCATAAATTTATTATAGTCTTAACACAACAGACTAATAAATTCATGCACTATGTATTTAAGGGATTGAAAAACTTGTAACAAATTTTAAGCCAAACATATAAACAATTGATACGTTTTATTTTACAATAACTATGTTATGTTATTTTAAGTTATTTTACATCAAATATGGCTTCATTATTTTCCAAAGAATATAAGCTTTAGGTGTTAACTCCCTGATGATGGCAGTTGACCACTAAAACCTGTAGGAGGGAAAATCATATGTATGTATACTATGTGCTTTGTATGTGCAATTAGTTGATTTTCTAATAATAAGAAGTTTTGCTTGGAATGTTTGGATGCATACAAGATTATATTGAATTGTGACCCTTAGAATATATAATAATAAAATGAAAGACAATTTCATTGAAAAGACTGGAGTCTGCGTGCATAGATCTCTTAAAATACTCCATATTGTAGTATGGTTTCATAACCACCAGCTGCATATTTATCAACGGAATTTGTTACTGGGTTGAATGAACCAAAACTTTCAGTATTCAGTGTGTGGTTGTAGCTAAATCGTTTTATACAACGCAAATAAATTCAGGAAATATATAAAAATAATAAGTTTGTGTGTTTGAAAAAGTATTTAAATACTGACTGACAGAATGACATGCGTTCTTCAAGAAACACTTTTTCATTTCTCGGACCCTAAAATGTAAAATCACAAATGCTAAAATTGAACACGATTTGAAATTTTAACTGTTTATTATTTATATAGTTTTAAATATAGTTTTATCTTAGATACATAAAAGAATAAGATCGCTGATTATTTTTTTTTAAAGCTGATTAGTAATTATGAATGACTAATAATATTAGAATTTAACGGTAATATTTTGTTATAAGTTTATTTACTGTGAAGACCAAATTTTTGTGCTAATTTATCAAGCAAATGAATAATAAATAAAGTGAAAATTATTATAATAAGTTTTGAATTATACTAAATAAAAAATAATTGCTTGAATTGACTGGAAGGAACGCTATGAATGTTTTGCTAATGACTAACTGGTTGTGACGATGGTGTGGAGTTTGAGGAGAGTACTGGCTTCAGCATTGTTGGTGTTCATGGTGTGTTGTAGGTTCAGTTTCTACTGTCTAGTGGTGTGATGTGTAAAAATATTGTATTGACCGATTTCTTATTATTGAATGATCCAGTCTCCTCACTATAGATGGGCTGGTTAGGTTGTAGAGAATGGTCATTTTCTTGGCAACCTCTACATATGAGAGAGATTTGCAGTCTTGTGTTGTAGATTTGTGTTGTCATGCACATGCAACTTGCTACTGATTGATGGTGATAGGGTTGTGGTGTATGGTGAGTAATTGCGATTCAGGTTTTAGCTTTTTCAAGATGTTTTTGATTGTTGGAGATGCTGCTCCTGCGCTTGAGGAGTGTATGAGAATGGGATGCTGTCATGTTGTATGTAATAGAACAGGTTGAGGTTAATCTTAAAATGTGTGTTGATGCTTGGTGTCATATTTTTCCTGTGACAACTGAATGAAACAATTGCATCACTTGAAAAATTTCTTATGTTAGCGCGTTGGGTCTAAGACCTAAATGTAAAGTTAATATATTGAATTTTTAAAATTTTTGTTACTATTATAGAACAATAATTATACAAAATAGACGTAAAATCTCATTAGTACTGTACAATTAGCACATTAATTAACTAATTTAAACTATAATTATTTATATTGTTATGTTAAGGTTTTTGTTACTCTATGTGCATAAATTTGAAACATAATATATTATTGATTGTGTTATAAATGAATTTAAGTATATAAAAATTGATGTTATTATATAATATATATTAATTTTAAATATGGTTTTCAAAGAATAATAGTTTATCTTATGCTGCATAAACCATAGTATGTTTATAAGTATTTTGTTTGTTATTTTTAAAATAAATTGGTATTAAAAATATTAATTGACCTTGAAAATAAATAAATGAAAGCTTTCTGAAAATGTTGTGCTAATTTAAAATCAATTGAGTTTATAACGAATTAACAGATTGTTTGTTAACAAAATTTATATGTAGTTAATTAAATGCTTTATATCGCATATATTCTGGAACAACTAATAGGTTTTGGATTTGAGAAGATTAATTGCATGTCCACAAGTCTAAAAACTTTCTTAAAATGGACCTAATATCTTTAATTGTCAGTTTAAATGTTGGGACAGGATTGAATTGCTGGAGAAGCGTGTTTACGTTCAACCATGTTTACTAATTTATATTGTGATAAGCATTTGCTTACTTAGTAAGTCAATAGAAAAAAAATTTAAAAGGATTGCCTTATAATTTGAGCAACCGATTAGACATCCCAACCTATTGCAAAGGGGTTGCTTCGAGTTGCGGACAGGTACAAGCCTAAATGTTCTGTCAGAGATTCGTGTTTGCGTATGTGAACCGGAGAAGTTTGTACAGCTCGAGCTCTGGTATAGGGTGGTCAAGTCCTCGTCTGCTGAGTAGTCTTTGGCAAGACTGAGAGTTAGTTTGATGAGTAGATAAATTGTTTCATTGCAATGATAGTTTCGTCCTAAACAATGTATGAAGAATCATTGATGCATTACTGTGGTTTAAGGTAGGTGTTGAGGAAGGAGTAAATGTGGACTGTATTGATTTTTGCCTATTGCTACTGAACTTAAAAGATTATCTGTTGCAATAAGCCTGTTCTTGAGTGGTGGGTAGGTAGACAATTGAGTGTTGTCGTTTGTGGTTGCCTGAATTGCTGAACACCATGGACTTCGTACCTCCGACTAGCAGTAAGTAATTCATGTGAAATGCCGCGTTGGTGTGTCTTTTTAGATGTAATTATGTAATGCCTGCTATTGTAACAATTGCTTCGGAATCTTTAAGAAAATGATTCGTGCAACTACCTGTTTTAACACTATGTTAAGTAATAAGTAATTTCTATATTTTCTCTTAATTTTGTGTTGACCGGCAATCGTCTAAATCTATAAATTAAGATTGTGTGAAACCAATAGCCTTTCAATGTTAGGTTTGATATGGTGAGGTTTTGACTAATGATGTCATGTGTTTTATTCTAGTTACAAACAACTGAAAAATTCAATCTTATTTTTAGGAATTGAAACTTTAAAAAGTTTAAGCATCATAATCATTATGTTTTCATTGTGAAAACTGCCTATTATTTAAGTTTAATTAATAATTTGATCATTTCTCAACAATAGTAGTTTTAGTTTAATCATTTGATGGTTTTGTCTCTTTAACTGTTAATATGTAAATGATATATTTTATTGAATTTTTTAATATTAATCATTGACTAATTAATAATTTATTGCATGAATGTTTGATATAAAAGATTATATTGAATTAATTAGATTTTCCTATATAAAGTGTGAACCATTTTTGGAAAGATGATCAAACTTAAGTATGTTAATTTATGAAACCATACAACGTCATATTTTAACTAAATTGTTAGGGTTTAATGATCCTAAATATATGATACAAGTTTGTTTAGCTTAAAAATCGTTTAAATATTCATGTATTATGGGATTGAAAAATTGAAAATTTAAAAATAATTGTGTTTAATTTTAAAATGTTGTATTTTAAGTTTTTTTGAATAAAATGTTCATTATTTCAAAAATATAATTTTAAGTGTAATCGATTGAGTTTTGTTAAAAGCTTAGGAGGAACTGTGATGTATTTATAGTTTTGTATGTGAATGTGATTCAATAATAAGAAGTTTGTGGAAGTTGGTGTATAAGTTTTTATTTGACGCAATATATAAGGAAACATTTTGAAGTGGAGTCGCGGCATAGATTGTTGTGGTTTTGAACACCGTGATTTGAGAACGGATTTTTTATGGGACAAAATGAAAACATTGTATCAAGGTTTGGTGTAGAATCGTTTTTACAAGAATAACGAAGTATATTAAAATAAGAAAATAATTTCGTTTAAAAGATTTAAATGGTGAAAAGTCAGAATAGAACTTCTTTGTGAGAATTTTATTTAGAAATAAGTATTTGTATTTAATAAAATTCATCAAAACTAATTAAAAAAGAAGATTCCATTATGACTGGTAAGGACGATAGTGGGACAACATTGGATCAATTGTATGAAGATGTTTTAAGTGTGAAACTAAACTAAAGAAAAACGTAAGATGCCCATTCTATCTTTCGACATCGTTGAGTTCATCGTGCACTTCACGGAGGGTTTGCTTGGTGGGAAGCGTCGTTGGTCTATGCGTTTCAATGTAGATGGTGTTTGTGGCTTGTTTTTGGAGTCTAGAGGTTAGGTTTAGAGATTGAGAGCGTTTGTTGTCAATCAAAGTTTACTGTCGTAGATTTGTAAACTGATTTTTTGGCTAGTTGGAGTTTAAGTTTAGGGGAAGGAAATTAATTGTGACCCAAGTATATTCTCTGAAAATTGTAGAATCTGGTCTATATCTGTTTGAGTTAAGTTAGGGAAGAAATTGGGTGTAACTGAGTTTTTTCTTGACTAAGTGCTTGAAAACTCTGTCGTGGCTGTGGCCTGACCCTGCTTTGCGTAGGATTGAGGTAAGGAGAAAATGTCGGTGTCAATGTGTTTGTAGTTCTATTGGCCCGGAGTCGTCTAAATATGCTACTGAAATGTGTTTTGTGTTGGCTATGTCAACCCGAGTTTGTCCTAGGAACCCTGCTACGAAAATTGAATTTGTGTGGATAGCCCTGTTTGATAGGTGTATGGTGGTCAGAAACTGTTATGAATATGTTGTGTGGCATTTGCACTCGCTTGGATGGTTTTGGTACGTAATCGACTTCATGCTATGTAAGTCATGAGCAGGCCTATCAAGTCATTAGTAGTGTTTCGTAATGGAATTGTGGGTGTGCGTCATGATCCATCTTTGACTCTAGAAGCCTTGAGATGACATAATACTTGGACATTGGTTTTTGCTGAAAGGGTAATGAATCCCTAAATGTGCAGTTTTGTTGTTGCATAACTGAACTGTAACATGGACTATTGATAATTCCTTAAAATAATTTTTCAGTAAAACTGAGTTTTTTTACAAACAATATTCCTAAAGATAATCTTCTAATAATGCTTGATTTTTTAATATAATTTTTCCGACCTATGACTGTTACTAAAACCAATAACTTCACGATAAAACTAATAAGTATTATCAATGATTTTGTTCTAATTTTGGTTGGTTTTTCATCCCTTAAGTTATCAAATACAATTTTTTAATCCTTAACACAAAATATAAACTATACTATTTATTTAAAGGATTAAAAATTGTAAGTTTTAAATAACATATTGATAAATTATATATTTTACATCAATAATAAGTTATGTTAATATATTTAGGATAAATTTGCTATTATTTCCAAAGAATAAATTATAGTTTATTTAAATAATAGTTATGTCTATTTAAACTTTTAGAGGAAATATATGTATTATAAGTTTCAAGATAAACTTTAGTTGTTTCCCTAATAAGAAGTTTGCTTGAAATTTTGGAATGAAAAATTAATTGAATTGTGACCTAGTTATAATAAATTAGAATTATTGTAAAAAGAAGTTTGCTTGGAATGTTTTAATAAATTATATAGATTGGTTCTAACCACCTGTGATATTTATAAGAAATTGTACAGTTATAACCAAATGGTCAGTTCGATAGTTTGTTGTAGTAATCGTTTTATAATGATAATTAGAATTAAATTATCAAGTGTGTGTTTGAATAAGGATTAAATATGACTGACAGTTGATAGGGTGTTGAAATTTTTTGACCTAAAGTAAATTACAATAAAATTGAAAACTATTTGAATTATGTTGTTTGAAAAGTGATAACATAGCAACAGTCATATTGAATTCTATTAAATAAAATTTTCATTTTGGAACTAAATGTAAATCAAAATTTTAAATTGACAGATTAGAATTGTTACGAAGTTGATGCAGTGTGCAGCAAGGCCATGTGTGGACTAGTTTTCTAAATTTGTTGAGTATTAAATGTCCATTACTTTATTAGAAGAAAACGTAGTTTGCCCGATTAGAAGTTGTCTACACTGTTGAAGAAGGGCTCATTGGTCCAGCGTTGACAGGTTTGTTGAGTGGGGGACATGTTCTTTGGCCTGATGCTTTTCGACATTGAGACAGTATTGCGCCAAAAGTCAGAGTTGGGCTAGTAAATGTGATGGGTTATGGGTTGGTGGAGTTTGGTTGTGAGAGTATTTATTTCACCCTGAAGCTTTTTTCGACTACGCTACTGAAATTGATCTGTTGGCCTGCCCAGTCTTGACTAGGTGTAATAGGTAAGGAGAAAAAATTTCGAGTGTCTGTGTTTTGATTGCTATTGTGAACCCGAAGTTTGCCTACAGCACCTCAGCTACTAAAAAAGATTGTGTGGCAAGCCCCTGTTTTGACGAGGTTTTAGGTAGGAGGAAAAAATTGGGTGTATGTTTTTGTATTTTCTATTTGAAACCGAAGATTCGTCTCACAACCTAAACTCTTGCAAGATGTTTGGTGTGGCATAGCCCTGCGTTGGGGTAGGTGAATGAGGTAAGGAAGTGAAATTTTGCGTTTGTGTCATGCTGAATTGTATTGATTTGGAACCCCGGAAAGATGCGAACACAACTCATGCTATAAAGATGAATTTGTGGCCATAGCATGGTGAGTAGGTGTATGATGGTAAGGGAAAATTGCTTGTCATGTGTTTTAGTTTCTTTGTGAAACCCATATTTTAGAAACCATTGCCTTCAAAGAATTGTGTGTTATGTGCTTGGTGAGCGCCTCTTCGGTGGGGCCTGTGGGAACCTGAAAACGACATTGAAACTAATGCCTAATACAGCTGATTTATTATTGTAAATAGGGGTTTTTGGTCTTTTTTTTAACTTATAAGAATGTGATTAATTTATACATTGAAATTCTTTATAAAATTTAGTGAAAACTATATTAAAATAACCAACATTAAAATAATTTTTTAAAAATAAATTTCTTAAGTTTGTTTTATATCTCAGATTACAAACCAAAATTAATTTTTAAAAAAACCTAATGAAGCATTTAACTTAAATTTAGACAAAATTGTAATGGTTTATAACCTTAATTATGTGCAATTATTATTTCTAAAAAAGTGTTAATTTGCACTAATGTATTTGATTAAAACCTTAAAAATTTTAAGAAATAATAAAAATTGTTAAAATTTTACAAAAATGATTTTTAAGTTTTAATACAATAGGGTATAGTTCCAAACATATAATTATTTGGTAAATTTATGTCATGAACTAAACCTAGGATTAATTCTTGTAGAAATATAGTTTTTTTTTTAAAATAATATTTAATAATAAAAATTTTCTTGATGTTTGATATTAAGAAATTGAATTAGGACTTTAATAAAATTAAGAAATTTGTTGAATGTTTGTGGATAATATTGATTTGAAAGATTAATAAACTGGGTGAATAGGATTTTAAAAATTGTTGATGGTGAATTTTATAAATAAGAATTAGTTAGGTTAATTAAATGTACAAACGAAAAAAATAAAAAAATTTTAAATTTATGAAAATATATTTCTTGAAAAGTTTAATGCGACTGACAAACACGAGCGTTTTGAGAAATTTATCCGACATAAATGGAAAATCAAAATGTTAAAAGAACAGCGTTTGAAATTAGATGGTTAAAAGTGATAGTACAGCAAAGCTAGTTGGATTTTATTAAAAAATTTGTTTTAGAATTGTCTTAACTGATTGACAAAGTTTAAATTGCCATTATATGTGTACATGTAAAATAACAAATCACTAAAATTTAAGAGTTGTTAGATGGAAAGGTAATTTGCAGTTGCTTGTGAATCGTCGATGTGTTTGTGTGACTTCTAGGTGTTGGGCCTGGGCTATGCCTGGTTCTGGGTGTAGGGGTTTTGGTTGGAAAAAATTTCGGGATGTGGGGTTTAGAAGGAGAAATTTGTGCTCCCAGTAAAAATGATGTTAGATCTGTAGAACTTGATTTATCTTTTGGGGGAAAAATGGGTATGGTAGGTTTTGGTTCTATTTCAACCCTGAAGTTTTCCTATGCACTCAATGCTACTGAAAAGATTTGTGTGGCCATGCCCCTGGTTAGGAGGGTAGGGTAAGGAGGAACAGAAAATTTATGAGTTATGTTTGTAGTTGCTATTCAACCCGAAGTTCCCCACACACTCAGCATGAAAGATGTTCGTTGCATCCCCGTGCCTTCTTGGTAGTGAATGAGGTAAGGAGAAATTGCGAGTGCATGTGTTTTGTAGTTATTTGGAACCAGTTCCAGCCTCATGGGTACTGAAAGTTATCTTGTTGGGCATGTCTGCCTTTGAGTAGGCTTTGATAGAAAATGTGGGTGCATGTGTTTGATGGAGCAATGAGTAAAAGGGACATTCGGAGACTTAATTTAGTAAGAATTGTATTTTGGTTGGTTGAGTCTCCTGCAATTTTTGTCCTTTGTGAGGGCCGATGATTTTAATATGGTTTTTGAATTAAACATGAGGTAACAATTATCAGAAACTGCAAGATGGGTTTAATATGTATAAAATGTATTCTGTGTATGTATATCTGAACTTAATAATCTTATGAATTACTTTGTTTAAAAAAACAATTTCACATAAATTCTTATGACTAAAAAATTTTCCTTAAGTTTTCGATCCCTAAGATTCCAATTAAATTTAAAACATAAAATAATGACATCTAATGATTAATTTTAATAAATTTAAATTTAAAAATCTAATATATTTCATAAATTTTATTTTAATAACTTTAAATAAATTCATGAATTATTTAGTTTAAAACTGTAATAATTTTAGCCAACATATAAAATTGAAATTAAATTTTAAAATAAATGAAATTTATTTTAGTTACTTTATTAATATGGTTATTATTTCTAATAATATAATTTAGTTGGATTTTGATTTTGCAAGTTGATATGAAACTGTACCAAAATCATATGAGTAATATAGGAAATTGCTTGTATGTGAAATTTATTTATTTTAATAAGAGTTTTGCTTGAATGTTTGGATATACAAGATTATTTGATTGACCCTTAGAATATTAATATTAAATGAAAAATTCATTAAAATACTGGGTTTAGCTAATGTTCTTAAAAAACATATTGTAGTATGGTTTATAACACCAGCTTATTTTTACGGAATTTACGGGTTGAATGAACAAAAATTTCAAAACTGTGTGTTGTAGTAAATTATTTAGCAACCAAATAAAATTTGGAAATAATAAATAATATTTGTGTATTAAAAGTTTTTAAAAAGGAAAAAAACATCTGTTTTGAGAAACACTTTTTCATTTGTCGGACCCTAAAATGTAAAATCACAAATGCTAAAATTGAACACGATTTGAAATTATGACTGGGTGAGAAAGGTGGATAACGTACAGCAACAGTCTAGTTGTGATAATTTTATATTAAATAAGAATTTGTTATTTAATGTAAAATGTCACATCAAAACTTTATAAATGACAAAACGTAAGATTGCCCCATTATGAAGTTGTGCTGACCACCTGTTGACAGACAGGCCCAATGCCGCTGCATGCACAGGGAGCGGTTTGCTTCGAGTGGGGAGACAGCGTACCATACTGGGCCTCTATCCTGTACTTCGAAGCAGTTCGTCAGAGGTGTTTGGCGGGTGACGGTGTCGTCAGAGGTGGTTGGCGCGTGAGGGCGTCGTTGGGTTCATAGGCGGTTGTACAGGTACGTTTTGGTTGCTGTAGCTATGTTCTTTGGCACAGCTGGAGGCTTAGTTTAGGAATTGAGAGCAGATAATTGTCATGTCCACAAAGTCAAAAATATTACTGTCTAGTAAAAATTAGTAGAACTCGAGTCATACTATTACTTGGTTCGAGATTTAAATGTTAGGGGAAGGAGTAGTTGCTATTGTGCAACCCTGAAGTTTCTTCCTATGCACCTCACATGCCTACTGAAAAGATGATCTGTGTGGCCATAGCCCCTGCGTCTTGACGTAGGTGTATGAGGTAAGGAAGAAAAATTTGCGAGTGTCATGTGTTTTGTAGTTGCTATTGTGCAACCCGGAAGTTTCGTCCTACACACCTCATGCCTACTGAAAAGATGATCTGTGTGGCCATAGCCCCTGCGTCTTGACGTAGGTGTATGAGGTAAGGAAGAAAAATTTGCGAGTGTCATGTGTTTTGTAGTTGCTATTGTGCAACCCGGAAGATTCGTCCTACACAACTCATGCCTACTGAAAAGATGATCTGTGTGGCCATAGCCCCTGCGTCTTGACGTAGGTGTATGAGGTAAGGAAGAAAAATTTGCGAGTGTCATGTGTTTTGTATTTGCTATTGTGCAACCCGGAAGATTCGTCCTACACAACTCATGCCTACTGAAAAGATGATCTGTGTGGCCACAGCCCCTGCGTCTTGAGGTAGGTGTATGAGGTAAGGAGGAAAAATGTGCGAGTGTCATGTGTTTTGTAGTTGCTATTGAGCAACCCAGACGTACTTCAGAAGGACTTAATTCTTCTTTCAGAGAACTGGTGTGTTTGATGTGGCTTGGGTGACGTCGACGATCCCATTCTGTTTGTCGCTTTGTGAGGCAAGCCCTGAATGACTGAACACATTGGGACCATTCGGACACTGCCTGAAACAGAGCAGGTAAATGTAATTCATGTAAAATGCAGCAGGTTTTGTGTGTCTTTTTTATACTGTACCTAATAATGTAAATGCCTGCGTAATTGTATATTGCTTGGAATTTTTTAATATAATTCTTCCGTGCAACCTATACTTATTACTAAAGAACCAACTAATTGCACATACAAAGCATATAGTACGTATACATATGATTTTCCCTCCTACATGTTTCGGCGGTCGACCCCATCGTCAGGAAGTTACACCTAAAACTTACATTGTTTAAAACCTAATGAAGCCATTATCAACTGATTATATGTTTGACTTAAAATTGGTTAGAGGTTTTTCTGATCCCTTAAATGTATAGTGCATAAATTTATTATAGTCTTAACACAACAGACTAATAAATTCATGCACTATGTATTTAAGGGATTGAAAAACTTGTAACAAATTTTAAGCCAAACCTATAAACAATTGATACGTTTTATTTTACAATAACTATGTTATGTTATTTTAAGTTATTTTACATCAATTATGGCTTCATTATTTTCCAAAGAATATAAGCTTTAGGTGTTAACTCCCTGATGATGGCAGTTGACCACTAAAACCTGTAGGAGGGAAAATCATATGTATGTATACTATGTGCTTTGTATGTGCAATTAGTTGATTTTCTAATAATAAGAAGTTTTGCTTGGAATGTTTGGATGTCATACAAGATTATATTGAATTGTGACCCTTAGAATATATAATAATAAAATGAAAGACAATTTCATTGAAAAGACTGGAGTCTGCGTGCATAGATCTCTAAATACTCCATATTGTAGTATGGTTTCATAACCACCAGCTGCATATTTATCAACGGAATTTGTTACTGGGTTGAATGAACCAAAACTTTCAGTATTCACTGTGTGGTTGTAGCTAAATCGTTTTATACAACGCAAATAAATTCAGGAAATATATAAAAATATATAAAAATAATAAGTTTCTGTGTTTGAAAAAGTATTTAAATACTGACTGACAGAATGACACGCGTTCTTCGAGAAACACTTTTTCATTTGTCGGACCCTAAAATGTAAAATCACAAATGCTAAAATTGAACACGATTTGAAATTATGACTGGGTGAGAAAGGTGCATAACGTACAGCAACAGTCTAGTTGTGATAATTTTATATTAAATAAGTATTTGTTATTTAATGTAAAATGTCACATCAAAACTTTATAAATGACAAAACGTAAGATTGCCCCATTATGAAGTTGTGCTGACCACCTGTTGACAGACAGGCCCAATGCCGCTGCATGCACAGGAGCGGTTTGCTTCGAGTGGGGAGAAAGCGTACCATACTGGGCCTCTATCCTGTTCTTCGAAGCAGTTCGTCAGAGGTGTTTGGTGGGTGACGGTGTCGTCAGAGGTGGTTGGCGCGTGAGGGCGTCGTTGGGTTCATAGGCGGTTGTACAGGTACGTTTTGGTTGCTGTAGCTATGTTCTTTGGCACAGCTGGAGGCTTAGTTTAGGAATTGAGAGCAGATAATTGTCATGTCCACAAAGTCAAAAATATTACTGTCTAGTAAAAATTAGTAGAACTCGAGTTATACTATTACTTGGTTCGAGATTTAAATGTTAGGGGAAGGAGTAGTTGCTATTGTGCAACCCTGAAGTTTCTTCCTATGCACCTCACATGCCTACTGAAAAGATGATCTGTGTGGCCATAGCCCCTGCGTCTTGACGTAGGTGTATGAGGTAAGGAAGAAAAATTTGCGAGTGTCATGTGTTTTGTAGTTGCTATTGTGCAACCCGGAAGTTTCGTCCTACACACCTCATGCCTACTGAAAAGATGATCTGTGTGGCCATAGCCCCTGCGTCTTGACGTAGGTGTATGAGGTAAGGAAGAAAAATTTGCGAGTGTCATGTGTTTTGTAGTTGCTATTGTGCAACCCGGAAGATTCGTCCTACACAACTCATGCCTACTGAAAAGATGATCTGTGTGGCCATAGCCCCTGCGTCTTGACGTAGGTGTATGAGGTAAGGAAGAAAAATTTGCGAGTGTCATGTGTTTTGTAGTTGCTATTGTGCAACCCGGAAGATTCGTCCTACACAACTCATGCCTACTGAAAAGATGATCTGTGTGGCCATAGCCCCTGCGTCTTGAGGTAGGTGTATGAGGTAAGGAGGAAAAATGTGCGAGTGTCATGTGTTTTGTAGTTGCTATTGAGCAACCCAGACGTACTTCAGAAGGACTTAATTCTTCTTTCAGAGAATTGGTGTGTTTGATGTGGCTTGGGTGACGTCGACGATCCCATTCTGTTTGTCGCTTTGTGAGGCAAGCCCTGAATGACTGAACACATTGGGACCATTCGGACACTGCCTGAAACAGAGCAGGTAAATGTAATTCATGTAAAATGCAGCAGGTTTTGTGTGTCTTTTTATACTGTACCTAATAATGTAAATGCCTGCGTAATTGTATATTGCTTGGAATTTTTTAATATAATCATTCCGTGCAACCTATACTTATTACTAAAGAACCAACTAATTGCACATACAAAGCATATAGTACGTATACATATGATTTTCCCTCCTACATGTTTCGGCGGTTCGACGCCATCGTCAGGAAGTTACACCTAAAACTTACATTGTTTAAAACCTAATGAAGCCATTATCAACTGATTATATGTTTGACTTAAAATTGGTTAGAGGTTTTTCTGATCCCTTAAATGTATAGTGCATAAATTTATTATAGTCTTAACACAACAGACTGTAATAAATTCATGCACTATGTATTTAAGGGATTGAAAAACTTGTAACAAATTTTAAGCCAAACAATAAACAATTGATACGTTTTATTTTACAATAACTATGTTATGTTATTTTAAGTTATTTTACATAATAATGGCTTCATTATTTTCCAAAGAATATAAGTTTTAGGTGTTAACTCCCTGATGATGGCAGTTGACCACTAAAACCTGTAGGAGGGAAAATCGTATGTATGTATACTATGTGCTTTGTATGTGAATTAGTTGATTTTCTAATAATAAGAAGTTTTGCTTGGAATGTTTGGATGTATACAAGATTATATTGAATTGTGACCCTTAGAATATATAATAATAAAATGAAAGACAATTTCATTGAAAAGACTGGAGTCTGCGTGCATAGATCTCTTAAAATACTCCATATTGTAGTATGGTTTCATAACCACCAGCTGCATATTTATCAACGGAATTTGTTACTGGGTTGAATGAACCAAAACTTTCAGTATTCACTGTGTGGTTGTAGCTAAATCGTTTTATACAACGCAAATAAATTCAGGAAATATATAAAAATAATAAGTTTGTGTGTTTGAAAAAGTATTTAAATACTGACTGACAGAATGACATGCGTTCTTCGAGAAACACTTTTTCATTTGTCGGACCCTAAAATGTAAAATCACAAATGCTAAAATTGAACACGATTTGAAATTATGACTGGGTGAGAAAGGTGGATAACGTACAGCAACAGTCTAGTTGTGATAATTTTATATTAAATAAGAATTTGTTATTTAATGTAAAATGTCACATCAAAACTTTATAAATGACAAAACGTAAGATTGCCCCATTATGAAGTTGTGCTGACCACCTGTTGACAGACAGGCCCAATGCCGCTGCATGCACAGGGAGCGGTTTGCTTCGAGTGGGGAGACAGCGTACCATACTGGGCCTCTATCCTGTACTTCGAAGCAGTTCGTCAGAGGTGTTTGGCGGGTGACGGTGTCGTCAGAGGTGGTTGGCGCGTGAGGGCGTCGTTGGGTTCATAGGCGGTTGTACAGGTACGTTTTGGTTGCTGTAGCTATGTTCTTTGGCACAGCTGGAGGCTTAGTTTAGGAATTGAGAGCAGATAATTGTCATGTCCACAAAGTCAAAAATATTACTGTCTAGTAAAAATTAGTAGAACTCGAGTTATACTATTACTTGGTTCGAGATTTAAATGTTAGGGGAAGGAGTAGTTGCTATTGTGCAACCCTGAAGTTTCTTCCTATGCACCTCACATGCCTACTGAAAAGATGATCTGTGTGGCCATAGCCCCTGCGTCTTGACGTAGGTTATGAGGTAAGGAAGAAAAATTTGCGAGTGTCATGTGTTTTGTAGTTGCTATTGTGCAACCCGGAAGTTTCGTCCTACACACCTCATGCCTACTGAAAAGATGATCTGTGTGGCCATAGCCCCTGCGTCTTGACGTAGGTGTATGAGGTAAGGAAGAAAAATTTGCGAGTGTCATGTGTTTTGTATTGCTATTGTGGCAAATCCCTGAAGATTCGTCCTACGACAACCTCATGCCCCTACTGAAAAGATGATCTGTGTGGCCAAGCCCCTGCGTCTTGAGGTAGGTGTATGAGGTAAGGAGGAAAAATGTGCGAGTGTCATGTGTTTTGTAGTTGCTATTGAGCAACCCAGACGTACTTCAGAAGGACTTAATTCTTCTTTCAGAGAACTGGTGTGTTTGATGTGGCTTGGGTGACGTCGACGATCCCATTCTGTTTGTCGCTTTGTGAGGCAAGCCCTGAATGACTGAACACATTGGGACCATTCGGACACTGCCTGAAACAGAGCAGGTAAATGTAATTCATGTAAAATGCAGCAGGTTTTGTGTGTCTTGTTATACTGTACCTAATAATGTAAATGCCTGCGTAATTGTATATTGCTTGGAATTTTTTAATATAATTCATTCCGTGCAACCTATACTTATTACTAAAGAACCAACTAATTGCACATACAAAGCATATAGTACGTATACATATGATTTTCCCTCCTACATGTTTCGGCGGTCGAACGCACATCGATCATGGGAAGTATACACCTAAAACTTACATTGTTTAAAACCTAATGAAGCCATTATCAACTGATTATAGTTTGACTTAAAATTGGTTAGAGGTTTTTTGATCCCTTAAATGTATAGTGCATAAATTTATTATAGTCTTAACACAACAGACTGTAATAAATTCATGCACTATGTATTTAAGGGATTGAAAAACTTGTAACAAATTTTAAGCCAAACATAAAACAATTGATACGTTTTATTTTACAATAACTATGTTATGTTATTTTAAGTTATTTTACATAAATAATGGCTTCATTATTTTCCAAAGAATATAAGTTTAGGTGTTAACTCCCTGATGATGGCAGTTGACCACTAAAACCTGTAGGAGGGAAAATCATATGTATGTATACTATGTGCTTTGTATGTGCAATTAGTTGATTTTCTAATAATAAGAAGTTTTGCTTGGAATGTTTGGATGCATACAAGATTATATTGAATTGTGACCCTTAGAATATATAATAATAAAATGAAAGACAATTTCATTGAAAAGACTGGAGTCTGCGTGCATAGATCTCTTAAAATACTCCATATTGTAGTATGGTTTCATAACCACCAGCTGCATATTTATCAACGGAATTTGTTACTGGGTTGAATGAACCAAAACTTTCAGTATTCACTGTGTGGTTGTAGCTAAATCGTTTTATACAACGCAAATAAATTCAGGAAATATATAAAAAATAATAAGTTTTGTGTTTGAAAAAGTATTTAAATACTGACTGACAGAATGACACGCGTTCTTCGAGAAACACTTTTTCATTTGTCGGACCCTAAAATGTAAAATCACAAATGCTAAATTGAACACGATTTGAAATTATGACTGGGTGAGAAAGGTGGATAACGTACAGCAACAGTCTAGTTGTGATAATTTATATTAAATAAGAATTTGTTATTTAATGTAAAATGTCACATCAAAACTTTATAAATGACAAAACGTAAGATTGCCCCATTATGAAGTTGTGCTGACCACCTGTTGACAGACAGGCCCAATGCCGCTGCATGCACAGGGAGCGGTTTGCTTCGAGTGGGGAGACAGCGTACCATACTGGGCCTCTATCCTGTTCTTCGAAGCAGTTCGTCAGAGGTGTTTGGCGGGTGACGGTGTCCTCAGAGGTGGTTGGCGCGTGAGGGCGTCGTTGGGTTCATAGGCGGTTGTACAGGTACGTTTTGGTTGCTGTAGCTATGTTCTTTGGCACAGCTGGAGGCTTAGTTTAGGAATTGAGAGCAGATAATTGTCATGTCCACAAAGTCAAAAATATTACTGTCTAGTAAAAATTAGTAGAACTCGAGTTATACTATTACTTGGTTCGAGATTTAAATGTTAGGGGAAGGAGTAGTTGCTATTGTGCAACCCTGAAGTTTCTTCCTATGCACCTCACATGCCTACTGAAAAGATGATCTGTGTGGCCATAGCCCCTGCGTCTTGACGTAGGTGTATGAGGTAAGGAAGAAAAATTTGCGAGTGTCATGTGTTTTGTAGTTGCTATTGTGCAACCCGGAAGTTTCGTCCTACACACCTCATGCCTACTGAAAAGATGATCTGTGTGGCCATAGCCCCTGCGTCTTGACGTAGGTGTATGAGAGGTTAGGAGAAATTTGCGATGTCATGTGTTTTGTAGTTGCTATTTGCAACCCTGAAGATTCGTCCTACCAACTCATGCCTACTGAAAAGATGATCTGTGTGGCCATAGCCCCTGCGTCTTGAGGTAGGTGTATGAGGTAAGGAGGAAAAATGTGCGAGTGTCATGTGTTTTTAGTTGCTATTGAGCAACCAGACGTACTTCAGAAGGACTTAATTCTTCTTTCAGAGAATTGGTGTGTTTGATTGGCTTGGGTGACGTCGACGATCCCATTCTGTTTGTCGCTTTGTGAGGCAAGCCCTGAATGACTGAACACATTGGGACCATTCGGACACTGCCTGAAACAGAGCGGTAAATGTAATTCATGTAAAATGCAGCAGGTTTGTGTGTCTTTTTTATACTGTACTAATAATGTAAATGCCTGCGTAATTGTATATTGCTTGGAATTTTTTAATATAAATCATTCCGTGCAACCTATACTTATTACTAAAGAACCAACTAATTGCACATACAAAGCATATAGTACTATACATATGATTTTCCCTCCTACATGTTTCGGCGGTTGACGCATCGTCAGGAAATAACTAAAACTTCACATTTTTTTAAAACCTAATGAAGCCTATATCACTGATATATGATTTGTGACTACCTGCGTCTTGAGTAGTTATGAGTAAATAAAAATGTAGTGCATAATTTTATTGATAGTTGCTTGAAACAACGACTAAGGTTAATTTCTGAAATGTGGTTATGCTTTAAGTGTACATTCGTGCAAGGCATGAGATAATATGTAACAATACTATTTAAGCCAAACAGAGATAAATGTAATTAGAAATACAGTTTATGGTGTACTGTACAATAGAAATGCCTCTAATGTTATTGCTTGAATTTTTTAATAAATCACTGCAATATACATTATGTATTGCACATAAGCATATATAATTAATAGTTTCCAACATCGCTTGATTGGTTTACAGTTACCTAACTTAAACTGATTATATGTTTGACTTAAAATTGGTTAGAGGTTTTCTGATCCCTTAAATGTATAGTGCATAAATTAGTTATAGTCTTAACACAACAGACTGTAATAAAATTCATGCACTATGTATTTAAGGATGAAAAACTTTAACAATTTTAAGCAAACATAAACAATTGATACGTTTTATTTTACAATAACTATGTTATGTTATATTTAAGTTATTTTAATAAATAATGGCTTCATTATTTTCCAAAGAATATAAGTTTTAGGTGTTACTCCCTGAGATGGCAGTTGACCACTAAAACCTGTAGAGGAAATCTATGTATGTATACTAGTGCTTTGTATGTGAAATTAGTTGATTTCTAATAATAAAAGTTTGCTTGGAATGTTTGGATGTATCAAGATTAATTGAATTGTGACCCTTAGAATATATAATATAAATGAAGACAATTTCATTGAAAAGACTGGAGTCTGCGTGCTATAAATCAATTGTGTATGGTTTCATAACCACCAGCTGCATATTTATCAACGGAATTGTTACTGGGTTAATGACCAAACATTCAGTATCATGTTGTGGTTGTAGCTAAATGTTTTATACAACGCAAATAAATTCAGGAAAATATAAATTAATAAGTTTTGTGTTTGAAAAAGTATTTAATACTGACTGACAGAATGACAGCGTTCTTCGAGAAACACTTTTCATTTGTCGGACCCTAAAATGTAAAATCACAAATGCTAAAATTGAACACGATTTGAAATTATGACTGGGTGAAAAGGGCATAACGTACAGCAACATCTAGTTGTGATAATTTTATATTAAATAAGAATTTGTTATTTAATGTAAAATGTCACATCAAAACTTTATAAATGACAAAACGTAAGATTGCCCCATTATGAAGTTGTGCTGACCACCTGTTGACAGACGGGCCCAATGCCGCTGCATGCACAGGGAGCGGTTTGCTTCGAGTGGGGAGACAAGCGTACCATACTGGGCCTCTATCCTGTTCTTCGAAGCAGTTCGTCAGAGTGTTGGGTGACGGTGTCTCAAGTGTTGGCGCGTGAGGGCGTGTTGGTCAAGGCGTTGTACAGGTAGTTGGTTGCTGTAGCTATGTCTTGGCACAGCTGGAGCTTAGTTTAGATGGGTGCGTCACAAGTTGTCAGTAATAGTAGAACTACGGTTATACATTACCAGATTAATTTGGAATATTGCTGTAACTATGTTTCTTTAGCTCACAGCTATAAAAGTGTCTATACGTCTTGACTAGGTATATGAGAAGAATTTGGAGATAATTGTCTATGTGCACCACGAAGTTGTCCACAACATCTCATGCCTACTGAAAAATGATCTTGTGGCCAACCCTGGTCTTGACGTAGTGTATGAGGTATCGAGAAAAATTTGCGATGTCATGTGTTGTAGTTGCTATTGTGCAACCCTGAAGTTTCGTCCTATGCACCATCATGCCTACTGAAAAGATGATCTGTGTGGCCATAGCCCCTGCGTCTTGAGTAGGTGTATGAGGTAAGGAAGAAAATTTGCGAGTGTCATGTGTTTTGTAGTTGCTATTTGCAACCCGAAGTTTCGTCCTACACTCATGCCTACTGAAAAGATGATCTGTGTGGCCATAGCCCCTGCGTCTTGACGTAGGTGTATGACGGTAAGGAGAAAATTGCGAGTGTCGTGTTTGTAGTGCTATTGTGCAACCCGGAAGTTGTCCTACAACTCATGCTACTGAAAGATGATCTGTGTGGCAATAGCCTGCTCTTGACGTAGGTGTATGAGGTAAGGAGGAAAAATTTGCGAGTGTCATGTGTTTTGTAGTTGCTATTGTGCAACCCGGAAGATTCGTCCTACCAACTCATGCCTACTGAAAAGATGATCTGTGTGGCCATAGCCCCTGCGTCTTGAGTAGGTGTATGAGGTAAGGAGGAAAAATGTGCGAGTGTCATGTGTTTTGTAGTTGCTATTGAGCAACCCAGACGTACTTCAGAAGGACTTAATTCTTCTTTCAGAGAATTGGTGTGTTTGATGTGGCTTGGGTGACGTCGACGATCCCATTCTGTTTGTCGCTTTGTGAGGCAAGCCCTGAATGACTGAACACATTGGACCATTCGGACACTGCCTGAAACAGAGCAGGTAAATGTAATTCATGTAAAATGCAGCAGGTTTTGTGTGTCTTTTTTATACTGTACCTAATAATGTAAATGCCTGCGTAATTGTATATTGCTTGGAATTTTTTAATATAAATCATTCCGTGCAACCTATACTTATTACTAAAGAACCAACTAATTGCACATACAAAGCATATAGTACGTATACATATGATTTTCCCTCCTACATGTTTCGGCGGTCGACCGCCATCGTCAGGAAGTTACACCTAAAACTTACATTGTTTAAAACCTAATGAAGCCATTATCAACTGATTATATGTTTGACTTAAAATTGGTTAGAGGTTTTTCTGATCCCTTAAATGTATAGTGCATAAATTTATTATAGTCTTAACACAACAGACTGTAATAAATTCATGCACTATGTATTTAAGGGATTGAAAAACTTGTAAAAAATTTTAAGCCAAACATAAAACAATTGATACGTTTTATTTTACAATAACTATGTTATGTTATTTTAAGTTATTTTACATAAATAATGGCTTCATTATTTTCCAAAGAATATAAGTTTTAGGTGTTAACTCCCTGATGATGGCAGTTGACCACTAAAACCTGTAGGAGGGAAAATCATATGTATGTATACTATGTGCTTTGTATGTGCAATTAGTTGATTTTCTAATAATAAGAAGTTTTGCTTGGAATGTTTGGATGTATAAAAGATTATATTGAATTGTGACCCTTAGAATATATAATAATAAAATGAAAGACAATTTCATTGAAAAGACTGGAGTCTGCGTGCATAGATCTCTTAGAATACTCCATATTGTTGTTGTTTCATAACCACCAGCTGCTATTTATCAACGGAATTTGTTACTGGGTTGAATGAACCAAAACATTCAGTATTCACTGTGTGGTTGTAGCTAAATCGTTTTATACAACGCAAATAAATTCAGGAAATATATAAAAAATAATAAGTTTGTGTGTTTGAAAAAGTATTTAAATACTGACTGACAGAATGACAGCGTTCTTCGAGAAACACTTTTTCATTTGTCGGACCCTAAAATGTAAAATCACAAATGCTAAAATTGAACACGATTTGAAATTATGACTGGGTGAGAAAGGTGGATAACGTACAGCAACAGTCTAGTTGTGATAATTTTATATTAAATAAGAATTTGTTATTTAATGTAAAATGTCACATCAAAACTTTATAAATGACAAAACGTAAGATTGCCCCATTATGAAGTTGTGCTGACCACCTGTTGACAGACAGGCCCAATGCCGCTGCATGCACAGGGAGCGGTTTGCTTCGAGTGGGGAGAAAGCGTACCATACTGGGCCTCTATCCTGTTCTTCGAAGCAGTTCGTCAGAGGTGTTTGGGGGTGACGGTGTCCTCAGAGGTGGTTGGCGCGTGAGGGCGTCGTTAGGTTCATAGGCGGTTGTACAGGTACGTTTTGGTTGCTGTAGCTATGTTCTTTGGCACAGCTGGAGGCTTAGTTTAGGAACTGAGAGCAGATAATTGTCATGTCCACAAAGTCAAAAATATTACTTTCTAGTAAAAATTTGTAGAACTCGAGTTATACTATTACTTGGTTCGAGATTTAAATGTTAGGGGAAGGAATAGTTGCTATTGTGCAACCCTGAAGTTTCTTCCTATGCACCTCACATGCCTACTGAAAAGATGATCTGTGTGGCCATAGCCCCTGCGTCTTGACGTAGGTGTATGAGGTAAGGAAGAAAAATTTGCGAGTGTCATGTGTTTTGTAGTTGCTTTTGTGCAACCCGGAAGATTCGTCCTACACAACTCATGCCTACTGAAAGATGATCTGTGTGGCCATAGCCCCTGCTCTTGACGTAGGTGTATGAGGTAAGGAGGAAAATTTGCGAATGTCATGTGTTTTGTAGTTGCTATTGTGCAACCCGGAAGATTCGTCCTACACAACTCATGCCTACTGAAAAGATGATCTGTGTGGCCATAGCCCCTGCGTCTTGACGTAGGTGTATGAGGTAAGGAGTAACATTTGCGAGTGTCATGTGTTTTGTAGTTGCTATTTTGCAACCCTGATGTTTCGTCCTACGCAACTCATGCCTACTGAAAAGATGATCTGTGTGGCCATAGCCCCTGCGTCTTGAGGTAGGTGTATGAGGTAAGGAGGAAAAATGTGCGAGTGTCATGTGTTTTGTAGTTGCTAATGAGCAACCCAGACGTACTTCAGAAGGACTTAATTCTTCTTTCAGAGAATTGGTGTGTTTGATGTGGCTTGGGTGACGTCGATGATCCCATTCTGTTTGTCGCTTTGTGAGGCAAGCCCTGAATGACTGAACACATTGGGACCATTCGGACACTGCCTGAAACAGAGCAGGTAAATGTAATTCATGTAAAATGCAGCAGGTTTTGTGTGTCTTGCATATACTGTACCTAACAATGTAAATGCTTGCGTAATTGTATATTGCTTGGAATTTTTTAATATAATTCTTCCGTGCAACCTATACTTATTACTAAAGAACCAACTAATTGCACATACAAAGCATATAGTACGTATACATATGATTTTCCCTCCTACATGTTTCGGCGGTCGACCACCATCGCCAGGAAGTTACACCTAAAACTTACATTGTTTAAAACCTAATGAAGCCATTATCAACTGATTATATGTTTGACTTAAAATTGGTTAGAGGTTTTTCTGATCCCTTAAATGTATAGTGCATAAATTTATTATAGTCTTAACACAACAGACTAATAAATTCATGCACTATGTATTTAAGGGATTGAAAAACTTGTAACAAATTTTAAGCCAAACATATAAACAATTGATACGTTTTATTTTACAATAACTATGTTATGTTATTTTAAGTTATTTTACATCAATTATGGCTTCATTATTTCCAAAGAATATAAGCTTTAGGTGTTAACTCCCTGATGATGGCAGTTGACCACTAAAACCTGTAGGAGGGAAAATCATATGTATGTATACTATGTGCTTTGTATGTGCAATTAGTTGATTTTCTAATAATAAGAAGTTTTGCTTGGAATGTTTGGATGCATACAAGATTATATTGAATTGTGACCCTTAGAATATATAATAATAAAATGAAAGACAATTTCATTGAAAAGACTGGAGTCTGCGTGCATAGATCTCTTAAAATACTCCATATTGTAGTATGGTTTCATAACCACCAGCTGCATATTTATCAACGGAATTTGTTACTGGGTTGAATGAACCAAACTTTCAGTATTCACTGTGTGGTTGTAGCTAAATCGTTTTATACAACGCAAATAAATTCAGGAAATATATAAAAATAATAAGTTTGTGTGTTTGAAAAAGTATTTAAATACTGACTGACAGAATGACATGCGTTCTTCGAGAAACACTTTTTCATTTGTCGGACCCTAAAATGTAAAATCACAAATGCTAAAATTGAACACGATTTGAAATTATGACTGGGTGAGAAAGGTGGATAACGTACAGCAACAGTCTAGTTGTGATAATTTTATATTAAATAAGAATTTGTTATTTAATGTAAAACGTCACATCAAAACTTTATAAATGACAAAACGTAAGATTGCCCCATTATGAAGTTGTGCTGACCACCTGTTGACAGACAGGCCCAATGCCGCTGCATGCACAGGGAGCGGTTTGCTTCGAGTGGGGAGACAGCGTACCATACTGGGCCTCTATCCTGTTCTTCGAAGCAGTTCGTCAGAGGTGTTGGCGGGTGACGGTGTCCCTCAGAGGTGGTTGGCGCGTGAGGGCGTCGTTGGGTTCATAGGCGGTTGTACAGGTACGTTTTGGTTGCTGTAGCTATGTTCTTTGGCACAGCTGGAGGCTTAGTTTAGGAATTGAGAGCAGATAATTGTCATGTCCACAAAGTCAAAATATACTGTCTAGTAAAAATTAGTAGAACTCGAGTTATACTATTACTTGGTTCGAGATTTAATGTTAGGGGAAGGAGTAGTTGCTATTGTGCAACCCTGATGTTTCTTCCTACGCTCCCCATGCCTACTGAAAAGGTGATCTGTGTGGCCATAGCCCCTGCGTCTTGACGTAGGTGTATGAGGTAAGGAAGAAAAATTTGCGAGTGTCATGTGTTTTGTAGTTGCTATTGTGCAACCAGGAAGTTTTGTCCTACACACCTCATGCCTACTGAAAAGATGATCTGTGTGGCCATAGCCCCTGCGTCTTGACGTAGGTGTATGAGGTAAGGAGGAAAAATTTGCGAGTGTCATGTGTTTTGTAGTTGCTATTTGCAACCCGAAGTTTCGTCCTATGCACATCATGCCTACTGAAAAGATGATCTGTGTGGCCATAGCCCCTGGTCTTGAGTAGGTGTATGAGGTAAGGAGGAAAATTTGCGAGTGTCATGTGTTTTGTAGTTGCTATTTTGCAACCCTGAAGTTTCGTCCTACGCACCTCATGCCTACTGAAAAGATGATCTGTGTGGCCGTAGCCCCTGCGTCTTGACGTAGGTGTATGAGGTAAGGAGGAAAAATGTGCGAGTGTCATGTGTTTTGTAGTTGCTATTGAGCAACCCAGACGTACTTCAGAAGGACTTAATTCTTCTTTCAGAGAATTGGTGTGTTTGATGTGGCTTGGGTGACGTCGACGATCCCATTCTGTTTGTCGCTTTGTAAGGCAAGCCCTGAATGACTGAACACATTGGGACCATTCGGACACTGCCTGAAACAGAGCAGGTAAATGTAATTCATGTAAAATGCAGTAGGTTTTGTGTGTCTTGCATATACTGTACCTAATAATGTAAATGCCTGCGTAATTGTATATTGCTTGGAATTTTTTAATATTAATTCATTCCGTGCAACCTATACTTATTACTAAAGAACCAACTAATTGCACATACAAAGCATATAGTACGTATACATATGATTTTCCCTCCTACATGTTTCGGCGGTCGACCGCCATCGTCAGGAAGTAACACCTAAAACGTACTTTGTTTAAAACCTAATGAAGCCATTATCAACTGATTATATGTTTGACTTAAAATTGGTTAGAGGTTTTTCTGATCCCTTAAATGTATAGAGCATAAATGTATTATAGTCTTAACACAACAGACTGTAATAAATTCATGCACTATGTATTTAAGGATTGAAAAACTTTAAAAATTTTAAACCAAACATATAAACAATTGATACGTTTTATTTTACAATAACTATGTTATGTTATTTTAAGTTATTTTACATAAATAATGGCTTCATTATTTTCCAAAGAATATAAGTTTTAGGTGTTAACTCCCTGATGATGGCAGTTGACCACTAAAACCTGTAGGAGGGAAAATCATATGTATGTATACTATGTGCTTTGTATGTGCAATTAGTTGATTTTCTAATAATAAGAAGTTTTGCTTGGAATGTTTGGATGTATGCAAGATTATATTGAATTGTGACCCTTAGAATATATAATAATAAAATGAAGGACAATTTCATTGAAAAGACTGGAGTCTGCGTGCATAGATCTCTTAGAATACTCCATATTGTTGTATGGTTTCATAACCACCAGCTGCGTATTTATCAACGGAAGTTGTTACTGGGTTGAATGAACCAAAGCATTCAGTATTCACTGTGTGGGTTGTAGCTAAATTGTTTTATACAACGCAAATAAATTCAGGAAATATATAAAAATAATAAGTTTGTGTGTTTGAAAAAGTATTTAAATACTGGCTGACAGAATGACAGGCGTTCTTCGAGAAACACTTTTTCATTTGTCGGACCCTAAAATGTAAAATCACAAATGCTGAAATTGAACACGACTTGAAATTATGACTGGGTGAGAAAGGTGGATAACGTACAGCAACAGTCTAGTTGTGATAATTCTATATTAAATAAGAATTTGTTATTTAATGTAAAATGTCACATCAAAGCTTTATAAATGACAAAACGTAAGATTGCCCCTTTATGAAGTTGTGTTGACCACCTGTTGACAAACAGGCCCAATGCCGCTGCATGCACAGGGAGCGGTTTGCTTCGAGTGGGGAGACAACGTACCATACTTGGCCTCTATCCTGTTCTTGAAGCAGTTCGTCAGAGGTGTTCGGCGGGTGACGGTGTCCTCAGAGGTGGTTGGCGCGTGAGGGCGTCGTTGGGTTCATAGGCGGTTGTACAGGTACGTTTTGGTTGCTGTAGCTATGTTCTTTGGCACAGCTGGAGGCTTAGTTTAGGAATTGAGAGCAGATAATTGTCATGTCCACAAAGTCAAGAATATTACTGTCTAGTAAAAATTAGTAGAACTCGAGTTATACTATTACTTGGTTCGAGATTTAAATGTTAGGGGAAGGAGTAGTTGCTATTGTGCAACCCTGAAGTTTCTTCCTACGCTCCTCACATGCCTACTGAAAAGGTGATCTGTGTGGCCATAGCCCCTGCGTCTTGACGTAGGTGTATGAGGTAAGGAAGAAAAATTTGCGAGTGTCATGTGTTTTGTAGTTGCTATTGTGCAACCAGGAAGTTTTGTCCTACACACCTCATGCCTACTGAAAAGATGATCTGTGTGGCCATAGCCCCTGCGTCTTGACGTAGGTGTATGAGGTAACGAGGAAAAATTTGCGAGTGTCATGTGTTTTGTAGTTGCTATTTTGCAACCCTGAAGTTTCGTCCTATGCACATCATGCCTACTGAAATGATGATCTGTGTGGCCATAGCCCCTGTGTCTTGAGGTAGGTGTATGAGGTAAGGAGGAAAATTTGCGAGTGTCATGTGTTTTGTAGTTGCTATTTTGCAACCCTGAAGTTTCGTCCTACGCACCTCATGCTACTGAAATGATGATCTGTGTGGCCGTAGCCCCTGCGTCTTGACGTAGGTGTATGAGGTAAGGAGAAAAAATATGCGAGTGTCGTGTTTTGTAGTTGCTATTGTGCAACCCGGAAGTTTTGTCCTACGAACCTCATGCGTACTGAAAGATGATCTGTGTGGCAATAGCCCTGCATCTTGACGTAGTGTATGAGTAAGGAGGAAAATTTGCGAGTGTCATGTTTTTGTAGTTGCTATTTTGCAACCTGAAGTTTCGTCCTACGCACCTCATGCTACTGAAAAGATGATCTGTGTGGCCATAGCCCCTGCGTCTTGACGTAGGTGTATTAGGTAAGGAGGAAAAATGTGCGAGTGTCATGTGTTTTGTAGTTGCTATTGAGCAACCCAGACGTACTTCAGAAGGACTTAATTCTTCTTTCAGAGAATTGGTGTGTTTGATGTGGCTTGGGTGACGTCGACGATCCCATTCTGTTTGTCGCTTTGTGAGGCAAGCCCTGAATGACTGAACACATTGGGACCATTTGGACACTGCCTGAAACAGAGCAGGTAAATGTAATTCATGTAAAATGCAGTAGTTTTTGTGTGTCTTGCATATACTGTACCTAATAATGTAAATGCCTGCGTAATTGTATATTGCTTGGAATTTTTTAATATTAATTCATTCCGTGCAACCTATACTTATTACTAAAGAACCAACTAATTGCACATACAAAGCATATAGTACGTATACATATGATTTTCCCTCCTACATGTTTCGGCGGTCGACCGCCATCGTCAGGAAGTAACACCTAAAACGTACTTTGTTTAAAACCTAATGAAGCCATTATCAACTGATTATATGTTTGACTTAAAATTGGTTAGAGGTTTTTCTGATCCCTTAAATGTATAGAGCATAAATGTATTATAGTCTTAACACAACAGACTGTAATAAATTCATGCACTATGTATTTAAGGGATTGAAAAACTTTTAAAAATTTTAAACCAAACATATAAACAATTGATACGTTTTATTTTACAATAACTATGTTATGTTATTTTAAGTTATTTTACATAAATAATGGCTTCATTATTTTCCAAAGAATATAAGTTTAGGTGTTAACTCCCTGATGATGGCAGTTGACCACTAAAACCTGTAGGAGGGAAAATCATATGTATGTATACTATGTGCTTTGTATGTGCAATTAGTTGATTTTCTAATAATAAGAAGTTTTGCTTGGAATGTTTGGATGTATATGCAAGATTATATTGAATTGTGACCCTTAGAATATATAATAATAAAATGAAGGACAATTTCATTGAAAAGACTGGAGTCTGCGTGCATAGATCTCTTAGAATACTCCATATTGTTGTATGGTTTCATAACCACCAGCTGCGTATTTATCAACGGAAGTTGTTACTGGGTTGAATGAACCAAAGCATTCAGTATTCACTGTGTGGTTGTAGCTAAATTGTTTTATACAACGCAAACAAATTCAGGAAATATATAAAAATAATAAGTTTGTGTGTTTGAAAAAGTATTTAAATACTGACTGACAGAATGACAGGCGTTCTTCGAGAAACACTTTTTCATTTGTCGGACCCTAAAATGTAAAATCACAAATGCTGAAATTGAACACGACTTGAAATTATGACTGGGTGAGAAAGGTGGATAACGTACAGCAACAGTCTAGTTGTGATAATTCTATATTAAATAAGAATTTGTTATTTAATGTAAAATGTCACATCAAAGCTTTATAAATGACAAAACGTAAGATTGCCCCTTTATGAAGTTGTGCTGACCACCTGTTGACAACAGGCCCAATGCCGCTGCATGCACAGGGAGCGGTTTGCTTCGAGTGGGGAGACAACGTACCATACTTGGCCTCTATCCTGTTCTTTGAAGCAGTTCGTCAGAGGTGTTCGGCGGGTGACGGTGTCCTCAGAGGTGGTTGGCGCGTGAGGGCGTCGTTGGGTTCATAGGCGGTTGTACAGGTACGTTTTGGTTGCTGTAGCTATGTTCTTTGGCACAGCTGGAGGCTTAGTTTAGGAATTGAGAGCAGATAATTGTCATGTCCACAAAGTCAAAATATTACTGTCTAGTAAAAATTAGTAGAACTCGAGTTATACTATTACTTGGTTCGAGATTTAAATGTTAGGGGAAGGAGTAGTTGCTATTGTGCAACCCTGAAGTTTCTTCCTACGCTCCTCACATGCCTACTGAAAAGGTGATCTGTGTGGCCATAGCCCCTGCGTCTTGACGTAGGTGTATGAGGTAAGGAAGAAAAATTTGCGAGTGTCATGTGTTTTGTAGTTGCTATTGTGCAACCAGGAAGTTTTGTCCTACACACCTCATGCCTACTGAAAAGATGATCTGTGTGGCCATAGCCCCTGCGTCTTGACGTAGGTGTATGAGGTAAGGAGGAAAAATTTGCGAGTGTCATGTGTTTTGTAGTTGCTATTTTGCAACCCTGAAGTTTCGTCCTATGCACATCATGCCTACTGAAATGATGATCTGTGTGGCCATAGCCCCTGTGTCTTGAGGTAGGTGTATGAGTAAGGAGGAAAGATTTGCGAGTGTCATGTGTTTTGTAGTTGCTATTTTGCAACCCTGAAGTTTCGTCCTACGCACCTCATGCCTACTGAAATGATGATCTGTGTGGCCGTAGCCCCTGCGTCTTGACGTAGGTGTATGAGGTAAGGAGAAAAAATATTGCGAGTGTCGTGTTTTGTAGTTGCTATTGTGCAACCCGGAAGTTTTGTCCTACGACCTCATGCTACTGAAAAGATGATCTGTGTGGCAATAGCCCCTGCATCTTGGACGTAGGTGTATGAGGTAAGGAGGAAAAATGTGCGAGTGTCATGTGTTTTGTAGTTGCTATTGAGCAACCCAGACGTACTTCAGAAGGACTTAATTCTTCTTTCAGAGAATTGGTGTGTTTGATGTGGCTTGGGTGACGTCGACGATCCCATTCTGTTTGTCGCTTTGTGAGGCAAGCCCTGAATGACTGAACACATTGGGACCATTTGGACACTGCCTGAAACAGAGCAGGTAAATGTAATTCATGTAAAATGCAGTAGTTTTTGTGTGTCTTGCATATACTGTACCTAATAATGTAAATGCCTGCGTAATTGTATATTGCTTGGAATTTTTTAATATTAATTCATTCCGTGCAACCTATACTTATTACTAAAGAACCAACTAATTGCACATACAAAGCATATAGTACGTATACATATGATTTTCCCTCCTACATGTTTCGGCGGTCGACCGCCATCGTCAGGAAGTAACACCTAAAACGTACTTTGTTTAAAACCTAATGAAGCCATTATCAACTGATTATATGTTTGACTTAAAATTGGTTAGAGGTTTTTCTGATCCCTTAAATGTATAGAGCATAAATGTATTATAGTCTTAACACAACAGACTGTAATAAATTCATGCACTATGTATTTAAGGGATTGAAAAACTTTTAAAAATTTTAAGCCAAACCTATAAACAATTGATACGTTTTATTTTACAATAACTATGTTATGTTATTTTAAGTTATTTTACATCAATTATGGCTTCATTATTTTCCAAAGAATATAAGCTTTAGGTGTTAACTCCCTGATGATGGCAGTTGACCACTAAAACCTGTAGGAGGGAAAATCATATGTATGTATACTAAGTGCTTTGTATGTGCAATTAGTTGATTTTCTAATAATAAGAAGTTTTGCTTGGAATGTTTGGATGCATACAAGATTATATTGAATTGTGACCCTTAGAATATATAATAATAAAATGAAAGACAATTTCATTGAAAAGACTGGAGTCTGCGTGCATAGATCTCTTAAAATACTCCATATTGTAGTATGGTTTCATAACCACCAGCTGCATATTTATCAACGGAATTGTTACTGGGTTGAATGAACCAAAACTTTCAGTATTCACTGTGTGGTTGTAGCTAAATCGTTTTATACAACGCAAATAAATTCAGGAAATATATAAAATATATAAAAATAATAAGTTTCTGTGTTTGAAAAAGTATTTAAATACTGACTGACAGAATGGCACGCGTTCTTCGAGAAACACTTTTCATTTGTCGGACCCTAAAATGTAAAATCACAAATGCTAAAGTTGAACACGATTGAAATTATGACTGGGTGAGAAAGGTGCATAACGTAGAGCAACAGTCTAGTTGTGATAATTTTATATTAAATAAGTATTTGTTATTTAATGTAAAATGTCACATCAAAACTTTATAAATGACAAAACGTAAGATTGCCCCATTATGAAGTTGTGCTGACCACCTGTTGACAGACAGGCCCAATGCCGCTGCATGCACAGGGAGCGGTTTGCTTCGAGTGGGGAGAGAAGGTACCATACTGGGCCTCTATCCTGTTCTTCGAAGCAGTTCGTCAGAGGTGTTTGGTGGGTGACGGTGTCCTCAGAGGTGGTTGGCGCGTGAGGGCGTCGTTGGGTTCATAGGCGGTTGTACAGGTACGTTTTGGTTGCTGTAGCTATGTTCTTTGGCACAGCTGGAGGCTTAGTTTAGAATTGAGAGCAGATAATTGTCATGTCCACAAAGTCAAAAATATTACTGTCTAGTAAAAATTAGTAGAACTCGAGTTATACTATTACTTGGTTCAAGATTTAAATGTTAGGGGAAGGAGTAGTTGCTATTGTGCAACCCTGAAGTTTCTTCCTATGCACCTCACATGCCTACTGAAAAGATGATCTGTGTGGCCATAGCCCCTGCGTCTTGACGTAGGTGTATGAGGTAAGGAAGAAAAATTTGCGAGTGTCATGTGTTTTGTAGTTGCTTTTGTGCAACCCGGAAGATTCGTCCTACACAACTCATGCCTACTGAAAGATGATCTGTGTGGCCATAGCCCCTGCGTCTTGACGTAGGTGTATGAGGTAAGGAGGAACATTTGCGAATGTCATGTGTTTTGTAGTTGCTATTTTGGAACCCTGAAGTTTCGTCCTACGCACCTCATGCCTACTGAAAAGATGATCTGTGTGGCCATAGCCCCTGCGTCTTGAGGTAGGTGTATGAGGTAAGGAGGAAAAATGTGCGAGTGTCATGTGTTTGTAGTTGCTATTGAGCAACCCAGACGTACTTCAGAAGGACTTAATTCTTCTTTCAGGAATTGGTGTGTTTGATATGGCTTGGGTGACGTCGACGATCCCATTCTGTTTGTCGCTTTGTGAGGCAAGCCCTGAATGACTGAACACATTGGGACCATTTCGGACACTGCCTGAAACAGAGCTGGTAAATGTAATTCATGTAAAATGCAGCAGGTTTTTGGTGTCTTTTTATACTGTACCTAATAATGTAAATGCCTGCGTAATTGTATATTGCTTGGAATTTTTTAATATAAATCATTCCGTGCAACCTATACTTATTACTAAAGAACCAACTAATTGCACATACAAAGCATATAGTACGTATACATATGATTTTCCCTCCTACATGTTTCGGCGGTCGACCGCCATAATCAGGAAGTTACACCTAAAACTTACATTGTTTAAAACCTAATGAAGCCATTATCAACTGATTATATCACTTAAAGTTGTACATACCTGCAAGGCTTGAGATAATTATAACTTAAATCCAACAATATTGCACTTATTTTTATATGTATATGTTGTTGAAACGATGTAAATGTTTTGCCTGTTGGCATTAATCACTTTAAATTGTACATACCGTGCAAGGCTTGAGATAATTATAATGCACAATACCTAGTTACTAAAAACTAATAGGAATCAAATGTTAGTGAAAATACAGTTAGTGACGCTGCAAGAGAAACCCCTGATGATGGCTGAAGTACAGCCGAAACATATGTAGGTTGCAATATACTATATAAAATAAGTGCAATATTGTTGTTTAAGTTATAATTAACGATTATATGTTGACTTAAAATTGGTTAGAGGTTTTTCTGATCCCTTAAATGTATAGTGCATAAATTTATTATAGTCTTAACACAACAGACTGTAATAAATTCATGCACTATGTATTTAAGGGATTGAAAAACTTGTAACAAATTTAAGCCAAACATAAACAATTGATACGTTTATTTTACAATAACTATGTTATGTTATTTAAGTTTTTTACATAAATAATGGCTTTCATTATTTCCAAGAATATAACTTTAGTGTTAACTCCCTGATGATGGCAGTTGACACTAAAACCTGTAGGAGGGAAAATCATATGTAATGTAACTATGTGCTTGTATGTGCAATTATTGATTTTCTAATAATAAGAATTTTGCTTGGAATGTTTTGGATGTATACAAGATTATATTGGATTGTGACCCTTAGAATATATAATAATAAAATGAAAGACAATTTCAATGAAAAGACTGAGTCTGCGTGCATAGATATTGTTGTATGGTTTCATAACCACCAGCTGCATATTTATCAACGGAATTAGTTACTGGGTTGAATGAACCAAACATTCAGTATTCAGTGTTGGTTGTACTAAATCGTTTATACAACGCAAATAAATTCAGGAAATATATAAAATATATAAAAATAATAAGTTTCTGTGTTTGAAAAAGTATTTAAATACTGACTGACAGAATGACACCGTTCTTCGAGAAACACTTTTTCATTTGTCGACACTAAAATGTAAAATCACAAATGCTAAATTGAACACGATTTGAAATTATGACTGGGTGAAAAAGGTGCATAACGTACAGCAACAATCTAGTTGTGATAATTTTATATAAAATAAGTATTTGTTATTTAATGTAAAATGTCACATCAAAACTTTATAAATGACAAAAACGTAAGATTGCCCCATTATGAAGTTGTGCTGACCACCTGTTGACAGACAGACCCAATGCCGCTGCATGCACAGGGAGCGGTTTGCTTCGAGTGGGGAGAAATCGTACCATACTTGGCCTCTATCCTGTTCTTTGAAGCAGTTCGTCAGAGGTGTTCGGCGGGTGACGGTGTCCTCAGAGGTGGTTGGCGCGTGAGGGCGTCGTTGGGTTCATAGGCGGTTGTACAGGTACGTTTTGGTTGCTGTAGCTATGTTCTTTGGCACAGCTGGAGGCTTAGTTTAGGAATTGAGAGCAGATAATTGTCATGTCCACAAAGTCAAAAATATTACTGTCTAGTAAAAATTAGTAGAACTCGAGTTATACTATTACTTGGTTCGAGATTTAAATGTTAGGGGAAGGAGTAGTTGCTATTGTGCAACCCTGAAGTTTCTTCCTACGCTCCTCACATGCCTACTGAAAAGGTGATCTGTGTGGCCATAGCCCCTGCGTCTTGACGTAGGTGTATGAGGTAAGGAAGAAAAATTTGCGAGTGTCATGTGTTTTGTAGTTGCTATTGTGCAACCAGGAAGTTTTGTCCTACACACCTCATGCCTACTGAAAAGATGATCTGTGTGGCCATAGCCCCTGCGTCTTGACGTAGGTGTATGAGGTAAGGAGGAAAAATTTGCGAGTGTCATGTGTTTTGTAGTTGCTATTTTGCAACCCGAAGTTTCGTCCTATGCACATCATGCCTACTGAAATGATGATCTGTGTGGCCATAGCCCCTGTGTCTTGAGGTAGGTGTATGAGGTAAGGAGGAAAGATTTGCGAGTGTCATGTGTTTTGTAGTTGCTATTTTGCAACCCTGAAGTTTCGTCCTACGCACCTCATGCCTACTGAAATGATGATCTGTGTGGCCGTAGCCCCTGCGTCTTGACGTAGGTGTATGAGGTAAGGAGAAAAAATATGCGAGTGTCGTGTTTTGTAGTTGCTATTGTGCAACCCGGAAGTTTTGTCCTACGAACCTCATGCGTACTGAAAAGATGATCTGTGTGGCAATAGCCCCTGCATCTTGACGTAGGTGTATGAGGTAAGGAGGAAAAATTTGCGAGTGTCATGTGTTTTGTAGTTGCTATTGGCAACCCGAAGTTTCTCAAGCACCTCAATTCTCTTCAGAAAAGATGATTTGTGTGGCATGGGTTGACGTCGACGATCCCATTCTGTTTGTCGCTTTGTGAGGCAAGCCCTGAATGACTGAACACATTGGGACCATTTGGACACTGCCTGAAACAGAGCAGGTAAATGTAATTCATGTAAAATGCAGTAGTTTTTGTGTGTCTTGCATATACTGTACCTAATAATGTAAATGCCTGCGTAATTGTATATTGCTTGGAATTTTTTAATATTAATTCATTCCGTGCAACCTATACTTATTACTAAAGAACCAACTAATTGCACATACAAAGCATATAGTACGTATACATATGATTTTCCCTCCTACATGTTTCGGCGGTCGACCGCCATCGTCAGGAAGTAACACCTAAAACGTACTTTGTTTAAAACCTAATGAAGCCATTATCAACTGATTATATGTTTGACTTAAAATTGGTTAGAGGTTTTTCTGATCCCTTAAATGTATAGGCATAAATGTATTATAGTCTTAACACAACAGACTGTAATAAATTCATGCACTATGTATTTAAGGGATTGAAAAACTTTTAAAAATTTTAACCAACATATAAACAATTGATACGTTTTATTTTACAATAACTATGTTATGTTATTTTAAGTTATTTTACATAAATAATGGCTTCATTATTTTCCAAAGAATATAAGTTTTAGGTGTTAACTCCCTGATGATGGCAGTTGACCACTAAAACCTGTAGGAGGGAAAATCATATGTATGTATACTATGTGCTTTGTATGTGCAATTAGTTGATTTTCTAATAATAAGAAGTTTTGCTTGGAATGTTTGGATGTATGCAAGATTATATTGAATTGTGACCCTTAGAATATATAATAATAAAATGAAGGACAATTTCATTGAAAAGACTGGAGTCTGCGTGCATAGATCTCTTAGAATACTCCATATTGTTGTATGGTTTCATAACCACCAGCTGCATATTTATCAACGGAAGTTGTTACTGGGTTGAATGAACCAAAGCATTCAGTATTCACTGTGTGGTTGTAGCTAAATTGTTTTATACAACGCAAATAAATTCAGGAAATATATAAAAATAATAAGTTTTGTGTGTTGAAAAAGTATTTAAATACTGACTGACAGAATGACAGCGTTCTTCGAGAAACACTTTTTCATTTGTCGGACCCTAAAATGTAAAATCACAAATGCTAAAATTGAACACGATTTGAAATTATGACTGGGTGAGAAAGGTGGATAACGTACAGCAACAGTCTAGTTGTGATAATTTTATATTAAATAAGAATTTGTTATTTAATGTAAAATGTCACATCAAACTTTATAAATGACAAAACGTAAGATTGCCCCATTATGAAGTTTGTGCTGACCACCTGTTGACAGACAGGCCAAAGCCGCTGCATGCACAGGGAGCGGTTTGCTTCGAGTGGGGAGAGAGCGTACCATACTGGGCCTCTATCCTGTTCTTCGAATCAGTTCGTCAGAGGTGTTCGGCGGGTGACGGTGTCCTCAGAGGTGGTTGGCGCGTGAGGGCGTCGTTGGGTTAATAGGCTTTTGCACAGGTACGTTTTGGTTGCTGTAGCTGTGTTCTTTGGCACAGCTGGAGGCTTAGTTTAGGAATTGAGAGCAGATAATTGTCATGTCCACAAAGTCAAAAATATTACTGTCTAGTAAAAATTAGTAGAACTCGAGTTATACTATTACTTGGTTCGAGATTTAAATGTTAGGGGAAGGAGTAGTTGCTATTGTGCAACCCTGAAGTTTCTTCCACGCACCTCAACATGCCTACTGAAAAGATGATCTGTGTGGCCATAGCCCCTGCGTCTTGACGTAGGTGTATGAGGTAAGGAAGAAAAATTTGCGAGTGTCATGTGTTTTGTATTTGCTATTGTGCACCCCGGAAGTTTCGTCCTACACACCTCATGCCTACTGAAAAGATGATCTGTGTGGCCATAGCCCCTGCGTCTTGAGGTAGGTGTATGAGGTAAGGAGGAAAAATTTGCGAGTGTCATGTGTTTTGTAGTTGCTATTTTGCAACCTTGAAGTTTCGTCCTACGCACCACATGCCTACTGAAAAGATGATCTGTGTGGCCATAGCCCCTGCGTCTTGACGTAGGTGTAATGAGGTAAGGAGGAAAAATGTGCGAGTGTCATGTGTTTTGTAGTTGCTATTGAGCAACCCAGACGTACTTCAGAAGGACTTAATTCTTCTTTCAGAGAATTGGTGTGTTTGATGTGGCTTGGGTGACTTCGACGATCCCATTCTGTTTGTCGCTTTGTGAGGCAAGCCCTGAATGACTGACCACATTGGGACCATTCGGACACTGCCTGAAACAGAGCAGGTAAATGTAATTCATGTAAAATGCAGCAGGATTTGTGTGACTTTCATATACTGTACCTAATAATGTAAATGCCTGCGTAATTGTATATTGCTTGGAATTTTTTAATATAATTCATTCCGTGCAACCTATACTTATTACTAAAGAACCAACTAATTGCACGTACAAAGCATATAGTACGTATACATATGATTTTCCCTCCTACATGTTTCGGCGGTCGACCGCCATCGTCAGGAAGTAACACCTAAAACGTACATTGTTTAAAACCTAATGAAGCCATTATCAACTGATTATATGTTTGACTTAAAATTGGTTAGAGGTTTTTCTGATCCCTTAAATGTATAGTGCATAAATTTATTATAGTCTTAACACAACAGACTGTAATAAATTCATGCACTATGTATTTAAGGGATTGAAAAACTTGTAACAAATTTTAAGCCAAACATATAAACAATTGATACGTTTTATTTTACAATAACTATGTTATGTTATTTTAAGTTATTTTACATAAATAATGGCTTCATTATTTTCCAAAGAATATAAGTTTTAGGTGTTCACTCCCTGATGATGGCGGTTGACCACTAAAACCTGTAGGAGGGAAAATCATATGTATGTATACTATGTGCTTTGTATGTGCAATTAGTTGATTTTCTAATAATAAGATGTTTTGCTTGGAATGTTTGGATGTATGCAAGATTATATTGAATTGTGACCCTTAGAATATATAATAATAAAATGAAAGACAATTTCATTGAAAAGACTGGAGTCTGCGTGCATAGATCTCTTAAAATACTCCATATTGTTGTATGGTTTCATAACCACCAGCTGCATATTTATCAACAGAATTTGTCACTGGGTTGAATGAACCAAAACATTCAGTATTCAGTGTGTGGTTGTAGTTAAATCGTTTTATACAACGCAAATAAATTCAGGAAATATATAAAAATAATAAGTTTGTGTGTTTGAAAACGTATTTAAATACTGATTGACAGAATGACGTGCGTTCGTTGAGAAACACTTTTTCATTTGTCGGACCCTAAAATGTAAAATCACAAATGCTAAAATAGAACACGATTTGAAATTATGACTGGGTGAGAAAGGTGGATAACGTACAGCAACAGTCTAGTTGTGATAATTTTATATTAAATAAGAATTTGTTATTTAATGTAAAATGTCACATCAAAACTTTATAAATGACAAAACGTAAGATTGCCCCTTTATGAAGTTGTGCTGACCACCTGTTGACAGACAGGCCCAATGCCGCTGCATGCACAGGGAGCGGTTTGCTTCGAGTGGGGAGACAACGTACCATACTGGGCCTCTATCCTGTTCTTTGAATCAGTTCGTCAGAGGTGTTCGGCGGGTGACGGTGTCCTCAGAGGTGGTTGGCACGTGAGGGCGTCGTTGGGTTGATAGGCGGTTGTACAGGTACGTTTTGGTTGCTGTAGCTATGTTCTTTGACACAGTTGGAGGCTTAGTTTAGGAATTGAGAGCAGATAATTGTCATGTCCACAAAGTCAAAAATATTACTGTCTAGTAAAAATTTGTAGAACTCGAGTTATACTATTACTTGGTTTGAGATTTAAATGTTAGGGGAAGGAGTAGTTGCTATTGTGCAACCCTGAAGTTTCTTCCTACGCACCTCACATGCCTACTGAAAAGGTGATCTGTGTGGCCATAGCCCCTGCGTCTTGACGTAGGTGTATGAGGTAAGGAAGAAAAATTTGCGAGTGTCATGTGTTTTGTAGTTGCTATTGTGCAACCAGGAAGTTTCGTCCTACACACCTCATGCCTACTGAAAAGATGATCTGTGTGGCCATAGCCCCTGCGTCTTGACGTAGGTGTATGAGGTAAGGAGGAACATTTGCGAGTGTCATGTGTTTTGTAGTTGCTATTTTGCAACCGTGAAGTTTCGTCGTACGCACCTCATGCCTACTGAAAAGATGATCTGTGTGGCCATAGCCCCTGCGTCTTGAGGTAGGTGTATGAGGTAAGGAGGAAAGATTTGCGAGTGTCATGTGTTTTGTAGTTGCTATTTTGCAACCCTGAAATTTCGTCCTACGCACCTCAAGCCTACTGAAAAGATGATCTGTGTGGCCATAGCCCCTGCGTCTTGACGTAGGTGTATGAGGTAAGGAGGAAAAATGTGCGAGTGTCATGTGTTTTGTAGTTGCTATTGAGCAACCCAGACGTACTTCAGAAGGACTTAATTCTTCTTTCAGAGAATTGGTGTGTTTGATGTGGCTTGGGTGACGTCGACGATCCCATTCTGTTTGTCGCTTTGTGAGGCAAGCCCTGAATGACTGAACAGATTGGGACCATTCGGACACTGCCTGAAACAGAGCAGGTAAATGTAATTCATGTAAAATGCAGCAGGTTTTGTGTTTCTTGCATATACTGTACCTAATAATGTAAGTGCCTGCGTAATTGTATATTGCTTGGAATTTTTTAATATAATTCATTCCGTGCAACCTATACTTATTACTAAAGAACCAACTAATTGCACGTACAAAGCATATAGTACGTATACATATGATTTTCCCTCCTACATGTTTCGGCGGTCGACCGCCATCGTCAGGAAGTAACACCTAAAACGTACATTGTTTAAAACCTAATGAAGCCATTATCAACTGATTATATGTTTGACTTAAAATTGGTTAGAGGTTTTTCTGATCCCTTAAATGTATAGTGCATAAATTTATTATAGTCTTAACACAACAGACTGTAATAAATTCATGCACTATGTATTTAGTGGATTGAAAAACTTGTAACAATTTTAAGCCAAACATATAAACAATTGATACGTTTTATTTTACAATAACTATGTTATGTTATTTTAACTTATTTTACATAAATAATGGCTTGATTATTTTCCAAAGAATATACGTTTTAGGTGTTAACTCCCTGATGATGGCAGTTGACCACTAAAACCTGTAGGAGGGAAAATCATATGTATGTATGCTATGTGCTTTGTATGTGCAATTAGTTGATTTACTAATAATAAGAAGTTTTGCTTGGAATGTTTGGATGTATGCAAGATTATATTGAATTGTGACCCTTAGAATATATAATAATAAAATGAAGGACAATTTCATTGAAAAGACTGGAGTCTGCATGCATAGATCTCTTAAAATACTCCATATTGTTGTATGGTTTCATAACCACCAGCTGCATATTTATCAACGGAAGTTGTTACTGGGTTGAATGAACCAAAACATTCAGTATTCAGTGTGTGGTTGTAGCTAAATTTTTTTATACAATGCAAATAAATTCAGGAAATATATAAAATTATATAAAAATAATAAGTTTGTGTGTTTGAAAAAGTATTTAAATACTGACTGACAGAATGACACGCGTTCTTCGAGAAACACTTTTTCATTTGTCGGACCCTAAAATGTAAAATCGCAAATGCTAAAATTGAACACGATTTGAAATTATGACTGGGTGAGAAAGGTGGATAACGTACAGCAACAGTCTAGTTGTGATAATTTTATATTAAATAAGAATTTGTTATTTAATGTCAAATGTCACATCAAAACTTTATAAATGACAAAACGTAAGATTGCCCCATTATGAAGTTGTGCTGACCACCTGTTGACAGACAGGCCCAATGCCGCTGCATGCACAGGGAGCGGTTTGCTTCGAGTGGGGAGACAGCGTACCATACTGGGCCTCTATCCTGTTCTTCGAAGCAGTTCGTCAGAGGTGTTCGGCGGGTGACGTTGTCCTCAGAGGTGGTTGGCGCGTGAGGGCGTACAGGTACGTTTTGGTTGCTGTAGATATGTTCTTTGGCACAGCTGAAAGCTTAGTTTAGGAATAGAGAGCAGATAATTGTCGTGTCCACACAGTTAAAAATAGTACTGTCTAGTAAAAATTTGTAGAATTCGAGTTATACTATTACTTGGTTCGTGATTTAAATGTTAGGGGAATGAGTAGTTGCTATTGTGCAACCCTGAAGTTTCGTCCTACGCACCTCATGCCTACTGAAAAGATGATCTGTGTGGCCATAGCCCCTGCGTCTTGACGTAGGTGTATGAGGTAAGGAGGAATAATTTGCGAGTGTCATGTGTTTTGTATTTGCTATTTTGCAACCCTGAAGTTTCATCCTACACACCTCATGCCTACTGAAAAGATGATCTGTGTGGCCATAGCCCCTGCTTCTTGACGTAGGTGTATGAGGTAAGGAGATAAAATATGCGAGTGTCGTGTTTTTAGTTGCTATTGTGCAACCCGGAAGTTTCGTCCTACACACCTCATGCCTACTGAAAAGATGATCTGTGTGGCCATAGCCCCTGCATCTTGACGTAGGTGTATGAGGTAAGGAGAAAAAATATGCGAGTGTCGTGTTTTGTAGTTGCTATTGTGCAACCCGGAAGTTTCGTCCTACGAACCTCATGCGTACTGAAAAGATGATCTGTGTGGCAATAGCCCCTGCATCTTGACGTAGGTGTATGAGGTAAGGAGGAAAAATTTGCGAGTGTCATGTGTTTTGTAGTTGCTATTTTGCAAACCCTGAAGTTTCGTCCTACGCACTTCATGCCTACTGAAAAGATGATCTGTGTGGCCATAGCCCCTGCGTCTTGACGTAGGTGTATGAGGTAAGGAGGAAAAATGTGTGAGTGTCATGTGTTTTGTAGTTGCTATTGAGCAACCCAGACGTACTTCAGAAGGACTTAATTCTTCTTTCAGAGAATTGGTGTGTTTGATGTGGCTTGGATGACGTCTACGATCCTATTCTGTTTGTCGCTTTGTGAGGCAAGCCCTGAATGACTGAACACATTGGGACCATTCGGACAATGCCTGAAACAGAGCAGGTAAATGTAATTAATGTAAAATGCAGTAGGTTTTGTGTGTTTTGCATATACTGTACCTAATAATGTAAATGCCTTCGTAATTGTATATTGCTTGGAATTTTTTAATATTAATTCATTCCGTGCAACCTACACTTATTACTAAAGAACCAACTAATTGCACATACAAAGCATATAGTACGTATACATATGATTTTCCCTCCTACATGTTTCAGCGGTTGACTGCCATCGTCAGGAAGTAACACCTAAAACGTACATTGTTTAAAACCTAATGAAGCCATTATCAACTGATTATTTGTTTGACTTAAAATTGGTTAGAAGTTTTTCTGATCCCTGAAATGTATAGTGCATAAATTTATTATAGTCTTAACACAACAGACTGTAATAAATTCATGCACTATGTATTTAACGGATTGAAAAACTTGTAACAAATTTTAAGCCAAACATATAAACAATTGATACGTTTTATTTTACAATAACTATGTTATGTTATTTTAAGTTATTTTACATAAATAATGGCTTCATTATTTTCCAAAGAATATAAGTTTTAGGTGTTAACTCCCTGAGATGCCGTTGACTACTAAACCTGTAGGAGGAAAATCATATGTATGATACATGTGCTTTGTTATTGCAATTAGTTGTTTTAATAAGAAGTTTGCTTGAATTTTGGATGTATGCAAGATTATATTGGAATAGTGACCCTTAGTATGTATATAATGCAATGAAAGACAATTTCATGAAAAGACTGGAGTCATGCGTGCATAGATATTTAGAAACTCATAGTTGTTAGTTATGGCTTCATAACCACCAGATGCATATTTGCAACGGTTTGGTTACGGGTTGAGTAAGAAAAAAACATTCAGTATTCATGTGTGTTGTAGCTGATCGTTTTGACAACCCAAATAATTCGGGAAACTATAAAAATTTATAAATAATAATTTCGTGTTTGAAAAAGTATTAATACTGACTGACTGATGACAGGTTCTTCGAGATCATCTGTTTTCATTTGTCGGAACCCTAAAATGTAAATCACAAATGGCTAAAGTTGAACACGATTGAAATTAGACTGGGTGAAATAGGTGCATACGTACAGCAACAGTTATTGTGTAATTTATAATAAGAATTGTTATTAATGTAAATGTCACTCAAAACTTTATAAATGACAACGTTAGAATTTCCATTTAAGTATGTTGCCCACTTTGCAGACAGCCCAATGACGCTGCATACTAGGAGTTTGCTCAAGGGGAGACCAGCGTACATATGGCCTCTACCTTCTTCGAAGCAGTTCGCAGTAGTGTTTGGTGTCGTGTCTCAGAGGTGGTTGCGCTGAGGCGTCGTGGTTCAAAGGCGGTGACAGGTACTTTTGTTCTAGCTTGTCTTGGCACAGCTGAGGCTAGTTTAGAATGAGAGCGAAATGTCATTCACAGTAAATATACGTCTATATAAATTAGTAGAACCAAGTTATCAACTGTTCGAGATTAATGTAGGAAGATGTTGACTTAAAATTGGTTAGAGGTTTTTCTGATCCCTTAAATGTATAGTGCATAAATTTATTATAGTCTTAACACAACAGACTGTAATAAATTCATGCACTATGTATTTAAGGGATTGAAAAACTTGTAACAAAATTTAAGCCAAACATATATAACAATTGATACGTTTTATTTTCAATAACTATGTTATGTTATTTTAATTATTTTACATAAATAATGGCTTCATTATTTTCCAAAGAATAAAGTTTTAGGTGTTAACTCCCTGATGATGGCGTTGACCACTAAAACCTGTAGGAGGGAAAATCATATGTATGTATACTACGTGCTTTGTATGTGCAATTAGTTGATTTCTAATAATAAGAAGTTTTGCTTGGAATGTTTGGATGTATGCAAGATTATATTGAATTGTGACCCTTAGGAATATATAATAATAAAATGAAGGACAATTTCATTGAATCGACTGAGTCTGCGTGCATAGATCTCTTAAAATACTCCATATGTGTTGGTTTCATAACCACCAGCTGCTTATTTATCAACGGAATTTGTTACTGGGTTGAATGAATCAAAACATTCAGTATTCACTGTGTGGTTGTAGCTAAATCTTTTATGCAATGCAAATAAATTCAGGAAATATATTCTGGTTTCAAATGATTCTGTGACTAGAAAGGTGAAAGATTTTGAAATTTATGATGCTGTATGCAGAATCTGTGATAGACTTTTCATGACATTGTTGTCTGGAACAGAGATAAGTCTGGTGCAGCTAACACATGATTCAATTCTGATTAAATTTTGTGTAATTAATGGTAACTGAAAGATTTGATATGTGTTAGATTTTAGCTGCATCGTTCTCTTAGTGTTCCATTGCAAAACATGGTGTGAAGTTGTAAAACTTAGGTTTTCTTACATGGCCTGCAGTGTGTTGGATTCACTATTGCAATAAGGCTGTGTAGAGGAATGAAGATTTTCTCATGTATTGGTTGACATTACAGTCCCTTCTCCTGTGTGCCTTTGTGGTGTGGTTCCATAGGCCAAGGGGAAATTTAATACAAGCCCTATATTAGGCCTTATATTAAATAGCTACTGTAATGTTAGCCAAAATGTTGGGAACTCTTCATTCCTTCATGCAGCCTAATCCTGAAAGTCTATTAAGGGGATGGATGTACTATTGTTATAATTGTTGCTTGAAAAAATTGAAGCTTGTTACTTGATTGTGAACACCATGAGTTAGAACAGCAATGTGCAAAGAAATAAATACTTGGAGTGAAAAAATTTGTAGTATAGAGTAGCGAGATGTAGGCACAACCATACAAAGTTCTCAGTTTTTTGAGCAGGACCCAGATTTCAAAATCAAGTGGTTAGCATTCCAGCTTCTTATTCTGAGTTTCTAGCTTCCAGTCTCAGCTTGGAGACCATCTGTGTTCAGGGTTTTGTGATTTTTTTCTAGTCCCTTCATGGTGGCAACGTGAGATTTATTTGAGATGTATGTAGAAATTGAATGCTGAGCATTCTGGACTTTGGGATGTGATGTGTCGCTGGGTTAGTGGTTCCTGACATTTCAAAGGAACATATGCATTTACCTTCAGAGTCGAGGAGTCCAAGAAGGACTTCCTTGAACTTCTTGACTCTTGAACGTGAATGCATTATGTTCCTTTGAAACATCAGGATCTACTCAGCCTATGACACTGTCACATCCCTGAAGAAATGAATCATCAGTACCATTGCTGTGAGAACCCTGAATTTTGTGATATGGGTTCTGTTTGTTATCTTCAGGATTTTGTAAGTTTACCTGGTAAGACATATATATGCCAGTGTTTTGTAATCATACACAGTAACTTATGTTGTACACAAACTTTATTCAAATGAGAAGTTGGGGGTGGGGGGGTTTCGACTTCTGGCAGGGGAGAGACTTTCTCTGCTTAGATCATTCCCAAACAACTTTGGGGTCCACCCAGCATCCATCATGGCATGTTGTTTTGTTAGCACAGAGACAACTTTACCTTTTCCTTTCATTGCAACATGTGTTAATTTACATCACTTGGTTACAGGTTATTTATATCTGTAGTGGCAGACACTAGGCTTTTAGGATCCTTTTTACCAACAGGGTTTATGATTTCAGGTTTCGTTTCAATGGGATAAATTAAACTGCAACAAACTATTGGGCCAAGATGTGATGACTTACAAAATGAAGTGGTTCACTATGCAGCTAAATAACTTTGGAGGCTTAACAATTGTGGGAATGTAACATACATCCCCCCCCCCCCCTGTATTTGGCACCTGTATGTGCCTTTTATTAAGGACTCTGCACTGCGAATTACATTAGTTTGTTTGAGAAAAACATTTACCATCTTACAGATAGATTTACTGTTGACTGTTGGGAGAACTGTTGCAAGCACATTTCCCTCCCTATGCCACTGAGTGGCTCTTCAGAACAGTGATACCATTATCAGGTTTTATCTCAGTACTAAAAACATTTATAATTACAATTGTTAGTAATTTGCAAGCCATTTGTCTTTTGTCTGTGGCACTAGAGCCACATGAAATTGAACCATGTGCAGTGCCAGTGATGTTACAGTTACCAGGTATGCTGCACTGCAAAGCTATAGTACTGAGCATGTGAAAATGCCAGCAGGAATGCATGCAAGAATATCCCCAACTGAATATTATTTTTGTTAGGTAGAGTGATCCCATACTTTGCTAAAGAATTATTACAGTGGCATGTGGTCAAATTTGTGTCTGAAATTTTATATTTCATTATTCTGTGTGTACATAAAGTACTTCACTTTTGTCCCAGAGATGACGTGTCTTCTGTGGAGATTGTTGGTTCTGACTCCCTCGAGCATCCAGAGATTGAAACTTGCTGTCTGTAAGTGGCCTGCAGTTTCACTGAGGAGTCAGAAGATTGAGGAGGCAGATTCAGCATCTGGGGTGCGAACTTTTAATGTATGATACATACAGTGTCTAAGATTTGAAGCACGAGGTTGGTAGCATAATACGCATTAATGCGTATGTTCATTATGATTGTTCTTCGGTTACCATAATGAAATGTTTCTGTCTTTGACAGTCCCAGTAAGTTGAAGACTGGATAGATATGCAGCAAGCAGCATCGGAGAAGGCAGACATATGCCCTCTTCATGTGAAGCTACTCTGCTTATGAACTGCTTCCTGATTGATATACTCCTGCACCCCTCCACCTGCAATGTTCATTTGATAGCTTTTTAAGGGGAGAGTCTTTGTATGCACTGAAACATATTCATTGCTAAATTTTACATCAACTGGTTTACATTAGAGTTGTGAGTAATCAAGTGCTTTATGCATACAAAAATATGCAACATTCACAATGACATCAAACTTTGGAGGTCAAATTGAGATTTAGGCTGCATGTTATACGTGAATGTGTTATGCATATAAGTTGTGGTGGTGGTGGTGGTGGTGATTGTGCGGAGTGTGTGTTTTAGGCATAAGGGAAGTTGGTGTGTGTTTACTAACTGGTTGTGGTGATTGTGGTTGTGATTGTGGTGGTTATGTGTGGAGTGTGTGTGTTGTAGTTGTAGTTGTAGTTATAAAGGGCTTTGGTATGTGTTTACTAACTGTAGCCATTGAACTAAGCTTGCAGCCTCAATCATAATGTTTGTCAGTTTGGTTTTGATACACAGTGCAGAGTGAAATTACGTAACTGTGTTTGCATTTAGGAAAGTATTTGTTTCTAAATTGTTTGCTAAGGGTTGATTTTGGCACAAAACATGTATTTTGCCTTGTCCACCATGTCCCCAGACCCATCCTGAGTGGTTTAGCAGACAGCGTTTCATTTGTGTGCCATGTAGATGGGCCCAGTGATGCAGCATCATGAAGGAGAAGACTAGAATCTACAGCAACATGACTGCCACATACAACAACCACAATAGGAAGAGTAACAACAGTGACAGAAGGAGAAAAGAATATGATTTTGTCAGTATTTACTTGTAGAGTGACCTTCTTACAGTAATTAATAAAGCCTATGTCTAGTTCTGTATTGTGTGCATGTGCCCAGTGAAAGAGCATAGGCCACTGTGTTGTATGATTACTGTAGTTTCTCTTGGTTTGCTTGTACCTCCCTGATGGCATATTGTGAAGCAAAGTTTAAGTATCTACTTGACAGAATATGAATGTAAATACCGTATATTCTCAAATCTAATCCGCACCCTTTTTACAGTTTTAGAGGGCTAAAAAATCAAATGTGGGTTAGATTCGCGTGCGGATTAGATTTGCGGTCGAGAGCTGGATTTTGGAAAAATGATCGAGCTGCTGTACGTGCCGTAAGAACAATATAATACAATAATCTATTATTTTATTATTTATTATTATAATTTATTATTCATCAGACTCGCCGTCATCACTCATAACTGAATCGTTATCCATGTTCTCCACCCAGTTTCCGCCACAGTCGAACGTTGCTTTCATCAACTCCAAAAATTGCAGCAGCTTTGCGGTTTCCATTCTCCTCTGCGCACCGAATAACTTGACGTTTGAACTTTGCCGTATATGAGAATCGTTTAGATTTCAGGTGTCCCTCTTCCATAAGTACGGTACACGACAAATTGGAACAAGCACCTCCCACGTTTCAACAACTTAAGGCGCGAGCTGGCTTCAGACGAGATTCCGCACGTCTGTTGAGAAAGGCCCCGCCTCTATCGGTATGACTCATCGGCCACAGGCGTAGCGTCAGATTTTAACGCATTGGTAACATCCAATATTATTCAATCAGTCGCCACGTGGGCAAGGGGTGGTTGAAGGAAAGGTGCGGATTAGAACCGCGAACTAACTTTTTCCGTTTAAGAAATCGCCAAAAACTGAGTGCGGCATTAGATTCGGATGCGGATTAGATTTGAGAATATACGGTATTTTTCATGCAGTCTACTTACAAGCAATGTACAGTATAACATAATAAAAGATTAAAAGTTATTTCATATATGTGATATGTGTAGCAATGCTTAATGTGCTGCCTCCAAATACTTAGGAGGGGACATAGAATATTATTTTAATATTATCCTCGTATCTATGCATAGGTCTTTCAAGTGGTCTCTTTCCCTCTGGTCTCCCCACCAAAACCCTGTATGCACCTCTCCTCTCCCCCACTTATGTCACATGTCCCCCCCCCATCTCATTCTTCATCACCCAAATAATATTTGGTTACTTAAAGAAGTCTATGTGTTTAGTAATTATTTTGGAGAAAATGTAAAATTTTGTTATGAGGTCTTGTATTTTTTAAATTTAGTCTTGCTCAGGAGGTAATAGTTGCTTGGGAAGGACTGCAATAGGAATCATATCATTTCCCCTCCCAAGGAACCTTGAATTTCTTCATATGCGCTGTGTTTGGGTGCAAGTGATAGTTGAAAGTCCTTTTATATGTTAATGTTTGTTGACAGGAGTTTGGCATAATTGAAGAAAGTGCTGTGCGGGTTGGCAAAGAATTTTCCAGCTTGACACCAGCAGCAGGAGCAGCAATGGAAACTGAATAAAAAGAATAAATTGCAGAATGCTAAAAAAAATCAAATTTAGTAATGAAGTGCTTAAAATTAATAGATATGCCCAAGCTCCACCAGAATGAACAATGTAAGAATGAAGTCTTGTTGTCTTTGAGACAGTTTCAGTGATCTAGAATTATGATTGTTTACCTTAGAAATCTTTTGAGAAATGCAATACAAGTTATATTGTTAATGCGGATAGTAACAGTGTAATGTAAAATAAGAAGCACAAAATAGTGGAACAATAACACCATGCTCCTTGTGTCCAACATGCCAGAAGGCTTGAATACTTAACGCTACAACCCCTAACAACAATAACAACATTAGTAGGAATAGTAGCAACAAAAGACATGTAATGAGTAAACCAAAGTTTATTCTTTTGTTTATATTGAGTGATGAGGCCATGTTTTGTAGGGGAAGTGACCACTCTGCAAAACAGGGGGTAGTCCATAAATAATGTCACACAATTTAGGAGTAAAAGTGATCCACCCCCCACTTGCACATTTTGCCACAAAAGTCTGATCCTGTGCTTCGTACATGGTGTCAGAAACTTACACCCCCCCCCCCCTCACCCTTACCTTAAAATCCACAAGAAAATGAATTTCGTTTATAAAGTAGGTGCCTCTTTTTAAACCCAAAACATTTACCAGTCCTTACTAATGCAAAACATAGAAAAAACAATGTGCACAATTTATGCCTAGTTGAAAGGGTGACGACAGTCCGCCTTATACCCATTTATCAACAGCTGGTGAACTGCTAGCTGGACTATGAGAAATATACCCAGCTCTGCACAGATTGATACTGGTTGTATTAAGAGCCTTTGACATCACAATATTTCGAATCCCTCCTTTGTAACACATTGTCACAAAAGTTTCTACCCCTTTCCCACCTCTCAGAGTGACGTCATTTTTGGATGATCCTAGGCACTTCACGTTCCCAACTACAACCTCCACATCTTGTGTGGAAAAGTTGTCCCATAATGTGTACAAAAGCTTGGAGGGGTGGCCATGTTTGAAGTACAGTATTTCTGAAACATTTTAACTGTCATGTATGAGTGAGTTCCTGGGAACAGTTGTGTAGTTTTGTCAGTATGTACTTGTAGAGCGACCTCCTTACCAGTAATTAATAAAGCCTCTGTATTTTGTGCGCGTGCCCTGTGAAAATCAGCAATGGCCACTAGGTGATGTGTATGATTGCTTTTGTTTTGTGCTGGTTTGGTTGTACCTCCCTGATGGCATGTTGGACATGTTATGAATATATATATATGTTGTCATTCTGTCTATTTACAAGAACTATACATGAAAGAGTAAACTTTATTTCACATACCAGATATCAGTAGCAATCCTTACTGTGCATACATCTGCATAATTTGAGAAGCTATTTTCAAAGACAGGAGCAGGCACAGAATATTACACGACAATATGAGAAATGTTATAAAGCTTAGGAATTTCAGTTGAGGTGATTTCATTAACAGAATAGGAGTGATGTAAGAGATTCTATTTTAATGGTGTATATGTATTTATTTCACATTCAATAAGTCACAGAGGGACAGCACAACACCATGAGATACAGAACTGTTATGAAAGAGTGTTAAGCTTCAAAGATGTAAGATTAGAATTTTTGATGTTTGAAATCCAAAAATATGGATTTGTTGAGTCTCCCAAAGTATGTACTTTACTTTCAATGTTAGGTAGGACCAGGTTTTTACCATTTTACCGGTACGTGTTCATATTGACTGATGTGTATCGTTTATCTCATACTATTTACTCTGTATTCGTGACACTGTATTTTCGTGTGAATTATTGTGGACAGTAAAATATATTTACCATCTTTCCTGCTCCCCAACCCCTCCTATGGACTTCACAGTTTTTTCTACTTTGTTTTGCATTTAATTTTTAAGAAATGTACCGAAATTTTGCAGTTCTATGATTGGGTAGAGCTTGTCGTTTCTTCATATATGTGTAACCTGTGTTCAGAAATTTTTGCTCTGTGTCTTCAACAGTGTATCTCTTTCGCTTCTCCTTAATGTGGGCATCATCGTGCATTTTTGACACTACTTAACTTGCAAGGATCCTGTGTGAGCCATTGCATCAGCTTCATATTGTTATGTATGTACATCTCTCTTGTACACTGCTGTTTGCCAGTAGATGACTTGTGTTCGTCTAACAACAGGCAGTGTTACCTTCTGTAAGTTAACATTGATTGGGTTCGAATCCCAGTCAGACCACATGTCAGCATGACAAAAATGGAAATGTTGTACATTTTTTGACCATGCTGGGAGTGCAGTCTGTGCAGGGGTGGTTGTCTCCTTCCTCTACTTGATCATTTCTCTTCAGTCCTGACGTGGTCCCTGTATTTTCCGGTGTGGAAAATACAGGGACCACGCTGCCAATAATTTATGAATTACATCACAGCATGTACTTTAATATACCATATGTTTTACTATTGTTTTAGCAATTTTAACAATACTACTATTGTACAATTTCATAGAAAGTGATGACAACAAATATTGTAATATTACCATAGACAGCCTTAACTGTTCTGATGTAACTCAAGAACATTGGTCTATGTAAAGACTTCAAGGATCGCTCTGATGATGGCAATGTAGAAGTGCCGAAATGTGTATTGGGGTAATCTTTTAATAAAAAAAATAATCGATGACAAAACTTGTTTTGGTGCATTTGTTGGTATGGGTTAATCAATTGTACAAAAATGCACGGTGAATATAATGTACAGTCGTTTCTTCCATCCACCGTATGTAGCGCTGGTATTGGTGTATGATACTTTCTCGTGACTGCCGTGTGAAGGATATGCAGCACAGTTAACAGGGACAGTGCCTGAAATTCTTGAATAGATGTTGGGAACGAAATGGGATGTGAAGGAAGTCAATATAGTATAATGTAGCATTGTAACATAGTGCATGCAGTGAGGACGCAGAGATGATTACCAAGAGTATACACACACACGTAGTAATGTCTATTTGAGTTTTATAAGAGGTGGAGAATGACTTCCTGAGTGATCATTAGCTTCTCAAGGAGGATTCGGCTCCGTGGGGTATCTGCATGTAGTGGCTTTCTTAATTTTCGTTACTGATTACGGCCCTGATCTTCTGTAGTGATGAGTGGTTAAGTTTATTGTAAAAGTAGGGATATATTGCAAGCATCTGTGGAACAACTGCAAACATGTATGTGTTAGAGAATTGCAATAATTATTCTTTCATCACTTTCACTGCGCATGTCTAGTTTAATTTTTAGTATTATATGCGAGTCACGTGCTTGGAATGACCTCAAGGCTGTAGTGCATAGAGTGATTCAGCGCATTGTGGTTGAATTATATGTAAGTCGGGCTGATAGGGAAATTATATTTGGTAGAGAAACGTGTAACCCAAAGATTGGTGGTATTGTAAGTCAGGGATGATAGATGACTGACCGCAGGAAATTCGGCAAGAGGAGGCGGGCGGATTTTTTAGACACGTTACGTCTGCCTGAATTTGGAGTTGATTTATATAGCAGCAGTACTTATGGTTATGATTGGAGGAGACTGGGTCCTCAGTTACCACCATTAACAAGGAATTACGTTGAAGTGCCGAAAATAATTCTTGTATGGAACCAAGTCATTAAGGTGCAGCATGTTTCTAAATAGTGAAGTCTAAATTGCCATTCACTCTGTATATTGATGCTGTGGCTAATCTTACGAATACAGGTCTGTGTATTTGTACGTGTACATGAAACAGTTTTCAAAATAATGCCTTATTCCACGAGTGAAAAGTTTATGTAATTTTGTCCGGTCCTGCTGTGTTTTACTAGAGATACACCCTTGGGTTTTCAGCCGTCATGAAGAGGTTGATGTTTATGGTTTGTCTAACGGTGCCATCAGTATCTCGTAGTGTATAGCGTCGAACGTTGGGTTGGTTGGTGAATAATAAATTGAAAAGGATGTTCAATGAAATGGCCGTGTCATAATTTGAGGTAGTAACCTGGCATTTGTTTGGAAAGACTGTGGAAATGTGAATAACCTGTCAGGATAGCTGGTCTCCAGGCATTGAATTGAACCAAGGATCTCCTGAATACACATTAGGTTTACCCACTTCACTGTGATGTTTGATGTGTTGATACTGATGATGGTGAATTTGTTATAGTTTACACTCCTAATAATCAGTCTATCAGATCCTTGGGAAAGTGGATTGTATCTGCAGGATAAACAAGAAATGTGATCCTCGATAGCTAATACGATTTCCACAATCATATAGACTTTTAGAAGAGCCTAATAAATAAACCTCAGCTAAACCGTTGTGAGTCACATACCCTCCTGAGCTGTAACTGAATTTAGATTTTGTGTTTAAGGTCAAATACAGACATTCTAACCTAATTTTGTTAGGCTATGAAAATATCAACCATTACAACTGTGAGCAGTTTAAATGAAATGGGCCAAGTTGTAAAGATTACCAAAGCATTCTCTTTATTTGCACATACACAATTTAGATCTCAAAATTTTTACTAAACACTGCTGTATTTAATTACAGAATGTTCATCCGTATAAATTTTGTGTTTTCCTGATGATGGCATCGGGAGTAAGCCGAAACACATGCTTTGTACATGTTTATTATATTTTAGTAAATGTTGTGTTGAATGAAGTAACCTCGAACCTAATTTTTTATTATTCACAATGGGATGACACTGACAGAAAAATGTAACTCAGAATTGGTACAAAACATAGTGTTTAACAGAAGACAGTCTGAGAGATTTGAGGTTCTCGCAGCAGTGCTACTGAGGAGTCACATCTCTTGTGGTGCTGTGTCACTGGGTGAGTGGTTCCCAATGTTTTGAAGGGTCATATTGCCTTCAACATGTCTGGAAGCACTCCCCCAGTGATATAGCATTACATCCTAGGAGGCAGAATCCTCAGAAAACACTCTGCTCGAAGGTGTAAGATCATCTGTTAATGTTATTTTCTTTGTTACATCCTTCCTGTAATTTATGCCTGACAGAAGTAAAAGGTGGTTGTTTCTGTTAGTCGTTTTTATGTGCATAAAATTTTATGTTCTGGTGTATTTTTAGGTGGAGTCATTCAGTAGTGGTGGACGAGGTGATGTGTTGCAGCACAAAGATGGCTCCACTGTCGCTGCAAGGTAAATGTTCTTGCTACATAAAAATTTACGTTGTGCGCTGTGCGTCTGTGATCAACACGTGCGTTTATTTGAAAAAAAACAACACTGCACATTCACAGATACGTCCACACGATTACTATATTTCGGCGAAAATCTCTTTGATGTTTTAAAAAAACCGATAACGAATGGATCGTGTGCGTTGAATGTCACAAACATTTTTGTGCACGTTCATACACGGCACACATGTCCACACTGAGATAAATTTGTTAACGCACGCACAAATTTGTGTCAAATACAACACACAACAAAAATATTTATTAATATTAGAAACCCAAGTTGTACACCCATATAAAACAGCAGGCAAAATTACAGTTCTCTATATTTCAAGCTTGAAGTTTTGATGTAGCAATAGGGAAGACAAAATATTCTAGACTGATTGATAGCAGGCACTCCATGCATTTAGTCTGCTCTTAAATTCTGGGAGTGCCTGTTACCATTCATTCCTTCATGGCTACAGTCTTTGTTATGTGACCAGCAATTCTGCAGTCAAAGTACTCCATTCATGAAAGCAAACAAACATGTTTTGTCATTCTTTTCTTAGCAAAAGTAATTCATTTTACTTTATATTGTGGCCAATAATCTGTTACCTTTTCATTCATGACCACCTTCAGCAGACTCAGTAACTTACAAAATAATCAACAAATGTGAACACAGGTGGTGCTACAGAGAATTGTGTCTTCTTTTCGAAGTGCAGTCAATAGACACGAAGACCATGCCATGTCTCAAGCAGTTATTTGCCTGCTTCTCACTGCAGAGGTCTGGGTTTGATCCCAGACCAAATCCATGTGGGATTTGTTGTGGACAATGTGGCAGTGTTCTCCAAGTACTTTGCGTTTTCCCTGTATCATTTCACCAAGCTCCATGATCATTTGTTCATTCATCACTACATACAGTATATTGGTGGGGAAACTTGAAAGTACCACTTCGAATTCCTAGCCATTGTTGAGAAGGTAGCAATAAAATTTATATTTAAGAAATGTGTTAGGGACGGGGGATGGGCTGCATTCATCTCGCTCTGCTACCGACTGTGATACAGTAGTTGCCGAGTCTGTGAAGGTGTTTTTTTGTTTTCGTCCATTCAGTATACTTCCATCTCCACCCAGTTGTTTCATTTTTACTCCTGTGAAATGTTACCAGCACTGTTATTTGTTACTTAATGGTACGAGTATGCCAACATATGAAATCTGAAAATTGGTCACGAAGACTATATGTACTGGTTTTAAAAAATGCAAGCAGAATGGCTATCCTTTAAACTCTGTTTTAAAAGATTTCATCTTGTCGAATATTTTTTATGTGATCTGGTATCTTATTGTTAAGTTTAGGGCTAACTTGAAAATGGAGTAGATCGACAGTGGCTGGGATTTTGTCTTCGGCTGTAAATGGACGTGAGTGGTCATCTTTGCGCCCCGGGCCGTCTTACTCTCAAGGAAAGTAAGATCCCCTGGTCGCCATTAAATAGGAGGTTGGGTGGGCCCCAAAGCACGCGCAAGCCATTTGGAGACAAAAGTCTTCTCTTTGCTAGTACTCAAGCAACGATTCCTTGGTCGTCCTGCCCGTAACCTAGTCACTAATTAAGGTATCAGTTTCACGTTCTTATTGAGTCGAAGGCCGATTCAATCAAGGAGATGCGTGATCCTGTATATACTTAGAAGCATGTATACCACAGATTAGATGTATACTACTACATATGACTCCAGTACTACTACCAACTATGGTCCATGGCTTCAAGTTTCAGACTAATACTTTCTGTATGATGTGTGATGTTCCACGCATAGATGTCTTTTGTAGTGAATGTACTGAATGTCTTCCTGGTATTATTATTATTATGATTATTATTGCTGCAGCTGTTGCTCTTGTATGTACTTAAAGTGATCCGTGGTAAGTAGGCTGTGGGGTCGTATACAATCCATGCCGCTCTGGCGAACTTTATATCTTGTCAACGATAACCATGCCTGTTATAGTCTGTGGAATAGACTGTTCTGTACCACCAATCGATGGGTTCAATCACGGATTAACCAATAGCGTCGCCATTTTGTAGGCGTGATTGTAAGGCAAGGTAGGTGTACACCATTTAAGTCAACAAATTGTTCAGTCAGTAATAAGTAATCATTTGTCACTTATGTCACTCTTACATGTTTCGACCGCCAGAAAGTCATCATCAGGGAGGTGCATACAAAGGTATGCAAGTACAACAAATTATGTTAAAGATGCGCGTGTCTAGTTAGATACAATGTAGTCAATTAAAAGTGCTAGAAATGTTTAAAATATATAAATAAGTTAAGACATTTTACAATTCTGAACTTTATCTTCCATTGCCGACAAATATATGTGTCAATTGGTCATCCTCATTCAAAGGGAATATCCCCGTGTTTGGTATGTATGCCATGGTGGACTACTGAATACTGTGGCAGTAGGGTCCAAGACCAATAAAAGCACTGGTGCTAGGGTGTGTAGATGGGGCATAGCTTCGGCCTTAGCCTCCACACCACAGTAATCCAGGCTGAAATATACACCATTTAGGAATGTGTAATGGAGAATATAGAAAAGGGCTACACAGGTAGAAACATTGTATTCTATCTGATAGCCAAGTGACCATTAAGGTCCTTGACAGTTCCCAGATAAATTCTAAATTAGTTTGGGACTGTCATCAGTCCCTGGTGGAACTGGTGGTCCATTCATGGACAAAGGCAGGCTAAGGGTTTTCTTAAGAGACTCTGCTAAAATTGCTGGGGATTGAAGCAGAAACCAGCTAAGAATAATGCTGGGACTGCTAACAGGGTACTTGCATTTAAAAGGACATTATTTAAACTGGGGCTGGTAGACAGTTCTGGGTGTGATAGATGCAAATGCCTCCGAAATGGCCTCGCATGTTACATGTGACTGTGAGGCACTGGCAGTAATAATGTTTATACACGTGGGCCATAATTTCTTGAAACCAGGTGACTTTATTGACATCTCTGTGGGAAAGGTACTGCACTGTGTTCAAAGTGTGGGCCTGATGAATGCTTAGGCAAAGAGTTGCCAAAAGATCAGAAACAGTCTAGGTACAAGGGTCATGGCGGTGGAGACCCTAATGCACTGTGTACTGTAACACACTGGAAATTCAGAATCAGGTGGTTTTCCTTGAATTTTGCGTACTCATTGGCTAATACACTCAAAACAAAATTTTCTTTGTTAGAAATTGCAGTGCTAATTTTGCAGATTAGTGGCAATAGCAGTAGCTAGAGAAGAGAATCGAGCGTGGCTCAGAGGCGAGGGGCATGAAGGCAACCACTTGTGCGTGGTGCCAATATCAAAAATATATGGAGCTATGCTGCTACTCCCCCTTGTACATTTGTGGCATGATGCTTTATTTAGCACAGGGATAGCCTTATTTACAAATAGTTTTTCATGTTAACAGGTTGTTTAAATAATGGTCATTTTTTGTTTTTAACACTGTGTAGTGTGCGTGGTTCTGACATTTGGGGGCAACACACTGCTGTTATCATAAGGTAACATAATTTCGTTCATGTAACCATAATTTTAAAAACTGCCATTTTAACCTGAAAGTAACGTACATTATTTTTACATGCAGCAGTGACAAGATGCCATTCCAAGGGACGAAAAATGAGACTGGCAAGTCGTCTTCTGGGAGCCCAGTGGGATCAGAGTCAGGAAGAAAGATACACAAAGATGATTCTCCTGTTGAATGTAACACCATGTAGTCTAGCACAGAGGTATCATTAGATAGGAGCCTGCTGTCTTCATCTTCTACCCTGATGGTGGCAGAAAGTGTCTCTTAAACACTGATACCTTTGTACCAGACTACACGGCGCCACACATCAGAAGACTGATCTTCATTAGACTGTCAGATCTCACAAGATGCAGGAACTTCACCTCCATCATGCACATCGTCTGTAATGGACGGACCGTCCAGTCAAGGTGTGGGTCATGTCAGTAGTTCGGATGTGTGTTGTTAGGAAACTGAAACTCATTGAATCATCACCTTCGTCATTAATTTAGACATTACAGAAATGAGCTTACAAACAAGGTGATCATGAGTTGTTGCCATTTTAATAGCCAGTACAAACCTGCGAACTTTTGGGGAGTGGGGAGGGGGTGTTGGTTTGCAGTAGTAATGGATGTTTGTTGCCTAACCTGCTAGTGACTGTTGAAAGCCCTGCTTATTAAATGGAAGTTGCACATAGTGTCCCTGGCCTGATGTTTTTGGATTTATACCAAGCCCTATACAGAGCACAAATGATTGCAGATACACAATAGTTTTAAATATCACTGGAGATTGTGTAGTTTTTTTTGTAAGACTTGTATTTCATTGTAAGTGCTCTTAAGCATGGCATTGTGACAAAATTGAACAGACATTCTGGGGGGGTGGCATGCTGCATCCTCCTTCAGGGTTCAAAAGATTGAATTATGAATGTCAAATATGTATGCTTTATTTCCTTGTTACCATCTGCCTACAATCATGGAGACATCAGTGAAACAGTTTCTATTCCAAATGTTTTAGAATCTTGTGGTTTTGGCTGACTGAGGAGCATCCAGGAAGTCCCAGTGTGCACCTATCTTGAGGATGTTAAGACCAAGACAGCAGTGCCCAGTGGACCCAGTGCCCCATCTAGTGCAGTTCGACTGAAGGATGTTAGATCGTGTCGTCTGGGTACACAGATCATTTCCCTCACCACTCTGTGTAACCTCCAATAAGGAGTCACTGCATCAAAGGTGTGTATCATATGAGTTGCCAGTTGCATGACACATTGTTTGGAAATTCACATTCAGGTGGTGTTTCTCAAATACAGGGCATACACAAAAGAATGGTGCGGTTTTAATAGTGAACACTATTAAATCCGCACCATTCTTTTGTGTATGCCCTGTATTACATATTCACTGGCTAATACACTTGCAACAGAATTTGCTTTGTAAGTAATTGCATTGCACATTACACAGATTATTGGCAACAGCAGTAGCTAGACAGAGTTTAAAATTTTGTAAGCCCTTGCATAATTGTTTTTGTGGGGTTGACCCAGCCTTCTATTCAGTAGGTGCATAAAGTGACGAGTGTTCATTACTCACCTCTATCTAGTGCCAAGGTTAAGAATCTGTAAAGTGTAAAAAAATAAAATGCCCATCACAACAAAACTTTTTATTTTTTTCCAGAGATTTAGTGTGTTCTGCAATGTTTCGGCCAACTTGGCCATCTTCAGGTAATACAACTGTGTGGAATATGTGAATGTGAATTTCCAAACAATGTGTCATGCAACTGGCAACTCATATGATACACACCTTTGATGCAGCGACTCTTCATTGGAGGTTACACAGAGAGGTGAGGGAAATGATCTGTGTACCGGGACGACACGATCTAACATCCTTCAGTCGAACTGCACTAGATGGGGCACTGGGTCCATTGGGCACTGCTGTCTTGGTCTTAACATCCTCAAGATAGGTGCACACTGGGACTTCCTGGATGCTCCTCAGTCAGCCAAAACCACAAGATTCTAAAACATTTGGAATAGAAATTATTTCACTGATGTGTGTCCATGACTGTAGGCAATAGAGCATACATATTTCACATTCATAATTCAATCTTTTGAACCCTGAAGTAGGATGCAGCATACCCCCCCCCCCCCCCCCGCCAAATGTCGGTTCAATTTTGGCACAATGCCATGCTTAAAAGCATTTACAATGAAATACAAGTCTTACAAAGAAAATTACACAATCTCCAGTGATATTTGAAACTACTGTGTATCTGCAATCATTTGTGCTACGTATATTGCGCTTGGTATAAATCTAAAAACATCAGGCAAGGAACACTGTGCAACTTCCATTTAATAAGCTGGGCTTTCAACAGTCACTAGCAGGTCAGGCAATGAACAACCATTCCCAATTCAAACCACCACAACAAAAAACCCCCCCCCCCCAAGGCTCACAGGTTTGTACTAGCTACTAAAGCAGCAACAACTCATGCTCACCTTGTTTGTATGCACACTCTATAGTGTCCAAATTAATGACAAAGCTGATGATACACCAAGGTTCAGTTTCCTAACAACACACGTCCCAACTCCTGACATGACACACACCTTGACTAGAGCATCCATCCATTATAGACGACGTGCACGACGGATGTGAACTTCCTGTATCTTGTTAGATCTGACAGTCTAATGAAGATCAGTCTTCTGGTGTGTGACGCCGTACAGTCTGGCAGAAAGGTATCAGTGTTCAAGAGACACTTTCTGCCACCATCAGGGTAGAAGATGAAGGCAGCAGGCTCCTGTCTAATGATACCTCTGTGCCAGACTACAGGGTGTTACATTCAACAGGATAATCATCTTTGTGCACCTTTCTTCCAGACTCTGATCCCAGTGGGCTCCCAGAAGACGACTTGCCAAGGCAATGACCGCAGTCTCATTCTTCGTCACTTGTAATGGCATCTTGTCACTGCTGCCTGTAAATAGAAAGTAAGTTACTTTCAGGTTTTATTGGTAGTTGTTAAAACGATGGTCACGTGAACTAAATTAAGTCACCCTGAAGATTGTGGCAGCATGTTCCTCACAAACATCAGAATAAACCACTCCCACAACCTGTGTAAAAACCAAAAGATGACCATCATTTGAACAACTCACTGACATGAAACAGTTCTTGTACAATAAGCCTATTCCTGTCCTGAAGGAAGCATCATGCCGTTACTGTATAAGGGGCAGTAGTGGTATAGCTCGACACATTCTGAACCTCTGCACCAGGCACAAGTAGTTGCCTTCATGCCCCTGTCACTTTATCCCAAGAACTGAGTGAACAGGAAGGTGCACTGTGACTGACAGCCTGTCTGGATGCTCTTCTCTGCCCTGAAGTCCAGGTCAGACATGCAGATCTATGACTTTGCCCCTCGACTTTTGAGTTGCACCCAATACCACAGAGATGCTGGGACCACATCATCACCCCCCTGCATACAAGACAGGTTCTACCATGGTATGTGTTCCAGGTATGCTTGTTGCTTCGGTTAATTAGGCACGTGGAAGAATAGCATTTGTTTCCAAGAAAAGGACCGGGACAAATCTGGAGAATCAAGATCAGAATACAATTTTTCTCTACTACAGCAATTTTTTCACTGTAATCACAATTTTTCACAATACAGTAACGCATGCTACTTACCCCCTTTTAATACCTCAACTTTTTGAATGAAAAGTTCTCATAAACCATTATATATAAAAAGTCAAGTTAATCAAAAACTTATATAAATCATGACCAGAAAGGAGACGCTGATACTCCAAGCTATGGTCCATTATCAGGTTTTCCTGCCTGCACACCCTAAACAAACTCTTACTTGCCACTTGTCACACTGATATCCATATATGATTTTGAACATGTCAAGCCAACCAAGAGAAATGGTATCTATACTGTTGCCACCATGTGAATGGGTCCTGCTGTGACAACTAGCAGGTTCCCCTACATATTTTTTACACCCTTCACTACAGTGACTTGTTTTCTTAGTAGCTGCTGCCTCAGTACCAGTTCAGATTCCTCATGTGCAGCTGTCTGCAAAGTTACAGTCCTCATTTTGAAAGATACCTCATGCTCTAGGTTAGGTTAGGTTAGGTTAGGTTAGGTTAGGCTAGGTTATAGGCTAGGCTAGGCTAGGCTAGGCTAGGCTAGGCTAGGTTAGGCTAGGATAGGTTAGGTTAGGCTAGGATAGGGTAGGCTAGGTTAGGCTAGGCTAGGCTAGGTTAGGTTAGGGTAGGCTAGGATAGGGTAAGGTAGGCTAGGTTAGGGTAGGCTAGGCTAGGTTAGGGTAGGGTAGGTTAGGCTAGGCTAGGCTAGGTTAGGTTAGGTTAGGTTAGGTTAGGCTAGGTTAGGTTAGGTTAGGTTTGGTCAGGTAAGGTCAGGTTAGGTTAGGTTAGGTCAGGTTAGGTCAGGCTAGGGTAGGTTAGGCTAGGGTAGGTTAGGTTAGGTTAGGCTAGGTTAGGTTAGGTTAGGTTAGGATAGGTTAGGATAGGTTAGGTTTGGTCAGGTAAGGTCAGGTCAGGTTAGTTTAGTAGTTTAGTGTAGTCTGGCAGAAAGGTATCAGTGTTCAAGAGACACTCTCTGCCACAATCAGGGTAGAAAATGAAGGCAGCAGGCTCCTGTCTAATGATACCTCTGTGCCAGACTACACAGTGTTACATTCAACAGGATAATCTTCTTTGTGCACCTTTCTTCCCGACTCTGATCCCAGTGGACTCCCAGAAGACTTGCCAAGGCAATGACCGCAGTCTTATTCTTCGTCACTTGTATTGGCATCTTGTCACTGCTGCCTGTAAGTAGAAAGTAAGTTACTTTCAGGTTTTATTGGTAGTTGTTAAAACGATGGTCACGTGAACTAAATTAAGTCACCCTGAAGTTTGTGGCAGCATGTTCCTCAGAAACATCAGAATAGAGCATGCCCACAACCCATGTAAAGACCAAAAGATGACCATCATGCTGTTACTGTATAAGGGGTAGTAGTGGTATAGCTCCACATATTCTTAACCTCTGCACCAGACACAAGTAGTTGCCTTCACGTCCCTGCCACTTTATCGCAAGAACTGAGTGAACAGGAATGTGCACTGTGACTGACAGCCTGTCTGGATGCTCTTCTCTTCCCTGAAGTTCAGGTCAGACATGCAGATCTATGACTTTGCCCCTCGACTTTTGAGTTGCACCCAACACCACAGAGATGCTGGGACCACATCATCACCCTCCTGCATACAAGACAGGTACTACCATGGTATGTGTTCCAGGTATGCTTGTTGCTTCGGTTAATTTGCCTCACATTCTGTCCAAAACTACCTGCCTCAGGTCTCAGTAACTAGGTGCAGGTCTAAAAATTGTAACAGTTAATTTTTTTTAGTAATGTCAATGCCACAAAATCACTGCTTTTCTATATATCACAAAAATAATGACATTCATTTTCACAGGAGACCACATTAACCACCAAGCTAAAGTGCCATGTATCACTTTTTGCATCATTATAAGGCCACCCCATGTTCCAGGTGACGCAACAGGGCAACAATATTTTCCAATTTCGAAGTATATACAAGTATATATTCAATAGAGATCCACGTGAAATCACACCCAATATAGCTTCAACTCCGCATGACATAGCCCACATAGTCAGGTACAGTCATTCAATACCTACTTGGAACATCTTATCTATACACAACTTTCAGAAGTATTCTCCACTCGCTAATCTCAATCATACTGCATGAAATTCAACTACATTCAGCTTTAGCCTATTAAATGGCTACCCATCCTCTCTTAAAACCACGCTCACAAAATTATCTATCACTCAAACCATGGATTACAGAGAAAATGCTATGCCACGGTTTATACAACAGACCGAGACCCGTTGACAGCATGGGACATTCACCAAAGCGGCATGGATCTACAGACGCCATATTAGACTCATTACCAGGTATTATGTTATGTAAAGTATATAACCCTGACTACAGACCATTGATTTACAGATTACAACCTATTACAGAACTCCGTGGAAACGTAAAATTACAGCGCCACAAGCGGCCTAGTATCCTTATGTAGCAGGCGTAGCTGAGTGGCTTCTGGTGGTAAATTATGGAACTACGAAGCATGGCATCAGTAATGCTGCCACCCCCCCTGCATAACATACCCGGTCTTTTCAAAACACACTTGCCCAAAATATTCACTCTCATTATACGTTTTTGTATTTACAATACAATCGCTGTGAATCAGTATTCCAACCACACCGATCATAATCATGATGAAAAAATAGCGTTTTAGTTTTAAATATCACTGGAGATTGTGTAGTTTTTTTTGTAAGACTTGTATTTCATTGTAAGTGCTTTTAAGCGTGGCATTGTGAAAAAATTGAACAGACATTCTGCTGCATCCTCCTTCAGGGTTCAAAAGATTGAATTATGAATGTCAAATATGTATGCTTTATTTCCTTGTTACCATCTGCCTACAATCATGGAGACATCAGTGAAACAGTTTCTATTCCAAATGTTTTAGAATCTTGTGGTTTTGGCTGACTGAGGAGCATCCAGGAAGTCCCAGTGTGCACCTATCTTGAGGATGTTAAGACCAAGACAGCAGTGCCCAGTGCCCCATCCAATGCAGTTCGACTGAAGGATGTTAGATCGTGTCGTCTGGGTACACAGATCATTTCCCTCACCTCTCTATCTAACCTCCAATGAGGAGTCGCTGCATCAAAGGTGTGTATCATATGAGTTGCCAGTTGCATGACACATTGTTTGGAAATAGAGAATCAAGCGGTCATTCTCGAATCATACATACTCACTGGCTAATACACTTGCAACAGAATTTGCTTTGTAAGTAATTGCATTGCACATTACACAGATTATTGGCAACAGCAGTTGCTAGACAGAGTTTAAAATTCAGCAAGCCCTCGCATAATTGTTTTTGTGGGGTTGACCCAGCCTTCTATTCAGTAGGTGCATAAGTGACGAGTGTTCATTACTATGTATGTAGCGTCAGTTATATCGCTCTAATGGAAGGGGACATACAGACGAAGAAGTACTTTTGTGTCAAAGTAAAGTGACGGATATCAAAGACAGCGCTCACAATTTAAAAAAAAATCAACTAATGCACTATAATGGTTTAATGGTTTGTATACCGCCATTTACTGATTATCTTTTTTAGGGTTATATGATTTTCTAGTTTCTTTATTTGGTTTAATTTCAGGTAAAGGTGCAGCTTTTTTCTAAGTATACTGATGGGTTACACTGTTCTACTGTTGGTTTGGATTGTTAGTTCGAATTATTAGCATAAAATTGGATTTGATTACTGTTTTGTTGTTGGTTTCTGGGTTGACCATATTTATAGCCAGTCTTGGGGCTCATTTTGAATATGATTTGAAGAGTGCACTATAGTGCATTTGTTGGTTTTTTGAAATTGCGAATTATCATCAAAATATAGGATATAATGTGAAATACACTATCACTGTTTATAGCACATGTGCATACATTGCGAGGTACGACGTCCCTCTTACATCCGTACAACAGGAGGCAAGTTGCAGAGGAAAACGTACTTTGGTCTCCAAGTTAAGTGTCCTTCATTATTGACCGATTTCAACCAAATGAGTACTGTTTGTTGCTCGTGCACGCACAGTGCAAGGTATGACATCTCAGTTACATCCCTGCAATGGAAGGCTTCTATTAAAGGGACCCTGCTGAAGATTCCGCCGAGATGTTCATGAGATCAGCGCTCTTCTGAGATATTGCACCGCGTCGTGTGGCAACTGTTTACCGACGTTTCGGGACAACGTATTGGTCCTGAAATGTCGGTAAACAATTACCACACGGCGCCGCGCAATATCCTAGAAAAGCGTAATCTCGGTCTAACTTTGGCTGCGATAAGTGAATAATTAAAGGCACTCTACTTCGAGAAGTACTTTTTCGGCTGTACCTCCGCTTTTATTTGAGGGGTTTTCCTGAACAGTTACAATTCGCACTCTCACGCATGCCCTACAAACGAAGTAAGTTTGGTTCCGATCGGTCAATAAGTAAGGGCACTTTACGTGGGGAACAATGTATGTTAAATAAGGGAAAACTTTAAACTAACGAATATTGTTGACATGGACGCGCGCACACACACACACACACCAACCTATGGACAGTCTAGCAGTGACCATACTGTTCCAACTGAAGGCATGTTAGTGAGCTCAGTTAGCAAGTAATCTGGTCATTATTTATTAATTCATTCTCTAGTCTATTTTATGAGCTGTCCGTAGCCTCTTCCAAAGCGAGTTCTCCAAACAGTGCGATCTAGTGCTTCCTCTTTCAATTTCCAGTATCCTCTCGTTTCTGTAAGGTCATCCAGTAGCTGCTTACGTCTCCTTCCTAGTCTTCCCCTCACTTCTATCCTTCTATCTTTCATTTAGAAGGCAGTTCCTACGCAAGATGTGACCAATCCAGTTAGCCTTTCTTCTTTTTATTGTATGTAGGATATTCCTCTCCTCCTTGACTCTGTGTAATACTTCTTCATTTCTCACACGATCGGTCCAACTGATCTTCTCCATCCTTCTCCAGCACCACCATTTCAAAACATTCCAGGTATTTCTGATCTACTGTCTGGAGCATTCAAGTTTCAGCACCATACAAAGCTATGCTCTAAATGTAGAACTTTACTAGTTTGGTCACTATTATACATGCCAAATGACTCTTCTATAAAGCTGAGAAACAAACAGGACATGTTAACAAACAGGTCACACAAAACGTAGCCAGAAGTGCAGTTCTGCTGGAAGTTTTGGTTCTCCTGTGTTTGCAAAAGTAATGAAAACAAATTGCTTGAAGAAAACATACTGTATATTGTGCAATATGTTGGATTCCTTTTCGAAATATACATGATCATCCTTACATCATAGTTGTCAAGTGTTGGATGCATCTAATACATTACAGACAACTCAAATCTAGTAATTCTCAGTATACCACCAGACATATTCAATTGATTGAACCGAAGTGACATCCCATGAAAATTACATACTCTGATATATATAGATGTGACAATACAATACACAAGAACTAAGACAGGGAACACAGTTCCACCTTATGCTGACTGCATAAAAACAGAGCATGGGGTTAGTCTTCACCATCTTGAACTGTCTTCTTTGTGTGATTCATTTCCTGCAGTTGGCCTTAAACTCAGTCTTGTGTAATTCCTCTTCTGCAACAAATATCTTGGTCTGATCAACGTCTGTCCCTGTAGCGTCGATCTCTGTCTCTATCACGATCACGTCTTTCTGTCGTTCTTCGCAGAAACTCCTCCACAGAGCGGTCATACTGTGAAAAGAAACTGTATTTCTAATTGTGTCCATGGCAAGAGTTAACAATTTGCACTTACTGATCCACAAACAAGAGCCGACAAAATAAACGGAACTCAGACAACAATAATTCTATACCCCCTAAGTGAAAAGTATCCTATCCTATTTCACTCTGAGTAAATTCATGTAACTTTGTGAAATAAATGTTCCATATATATTCCAGTTGTCGACCTCGGTGAACTAGTGCTCGCCACTGGACCCAAGGTTCGCGGGTTCGATCCCGACCGAGGTCGATGGATTTTTAAGGGTGATAAAAATCCGGAGCACCACTTCCTTCGGAGGGGAAGTAAAGCCGTCGGTCCCATGTCGTAGATTTACGGCATGTAAAAGAACCTTACAGGCATGAATAAATGTTGCGTAAGCCAAATTGCCTCCATTTCTCACCCAAGTCTCCTGACTGCCTGCCAGATGGCTCTGGCTGTCACATCAGGATCGATAGAACAGTAGCGCGGCCAGTTGACCAGTCACCAACTGCCACGAATGCGCACGACTTAGTAACCTCGAAAAGAGGAGGCAAGAGGAGGCCCGGGCCCATATAGGGCTGTTCAGCCATGGTTATTATTATTATTATTATACATTCCAGTTCTGACACAAATGGATTTCATAATATGCCATCAAAAATAAAAAAATACAAGGAGCCTCCATATATGATAATAGTAAACAAATTTTTGTAGTTCCATGTACAGTTACAGATTTTCATGTTATCATCATGGACAGAGAGATGTTCAAAATTCAAGATTTCACAGCTTCATTCTGTCTGTAATCCAGTATAACAAAATGGGACGTGCTAGCCTGTGTAATGCCTCTGCCATGATCAACCACCCTCTATAAACAGGAATTCTGTCTTTTACACCATGTGATTACATCGGATTCTCCTACACATAACCCAGTCCCTTGAGAAACTTAACACGACCACAAGAGACCATGGACTGGAACATTATTTGAAAAACAGCAGGCAGGAGAGTGTCTTCACAATACTGTAGCACTTAGGTACATGGGATGGATATTAAGAAGTTACTACCCACCATGCATCTACAGACTCTAACCAGAATAGAATACATGTATGGCGGGCACCATGGCATCCCATGCATGTCGACCATACTTGATCCTTCGTGCAGCCCTTATATTCATGTATTTAGCAGCCCTATCCTGCTAACAGAGATATCCTTGAAGTCCCCTGGTTTCATCAAATAATGACTCGGGTACCTAAAACCTTAATGCGGCCAAAGCCTCAGTCACAAATGACGTGTGAGGCCGTTTCAGATGCCTGTTTGCATCTGTCACAGTGGACTGTTTAGCCACCCCAAATTAAATAAGTGCCCTTTTTAAGTGACAGTGTCTGTTAACAACCATGTCAGTATTCTTACCTGGTTTCTACTCAAACTAAGTAGTTTTCCAGCTCTTTTGGCAGACGGTCTTTTAAGAAAGCCCTTAGCTTGCCTTTGTCCACGAATGGACTGCCAATATTCCACGTTTCCTATTCGTCCATCCCTTGATCACCTCCCTTGCAATCTTAGCAGATATGCCCAGGGCAGGCTCAGGTCCTATAAATGGACGTGAGGAGCCCTGTCTAGCTAGTTGATCAGCCATTTCATTCCCATGAATTCCCATATGTCCTGGCACCCATATCAGTTGAACCCTGTTATGTTCTGCCAGTCTCACCAGGGACTGATGGCAGTCCCAGACGAGAGCTGATCTGGAAGTTGTTAAGCGCTTTGATGGCTGTTTGACTATCAGAGAATATAGATTTTGCTACCTTTGTAGCCGTTTTCTGTATTCTCCATTATGCATGCCTTGATGGCATATATTTCCACCTGGAATACCATAGCGTGGAGCCCAAGACTAAAGTTATGCCCCTTCCTCGAGCCCCATTTATACACCCCGGCACCAGTGCCCTCACTGGTCTTGGACCCGTCCATATACCAGACCAGGCCTCTTTTATTATCTGGATTAAATCCATTCTGCCATTCATGCTTGTTAGAAAGATGAACCTTGAATGGCTTATGAAATACATATCTCAGTGTCATTCTGTCAGTCCCCATTAGAAGGATGGGTTCTTGCTCCATATCCTGAGACCTTTTCACATGACCATAATTGGTAGAACCAGGTCTGCATTGTTGATTGCAGACTCTAAACAAGTGACATATACAATAATGTCCATGCATTGAATGTTGTTCTATTTACAATCAGGCCAGGATAAACCCACATATCTGCTTGCTCATGGCAAGTGACAAATCATTGCACATAAGTGGATATATCTTTGAATTTATTTCTCCACAGATGCCGAAGAGTAAACGGTACAATACAAGGACACTACTTATATGCTAGTGTGGAACAATTACAGTGGCGTGGATACGTCCAGTTTCTCTTGAGGACAAATGTCGGCTATGTACAATTTCTGAATGCCTAGTGAAGTGAGCAGACATCTATTCACATCCTCCTTCTCATGTTTAATGACTGCTTCCACAAAAACTAAAATTGCATACCGTATTACAACAAGAACACCAAAAATCCATAACAAATACTTACAGACCGTTTATCAGACCGGGTTGGCCTAACTGAGGACGGATATTCAGGTAACGGTGGTCCCTCATAGTACCGAGGTGGTGGTGGTAATGAGTCCACAAATGGGGGCTAAAATTAATCAACAAATTGTGCAATTAGTACTGATGGAACTTATGTAACTGTTATGTAGTAGTTATTAGACCTGATATTTAATGTCTCTCTCTCTCTCTCAAATCCTTTTATGACTGGCTGGCCTTCGTAATCAAAATTATGTCAGTAATCCATTCATATTCAGGACTCCTGAATGCCTACCGTATTTGAAGTCTTGATAATATAAGAAAATGATAAAAATATGGAAATTCACACGCTCATAGTGTTCAAGTTTTCTGGCCAATGAGATCTTTCACAAAAATGATACCCCATTATTGTGGAACAGGTAAATAAAAGAGCTTAAACGACCATGTTTTAAGTCTCACTTATCACAAATCTTTGTACCAAGCAATGATGAAAAAGTCTATTATGACAAAATAAGTAAAAAAATTATCATCACTATTCATTTATTTCTTTTGGGTAGGTAAAATTAGGCTCCTTCTACAGGACGTTCGTTGGAAACTACTACTACGTACAGTCAATCACATCTGCCAGATGAAACAGCAACACAGCAGGTAATGGTAAAGGTCACCCCATGACATGCCTAGGCAGGCACAGATGGGAGGGATATAGCTCTAAATCATTCAAAACCTCAGCGCTAGACCGGGGTGGGTGGTCAGCACCACGCGCTGCCTCCTGTACCCCACGAAAGGCCCAATACACATTGCACATGAGGCTGGGTGGGCCTCAGGACCAGTTTGGACAGGCATAGAAAATCTCGCTCCCAACGGGATTTGATCCCCGAGCTATCCAGCACATAGCACATCACTATACCGACTACGCTATCCCAGCCGCGCGCAACATATCAGACACATGACAACTGTTACCTTATACTTTCAATCCTGTTCACATATCCCCTGGCCCAAGTAGCAACTTCATCCAATGTACTAATATGAATATAACAGATAGTTCATTTTCTTGGTACGCAAATTTAAAGAAGCCCTTCACATTCAAATGCTGAAAATATTCTTCCTTAGGCTGAATATATTATTTTCAGATTATGATGGTAAATGTGCCGAAGAAATAAAAATGGAACAGAACTTTAAGAATATGGACTAATCCAAATAATGGTAAAGAAATAAGCAGTTCACTTACTGGAGGTGGGTAGGGCATTGCTGTCAGAGGTGGGGCTCCTCGGGAATGCAACTCTCGCATGAAGTCTGTGTAGTTCTGAACGCCATTAAAGGATCTGCTGTCACGAGGCACTGGAAACCTGACAGGTGACCTTTCACGTCTCACTTCTTTGTATAAGTTTGACATGTACATTGCTGGACCTAATGGAATGTCCTTTCTATTAAAAAACAGTTATCTTTTACATGGTGACAACATTTTAACGAGCAGTGCTGGCTGCTTGGGTTTATTTCACACCTCAGAAACAGTGACAGACACACAGTATGCATACCTCTACTCCGTTTTGGACGTGGATCATACTGATCATCCATGTATCTGCGTCGCCTTCCCCTGCTGAGGTGATCAAAACAGAAGTTAGTAAACATTTAAACATATAACAGTAGGACCTCCTTCATCAGTGCTCTGATTATCTGACAATTATATTATACATAAATAGTGTGCTCAGTAGCTGTCTGAAAAATACCTTACGTACACTTATTTTCATGCACGTGTACCAGCAAATATTGTTAGTGACATAACTCTGTAAGATTCTGATATGTCACACTTGGAATCATATACTGTATTGGCTCTGTCCACTGTCTTGTGTTAAGGGATATTAAAAAATTAATTCATCACCATGTTTTGGGGACAGGATCATTCACCATGTTGAGGTCTTGATTTTATTAGCCTGAGGACAGGGAATAAGCTTGTCCCTGAAAATTGTTTTACTATTTTTATCACCTTTTAACACAAGACAACTGACACAGTCAATGCAGCAATGATTGCAAGCTGTTGGTGTTGAGTCATCCATTTGTGTTCCAATTCACAAAATGGCTTAAAGATGCTATGGCTGTTACAATTATACTTACTAGCAACAATTACACAAAGCATACAACAAATGTGACTTAAGTGTGATTTGTGTGATGCATCAGACTGTTCAGGAAGCAGTAACTTCAAGACTCGGCCACTAAACTAGTCATGACAAGCAAGACATTATTACTTTCCTCTAATTTTTCAATACCACACCAGAAACATATTTCTACATGGCCCAAACCAATCTCCTCCCAATTCACAACTATCCTTATATCACCAACAATAAATAACCTTATGTGAGTTCTGAGGTTCTTGCAGTAGGAAAATGAGGATTCCAGCCTGGAATATGACACTGTGTCAATGTATAATTGGATCCCAACTTTTCGAGATAACACAGGGCCCTTATCTTCAAGGAAGTATGTCCTGTAACAGTTCCAGGACATACTGACCCTTGTACTATCCCAGAATTTACATGTAGGGACTGAAGAAAACCACAACAATAACCAGGATAGCTGATAACCCAGCCAAGATTAAAACAAGGCATCTCTAAAATACAAGTCTACAGATACAGCAATCCATTCAAGTCATGCACAATGAACTATAACAGGAGGCATGAAGGAGAAATTACTCTTAACGGGGACTACTTCAGTCTCTGTAGAACTACGGTAGTTACACTGGTTTTATTAAGTAAAACATGCGTTATTCAATAGATATTTCAAATGCTAATTCTTAAACAGCTGACAGATTTTTACAGTGTTCTGGGTTAAGAAACAATGTTGTAGCTGGTTACCAGTGTTTAGAAGGAAATTCTCTCTGCATTTTTAGGTTAGAAGTCGAGCTATGACATCACGTTATAAAACAACAGAGGAGGGTCAGACTGAGGGGAACGTGAGGAGTGGCCAAACAGATCCCTCTACTCTTGCACGTCACAGCCCTACTCACACCTACCCTGAACACGAAGGCAGCAAGTTCATAACCACCTGCAGAACTACATCAGTCACGTTACAACACAAAACACTACAATCGTAACCCCAACATAAAACCTCAAATTTCACCTGAAACATTCTTTTCATTATATTCCCAACTTGTGCCCTAATATGTGTCGAATGCAAAATATCTCAAGCACAACTGACCAATCAACCATCTTCATGAGTTCAAAAAAGACCAACAAAGCGAAACTAGTTAACTCTATCAGTGTAGGGAAATAAACTTACTGAATACTTAACCTCACACTGAAAAAAAGACACTTCCTATTTAATTCTTTTTAATTCTAATTTATTAGCTGAATTTTCGGATTCTTCCTTGTAGTCACCTGCATTCTTGATCACCGACTAAAACACTAAAACGTACTTCAGCCCCCTGACAGGCATTGCTCTGAGGTTACTTATACATGCAACTATCACCAAACCTCGTCTTTAGGTTTCCACGCCACCAGTAATTTTTAAAAACAATTACACGTACAGTAGTGTTAAGTAATGAAAAACATTCTTTCTCTACTTTGGACTGACCTCTTTGGTGTGGTAACTGATGGTTCAGCTAAACTTGGTCCTTCCATAAAGTTACCAGATCTACTTTATGTGCACTTTTTTGTTTCTTAGCAACACTTCACAGCAACTTATCCACACAACCTGGTAAATGTCATTCACATAAAAACCAACCACCAAACATGTATGATTCAAGTATCTGACTACTCGAAACCACGATATATATTCATTATGCAACCAGATGCTGCAGACGCACCAGAATGACATGGCAATAAAAAGTATAAGTCTGCGGCAAGATGCATACGAGGGACAATGAACAGCGACATCATGGTCAAAGTGACCTGAACATCTGACTACTTAACGGCAGTCAACAAACATTTACGCATCACAATGGTTTCCTTGTTACATGTTTCATAACATGACATGCAACATCAAAAGCCAGAAACATTATTGTCTTTGGGCATGTGATGCCATGTAGTCTGGTAGATATATACTAAAATTTCAGAGGAACCTGCTACCGCCATCTTCAGTGTAGGTTCTCCAAACCTAAAGCTATGGCAGTAGGTACTTCCCAAAATTAGTGTACTTTACCACACTGCACAGTGCAGCATTTCTAGTTCACAGCCACCACCACGAAAACCTCGTATCTTGCAAAAGCCAGAAAATTAAAAGTATACATAAAAAATAAATTACAGTGTATATCTGGCAACAATGATGAATTGGCCCAAGCTTCAATTACTGTAACTAGCACAGACAACAAGGGGCAAAACATGCTCAAGTTATTGGAATGCTTCAAATAATCCAAATTAAGAAATCTTCAATTCATGCAAATTACAGAGTAAAGTAACTTAGCCTTCATTTATATAAACAAAATAGCTTTAAGATTTCTCCCCTGAATAAAAAAATAAATACCCACATGCACTACCAAAATGTCTTACTGATCAGAAAACCAGAGCTTTGATGAACAAGGTTGATTTACATCGCAAAAACAAAATTCATTCTATAAGCTATTTGACTTCAACCAAATGTGTTGCCTTATTCACACCGGCTATAGAGACAACATAAAAAATAGTCAAAGTGTAAATACAGTATTTGGCAAAAATTTTGAACTACATCCCTGAGATTACACTAACACGTTATAGCTACATACATACCACATTTAATCTCAAGCTTCTGTGGCGAGAAAATTCGATAAAATTTTCTCGGGTTAGCAGCTGTGCAGTAGTGTCAGGTGGTAGGACTGTTCTACTACCTGACACGACTGCTAGCCCAAGAAAGTTTTACTGATTACATACATACCACATTGTAACGAACCTCTGCAAATCCTACAGCAAATTAAATGACATTCTAGTCCAAAGTTTCCAGATTTGTTAATATTCCTGCACCAAGAGTTGCGTTAAAAATTATGTCATACTGAGCACCTAATACATGGGCTATAGATAATTTTAATTATATAAACAGAAAACAGAGATATGTGAAAACACATATACAAAATAAAGCCTAAAATATTTATCAATACATAATGGTAAGCTACATAATTACAATTTCAGGAACTTTCACCTTTAGATAAAAAACATTCAGAAGTTTATGTATAACTTGTACAGTTCAACAAGCTTTATGCAGAGTAAAGAAAGAATTAAGTTGTATATCCATTTTCATGTGCCAGTCTGAGACATGCCTACAATAAATAGTCTGCTTTCCTCTGCCCAACTGTACTCACCAATGCAAAGAATAAAAACCCTAAATTGACAAGATATTATGAAGGAAAAAACATACCACTTTTAACGAAGTGATATTTATCATAAAAGTTTCTCTGAACTGTTGCGTTAATGCTGACTGGACTGTGAAGTCGATCACACTTGACGTTTTGTTCGTACTGAACATATTCACATGTACAAAATACTGTCTCTGCAGGAGGAACTTAACACATGCAGAATGCAACACCCTTCACTGCTACGTAATGTAAACCAAATACCCAATTCTCACTTAGGCACGAAACCCTCAGGAAGATCTCAAGACTGCATCAGTACCCAGCTTCTGTTTAATAAGAAAATGACACACAGGCTTAACTAGATTATGCAGATGGTCTCAGACACTATTCCCTCGTTTGTACTCGTATGAAAATCAAAAGCTTTTAAGTTTAAAAGCAGCAAAGTAATGCAAGATATACAAATTCTGATGCACAACCACATTCCCTCCCTCCATGCAAATATGTACTATGTTAGAAACCTACAAATCAGAAGTAAAATTTACATAAATTGGCTGAATTACACCATTCTGTCTGCAAATAATATGTTGAAATGCCATGAGAAGAAAAGCATGAAGTAATTACAGTAGAACCCTGTTAAGAAGTCTTTCAAGGGACCAGAGGATTAGGGACTCCTTAAGCGGGAGACTTATTAAGAGGGAAGCTTATTAAAAGCGATAGAATTTCGGGACTTTAAAAATCAGACTTCTTACAGGGGAAAAATTCTTATGCGGGGACTTCTTATCCGGGTTCTACTGTAGGTCACACACGAAGCCCATCAGAACTATTACACAAGAATGAAATGTTTAGGCTAACATGATATACAATTACCAACTGCTGGCACATTTTACATTCCATTCTACATAACAGTACGGATTTATTTACCCACAAACTGATTCTCTGACACAAGATACTTCAAAAACATCAGTAAGCCTATAACTAAAAGTGCTGGAAACCCATTAAGGTAATTAACAGCAATTACAGTGAAATCCCAATTTAGTGTTCCTGCATTTAGATAAATGGAATATTTACAGAATATTTTTTCTGGTCTCAGCCAAACGCCAATACAAACAATGTCACATTTTCCTGGTTTCAGTACATTTTAATTTAATAAATGGATATGATGTAAAATGTTTTGACCTTCTAGAATTTGTACTTCAATTTGCTGCAAATATAGACTCAAACAACTATCTCATTCTATGTCAGAGACAGTTACAGGAAAATCATATCTCTGACATTGAGTTCAGGCTTCCGCCGCGATGTTGATGAGATCTGCACTCTTCTGGGATATTACGCGGCGTCGTGTGGTAATTGTTTCATTTTCGGGACAACATCGGTAAACAATTACCACACGATGCCGCGTAATATCCCAGAAGAGCGCAGATCTCATATCTCTGACAAGTGACTGTCACATACTAAATACACACACACCAAAACACATCCATTGTAGATGGTTGCACTTTGTGTTTGGTTGTCAAATTTTTGAATTCTGACCTTGCCTGAAGAATGATGTCTTATGCTAAATGTGGAAGTCAAAAACCAAAGTGAAGCAAATTAGACGTGGAACACAAAAGCTACTCCAGATAATGCAATGCTGATAATGTTCAGGGGGCAGTTGAAAGAAATGTGTTCTGCAAACGTATCAATCAGCGACATAATAATTACACTGAAAGCTTTCAGAGTAGCCCAGAAATTAGCCCTTTGATGCCGAACATTATACATGTGATGTGCAGTGTGATGTTCAAAATGCTGAATGTCCTCTACATATATACAGTGAAACCTCTATCCAATAATTCCCGTTACCGTCGTTGGCCCGCATGTATCGTCTGCCTTATTTGGTCCCGAAATTAGCCCCATATAAATAACACTATTTTTTCCCGCCTCCATTGTTCCTCGAACTGTCGTTTTCCCGCACCAATAATTGAAAAATCACGGTCCTGACGCAACATATTCCCGCACTGATAGTTTTTTTTTAAATTTGAAGCGATGGTTTAGTGCGCTGTGCGTGCATTGCTTTCTTAGTGCCACCTGGATTGGCTCAATCAAAAAGTATGGAGTGCATTCTGTACTCTTTGCTCTCCATCCTTTTCTTTGGACTAGATGAAGACTTGGCAACTCTGTTGTGGAGCTTTACTTCATTGCAAGTGGTTCTGTGTGTTCTGGGGGCTTCATAGTTTCATACGTTACCCTGGTTTAATCATTTCCATCCTTTATTATCCTTTTCCTATAATATTTTATTTCTGTTATTAATTCATTCCTGTTTTTATTACCTCATTATATTTTATTCCTGCTATTTATTTTGAAATCCGTGGACCATGTCCCAACCTAAAAAGCAAGTGAGAACTCTGCATGAGCTATTGAAAATAGTAGAAGAGGTGGAGAAGAATCCTGGAGAGAAACGTGTTGACATTGCCAAACGCCTTGGGTTGGCTCCAAGCACACTAAACTCCATATTCGCAAAGAAGGACGAAATCCGAGAGCAGGCAGAAAAATGTGGTAACGCCAGTAAGAAGAGGAAAATACGTAGGGAGTCGACATTCGCCGAGTTGGAAAGAGTACTCTTCTCGTGGTACCAGCAGGCAAGGGCGTCGAATATCCCAATTGATGGAACCATTCTTCGTGGAAAGGCGAAGATGATTGCAGTGCAGCTGAATATAGAAAATTTCACTGCATCCAACGGCTGGATAGCGAGGTTTAAGGACCGGCATGGCCTAGTATACAAGAAGTTAGTCGGAGAAAGTGCGGCAGTGGACAGCGAAAGCACGGAAGCGTGGCTGGAAAGACTGCCATCTTTGTTGGAGGGCTACGAACAACGTGATATTTACAACGCGGATGAGACGGGGCTCTTCTACAACGTGCTTCCTGATAGACCCTTGGCTCTCAAAGGAGAGTCATGTCATGGAGGGAAAAACTGTAAAGACAGACTTAATGTTTTACTTTGTGTTAACAGTGATAGAACTGACAAACAAGTGCCGATTGTTATCGGAAAATCTCTGAAACCGCGATGCTTCAAGAATGTAAAAAATTTACCCACCAAGTACCACGCGAACAATAAAGCGTGGATGACCACCGACATTTTTTCTTCATTTCTGCGTTCATTAGACGCAAGTATGGGTGCACAAAACAGGAACATTCTCCTCCTTGTGGACAATTGTGCCGCACATCCAAAGCATACATCGTTTCTAAGAAATGTAAAAGTCATACGGTACCTGGCAAATTGTACAAGTGTGCTCCAGCCCCTTGATTTAGGGGTAATAAAGTGTTATAAGCAATTTTATAGAAAACGCCTCGTGCAAACAGCTGTTTGCTTAATGGATGCAGGCAAAGATACGAAAAAGAAGATAAACGTGTTGGAAGCTTTGCACTACACTGTGGCAGCCTTGCAACAAGTAACCCAGCAGACAATCGAAAATTGTTTTCGGAAAGCTGGTTGCGTGCAGGGACAATCTTCAGGCCATAGTGACGTCGTATTGACCAACGATGACGACGATTTCCGCCAAGACTGGGAAAAGTTCAGTGGCATGAACAAAGATAAATTCGAGGGACTCTGTGGACAGTCACGTGGCAACCTGTGGTGTAGAAACAGTGCAGGAGCTGTGCGTGAGCCTCGTGGCGTCCGGGAGTGTGGAGCGGGAAGAAGGAGAAGAAGAAGCTGGTGAACCCGAAGTTGTGCCGAGCTTTGTTGAGACGCAAGAAGCGCTGATGAAAGTAAGATCTTTCTTTTATGCGCACAGCACGAGTGACAGTGATCGTGAAAGTGTTCTAGGCCTTGAAAAATCGTACTTTGAATTGAGGAGGAGTAAAGTTTGCTCAAAACAAACGTCAATGAAAGATTTTCTCAGCAAGAAGTAATAATTATCATTAAATTGTTCTTATCTATAATTTTTAATGGTTTCCCGGTACTATCATTTCCCGTATGTATCGTTCAAATTTTCCGGTCCCCTGAAAAACGATGGATAGAGGTTTCACTGTATACATGGCTGCTCTTATGCAGCCCCCATATGAATTCCAGTCTTCTGAAAACCAGTAGGAACATTTAATTCCAGTGCCAAAAAGTTACAGACTGAAAAATTATAAAGCCGGAAGTAAATATTAGGTTTTAGAACCATCACGTGCTTATTTATGAAATGTTTCTGAAGAGTCCAGCGCAAATGGAGGTACGGTTGAATACTGAAAACTCAATTACTGCCAAGGTATGCGGAAGGTCACAGCCCACTTTTCAAGAAAGCATGCATTACCTTCAATGGCAGTACTGCAAAAGATACACGTCTCACATATGAGAAATGGTCATTACTTGCACTTGGCATTAAAAATTAACACCAACTATGCAGTCAAATGTGAACATGGTCTAGGCACAAGATGCCATTAAGATGGGCAAGTGATACGTGATGCTAAACAGGAGAGAGAAAAGCCAGTTCCCATTTTGGGGGGGAGGCAGGTGGAGCACTTGAAGTCATGCAGTTCAAAACTTTAATGAAAATGAATGCACTGGACAGACACCTGCCAAAAGTAAACAACTCTGCTGGCATACCTCCTGAAACAACTTCCCTTGGCCGTGTGTTGATAGTGTTATGCAAGTGTATCTCTTTGTGCAGAAACATTTCTTTCTTCCAACGATTATTTCACTCATACTGTTTCAGACATAAATACATAATTATGCAAACTGAATTTATTCTATATAAAAGTTTTCTTACTAATTATGTAATCTATTTATCATAATTAAGTCTCATAAGATGCTCCCTCTCTAATATGCTTTTGCACAACAACTGGCCATAAAAAATCTCAGATCCATGCTGGAATACCCATTTACTCAAGAGATTCATCACAAAGGGATTTCACTGTATGACTCTCAAGTTCTCTTGCCAAGATTTTAACTGAATTAACTGATAAGTGCCTTGAAACCCTTAAATGAAGAATTTTAACATATACAATTTTTAAGTAGTGTCGTGAATACTATTTCAAAATTTCTTTCATTATTTCAAATGATCAGCCACATTTACATTTAGAATCCTTTATGCATTTTCCAATACTTACCCAATTGCTTTTATGTTCTTTACAGCCTAATCCAATCTGTCCAATCGGTGCAATGCTGATCAGGATATAAAAAATGAGCACACTGAACAATGTAGACTATAAACAAGAACATCAATCAAAACTAGATTTTTTATCCCAATAAAACTGTAAACATTCAAACAGATTTTCTTACACTACAATAACAATTGCTGTGAATGTTCTTGTGCTACATTGTTCAATCCCTGACTGTACTAAACTGAAGTTCTAGGAAAAAGCACAACCTACACGTGGAACAATTCTGGAACATTCACTGTGCGGTCTGATTCCACAGAAAGTCACATTCAATTGCAAATGAAAATACGAATCACACAGTTCATACAAACTGAAACTAAAATAAACTTAGTAAGGAAAAAAAAAAATTTTAAATGTGATTATCTTGTGTTCTGAAAACTGCAATGACAAGTTAGTCTTAAAAGAAAGTAATGTTGAATAACCTACCGGTTGAAAGGCAGCCACGTTAACAAAACCAGTTCCAGTAAAACACAAAGCGAACTCACTCTTCCAACATCCAAAGCACTAGACAGTTCACTGCACTGCACTGCAGGCAGACACGACACTTCAACTTCATCTCAAGTGAGCGCCAAGAAAAATGCTAGACTATGTCCTCTTTTGTAATATATTTCTTTAGTAATGATAAAATGGGCCCCTTCAAGTCCAATAAGTAGTACCATTCATTCTACAACAGATCCTGTTAACAACAGTTCTATTTAAGTGGGGAAAGAACGAACTGAAAGCCACGCACTTGGAATTTCACTGCCCATGCATGCCCACACACCCCAATGATGCACAAACCGTGGAACCAATTACACAAATATACCCACTCTCCCAAAATGGCGCACATCAATTCTATAAAGTTCCTTTAAGAAAAGGGGAGAGGTCCTTCAAGCAGGACAGTTCCAAGAGGGAGAAGGAAGGACATCTATTGGACACTTGTCATCTTCATGTTTCCTTGGACACTGAACCTAGTTACTTATGTGTAGGAACGTCAGATAAAAACTATTGGCTCGCGTGCGACATTGAACGTCACGGTTTCAACTGACAGTGAACACAACCGCATCACTCCCGTTAAACGAAGCCTTGGCCACTCGCACATATGTGACTGTCCAATATGTGACCAACTCAATCAAACGATTCATCAGTCCCAAACAACTACTACAGAGTCCTGTGTACCTCCCAGATATGTGGCTGTTGTTGTGACCAGCACGTCCTGCTGTACCAAATGATCTAGGTAGCGGTCGAATGTGCGGTGGTGGTGGTGGTGGAGGAAGAGCCTCCCGACGTCGTACAGAATGGGCCAAGCGTGGTCTGACCAGTCTTGCAGCTTCCTTTGACTTTCGCAGGATGGGAGTCATATCTATTCCTTCATCCATCGGGAACAAACGACACAGCTCCTCTGCCACTCGGGGCTCTATTTCCTACACAATAAAATTCAACAAGTCTCAGACATATAATTTATTTCCCCATTCATACATTTGTCAGATTATGCATGTGGGATTACTTTATTCACTCACCTGGCCATCTCTGCCAATTTTAACAGGTTTCCCTTCATTCCAAGGATTATACAGGTGTTGGGTCTTGTTGAATGGTAGTTCTTTCCTGAAATTATTAACTAAAACTCTTCAAAGATATTGATATTAACTTTGTTAAACACTGCTGAAAATTCTGTTCTAAAATCATCCTTGCCTTCTTGTGAATGCAAGATTTACTGCAGGACTACTTCTAGAAAAATTTTCATAACAGTACTTCTTACTACCTACTTTGAAGTCCATTCATTTTATTTCAATGTTAAAGTGGAACATCTTTCAGGGTACTAACACATTGGGTGCCACGCTATATATATTCTTGAACTCAATACCCCATGTAACTTCAAAATACAGTACTTGTTAAGCACTCCTCTACCCCACATTCTACAACGCAACACAGCAGCAGTACGAAATAATTAGGAGTTTCAAAATTAAGTAACTTCTATTCTTGAACAGGCCAGTGACTACATATGATTAATGTTTTAAGCATATCACATAAAGACAGAGATTTGTTAACATAATCAAAGGCTTATCATGAAACACCTTTTGAAGTACACAAATAACACACATCATTGTAGCCCAGTATGTTAAAGATACAGCCAGAGATTAAACACATGTTTACACATTACATAAAGTCCTCACTAACAACTGGGGCTGCATTCCTGAAAATCACAAGGCACAACAAAACAAGACAGAATGAAGCATATTTTCCCATAAACATTAATTACAATATGTCAGATATATTCCTCAATGCTCCCAGCCTACCCATTAGCTCACTATTTTATGGCTCTACATGGCTATTTATTATGCACATCACCTTTTGTTATTAATATACACATAACAGAAAGATAACAAAAATAATATACACAGTACACACACACATTAAATATGTGTACTGCTGTGCTCTGATTCATAAAATCTGACATGTTTATGTTTCTTCAAGATATCTTTGAACCATCAAAATTATGTCCATAATGAGCTTACTCTGGGCGATGTTTGCTGGATTTCTGGTCGCTACAATCTGTGAAGGCTGAAGCAAAATAATGCTGTATGGGGGCAACATTAAATGAGGACTGCCTATACTTTTTAAGTCTTTTATTGACCGCTCAGCTTTCACAGTACAGTATACATAAGGAAGGCTTTGCTATTCCCAATTCAACACTGATTGCTAGCTGGGAGAATCTAGAGTTTCAACACGGAATATGGATTGTAATACCTGGTATTCCCTACAATCAGAAAGTGTGGACTTTTTACGTAGTTAAGTGAAAGAAACCACACTGAATCCAGGGATTCTCATACCCAAAATACATACAATCACCTCCTTATGTACGGCCATGGCAAGATCATGTTTATGCAGGTCCTCACATTTTTATGGTGGATGTTACCAAATGACGGGATCCAGAGTTTTTATACCATGTAGTATAAATGGGTTTCCTCCAACAATCTGGGGAAACATGCCTCCATCTTCAGGGTTCCTGTAGAACTTCTCATCAAACCCATTACACCATATGGTACAAACACCCAGAACACCACGAGTTAAGCTTATGTTTGCCATAGGAATTGAAACCAGCCCCATACTTAAATCAGGTCTCATGTGATCAACTTATACCTGTATTATACCAAAAATACATACAGTAGAACCCGGATAAGAAGTCCCCACATAAGAAGTTTTCCCCTGTAAGAAGTCTGATTTTTAAAGTCCCGAAATCCTATTGCTTTTAATAAGCTTCCCTCTTAATAAGTCTTCCCACTTAAGAAGTCTCTAATCCTCTGGTCCCTTAAAAGACTTCTTAACAGAGTTCTACTGTACTTTCTAACAAGAAGAATTTATGGATTTGTTGCTGAGGCCTACAGACAACGAACTTTACCTTTACAAATCCGAGTTCATATAGCACCAGTTCAAACTGTGACAGTTATTTTCAACTCACCTGCAAACCCAATCTACTTTGAAGACACCTCCCAGCGCTTTTGCAGAAAGACCCGGTGGTAAAACCCATGAGATGGGTGGCACATCTCTTCGGGATTCACAATCCAGCCGTGCAACTCCTAAAACACAAACATAGATAAAAAATAAAACACCAAACTGTCACTATGTGTCAAAGATACTTACGCATTAAATAACATACCTCACCTGCAAATTTTCCACTCTCTTTGACAGAGAAAATCAACAGTACATTGCGTGATTCCTTAAATGCCTGGTTTAACTTTGCCTCATTCTGTGGAGGAGTTGACCACACTCCTTTTGCTTTAGACAGTGTCACATTCTCAGCATTATTACTTTTCATTACAAAAAAGCGTGCGTCACGGAACAAATAATTGAGCTTTGTCATGTAATCTGCAAAGATAAGAACACAAATTTCAACAGCATTTAGAAATGAAACTTCCACATCCTACTCTTCAATTGCTGACCTACAAGTACCCAAAATTCCATGCATGAATGTGCGTCCCTGCAGTCTCAAAAATGGGAAGCCACCAGGATTTGAGCAAAAAATGCAAAGCTCAAATTGTTAAATATGCTTTCACCATGTGCAAAACATCAATACGAGTGTGCTTCGCAAGAACTGCTATACGCCATGCAGCACAGCGATTTGATTCATAAATGAGTGCTTCGCCGAACTGTGATCTGCGCGTGCTGTGCAACGATGCAAGGCTGGTGCGGTGTTTTATTCTATAATACAGTGTTCACGTCAGTGTTATACAGTGCACCTTGGTTGTGTTTCCCTATGACGAAAAAACTTTGTTTTTTAAAAAATTTTTTAACAACCACACACCTTTTAGAATACCTATGAACGTGTTTGTGTCTTAAACGTTAGTTGCCCCTGAGGATGGCCAGTTAACTGGCCGAAACATATGTAGGGCCAATTTTTAAAACTATAAGGTTTTATTAATTAGTGCATGTGTTGGTATTTTTACTAGTGTTAAAACATGCACGGTGTGGATAATATTAAGTATATCAATACGTGTTGTCATAATAGTGCACAACTTTAGTCATAAAGGACTGAAACTAAGGTGATTGTTCTCTTACCATAAGATTTCACTTTCCTCCCAGTCTTGGATCTCTTGGAACTGTGACCTAAAAAAACCGAAATCAATAAATGTACAGTGATTCATCTGAGCAAACAAGTCACATCTAACAAGCATGCATGGTGCTCAATGCAACTGCTTCACTTAATGTGGAGTTCTAAAGGTGTTCACTCCATAGCTTAACCTTTAACTGACCAGAGTGGATGTTTAAATATTAGGGCATGGTTGATAAAAAAAAGTATTATTTGAACAGAAAAAGATAAAATTATGAAATAAACAGCATTTTGTGAAAAATAAAACAAAGAATATGCAGCATGTCTTAAAAAATGTAGTAAATTTCCTTGTAGTCTAGCCCGGTTATAATGACATCGGTTTTATATGACACCTCGCCTATATAATCGAATATTCTGTGGTACCAATTACTTCCTCACTGTTAGCCATACTTTATACCTCTCTGTTATAACGACACTCGCTTATAACCACACAAAATATTCAGTCCCTTTCATGACGTTATAACAGAGTTCGACTGCATATATAATGAATTTCTAGGGTGGTTTTCCAAGTGTGTTCGCATATGTGAACATTAATTGTTTAAAGGTTAATATGTATCCTATACAATAAAACAATGGAACATCTACTTACTGTGGACAGGGCTCCTCCTCTCTCTCGAGATTTCTCGTCTACGCTTGATTGATCCCCTGTCCTTATGAGGGAGGCTATTTCTGCAATAGCACGAAACATTTAAAATTACACAACTTGATCGCTACAAGAACCAGGAGTGTCCCAGCTGTAACACAGTTTTTTTTTCACACTACAACCCAACACTTTTGTTTAAAATAACAACACTCAACACACCTACTTCAGTCTTCTCCATCACCTTCTGCACTAGGCAAAACAAGTATCCTACATTAAAATTCTTGAAACTGCTGCTTGGTACACCTGTTAAATTTCAAGTTTCCGTTACGCTTCTTAAAATTTGCTGGACTTTTTTTACTTTACTTTGGGTGAATAAAATTTTCTTGTTAATGTTTGGGCCACCAATTTTCAAATCCAAGACAAAGCTGGAGTTCAGATATTTGCTGGATTCTATTATTTTATATACTCAAGGGGAAAGAAGACCCTATCTGGGTGATAAAAGCCCTTCAACACAGAAAAATTATGATCACAAACAAGAAAACGTATGTATGACTCCTCACTGAGAAATACAGATTTTCTTAAATCACCCAGAAACTGCCACGTGTAACAAACACCTCGCCCAGCACAGCACTGTTACAGTTTTGGTCTGAGTAACCACTAATAAATATGTGAAGTTCCATGATGAATTCTGAAATTTCATGTGTCACATATTAGTACAAAACAGAAAACACTTATTCATGCCCAACTTAGGAATTTCCTGGTGGTACATGAGGACATGTGACTTAAGGGTATTAAAGTGTCTTATGCCAAAACCAATAACAAAGGGTTGATAAAAATTATATTGTAATAAATGGCTAACTGATATATATGTTTTATTTTCCCCTATTTAGCCAAGTGTTATTTAAACAGTTGGTACACTTTTTGTCAAAGGTGTTGATTTCAAGTTGGCATGACTTGCTGACTTTTTCTGCGACTAGACTGTAAAAATAAAAACAGATGATTTGTATTATTTCGTCTGTATTGCACTTCTGCTCCACTCGCAGTACCTGACAGGTGTCAAGTTTGTAGTGAAACAAGTGGAGCTGGTGACATACTTCATTTGCGTCTCTGCTAAGCCAGGTATTGTACTTTCTCACGTAAAGTCCAAGGTTTTATTCAAGTTCATACACCCAAATAATAACAGCATTTCTGGGACTTGATATAGAAATGACAAAGTGAAATTACCGATGGGAATTAATTAATATGAAAATCAGAAAGCAACCATCTTAGCTTATCTCTGTAATCAAGCCATGTGGAACTACACATTCCTAGCTGAAGTATTTAATTTTGTCATTGGTGTGGGTTATATATTTATTCTTGTAAATTATTCATTTCTTAGGCACATTAAATTAGCTTTCATAGTTGCAGACGAGCATTCCGACTTGAATGCGATTCAGCGTGAAACAAAAGGTCAGCGCTTTAAAGTGGCTGATGCTAGAATGTCCAAAGCGTTAATGGAAAATTATACATTTCCTATCAGAATGCCATATCTTATCCCATATATATATACCAGTATATACAAGAATGAGTTTGATAATTTACCTACAACCTTATCTGGTGGCAGCAACTAAATGTACATATGGAAAAATTACCAGAACACCCTTCCCTTCAAGAACCTGTCAGAGAAAGAACCATACCAAATTGCCATTGCCAACTTTGTAATCTATTCCCAATAACAGCCGGCACTATGATATATTTCTTGTACAAGGTTCTGCATAAAATCCAATAATATTGCAGAGAAAAGTTCCCTTCTTTCACTTCCTGTTTAATTTGTATCACAATAAATATAATAATAGTAATTCACTTACCTGGTTCATGTTCAGACTCAGAACTGGAGGAATTATTTATGCTGCTCATACTTGAACTGTCCGAAGACGAGGAGCTCACTTCACTGCGAGTGTCATACTCATTTATTTCTTCAGATTCTTTGAGCTCATCACCCATTATGTTTTCCTCTGTCAGTCGAAGGTGAACGTTCTCCCCTCCGTCTATATCTTCACTTTCAGACGCTTCTTTATTCACGGGAACTTCGGAAGCTACTGCTGCTTGCACACCTGGTGTTGATATGTTCTCTGCCAGAAGGTAAGTCACAACAATCTAAGACGACTCCATGGAAAATCCAAATTTAAACCTTAAATTTGTAAGGTTTCTTGCAACCTGTCATATCCATTACAGAATGCACAAATTTATGAAAAATCTAGGAGCTATCACCAAATTCTAGGTGCCAGAAGCGTGACATGAAACAAGTTCCACACAGCGGACCCACAAATGTTAGGCACCACCATACAAAATTTAGTCACCATGGCGACCTGTAGCCTGGGATTTGTGCACCCTTGCATTACTAAAAACATAATCAACTCTGATCCACAACATATTATCTAATTCATCATAACCATTATTTGTACCACATGACTCCAAATAGGTAAGAATTTCATGTGTACTTGCAGCAGTGAAACTGCAGTTAATGGCATCAACTTTAAAGAGTGACTACCAGCTGTTCGCCGGCCCACATGGTACAGTGCAATCCCCACTGGACAAATTTTCATAGCATTCCATATTTCGAATTTGTACTAAAATCTACAAATATAATCCAGTTCTGACTAAAATGAGACAAAAATAACAGACACTTTACATGACTACCTAAGTATGTTTATGATATCTCACAGTGACTGGTCTTTATAATTAACAGACTGTGTTCTCTGTGAGGTACAAGCTGAGGCCAAAGCAAAACTTGACAATCTGAACATAACTCTGCAAGATCAATACTGTGTTATTTCTGAGATAACAATTATAACCAATTGTAAATCCCTTTCCAAGATACTGTTGAGTATTTACAATATGCACTGTGTAAAATGAAGAAAAGTACATAAAATCATGTTCCGACAAATGTACACTCTTTATTATCGGAACACGATTTTATGTAATCAAGAAAATGTACGGTACAAATAACATAAAGTAGAAAAGTACATTTAGAATGATCACATCATCACTATCTTTCTCATTTATTCTTTGTTTCTACTGCTTGAACTGTTTCTTATTCTTTTAATTTATTTCATTATGTTCTGTGTGGTGACTTCAAAGAGTTGAATATTTGTTATGAGTGTGACCATGTATATATTAATCAGACATTCAGCATATAACTTCAGCTAACCTACAATTCTAATGGAATCACTTCCTTTTACTCTGACTGGAGCTTCATCTTGTGCGAAAACAATTCAACAACACATACAAGAGTGAAATACACATCCAACACAAGAAGCAAAAAGTGATGAAATTAATATATCTTTACTGATTCTGCTTGCTCTTTCATTTCATTTTTTCTAACTTCTGTGAGTTCACTGGAAGGAACAAGAAAGCAGATACCAAATTCTTCACAGAACTTCTTGGCGCTAAATAGCATCTGTTTCTGTTGAAACTGAACAAAATAAAAACCTTTGTTTCCTGTTCTTGTTGCTATAGCATTATTGAGACCATAACTCTGAAAGAGATATATTTCTCCTCTAACTGCATTCAGAGAGGTGCCAGTCTGAAACGATACTTCTACCATCACAAGACAACACAAAAATTTCAAGACATTTGTGTCCTAACAAGACCTGTGCCTGTCAAATACAAGTATTTTTAATGATCAGAAGTCATCCATGACTTATTACATCACATTCACCTGGAAAAACGTCCATGCAGTCTGAAAAATAGCAGACAGGACTTCTTTTCTGAATACATATTCCTCAAAAACGTAAACTGGCAGTACCTGTGTCCCCCAAATGCTGGCTACTGTAATCCTTTTGACAGAAGGTGGAAACTGTCTCTGGGCCCTTCAATGTCTCTCCCAAATTCCCCTGCGCCTCTACTGCGAGATCAGATCGCTGGTCTTCACCTATCACACAAAAATGTAAATCTGCATCTCATAACTCTAATACAACTGCACTAAGTCCTCACATACATGGACAAAGTCTAATATCTCCTTAAAATTAAATTGTCAAATGGTAACACTACATGCAGCTAAATCTAACAGTTATAAAAGCAGCATTCCTGATATCAACTGACAAAGACATCTGCATATGTAATATGTAAAATACAGCACTAAACATTATTTCCCCTCTCACAGACAAATAGAACTTACAATGAAACCCACTTAAGATGACCTTGCTAAAAAGTTTTCCCACCCAAAATATTAGAGTAATGTGATACTGAAACTTTGCCTTATTAACTACATGTTGTGCTTTTAATATGTTTCCCATGTAAAAGGATTTCCCACTTATTAAACATTTTAAGTTCATGACGAAACAAATTTTTCACTGTTTTAATACACTGTTCACATGAACCTTAAACAATTACCCCAAATTCCCCTTCATTCTACTTGTTCCTAACGTACAGTGATACAATAATGCTCTTAGTTTGTAAACGTTAATCTCCAAGGTCGTTTTCCACCACAGATCAGACACAGACAGACAATCAACTCAACATTAATCTGTGGAAACACATGACAGGAAATGATTTCCATTCAGAATGCACTGCAACCTGTTACCACACGTGAAATTTACACAGCAAATCATGTGTGAAGATAGTGTTTGTTCGTCTGAGTTGATCTTCAGATTTCTTTATGCAGGTAGCAGCATCCAAAATGCTAGTGAGCAATTCATCTCATGTATCTACCTTTCTTTTGTAAACTCTGCTCTTCAACCAAACCCACAAAAAAAAATCGAACAGAGTTAGGTCTGGAGATTCAAACAGCTGTATTTTGGTAACCATTCAGAATTAGACACATGTTCACATGAACTTTCTTTCTCACAATGACTGATACTATCACCTCCAAAATAATGAACTTTCCTCCTGAATCACCGTCTATATGCAGGTCACCTGGCATTGTTAGGATAATGAACTCAAGGCTATTATGAGTAGCTGTCACAGCTCCAAAAGAGGCCACAAAACACATGTAGAATTTGTATAGGGCAATCTCTTAGTATATGGTGTCTTGGAAGTCACTGAGAAGATATGAGGCTAATCTAAACTGGATACTACAACAATTTTTTTCAAAATGGTGGGGGGGGGGGGGGGGGTTAACTGAAATTGGCTAAGGAGTGTGTCCATGGTGAGTTTTGGTATTACTGATGTTAATTTATTCATGTCATGAAGGAAAAAAGTCACAATGATGGAATGAAATGTGTTAGCACCCTAACATTGTCACATCTCAGTTTGGAATTATTTACAACAGACTGGTGGCTCTTCCTCTGAATCAACAGCTTCAAACAACAAAAAACAGTTCTGGAACATTTCTACCTTAAAGAGAAAAACAGGGCACTGAATAAATCTCATTCCCATGCATCTAGAATTGTGACATGAAAATAAATTACGTGAAGTTAACACCAATTATTCATCTTGCTAAACTCTGTTAAAGGAAAAAATTAAGTTTTATTTATCACCTTTCACTTTCCGCTTTACACTGGGGTTGCTGGACTGCAGTTCAGGTCCAGATTTTCTTTCTGCACCAGACACAGCACGTTTCTGAAATTTTATAATAAGCCATATCAAGCACAAATTGAGATGTACTGCAAAAATAACTTTCTTACTGAAATTTAGAAGTCTTCCTTACCCTGGTGCCGAATGATTCATATGCTGCGCCACGGGATACTGGGTTCAATTCCCAATAAACGTGGCATACACATCAACCAATTATGGCCACCCTTCTACAGCCCTGTTGTGGTTTCTTTTTGTACGAGTTTGCATAAAAAAATGAAATCCTGTAATTTAAGTCTGGGGGTCTGCACACTGCACCAGGAATTTAATTCTGGCACCAAAGGGTTAATTTGTGCACAACTGTAAATATGTGGATAACAGATGGCACTGTGTGTTGTGCAACACAAAACTATGCCTCTGTGCCTCTCTCCATTATGTGTGCAAAAGAGACAGCAGAAGTGTGTGTGTTTGGACACTGATAATGCATTCACACAACAACTCTGTAAATTTTACAATTATTCATGTACAAAATTCTTGGTGAAAAGAATGTTATACAAAATACTCAATTTTCCTCCCTTCACTCTAACATTAGAAGGACAATGTGGAATATTCACCTCTTCGACAGATTTGTTGTTAACTTCGTCACAGTTCTTATCTGAAGGACCACTACGAGCTGTCTTTACGTTTTTTAATTTTGACTTTGTCCAATCTCCAGCCACCTTCCGCAGCGGACTCTTGGTTTTCTTAGGCTTCCTCTACAAGTCAGAAAGACAAAGAACAAATATATATAAATAAAATCAGTTAAATGGCCCCAGAAGAGATTAAATATAGCTGCATATTTTTATCAACAACCACATCACCATTTTTATATTTTGTAGCTGAGGAAAGAAGAGATATTTAACCTGCTGACATATTATAAAAGCTACTGTGTGACTGCCCCTTCATATACCATCAACTGTTATGATAGTTAAAAAAAAAACTCTGTGAATCACGAGACATGTAAATGTAGAGACATTGAAGAAGAAGCAGAAACAATGAAAATGTCAGTTTTAAAACAAAAATCAGGGACTATCTATACAACATAAACCTTAAAGAACAAAAGATCATATTAACAAGTACAGTGGACCCTCGAACTTTGAACGGTTTGATGTTCGAACAACTTGAAACTTGAACAAAAATTCGAGGAAAATCCAGTTTTGAAACTCGAACAAAAACTCGAAAGTCGAACAAAGAATCACGTGGTTGCCTTCTCTCTCTGCTTGGTCCAGATGAAAGAAGGGTAATTCACCTTCCAGTGAACAGTAATATCCCTCCTATTATTATTATACAATATTTTTTATGTATGTACTATTATAAATAAAAATTTCCAATTATTGAAATTAAATATACTTGTTTTATCATTATGATCTTTTGAAGTAGGCACTTAAAATGTTTTATATAGGGTAAATTTTGGGGGTCTGGAACGGATTAATTCAATTTACATTATTTCTTATGGGGAAATTTAACTCGAAAGTCGAACCGTCTCCTGGAACGGATTGTGTTCGAAGTTCGAGGTTCCACAGTACTTCTACCAGTTCTTTATCATAATGCCATAAAACCATCCACGCAGAAAATTTATAAGAATGACAACACAATGAAATAAGAACCAGTAATCAATTATTATACCCCTTCTGCAGCTGCTTTCTTGGAGATATTTCCAGCTTTTCCCTTCTTTCTGGCAGAAGCAGCTGGCTTACTGTCTACTGCAGAAGAATCTGTCTTGGGCCCTATAACACACACAAGTATTAAAATGTAATACAAACTCGAACGCAAGGCAGTATACTAAACGACCTCCATTTAATCACAGGAAAGCGCACTACACAGCCTACACACAACTTCCTCCATAATAAACAAGTGACCATGAAGGAAATGTGGTTCTTATTCTCATCGAGTTCAACTTATCTCATTTAAAAGTGAAATAAAACAACAACTTCCTGTTTCAAAACAGGCACTGCATTTAGAAAATGTATTTGTAAGCATGCTATAAAATTGTTGTCTCAAAGCAGCAAAAAATTATTTTTAAATGGTGTTCGTCAAATCTTGCAATAAAAAAAATATTCACATAATTTTGTATTTCAGTGTCCTTCACTGAGTAAATATGGATTTAAATTTTGCCACTGACGAATCCTACAATGTTTTATGTAATGCAGGCCTGTCAAACTAAAAACAGGGTGTGGGCCAGATCCAAAATCCCACTTGACATCTTTGTCCACAACACATAATATCACATTCCCTCATAATTCTTCATTTATAAATTCGGATTTGTGTACACTTGAACCCATGCATTATGATGTGAGGTTTTCACTGTGGTGCTGATGAAGATTCAGCCTTCTAGGATATGACACTGTGTTGACTGATAAATAATTACCATTTTACATGGCATCATATCTCAGAAGACTTAATCTTCAATCCATACAGTGTCAGAAGAAGCAGGACTTCTGATCCAGAACACCACAAGAAGAACAAGTTCCGAAGAAACTAGCAACATTGTACACTTGCTACACAATCTACATATGGCTGTCATTACATACAGGTAGGTGGCCTTGAAAGAATCCTGACCTCCCCTAGACAAAAACCAATTCTTCTCTATTCACTTTTTACCTCACTCTCTTCACTATTAACTCTCAGTAATTAAATCCTACATCTTGAAGTGATCTCAGTCTGGGCCTTCCTTGTTTTCTTATACCTTCTGGCTTATTTTCAAAATATTTCTTTCCCACCCATCTTTTGGTCCATTTTATTCAGTTTTTTTTAAAGCATGAACTTCTGGGTTATAACACCATACTGCTTCTATCTTCAGTCCTCTGAAACATTTATACTGATATACCGAACTACACTATATTTAATGGAAAGAAGCGTTCACTAGTAGGTAGACCTTGAGAGTACCAGTTTGCAGCAATTTCTGAAGACAGCCTACACATCTTTCTGAAACATTAAAAGTCTGAGAAACTCTGACAGAGGAGTCACAATCTTCACACTCCTCCCACTTTCCCCCTTAGAACTACAAGCATTACTTTGGCCACCATCAGTGGAATAACAGTAGAAAAACTTCAGAAACAGCAAGCAGTCTACTTACCAACGTCTTCTGAACCTATCTCCTTAGCTAGATCCTCAAAAACATCAGCTGAATTGTCTAGAATTTCTGCCAAAATATTTACTTCTTGTTCCCCTGCAACCAAAAGGTAGACACCAACAATTCATAGTGTACGTATCTTGCAAATTACATGAACTGACTCAGTCCTTTTACACTCAACATGCAAGCAAAATTCTGTATTTAATATTTATTTACAAAACAAGAAAGACCACAAAAGGTAATAAATAGTTACTTCTTTGTACAAAGATTTAAGATCTATTACTGCTGCAAAATATAAAAATATGATGGGTCTGCTACCATACACATGGTTTTGATCACAACAGTTTCCAAACTGGCCACAATATGACAGTACTGTAGCTAGCATGAGTTTCTACAGCTGTATGTCGAGTCAAGGTGCCAAGTCATTTCCTGATTGGAATAAGCCTGTAGCACATATGACTGTTGAGTAACGACTTGTTCAGTACAGATGCGAGTTGCTGCACTTGCGATTTTGGCCTACCTATAACATGGCACACTTGAAAGAACACTGTCTGCATCAAATTTTGCTTTAAACCTGGGAAAAATGCTATTGAAACTTTGCAAATGTTGAAAGCAGCTTTTGGAGAGCAGAAAACATGAAGAACATGAGTTTTTGAGTGGTGTTCCAATTCAAAGGTGGTGCCACTTCTGGTAAAGACACTGAATGCTAGTCATGTTCGTCGCCAATAAAAACATGAAAATGTGGGTCAAGTGAAGCAACTTGTCCTTGAAAAGAGAAAGAATCATGGGCTGGTCAGAGCATTTTGAAAGACAATCTGAATATGTTTCAGACTGGCGCCAAATTCATGCCCCACACCTGCTCACTCCATCTTTGCATGAATTTCTGACTCCAAACCAAACTACTGTCATTCCACACCCTCCCTACTCATGAGACATGGCACCATGTGACTCCTTTCTTTCCCAAAACTCAAGTTTGGATTAACCATTTAAAACCCAGTGGTTACTATATATACCACCAGGTTTAACATTCACAAATTCTACGTTCTGCCCACACAGTGTATTTATGTGTTTTGTATGGATCTCAGAACAAACAGCGATTATTGCTTTATACAACATTAACAGGCTGGTTTTGTATAACCGAGGTAGAGAGTTTTTACTGCATGGTATGAGCTGAGTCCTTACATAAAACACATAAATTCCATCTTTAAAGGGTTAAAGGGAAGGAGATTTAATGATATCACCATGCTTCAAGGAAAATTGTGGGTGGCACTAGCCAAGTTTCAGATATTGCACTTCACAGTGAGTGGCACAATCAGTGGACTCTCTGTACAAAGTCCCAAGGAGACTACTTTAAATGGGGCAAGACTGTTTACAAGGTAAGTGTTGTTAAATTCAATGTTATCTATCATATCACACCACGTATACTGCCAATTCATCATGATTATTTTAAAAGCCTTCACAACAGGAATACAGATGAAAAATCTATCCCAATTATGGGAAGATGAAAGTATGTTTGCACATATTTATAACTGTTACACAATAAATATACTGTAAGCCAGCATTACAAAATCTCAGAGGTCGGCTCTACTGTATTGTAGGTCAACCATGGCAGGAAAATTTTCTATCAAGATGTAGGTAGTGGGTATCAGATGAACGGATGTGGGCGGAGTGTGAAGTAGTGGAACACACTTGGTTACTGCTGAAGGAGGGGAGGCAGAGGTTGTGCATCACAACACACCGGCCGTAGCACCCAGTCAACCCTTCTGACGTCAATGACACCCTGCCAACTATAAACCCTAAACAACGACCATCTCGACTGGCTGCTTCAGTTGAAATGGAGAGCATAGACTATACCAAAGACATAGCCTAAACCCTAACCAACGCCTGTCTCGACTAGCTGGTTCAGTTGAAACAGAGCACAGACTATACCAGACACATAGCCTAAACCCTAACTAACGCCCGCCTCGACTAGCTGGTTCAGTTGAAACAGAGCACAGACTATACCAGACACATAGCCTAAACCCTAACCAACGTCCGCCTCGACTAGCTGGTTCAGTTGAAACAGAGCACAGACTATACCAGACACATAGCCTAAACCCTAACCAACGTCCGCCTCGACTAGCTGGTTCAGTTGAAACAGAGCACAGACTATACCAAAGACATAGCCTAAACCCTAACCAACGCCCGCCTCGACTGGCTGGTTCAGTTGAAACAGAGCACAGACTATACCAAAGACATAGCCTAAACCCTAACCAACGCCCGCCTCGACTGGCTGGTTCAGTTGAAACAGAGCACAGACTATACCAAACACATAGCCTAAACCCTAACCAACGTCCGCCTCAACTGGCTGGTTCAGTTGAAACAGAGAGCACAGACTATACCAGAGACATAGCCTAAATGCTAACCTAGGTCCATCTCAACTGGAAGGTTGACACAGACATAGCCTAAACCCTAACCAGTGTCCGTCTTGACTGGCTGGTTCAGTTCAAACGGAGAGCACAGACTATACCACACGCATAGCCTAAACCCTAACCAACATCCGTCTCAACTGGTTGGTTCAGTTGAAACGGAGAACACGCACTATACCAGAGACATAAACTAAACGCTAACCTAGATCCATCCCAACTGGCAGGTTTAAACAGAGACACAGCCTAAAACCTAACCAATGCCCGTCTCGACTGGTTGGTTCAGTTGAAACGGATAACACACACTATACCAGAGACACAGCCTAAATGCTAACCTCGGTCCATCTCGACTGGAAGGTTTAAACAGAGACATAGCCTAAACCCTAACCAATGTATGTCTTGACTGGTTGGTTCAGTTGAAACAAAGAACACAAATTACACCAGAGACATAACCTAAACGCTAACCTAGGTCCGTCTGGACTGGCTGGTTTCGTTGGAATGGAAGGCACTAGTTATACCAGAGAAATAGCCTAAACAGTAACCAAAGTCCGTCTCGACTGGCAGGTTCCGTGAGGAAGGGAGATGGGGGCACAGCCATAACACACCATGCCCCACAGCACATTTGATACACTACAGTCCACCTACAATACAGTAGTGCTAATAAGTCACATTAATACTGCGAATTTCAGGTTTAGTAGAGGCCTTCTCTCATCCAGGATGTTACACGGCGTAGGTTGGCAACTGGTTACATTCGCGATCGTTAGGCTGTCCCGAAACGTCGGGTACGAGCTGCCAACCTACGCCGTCTAACATGCCAGGACAGCGAATGCCTTAACATGAATAGCGTTTTAATCAACACTCAAATACACATATAATCGAAGTCATGTTTTAGACAATTTGTTAACTTTGGAAGTGGTTCCTTAATTTACACTTGAAAAAAATAGTATTCCATAAAAGTCATTAAAAGAAAAAAATATACATTTAACAACACAAATACCGTAAAAACGAGTCATAGGATGTACCAGTGTTTTAGAGTTGAATGACATGCATATTTCGAAACAAGAACAAGGTAATTTCTAACACTTTAAAAATAAATGGCTCATACATTCCATATTATACAATCGCCAAACCACAATTCATGGCACTTAACATTAACAAACACAGGTGCTATTGTTACACTATCAACGATCCCCGAGAGACACAACGTCGCCATCTTACCTCTGTTTTCTTGATTATCTTCACTCATTTTATGACCATGGGGATCTCAGTACATAATCCATACACGGACTATAGTACCGATATTAAAACTCACAATACTCTGCACAGATAAAAATTCGTAAAGATCAGCGAAGATATTCACCACACATTGCACACGTTAAATAATAACCACAAAGCGGACTGCAAACAGCTAACTTCTCTGATGTTTACCCTTCCACAACAAACAAAACACACATCTCCTTCTTAATCCCATTGGTTGGAGGTGGTGACGCTCTATACGTCATATGCGACTTTATTGCCATCTTTGTAAACTGTGTGTACGGAAACAAGCTTACCACAGACATCAGCAATACAGTCGATAAGAGGGTTCACTACTAATCCACATAAATGTAACAGTTCGCGCCCAGACTTTCAACCCAAAAAATATTAAGACTCTACGGTTTAAATTTTGGGATGCAAAGGTTAATTATATATACTTTGTAAACTTTGTATTTAATACCACAATATTTCAGTCATACGTAGTTCCCTAGCCCGGGGGGGGGGGGGGGGGTGAGTTGGGGAGCAATCATTGTTAGACTTTTTGAAACGCTGAGGGTATTGTATTCAATTTTTGGAATGTGAGAATAGAATCCTATCCACATCAAACCTTCTCTAATTGCCCATTACTGGGACACAAGTTATATTTTGTAAACTAATATAATGGAAACCATACTGAATAAAATGTTGCAAGTACACTTCTTTACCTATAAATTACAGACAGACTCTAAATTTCTAAATCTGCACGTAACAGATGCAAATTGTTATTCTTCTTCATAAATATGAATTACAGTGCATTCTAGGGTGCTTTTACTGTGGAAACCTATGTAAGGAAGAAATCCTATAAAAACAAACGTAGCAAATTTATAAGTTGGTTTTCTGGTGTTAATGTTCTTTAAAATAAAAAAATACATATCAAGTGGGCTCCTTCCCTCAGGTCTCCCCCACCAAACTCCGTGTGTATTTGCCTTCTTCCCCGTACATGCCACATGCCTAGGTCATTTCAACTTCCTTGATTTGATCAGCCGTGTACATCATTAAGCTCCTGACTATGTAATAATCTCTATCTCTTTCTTATTTCTTTTCTCATAAGCCCAATTACCTTAGCACCCTACTCTCAAACACCCACAGCCTATGTACTTTCATTAAAATTCATGACCTATCCTCCCTTCTATACCTTTGTCTTCCATATAGTCTCCTCACTTCTTGTCTTGTTATGGTAACGTTACATGCATTTTCCTTCTATTCTACGCCTTCTACATGTTGTACCTACACACTAACCTGGATTTAATTATCATAATAATACCTGAAAGTCTTGATGCTCCTCATTCAACAATTCTTTCCATCCTCCTGCTACTTCATTTCTCTAACAGCAATCTATCTAACTCCATGATTCATATTTGCAATTATTAACATAAAAAGTAGGATATGCCAAATCGAAAACAGTAAGTCTGGAAGGTATGTGCGTGCCTTTTAGAGTACATTTTTCTAGAGTAGTGGTTCATGAAGGAAGTAAGGGTCAGATTCTTCTACAGTTCCTGCAAATTTTAATCAATTAATCACCACCCCACTGACCTCAGTGATATCTCTGTTGCTGTCAGTGATCATTGTAACTAACCTAATCAACCAGTGAATTTATGACATACTTCATTCTTAGTTTCGCTTCAACTTGTAGTAGCAGTTGGCCAAGCAATTCATGGCAATTGAAACGTATCTGCAATCGAACACCTTTCTGCACTACATTGCTCACATACTGGGCAAAGTTTGCTTCTGGTGTGACTTTTAAATACCTCCAACGAATGCAGTGAACTCAGCCTTAAGTTTCAGACACTTCATTGTGAAGTCAGGCTGACCAACATGCACATGTTTACTTCACAGAGCTCTGTTTGATGAAGTCACTGGCAGCATATTTCTTGCATCATATAGTACTATACAGATTCTGTTCTTGATGCAATGTCAGAGAGTTCTGCCAGAATAAATGAGGACAAAGGTTTCAGCAGCAGTGTGATTAAAGGAAAAATGCATTTTTTGTACATTCTTGCACATTTTTCCATATCTGAAATAGCATCGAGATTGCATATAAATGCACTAAGAATATAATTTTCATGTAAATTAAAATATATTCTGTAAATCTTTGTCTTATTATTCTTACTCAGACAATCCTCAAAGTACATACAATATAACTGGCAAATTTACTAATTAATGTACTTAGACACAAATCTGTAGTTATGAGTAAGAACTACTATTTCCTGCAATCTGACACTGTGTAACCTGTCATCAGATTAGGTAACACGTAATTCCAGCTACCTGGCCTGGTGGTGGAGGCAACAGGATCCACTGAAAAGTCGGTACACTCATACTGCACTAAAGAGTGTCACATGCGGATAACAACAATCTTCATGATCAACGTCAAACAATCTCACCACATAGAAGAAAGAGTGTTCACAAGTAATGAACTGCTTCTTGAGGGGAATGATTATGACATTACTACTCAGCATGTAAAAGTTGCTATGTCAACAGTTCACATTATCAGAATTGACTGGGTATGTTCTGGTTTAAATAGATTACATAATGATATTAAGTACAAGCAAACAGACATTACCTAAATAATGTTCAGTATAGAAAACTAATTTATTTGCAACTGAAATGTGGCCCATAAATTTTGTACACATACTTAGCTGTATTTTTATTTGGAGTGTGAATAATAATTTTTATGATGACAATAATAATGATAGTCAAAATTATAATCATAATGAAGCTGTACAAACAAATGTACAAATCAACAGCAACTGCCCATACTCAATTATGATAAGCTAAGGCAGGAGGTTAATATTTTGGATATAGCAGCACCTCAAAATAACAATCAGCAAGCCACAAATATGCAAGTACTGTGATTATTAAGACATGGTAAGGAAATCAAGCAAATGTGGCTAATGAAACAGGTCCACATTATGCCACTGACTGTATGGATTTCAGACAGAATCCCTTGAAATCTCAGCCAAACAAGGGAAATTAAAATCGAAATACTTACAAGTATCAATTTAATACAAAATTTTAGTGATTTTGGTGATATGCCATACAGTAAGGCATTTCATGAATAATTAAATGTTAGCACTGTAGATACAAGTACTCAACTGAGTCCATTTTAAACAATTAAGGTTGCAAAAACATATCAAATGATTTTAATTTTTAACTTTTATAACAAAACTATAAGCAAACCAGAAACTGGGAATAATTTCTATGAGTTTGAGAGGATATTATTATCATGTATCACCAACTTCTTACATAAACATAAACTATAAAGCAGATATGCAAAAATAGTAACTTATTTAAAATAAACTTGACACCACTGATGTAAAATTATGTGTAATTTTCAATTGGTATTTCTGGATGTTCTCCAAGATGATGATTGGCTGTGACAAACTTGTACGAGTGATAACAAAATAGTTCACATCTATAGACAAGTAGGTAATGTGATTGTTATATGTTGATTAGCTAGTCCATACAGTTGTGATGTTTGACCATTTCATGTTTTTGGGTGGAAAAAAAGGGAGAAAGGAAAACCAGCAGCATCAAGAATGACGACAACAACAACAACAAATGTATTTATTCACTTGTATTCATTACACTACAACACCTTGCTTGCCTCACCATGTCGACTGTAGAATTTGAAGGACAATAAGCGTAAAAACGTCTTCCCAGAACTTCTTTTTAAAAGACTATGTATTTATTGTGGCTTACAAATTTTTTAACCCCTGTTTGAAACACAGTCATTCATTGCTCCAGCCAGTATTTTCAGCTCTAGCACTACAACCTGTGATTGACCAAGTAATATGTGTTCTCACCCCTGTCCACCTGGCCCTAATTTCTGAGACAAGAAAGTGCCAGTAGGGTGAAGAACATCCCCCACAGTTCTGTGGTGAAACATCCACCTGAATAAAATTTAGTCACCCTAAAAATGGAGGCATCACATTTCTCTGAAATATCAAAACAAATCCATTACACTTAATGGTGTAAAAACCCCAAAGACCATCATCTGTATTCAGTACTTCAATACACGGTCATGGTTACTCAGAAAGTCATCACCTGAGTCACTTTTAATAGGGCTCAGCTAATATATCTAACCAGCGATTGTAAAACACTGCTTCAGTCAGCCTTTTGTTATTCTCCTTTTGCTAGTCCAGGATCTTGTGCTACAGTAGAAAGAAATGTCTTTAAATATAAAATCTGAGATAATCACTCTGCTCTGCCTGACTGTATCTAACTAACTCCATGGAGCAGAGTTCTTCTTGAGAAGCTAGCAGGTCGTCAGCTAGTCAAGAAATTCCCCGCATTTTATGGAACCCAAGGTTCATTACCGCACTCACAAGAGCCCGCCACCTGTTCCTATCCTGAGCCTTCTGTTGCTTAAGTTGTACCAAAGAATCAGTCCAGGTGTGAGGCTTTGTATAGTGATTCACAACTAGGTAATTTTTTTTATGGTGAAGAGTTGTTAGCACCTTGCCCAACCCCCAAGCTAGATGGCCACCCCTTATCGGCTGTCCGTGACTGCTTATTCAATGTATTCGCAGCTACCCTCCATATCCGGAGGCCGTTCCTCCATCCGCAACCCAAGGACGCGCCATGCCGTGGTGACAGGGACCCACTTGTCATGGCCTGACTGTATCAAGACTCCAAATATTTTATTGTGCAACAGCAGACTGCAACTGGATCTGGAAAAACAGCTGTCAAAACAGATCTTCCATTTCTGACTAGAATGAATTGTGTTACAAGATGTAAAACCATGTTGTCACTAGCACCAACATCTATTATTCTGGCTGGATGCTTGAAGCTTGAACACTGAAGCAGACAAACAGCTGACACAGTGTATCAACTGCAAAAGAAAACTTTCTAAAAACTTATACATACACATACATTCACCGATCCAATATCCACGCAAGTCGGATTGGATATGGAATTCGTCAAGAACAGAATAGATTGCAATATGCAATCAAGTCAATACACTGAGACACAAATGAGACTCAAAACTACATAAAATGAGCAAAACACTGTAAATAACAAGAGAATTTATCCTCACACATTAAGACAAGGTAACTATATCGATTACAAAATAATAAAAGAAGTAAAATATAAATAATAATAAGTCAACATTTATAGAAGGTTTACTTTAAACATACAAGAATCCTACAGTTCCATGAGAATACAACATGGTAATGCAAGTGGTTGTAATATATTTAAATATCCTAAACTAGTAGATCTTTCAATTAAAGTTTTAATAATACTATTTAAACAAGGAATTTATGGCAGAACCCATACAGCCCTATTATATTCCACAGATGTTTGCATATCTATTAGTGTTTTACTGCCATGGTGTTTTCATTATAATTTTTTGCAAATTTCTGATTTCTCCCATGTTTGATACATGTCACACCCATTGGTTTGATTCTCCTAATAATGTATGGTGAACAATGAAAATTATAAAGCTCCTCAGGATGAAATTTTCTTCAACCTCCTGACATACCTCCCTCCTAGGTCCAAACATTCTCCTCAGCACCCTTTCCTCAATCTATTTCATTTCTGTAATATGACAGACTGAGTTCCACATTCATACAGAATTACAGGTAAAATTACAGCCCGAGTACATTATAATCTTCACAATTTGTCAGCTAGTGAGATAAATACGTATAGATATACCCATACATTATGTGTGTGTTATTTACACAATGCTATATACTTTTACAATACTTATATGGATATAAATTTAGAGATTACCTTATTTTACCTTTATTATGTTGATTAAAATTTACAAAATATTGAAATTCGTGATTCCATGTAAAATTCCTGGGACTGACAGTGCTGTGTCTCCTGAAATAATAAACATTTTATTGAATAGTCACTACTTAATAACACATGTCTAGTGTTTAACATTTCTGCAAGATGTTAAGACTTGAAGCTTTTGTACAGATGTGGTTCTTGACAGGTATTTAAATTACTACAGAATCAAACTCCAACATTTTGGAAACCACTTCCCTGGTGATGTCTTATAATCCAAGAGATCTATGTTGCCTTCATATGCAGCACATCATATATTGATTTATAATCCACATTCATAAAGTTTTGATGTCAGAAGAAAAAAATATAAATACTTTCTGACAGTTGGCAAAAGTTTTAATTAACAAACAAAATTATTTTTCAGTTTTTTAAACCAACGAACGCACTTTTTTATTTTTTATTCTGTGATAATACCAAATGGACCAGTGAACAGTGAAGTGAACTTATCAATGTACCCTGATAATAGCCGAGTCACGGCCGAAACATATGTAGGATGAATTGAACAGAAATACGAAAATAAAAATAAAAGCGTGCATTCGTTGGTTAAAAAAACTGAAAATTAATGTCAAGATGCACGGTGAACACAACGTAAAATTAAACAAAATTATCTTTATGAGTGTGAACTATTTGAGGCATCCTGCTAGAAAACATCATCATGTGGAAATAATTGTCCACTTAGTGGTTTATTTTTCCAGTTTGGTGAAAACTTCGCTATTTTACTGTGTAACTGAAAGCAAGGAGCCTCCCCGATATCTTAACATCAGATATTCTGACACTGCAGAGCCCTTAATAAATATACATACCACCTTCTGCAGTGATGTGCAATGCTGTGATTATTTATGTTGTACTTGTTTCTCCTAGGTAACACTTCTAAAAATGGCTGACTCTAGTGATGATAGATATCAGTGGCAGAGCGATCATGTTAACTGTGTTAGCCTAGTTAACACTCTGAAAAATGAAAAGAATAAGAAGCCTTACTTTCATGTTGCAGTGGCATTCCATATCCTGGAACCAGGCCCGTAGCCACAGGGGTGCAAGTAGGTGCACTGCACCCACTGCAAATCTGGCTGCACCCACTGGAATTTGCAAAATATCAAAGGCAAACATGCTGATCAGAAGTGAGCTCCGTGAAGACCACATCACGGAGCTGATCCAGGAAAAAAAAGCACAGTTGCAATTGGCACAGAGGGTGAGCAGCAAACGATAGACAAATAATAGGTTACATACATACAGAATGCGGTATCATTCTAGTTAGAGTCCTATAGCGAAAGGGTAGGTGCGTTGGTTAGAGGGCTGTAGTGTATTCCACTGCTGTAAACCCTTTCGTCTGCAATGGTCCAGAAGGCTCCACTAACATCGTGACTGTTCTATGTATTGTGGCATATGTCTGGCACATTCAGCTGCAGTTGGGAAAGCTGGTACCACATGATATCATCCACGAAGCATGCCACTGTGATACGTAAGCTTGCTCGTTATCAAAAATGTATGCACTCGTATAAGCATGATGTTTTGTGCAATGTTATAGAGCGCATTATGTAATTGAAGTGTTGATTTTGTGTTCCTGAAAAAGGCACTTTTACACTTAAGCATGCATTATATATATATATATATATATATACACACACACACAAAGTATGTGTATAGTACAGCATTATATATGTATATAAACACATGTACATATATGCACCCACTGTGTTCATGGTCTGGCTATGGGCCTGCCTGGAACACAAGAGAACACGAACAGGGCTCTTGCTCCAGTCAGGCCATCACAGACTCTGTCACTGATTACTATATACATTGTTAGAAAACCCATATGGGCTTAGATGGTAAGTCTGAGAAACTGAGACCAGTGCAAGCAGAAGCAGAAGAATCATGATACACTGCTGCCCATGTTAGCTAAAATTCTTATGCTTACAAGCAATATCCATGCTTACTTGCATCTGTCACAGAGCAGTGGCCCCCAAATTGTGGTTTGCAGAGCCCTAAGCCTTCACACATGGATTGTGGAGACCTACAAGATGTGTCTTTGAATATTAATTTTCATTTTACAAAATTATTGAATGTAGAGTATGATGTCATTAAGAGAAACAGAAAGTCACTTTAATTGTGTAATATGTTGAATTAGCGGTGTGGTTAGTAAAGTATGCACAAAACTGCCTACAAACTGATGGTTCAAGACAAAAGAAACAAGGGAACTGATGAAACGGCAGTTTGACAACCGGACCAATAACAACAAAGTTCTCTTGAAACTAACAAATTTAGTTTGATTTGCATTACTTAAAAGTAATTAATTAGACTTTCCTTGGACTTCAGATATACATAAATGTATTTCATCATGTTTAAATTGTATATGCTTTATTGGTATGGGCAGTTGTCAAGTGTTCTTCTAAATAAAAAAGGCAAGAAGCAAGAAAAGCTTGGGAAACAATTATGTGGATTGCAGCATCAATTTCATGACATTTCAATTTGTAACTCTCACTGTGCATGTGTGCCATGTTTTGACTTGTAGTTATTCACGCACAGGACAAAGTTTGTGAATGTTTTGTACAAGATTTACAAAAAATAAATTTTTTGCCATGTTCAGATACCTCAGAGCAGTGTTGATGACGATTCTGGTCTTCTGGAATACAGAATAGTACAGAGGTACCAGCGTTTCTGAGGAGCCTGCTGCTTTCATCTTCAGCGTATTCTAGGAATATGTCTTCTTGGGCTACCCTAAAAATTGCATTTTTATGCCATAGGCGACAACACCATGTAGGTAGGAATCTAGACGTCAGGCTACACAGTACTGTATCATAGTGAGATACAATTCTCAGTCATTTTCTTGTATGCCATTCTTTTCTAAGACGAAAATCATTGAAACAGATAGACCAACCAACCTGTGTTCTCACAAAAGCCATGAAAAATTTGAAAAAAAGTTGTGCCATATTTCTGATTTTTGCTACAAAACTGATCCTTGTGTGGTTGTAAGTAATCTTAATCACTGTTTGTTTATCTCGTTTCCTTTTTCAGCTGAAAAAAAATATTTTGACAACAAATGGTGCAATGACATTACTTGTATTGAAGAAAGGTATAAACACTTGTAAAACTCATTAAATATCTTTCGGTCTTATATAAAAAATGAATCATGAAGAGTACAATCAACAAGTCAAATCAAATAGATACATTATTATTTGCTTGACAGATGCTATAGTTGTCATTAATGATAACAGATAAAAAAGAAAACCTTCTTGCAGACTTGAAGAAAACCTTGAATTATTTGTACCAACAAATGCACTAAGACAGTTTTTTCACTGTTTTCTTTATTATTACGATTAAGGGGGCATCGTAATAATAAAGAAAACAGTGAAAAAACTGTCTTAGTGCATTTGTTGGTACAAATAATTCAATTATAAAAAGATGCACGGTGAATATAAAGTGAAATTGAAAAAAACCGTCCAAATGTCTGTAACTCCATGACAGGTATGTTCACTGAAAACAATTGCTGCAAGGAATAGACCTACAAGCTGTAAGAAAAAATAACATAAGCTAAGTAGATTCTGGCTCTTTTTCTTAGTTTTCGTTCCCTGTTTCTTACTTTTACAAATATTTGCACATATTTGCATACCATCTTGGGTGACATATATACTCAACTGCCAAGATTTTCACAAGCCTTGGAATTTTGTTAGTAATTCTGAAAAATACTCAAGCTCTGCCACTTATTCTGAAACAGAAATTGCTGTTACATTCATGAACACAACTACAGCTTACAGCATACACGTTTAAGAAATGTGAGATTTAATGTCTCATGGCTGTGGCATTAAATAATGTTGTCTTCTGAAATGTGATACATTGCTGACTAGTAAAATATCACCTCTTTTACCCTGAAGATGGAGGCAGTAGGTTTCACCAAAATGCTGGTAAATTTGTATCAGTTTTCACAGGGTCACACCCCAGAAGGCAGTTTTCTTCAAGTTTTGGAATGTATATTTATGACCAAAACAAATGTGCCAAATTGATGAGAACTGGAGGAAGGAGGTGGAGGATTGGACATGTTTAATGTGCCAGCAATTCTGCAATGGCGGATTTAAACACTGAAAACAAGAAATAATTATAACAGCTGGTATGACATTTTCATATAGTAACTACATATTTCAAAGTCATTCACTGAATCAGTTGAAATGAAGAGTGCTGATAATTCCATGAACTGTGAACATTCCTGATCATAGCACCACTTATGCATTGCAATAAATTTATTGCAAACATATGTCATTTTGCATTTTATAAGTCTTGTGTAATGTTGAATTTTCTTGCCAGAAATTTTTATTTAAATAAAAAAATAGTTTGGGTTGTTCTGATAGGATTTTAACTGTTTTAACAAACTGGAAAGAATCAATCTGCTACACAATATCCCTATTCCTGTGCAAATGAAGTTATGTGAATTATTTATTAAGAGTTACTGCTACATTAATCTGCAAATTCATATCTTTTTTCAACATGTTATATACACTTTTAAAGAATGCAATGAGGCTAGCTCACACAGCCATGTTCCTGTGTTCATAGTAAACATTTTATTTCGTGAATGCTTGTTTTCACTGAATAAGTTGTAAAAATGTATACTTTTAGTCAAAGTAAATGGAAATCTTTGGTACATAAAACAATATAAAGTCAACCCATATCCTTTGCAAGTACTGCATAACTTTTGTCAGAAGTTGGTATTACCACAGTACACAATATTCATTCCAAAGTAATATTTAGGAGATTTTTCTATAAAAAAACCAAACCACACGGACACTGTTTGTACCATACTGAAGTTACAAAACTAAAAAATGCACAAAGTCCCATGTTTCTTTTCAATTCAATTGTGTTATGAATTTCACCATGCACAAACATTATACAAAATAATAATTTATTTAAAGTAAAGAACTCAGCTACAAGTACTCTTTCTGCACCATCTTTACAGGACTGAATGTGTAAACTATTATAATAAGCTGACTGCAAGCAACTATAAAAACAAATGTTTCGTAGGTACAAGATATTTTAATTTTAAGCAGTAATAACAAGAAATTTTCTTTTATTGTTTGTAAGAATAAATTGTCGTCTCTACTTTTCATTTCTTGCTTACCATTTTACTTAAATGTGAAGTAAAGTAAGGAGAGAATTAAAACATGACATTGATATGATGACGTATCAAACTCTCAAAGCAATGTTACAATGATAACATATTGTTACACTTTAATTTTTTAAAGTAGAGTTTAATTTTTCTTCTTGTTTCACCTCAGTACATCTGGATCACTCTTTGGTACACAAAGCTCCTCACATGTGCTGAATTATTTACTTGTAGGGATTCATTAATCGTATTCAGCTCCAATAGTGATGCTCATCTCGTCCGAAACAATGAGTGTCTGGTGATACCATCGGTTTGTGTCCAACACAACTGCAAACAAATTGAATTCATTACAAGCACTCAGTCATATTCAATCATACACAAACTATTATGGAGTTTTATCGACATGCATTTTTGTCTTGATGGCATATCTGCAGGCTCAAATAAATTATTTGTTGATTTTGTCTCATATTACAAGTACAGGCAGTTTCTGAGTTACGTAATATGTGACTTATGTAAACTCGGAGTTACATAAAAAATTATTTAGTACTACATTTATGATATTTATAATACTCTGTTATTAATACCCTATTTATTGAATATAATTTATGTGTGTTTTGTATAAAAATACTGATAGAAATAACATTTTAAACATGTACACTGACGTTGTAAAAACCGTATACATAACCCATGAGTTGTGATAAATAAGCAAAGGTGGGATCAGTTCCGACTTACGTAAATTTCAGGTTACACAAACGTTTCAGGAACAGAACCCTTACATAACTTGTAAACTGCCTGTATAGCAGAATGTTTAATGTACAATTTACTTTTATGAAGAATGTTGTGGAATATTGCCAATTGCCACGACAGTAATACACAAAGTGAGACATTCAACATCTGTTTACTTGAACTTTTAACACAGTATATCAGTTATGGGAAAATGTTATTACAGATGAGATTAAAGCTTGAAATGTTAAAATAACTTAATGCTGAGAACCCATGCAGCAGTCTCACTATACCACAACTGAGAAAACATGAATGTAGAGTAAACTCTAACTGGCACAAACATTTTAAACAGCCCATTATACATCAACATAAATGTGATGGATGCCATACGCCTGTGTTATCAATAATGACCAAATAAGCAGTCAAATTACAGTCCAACAGAACTGTATATTTAATATTACTACAGGCCAACTGCATGTTTTGGTCCCCTTGGGCCATCATCAGGCTTTTGTATAAAATCCTTATTGAAATAAAATTGTAATAACATGGCAGGTAATTGTGAGATCTCACAAAAAGTGTCTATTTATGTTTAGTCTTTTACCTTTATTTTAAGCATTTTTATACAAAAGCCTGATCATGATCCAAGGGGACCAGAACATGTAGCTTATCTGTAGTAACATAAACTATACAGGTGAGATGGATGGTAATTCGTTTGTATATCACATCAATACAGCCTACAAACCAACTTGGTAAACACAAAGTTTCAATCACAACTAAATTCTTTTATTTATTTTTTCTCGAATATATTTTGGATTGTATGTCATTATGGAAGAGATGTTTATGAAATATGTGCTTGCACCTCGTACCTAATAACATATACAGATACATATGTATATGAATTATACATTATAATATATGTTAAAATATATGCATAAATGTAAGATGTATAATTAAAAGTTTACTTTACTCAGCAGTGTGTTACTAAAATGTAAATCATTACACATTATTGAAATGTATATTGCAGGAATGTGTTTGGTTAGTGTGGTCACTGACTACGAGGTGGATGAACTGAGTTTGATTCCAGGCAAGGGAAAGAATTTGTGACCTCGCTGCCACTTCAAGACCAGTTCAGGGACCCACACACACTCCTATCCATTTTGTACCGGGAACTATTTCTCCAGGGACAAAGCAGCCGGGGCATGAAGTTCACCACTCACCTCCAACTAGTTTTTATGTGAGAATGCTAGAACTGCGCCTTCATTCCCTATTGTGTCACATGGCAAGATGCTTAATTAAACACAGGAAAAAATTTGGTCTTGCAGGAGAAATGTGGCGTGAAAGAGCAGACCAAATCCAACTGGCAGAGGAGTAATTCTATTGGCAAGCTTTTGTAAAAACTGTAATGGGCATTTGAATTCCATAAACTGCAGGGGATTTCTTGACTAGGTGAGAAACTGTTGGCTTCTCAACAAGGATTTTGTTAGAACTAGTAAACTAAAGGGAGATGAAATAGAATAGAACGGTATAGCTTGCCCATTACACAGAGACGCCTCTTGTGTGGAGCAGAGATTGTCCACTGGTTACTAGACTGCCTTCATTTAAAACAATTCTTCTTCACATCAACTGGAATTGGTGTAAAGATGCTTCTTGTAAATGACTAACAGGGCAGCTGACAGCGGATTTGGGCGCCGGCGAAAAAATTTTTCAGCCCCCCCCCCCCCCCCCCCACAAGGGCACAAATCTTTACACTAAATCGTAAAGACTGACTCTCAGTTGTAGAGTGACTTGGGCTTGGTCTGAAAGGGTTAATTGGTACAGTCGACAAATAATGGTACTGCCGAGAAAGACAAAAACATATGCAACATAGTCGGGCCCCGGGCCCCCTTCCGAACACCCAGGCCCCAGTAATTTGTACCGGCTCCCCTCCCCTCTCGGCACTGATGACGAAACGTTCTTACAAACTGTTGGTAAAATACAAAAGTAGAGCCCCTGTAATATTTTGAACACACGACAACAATTTTATTACTGTAGCCTAATTGTTACAAGCAAAGTGTCAATACGTGTTGGTAAATCAGTTCAAAATACTGACCTTAATTAATAATGTCAATCCGCCATTGTCATATTCAGTCATTCGTGTCAGGGCATAGCGCTCATCTTAACAAGTGGGTCGAACTATACATAACCCATTCAATTCCACCGACCTCCATACATGGTTGGGAAATGGGCTGAGTTTAATTTAGCAGCGCCCCACCATGAGTGAGTGAACGGAGAACTGAACAGCTGAAACTTCACTTATGCTCTCGCTCTGCTTCGGTCTTGCGCACCGCCTGCCTCGCACCAGACGCTATTGAGGCGAAAAAAAAGATAATGCTCTCAAACATGCTATCAAAAATTGCTACTTTCACAGTACAGCGAAATTCACTGTATCAGACGAAGAGTTAAATAACAGTGTTTTGTAATTAACACATCAACAAACTTATGCACTTAATACAATACATTCAGAAGCAAGTATAGAACTTCTACATGTTTCGGCACCGGTGTGCCATCATCAAGGAGTTATTCAGAACAAAGGAATATAAGGCCAACAGCATGTAGGTACTGTGTCTGCCTTCTTAATATGATTAAAATATTAAGATTCTAAAATATACAAAGTTAATAATCATAAAATAACAATGCTGTAAATTTAAAATAGTATACCACAGCGCCTGACACGACACACTTAACACGCTCTATCAGGACGAGATCCCTTCGGATCACATTAGATCGGGATGTGTGTATAGATGCACCATACAGAGTGTAAACAGCTGGAAAATTGAAAATTTTAAATTTACAACATTGTAATTTTATGATATTAACTTTATTATTATATTAATACTTTAATCATTTTAAGATAAGATAACCATGGCTCAACAACACCTCCATATGGGCTCGGCCTCCTCTTGCCTCCTCTTTTCGAGGTTACTAAGTCGTGCGCATTCGTGGCAGTTGGTGACTGGTAAACTGGCCGCGCTACTGTTTCTATCGATCCTGATGTGCCCGCCAGAGCCATCTGGCAGGCAGTCAGGAGACTTGGGTGAGAAATGGAGGCAATTTGGCTTACGCAACATTTTTATTCATGCCCGTAAGGTTCTTTTACATGCCGTAAATCTACGACATGGGACCGACGGCTTTACTTCCCCTCCGAAGGAAGTGGTGCTCCGGATTTTTATCACCCTTAAAAATCCATCGACCTCGGTCGGGATCGAACCTGCGAACATTGGGTCCAGTGGCGAGCACGCTAACCACTAGTCCACCGAGGGCGACAACAAAGGAGACACAATACCTAAATTAGCTGTTGGTCTTGTTACTCCTTTGTTCTGAATAACTGCCTGATGATGGCACCCCGCTGCCGAAACATGTAGAAGTTTTATACTTGCTTCTGAACGTATTGTACTAAGTACACAAGTTTGTTGATATATTGATTATAAGAATATACATGTTATGAGGAACATAAATAAAAGAGTGTTTTGTGTTTTACTCTGACACGATCTTGTTTCAATGAACGGAAAAATAAAAGCACAATGAAATTAATAATTAAGTGATAAGTAAATCAAAGACTTCACTTTACCAACACATGCACTATATTCTTACAATAATATTGTACACCCCTACATATGTTTCGGCCGGTTACCGGCACTAAGCAGCCAAATGGTGTAGCACGCAAGGAATAATACGCAACAACAGAACACAGAAATCTGCACATTTCTACGATTTCCAACTTACAAGATCGACTGCCAGTAATTTTTAAATATAACAAAGAACATGTAAAAATTTTATAATTTTAATTTCTGTATATTACATATTCCCTAGAAATTTAAAGTTGAACTCATTGAGAACCACAGTTTTATTGAAATAGTGTTTTACTCTAAGACGATGTACAACTTTTATAATTGATGTATAGTCTATTGTAAAGTCTTTGACCCCCTGAGGATGGCCGGTAACCGGCCGAAACATATGTAGGGGTGTACAATATTATTGTAAGAATATAGTGCATGTGTTGGTAAAGTGAAGTCTTTGATTGATAGCATGATGCACGGTGAATAATTAAGTGATCAGTAAATGTTTTTGATCTCACTGACCAATTATGAGCGGCGTCTAAAATTAGGCCTACGTGATTTAATAAGTCGAAAAACGCGATGTCTGGGGTTCACACAGCGGCGATGCTGAACTTTGAAGTCTTCTGGGATATTACGACGTGCCGTCTGGTCGTCAAAGGCAGAGCTCTACCGTAACAAGTCATGAAGACTCAGAGGGAGATGGAATGTTGGACATCCATCCTTACTTTGACATCCGGCACACTTTACACACTTTTATTTATACAAATTATACACTTCCGAGTTCCCTGTTGTCAATACCAACATAACGGTATGCATATTTATGAGAAGGCGGAGATGCCAACAATGTTCCGTGTAGCGCGTTTAAATTCTTTGCGTTGATAGATAGAACCTATTAAAAAGTATGCAGCGATTGTTAAGATAAGTTTATAGACAGAACCTATTAAAAAGTATGCAACGATTGTTAAGATACGTTTATAGATAGAACCTATTAAAAAGTATGCAGCGATTGTTAAGATAAGTTTGTAGATAGAACCTATTAAAAAGTATGCAGCGATTGTTAAGATAAGTTTATAGATAGAACCTATTAAAAAGTATGCAGCGATTGTTAAGATAAGTTTATAGACAGAACCTATTAAAAAGTATGCAACGATTGTTAAGATAGTTTATAGATAGAACCTATTAAAAAGTATGCAGCGATTGTTAAGATAAGTTTGTAGATAGAACCTATTAAAAAGTATGCAGCGATTGTTAAGATAAGTTTATAGATAGAACCTATTAAAAAGTATGCAGCGATTGTTAAGATAAGTTTATAGATAGAACCTATTAAAAAGTATGCACGATTGTTAAGATAAGTTTATAGATAGAACCTATTAAAAAGTATGCAGCGATTGTTAAGATAAGTTTATAGATAAAACCTATTAAAAAGTATGCAGCGATTGTTAAGATAAGTTTATAGATATAACCTATTAAAAATATGCGATTGTTAAGATAAGTTTATAGATAGAATCTATTAAAAAGTATGCAGCGATTGTTAAGATAAGTTTATAGATAAAACTATTAAAAAGTATGCAGCGATTGTTAAGATAAGTTTATAGATAAAACATATTAAAAAGTATGCAGCGATTGTTAAGATAAGTTTATAGATATAACCTATTAAAAATATGCGATTGTTAAGATAAGTTTATAGATAGAATCTATTAAAAAGTATGCAGCGATTGTTAAGATAAGTTTATAGATAAAACATATTAAAAAGTATGCAGCGATTGTTAAGATAAGTTTATAGATAAAACATTAAAAAGTATGCAGCGATTGTTAAGATAAGTTTATAGATATAACCTATTAAAAGTATGCAGCGATTGTTAAGATAAGTTTATAGATAGAACCTATTAAAAAGTATGCAGCGATTGTTAAGATAAGTTTATAGATAGAACCTATTAAAAAGTATGCAACGATTGTTAAGATAAGTTTATAGATAGAACCTATTAAAAAGTATGCAGCGATTGTTAAGATAAGTTTATAGATAAACCTATTAAAAAGTATGCAGCGATTGTTAAGATAAGTTTATAGATATAACCTATTAAAAATATAGCGATTGTTAAGATAAGTTTATAGATAGAATCTATTAAAAAGTATGCAGCGATTGTTAAGATAGGTTTATAGATAAAACATATTAAAAAGTATGCAGCGATTGTTAAGATAAGTTTATAGATAAAACATATTAAAAAGTATGCAGCGATTGTTAAGATAAGTTTATAGATATAACCTATTAAAAATATGCGATTGTTAAGATAAGTTTATAGATAGAATCTATTAAAAAGTATGCAGCGATTGTTAAGATAAGTTTATAGAAAAACTATTAAAAAGTATGCAGCGATTGTTAAGATAAGTTTATAGATAAAACATATTAAAAGTATGCAGCGATTGTTAAGATAAGTTTATAGATAGAACCTATTAAAAATTGCGATTGTTAAGATAAGTTTATAGATAGAACCTATAAAAATATGCGATTGTCAAGATAAGTTTATTACAGCATGTAAAGTCATAAATTTCTTTTTGTCTGATACGAATAAAAAACGACGATTCTGAGATCTGGCACGGAAATAATCATAAATGCCCCATATTTTTTTTTGTAATTTAGATATTTGTATTGTTGCTTCCTAAAAATATCGGAAAAGCGAAATTTTCAATTTTTTTTAGCAAATTCCAGGCGACGGACTACTACGCACGTAAGCTCTGCACAAAAGTAGATCCATTCACTACACGAGACAGTTATAGTATGATATTATCTACCCCCTACAAATATGGTAGAATTTAAGAAAAATTACACTTCACAAGCTTTCTCCAGATCTTCGCGTATTAACTACGAAATGTTCCATCTTTCTCGGCGTACCGAAATCCATCTTCATTAACAGATAGGCTCTCTCATAATTTGCACACTGATGGTGGACATAAGTAATTTTATACGTACAGAAATGGACTCATTGCAATGTTCATAACCACAAACGACACGCACAAATTTGAGGGCATTAAAAATACAACACTCCATGGAGCAGCGTCAATCTTGAACAGCCAATAGTCTCTCAGCTAGTCATTAAATTCTCCGCAATTCATGGAACCAAAAGGTTTCCTGATCCAGAGCAATCCATTCCACGCCCTTCCAACAATTTCTTTAAGACCCATTTTAATATTATCCCCCCATCTACGCACAGGTCTTGCAACTAATCTCTGTCCTTCAGATGTCCCCATCAAAACCCTGCATGAACTTCTCCATCTCCATACGTGCCACATGCCCCGCCCATCTCATGTTTTTTAATTTGATCACCCTAATAATATTTGGTGGCCGATCCCAGTGGCCGCGCGGTCTAAGGCGTGGGTCTGCGGCCGTTCACTTGCTGGGATTGTGGGTTCGAATCCCGCCGGGGGCATGGATGTCTGTCTGTTGTGAGTGTTGTGTGTTGTCAGGTAGAGGTCTCTGCGACGGGCTGGTCACTCGTCCAGAGGAGTCCTACCGAGTGTGGTGTGTCTAAGGCCGCGTTCTCACGGGGCTTGAACCACGCGCGTGAATCACACTTTCGTGGGCCACTACCCGTGTGAACGCGGAGTCGTGGACCTTGAGTGTGACGTCAGCAGTCCACGATCCTGTCGTGGCAGGATCAAACCATGTTTGATTTTCAGTCGTGGTACTGGCGTTCGTGATGTAAAAGATGTCCTAACGTGTGCTAAGACTCAGTGACAACGAAACGTTACGTTGGATTTATATCAAAATAAACCTGTTCTGTATAATGCCACTTTGGAGGAGTATCGGGATCAAGATTTAAGGGCGGCGGCAGCAAAACGAATATCAGCCGCTTTACACATATCTGGATTCGGACCTGCAGAAATGTTAGTGAAGTTAAACACTTGAGAAGTTCATACTGTCAGAAAGCAGCAAGCCAGAGATCGGGATTTTATGTGCTAAACTTACATAAAACACAGAGCACACTACGGCACAGCCCTCAGCAACTGTCCCGTCCATTGTTACGATTGTACTGACACATTTTGTCCGTGTGAACAGCTCACGCTTTCCACCAAGCGTGGAGGCAACACGAGTGAGCACGCCAGTGTGATTCACGCGCGTAGTTCACGCCCCGTGACAACGCGGCCTAAAAGTGTGATCGTGAAGCCTCGATAATGAGGCGGCCCTGGCCCACTAGGGGCTGTTGCGCCACTTGAAAAAAAAAATTTGGTGAGAAGTACAGATCATGAAGCTCCTCATTGTGTAGTCTTCTCCATTCCTCCGTCACCTCGTCCCTCTTAGGCCAAAATGGCAAATACAACAAGACTCAACCGATCTATTTGTGACAGTTTACCAACGCAGTGTTAAAGATCGTAGTGCTTCTAATATATCGGTACATCACTTTAAGCTGTGTGTGGTGTGACAAGCCAGGAAAGAATCACATCACAGGCCTGTTAGACCGCCACGTCGTCACCAGTTAGCTTGTAGTGATGACGCTTTTCTTCGTACACCCTCCCCCATCTATATTTGGAAGTAGGAAGCGATCCCAGACATTCCCCAGCTTCTGTGGTGTATACAGCCATTCACCCACCCACTCACACACACACACACACACACACACACACACACACACGCAACGTTATATTTGTTACGTCTTTCAAGCAATCAGAAAATATTTCTTGTTTTCTAAGCAGCAGCTCTTGGAAGAGCACACATATACAGGGTATACACAAAAGAATGGTGCAGTTTCAATGTATATTATATGAATACCGCACCATTCTTTTGTGTATACTCTGTATATAGGATAAACCACACAGAATATTTCACATTATATTAACACATCTGGCATGTACAAAACAAAATGGGAGAAAGAAATGTGGCCACAAAGTTTCGGTGACCCTTATCAGTTAAACGCGAAGTTATTGTAGGCACCGTCCAGTTCAACAGAACGGACAGTACGTTAAAATATTTTAACTTCACCTCATTTTTACGAAGTCAGAAATACATTACCACTCGTGAGTTTTTATTTTTGATAGAAAATAATGTTTCTTTAAACACTTTTTTCGTCGGTACTGCAAGAAGCCCATATTAGCGTGTCTTAAAACGAGTGTCGGAACTGTGGTAACGGTGTCAGCACAACGGTGCTGCATTGTTACCTCACTGTTATGAGCACAAGCCCTCATACAGCTTGTGACTGTCAGTTACAGACATTTCGGAGGAGTTTCCTGCCTTCATCTTCAGGGCAACAAGCTACTCCAAAATCTCAGTAACTAAATACTAATCCACACGGCGTCATAAACGAGAAGTCTTAAATCGTCATCAACATCGCCGTGAGAACCTGAACTCTCGATGCTTCTTAAGTCCTGTAACTTGTGAGCTGGTGTGAGTGTGATGTTGGAACCCACAATTAGGCGAGTGTGATGTTGGAACCCACAATTAGGTGTGTGAGATGTTGGAACCCACAATTAGGTGAGTGTGATGTCGGAACCCACAATTAGGTGAGTGACATTGGAACCCAAAATTTGGCGAGTGTGATGTTGGAACCCACAATTAGGTGAGTGTGATGTTGGAACCCACAATTAGGCGAGTGTGATGTTGGAATCCACAATTAGGTGAGTGTGATGCTGGAACCCACAATTAGGTGAGTGTGATGTCGGAACCCACAATTAGGTGAGTGACGTTGGAACCCACAATTTGGCGAATGTGATGTTGGAACCCACAATTAGGCGAGTGTGATGTTGGAACCCACAATTAGGTGAGTGTGATGTTGGAATTCACAATTAGGTGAGTGTGATGTTGGAACCCACAATTAGGTGAGTGTGATGTTGGAACCCACAATTAGGTGGGTGTGATGTTGGAACCCACAATTACGTAAGTGTGATGTTGGAACCCACAATTAGCTAATATGTTGCTTAATTACCTTTTATCTTGTGCTTTTAAAACAATATGAACTGTAGTTGTCGATGGACTTGAAGAAAGACCGCAGTATTTTTGTTGTCATTGAAATTTCTTAATATCTCCGAGGTTTGATATTCTTACAGCGATATTGCTGACGATTCAAGTCTTCTGGGATTTGACGCCGTGTCGCCGACGGTTCGAGGAGGCATAATGCTCTCTAAACATCGGTAAGTATTTACCAACCGACACGGCTTAACACCCCAGAAGACTTGAATCTTCGTCTCTACATTTCTTTACAGAGAATTTCAAATCAGTTTACGTACCGAAAAGACAAAATTGATTATTCCCCCCTTGAATTTATACAGGATTAGTAAAGCTGTTGAACCAACAGGCTAAGTAGCCTAAATCAGCGACAACACAGCAAGAAGTTTAACATCACCAAGGTTGCATAAATCCCGGGGGCTAGTTCGCCCGGGCGACTGAATTTTGTACAGTGGCGCCTAATGTTTGTGGGACCTCAGTATGAGACTTCCTTCATGTCATCCTTCAGGGGCCTAAAATTTTGAGATGACTCCTACATTTTTGGGAAATCTGTGCATTCCTGAACGTCACTACAGGCCGATACTAGACCTGCTTTCTAATTCCAGCCAGTTCCCCTTCTAAAAACTTTTCCTAAGATCCATTCATGGTTATTTATTTATTTTTTATTATTTTGATGTTATTCTCGTCGATCCCAGTGGCCGCGCGGTCTAAGGCGTGTGTCTACGGCCGCTCGCTTGCTGGGATTGCGGGTTCGAATCCCGCCTAGGACATGGAAGTCTGTCTCTTGTGAGTGTTGTCTGTTGTCAGGTAGAGGTCTCTGCGACGGGCTGGTCCCTCGTCCAGAGGACTCCTACCAAGTGTGGTGTGTCTGAAAAGTGTGTGTGATCGTGATGCCTCGAAAAATGGGGCGGCCTAGGCCCCCAAGGGGCTGTCGAGCCATTGAAAAAAAAATGTTATTCTCTTCCCATAAACTTTCATCACCAACATTACCAAAGCTTAAGCATTTTTTAAGTATATTTAAACAACTAAATAGAAGGAAAAATATTGTGGAAATATTACGGTTGTAGAGAGAATACTATTTGAAATAAGTATTATTTACAGACACTCCCCAACTGACGCAATAATTACGTTCCACAAGGCAAAGTGCAAGTCGAACGTTGGCGGAAGTCGGAACTAAGTACACGTATGGTCAAGTGCACATACAGTTGAACCCGGTTATAACGACATCGGTTTATACGACACTTCGCCTATAGCGTTAGATATTCTATGGTACTAATTAGTCACTGTTAACCATAACATTATAGCCCTCGGTTATAACGACACTCGTTTATAACGACACAAAATATTCAGTCCCTTTCATGACGTCATAACCGAGTTAGACTGTAATATGTACACACACAAAAAAAAAGGCTATTTGAAATCCAAACTACAGCAAGTTGGAACCTGATCGGCCGCAGCATGACCGCCTCGCTGTTTGTGTTATCGCCCAGCAGTACTGTCCCACCACATTCGTTCAACTGCGCCTGCATTCCCGCAAAGAAAAATTCAAAGCGCTTTCCAAAAAAATTACCATTTCAATTCTTTCACGTTTTTAGAATTGAGCAAGTCTGAAATTGTTTAACTTCAAATTGGACAAGTCGGGGAAAGTGTCTAAATTTGACAATAAACATACGTTTTAAAGCGCCAGGTATAAATTACAATAGCTGATGGCACAGCGCATTTGGTTCATTAAGCCGTCATTTAAAATCACTGCAAATATACCTGAATGTAATCCATCAGTCAGGGCACCCTCAACCTTGACCATCCTGTTCTATAGTTTAATTGACGCGTTATAATCTCTAATACCCTGAGTAGACACCCACTGAAATAATGGCTAGCAGCACGCTCTGTCCACGTAAGCGGATGTAGAGAGCACTTGAAATACAGAAATAGCTAATTACGTCATGTGTGACGTGGTGTGTTCATGTGTGAGTGTTGATTACAGGAACCATCCATGAAGGTGTTGGGCCACTACCCGCATTCTAGGGATTCTAGAACACCAGCTGTAGGTTCAAATATGGTAAATTCGCTTCTGCAATTCAAGCGTGTAAATAACTGACGTAAGCTGCCATAACCGTATTTTAAAATAAAACACATCCTACATTATTTTTTTATCTAATTACAAACAAGTATAGTAATTTGTTTTAAACAAAGTCCATTATAGAAACAACGGAAGTTTAGTGCATCTTTTAAATTGATGGGTACTTTGCTAGGCAGCTTAATTTTTCTCCCTGAAAAGTTCGACATTATTTGGAACCTTTACGCAGGTACGTGTCCATTCTTAAGTAGTTCTCTGTAACGTAAGTTACACAGAATTCGTAATCCTTCAATTCCGTACTCGGTGCACTGTACGGACCTATAATTCTTAAAATGCAGCCGGCCTTGGTGTACCGTACAGACTTGAACGAATTTAAAAAACCCCCTCCGTTCTGGGCAGTACTTGGAATTTAAACCCCAGCGTCATTGAAGAGTTAAAAACGACCTGAATTTGAGCTACATTCAATCCTAGTACATTACTGTTACGCTGATTTTCTCTGTGTTCTCTTTTCTCATTTCATTCATCCTACAGTTCGTTATGTTCACAATTCATTACCCTCAAACGCAATCAAAGTTAAAAAGTTAAGTAGCTTGTACAGAGTCAATAATCACGACACAAAGTCTTGACTACGACAGACGAACGTAATTTTACAGCCTTATAATTGTAAATCGTAATGAACTGTCGGTATCTGTCGTCTTTCAAAGACCTACTTACGCTCTACATTAACTGACTCCAAACATGCTGACGGTGTGTAACGTTTGCTTGTACGAAGAATGTGGAAATCTTAACTCAAAGGATAAACGTTCGAGCGAAAGGGGGAAGAAAACAGAACTGTTACGATATATTGGAACGCGCAGTCCAGAAGAAAAGCCTAGGGAAAACTAGGAATACGAGACGGTCACATTTGAATAATAACCATAGCCATATTTGACTGAAGGAATCAGGGGTGTCCCAAGTCTGTTTGACAGTTAACTCCTGCCGTAACAGATTTTATGGAATACAAATGAGGCGCATTCTACCCTAGTTTGAAGCAAGAACCAATTCCAAAGCTTGCAAACTAGTATATATACAAACACACGTTCAGGCGGCACGACTACACACCTGCTATATTTTTCGTTGTAAATAGCGATCTTCAGGCAGTCCATTAAATTACATGTAAAACAGTACAAATTACAGAGCCTATTTTGTAACGATGGGATCACGTGTTATTAAATATACATTAGCATTGCAAAACTGCAGTTTCCTATTCAAAAGGTAATTTCTCTGTAACTTTCTTGGAAACATGAATGTGAAAAGTGTATTAAAATAGTGGAAACATGAATGTGAAAAGTGTATTAAAATAGTGGAAACATGAATGTGAAAAGTGTATTAAAATAGTGGAAACATGAATGTGAAAAGTGTATTAAAATAGTGGAAACATGAATGTGAAAAGTGTATTAAAATAGTGGAAACATGAATGTGAAAAGTGTATTAAAATAGTGGAAACATGAATGTGAAAAGTGTATTAAAATAGTGGAAACATGAATGTGAAAAGTGTATTAAAATAGTGGAAACATGAATGTGAAAAGTGTATTAAAATAGTGGAAACATGAATGTGAAAAGTGTATTAAAATAGTGGAAACATGAATGTGAAAAGTGTATTAAAATAGTGGAAACATGAATGTGAAAAGTGTATTAAAATAGTGGAAACATGAATGTGAAAAGTGTATTAAAATAGTGGAAACATGAATGTGAAAAGTGTATTAAAACAGTGGAAACATGAATGTGAAAAGTGTATTAAAATAGTGGAAACATGAATGTGAAAAGTGTATTAAAATAGTGGAAACATGAATGTGAAAAGTGTATTAAAACAGTGGAAACATGAATGTGAAAAGTGTATTAAAATAATGGAAACATGAATGTGAAAAGTGTATTAAAATAGTGGAAACATGAATGTGAAAAGTGTATTAAAATAGTGGAAACATGAATGTGAAGAGTGTATTAAAATAGTGGAAACATGAATGTGAAGAGTGTATCAAAATAGTGGAATCATGAATGTGAAAAGTGTATTAAAACAGTGGAAACATGAATGTGAAAAGTGTATTAAAATAGTGGAAACATGAATGTGAAAAGTGTATTAAAATAGTGGAAACATGAATGTGAAAAGTGTATTAAAATAGTGGAAACATGAATGTGAAAAGTGTATTAAAATAGAGGAAACATGAATGTGAAAAGTGTATTAAAACAGAGGAAACATGAATGTGAAAAGTGTTCAGAAGAGAGAAAGGCAAGAGTAAATTAAGTTTTTACGATGGACTGATATTCGTTTCTTCCACAAGTTTGTACATATAAAAAAAACAACTTCAGTTTCTAACGGTTTCTAACACAAAGCCATGCCTTGTGGCATCTTTCTCTTCAGTATTTTTAACACATTTAATGAAATGTTTTATGGAAGCTCTTCAATAAATTTACTGGCAAGAAATAAAATTGTTTCTACTCCAAATAAAAAGCTACCTTACTTGAAAAGTTTAATAATACTTTATACGATATAAAGTCATTTTAAAAATAAATTTATCTGTATCTCAGTAAAAAAATGTTTAGACAGTAATGGCATAGGCCTAATTATGTTAAGTAAATACTTTGAGAGAGATTTCATTTGTACGTCGCATAAAGCAAATAAAAACCTTAAAAAAAAGAGACGTTTAAATAGGGACAATACAAACTAAAGCCATTATACAGCCAGTCTGTTTTCGTCTATACAGAACTGTACATAATGGCAGTAGGACTCGCAACCGGAGGCCGAAATAAATGACAGGCCAGATTACACTGTGATAGCTACTACAGAGCCGCGGGTCTTGTGACTGATGTACAGATCCTGAAGTAATACACAGCGATCCCTCCCACAACACAACAGACGTACGCCCAGCTGATCCCTTGTGGGGTTTCCCACACTTACATAGTCCATTACTAGAATGCACACAGCATGTACGTGGTACAGTACAAGAGAAGATTTATGGGGACTGGACAAAACATAAAGCTGCCTTATTAATTTAAGTATTGACAAGGGTTTATGGGACAATCAGCAAATCTCAGACAGGAAGCTAGTTACTGGGTATGACACACCAAAATTTTCAGAACACTTGTCTGCCGGCAGGTATAAACCCTTTAAAGACCAAAATTAACCCAAATTATGTATAAATATGCAGCTCGTACCGCGCAGTAAACACAGGCAGTCTCAATTTTAAATGATCCATAACCGTGCATTGAGCAATTACATATGATATCAAAACCAACAGATGTACGTAAGTGTATCAAAGTATATTATACACACCGTATACCTCCTACATGTTTCGGCCATTCATGTGGCCATCTTCAGGGAGGTGCATTACAAAGAATACATACATCGAAATATTACTGAAGTTTTTGGAATCAATTGACAGATATACAATATTAACTAACTAACTAACTAACTAACTAACTCCATGGAGCAGAGTACTTCTTGAGAAGCCAACAGGTCGTCAGCTAGTCAAGAAATTCCCCGCGTTTTATGGAAACCGAAGGTTCATTACCGCACTCACAAGAGTCCGCCACCTGTCCCTATCCTGAGCCATATCAATCCAGTCCACCCCCCCCCCCATCCCACTTCTTGAAGATTCATTTTAATATTATCCTCCCATCTACGCCTCGGTCTTCCAAGTGGTCTCCTTCCCTCAGGTCTCCCCACCAAAACCCTGTATGCACCTCTCCCCTCACCCATACGTGCTACATGCCCCGCCCACCTCATTCTTCTCGATTTGATCACCCGAAAAATATTTGGTGATGAGTACAGATCATTAAGTTCCTCGTTATGTAGTCTTCTCCATTCCCCTGTTACCCCGTCACTCTTAGACCCAAATATCCTCCTCAGCACCCTATTCTCGAACACCCTCAGCCTATGTTCCTCCCTCAGTGTGAGAGACCAAGTCTCACATCCATACAAAACAACAGGCAAAATTATAGTTCTGTATATGAAATATAATATTAAATTTTAAAAATAATATGTTTTAAAATACATATTAAAGACTAAAATACAGACAGAAATGTTTGATTCTGATGGGTAACGGACAGTATGTGTGTAGTAAATCACTATGCACGTAGGGATGTGTGAATGTGTGTGAATCACAAATAGCTCTATCTGTATTTTAATCATATCTCATACATAACTTTAATATACTACTTGTATTACAATTTTAATACAATTCCAAGAATCGTTAATTAATTGTGGAGTGATACCACATGTATATATATATATATATATATATATATATATACACAGGGCATACACAAAAGAATGGTGCGGTTTTAATAGTGTTCACTATTAAAACCGCACCATTATTTTGTGTATGCCCTGTATATATATATATAATTCACCATTTACGTCTGACAAGTTGCAGAACACACTGCATGTGTTCCCAATTACTGTAGCTCCCTAAAGACGGCAGCGGCTCATGGCCGAAACATGTAGCAGCATCAAAACTACGTATTGTGCAGTTAGCTGGAAATAAATTTATGTATACAAGACAGTTGTAAGAAATGTGCAATATTGAAATATGGACGTAAAATTGACGTCGTGATAATTTTGCTGTTGCCATGACACACTGAATTGTGCACTGTTGTAACTGCATAATCACGATTTAATTAGACCAGCAAAGTGTTTAACACAGACAAGGGGATGAACTGAGGACAAGACACAACAAATACAGATGCTGTTCCAAGCCACCCTTACCAAGCAGTTAACATTTCCCCACCTGGACTTGCACACAGCAAACAGTGACACTGTCTTGCCGATGGTTCCTTCCCTTCAGGCTTGCCTTAATAGGAAAAGACAAGAGCGCGAGACAAATCTGGGGAAGCTATACTTGTCCCAGTATAGCTCCTAATTGTGTGGGGTCTATTTTAGACACCACGCTCCCACCGCTAGGATATTAAAAAGTTTCAGAGTTTGGAGTTGGATGTGCATTTGATGTGTCTGGAAATATCACGCAAGTGTGTTACAAAACGGCCAAGGACATTTGTAATTCGTATGCAGAGATTTAGGGAAGATTTATTGAAAGTTTATTTTAAATGTCGTTACTATTTGCAAGCTGTTTAAATTTCATAGAGATGAGATGAAAATTTTTTTTTTTTTTACTTTCATGTCCATAACGTTGTATCTACCGTGCATTTTCAAATGAGATGTGTTCAAAAATCACCAACTAATGCACATAAACTTTTTCTCAATAGTTTATTCTTAAAATACCCCTATACGTATTTCGGTGGTTTAAACCACCGTCTTCAGGGGGTCGTGGAGATTAAAATGCATAGACTTATAGTTATTACATATATGGTTATATTTATATATGTAGAATATGAGTGGGCTAGTATTGCTCACTTTGTACAGTATGTAAAATTATGTAAAATTACTATAAAATGGATTAAAGGCTGTTAAAATGATTACATAGTTTGTAGTTTTCCTGAAAATTATTGGCATTTTGGCCTTGTAGTAAGGTGGTCATCTGTGTGTACTACGTAAGCTGCATGACGCCGGTGTCGTGTTGTTGCATAGTGATAATTTTCAGGAAAACTACAAACTATGTAATCATTTTAACAGCCTTTAATTCATTTTATAGTAATTTTACATAATTTTACATACTGTACGAAGTGAGCAATACTAGCCCACTCATATTCTACATATATGAATGTAACCATATATGTAATAACTATAAGTCTATGCATATTAATCTCCACGACCCCCTGAAGATGGTGGTTTAAACCACCGAAATACGTACAGGGGTATTTTAAGAATAAACTATTGAAAAGTTTATGTGCATTAGTTGGTGATTTTTGAACACATTTCATGTCCATGTTTCCTTTTGCTGCTACACAGAACCCAAGTTAAACTCTATAGTTCTGGAAAACCTGCCTAGTGGATACAAACAAATGAATGGATATAAATTACTATTCACAAGTTCTAAATATGGATTGGCAATATGGAGTCGGCCATTTAAATTAGGCCTATTATACCAGTCATGAATGAAAACCCAATTCTATATAAAAGTTTAAAGATCATATTGTCATGTTTATTGTCCGAACAATGTACACATTTATTCACTATTAATTTGTGTAACAGTCCTACATGTTCACAAATTAATAGTCAAGAAAAGTGTACATTGTTCGGACAATAAACATAGAAAAAAATGTACGGAATGAATAATAATAAAATTATATTGCAACGTGGGCCTGGATGGCTCAGTCGGTATAGCGACTCGCTACGGGCTGGACGGTCTGAGGATCGAATTCCGGTACGGGGTGACATTTTCCGCATCTGTCCAGGACTGACCCTGGGGCCCATCCAGCCTCCTGTACGATGGGTAACGCGTCTCTTTCCCGAGGGTAAAGAAGCCAGAGCGTGGCGTTGACAACCCATTCCCATCGAGGTTAAAGAAAGAGTAGAGCTATACCTCTACCCCCCACTCTGGGCCTTAATGGCCTGTTATATGGTCAGATTAACCTTTGCGTTAGCATGAATTCGAGTGTTAAAGAGATAAAGTCAATAATTATCATTAGACCATACACCAGTGTTTCTCAACGGAATTTACGGTTGTTTGGGTGGGACGTGGGGATTCAAAAATGTTCCATTAACATTAAAAAGTGCATAATTGTAAAAAAAACACGCTTACTGCAGGAAATAAGAGATTTTGATTTTAATGTGGCGCGACTACGGATTTTTTTTTATAAAATTCTCCGTGCAATAAGATTGCTTTCTTAACTGAACAGCTTACAGTAAACTTAACATTATATTTACCGTGCATTTTTTCAATAAAGATATATTCATTAAACACCAATTAATGCACATAAACTTTTTTCACAATAGTTTATTCTTAAAATTCCCCTATACGTATTTGGTGGTTTAAACCACCATCTTCAGGGGGTCGCAGAGATTATTTAGCATAGACCTTACAGTTATTACGTATGTAATCATTTTAGCAGTCGACCTCGGTGGACTAGTGGTTAGCGTGCTCGCCACTGGGTTCGATCCCAACCGAGGTCGATGGATTTTTAAGGGTGATAAAAATCTGTAAAGCCGTCGGTCCCATGTCGTAAATTTACGGCATGTAAAAGAACCTTACGGGCATGAATAGAAATGTTTCGTAAGCAAAATTCAACCCCAATTTCTCACCCAAGTCTCCTGACTGCCTGCCAGATGGCTCTGGCGGTCACATAAGGATCGATAGAACAGTAGCGCGGCCAGTTTGCCAGTCACCAACTGCCACGAATGCGCACGACCCAGTAACCTCGGAAAGAGGAGGCCTGAGCCCATATAGGGCTGTTGAGCCATGGTTATTATTATTATTAATCATTTTAGCAACATTTTACTCCTTTTATAATAACTTATTTTACAATACTGTACGAAGTGGACAATATTAGACCACTCATATTCTACATATATATGTATATAACCACATATGTAATAACTGTAAGGTCTATGCTAAATAATCTCTGCAACCCCCTGAAGATGGTGGTTTAAACCACCGAAATACGTATAGGGGAATTTTAAGAATAAACTATTGTGAAAAAATTTATGTGCATTAGTTGGTGTTTATTGAACATAGCTTACAGTAAGTTAGTTGGAGAGGTGCGCAGTGCAGTTGTCACTACACGTGCATCGGAATTAGGCGTTTGTACGTGTTACGCTAAGCAGCCAAGTTAATTCCATATTCTAATGTGAAAATACAGAAACGAAGTTGAATTAGGACAGAAACAAACTCTGACACTAAACTACAGACTGAGATAAACTTTCCGATTAAAATTTGGGTATCTCAAAGACTTTTAAACAATAATTTGTGGACAAAAGTGTTTGAAATAAAAATTACATTGTTTTTCCAAGTATTTACACTAGACAGTGTGCCATTTTAAGGATCCAGGGGGCACTGTCCATATAGACGCACTATACAGCCCCCACGACGCCAAGTTAAGTGGGGCTGCTAAATTCGAGGGAAAATAAAAATTACAAAAAGTTTCACAAACAAATTTTAAAAGCCAGTTATTTAACGCCTCTCTTGCAGACCTGTAAGTCATTTTACTACTGCTGTTCAAGTGAAGAGCCTGCATATAATCCCACACACTGCCGCTGGTTTATCTTATCTTAGAAACAGTGTTTAGACAAACGGACAAAGCAAATACCTGTGCTTAAATTAAGAAATATGTTTTGAAACAATAGAAAATACGTCAGAAATATTTCCTTTTTTCGCCAAAAGCCTCAATTGATCCGCCCCCCGGGGGTGGGGGGGGGGGGGGGAGGCGCCTATGGCATGTTTCGCCTATGGCGCCAGTTTCTGGCATCTAGAGTAGAGCCGTCCCTGAAAATAGCAAAACAGGCATATGAAATTAGATTTTAAAGTTGCCAATTATTATTTTTTTTTATTTTAAGAAATGATTGAGTTTCAGATTTAGTGTAACTGTATTAGGGACCCCACAAAAATGGAACACTTCAAAAAGTACACCCACAGGCATTTACTTGCATTTCTTCCCGGCGACAGAGCGCAGACGATAATTTTAGTTCCTACGCCCATGTGTGAAGATCAAACACCTCCTTGTTACAGCTAACGCATTGCTACTTACACATAAAGTCTTATGATGCTTAAATGTTTCAGGCATGACCTTCCCGAATGCATTTGCCTAGAACAACTGTTTAAACTGTACACGAGATTCCAAAAATAGTTTCAAAGACGGGACTTGTTCTCCAATCCTTGAACTGGTCTTGTGTACTGATTTAGAAGTCACCGTGAACCGGAGATGCAGGGAGGCACATGTAACCTGCATCGACGGTTTGTACATATTGCAGATATTTTATTGGTCTTTATTTCATGTGCATACAAATGTTGTATAAGTAAAGTAAAGTATAGTTTTCCCTATAACAGGCCATGAAGGCCCTGAGGGGGAGTAGAGGTATAGCTATACTCATTCTTGACCCCGGCGCTAGTTGGGGGTGGGTGGTCAGCACCACGCCCCGGCCGCTTTACCCCCGGGAAAGAGACCCGGTACCCATTGTATAGGAGGCTGGGTAGGCCCCAGGGCCGGTCTGGACGTATGCGAAAAATCTCGCCCCCACCGGGATTTTTTTATGTCTGTCCGGGGTTTTTCCCCTTTGATCCATTTTTGTACTGTTTAAATCCTTTTCGTCCTTCATGTCACTTTACGTTCCATTCTACTGTCCTTATACAACACAACACAAACATCCATGCCCCCGGTGGGATTCGAACCCACAATCCCAGTAAGCGAGCGGCCGAAGACCCACGCCTTAAACCGCGCGGCCACTGGGATCGGCATTCGATCCCCGGACCGTCCAGCCCGTAGCGAGTCGCTATACCGACTGAGCTATCCCGGCTCCCTACAAATGTTGTATAGTACTATCAATCAACCAATGAACAACAGACAATATACAGAATGCCCTGAGTGCGAATGTTTCAATGGTTTTCTCGAGTATCCTTGCGTAAACGTCTGAAAAGTAATTAATATATTAACCAACTTATGCACTTAATAAAATATAATCAGAAGTATAAAACTCCTACATGTTTCGGCACTCGGTGCCGAAACATGTAGTTGTATTAATTATAAAAATATACACGGTATCAATAACATTAAAAAAGTCGGAAAAGTACTTTAAAATATGCCACGACAGTCTTTCCGTCACCACTTATCTTTTCACCATGTACGCATTTTAAAGTTCCCATCATACTTGACGTTATGCATCCCTCACAGTGCCCACCTTATTGTACTGCAGTGAGACATGGGTACTGAGCGACAGAGATTACAGTTCACTAACTGCAGCAGAAATGGTTTATTTAAGATCAGTCAAAGGCTGGACAAGACGGGATTGCTTCCGCAATTACGATATTAGACAAGAACTAAACGCCACTCCCACAATTGCAAATACAGTAACTGTTGGGGAGAATATTTACTAAGAATGGATGGATCACGAATTCCGAAGATCGTATTCGAACATAATCCCAAAGGTAGAAGAGACGTGGGATGTCCAAGAAAGAGATGGGCATTGTGAAGTTTTTTTTTTGTGCGGTGAAGGGCCCGCAGCCTTCAGGGTTATTGTGCAACCCTATGATAAAGATGAAGAGAAAGATAATCAGTTTTTTCATTTTTCCAAGTAATGGAGCAACGGTGGAATGAAATCGACAGGGGAAAACCGAAGTATTCGGGGAAAAATCTGTCGCAGTGCCACTTTGTCCACCACAAATCCCACATGGACTGGCCCGGGATCGAACCCAGGCCTCCGCGGTGAGAGACCGAGGACTAACCACCTGAGCCATGGCACGGCCCTTTGTGTAGTTAGAACAAGCCAAAGGTCTAACCTTGAAAGGGAGATGACGAAGATGATGAAACAGCGTCCTAAAATAACTTAGTTTTTACGATTACGGAAAGTCATCACTTTCTTCCAAAAGATGAGAAATTCAAAACACAGTTTGTAAGATAATTTTATTAACTTAAATGCACGAACCAGCAGGAGGTACAGTAATCTACTGCCCGTGTATGCCTTCATGGCGTAGGCATTGACAACTTTAACATTTACCTTTAGAGTTAATAATTCGGGTATTTATCTGAGAGTGAATCTGATAGTCGTGGGTTACACAAAGTACAGTAGACACCACTATGGTGTATAGGGGGACTAAAACTATAGGTCCAGTCGTACTTAAAACTTCTAGAGTAGATGCAGGTGGTTACCTCCATGTTCCAGTCGCTTTACACGCCTTGAAAGAGGCTTTACAACTATGCGACGGAGCCATTCTGGGTTCAACCTCCAGACACAAATCCTACCACCCCACACCGCCCCCACAGAACATATTTACATTTGTAGCAGGAGTCTTTAATATGACCACGACAAGGCCCTCACTAAAGATGGGAAATCCGTTAGCGTAAGCACAACCACCGCTACAATTAAAAGATATCTGTGTTATGGCCGTGAGACGCGTTTCGTAATCAGGAGTGGCTAAACGGATCAAGGGATGTCGCGAGTATCTGCCTCCAGTTGGCTTTATCGTTGGTCCATGTCGGGGAAAACCTGGACGGAAGAAGCAAATGTTTAGGAACTTATTTCCACGTGAGCTGCAGTGAAACGGCTTAGGACACATTACGGAGTCCTATGACGACAATCGTACGTGTGTGTACTTCCTGCGAGTCTGTAAGGCTTTTGAAGCCACATGTTTATGTACTCTTTTCACCAGCAAACTGGACTTAAATTTAAGGAAGAAACTAGAAAAGTGGAGCATAGCTTTGTATGGTGCTGAAACGTGGACACTTCGGAAAGTAGATCAGAAGTATCTGGAAAGTTTTGATATGTGGTGCTGGAGAAAAATGGAGAAGATCGGTTGGACCGATCGTGTGAGAAATGAAGAAGTATTACACAGAGTCAAGGAGGAGAGGCATATCCTACATACAATAAAAAGAAGCAAGGCTACCTGGATTGGTCACATCTTGCGTAGAACTGCCTTCTAAAACACGTGATTGAAGGAAAGTTAGAGGGAAGGATAGAAATGACGGAAAGACGAGGAGGAAGACGTAAGCAGCTACTGGATGACCTTAAGGAAAAGAGAAGATACTGGAAATTGAAAGAGAAAGCACTAGATCGCACCTATAGAGAACTCACTTTGGAAGAGGCTACGGACCTGTCGTAAGACGGACTGCAGAATGAAGAGGCAACGGACCTGTCGTAAGACAGACTGCAGAATGAATGAATGAATGAATATCTGTGTGTTCTAACAAATAAATACATGACCATATTTTGACTCTAAATGCTGATTATTTCCATCTAGAAGTATGTTCAAGGCAATTGGACTGAAAAGACGGTCACCATATCATCTTTAAGCAGCATAGACGAACAATACAGCATCTTCAAAGGAACAAAGATTACAATATCGTTTTCTGATGTCAGAAGGAACGACAGAAATGCTTTCAACTGAATACGACGGATTCACTTAAGCAAGGATCGCCTTACAGTTTCATTTCTGGAGCAGCAGATGGCAAGACTTATAGAAATCCATGTCTCTCCACACCAGTCCCGGTGCGTACCACTTTTATTACATATGCAGGGGGAGGGGAAGGCTTGATCCACGATTCTCATGTAAGTTTGTGTTTATTCTGGATATGAATGATAGAAATAAAAATGACGATGCTGAAGAAGGAAAAACGTTCGCGAAAACTCGTTGATACAAGAAAAGAAAGGGCTAAAAGTTTCGGGTATTTTACAATGAAACGTGATCTAAGAAAGTGGCTTTGGGATAAAGACTCCGGCTACAGCTTAGATTTGAAAGACCTATAGATCGCATCCAAATTATTATTATTATTATTATTTACTGCAATTGGGTTTTCACCCGGTGGCAGTAGTCCTTACGCTAGTACACACAGTACAAATGTTTTCACCGGTGGCAGTAGTCCTTACACTAGTACACACAATACAAATGTTTTCACCCGGTGGCAGTATTCCTTACACTAGTACACACAATACAAATGTTTTCACCCGGTGGCAGTAGTCCTTACACTAGTACACACAATACAAATGTTTTCACCCGGTGGCAGTAGTCCTTACACTAGTACACACAATACAAATGTTTTCACCCGGTGGAAGTAGTCCTTACGCTAGTACACACAGTACAAATGTTTTCACCCGGTGGCAGTAGTCCTTACACTAGTACACACAATACAAATGTTTTCACCCGGTGGCAGTAGTCCTTACACTAGTACACACAATACAAATGTTTTCACCCGGTGGCAGTAGTCCTTACGCTAGTACACACAGTACAAATGTTTTCACCCGGTGGCAGTAGTCCTTACACTAGTACACACAATACAAATGTTTTCACCCGGTGGCAGTATTCCTTACACTAGTACACACAATACAAATGTTTTCACCCGGTGGCAGTAGTCCTTACACTAGTACACACAATACAAATGTTTTCACCCGGTGGCAGTAGTCCTTACACTAGTACACACAATACAAATGTTTTCACCCGGTGGCAGTAGTCCTTACACTAGTACACACAATACAAATGTTTTCACCCGGTTGAAGTAGTCTTTACACTAGTACACACAATACAAATGTTTTCACCCGGTGGCAGTAGTCCTTACACTAGTACACACAATACAAATGTTTTCACCCGGTGGCAGTATTCCTTACACTAGTACACACAATACAAATGTTTTCACCCGGTGGCAGTAGTCCTTACACTAGTACACACAATACAAATGTTTTCACCCGGTGGCAGTAGTCCTTACACTAGTACACACAATACAAATGTTTTCACCCGGTGGCAGTAGTCCTTACACTAGTATATACAATACAAATGTTTTCACCCGGTGGAAGTAGTCTTTACACTAGTACACACAATACAAATGTTTTCACCCGGTGGCAGTAGTCCTTACACTAGTACACACAATACAAATGTTTTCACCCGGTGGCAGTAGTCCTTACACTAGTACACACAATACAAAAGTTTTCACCCGGTGGCAGTAGTCCTTACACTAGTACACACAATACAAATGGACATATAAATACACATAAAAATAACAATACAAAACAAACTATACACAATTACAAAACAAAATACTAAACTAAATAAACTAAACAAAATATTAAAGGCATGAAGGCATTCTTAGTCCGCTCACAATATGCCGCAATAAGAGTTATTAGTTAATAGAATTATTAAATAACTATGCAAAGAAGTCAGGTTCCAATCGGGAATCAGCTCTTCTGTGACGTAGACTTTGGTGTATATCCTCAGTGACTCCAATCAAATACACAAATACGTTGAAAAGCAAAGCATTTTTAACACTTACTAGTTTTGTTATTACACACCAACAACCTTTATGTGTGTGTTTGTGTGTGCCATAAACTACTGCTTACGACATACGCGTTTCGACATCTACACTGCCGTCAGCTTCAGTGTTCGACTTCGAAAAACGTAGTACACTTTCTAGACATTCACCAACAAAATGCACAAATCACTAACAAGGTGCAATTAGCCCCTTATCATAGTCAAATCCTACACATGTTTCGGCTCTCTATGAGCCATCATCAGGGGTTTTCCAATAGTGCTTTTGAAAATAATAAAATGCACGGTGAATTAAGACTAAAGTAGTATATTTTGTCTTGGGTTATGTATCAGTTTGCACTGGTTTTCAAACGTAACCTACGTCTGAGACATTGACACTGAAAATGACGCCAGTATAGAGATAGCAAAGTGTCTAATGTAAACAATACTTGTCGACAGACACAGTGATAAATGTAGCTGGTAAATAATAACAGTAAATATAAATACCCATACAGTAGACATATCATAAAGCTAATTTTAAATCTAATATATAATACAAATACACGTTGCTTGTTAATATCCTAAATATAATGTCTGATCACCAACTAAATGCACTTTATTTAAAAAAACCAAAATTAGGTTTCTTTAAAACGTTTAAAGAAACCCCTACATATGTCTCGGCTTTTAGAAAGCCATCTTCAGGGGGTGTCACACAACTGCATTTGTTATTTAAAAATCACGTCCATAGTGAAAAAATGCACAGTGAACTTAGAATAAAATACTAAATATAGTTGCCGTTAACAAGTTACTGACAAATTTACATACAATAACGTACCAAAAAATGACAAAAAAAAAACTCGCAGTTGATACCAAAATACTCCAGCTCTCTTGTAATACAGGGTATACACAAAAGAATGGTGCGGTTTCAATTGAATATGAATGGAAACCGCACCATTCGTTTGTGTATACCCTGTATTTATGTCTTGTATTTTAAAATTTAAAATTTTCTTTGAAAATATTTTAAGATTTTAAAATCTGCGCTTCGTTTTCCTGATACAAATACAGGCCTACTGCACGCATAATTTTAAACGTAATGTTCTTTCCTTACGCAACGACCGTTCAGTCTGTAAAGTTAAAGTGATGTCGAGTGTGTAATGTCGAAACGTCAAACGTCGACGTTTTATTTCTGTTGTAACGACAAATTATGTTTTAAGTTTGCAATGCATGCAACAAATCGATTTTAAGATAGGGCAATATTCACTACAACGAAACCTAAGGTGTATTTTGGACCACTTATCAAAATAACAGAAGAAGGAAGCATTTATACTGGGGTTCAGTCGAATAATTGTTAATTTAATGTTACAGATTTTCTTCTTCAAAGACCAGCTCTTCTGGGCATGTTTAATATAGTAGTATTTGTTGTCTTACATGTGATAATAAGCTGTAGGTCAGTTCATTTATTAGAAATTCTGTAGGAACAAGAGAAATCCTCCGTATATGGCACAAGCCTGTGGAAATTGGTTATGTCAAAACGTTGAAAACAGTTTTAAGCCATCAGTGTAGTGCAGTGTTCTGTATCTGTTTGTCAAAGTTCGTTTGCTTCTGGTAGGGTGACATTTTTCTTTCTTGCCTTAAAAATTTCTATTTCACATCTGTCTGCAGTTCCAGCAGAGCAGAGAAACTTAACTGCACGTGACGTTAAAACTCACTAGCTGTTTTTTGCTGCAGAGAAAGAAGTGATATTTTATGTAATTTAGCAAATTGTGGGGAACGTATTGCACCAGACGGAGCGAAGTTCTATTTATTTCAACATTAACAGCTTACAGCTTTCGAGTCTGGGTGCACATGTCCGCACAAATCTTACGAAATGAAAGAAGTTAGGATTTTGTAGAATTCAATTATTTTAGTTCTAATTTTCCTAAGAATCACCATAATTTTTTCTACTATTAACCAACATATGTACACAACTGTCATACATTCACAATAATATATTTAAAACACTACAATCCTACATGTTTCGGACCTTACTTGTCCATCTTCAGGGAGTACATCAATTGTTGCATCAAACGATTACTTAACAATATTTTACATCTTGTATATGTAGAACTGACAAAAATATTGTTAAGTAACTGTTTTATGCGACAACAATTGATGTACTCCTGATGATGGACCAGTAAGTTCCGAAACATGTAGCAGTGTAGTGTTTTAAATATATAACTGTGAATGTATGACAATTGTGTGTATTTGTTGGTTAATAGTAAAAATCGAGTTATAATGCACATCCCTAAGAACGCATAAAATAGATTTTCTTTACGTGTGTCGTAACTGCTGTACAGCACTGAACAGCAACTGTACAGCAACTGACAAATGTTACATGCGTATAGTCGTACTGCTGTACAGCAACTGAACAAATGTAAATTCTATGCATGCTAACTGCTACACAACTGACAAATGTACATCATAACGTATAGTCAACTGTACAGCAACTGAACATGAAACTTACATAGTCAATGCTGTACAGCAACTGAACTAGTAAACTATGAAGCAACTGTACAGCAACTGTAACAGTAACTATAACATGCTAACTGTACAGCAACTGAACATAGTCGAATTCTATACAGTCAACTGTTACAGCAACTGTATTACTAGCTAACTGTACAGCAACTGAACATATGTACAGCAAACTGTATCAGTCAACTGCTGACAGCAACTGAACATAATGTAAGTCTAACGATGTCGTAACTGCTGAACAGCAACTGAACAGCAAGCTGTAAGCTAACTGTACAGCAACTGAACAAGCGTAAATCTAGTAACAGCAACTGTACAGCAACTGAACAAATGTTAATCTAGTAACGAAAACTTGTACAGCAACTGAACATAATGTGTACAGCAACTGTACAGCAACTGTACAGCAACTGAACATAGCAAACTGATACGAAGTCAAACTGTTACAGCAACTGTACAAGCAAACTGTACAGCAACTGTTACAGCAACTGAACAGCAACTGTACAGCAACTGTTACGCATGCAAACTGTACAGAACTGCTACAGCAACTGTTACAGCAACTGAACATAATGTGTAAATTCTATATTTCATTTTTAAAATGACACTGCGGTTGCATTAACCGGCCTAATTCCCTGATTTACGGGAGGTAAATCTCTTCATATTTACAGGCACTATACCTAACGTAGTACATTGTCTTTTCATGAAAATATGATTTCTATAGTTATCCCACCAATTTGGAAGGAAATTCATCGTCGTTAAACTTACCACGCCGCATTTTTTCTGATTTCAATTACTAGTACGAAGAGAAACTTGAAGGGAACTGTGCGTGCGTGATTTCAAATTTCCGCCGCGTGTAAAACGGATCTTCGCTCTTCTTGGATGTTACGCAGCCTAGATTGGTAGTTAGTTACCGACGTTTCGGGACAACCTATCGGTCCCATCTTCAAGGGTCAAGTAGCTTGAACCTTGAAGATTGGACCGACAGGTTGTCCCAAAACGTCGGCAACTAACTACCAATCTGCGCTGCGTAACATTGTAGAAGAGCGAAGATCACGAAACAGTGCGCGTTTCCCACTTCTCACACCCAAATTTAAATATTATTTTGTGTTAATTACAGCAATATAATCAACTGTAAATCGATAAATTCAAATTGAAATGTAATTAATCCGAAAACCATAGGACACTAATGAAGATAATATTTGTAACATATTTGGTATTCACTGATTGAGAAGTCGTATATATTAAGTAAAATTACGTACTTTGAACTTAGAATCTATTTAAGCCATTTTTTTCATCAAACAGCACGTCATATTAAGGTAACAATTGTGAATCCAATATTTTGAGCACTCGTGTAAGAAGTATGCATAAAACTGTAGCTGTAAAAAGCTCGAATTAAAATCACAAGACAAAATTATTTCGAAAGTACTTGACATAGGCTTATGAAAAACATAATGCTTCGAAACAGCTACTGAAACGAATAGGTAGGATTTAGTTTCAAGTGCCACGATAAACAACGCAATACAGTAATGAACGTGTACAAACAGCAAGCAATACGTGATGTACAACGAAACAAAAACAGGATCAACGCTTTTCCGAAATACTTAATCGAAATTGACAATAGCGCGCTTGGGAAGTTAGACACGTCTATTTATTTACGGAAGATGGACCCACACGAATATTCAAGTGATAAGAACGGGGAGGGTGGGGGTTTATTTGATTCATACTGACCTGTAATAGAAATTATTGACATTTCTGTAACGAAAGAACACATCAAGTTTTTATACACTACCATCTGCATTACACTCCATAAAGTCCAAATGAAATAATACGTCATCATCATCCATATACATATTATTTATTTTTAACATTTTATTTTTAGCATTGCGTATGTCAATTGGATGTGTTGCTTTTATACGCCATTGAATTATGTCTCTCTGAGAATTGCGATTTACCCCTGAAACATGTAGTAGAGTTCACGTGTGTGAATGATTTATGATTTTATATAAATTTTGTGTATTTTTTCGTATATATGGATGATTATTTATGGTCCTGGGGTCGACTCAGCCTCTAACAGAAATGAGTACAGGAATATTTCCTGGGGGGTAAAGGCGGCCGGTGCGTAGGGCTGACAACCTTACCACCTTCATGTGCTGATTGTCTAGAAATCTGGGAGCCTCAACCTCCTGGAAACCTAAGGGCCTGTCCAGGCCTGTAATGAGATTGATTTACCTCTGTATGGATGATTACAGTCACAGTGCACGGAACGAATAATATTAAGATTTAAACAATATGTGTTCCATTTCACATTATTTAAATTATAATTCAAATATAAACATTCATTTATTTGCGCCTAACGATCGACAAGCCAGCACCAAACAAGAACGTGTTAGGTACAAAAAGGCAGAGGTAATTCGTAACGTTACAAACTCCCCACGCGATTGTTAGCACTTTCCTTACTCGTGGTGTACAGTAAGTACTAACGCAGTGAAAATAAATTTTCACGACCACGCGAATTATACTGAGCAGAAGATGTTGTGTGTTACCGATGAACTTGGACTACTTCACCAATAAATAAGGAAAAGTGGGTAAATGCTGCAGGCATCCTAAGCGTTCAACAATGTAGTAAAACCCCACATCGTTAAGACGCCGTTCCCTAAGACGGCAGGCGGCAACGCGGCCCGAGTTAAAACTGGCACCCTTGCCATGGCTAGACTTCAAAAGTTTTTTCGTGTTTCCGCTGACAGCAACATCCCTATATGGTTAACGGTAGCTCCTGCGCACACGGCAGTGCGTGGACCGCGAGGGACGAAAGCGTCCCGAAGTGCGCCGGGGATTCCCTTGTAAGGCGGCCGATATTTTTGGCTCCCCTTAGAGCAGCGGGCCACAGCCGAGAATATAGATAGCGGGCAATCGGTGTGCGGGCTCAGTCGCTGCTAAGACACTGTAGGAAGCACGCCGGCCGGAGCTAAGTGAACGACAGAGAAGGCTAACCAACATGTGTGACGACGACGTAGCTGCGCTGGTGGTGGACAATGGCTCCGGCATGTGTAAGGCCGGTTTCGCCGGCGATGACGCTCCTCGCGCCGTGTTCCCGTCCATCGTGGGCCGACCTCGCCACCAGGGCGTCATGGTGGGTATGGGTCAGAAAGACAGCTATGTAGGTGATGAGGCCCAGTCCAAGAGAGGTATCCTAACACTGAAATACCCAATTGAACATGGAATCATCACCAACTGGGACGACATGGAGAAGATTTGGCATCACACATTCTACAATGAACTGCGAGTGGCCCCCGAGGAACACCCCATTCTTCTCACCGAAGCTCCCCTCAACCCCAAGGCCAACAGGGAGAAGATGACTCAGATCATGTTTGAGACTTTCAACACCCCAGCCATGTATGTCGCAATCCAGGCTGTCCTGTCCCTGTACGCTTCCGGTCGTACCACTGGTATCGTGCTGGACTCAGGTGATGGTGTCTCCCACACCGTCCCCATCTATGAAGGTTACGCTCTGCCCATGCCATCCTGCGTCTGGACTTGGCTGGCCGTGACTTGACCGACTACCTGATGAAGATCCTGACTGAGCGTGGCTACAGCTTCACGACCACCGCTGAGCGGGAAATCGTGCGTGACATCAAAGAGAAACTGTGCTATGTCGCCCTGGACTTCGAGCAGGAAATGGCAACCGCCGCTGCTTCCACCTCTCTGGAGAAGTCATACGAGTTGCCTGATGGCCAGGTCATCACCATTGGCAACGAGCGTTTCCGCTGTCCTGAGGCTCTGTTCCAGCCTTCCTTCCTGGGTATGGAGTCCTGCGGTATCCATGAAACCGTCTATAACTCAATCATGAAGTGCGACGTGGATATCCGTAAGGACCTTTACGCCAACACTGTCCTGTCTGGTGGCACCACCATGTACCCCGGTATTGCTGACAGGATGCAGAAGGAAATCACCGCTCTCGCGCCATCAACCATCAAGATCAAGATCATCGCTCCCCCTGAGAGGAAGTACTCAGTCTGGATCGGTGGATCCATCTTGGCCTCACTGTCCACTTTCCAGCAGATGTGGATCTCCAAGCAGGAGTACGACGAATCCGGCCCTGGCATTGTCCACCGCAAGTGCTTCTAAGCCAACAACCGCTCAACCGGCACCCGTTCACACATCGACAGCAAGGATAACATCATAAGGAGTGAATCGTCCGTCACAAGTTCAACACTCTGGAGTGATAGGAAACAGTGTATGTAGCGGTCACTCATTCCCTTGCGAGTGATGATTGACAGTATTGTCTATAACCCTGTTGTCAAATGTAATCCATCCAGATGCCAATAAGTTGACTGAAAAACCTATGACAGGATGTTCAATTTTGTACAAGATGTACGCCTGATAAGCAGCATATATTACGACACAGGCGACAGTACGTCAGGAATAAATGCAAGTTGCAAGGTGTAAATATGTAACAGAGTTGGTTATTTATGTGTTTCACCTATCCAATCATCAGGTATCATCCAACTCACTGTTTTATTAGCCATACATTGTTTTCTTGTAACAAAGTATACATCATATTTTTTTTTTGTTAAAGTGCTCACATTGAGAACTTGGTAAATAAATGCATTATCAAGTATTGAATGGTTTGTAAGATTAAGCTGGCAGCGCTTGTAAAAGAATACAGTCAGTGGGAAAGGCAGGACAGGAGGGTGGAGATTTATTTTTATTAATTTGTTGTTATTCATTTCTGTGGAGTTTGTGATGATTGTCAATTTCAGTATTTTAAATTTTGATTGGTGTCTCACTATTTATTTGCATTTATTTTGGGGGGAGGGGGGGGGCTGAGAATGTACATACAGAAAAGTTGTCTGTGTTTGAGATCTTTGATGAGCGAAGACCGAACAGTTGTTAAGAACAGTGCCAAATTCCACCCCTTCTCTGAATTTCCTCCCACTCCCCAGCATCCTACTTCCCAACCATCGAACCATGAATGGTATGACTCTTGGCAGGATGAGAGGGGCATGAGAAAGGCATTGCACACCTTTGGACACTGTAACAGTTACTACAGATTCTTGCTACCAACTTTAAAATAGCATGCACACACGAGAGGTCACACCCCCTTGGCTTCCTGTCAGCTGTTCCCTGTACACCTTACCTATTTCGTGCCGCACTGTAACCCACAAATAGACTGCAGCATCCTTCACTACAATATAAGGCTTTCACTACCGATGCTGGCGCAGGTGGTGAGATGGGAGGCACATCGATTTGTAAACCCTGAAGTGTTTTCATCAAATACTACAAAAAACAGGTTGGCACTTAATACTGATGGATGATGTGTTAAAATAACTTGTTTAGATACAGACGTCAATGCATTCTATGTCTCAAGGATAGCTGAGGTGTGCAACAGCAGTCCATAGTTTGAAGTTAGCAAGGAGTTCAGCACCGATCCCAGTGGCCGCGCTGTCTAAGGCGTGGGTATACGGCCGCTCGCTTGCTAGGATTGTGGGTTCGAATCCCGCCGTGAGCATGGATGTCTGTCTGTTGTGAGTGTTGTGTGTTGTCAGGTAGAGGTCTCTGCGACGGGTTGATCACTCGTCTAGAGGAGTCCTACAGAGTGTGGTGTGTCTAAAGTGTGATCGTGAAGCCTTGAAAAATGAGGAGGCCTAGGCCCCCAAGGGGCTGTCGAGCCATGGGGGCGGGGGGGGGGGGAGATCTAACTGTGTAACAGCAAACACAGTCTGTCATTTAATTTGGTAGGCTGGAGGTATTTTCTATAATAAATTACCAAGACCCACAATTGTTCTACACACTCAAAAACCAATTATATGTTTAAAAATATGTGTTCCTTCTTTTGTCAAAGAACTAATTTCTAATTATGAGATATGAGCTTCTCATTAACATTACAGTGTTCTGGAATGTGACGCCAAGTAGTTCGGTTGGTAAGTGCCAAGCTTTCAGAGAAACTACCTGCCTTCACATTCTTGTCTAATGACTGGGGCAAAGGATTAGTCTTACACGTTCGTCTCTATTTACCGAACCATGCGAACTCACACAAGGCACACTGTAATATCAGACCTTCTAATTAGAGTTTGTCGGCTCTCACAGCATGAAGTCCCACATCATTAAGCGATATTCTCAGTCTGTACTTTTGTGACTTCAGATGATCTGTAATTCAGTTTTATTAAACAACATACGATTTGACTTAAGACTTAATAAAATACAGTCTAAGTGTCCCATAAAGTAATAGCACCTCTGCCTCGTTCTAGTATTCTCAAACTGTGCATAAAAACGATTAAATTTTATTGGACTACAGGACATAATTAAAAGTACAAAGGAATAGACAAGGTTGATAAGAAAGTAACCAAAGTATTTTTTTACTTCATTAATTTAATTTGTTTCTAAAATAAGATTATAATAAGATAATATGTACAGTTGACAATGTTATAATTTTTGCCGATTGGGTTGTAACCGTAAAATTTGAGAATGTCGTGTTTGGGAGAAATTATGTGCAAAATTAAAATCTTTAATTTAACGATTTCTTAGCCATTGATCTTTTGCTGTCTAAATTAACAATGCAAATTAAAATCTTTAATTTTGCGCATAATTTCTCCCAAACACCACATTCTCAAATTTTACGGTTACAACCCAATCGGCAAAAATGATAACATTGTCAACTGCATATATTATCTTATTTTAGAATTAGCATAGGCTTTTAGCTACATCACATGGCTCGTTCCGTTAGCTTAACGATTTATTAGCCACTGATCTTTTGTTGTCTAAATTAACAATGCAAATCATTTCAATTCTTGTTCATGAACTTACTGAGTCAGCAGCCGAGTGACCAATAACAGGAACAGCACAACATACAAACACAATACAATACAATAATAATAATAATAATAATATTAATAATAATTGTTGCTTTGGTGTTGTTGAGTTCAGTTCTGATTACATCATTTATGAGACTGCCCAAAGGGTTGTCACACACACACACACACACACACACACATAAATGTATATACATATACACAACACATGTATATAACCAAGGTCATGTTTTACGCTTTGGTTCTGTTCCTGAAAAACTGAGCGTAAATAAAAAATGATATTCCCATCAGAAATAAGGGGATAGCGTAATAGCAAGCGGCCAGCCAAAGGTCGTGAAAACGAAAATGCAAGGGCGTAAATTAAGAAGTGGTGTAAATTGATAAGGGGCGTTAAAAAAAGCGTAAAATAAGGCATATATATATACATTCTTTTAAAGGTTGGGCGTGCGGTGGCGCAGTTGGTTGAGGCACTGCGCTACAAGCCGGAAGGTCGCGGGTTCGATTCCCGATGGTGTCATTGGAATTATTCATTGACATAATCCTTTCGGCCGCACTATGGCCCTGGGGTCGTATCAGCCTCTAAAAGAAATGAGTACCAGGAATATTTCCTGGGGTATAAAGGCGGCTGTAACCCTAAGGTCCTGTCCAGGCGTGTAATGGGATTGCTTTACCTTTACTATATTAAAGGAAATAGCTTAAACTTATCTAATGTATGTTTGTGTGTGTGTGTATCTGATTTTGTTAAATTTTCTGCAAGACGTCGCGTAAAGATACAAATCTGGGCTCCCATGCTACGTGTGCTCCAATATCCTGACGTGCTGTGACGGTACGTGCATTTATTTTAAAGTTTATAAGCAGTGTTAAGTTACGTTTGATTCTGAATGTGCACTTGCTGAAAGAAAAACATACAGGAACCGGCAAAGCTAATCAACTGATTGCAGTTCGGTTCTCGGCAGGGACACGCAACTTTTTCTTGAACATCACCCCAGTATCGACCTTCAAAACCATCCAATAGAGTACTGCTCTTTCTACAGGCGTAAAGCGGTCAGAGCGTGAAAATGACCACTCGCCAGCATCCTTCTGCCGAGGCTAAGAATACCCTCAGTACCCCTACATGTCTTCACAGCATGGGGCTTCGGCAGGGGAGTGGGACGGGAAGTATGGAAATAATGGCCCATCAGTAAGACGACTCCGACATTTCTAGGACATCTACAACTTTTTAATATTATCTTGCGTACGATGAACATGAGCTGTTAGATCAAAGCTCCTACCGCAGGGTTCTCAGAGGGCACCGGACCCTTTATTTATGCGCCAATGAAGATAAATGTTTAATCGTTATTTGAAATTAACTGCAACTGGCCAGCCCCTCATTACTGCGTCAGTTCGTCAGTAGTTTTGTGTTTAATTTAATGACATTCTGTACAAATTTTCAGGTTTCCGAGGCAATCGCTGTTCGAATGATCCGAAATATCACCAAGCTGTATTAATTCAATGTTCCTTACAAATAATGACTGTTGAATCACGAGTAATATAAGTACACTGATATTCATCTAAGTTGTACATAAAACTTTAGTTTATACCTCACAGAGAAGAGTTTCTTTCCATTACAAAGATTTATTGAGGATGTTTAGGAAAATAATTGCTGTTTGTTGTAAGAATGGTATAAAACACATACATTGTGCGAGAAGATGTATCTTAAAATTGCAGCAGGTGATATATAATTATCACTTAGCTTAAAAAGGTTACATAACTGTTTGGTTGACTGCATTCTTGTTAGCGTATGACTTAGATAAAATTGATGATCACACACTATAAAGTTCGGTATAAATTATTTTCATACCTATGATAGTGTATCCACTTACATTCGGTACTTAACTGAAGACAGAATTCTTCGTATTATGACTGTTTGTCCACCCCTGTTATGTTGTTATGCTGAAAACATCGATATCATCAGATTTCAACATTAATTAACTTCGCGCAACAGAGACCCTTTTTGGAGAGCTAAGACTCCGTCAGTTAAACAAAAAATTTTTCGCCGTTTGTGAAACCAAAGACTAATCAGATTAAGCCTCCAGTGTTCACACGACCCAACTGCAGGGCCCTGCCCCTGACCACACAATCCGTTCGACTCGGACGATCTGTGTAACATTTAGTAGCAGCTTTTACATAAACTTTGTGGTGAGGAGTTGGCACAATCATGAATAACTCCGAAGCTGGAGGTCCACCCTTTTTAAAATGTTCACGACTCCTTATTCTGTAATGTATAATATACATGGTATCTGCAAAGTAAGAAGGAAGCATGCTGAGAATCCCGGAGTTTAATTCTGTAGACAGGACTTAATGAGATGCGATTTAGGGGTATTATTAGTACATGGGAGACTTAGACCTCAAAGTAAGCGACTCTGGGAATAACAAAAATTGATCACATTACTGTACCCTATTTGTAAACGTATGTGTCACTTCACTGTATCCCTATATGTATGTGTCACTTCACTGTATCCCTATATGTATGTGTCACTTCACTGTATCCCTATATATATGTGTCACTTCACTGTATCCCTATATGTATGTGTCACTTCACTGTATCCCTATATGTATGTGTCACTTCACTGTATCCCTATATGTAATGTGTCACTTCACTGTATCCCTGTATGTATGTGTCACTTCACTGTATCCCTATATGTATGTGTCACTTCACTGTATCCCTATATGTATGTGTCACTTCACTGTACCCTATATGTATGTGTCACTTCACTGTATCCCTATATGTATGTGTCACTTCACTGTACCCCTATATGTATGAGTCACTTCACTGTATCCCTATATGTATGTGTCACTTCACTGTATCCCTATATGTATGTGTCACTTCACTGTATCCCTATATGTATGTCACTTCACTGTATCCCTATATGTATGTGTCACTTCACTGTATCCCTATATGTATGTGTCACTTCACTGTATCCCTATATGTATGTGTCACTTCACTGTATCCCTATATGTATGTGTCACTTCACTGTATCCCTATATGTATGTGTCACTTCACTGTATCCCTATATGTATGTGTCACTTCACTGTATCCCTATATGTATGTGTCACTTCACTGTACCCTATATGTATGTGTCACTTCACTGTACCCCTACATGTATGTGTCACTTCACTGTATCCCTATATGTATGTGTCACTTCACTGTATCCCTATATGTATGTGTCACTTCACTGTATCCCTATATGTATGTGTCACTTCACTGTATCCCTATATGTATGTGTCACTTCACTGTACCCCTATATGTATGTGTCACTTCACTGTACCCCTATATGTATTCCTACAACAAAAACAACAGAAAAATTCTGCAACATTATATGAATAAAAAATAATTTTGATTCCGTAAGATGACGGAGTGGGACGTAGACTGGATTGATCTGGCTCAGGATATGGAAAGTTGCGGGTTTTTGTGAATGCGGTAATGAACCCCGGGTTCCATAAAATACTTGGAATTTCTTGACTAGCTTAGCAACTATTAGTTTCTCAACAAGGACTCTCATCCATTGAGTTAGTTACTTAGTTGGTTAGTTAGCCAGTTTTCCACATAAACTTTCTTCCACACTGAACACCCTATTCCTTCTTGATTGCTGACGTAATCACGACTGGCATTTTAATGGTGGCTGGACGAGTGTTAGATGACTCAGTGAGTCAGGATAGATGTCAGAAGAAGCAGCCGTGGTCTATTTTAAGATGGGAAGAAATTAAGATTAACCATGATAACCTTGATATCGGCCCAAAAAGACACGATTCAAACCCCACGATCCTCACGTTCAAAAACAAATTACTTTGGCTGAAAGATTCAAAGCACGGATGTTCTAGAAGCTGCTGACACTACATAACTACATAACGCGGTCTACATGACCACGATCCTGTGGCATGGACTGCCAGTAGAAACACTCAGGCGGTCTGTGGAGTCGAGTTATTTTTACCACACAGCCTTACAAGCGTGAGGTCCCCCGATACCGGAAATGGAAAAGAATAAACCGAAGCAGAATAAATATTGAGGCACTGGCTGAAATAATAAATGTACAAAAATTCTAAAAATAATTGTGCCATCGAAACTAAGAGCAAAAAATAAACTAAATTCACAACGGCATGCAAAAGAAACCAGAATTTACATTGTAACATTATCATCAAATTCTGTTATTATAAGTTTCATCTAAAAGAACGTATGTTTATAGTAATTAATTTTATCTGCCACTAAAACAGCGTATTACAGACTCATAAGCCTACGTACATATTTTAGCAACACATTTTTTTCTAATAATGGTTAAAACCGTGTATTTTGCCAGTTCTCTCATTGTACGTAAGTTTACCTGAAAATAAACCCCAACTTTCAATCTAGTAATTGATTTTAAGCTTTCAAAAGGATTAATTTTTCATACTCTTCCTGCTTTGGAGTTTTTATATCGTGTAGTACTGGGTTGTAATGCCAGCGTTTCGAAAGAATTTTGTACCTTCATCTTCAGGTTCAAAATGAATATGGGAGAACTATGACACAGAAGAAAAAATGCGACTAAAGTGGGTGTAGCAGTACAGCCTATTACCAATGAAAACACCCTAAACATGGTCCAGAATCATTTATGTACATTAACATATGCACATAATATAATTATAAGCTATACGTAAACTTGAACACTCTTACATGTTTCAGCAATAAATCGCCATCCTAAGGGAGACGTAATTACAAAGGAATATATACTAACATATCCATCTCATATGCACAATGTTAAATATATAAAATACATATATATTTTTTTCCATGGGGCAACAGCCATTATTGGGCCAGGCCCTCCTCATTATCGAGGCTTCACGATCACACTCAGAAACACCACACTCGGTAGGACTCCTCTGGACAAGTGATCAGCCCGACGCAGAGACCTCTACCTGACAACACACAACACTCACAAGATACAGACATCCATGCGCCCGTCGGGATTCGAACCCGCAATCCCAGCAAGCGAGCGGCCGCAGACCCACGCCTTACACCGCACGGCCACTGGGATCGGCAAATATATAAAAGAGCAATTGTACATATAATAAGGTATATACTGTGGCTAGTAGGATGTCAACACGTTCTTGGTTAAAACATATTTGCTTTTGTTTATAATGTAGTTATATACAGGGCATACACAAAAGAATGGTGCGGTTTCAAAAGTGAATAAAAAATTTATGTCTTATATTACACGGGCACAACATACACCGTCAGCGGCGGCAACTGTCCAAGTTTCTCATGCGCTACCAGCAGTTCGCTTCTCATGCTTACTGCGTGGCCGCGGGGCCAGTTTCAAAGATGGCGTTGCAGCAGGAGAAGGCTTTCTGTGTGCAACGTTTTGAGGTGTCCAGATCTGTGATTACAGTGCAGCGTGATTTCTTTCTTTGGGTGTTCGTTAAAGACAGCGTTTATGTACCACCATTGCCCACGTCCATCCAAGAAATTCGTGATCGGATAACGCATGCACTGCAGGCCATTACAGCGGACATGCTACACCGGGTCTGGGATGAGTTTGATTACCGTGTGGATGTGTGTCGTGTGACCCAGGGTGCACACATTGAAGGATTGTAATTACCAAATGAGAAACTTGGACAGTTGCCGCCACTGACGGTTATGTTGTGCCCGTGTAAGGTGAGAAATAAATTTTTTATTCACGTTTGAAATCGCACCATTCTTTTGTGTATGCCCTGTATATAAACGTCTAATGCCAATACATTTTATATGACCTTCACCGTGCATTTTAATTTTACTGAATATTAACCAACGAAATGCACATTCACTATCAAATTTTAATAGTAATATATAACTTTCCCCGACATATGTTTCGGTCAGTTTTAGACCATCATCAGGGGGTCCGAACTACATTCACTTCACATCCATAAGTTCACTGTTTTATCACAAATTATAGTTCGATGTTTATATAAGTAATCATTGTATAAAAACACTTTCTAAAATCACTTATTTAACGTACAGTGTGTCCACAAAGCCCCTTCGGGGTTTTGAAAAATTGTGGCGCGCAAACAAATTGAGCTAGCCACATGCGGTTTGCGGCAGATTACAGTGAAACTCTGGAAGTTTTTTTGCCGCCAACAACATGGTGCTCCACCTCATTCGGGTATGCAGGTACGCGCGTACCTAGGCAGGACATTTCCAGGAAGATGGATCGGCAGAGACAGTCCAATGCCTTGGCCTCCACGTTCACCAGACATAACACCACTGGATTTCTTCCTGTGGGGTTATGTCAAGAGCAATGTGTTCCGAACACCAGTTAACGGACTTGATGACCTGAAGACCCGTATCAGGAATGCGATCTCGGCTATTCCAGCGGACATGCTCCACAGAACATGGCAAGAGCTCGAATATCGTCTGGACGTTCTCCGTGCTACCAAGGGAGCCCACATCGAGGTCTACTGAGGTCAGTAAAAAGCTTTCAGAGTTTCACTGTAATCTGCCGCAAGCCGCATGTGGCTAGCTCAATTTGTTTGCGCGCCACAATTTTTCAAAACCCCGAAGGGACTTTGTGGACACACTGTATATTGTGTCATACATAAAAACACTGTATATAAAACTTTGGAGGCTCGTCAATATTTAAAAGTTAAAATCATCCACCTGGGTATCACGATTGGCTTGTTGTCTATTTTGTTCATGGTTTTGCATCATTTTGGGTTTTTTCTTGATTTTGCTGTTGTGTACTGTGTGTTATCGCGTGTTGTGAGGTGTACTGTCTGTCTGTCTGTCTGTCTGTCTTCAGACAGAACGATCAAGTCACTGCGACGTGTAGTGAAGTGTCCGGTGTAGGAAGCGTTGTACACAACACCTGGTAATCATTCCAAATACACATTTCTTCAATGAGCAGAGGTTAATCAAAAGTTGAATTGCTTAATGCGGCCACAAAAATACGTCGAAGACAGAGGGGCTTCCTTACCCTTGGGGAAACATAAAAAATGTACTCTGTATTCTATAGATTCAAGGAGTCCAACACGCGTTCCATCTGAACCCAGGGTGAGACCCGTTTATATTTTTACCAAAAACAGTTCCTTATTATCCAGCATAGCCGATCCCAGTGGCCGTATGGTCTAAGGCGTGGGTCTTCGGCCGCTCGCTTACTAGGATCGTGGGTTCGAATCCCACCGGGGGCATGGATGTCTGTCTCTTGTGAGTGTTGTGTGTTGTCAGGTAGAGGTCTCTGCGACGAGCTGGTCCCTCGTCCAGAGGAGTCCTACCGACTGTGGTGTGTCTCAAATGTGTGTGATCATGAAACCTCGACGAAACGAGAAGGCCCTGGCCCATATAGGGCTGTCGTGCCATAGGAGAAGAAAAGTATCCAGCATATATGTACTAATATGTCAATCAACTTACCCACTTTTGTATTTACTGCTAAAATATCTATACTTCAGGATACCTATCAGGCAGTTCGGGGCACGCGGTGGGGCAGTTAGTTGACGCACTGCGCTACAAAGCCGGAAGGTCGCGGGTTCTATTCAAGATGGGGTCATTGGGATTTTTGACTTAATCCTTCCGGCCGCACTATGATCCTGGGGTCGACTCAGCCTCTAACAGAAATGAGTACCAGAGATATCTCCTGGGGGGGGGGGGGGGGTGTAAAGACGGCCGGTGCATAGGGCTGTCTAGAAATTCTGGGAGTACCAACCTCCTGGATCCCTAAGGGCCTGTCCAGGCCTGTATAGAGATTGCTTAAAACAGGTAGGTCTTCACCATACTTCTCAACAAAATATTCATGCGGCCAGCATATATTTGGCGCACTAGTGAAGAAATATGGATACCCCTGTTGTAGATGCTCCACAGTCAGTACTTCATAATCATACAAATCCCTGTTAGTGTTATCAACGGGCTGTAAGTGGCTGAGTGCTGTTAATCCCACTCTTACCAACTCCACCTTCACAAATGAAGCTGTGGAGGAAACAGTTGGTGTAAGTTTGGTAGCCTATTTAAGCCTTTCATGGCAAGGACACAAATCCTTGTGCTTGCCTGCAGCTTCTTCAGCGCTGCATATTTCCTACGGCACATAACGCACAGAAAACTGAAGAAACAGATCCCCATGACTCGTAGTTACAATTTTAAAAATTTCAAATTCCGTCGTAAGTACGAGTACCATCTGCTTGAGCGTTACGAAACTTTGCACTTTGCCACTCACTGCATTCATGTGTCCTGCACGGTATACTACGAGTAAATACTGAATATTTCCCTACACATTATTCACCGAGTGGTCTTTATAACGGACACAGACTTTGGAAAGTTCTAAATGCATTTTACATACAGCGTGGGCCTTAAGTCACAGCACTCCTTGTTCTATGGAAAGACAGTCGAACTCGGTTATAACGTCACGAAAGGAACTGAATATTTTGTGTCGTTATAAACGAGTGTTATTATAATCGAGGAGTATAATGTTATGGTTAACAGTGAGGACTTAACTGGTACCACAGAGTATCTGACGTTATAGACGAGGTGTCGTATAAACCGATGTCGTTATAACCGGGTTCGACTTTACTTCAACTAATACAGCAAATTATTATTATTATTCCATGTAATTATAATTATATTATTATTAAGAGTATCATTAATAATTATTAATGTACAATTACTATAATTATTTTAAATATGTACGTAGTAAATGGGGTACGGTGATTTATGGGGCCAACATGTACTCGTATAACTTGGTTGAACATTATTCCTGAAAAGACTAATCAGTATCCCAACTTTCCAAGGATATCGGGTGGCCTCGCCGAGGAACAGCTTCCAATTTGCAGGTGTATATATGTCTGTCTGTCTACTTTATTATCTAAAAGCTTAAATCTATATTTTCGTTTGTTTATGCAAATCCCGGAGCTTGAACAAAAGCCTGCCATTCTTTAAAATTACAACATGGCATATTAGCCACATTACATAGCATATTACACACAAACGACTTCGATGAATCAAATTTGATTTTGGGAATACAAATCCATATCGCGGTAACTTCCAGCACTCTTAACACGGGGGTTTCAAATTACGACACTGCAACACGTTTGTAAAAGCGTGCCGGTCTAGACTAGTTCAGCGCTTACGAAGCGTCACATAATGGAAACCTTGTATAGGTTCGTAAAGGGTAAAATTCACCCTATAACCTGTCATAAAGGCACAGGGGGGGGGGGAGCAGAGGTACAGCTCTACTCTTCCTTTAACCTCGGCGCTAGATGAGGGTGGGTGGTTAACGCCACGCCCCGGCCGCTTTACTCCCGGGAAAGAGAGCCGGTACCCATTGTACAGGAGGTTGGGTGGGCCCCAGAGCTGGTCTGGACGCGTGCCGAAAAACTTGCCCCCAACGGGGTTCGATCCCCCGGATCGTCCCGTAGCAAGTCGCCTTAACGGCCCTGTATTAAGTTTGTATGAGTCACTAAGGCCGACTATGTGATGTTGAGCCCATGAGAATACCGTGTAGGTAGGACTCCACCGCGTCTCTTGTGCGACACTAAGATAATACGTAAAGCCTGCTACAATGCCACTAGCACGTAAGTAAGGCATAAAAATGACGCAGGATTGCCACATGTTATTTATATGCTGCAAAACTCTGACACAAAATGATATTTCTGCCATAAAAAGTCAAATTTTGGTTTTGTTTATTCAAAACAACATTATATAATCAGTGCAACACAACTGAGTATTTATTAAAAATTACATGTTTCGGCAGAGATATCGACCATCATCAAGCTAAAAAAATATACAGTGTATACATTGTATATTTTTAGACGAAACATGTAGCTTTTAAACAAAAACACAGTTGTGTTGGACTGATTATTTAATATTGTTTTGAATATTTTTCTGAAGACACAGCGGGATGAGTTGTATTCAGTTGGTTTTGTTTGTTTGTTGGATTAACAATCACGGAACAGCAGTAAAGCTAAGTCGACTGTAAGGTAAAGCAATCCAGGAGATTGAGGCTCCCAGATTTTAAGATAATCTGCACACGAAGGTGGTAAGGTTGTCAGCCCTACGAACCGGCCGCCTTTACGCCCCAGGAAATATTCCTGGTACTCATTTCTGTTAAGAGGCTGAGTCGACCCCAGGGCTATAGTGCGACCGAAAGGATTATGTCAATGAAAAATTCCAATGAGACTATCGGGAAGTGAACCCGCAACCGTCCGGCTTTTAGCGCAGTGCCTCAACTGCGCTACCGCGTGTCCCACGTCCACTGTAATCTTGTTAACAGATCAACGATATGTTTCTGTGTTACATTTTGAAAGAAAGCACCAAAACATTTTAGGACATTGCAACATTCTACACTGTCTTTGACAGGAAATATCTGTTTTTTTTTTGTGGCGAAGGACCCCGCAGCAGATGCTACGGACGCACCGAAGCCTTGAGGCTTATTGTTGAACCCTGTGATGAAGATAATTAGTTTTTTGGTTTTTCCGTACAATGGAGTGCCGGTGGAATGAAATTGAAAAGGAAAAACCCGAAGTACTCGGGGAATTACCTGTCCCAGTGCCACTTTGTCCACCACAAATCCCACATGGACGAACCCGGGCCTCCGCGGTAAGAGACCAGCGACTAACCGCCTGAGCCATGGCACGGCCGAAATATGTTACATGAAATACGAAATAACACCTGATCACTACGCTGTGTTAGACAATCTTACGACTACAAGTTTATAGACTTCATACATTACTACAACGACGCACTGTACGACACAACCGTATACTCGTGTAGACAAACTGCTGTGTGTAGATTACCGTCACGTTCACACCGTTGCAACTTCATACACGTGTACGCAGACCCCCCACCCAAAAAAAAAAAAAACGCTACTAGGTGCACAGGCTGATACACTACTTAATGTCTTATCCCTGAGGTATTTCCCATTAATGAACGCCATATAAACACACACATGTATACATAGCACTTAAATTAAGGTAAATGTAGGGGTGCACAAATCCCAAGCGCCAGGTCGCCATGGCGAATACATTTTGTACGGTGGCGCCTAATATTTGTACATCCTCAGTAGGGAACTTCTTTCATGTCACCCGCGTGGCGCCCAAAATTTTGAAGTGGCTTCTAGATTTTTGGAAAGTTTGTGCACCCCTCGGTACCAGCTATAAACCATTCCGGAACATCAGAAAGCTACTAGAAACTACCTCGTCTTGCATGGAAAGCCTTACAAGGAACTGATATACTTGCAATACATTATGTTTTTCTCCCCACTGGCTCGACAGCCCCTAATGGGCCTAGACCTCCTCATTATCGACGCTTCACGATCACACTCAGACACACCACACTCGGTAGAACTCCTCTGGACGAGTGATCAGCCCGTCGCAGAGACCTCTACCTGACATCACACAACACTCACAAGATACAGACATCCATGCCCCCGGTGGGATTCGAACCCACAATCCCAGTAAGCGAGCGGCCGCAGACCCACGTCTTAGACCGCGCGGCCACTGGGATCGACATGTTTTCTATGTAGAATAATTAATTTTCGTTCCTAATTTTCTTCATAATGAGTAAAAACCATAATTTATTGCCGATTTCGTCTCATGGGCATGAGCCAAGTTCTGTTTAACGCTCAACAAGTCAGGGTTGGATCGACAGGCGTAATTTGGAGGGCGGCAAAGGGGGACAAATGCCCCTCTAATATTCTTTGTACCTAATAATACAATTTTTGGCTACTGAGTTGAAGAGGGAGAAATAAAAAACTGGGGTGCGAGTGGGGGAAAGGGGTGTACGAATATGTATGTAAAGGACAGGTTCAAACCAATCTTCTCCCTTCCATTCTTCGCCGACCACATCAGAGCCCTAACCGACAATTTCGACTCAAATTTCGCTGGTGTGAGAAACCCCTTAGTTCGGCAACTCGGCAGATAATTACATTGACCGGGGGTTGACCCAGGTCGCCTGAAGCGCAAGCTAAGGGTCAGTGAGGTCAGCAGGCCAGTTGAGGCTGGCCGTAAAACGGTGACCAAGTTGACAAAACTAGTCGTGCCCAGCGCTGGTCAGCTAGGCAGTTCTCGGCTAAGCTGACTGAGGGTTTTCCGTGATTTTTCTTCAGTTGTAAGCGAATGTCAGGGTATAATGCAAAGAAAGGGCACGACTCGCACTCCCCCCAGACACGGCGGCTTCCTAAAGTGACTGCTCACAGTCACATTACTGCATCTTACAACAATGCCACTCTGGGTTCAAAATCCATGTAGCTACCCAGTCAAAGTATGCTCCCCCCCGGCCAAAATAATAATAATAATAAAAAATAAAAATACTAAAAAAGGTCCTTTGCTTTTCAGCACTAGACCTTAGTATGTACAAGTCGAGGTCTTCAACCAAGACGGGAAAATCGTTAGCGTAAGCGCAATCCCCAGTTACAATGTTATGTGTCTTACTGCACTCAGCGATGCGGTCAAAGGCAGGAGTGACTAAACAGACCAAGGGATGTCCGCCCTTAGTTAGCTCTTTAAGGGGTTGGTTGGTTGATCAAACTTACCCCTCCTTCTAACTTGATTCCTTAGTAAATTAAAGATCCTGATACTCATGGTGCCGATCCCAGTGGCCGTGCGGTCTAAGGCGTGGGTCTTCTGCCGCTCGCTTGCTGGGATTGTGGGTTCGAATCCCACCGTGGGCATGGATGTTTGTGTTGTGTTTGTTGTAAGGACGGTAGCATGGAACGTAAAGTGACATGAAGGACGAAAGGATTTAAACAGTACAAAAATGGATCAAAGGGGAAAAACTCCGGACAGGCAAAAAAAAAAAAAAAACCGGGGGCATGGATGTCTGTCTGTTGTGAGTGTTGTGTGTTGTCAGGTAGAGGTCTCTGCGACGGGCTGATCCCTCGTCCAGAGGAGTCCTACCGACTGTGGTGTGTCTAAAATGTGTGTGATCATGAAACCTCGACGAAACGAGGAGGCCCAGGCCCATATAGGGCTGTCTAGCCATAGAAAAAAAAATACTCAGGTCGATTTTGCCCCCCCCCCCCAAATTGGTATTAACTATATTACGCCTATGATTGAATCATTACGAAAAACGGGACGGACACGAAATCGGAAGTGTCATGGACCATTTGACTGTATTATTCCGATATCTGCTTGTAGACAAAAGCCGTATAACCGCCTGTATATCAGACGCTTTACCGCTGTCCAATTTATCAGCCAGAATGCAATTCTTACTTGCAAGAAAACGGCTAAAATCTGCAGGCACAAAATTACTAACTTTAAGCTTTTAGTAAAACACTGTCCGTTATCCGTTCTTGAGTGTTTTCAAAACAGTTTCTGCGTGCTGCAAAAGTTACCACCTTCGCCATGTTACACTGGTGACGTTTGTATCTCCTTGGACCTATCTTTTCTAGCCAGCCGTGTCCCTTTATCCGTCACACCAAAGCTGCTAGGAAATGCCGGAGAAAGATGAGTTTGTTTGTGTACGAAGAATATTCCATAAAGTATGACAAGAAAATCTGCAAAGGATTCTGCTTCCTTCCGGAACTCAATTTAAATATATAATATAAAATGTTCTACGAAGTTTTAAAGTAAAGCTGTGACTTTAAATAAAATTTCTTCTTACAACCAGAAAATTGTGTAAAGGTTTCCATCCAAACAATTTTAAATAACGATAATAATATTATTATTAATCTTTAATCTTAACTCACCGTGCATTTTATTATTTTAGATATACACCAACAAAATGCACAAATTAATAAAGGTGCAAATTAGCTCCTTATCATAATTTAACCTTAAACGCGTTTCGGCTCTTTATGAGCCATCATCAGGGGTTTTTCTTATAAAAAGTGCTTTTCAAATGCTGGGTCTGTTGATGACACTTGTAAAGTTATGCACTATTTTAGAGCATAAAAACACTCGTTCATAAGTTAAAAACATGAGTCATAAATTATAGTTAAAACGACGATTTGTTAAAATACACTTCTGTAACATCTAGAAGTGCGAACATATCTTTATACAATAGACGCAGTGAACAGTGTTTTTTTTAACAAATCATCGTTTTAACTATAATTTATGACTCATGTTTTTAACTTATGAACGAGTATTTTATGCCCTAAAATAGTGCATAATTTTACAAGTGTCATCAACAGATCCAGCATTTGAAAAGCACTTTTTACAAGAAAACCCCTGATGATGGCTCATAAAGAGCCGAAACGCGTGTACGGTTAAATTATGATAAGGAGCTAATTTGCACCTTTATTAATTTGTGCATTTTGTTGGTGTATATCTAAAAATAATATTATTATAAAACAAAACACCGGAACTTAGTCAGCTGAGTTTCTCGCTTCGAACCAATTAATTCCTGACGTCATCAACGACATTCTCCCTCGTCAACATAATCAAATCGGCTTTGCCCTCCGCTCCTCCAGTCTTGCATTAAATTCTGAACGGGTTTCGACAAAATTTGGTACTGATCTACAATTTCATCTGTTTGAAGAATTGAATGTCTTTTTGTATCGGCCCATAATAAATTACACCTTACACTGAGCTCTAATTCAACGTCGTCTGAAGAGAAGTTTCCACAGTACAAAATTTTGTACGTAATACAGGACACATATTTCATCAACACGTAGCCATACAAATTTTATTTCAAACGTTACTGACCTGTGAGGAACATTTAATAAAACCGAGGAGAGGTAAGCAAATTAACGTCAGTAATCGTTCTGCTATCTAGCATTAATTCGTAACCCTCGTATGTAAAACGTGTCACGTAACGTACTATAAATTAGCCCTTTGAAGATTAAAATAATCTTGCATACGTACACAGATTCAGTTCGTTAACTCACAGAAGACAGTGTGATTCCACTAACAAAGACTAATCAGGGCTGTAATGTATAGAGAAATAACAGGCCTTCATTGTAAGAATGAGGACACCACAAATATATTACGAAGATAAAACGTAGAGTTATTAGTTTTAAATCTTAAAGTGTTGAACCTGACTCTAAATAAGCTAACAGCCCAATCAGTCCTTGCAATAAATTTAGTACATTAAGAGAAATATTGTTGCTCAATGAGCAATTAGTGAAAATGAGTTGTGCAGAAAGGGAAATTCATCTGCAAGAATAAATCACTTTTGTTGACAACTAATGTTGACCAAAGTAATTAACTGTTTAAATTAATTAAAACCAGAGCCCATGTCTCGTAACATGTAATTAGCACGAATCAAGCATGTTTAATTGCTGTTGGATTCATATATCATGTAAATTAATGCACCTAATACAGATATACGCTTAAATGTTTTAATTTAAACGTGTAATAACTTTACGACTACTGTATCACAGTGCACTAATTAAACAAACACCATAATATAAATCAAAGCAAAACTTCGGTTCCCAAAACAGTTACATTTTCATAACTTTACACAAACTAACAGCAGTTTTACCGGCGTGGCTACGTGCACAGACACTGTGTTTTTTAAAAAAAGAATATCGTTAATGAAATTTGAAAGAATCAGAACACTATCACGCTGTATTTCAGGGCTTCGAATGTTATACAATTTACTACACCAAATTTAAATTTTTGAATAGACCATTAAGGTATTCTGGGATGTGAATCCTGGTTAGTTACTGTCTATATTCAATGCAGGGCTAAGTCCGATAAAATATAATTGTTTCACTGTTTGTAGTCATGTTAAGTGCACTTCGCTCATAACTTGTTAACATAACATAGCATAACACAACAGAACATGACATAACATAACAAGACATAAAATAACACGATACAACATAACATGAAATAACAACACGACATAACATAAAATTACATAACATGACATGACAACACAACAACATAACACGACATAACATAAAATGACATAACATGACATGACAACATAACACAACATAACATAAAATGACATAACATGACATGACAACATAACAACATAACACGATATAACATAAAATCACATAACATGACATGACAACATAACAACATAACACGACATAACATAAAATGACATAACATAACATGACAACATAACAATAACATGACATAAAATGACATAACTTGTAAGTACTATGCAGATCCGCGTTACTGAACTTAATTTCATTGCCTTTTTACTTCATGTCTAGTTAGTACAAATTACAGTCAGTTTCTTTTCATTATTAAGTTAGTTAGTTTAGTTAGTTAGTTACTTCCTGTCGCTCCTTGCGGAGCATAGGACCTCCTTTCAGAGGTTTCTTGGTCTGGAGGTGTGCATTCTGTAGTGGGTGACCAGTCCACTGACTGCACAATTTCTACTCATCCTGATATGACTGCCAGAGCCATCTAGCAGTTAATCAGGAGACTTGGGTGAGAAATGGCCGCTGAATTTTGCTTACGAAACATCTCTTTCATTATTAAAGTAATTCAATATTCCTCATCCAGTGAGAGTCTAATTCCTGTACCCACTCAAGAACACGGTATTACAACGTTATAAGCATATCCTTTAATGTCTATTATTTACAAGAAAGACGAAGTAACACTTCTGACGTCATGAGCTGAATGTACGAATATTTCAGAGTCAGTTTGCTAGACGTTACTACCGAAGCATGCTTACCGGGCTATAAGAACGTTAGTGTTGATCACTAATTTCAGAATATTAAGAATGGAATATAACTGCCAATGTGCAAGTCATGAAAGCGTATGGGTATGTGGAGGTTTACTTCCACTCAGTCTTAATCTTGGCTCTAAATGAATGCGAGCAGTCAGCTTGATATTCTGCCTGTTTTACGTTCGGGGCAAGAGTTTTTTGGGTGGGCCCAAGAGCCGGTACGAATGTTTTCGGGAAAAAAAAATAGATCTCTTGCCTCTACTGGGGAACGAAAAACTAATATTAAAAATGGAGGTTAAGAGAAACGCCAAATTAGTACCTTATCAATAAGGAGAAGGGATCTGAATTTCCTACCATGACACTGAATAATCAGTGCGTCACCAGCACAGATGGTATGGCAGAGAACGTGCACATATCAAGCTGTATTGAAGAAGCTGTTACCGGACAGTTTGGGTTCGAGTCCTGTTCATCGTTTTGGTGGACACCCTAGTTTTTGACGTAAAACGTCTTACATTTCGGTACACAAAGGTGGGTCACCTCGGCGCTCGCGGTGTCAGACTTTCGCGTTACCTAGTTTCTTCACAGTGCTCCGCGCATACTTCGACTACACCAGTGAACGATACGTGTTTGAAAGGTAAGGAATATGCCTACACGCTAAAAAGAGAATCATCGAAAAATCTTGAAATCTGCCAAAATGGCGGCCATGTCAAAATCATCTACGATTTTCAACACTCTCACACTTACATTTCGGTACACAAGGGGGTCACTCGGCGCTCGCGTGTCAGACTTTCGCGTTACCTACTTTCTTCACAGTGCTCCGCGCCTAATTCGACCACAGCAGTGAACGATACGTAGTTTGAAAGGTAAGGAATATGCCTACACGCTAAAGAGAATCATCGAAAAATCTGAAATCTGCCAAAATGGCGGCCATGTCAAATCATCTACGATTTTCACACTCTCAACTTACATTTCGGTACACAAAGGTGGGTCACCTCGGCGCTCGCGGTGTCAGACTTTCGCGTTACCTACGTTTCTTCACAGTGCTCCGCGCCTACTTCGACTACAGCAGTGACGATACATAGTTTGAAAGGTAAGGAATATGCCTACACGATAAAAGAAGAATCATCGAAAAATCTTGAAATCTGCCAAAATGGCGGCCATGTCAAAATCATCTACGATTCTTCACACTCTCACACTTACATTTCGGTACACATAGGTGGGTCACCTCGGCGCTGTTTTTTACAGGTTCACGATGCCGAGACTAACTAACGCATAAAAGCAAGAAAACTACCGAAAATGGAAGAAGGAGGCAGAGGAGGGTTCACAGAGGCCGAAAAAAATTCGAAAAACCGCAGCTACCACAAGCCACGGCTAACCATCACAGAGACATAAACACATACATATAACAACTTGTAAAAATTTCTGACAAAATACAAACTCCAATACAGCCAACTTCTTTCTTTCTTTCTTTCTTTCTTTCTTTCTTTCTTTCTTTCTTTCTTTCGCCCTTCCCTCACTCAAGCAGCTAAAACATTTTAACACCCGCAAAAAAAAAAAAAAATCGCCAACATTCAACTTGTCGGCGTCACGTTTTACGTACAATTTGAGGTTCAGTCGTAGCTTGAAACACCGAAGACTTTTATTTTGGCAAAACAATTAGAACATCAGGCTTAGGAAGACGCAACTCTTAAAGGAGGGTCAGACCTGCAGCCATAAATTAGGTGGGGGGAGAGTAGTCAAAGAAACTAAAAGAACTTGCTGGCTTTTGTCAATTCTCGGGTTTTCTAAAATTTTATGAAACAGACGCTTTGTTGAGAAATTATACTTGACATTCAACACACATAAATTTTAGTAGGGAAGCTACCAGCCGTCGAGTCATAAATGACCCTCTATAGAACGTTAACTTTGAAGATGGGGTGTCTGAAGTTGATGCAGAGACTTCCAGCGCTGGGTTAGTTGGCCAATTATGGGACAGAAATTTAAAAACTATTTGAATTCGGCCTACAAGATTTTGCTTCAAAATTACATTTCGACCAACAGGATTACTGTTGAGTTTTAGAGAGGGGAATAATTGTACTAGGGGGTCAACGAGATGTAGGGGAACAAGACAGGCTCTGTTGGTTCATCTGGTGAAGTTTTGGGGAACAAATAAGTTGTGCCACAAGATTATGGGCTCTTTCTCAATTAAAATATAATAAATGAAAACACACGTTGCTATAAATTGCCAATATCACAGAAGTGAACTGTATTGGGTGGTACGAAATAATAAAAGAAAGTACAGAAGTGTTTAGAATACCAGTTGAGTTTGTTTTTAAGTGCAGCGTCGAGTGTAGGACGGCAGTCCGTTAACGCTCCACACGGCAATAATCCCTGAAGATAACAAACAAATGCCTACCGAACCTGACTAGTTCGATTACCACGCCAGTGTTTTTCCGTTGCCTGCGGAAGACACATCAACTGAGACGTTGACTCTAGAAGGACGATGGCAAAGCCAATGCCAACAATACAGGACGCGAAGCCTCCGCCTGGCACGAACGTAGATAATGACAGACGAAAGAGTCTTTATGAAGAGGAATGGTCTTAAGTGCGAATAGAACGTGTAAAGAATAATTCTGATATATGAAGAATAGGAACTACGGGGAAAGGGATAAAAACTAGGTGGGTTGAGGAAATGGACAGGGAAAAACGTGTAAGCTAAAGGGGTTTAAAGGATATAAGTACAGTATAAGACAGCGAGAATATCAACATACGGAATTATAATCGCAGGGCTTACTCTGACTTAAAAGAGCTTTTAAATAACCATGTTTCCTTGCGTTATTGTTTATTTAACGACGCCCTGACAACTTCTTCGTTTACGTAGCCTCGAATAAAGAATGAGGTAAATTTATTTAATGTTCATTTGGAAATTAACTTTGGAATAAATGGTGGCTGATTTTAAATTACTAATATCCAAGTGCGCCTGAGGAAAACAACAAGTATAATTAGCCGGAGTGTTGGTATTCCTCTCGAGAATTAAATCAGAGAATTCGTAAACACTAAAAAAGGAGGCGAAGTTATGTACAATTTGAAATTTTCCCTGGTGAAAATGTACACTGACGAGTACTTAAATACTCAGACAGACAGAGTGGAAAAGGAGTCACTTGACATTTCTTTCTGTTGTCAAACATCACGGACTTTTGCGCCACTCGGTATATCGGAATCTGCTGCTGTATGTACAGTGGATGTGAAACATTTTACATCAGACTTACAGCCAGTTGCGCCCTATAAGCTGAACATGTCCAGAGAGACAGAGCTGACCTTGAAGATATTATGAAAACGTAAAAATGTGAGGTTACTTTGTTTTATAAGTTTCACGGAAACGAAAAAAATAATCCCTCGGAATAAAACTGTAGTTTTACTATTTACGTAACACACGAGAAATTTTACGTTCAGTTTCATTTCATTATCGTGTCTTGTACTTCGTCACTGTGTAAATGGTAAAACCAGATAAATAGAACAAAACTGAAACTGAGGTCGAGGGGAGAGCAAGAACGAGATGTGCGTAGGATCGATAGGCTATAAAACAGGAAACAAAGCAAAGTATCCCAAAGAATATCGTAAACTTAGGATTAACACAGGGGAAGTGCACTGTGGGAAATTTAATGTTAGCAGACACAACACCGTGACTCAGCAAATACACTGTAGTACTTTGATTTCAGACTTCCGCCGCAATGTAGACGAGATCTGCGCTCTTCTGGGATATTACGCGGCGTCGTGTGGTAATTGTTTACCGACGTTTCGGGACAACGTATCGGTCCCATCTTCACGGGTCAAGTCACGGGACTCTTGACCCGTAAAGATGGGACCGATACGTTGTCCCGATATTACGCGGCGTAGTGTGATAATTGTTTATCGACGTTTCGGGACAATGTATCGGCCCCATCTTCACGGGTCAAGTCACGGGACTCTTGACCCGTAAAGATGGGACCGATACGTTGTCCCGATATTACGCGGCGTAGTGTGATAATTGTTTATCGACGTTTCGGGACAATGTATCGGTCCCATCTTCACGGGTCAAGTCACGGGACTCTTGACCCGTAAAGATGGGACCGATACGTTGTCCCGATATTACGCGGCGTAGTGTGATAATTGTTTATCGACGTTTCGGGACAATGTATCGGTCCCATCTTCACGGGTCAAGTCACGGGACTCTTGATCCGTAAAGATGGGACCGATACGTTGTCCCGATATTACGCGGCGTAGTGTGATAATTGTTTATCGACGTTTCGGGACAATGTATCGGTCCCATCTTCACGGGTCAAGTCACGGGACTCTTGACCCGTAAAGATGGGACCGATACGTTGTCCCGATATTACGCGGCGTAGTGTGATAATTGTTTATCGACGTTTCGGGACAACGTATCGGTCCCATCTTCACGGGTCAAGTCACGGGACTCTTGACCCGTAAAGATGGGACCGATACGTTGTCCCGATATTACGCGGCGTAGTGTGGTAATTGTTTATCGACGTTTCGGGACAACGTATCGGTCCCATCTTCACGGGTCAAGAGTCCCGTGACCCGTGAAGATGGAACCGATACGTTTTCCCGAAACGTCGGTAAACAATTACCACACGACGCCGCGTAATATCCCAGAAGAGCGCAGATCTCAAACTCTAGTACTAAACTTCGCGACAGAAATAACCATTCTTGCACTCAAATTCGGAATGAGACACAGTCCGCGGATATAACTCTGATAAAATAATTCTCACATAATGACCCAATTCACCAACTAAAGTGATCTCGCAAGTGATCATGTTATTCGGTAAATGTAATGAATTGTGTCCAGTATTTCAACCATAAGATTAAGGCTTATCTGTAACACACGAATGTCGGAACAGTTGCCTATTCATCACGGGGTTTGCAGCAATATTAACACAGAGTAACAAGAATTTCAGTTCGATATGCAATTCTCTGTTAGTTTATAAAGTAATTTCGCTCGTCATGACGCCGAAGAAACTTTCCTTTCTTGTTAAGATATAGGTTGAATAGACATAATGAAAAATATAGAACACAAAAAGGGAAATGTTAGTGTTATTAGACAAAATGATGGATAAGGTAAGTGACGTAACAGTCCTAGTAGTAAATATGTACAGGGGGGAAAGAGGGACAAACATGGAAGGAAATAAATAACATAAAAAAGAATAAGGGGGTAAAAAAAACTAATATTATAATAAAATCAGCATGCGATGAGAAACGGTACGACCTTTACCTTTTTTTTTTTCGACAGCCCTATATGGGCCTGGGCCTCCTCGTTTCGTCGAGGTTTTCACGATCACACACTCAGACACACCACAGTCGGTAGGACTCCTCTGGACGAGTGATCAGCCCGACGCAGAGACCTCTACCTGACAACACACAACACTCACAAGAGACAGACATCCATGCCCCCGGTGGGATTCGAACCCGCAATCCCAGTAAGCGAGCGGCCTTAGAACAACGCCTTAGACCGCACGGCCACTGGGATCGGCTGAACTTTACCTTTACCAGAATTAATTACAATTTGTGTAATTAATTTAATGTATACTTATTTATATAAATAAGCCTGTGGCCTTGTTCCGTAATTTTTTCATTATTTACACACGCATGTCCGTGATGAATTGCTACCGGCATACCGTAACTGCTTTTCTGTATGTCTTACAATTACTGTGACGCTCCAGTACGGAATAACCATTAAAATAACAGAAAAATTGTTAATATGATGTATTTTTTAAAACGTTAAATGCCTTACAAGGAAGCCGTAACTTATTCGCCTACTTTACTGGTGTTAAAGAAATACTGGGACTCGTGGCACACGCGGTATATGTTACCTAGGTGTGAGATGTAGCGACCCTGTTTGCTCAGCCCGACTCTATAAATTAAATAACGGTGAGTGTGTGTGTGTGTGTTCTGCGAGTCACACGGATCGACAGTGCCAAACGTTGTAGTCCCTAGGGTACCAAGTTCCTACAAAATTCAAACACCGTTCAAGGTTCCTCCTTCCGCTAAAATTGCTGACGCTTTATGAAGTTCGCCGCAGTAAGCAGATACCGGGTGTCAAATCTTCTTAACAACGAAGCCGCTCAAGAGGCTTTACATACTGATGCATACGTTTAAATAAATCTTTCCTCTGGAGCATCAGGCATCCAAAATCGATCGAATTATTTCCGAAGTAGTTATTTCGTATCTGAAACCTCCGACGTCATCCTGGTATCATCTTCACGTGTTGCGGGAAGTCTTTGTTATAGTGACGTACAAACAAAATGCACAGCAAAGTCAGTATGGCACGCTGCAGTCCATTACAATTGCCCACTAATTAAGAAATTCGAATGATACAACAGGTAAAGAGAAAGAAAAATCATGAAATTAGAAAAGGGAAACACAAAACCAAATAACACGTAGGTTTTTCGGTTACTCAATGGTCATTCGTCGACATTAACTGCGTATTTCATCGGGTGACGCAACAGCCCCTAGTAGGCCAGAGCCTTCTCATTATCGAGGCTTCACGATCACACTTTAGACACACGACACTCGGTAGGACTCCTCTGGAGGAGTGATCAGCCCGACGCAGAGACCTCTACCTGACAACACACAACACTCACAAGAGACAGACATCCATGCCCCCGGCGGGATTCGAAATAGCAATTCCAGCAAGCGAGAGACCGCAGACCCACGCCTTAGACCGCGAGGCCACTGGGATCGGCACGCTTAATGTAATATGGTATTTATTTCAAATTCTTTCTATATATATATATATATATATATATATATATATATATATAAGAAGTTCGAGGGTCCACTGTATATATATATATACAGTGGACCCTCGAACTTCGAACGGTTTGATGTTCGAACAACTTGAAACTCGAACAAAAAATTCGAGGAAAATCCGGTTTTGAAACTCGAACAAAAACTCAAAAGTCGAACAAAGAATCACGTGGTCGTCACGTGGTCGCTTTCTCTCTCTGCTTGGTCCAGATGAAAGAAGGGTAATTCACCTTCCAGTGAACAGTAATATCCCTCCTACTATTATTATTGATTGATTATTATACAATATTTTTATGTATGTACTATTATAAATAAAAATTTTCAATTATTGAAATTAAATATACTTGTTTTATCATTATGATCTTTTGAAATAGGCACTTAAAATGTTTTATATTGGGTAAATTTTGGGGGTCTGGAACGGATTAATTCAATTTACATTATTTCTTATGGGGAAATTTAACTCGAAAGTCGAACAACTTGAAAGAAGAACCGTCTCCTGGAACGGATGTGTTCGAAGTTCGAGGTTCCACTGTATATATATATTTGTACTTCTGTACGTCCTCCTTTAACACCGGAGTTCAAATTCCTGAAAATCGCAACATAGAAGGAAACACTGTAGAACGACAAACTTCTTCCCATAAGAATTAATTAAAGCACCCGAGAGTTTGGCCGTTGAAGATGCTGCCATCTGTCAGCTAAAACAACGTTAATCAAATCTCTACTCTCGACATTTAAGAAATTTTCAGAACAAGAGGAAGGGCTCACAGGAATGCAGGCATTTAGGTACTTGTAACTGTAACGAATTAACAACTTCTTGTAGCGCATTGGTGTAAATGACAAAAGCTACGGAGAAAACAGGAAAGTCTCAAGGGCATTATCCTAAGAAGTAGAAAAATGTAGTGTAAATGTCATGTCATCAGCAGTTTAACTACCAATGAAACACCGGCGCAGGCAGCTCAGATGATACCACAATTTCGAACCAGATGTCACCGCTACAACCACATTTAGCGAACTCTTGTAAATGTGTGCCAACTCACTAGAGCGCAGCACCGACTGATTTGTACGAACAAAACCTAAAATTGGCGGCGGAGACAAAGAAGTCTGGAAATGTTAAGTAACGAATTACACTTCAGACATTACAAAAATAATTTAAAGCTGTATAAATAAACAGTGGGTACAAGTCTTGAAGATAGAAAATCAAGAAAAAGGTTTTAAATATGGTCAACAACGAAACAGAAAGCATTAAATTGACCAAAGATGGTTGCAGTGGAGATGGAAACAAACAATTAGGCTGGCTCAGGCGGTTACTCGCCGGCCTCTCATCGCGGAGGTCCGGGTTCGAGCCCCAGTCAGTCCATGTGGGATTTGTGGTGGACAAAGTGGCACTGGGATAGGTTTTCTCCGAGTACTTCGGTTTTCCCGTCAATTTCATTCCACCGGTGCTCCATTAAACTAGAAAAATAAAAAAAAATCACCTGCTTCATCTCCATCACAGGGCTGAACAATAAGCCTTAAGGCTGCGGTGCGTCCGTAGCATCTGCTGCGGGGCCCTTCACTTAAAAAAAAACTCGGGCGATACAGCGCCGAAATGTAGGGCAATTATGACGGGTAATGGAACACCACTTGAATTCCTCCATGGAGCACAGTCATTCCTGAGAAGTTCAGCAGCTAATCTAGAAATTCCACGCAACGTATGGAACCCAAATGTTCATTACCGTGTTCACAAGTTCCCGCCATTTGTCCCTATCCTGTAGCAGATCAATCTATTCCACGCCCCAAACTATTTCTTGAAGATCCATTTTAATATTATCCTCCCATGTACGTCTAGGTCTTCCAAGTGGTCTCTTTCCCTCAGGTTTTCCCAACCAAAATCCTGTATGCACCTCTTATCTCCCTAATAAGTGCCACATGCTCCCCACCCAAACTTATCCTTCTTTAATTCATCACCCGAATAACACACACAAAAATTGTGCCAAGAAATTTCACTGTATTCTGTAGGTTTTATGTCTCAGTATTATCAAGGATGACTGCTTACATATTATTTATTTTTATTTTCCTCCTGTCGCTCCTTGCGGAGCATAGGGCCTCCTTTCAGAGGTTTCTTGGTCTGGAGGTGTGCATTCTGTAGCGAGTGACCAGTCCACTGACTGCACAAATTCTACTCATCCTGATATGACTGCCAGAGCCATCTAGCAGTCAATCAGGAGACTTGGGTAAGAAATGGCCGCTGAATTTTGCTTACGAAACATTTCTATTCATGCCCGTAAGGTTCTTTTACACGCCGTAAATCTACGACGGCTTTACTTCCCCTCCGAAGAAAGTTGTGCTAAGGATTTTTATCACCCTTAAAAATCCATCGACCTCGGCCGGGTTTGAACCCGCGAACCTTGGGTCCAGTGGCGAGCACGCTAACCACTAGTCCACCGAGGTCGACTGCTTACATATTAATACTGAGCTATTCCTCAGGCTTAGTTTCAAAGATAGAATGGGGATTTTTCTCTGCCGATAAATGATACTAGTCAAAAATTTTAGGACATTAAGGCAAAGTCTGATACGTCTGTAAATAGAACTGCAAGAACAAAAAAAGTATTACGCGTAAACTTACGCATAAATAGTTGACGGAATGCGTTTCGTACTCGGAAGTGATCTGGATCGAGACCCTGGAAAAGGGGGGCTGCAAATTCGAAGACTTTCTGGACACTATGCATATATATTTTCACAACGTTTTGCGAGTAAAGCGTAACTTTTCGCGTTCGTGCCAGACTTTTAAATAACAACTTGTGCGTTTGTTTGTACTAAATGCAGACACACACACACACACACACACACATATATATATATATATATATATATATATATACACACTTCGAATTAGCCTGTATCGAACCATAATTCCCTTTCACGCCAAATAATTATGTGGCATGTTACCATATTTTTTCTCGAACACTTCTTTAAAACATTCACCTTTTGTCGTGTTTGCGTTTGACGTCACGTGAGCATATTGCTTTAACAAGTAACATCGTAACCTGCATCGAAGTATTTCTTACGTTTTCCTCATTCTGTCCTAAAACGTGAAACTCAAGTTTTTCACTACACTCAATATCTACACAAACATTCAATATAACTCACTTATTTCTCCGGGCTCTACGGTAACTTCCAGACGTCTGCATTGATAGTAGCATTCTGGCGGCGGCTCTATTGTCCATTTCTTGCGACCTCTAAGCTGGGCTTGCCACGACGGATGTTCCACATTGTCTATCTGTAACACAGATATTCACTTCCGGTAGTCTGAGGCTCTTACCAATCCACGAAAGAACAAATACAAATGATTTTGACCAATTTATCTATGAATCAGCGGTAAACTGAAGATCAAAAATCCTAAATAATGACAATGGGACAATTTATCTATGAATCAGCGGTAAGAAATCCTAAATAATGACACTGGGACAATTTATCTATGAATCAGCGGTAAACTGAGGATCAGAAATCCTAAATAATGACACTGGGACAATTTATCTATGAATCAGCGGTAAACTGAGGATCAGAAATCCTAAATAATGACACTGGGACAATTTATCTATGAATCAGCGGTAAACTGAGGATCAGAAATCCTAAATAATGACACTGGGACAATTTATCTATGAATCAGCGGTAAACTGAAGATCAAAAATCCTAAATAATGACACTGGGACAATTTATCTATGAATCAGCGGTAAACTGAAGATAAAAAATCCTAAATAATGACACTGGGACAATTTATCTATGAATCAGCGGTAAACTGAAGATCAAAAATCCTAAATAATGACACTGGGACAATTTATCTATGAATCAGCGGTAAACTGAGGATCAGAAATCCTAAATAATGACACTGGGACAATTTATCTATGAATCAGCGGTAAACTGAAGATCAAAAATCCTAAATAATGACACTGGGATACTAAGAAATATATATCGTCCAATAAAAGACCAAAATGGCTGGAGAATCCGAACTAATGATGAATTGCAGGTTATGTATAGAAAACCAAATATTGTAACAACATTACGAGTAAAAATACTAGAATGGGCTGGTCATGTGGTAAGAATGTCTGATGATAGGACCGTAAAGACAGTGTTTATGGGGAAACCAGATGGAAGAAGAAAAGCAGGAAGACCAAAATGAAGGTGGCTGTACTGTATTGAGAATGATCTGAAATAGATGGGTGTCAAGAGATGGAGGAAGAAAGCAGAAGACAGATCTGTATGAGACACTGGTTAAACTGTAAGGACTGTATGCCAAAGAACAGGAAAAAGAATGGCACTAGGACACGTTGTTCACAGAATGCTTCGGTTTTACCCTGTCAGTATCATTCATCCACTGAATCTACATAACCTAGCAACTGACAGTTTCGTTAAATGACACACACACATATGAATACAAGAACTAAAATATATCACGAACAAATTATACAAACTCATCATAATTTTTCATTTGTAATATAAATTATAGAGAGATAGCTGTTTATTTACATATTGTACCATAAATGAGGGGCACGCGGTGGCGCAGTTGGTTGAGGCACTGCGCTACAAACCGGAACGTCGCGGGTTCGATTCCCGATGGGGGTCATTGGAATTTTTCATTGACATAATCGTTTCGGTCGCACTATGGCCCTGGGGTCGACTCAGCCTCTAACAGAAATGAGTATCAGGAATCTTTCCTGGGGGGTAAAGGCGGCCGGTGCGTAGGGCTGACAACCTTACCACCTTCATGTGCCGATTGTCTAGAAATCTGGGAGCCTCAACCTCCTGGAACCCTAAGGGTCTGTCAAGGCCTGTAATGGGATTGCTTTACCTTTCTACCATAAAAGACCGTCATAAATATTCACGTACAACATACACTACAATATATTCGTACATAATTAATTTTGAAGGTCTTCCTCCTCAGTAGAGTTAAAATTTTATAATTTTCCTCCGTTGTCATAAGTTCAGCAGGTCTAGAGGCACGCAAATTAACAACTTAACTTGTTTCAGGGAAGTCATTTAGTCCTGTATCTCTAGCAAAACCAAACATGAAGTTCTGTTTGCCCTGTCTAAATCTCTGAACACTTTGCAGACTAAAACTAAAGCACATTATACAGTGTGTCCACAAAGTCCCTTCGGGGTTTTGAAAAATTGTGGCGCGCAAACAAATTGAGCTAGCCACATGCGGTTTGCGGCAGATTTCAGTGAAACACATCATTCTGCAACAAGATGGTGCTACACCTCATTGGGTATGCAGGTACGCGCGTACCTAGACAGGACATTTCCAGGAAGATGGATCGGCAGAGACGGTCCAATGCCTTGGCCTCCACGTTCACCAGACATAACACCACTGGATTTTTTCCTGTGGAGTTATGTCAAGAGCAATGTGTTCCGAACACCAGTTAACGGACTTGATGACCTGAAAACCCGTATCAGGAATGCGATCTCGGCTATTCCAGCGGACATGCTCCACAGAACATGGCAAGAGCTCGAATATCGTTTGGACGTTCTCCGTGCTACCAAGGGAGCCCACATCGAGGTCTACTGAGGTCAGTAAAAAACTTCCAGAGTTTCACTGTAATCTGCCGCAAACCGCATGTGGCTAGCTCAATTTGTTTGCGCGCCACAATTTTTCAAAACCCCGAAGGGACTTTGTGGACACACTGTATATAAATATTTAGTTCGAACCCCACAGAGAACACAATGCTTCCATTAGACCATTCGGGAAAAAGTAGTGATGAAAAATAAGCCAGCAAACGTGCTTGCTTTTTCAGTTACCTTTGTGTACAATTACTTTAAGAAGAGAAATAACTAAATTAAACAAATTTCAATTTGAGTTCGGCCCTTGACATATTTAAAAAAACTCGCTTGTTTACACATAGCATGAAATGAAAGTGAAATAATTACATAAAAAAGAGACAAATAAGAATTATAATTTGTACGTTTGTCAACTCGTTGTGTTAGACTTATAATAAGATAAATAAATATCCGCCATCACACCTAGTAGATGTTATCTTTAATGTGGCAACATGTTTCGATTTCAAAGGGTCATTTTCAGGCCAGTGGCATAAAATAGATAAAAGGAGTTGTATACAATTTTAAACACAATTCCAATTGTATATATTTCCTTTGATGTATTTTATACCATTGGTCTGAAAACGACCCTTTGAGGTCGAAAAATGTTGCCACATTAAAGACATAACATCTACCAGTTGTGTTGAAGGCTATTTATTTATCTCATTGTAATAATTATAGTATGATACAAAGATATTAGAGAATATAATCAAACGAGAAAGCAAAATCAACAAATAAATACATAAGCAAAATTTGCTACACATAAATACTACCTTATGGTACGAAAATACCGCCACTGAGCCACCGTGTAGTTCACGTTGTACGATTAAATCCAGAGACCTTATGATTTTAAATCGGATATTACAGGATTCGAATGTCAAAGGTCAGCTGATGTATTGCCTAAAAATTTGGGGTTTCCCTCAGTTCGTGCAGGTAAATAGAATCAATAAGTATAAACCCACAGGCCTATGGGCCTACTGTCCTTACAGGAAAATTTGGGGATTAATAGTTTATGGCGGAGAATTCAGCTTATGTACACGACTTTCATTAAACCCCTCAATGCCAGCCTCAGTGCACCGTTCGGTAGTGAATGTGTGTAGTGTACTACCAATTTAACATCCTACGCACTCGCTAGTAGTTGGGAGTTTAAACCCCAGAATCGATGACGGGTTAACGATTAGACATCTCACTTGCTGATCTCCTGTTGTCACATTTGTGACAGAAACCGCTGTTTGACGTAGAATCTCACTGAACAAAACGCCTTTTACTTATATAAAATCGTGTTCCGATAAATGTACACTATTTCTTGTCTGTTATTTAATACAGTTTATATTAAAAATAGTCCAACATGTTTCGAACCATTTCACAGTTCATCCCCAGGGACTCAATTATTTATTACACCAGCTATCTACGTATGGCACTGACAAATGTACACCCTTTATTATTTGTTATTTAATACAGTTTATATTAAAAATAGTCCAACATGTTTCGAACCATTTCACAGTTCATCCTCAGGGACTCAATTATTTATTACACCAGCTATCTACGTATGGCACTGACAAATGTACACCCTTTATTATTTGTTATTTAATACAGTTTATATTAAAAATAGTCCAACATGTTTCGAACCATTTCACAGTTCATCCTCAGGGACTCAATTATTTACTACACCAGCTATCTACGTATGGCACTGACAAATGTACACCCTTTATTATTTGTTATTTAATACAGTTTATATTAACAATAGTCCAACATGTTTCGAACCATGTCACAGTTCATCCCCAGGGACTCAATTATTTATTACACCAGCTATCTACGTATGGCACTGACAAATGTACACCCTTTATTATTTGTTATTTAATACAGTTTATATTAAAAATAGTCCAACATGTTTCGAACCATTTCACAGTTCATCCTCAGGGACTCAATTATTTACTACACCAGCTATCTACGTATGGCACTGACAAATGTACACCCTTTATTATTTGTTATTTAATACAGTTTATATTAACAATAGTCCAACATGTTTCGAACCATGTCACAGTTCATCCCCAGGGACTCAATTATTTACTACACCAGCTATCTACGTATGGCACTGACAAATGTACACCCTTTATTATCTGTTATTTAATACAGTTTATATTAAAAATAATCCAACATGTTTCTAAACCATTTCAAAGTTCATCCTCAGGGACTGAATTATTTATTACACCAGCTATCTACGTATGGCACTGACAAATGTACACCCTTTATTATTTGTTATTTAATACAGTTTATATTAAAAATAATCCAACATGTTTCTAAACCATTTCACAGTTCATCCTCAGGGACTCAATTATTTATTACACCAGCTATCTACGTATGGCACTGACAAATGTACACCCTTTATTATTTGTTATTTAATACAGTTTATATTAAAAATAGTCCAACATGTTTCTAAACCATTTCAAAGTTCATCCTCAGGGACTGAATTATTTATTACACCAGCTATCTACGTATGGCACTGACAAATGTACACCCTTTATTATTTGTTATTTAATACAGTTTATATTAACAATAGTCCAACATGTTTCTAAACCATTTCAAAGTTCATCCTCAGGGACTGAATTATTTATTACACCAGCTATCTACGTATGGCACTGACAAATGTACACCCTTTATTATTTGTTATTTAATACAGTTTATATTAAAAATAGTCCAACATGTTTCTAAACCATTTCAAAGTTCATCCTCAGGGACTGAATTATTTATTACACCAGCTATCTACGTATGGCACTGACAAATGTACACCCTTTATTATTTGTTATTTAATACAGTTTATATTAAAAATAGTCCAACATGTTTCTAAACCATTTCAAAGTTCATCCTCAGGGACTGAATTATTTATTACACCAGCTATCTACGTATGGCACTGACAAATGTACACCCTTTATTATCTGTTATTTAATACAGTTTATATTAAAAATAGTCCAACATGTTTCTAAACCATTTCAAAGTTCATCCTCAGGGACTCAATTATTTAATACACCAGCTATCTACGTATGGTAATTCTTACTGAACTTTTGTTTCACAACAACGGTATTTAATTTCTGCAAGTGACATATGTCCTGGTGCAGCAAAATCGGTTTAAACGGGTTTCTAACTGCACTCTAACTAACCTCACTTTTATCGGAACCTCTGTGACATGCGACATGGCTACAACGAATTGAGCATGAGTTAAGTTACAAACAGACGCTAGTTTATGCATGTAATGAAAGGGTACAGATGTGAATGGCAACGCTAATTAAAAATCTGTTGCGCTGCAATGGGTCTACAGTACGTCAAAGTATGGCGAATGGGGAGGCCGGAGGTTGCTAGCAGGCACCTCTGGTGTCTCGTGACCGATTGTAGCCACACCTCAACACGCTTTTTAAATAAGATATAGGTAAGGGGAGGTTGTGGGTTGAGGGTGTGCGGTACAGCCTACACGCGAGTACAGAACTGGTGTTGGTTACTGTATAATTAATCTTGTGATGAGGAGGGAGGGGGAAGACTTCGGATTCAACCCCCTCATTTTCTCCTACCACTCACCCCTTATTGCACGTCTCTTTAGACACGAGTTGACACTCCGCCAGTTGGCCAGCCTCCTTGTTTCTGTTGGAATACGGAAGCCTATCAGGCATAGCAAAATAAGACTTGTATTTTTGTTTTAGTTGGAGCTTTTCGCAACCGCGAAGAATTTGTGACCGATATTTATTAATAGCCCTCCGCAAGAGACTTTTTAAAACTTTCGCGTGGAATGTAGGTGGAGTGAGCGAAATTCTGTACTGCGCAGAGGAATTGGGGGGGGGGGATTATTGGTCACCATTTTAGAAGTGTTAAGCCTTTTATAACATTAGCTAAATTATAATGTTCAATGCCTTAACAGAATTCTAAGCCACTTAACCCTTTGAGGACGAAGCGTAAACTGTTTTATTTAAAGATCCAGTCCGTACCGCGCAGTAAACACACCCCGTCTCAGTTATACAAACCAGTCAGTTAATGTTGTACAGTGAAATAATCGCTGTTTGTTCTGAGATCCACACAAAACACATAAATACAGTCCGTACCGCGCAGTAAACACACACTCCGTCTCAGTTATACAAACCAGTCAGTTAATGCTGTACAGTGAAATAATCGCTGTTTTTGTTCTGAGATCCACACAAAACACATAAATACAGTCCGTACCGCGCAGTAAACACACTCCGTCTCAGTTATACAAACCAGTCAGTTAATGTTGTACAGTGAAATAATCGCTGTTTGTTCTGAGATCCACACAAAACACATAAATACAGTCCGTACCGCGCAGTAAACACACTCCGTCTCAGTTATACAAACCAGTCAGTTAATGTTGTACAGTGAAATAATCGCTGTTTGTTCTGAGATCCACACAAACACATAAATACAGTCCGTACCGCGCAGTAAACACACTCCGTCTCAGTTATACAAACCAGTCAGTTAATGTTGTACAGTGAAATAATCGCTGTTTGTTCTGAGATCCACACAAAACACATAAATACAGTCCGTACCGCGCAGTAAACACACTCCGTCTCAGTTATACAAACCAGTCAGTTAATGCTGTACAGTGAAATAATCGCTGTTTTTGTTCTGAGATCCACACAAAACACATAAATACAGTCCGTACCGCGCAGTAAACACACTCCGTCTCAGTTATACAAACCAGTCAGTTAATGTTGTACAGTGAAATAATCGCTGTTTGTTCTGAGATCCACACAAAACACATAAATACAGTCCGTACAGCGCAGTAAACACACTCCGTCTCAGTTATACAAACCAGTCAGTTAATGTTGTACAGTGAAATAATCGCTGTTTGTTCTGAGATCCACACAAAACACATAAATACAGTCCGTACAGCGCAGTAAACACACTCCGTCTCAGTTATACAAACCAGTCAGTTAATGTTGTACAGTGAAATAATCGCTGTTTGTTCTGAGATCCACACAAAACACATAAATACAGTCCGTACCGCGCAGTAAACACACTCCGTCTCAGTTATACAAACCAGTCAGTTAATGTTGTACAGTGAAATAATCGCTGTTTGTTCTGAGATCCACACAAAACACATAAATACAGTCCGTACCGCGCAGTAAACACACTCCGTCTCAGTTATACAAACCAGTCAGTTAATGTTGTACAGTGAAATAATCGCTGTTTGTTCTGAGATCCACACAAAACACATAAATACAGTCCGTACCGCGCAGTAAACACACTCCGTCTCAGTTATACAAACCAGTCAGTTAATGCTGTACAGTGAAATAATCGCTGTTTGTTCTGAGATCCACACAAAACACATAAATACAGTCCGTACCGCGCAGTAAACACACTCCGTCTCAGTTATACAAACCAGTCAGTTAATGTTGTACAGTGAAATAATCGCTGTTTGTTCTGAGATCCACACAAAACACATAAATACACTGTGTGGGCAGAACGTAGAATTTGTGAGTGTTAAACCTGGTGGTACATATAGTAACCACTGGTCTTTAAAAGGTTAAATTCAGTTCCAGATTCATATCCTATTTTTCTGAGAAAATTTTAACAATGCTTTCTCACATCCTTACCCTTTTCACATAAGCTTTTAAAACGTTTTACGGCCCAAGACTACATATGTGTTTCTTGTTTCTCTTTTACGATCTGGGGTCTACATGTTCAGCCCAGAGCTTTATAAACCATCAAGTTCCTGTTCCTTAGTATCCATTTCAGTATTTTACTGAATTTCTCTCCAGTCCAATAACTTCCCAACTTCCTGTAGCTTTCCACAGTTGCAGAGGCTACTGTAGGCAGACTTCACAACATTATTCAGGTATGTTTATTGTCCGAACAATATACACATTTATTCACTATTAATTTATGTAACAGTCCTACATGATCTACAGACTTACATACGAGCAATAGCAGAGCGATTTTAGGCACAATGCCCTGAACATGATAATCCGCTCATTCGGTGTATTGGCAATTACACCAGACAGGACCTACTCAAGTTGTATAAAAAGTACAGGCATAAAAGGCCAAAACATATTCTACTCTGAATATAGCAGAGGGTTGGGTAGTGTTTTTTATGCGGTTACGCTGTATTTTTCACTACATTTAAGATTAGAGTGGCTCTTACAAGATAGTCAAGTCCATTACCTGTGTCAATGGCAACCTGGAAGTTGGTAATAGGTACAACGATTCAACTGATGTATATCTCCATTGATGTAATTGCTGAGGTAGTAAATAAAGTTTTATTTAAAAAAATAGTGCTACATGTTCGCAAATTAAGAGTCAATAAAAGTGTACATATGTCGGACAATAAACATAGAAAAGAAAATGTACGGAATGAATAATACGTATTATTCAGGTAGTAACAGTCTGCGACCTTCGTTCACGATAAAGCATAACATCTCTTAAGAGTGCAAATTAAGGGACCACCACAATAATTTCCGCCCCGCCCCTTTTCCCCTCATCACGTAAACATATCCATTCTTAGAAAACGTTAGTTTTTAACCTCAGAAAATGACGATATCCGAAATATCCGTCAGGTCTATTACGAAATATCATCATCGAAAGTTCAAATAAGTTTTGGACATCAGACAAGACAATAACATATCTGAAGAGCAAAATACTGGCATCAATTTATAAAAACACGCATCATCATATAACAAAGTGGTTCCCAAACTTTTTCGGTCCACCGCCCCCTTGGTTCCATATGCACACCCACAGCGCCCCCACCTACCTTTTTTAAAAAACGTAAATGCGCTTTTGTTTCCCCTTTTATTTTATATTTAAAAAATCGTTTAAATAAAATAATAACGGTTAAACTTAATGTTTTATGTGTTAATTAGTAAAGTAGAATTTATTATATTTTTTATGATTAACAATAATTCATCTAGCAATAGTTTATTAAGAAATAATATGTGCTTGAATAAGATTCATAAATTAAAATACTTAGAAATTTAGTTCATTTTTTATTTTTAACACAAAAAATACTTTATTTGAATTTTATTATAAAAATAAATTCACTACTTGTCTACTAGCGCCCCCCTGTGATAATAACAGCGCTCCCTTCCACCTCTCGTCCCTATTAGCGCCCACCTCGGTAATCCTACCGCCCACTTTGGGAACCACTGATATAACAGATATTAACGCCACTTGGTTCGCGGTGGTCCAGCCATAAAGTCATAATTTCATCTTTTCCATCTTATCAAAATCAGTGTCACGGGATTGATAAGGCAGTGCGTTCTTTGGCAGAAAATTCCCCTTCCTTCTAGAGACATATTGTTTTGTAATGTTTTGTAATTGTGTATAGTTTGTTTTGTATTGTTACTTTTATGTATATTTATATGTCCATTTGTATTGTGTGTACTAGTGTAAGGACTACTGCCACCGGGTGAAAACATTTGTATTGTGTGTACTAGTGTAAGGACTACTGCCACCGGGTGAAAACATTTGTATTGTGTGTACTGTGTAAGGACTACTGCCACCGGGTGAAAACATTTGTATTGTGTGTACTGTGTAAGGACTACTGCCACCGGGTGAAAACATTTGTATTGTGTGTACTGTGTAAGGACTACTGCCACCGGGTGAAAACATTTGTATTGTTGTACTAGTGTAAGGACTACTGCCACCGGGTGAAAACATTTGTATTGTGTGTACTAGTGTAAGGACTACTGCCACCGGGTGAAAACATTTGTATTGTGTGTACTAGTGTAAGGACTACTGCCACCGGGTGAAAACATTTGTATTGTGTGTACTAGTGTAAGGACTACTGCTACCGGGTGAAAATATTTGTATTGTGTGTACTAGTGTAAGGACTACTGCCACCGGGTGAAAACATTTGTATTGTGTGTACTAGTGTAAGGACTACTGCCACCGGGTGAAAACATTTGTATTGTGTGTACTAGTGTAAGGACTACTGCCACCGGGTGAAAACATTTGTATTGTGTGTACTAGTGTAAGGACTACTGCCACCGGGTGAAAACATTTGTATTGTGTGTACTAGTGTAAGGACTACTGCCACCGGGTGAAAACATTTGTATTGTGTGTACTAGTGTAAGGACTACTGCCACCGGGTGAAAACATTTGTATTGTGTGTACTAGTGTAAGGACTACTGCCACCGGGTGAAACATTTGTATTGTGTGTACTAGTGTAAGGACTACTGCCACCGGGTGAAACATTTGTATTGTGTGTACTAGTGTAAGGACTACTGCCACCGGGTGAAAACATTTGTATTGTGTGTACTAGTGTAAGGACTACTGCCACCGGGTGAAAACATCTGTATTGTGTGTACTAGTGTAAGAACTACTGCCACCGGGTGAAAACATTTGTATTGGTGTACTAGTGTAAGGACTACTGCCACCGGGTGAAAACATTTGTATTGTGTGTACTAGTGTAAGGACTACTGCCACCGGGTGAAAACATTTGTATTGTGTGTACTAGTGTAAGGACTACTGCCACCGGGTGAAAACATTTGTATTGTGTGTACTAGTGTAAGGACTACTGCTACCGGGTGAAAATATTTGTATTGTGTGTACTAGTGTAAGGACTACTGCCACCGGGTGAAAACATTTGTATTGTGTGTACTAGTGTAAGGACTACTGCCACCGGGTGAAAACATTTGTATTGTGTGTACTAGTGTAAGGACTACTGCCACCGGGTGAAAACATTTGTATTGTGTGTACTAGTGTAAGGACTACTGCCACCGGTGAAAACATTTGTATTGTGTGTACTAGTGTAAGGACTACTGCCACCGGGTGAAAACATTTGTATTGTGTGTACTAGTGTAAGGACTACTGCCACCGGGTGAAAACATTTGTATTGTGTGTACTAGTGTAAGGACTACTGCCACCGGGTGAAACATTTGTATTGTGTGTACTAGTGTAAGGACTACTGCCACCGGGTGAAACATTTGTATTGTGTGTACTAGTGTAAGGACTACTGCCACCGGGTGAAAACATTTGTATTGTGTGTACTAGTGTAAGGACTACTGCCACCGGGTGAAAACATCTGTATTGTGTGTACTAGTGTAAGAACTACTGCCACCGGGTGAAAACATTTGTATTGTGTGTACTAGTGTAAGGACTACTGCCACCGGGTGAAAACATTTGTATTGTGTGTACTAGTGTAAGGACTACTGCCACCGGGTGAAAACATTTGTATTGTGTGTACTAGTGTAAGGACTACTGCCACCGGGTGAAAACATTTGTATTGTGTGTACTAGTGTAAGGACTACTGCCACCGGGTGAAAACATTTGTATTGTGTGTACTAGTGTAAGGACTACTGCCACCGGGTGAAAACATTTGTATTGTGTGTACTAGTGTAAGGACTACTGCCACCGGGTGAAAATATTTGTATTGTGTGTACTAGTGTAAGGACTACTGCCACCGGGTGAAAACATTTGTATTGTGTGTACTAGTGTAAGGACTACTGCCACCGGGTGAAAACCCAATTGCAGTAAATAATAATAATAATAATAAATAATAATATGCATCGTATTTGAGACAAATACATTACTCAAATTAGTGGAGAAGCACACAACAGAATAATAAAATATTTTTGGAGATTCAATGATTAAATTTTCACAAAGTTTCTCTTTCAGAACTGAGACGTGCTATTGAGATAATACATATTATCAGACCTGCCGAAGATTATAATTTACAGAAAAATTAGACAAGTCGTGACCTGAAAAACATCTGAAAAGATATCCAATATGGACGCATTTTTCACAAGGACGATATATGAGAGATACAAGTTTTTAAAGTAAACAGTTACAGTGCATATACAGTAGTACCTCGCTTTACGGCGCTTCACTAATGCAGCGCTTTTCAATTATATTCATTTTTATTATTTTCGGCGCTTGCCTTGCTCTTACGGCGGTGTCGCGCACATCAGCTGAGTTTTTACTTATTATTATACTTATTATTTTTACTGTCACATCTTTTGTTTCGCCCTCGCTCTATTGCGCACTTAATATATGATAGCGTAAACATGTTTTAAGGCTTTTATATGCACTAGCAAGTGAAAAAAAAAAGCATGTGATTCGCTTTACAGCGGTGGTCTGGAAACCTAATCCGCCGTGTTAGCGAGGTATGATTGTACAGTTTAAAGAAAAGTAGCCTATACATTTATCGTGAGATGGAAAATAGGAATATTTTAAAATAGAAGGTTTCTGAGACACTGGAAGTCAATGATACTATAACTTACAGTAGAAAACAACATGGTGTAATTAAAATCCCAAATTTATTTGACGGAATAGAGCAGGATAAATTACTGTAATAATCGCTATGTCCTAGCTACTTGAAGACAATATATATATATATATATATATAATAACCATGGCTCATCAGCCCTATATGGGCCCGGGTCTCCTATTTTCGAGGTTACTAAGTCGTGCGCATTCGTGGCAGTTGGTGACTGGTTCTATCGTTCCTGATGTGCCCGCCAGAGCCATCTGGCAGGCAGTCAGGAGACTTGGGTGAGAAATGGAGGCAATTTGGCTTACGCAACATTTTTATTCATGCCCGTAAGGTTCTTTTACATGCCGTAAATCTACGACATGGGACCGACGGCTTTATTTCCCCTCCGAAGGAAATGGTGCTCCGGATTTTTATCACCCTTAAAAATCCATCGACCTCGGTCGGGATCGAACCCGCGAACCTTGGGTCCAGTGGCGAGCACGCTGACCACTAGTCCACCGAGGTATATATATATATATATATGTGTGTAAGACGTGAAACCAGTATAAATTTTAGGAACAAAGAATGCGTCACCTAAACGTTAACTAACTTTAACACATGTACAGAGTGTCAACTAATGACCCTCTCTCTGCTTCCAGTATACAGCAATGCCCCTGCTGTCTATGCTCAGTCGAGGAAATACCCAATAACGAATGAGTCCAGTTATTCGCCACACCTCGTAACGGTAAGTTCCTGCCTTCATGACGACTCACAACCTGCATTGTGCTTTAAACCACAAACATCTACAAGTATAACACGCATGAATTGTAAACACTGCCTGGACAGTAAATTGCGTCACTTGTAGTGTCAAAGATGAGAGAAACTATGCAATGAAATTACAGTAAATTCCGAACAATTTCAATGTAAACAACAGGCAAATGGCTGGTGGTCACAGCTGGTATCAATCCGCGGTTAAAATGTAATAAAATTGTAGGGAAGATTCTAATTAACACCATTACAATGAAACCTCAGATATAATCTAATGGAGATTTGAGTTACAAACTGAAATATCTGCAATAACAAGTTGTATGTTATAATATCATTCTCACCACAAAAATGCATGCCTATTCTGTGTGTAAATTAACACGTGTGGTTGTAGATACAATGAAATTAGCGACACAAATTTTATGTTGCTAATTTATTCCCGAGTATTTTGTACATATTGCATATCACCTGAAGATGACCAGGTTAGCCGAAAATGCCGTAAAGAATACTAAATTCTGAAATCAATAAAAGACTTTTAGTTGTGCTTGACGGATTACTTCAATATTTACAATATTTATATATTTACATAGGATCAATGTTGAACTGGTCAATCTGTGTCTAATACCGAATAGGCCGTGCCATGGCTCAGGCGGGTTAGTCGCCGGCTCTCACCACGGAGGCCGGGTTCGATCCCAGCTCAAGTCCATGTGAGATTTGTGGTGGACAAAGTGGCACTGGGACAGGTTTTTCTCCCAGTTGTCGGTTTTCCCCTGTCAATTTCATTCCACTGGTGCTCCATTACTTGTAAAACTTGGTAAAAAACTGCTCATCTTCATCACAGGGGTTGCACAATAAGCCTTAAGGCTGCGGTGCGTCCGTAGCATCTGCTGCGGGGCCCCCTCACCAAAAAAAAAAAAAAAAACCGCAATATGTTGTACACGGATGGATACATGAGTTGTACTCTGCAATGAAAATGTATACTCATGTATCACCTACAATCCCTTGAATTGTATCGCCCTGATGATGGCTCAATCAGAACCGAAACGTGTCGGAGAAAGTACAGTGTTAAATAATATTGCCTAACAAGTGTATTTTGTTGGCATCTGATAAACAACCCTGTTCTTAGAAATGCTAAATAAAAGCAACAAATTTACACAAGTTTATGAAAATATATTATAAACGCAATAATACCTCCGTTTATAATAATATAATATAATATAATATAATATAATGTATTAATTAATATAATATAACATAATATAATATTACAATATAATATAATATAATATTAATATAATATATATTATATTATAATATAATATATTGCCGATCCAGTAGCCGTGCGGTCTAAGGCGTGGGTCTTCCGCCGCTCGCTTACTAGGATCGTGGGTTCGAATCCCACCGGGGGCATGGATGTCTGTCTGTTGTGAGTGTTGTGAGGTAGAGGTCTCTGCGACGAGCTGATCACTCGTCCAGAGGAGTCCTACTGACTGTGGTGTGTCTAAAATGTGTGTGATCGTGAAACCTCGACGAAACGAGGAGGCCCAGGCCCATATAAGGCTGTCGAGCCATAGGGGGAAAAATATAAGATAATATGATATATATTTTCATAAACTCGTGTGCATTTGTTGCTGTTAGTTACCATATCTAAATGTTCAATTCACGTTTATGGATCATTTAAAACCCTGTTCCTGTTCAGGAATTTTATTGAATGAGCAGATTGAAGCCTAACTTAATATGCGTGCTTGTCCGGTAAGTACGTGTTTATTAAGCATGTCTAAATGTGTTATAAGATTAAAATTTTCAGTGTTTTAAGAAAAACTCGGCCGAAGACATGTTGTGCGCTTGTGTATGTGTGTACGTTTAAACAAGAATCCTTGTTAACTGCAAGATTATTATTAACAAAAGAGCCTGTAACCATGTAAATAACGATACAATTGATCCAATTTATAGGGACAAGATACGCGACTAGATACATCTCTGTAGATTATGCCCCTGGTCATGGCGATGCACACAGGTGCTTTCAATGCTGCTAACACGGGTCTGCTTTATTCTGCTGCAGACATGCCGTATCAAGAACGTTCTCACCCGGGGTGAATAATTTACACCCACTTGGCTGCAGACAATGCACTGATATTGGCACAGCTGTGTAAACACTCATCGTCGCACGAAACATGTCCAACCGAATATGACGTCACGTCATCGGATGACCTAACGTACAGTACCTGGCGACGTGCTTTATTTAAAGCCGTTTTAGCTTTCCACGCCATCAAGGCATACAGAGGGAATAGAGGTACACGTCCACTCATTCTTAACCTCGGAACTAGATGGAGGTATGCGGTTAACTTCAGGGCCCGGCCGCTTTACCACCGGAAAAGGACTCCAGTACCAGTTAAATAGGAGGCTGATTAGTCCTCAAAGCTGGTCTAGACGTTTTGGAGAAGATAAAAATCTCTTTCGCCCACCAGGAATTCCAGCCTGCAGCGTACTTGCTAAACCGACTGAGCTACCTTTGGTTTTTTAAGAGAAAAGTACCTTTATGAGATGTGTGTGTGTGTGTGTATGTGTTGTGTGTCGTCCAGTTTTAAATTTTAAGCAAGTGTGAACATTGTTCCATTGCAGTCCACCCCAAGCAACGCGAAGACAGAGTTTGTAAACGTGACACAATAATTACAAAGCAGAAGTAATGGAATTTCAAAGCATTTACAAGTTTTAAATGATCCAAACCGTGCGGTGAAAGGGCCCCGCAGCAGATGCTACGGACGCACCGCAGCCTTGAGGCTTATTGTGCAACTCTGTGATGAGATGATTGGTTTGTAATGGAGCACGGGTGGCGTGCCATGGCTCAGGCGGTTAGTTGCCGGCCTCCCACCGCGGAGGTCCGGGTTCGATCCCGGGTCAGTCCATGTGGGATTTGTGGTGGACAAAGTGGCACTCGGACAGGTTTTTCCCCGAGTACTTCGGTTTTCCCCTGTCAATTTCATTCCACCGGTGCTTCATTACTTGTCAAAATGAAAAAAAAAACTGATCATCTTTCATCTTCATCACAGGGTTGCACAATAAACCTCACGGCTGCGTTACGTCCGTAGCATCTGCTGCGGGGCCCTTCACAAAAAAAAAAGGACTGGTGAAATGAAGCTAACAGGGGAAAACCGAATTACTCGGGGAAAAACCTGTCCCAGTATCACTTTGTCCCCACAGGTACTGACCTACGATCGAACCCGGGCCTCTGCGGTGAGAGGCCGGCGACTAACCGCCTGATCCATGGCACGGCTTTGCATTGAACAGTTAGATATGAAAATTATAGTATATATAGTATAAAATATAGTTATGAAAATATATTATAAACGTAGTAATACCTCCTACATGTTTCGGCCACTCATGTGGCCATCCTCAGGGAGGTGCGTTTTTTTTCCCCCTATGGCTCGACAGCCCTATATGGGCCTGGGCCTCCTCGTTTCGTCGAGGTTTCACGATCACACACTTTAGACACACCACAGTCGGTAGGACTCCTCTGGACGACGGACCAGCTCGTCGCAGAGACCTCTACCCGACAACACACACAACACAAACATCCATGCCCTCGGTGGGATTTTTTTTTTTTTGCCTGTCCGGGGTTTTATCCCTTTGATCCATTTTTGTACTGTTTAAATCCTTTCGTCCTTCATGTCACTTTACGTTCCATGCTACCGTCCTTACAACAAACACAACACAAACATCCATGCTCCCGGTGGGATTCGAACCCACGATCCTAGTAAGCGAGCGGCCGAAGACCCACGCCTTAGACCGCACGGCCACTGGGATCGGCAGGGAGGTGCGTTACGAAGAATAAATACATCGAGATGTTACAAAAGTTATGTGAACCAATGCACATGCAGAATATTAACTACGAGTATTAAAATTACATGGTTTAAAATACGTGTTACAGTTTAAAATACAGGTAAAAGCTTAATTCTGGTACGTAACAAATAATGTATGTAGACAGTATGTGTGTCACCATCCTGAAAGGAAAGAAACACGCGTGTGTGGGAGGTTACTGGTAATACATTGATAGATAAAAAGTAATGGATTTCAAATCATTTAAGACAAATAACTTTACTGAACACGTAAATTCACGAATACACCTAAGGCGAGTAACTCCAGGTCGCAGACTCCTTCTTGAGTTGCGGACAGTCTTTCAGCTATTCAAGGAATTCTCCGCCTTTCATGGTCCTCGAAGCTGCATTACCTCTTCGAATGAAATCGAGTGACAATATAGGATTTGCCACTCGATTTCGTTCGAAGAGATTTTACTATTTAAAGGTGTCTGGATGCAGATTTCAATAACGGCGTTGTATTACAATAAATTTAATATAACTTCTATATAACACTGTACACAGATGTTTTAATAATCTGCTGCCATTACGTATTTTGCCTTTTACCATCTACATGTGGCAGAGCTGTATAAAGAAGCTGTATACGTCTTTAAATAGTGGTACTCCCTGAAGATGGCTATAGACAATAGTCGAAACATGTAGGAGTTTTCTGTTCTTAATATATGTGAAGTTTGTTGGATATAAACTTCATTTATGTTTATAAATTTCACGGAAAATGTACAATATTAAATATCTTATCACTTAAAAATGAAATGAACCTGAAGCATTAGTTGGCATGGAACACATTTAACGCAATGACGTTATTAATTTAGATCCCTTTCCAGAGTCTAATTAACCAATATGAAACATATTATTATTCGCTCGACATCTGATGTAGAGAAAGCGTACCAAATTGTATTCGATCGACATCTGCTGTAGAGAAAGCGTACCAAATTGTATTCCCTCGACATCTGCTGTAGAGAAAGCGTACCAAATTGTATTCCCTCGACATCTGCTGTAGAGAAAGCGTACCAAATTGTATTCCCTCGACATCTGCTGTAGAGAAAGCGTACCAAATTGTATTCGCTCGACATCTGCTGTAGAGAAAGCGTACCAAATTGGATTCGCTCGACATCTGCTGTAGAGAAAGCGTACCAAATTGTATTCCCTCGAAATCTGCTGTACAGAAAACGTACCAAATTGTATTCGCTCGACATCTGCTGTAGAGAAAGCGTACCAAATTGTATTCGATCGACATCTGCTGTAGAGAAAGCGTACCAAATTGTATTCCCTCGACATCTGCTGTAGAGAAAGCGTACCAAATTGTATTCGCTCGACATCTGCTGTAGAGAAAGCGTACCAAATTGTATTCGCTCGACATCTGCTGTAGAGAAAGCGTACCAAATTGTATTCCCTCGACATCTGCTGTAGAGAAAGCGTACCAAATTGTATTCGCTCGACATCTGCTGTAGAGAAAGCGTACCAAATTGTATTCCCTCGACATCTGCTGTAGAGAAAGCGTACCAAATTGTATTCCCTCGACATCTGCTGTAGAGAAAGCGTACCAAATTGTATTCCCTCGACATCTGCTGTAGAGAAAGCGTAACAAATTGTATTCGCTCGACATCTGCTGTACAGAAAGCGTACAAAATTCTATTCGCTCGACATCTGCTGTAGAGAAAGCGTACCAAATTGTATTCGCTCGACATCTGCTATACAGAAAGCGTACCAAATTCTATTCGCTCGACATCTGCTGTAGAGAAAGCGTACCAAATTGTATTCGCTCGACATCTGCTGCAGAGAAAGCGTACCAAATTGTATTCGCTCGACATCTGCTGTACAGAAAGCGTACCAAATTGTATTCGCTCGACATCTGCTGTAGAGAAACCGTACCAAATTGTATTCGCTCGACTTTACTCTACAAAACATGTACCAACTTACATCATCTGATTTTGGAATTAAAATGTGACGACTGACACACGAATTCGGCGTCTTGTAAGGTATTTCTCTTTTCTAATTTTGCATAAATAAAGCACAAACATTTCAAAGTCAATTTAAAAAACAACGTACTTTTTACCATATATCAGTTATTATAAACGTATTTATAAAACAAGCGCGGATTGCAAGTCAAATTTTGGTGAAGACGTGCCTCTTTGGCATTCTAGCGTACTAACGTTCCTACCTACAAAAGAAAATTGGATTTTATTCTATGACGAAAATAGTGTCTGCGTTTACTGAAGGATGAAATTGAAACCTTTGTCAATTTCAGCTTCTATTCTATTAAGTTAAAACACTTAGTTCCCTCTCAAATACGGCTTTGATTGAATCTACAATATCAGAAAGGACAAAAAAAATTTTTAGCATGAGCTTTTTCCAAATGCCCCCACACAGTTTTATTAGAAAAATCCAAAACCTCTCTTTAACGTGGGCAAAAAGAGTAAAGTCATTTATGTGAAACAAATAGCTGTTCATAAGATCTGCGCTCTTCTGGGATATTACGCGGCGTCGTGTGGTAATTGTTTACCGAAGTTTCGGGACAACGTATCGGTCCCATCTTCAAGGGTCAAGAGTCCGGGTAGTAAAGCTGTTCATCGCTACACATTCCTTAGACACGGTGTTAATTATTTTGACATTCACGACCTGTACATACCGAGGTACAGTTCAAGTAAAGAAATAAAAACGATGACACCCAAACAACTGCCTGCGGCAGAAATACACACACTTTAAAAAACTAATAAAATTATGCGACTTTTTGAGGTTTTTATAGCGATGTGATCAAGGATTCCGGTCTTGTGGGATATGAGGAGACATCGCTTGATAAGTGGACGGATGGTATCGTCTTCGTCTTTAAGGAAGAGTGGTACACGATGAATGATCCTGCATGAACCACTAACACTTGTAGATGGTCACAGGTTAATTCGAAACGTCGGGAACCACTTACACAACGGCGAAGCGCCACACTCCTTAAGTCCGGAACACTACAAAAATGATATTTGCTGTTTATTAGGGAAGTGTTTTTCAAATATTTAACAGAAATAAGTTCCATATATTTTAACGTAAGAAACAGGGCACATTACTAAATTTTCACATCCACAGTCCCTACACACACACACACACACACACACACACACACATCTATGTCTTTAGACAGACATCGTCCAAGTTACAATTTTTTTCAAAGATGAACGAAAACAATTTGGTTTGTAGTAATTAATCTTTTCTGCTGCAATCAATGTCGACGAGAGGGGAGGGGGGAGCCGGCACAAATTAGAGGGGCCCGGCGGTCCCGGAAGGGGGCCCGGCGGTCCCGGAAGGGGGCCCGGCGGTCCCGGAAGGGGGCCCGGGGCCCGACTATATTGCATATGTTTTTGTCTCTCTCGGTAGTATCATTATATGTCGACTGTACAAACTAACCATTTCAGACCAAACCCAAGTCACTTTGCAACTGAGTCAGGCTTTACGATTTAGTGTAAAGATTTGTAACCTGTCCGCCCGTGCTGGGGGAGGGGGGGGGCCCGAAAAATAAATTTTAATGGGGGCCGGAACGCGCTGTCGCCGGCAATGGCTGCAATAGAACCAACACATTCGCACCAACGGTTAGTCTTGCTCGGTGTATTTTCGTACAGGAACAGGATAAGGTGCGGACCTAGCTTTGACACATCAGTAAGTTTATCACAGCAGGGAAGAATGTGACGTGGTACGGATGAGCCCTTCATAATACGAGGCAGAGATCTCTGATTTTAATGTAAGACATCCCCGTTAGCGTGTTGATATGAATATACATTTTATTCAGTCAAGATTAAATAAAATATAAACAATATATATTTATATCAACAAGCCAAAGGGGATGTCTTACATTAAAATTGTTGATGCTAATCAAGCGCATATCCATTGTTAGAAGAACTTCTATAACTACAATGCAAATATACTTTTTTAACCAAGAATGCCTAAGAAAAAAATTTTAATATCAAATTACGAAAATTCTAAATTCCAAAAGCTTTTCGGACTTCTAATCAAGCACATAAAAATACAGATGCTAAGAATAAAATACGATCTTAAGATTTTCTATATATTAAAAAACAAAACCTCAACACACAACTATTATACTCACACTTAATTATCTAATATGTGGGGTAAAATTTGGCATCTCATTAAACAATCTATTAGAGACTGAATAAAATATATACAGAGATCTTTGAATTTAATAAGAATCTACGGAGAAACCTACTTCCTGTTACAGCAGTCGGTGTGTATGTGTGTGCATGTATATAGCGCAAGTGTCAGAAGCCATACCGTCTTATTACTGCTTTGGTTCCCTTTCTTTCTATTACATACGTGTAGTGAGTGACCAGCCCACTGACCGCACAAGTTCTACTCAATCCTGATATGACTGTCAGAGCCATCTAGCAGTCAGTCAGGAGACTTGGGTGAGAGAAATGGCCGCTGAAGTTTGCTTACGAAACATCTCAATTCATGCCCGTAAGGTTCTTTTACATGCCGTAAATCTACGACATGGGACCGACGGCTTTACTTGCCCTTTACTTATCGCCCTTAAAAATCCATCGACCTCGGCCGGGATCGAACCCGCGAACCTTGGGTCCAGTGGCGAGCACGCTAACCACTAGTCCACCGAGGGCGACTTGGTTCCCTTTGCTGGACCTCAAATGAAGTCCAACGACAGAAGTGTTCAAGCTGATGATCATTTAGTTGTCTCAGCTCTCTGATATTTTTACCATTTCTTATTCGACTATTTATTTCAGAGACTGAACGTACCCAGTAGGGGGTAATTTACTACGGAGACCGCGTGATATATGAGTGCAAAAACTCAGACGAATGTAACGTGAGGGAGACTAGAAATGTAAATGTCTTCGTTTTAGAATAGATGCGCTGTTATTACAAATTTTAGTTCTCTGATCTAATTCTAGTGCGCAGCGAAACAACAGCAAATATTTGATATATGGAGGAACGAAGTGTTATGAGCCACTGGCTTAGGAGGACAAATCGCTCGGTGCCTAACATGAGCTAATGCGCAGAAACGGCGCGCAAACTAACAAACTAACTAACTAACTAATTCCATTGAGCAGAGTCCTTCTTGAGAAGCTAGCAGGTCGTCAGCTAGTCAAGAAATTCCCCGCGTTTTATGGAACCCGAAGGTTCATTACCGCATTCACAACAGCCCGCCACTTGTCCCTATCCTGAGCCAGAGATCAATTCAGTCCATGCCTCCCCATCCTACTTCCTGAAAATGACTTTCAATATTATCCTCCCATCTACGCCTAAGTCTTCCAAGTGGTCTATTTCCCTCACATCCCCCCACCAAAACAGAAATTTCTAGTAGAATTTATAAATTACTATTACAATACACGGTTTGTAACAAGAGACTGCACTATAAACAGAGTTTTCGATATCATTTTGGGCCATGAAACTTGTATTTCGCTCTTCGAATACAGTCCACAAAAGTACAGTAGTTGGAGTACTATAAGGAAGCGTTTTATCTCGCGTTAGTAGCTGAGAGTAACGTACAAACGTACGTGAGAGAAGGGTTGGTGGGGAGAAGGGAAGTCATCCGACAGATTTTACGATGCCCATTTCAGGCTCACGTACTCGTATTACTACAAGGTGATCACGTATGCTGGTAAATCGGCTCTTCCTGCTATCTGTGAGGACAGACACCAAAAAAATAACTTACTAAGCAAGGTCCTTGGAACCACTGCCAGCATGCCACTCTCTGCGCTGTGCACTGTCGCTGATTTATACTTTATCGGGAACAATGCGAATTAAGATACGTATTAAGGACCAGACCCTTAATAATGTCCATTAGACCAGGGGTGAAATACACCAAGCGCCAGGTCGCCAGGGCGAATAAATTTCGTAAGGTGGAGTCTAATATTTGTGGGTTCTCAGTGTGGAAATTATTTCATGTCACCCTTACAGCGCATGGAACTTCGAGATGGCTCCTAGACTTTTGGAAAATAGTGTACCCCCCCACTTTGGATCCTTCCTGAAATACTCTTTTTCAGAAGTGCTAAATGTTATGCGATTCCACGAAATTTGTGAGAAAAGAGGTGCTGAATTTCGTATAGGATTCGTACAAAGTGAAAAGAAAACTGACTAGTAATAAAGACAGTGATTTATTTATCTGGGAAATTGTTGATTCTTGTGATGCAGATTCTTCATTTGATATTGTGCCGCTGATATACCCATTAACTATTATGAAGCCTGTCTCTGTGCGCGCACTGAAGGCGTGTGGAGGAACAGGCGAATGCTTCCACGCATTCTTAATCTCAATATTAAATGCAATTGGGGGCACGCGGTGGCGCAGTTGGTTGACGCACTGTCGCGAGTTCGATTCCCGATGGTGTCATTGGAATTTTTCATTGACATAATCCTTTCGGTCGCACTATGGCCCTGGGGTCGACTCAGCCTCTAACAGAGTAACAGGAATATTTTCTGGGGCGTAAAGGCGGCCGGTGCGTAGGGCTGACAACCTTACCAACTTCATGTGCCATTGTCTAGAAATCTGGGAGACTCAACCTCCTGGAACCCTAAAGGGCCTGTCTAGGCCTGTAATGGGATTGCTTTACCTTGCTTTACTAGACGCAAGTGAGTGATAAGCTTCAGTTCAGGCCCCTTTACCCCACGGGCAGAGCTCAAAGTACCCACTGAATGCGCGACTGTATGGCCCCTGCAAGACATCGAACCAATGCCACTGTCATCACGCCATTAGCTTGGTCACCATACCAAGTAGCCCGTAGTCCAGCAGTGTGAATCGAATGGAAATTTTAAAGAGCGAAACAAATATCGAGACCCTAATGTGTGCAGCTGTAATCGCAGTAAGTCATCGTATGGGTTAGATGCAATGTGTTGTGTAGAATAACTTTGGCTAATACGTTGAAAAATGACAAGCCTTACCAACCTACCTGCATTATTTGAAGCTTCCCCGCGATATGAATGAAGTCTTCGGTTTTCTGGGCTGTCACGCAGCATTGGAAAGCAGTTGGGTACCGACGTTTCTGGAACTCCTACTGGTCCCATCTACGTAGGTCGAAGGAATGCCTTTGTTCTCATTGCCGAGAACCAATCAACACCCTCACCAGTCACTATATAACCACTCATCACTTGTCTTGGCATTATTCTTTGATCATTCAACTTATGAAGATGAAACCAGTAACAGTTCTCAAAAAGTCGGCACCCAGCTACTTTCCAACGTTGCATAACAGCCCAGAAAAATCCGAAGATTTCTGTCTGCATTACATTACCTGCTAAAAATAATGGGTTTTGCTTAACTCGGCTACGAATATTACGACACAATGGCGTACCTACAGTAGGGAGATGATTACTGGACAATAAATAAGCATGCTGAGACTTCATATTTTAAAATTAAAAAAAGAACGCCTGTTAAAAGTTACGAATTTATTAACTTCCTAATTAATTGCTCCACTTCACTCAATTCGGTGTCCTGTTGGCAGTAGACCCTCATTACTATGATATTCGAGGTTCTATTTTGAGATGCGACTGCCTTCCATAGACTACACTAATTATTTACATTATTATATTATTCCCTGGTCGACCTCGGTGGACTCGTGGCTCGCCACTGGACCCAAGTTTCGCGGGTTCGATCCCGACCGAGGTCGATGGATTTTTAAGGGTGATAAAAATCCGGAGCACCACTTCCTTCGGAAGTCCCATGTCGTAGATTTACGGCATGTAAAAGAACCTTACGGCATGAATAGAACTAGTATGCTTGTAAGCAAAATTAAGAGGCCATTTCTCACCCAAGTCTCCTGACTGACTGCCAGATGGCTCTGGCAGTCACATCAGGATCGAGTTGAAAAGCGCGGCCAGTGAGCCGGTCCCTCACTGCCGCAAATGCACAAAGACCTCGTAACATCGGAAAGAGGAGGCCCAAGCCCATATAGGGCTGTCGAGCCATGGTTATTATTATTATTATTATATTTTTCCCTGAGGACCTGACATTCTTCACTGTGTGAAACACAATCAGCGAAATATCACTGATGTGTATTTGGAATTTTTCCATCTTTACTGATCACGCAAACACGACGTTTCGAAAGCAGACTGATTTCGTCTTCAGGTGAACTACAATCTTAAGAACAAGTAACAATCTAAAAGGAGCCAAAAACCTACAGATCCATTCTGATAGACCAAACAATCCAAACTTCTAAATATAAAAAGTGTGTACAAAAATCAATCTACAAACTGTAATAAAATGATGCATTATCCGTTATTAAAAATAAAAATCACAGGACCTTAACAAGCAACAAAATGAATTTTTTCCAGTAAACTAAAATGTGAGGTAATAACAACCCAATCAGCACCCTCTATTGGTGAAACCATGCACCTACTACAAAGCCCAAACACTCTTGTAAATCATGAATCTGTCCATGACAAAGTCTCTAAATTTCGGTAAACTCTCTAGACACGATTACGTGGGCATACTCATATATATACAGGGCATACACAAAAGAATGGTGCGGTTTCAAAAGTGAATAAAAATTTATTTCTCACCTTACACGGGCACAACATACACCGTCAGCGGCGGCAACTGTCCAAGTTTCTCATTTGGTAATTACAATCCTTCAATGTGTGCACCCTGGGTCACACGACACACATCCACACGGTAATCATACTCATCCCAGACCCGGTGTAGCATGTCCGCTGTAATGGCCTGCAGTGCATGCGTTATCCGATCACGAATTTCATGGATTGACGTCGGCAATGGTGGTACATAAACACTGTCTTTAACGAACACCCAAAGAAAGAAATCGGACGGGTGTAAGATCTGGCGAACGGGGTGGCCAAGGGAGAAGGTAATCACAGATCTGGACACCTCAAAACGGAGCACACAGAAAGCCTTCTCCTGCTGCAACGCCATCTTTGAAACTGGCCCCGCGGCCACGCAGTAAGCATGAGAAGCGAACTGCTGGTAGCGCATGAGAAACTTGGACAGTTGCCGCCGCTGACGGTGTATGTTGTGCCCGTGTAAGTGAGAACATAAATTTTTTATTCACTTTTGAAACCGCACCATTATTTTGTGTATGCCCTGTATATAATCATATTGGAAAATACATTGAAAATTTCTATACCAGAAAAAAAAAAAAAGTGATTCGTTAAATTTGCCTCGAATCACATTTAAAGCAGCAACATGAAATAACCTGTGTAGTGGGAAGCCTATAGCTGTCCTAGACAGCACTAACGAGATGAGAACCTACGCCTTTTTTACCTCGTAGGGTAAAGCGAACATGAGGCAGCACAATTATTTGTTCCTTTATGATTTAGCTTGTTACTGTCTCCGATGTCATATCCGGCATAAAATCCAGTCCCTTTTTTTTTTTGTTAAAAGATCAACACCAGAAGCAAATACAGCACGCCATTAACAAAGCTCACAGACTTTGTAATTCATTCCAGTCTGGTACACAAAATCAGACCAACTAAATATTGGAGACTGACATCTCGTTTTGTTGGTAAAGAGCTGCAGTTTAAAGAATGGACTCACTTCCAGTTAACACAACTGTAATACTGTGAAGTTAGCGAATACATGTTTCGGCCCATGTTATTAGGCCATCTTGGAATGTTCGACCCCAAAGATGAAGCTATACGTTCGTTCGAAACGTCGGGAACTATTTGCTAACGACACGGTGTGAATGTTCAACAAGACAGGTCATGTACGCATAACGTAACATTGTGGCGCGTTCGCGTAACCACTGTTGCCGTGGAAGAGCAAAGTGTGTCTCTAGCCTTAGTTATCCAGCATGCAATGGGCATGCGCCGTATTATATTGTCATCTGTGGCCTGTCTAGCTGTACCATATTTTTCCACATTATTTCATAAACGGCACGATTTTCGGGAAAAAAGTTGTTGAACATAAAATGTGTGTTTTGATTTTCTCTACAACTTTTGTCTGAGACAGTTCTCATTCTAAGAAGAATTGCGCGAGATATTATCATAACTGTACATAGGTCTTCATGTAAAGTACCGTTATTGTTGTCAGATTTAATGAAACTTGGATTTTCTCGACAGATTTTCGAGAAATAAGCAAATATACAAATATTCATGAAAATCCGTTCAGTGGGAGCCGAGTTGTTCCATGCGGACGGACAGACAGACAGGCAGACATGTCGAAGCTAATAGTAGCTTTTCGCAGTTTTGCAAACGCGCCTAAAAACACCTATGTGAGGACCACACATCTTACACATCGCATGCCCAAGCCTTGCTTGATTGTTAATGCAAAGACAACTGACAACTTTACATACGACTGACAAAACGCGTCCGTCCGTCCGTCAAATATCAACATTACAGAACACCTCGCTCTATGATGACGTCATACATCGTCTTACAATTTGCGACGTGCATCTTTAGGTCCATTACATGAGCCCGATTTACACACAAAGGCAACAACGCTTCCGAGAGACAGGTGTTGGGAGAAAATTACCTCTGTACGAAAACACCCCATTTCCCCCCCCCCCCCCATTCTTGCTCAGTTTTCTTTTACGTTCTGAAGCAGCCACTGAATCAATTTATTATTCTCCTCGCGCTGAGAGACATCAAAGGAGAGATGGGTTTGAAATATAAGGGGTCCGTAATATGAAGGGCTTAAGGTCACTGAACCATTAAAGAATACATGATTTTCCTTCAGAATCCACGGTAATGTCGTTACGTGCGGCACACTGCGCCACAGGTGTGACTGATTAGCTTGCCGGCGGCAGGCAGCAAGCAAACGAGGTCTCAGCGTGATGACAATATTACAGAATTGTGTGAAAACTATCTGTTCTCCAAATCAGTGTGGGCCGCGATAGCTCAGTCGGTATAGCGACTTGCTACGGGATGGACAGTCCGGGGATCGTATCCCAGTGGTGGCGAGATTTTCAGCACCCGTCCAGAACGGCCCTGGGACGCACCAAGCCTCCTGTACAATGGGTACCGGGTCATTCCCGGGGGTAAATCGGCCCAGGCGTGGCGTTGACCAACCCCCCATCTAGTAAAGGTAAAGCAATGCCATTACAGGCCTGGATAGGCCCTTAGGGTTCCAGGAGGTTGAGGCTTCGAGATTTATAGACAATCGGCAGATGAAGGTGGTAAGGTTGTCAGCCCTACGCACCGGCCGCCTTTACCCCCCCAGGAAAGATTCCTGGTACTCATTTCTGTTAGAGGCTGAGTCGACCCCAGGGCCACAGTGCGACCGAAACGATTATGTCAATGAAAAATTCCAGTGACACCATCGGGAATCGAACCCGCGACGTTTCGGCTTGTACCGCAGTGCCTCAACCAACTGCGCCACCGCGTGCCCCCCCCCAATCTAGTGCCAGGGTTAAAGAAAGAGTAGAGCTATACCTCTACTCCCCATCTGGGCCTTCATGGCCTGTTCTAGGGAGAACTTTACCTTTACCTTTACCTTTTCTCCAAACCAGTGAACACTGGATGCTGGAGGCCTACAGAGGTCAGTGCAGGGTTATTAGCACTCTGAATACGCCCACCCCTCGGTTTTCGCAAGGGTTAGATCCCAAGACCCCCACCCTGCAAAAAGCGAAGATTCGCGAAAAATTTACGGCCCTCTCCAAAACAATGTTTTAGTATTTTCCTTTTGCAGAGAAATTGTAATGAAAGTTGCTTATTTATCCCCATCAACCCCATGAACATCACACGGTATGGCTCGAAGACCTGTTCGAGCTGCCGAAGAATTATGATTCTTTTATCCACTGAAGGGTCCGAGTGACGTGTTTTTGTTCTTATATCGACCCCAGAGAATTTGCGAATTCGCGAAGGACAAACCCGCCAAAAACCACGGATGAATGTACTCTATACTACACTGAATAAATGGCTAGCACTCGTCTTGTATTCAGTATGTCCCGGGTTCACGTCGCGGGCCAGATAACGACAGTACTGACCGACGGTGTTCATGTTCTTCCTCCGTCCCTCCGGATATAAAAACTACGAACTTCCTTCTACATGCTTCCAAATTTAGTATTTATTAATCGTCTTATTATTAGAGTCTCAGCCGTGGTAGCTCAGTCGACATAGTAACTAGGTTATGATATCAGCGTCTGGGGAATTGTGATTTGGTTGCCGACAGGAGCAAGAAATTTATCTCTTTTCCAGGTCGTCCAGACCGACTCTGTGGACAAACCAAGCCTTCTGTCCAATGGCCAAACAAAGCCCTTTCGGCAAGAGAAAAGCGGATGGTGTAAAAAGCATATAAGGTGCTATTTTAAACGAACTGAAGGAGCCTCAGCCAAAATATCCGATGTCCAGACCAGCAACTGAACAAAGTTTTCCCAAGATACCGCTACGCGGCAAAGTTAATTGAAGTTATGTGCCACCAGTTTTCTGTTTATTTAATTACGTCTCAGAGTTTCAAGTAGAGACATTACGAAGCGTCCAATAAATCACGGCAGGTCTGTTTGAGAATAACGCCGGAGGAAATTGTCGTGGCCTGTCTTAGTAAGATAATCAAGCAACTCGGCCTGAAGAACTGAGGAAAATACATAAATGTCAATCAGGTTTGCAGATCTTCTGGCCGAACTTTCAACTTCTTACGAACTGTGAACACAATGGACGACTTAACACAATTTTTTTTTCCAGTGGCGCAACAGCCCCTATTGGACCAGGGCCACCTCATTATCGAGGCTTCACGACCACACTCAGACACACCACACTCGGTAGGACTCCTCTAGACGAGTGATCAGCCCGACGCAGAGCACTCTACCTGACAACACACAACACTCACAAGATACAGATATCCATACCCCCGGCGGGATTCGAACCCACAATCCCAGCAAGACGAACGGCCGCAGATCCACGCCTTAGACCGCGCGGCCACTGGGATCGGCCGACTTAAGAGATACCTAGAGAAAAACAGATGCTCCTTGCACTTACATGCATGTGTGCTCCGTAGCCAGGGCTGCCCATAAAAATCCAGTCCAGCCTCTTATTTTCGGCTGTTTGCGGCAGGAAATATGGTCTGCCGTAGTGTTGCCTGAATATTCTGGCCACGCGGTCGTCACAGTTGCTCCTGTAAAATAGACAACACAGCGATCACACCAGTCGTCCTGCTGCTGCTGCTGCAATATACAGGGCAATAGCACACAAACGAAAGTACTGTTACTGACTGTGGAGTTTGTAGTTGACCTTGATAGGGGTTAGCTCTGGGGAAAGCCGACCTACCTTGTTTTTTATCAGAACACCATCACCCGCGTGGGCCGGGATAGCGTAGTCGGTATAGAGACTTGCTACAGGCTAGACGGCGTGGGGGTCGAATCCCGGTGGAAGCGAGATTTTCCGCAGACGTCCAGACCGGCCCTGGGACCTAGCCTCTTATACAATGGGTACCGGGTCATTCCTGGAGGTACAGCGGCTGGAGTGTTGCGTTTACCACCCACCCCATCTAGCGCCGAGGTTAAAAAATAGAGTAGACCTATACTTCTACTCCCCATCTGTGCCTTCATGGCAGCTTATAGGGTGAAATTTACCCCACTAACCACGCTGTGAAGGTCAAATTAATTCTCTTGAGTAAGGTACTGTACAAACTGCAACGTAAATGAAATGTCGAAGAACCTGCCAGAACCAGCTGAACACGTGAATTGAGCAGCTCCGAGGAAATTGTAATTCGATGACAATGCATTTCGCGGAACACTCAACCTCAACTCACTGAAAATGAACAAGCCATTCTTCTCAGAGTCATGTCGCAGGGTGGTCGTCTGGTTCTCAGACCACTCGATAAGACCTAGTCGCAGATGGGCGTATAATATTAAAATGGGTCATAAAGAAATAGAATGCGTGGACCGGATTGATGTAGCTCATTTGAACACGGCAATGAACTTTCACGTTCCATAAAATGCTGGGAAAATTTTTTTCACTAGCTGGGGAAACTATTACTTTTCAAGAAAGACTCTGCTCCATGGAGTTAGTTATAAACATAAAGTTGCCATGGAGAAAGAGATTCACCCAGCACATTACAACGGGAGCAGTGGTAGTAGAAGACAATATGATATTACAGAAGTGAAGTGCGGAAAACTGAAAAAAAAAATTACTGTCATTTTAAGTCGTATAAACATACCTACTTGAGATGACATCAGCAAAAATCTGTCTCCTCCTTGCGCGCATGCTCATCGGGTAACTGCTTTCCTACTTGGAATGGGTGACGTTTCGGTTGCATTGCACTTCCCTTGGTATGCATGCGCCCTAACAATTGAGCCTACTTGAATGCAGCATTTTGTATATCCCCTTTATTCATTTTCTCTGTATGGCTCGACAGCCTTATATGTGCCTGGGCCTCCTCGTTTCGTCGAGGTTTCATGGTCACACACTTTTTAGACACACCACAGTCGGTAGGACTCCTCTGGACGAGGGACCAGCCCGTCGCAGAGACCTCTACCTGACAACACACAACACTCACAAGTGACAGACATCCATGCCCCCGGTGGGATTCGAACCCACGATCCTAGCAAGCGAGCGGCCGAAGACCCACGCCTTAGACCGCACGGCCACTGGGATCGGCCTTTTATTCATTTACATGGCTTATATTAAACATTCGCATGTTTACAAAAGAATAAATATACAAGAAATCGTTGTGTGGAAACAGAGAGTTTGTAATGTATGGAAATCACAGAGGATCCCGAAAAGGAAAGAAAATAAACGTAGATGTAAGGTAATGGTAAAGGTTGTTCCTCCATAAACTATGAAGGCATAAAGAGCAGCAGATGTATAGCCCCACTAATTCTTAACCTTGGCAACAGATGGAGGTGAGTGATCAGCTTCAAGCTCCGGCCACTTTACTTACCTCCCCCGCCGGATGTAGTCCGCTGTATCCATCGAGCGGATCTGTGCCTCTTCTCTCCAACACGCCTTTACTGTTGTGTAGAGGGACAAGTACAGGGTATACACAAAAGAATGGTGCGGTTTCAATAGTGAATACTATTGAAACCGCACCATTCTTTTGTGTATTCCCTGTATACGTAGCCATTTGTTAGTGTTGTTTACTGCATGCAATCACTAAGAAACTCTTCTGAATATTCTGATGCCTTGATTTCTTTACGTATAAATATCCTGACCCTGACAGATGATTGCTGTATCTGCAGATTGAAATGCGACAGTAACAAGGAAGGACGGAATTGACTTGAGCACCAAGACAACCATGGCAGAAGAAATAATGGGAACCAGAAAAGGTTCTATCATTTTGGCTCAAGGGCATGTTGTTTCAATATTCAAACAAAAAAAAAACCGAACCGCATTAAGAACCAACAGGCAAAAGCTTTTTCCATAAATTGTCACAGAAAGGCCCATTTTAGGGCCGAAACAAGAGACTCAATTCAGTAAGTGGTATGTCATCTGTCTGAAGATGTACTCAACTTGACATGATTAAATTTCAGATATAAATCCCCTTTCAGCATGAGGGAGATGAAGGCGAAGCTAGATCAAAACGAGTGACTAAAATGGAAGTAGAAGATATATCGGAGGAAAGGAACAGTATATATCTCTCTTACTGGAGGAAGCATTTTTTAACCAGAAGGTATAAGTCCTGAGTTCTGCGTCTGGACGAAAGAGTACGAGATCAAAGGACTCTTCGCTTTACAAGTCGCTGGCAAAATGAGTTATTTGCAAACGACAGAAAAACGTCTATTTTCTTCTATCGATTTGTGAGCAGAAACTAATAAATTCAAACCTACAGCCCACATTATAGTCAAAAAATTGAGGTTAGAGATGATATAAAGTATAATTTCGATAATCAGTCAAAACCTGTTTTGTCCCTACTAATTTCCACAACACTAGAAATTTGCTGACAGCGAATACTGCGCTCGCGTTTTGGGTGGCAGTCGTTTTCTGCTCAGATGGAAGAACATATTTCATTTAACCACAAAATACGTAGATAAGAAAGAACTGGCAACAAACAAACAAGTCATGAGTACAAATGAAACCCGCAATACCTGTGTGTAAACAGCCTAAGGCAACACGCGACTTGAATCTCAGTTACAAAACAGCAAACAAAACAACAGTCTATGAATAAATAAATAAACCCAAATACGTGCTCACTTTGCTGACTAACACCGGTAAAAAAAAAACCCCTTGCTTCTTATAAAATTCCAACGCATAAGAGCTCGCCATTCCACTAGATCATGAGTACGATGCATTCAGTCCATACCCTCACTTTCCACGTTGTCACGATACGTCGCGATTACCCTCCAAAATAACTCTACTAGATTATGATAAATCCAGTCTAAACACAATTTATACTATTATTTTAAACTACATGTTTCGGCCTAAATGGCCATCATTGGGTTTAACACAAGAAAAAAAAATATGTATAGACACCTTCATTTCAGGCTTCCGTCCCGATGTTGATGAGATCTGCGCTCTTCTGGGGTATTACGCGGCGTAACACCCCAAAAGAGTGCAGATCTATATATAAACAGTTCATATGGGATTTAGATCGCAAAACCTCACAATTTATATTGTTATGTTGGTATACACAAAATGCGAAGAATAGAACAGAATTAAAAAAACAAATAAGCCCACTGTTTCCAGCTGGTTTCTTCAGTTTTTCTAACTAAATTTTCTACTAATTTCTCACGTGTCCAACATAAGCTATACTCCTGGCAATGTTATGCCCTTTAACACGAAGGGATTTCGAGAATAGCGTGCTAAGCAAGGCACTCACAGTACACAGCCACTGCAATCCACGTAACATTCTTAATGGCCAACGGATAAGTCATTCTTCCATTTTTTTTCATAACAGAGATGGAATATGACAGAAAAGTCACATCGCCGTCTTTGCGCTCGCTATAACAGCAAGTTCATAAAGTCCGCAAGCTAAATAGAGTCCTATTGAACTTCTGTAATCCAGTCTTCAGACCCTTGAATACCCTCGAGATACAATTTCTACTGTCCAGTTCTGGTAAATTGAAACCTGGGGGGTGAGGAAGTGAGGAAAGGAAGAAGCAAACGTGAGAAGCAGGGTAAGAGGCTGCACGTGTTTTATGACATTCATCAGGGTAAGAGGCTGCACGTGTTTTATGACATCATCAGGGTAAGAGGCTGCACGTGTTTTATGACATCCATCAGGGTAAGAGGCTGCACGTGTTTTATGACATTCATCAGGGTAAGAGGCTGCACGTGTTTTATGACATTCATCAGGGTAAGAGGCTGCACGTGTTTTATGACATTCATCAGGGTAAGAGGCTGCACGTGCTTTATGACATTCATCAGGGTAAGAGGCTGCACGTGTTTTATGACATTCATCAGGGTAGAGGCTGCACGTGTTTTATACATTCATCAGGGTAAAGGCTGCACGTGTTTTATGACATTCATCCGAGGGTAAGAGCTCCCTTTTGTTTTATGACATCTCCTCAGGTAAGTAGCTGCACGTGTTTTTGCATTCATCAGGGTAAGAGGCTGCACGTGCTTTATGACATTCATCAGGGTAAGAGGCTGCACGTGTTTTATTACATTCATCAGGGTAAGAGGCTGCACGTGTTTTATGACATTCATCAGGGTAAGAGGCTGCACGTGTTTTATGACATTCATCAGGATAAGAGGCTGCACGTGTTTTATGACATTCATCAGGTACGAGGCTGCACGTGTTTTATGACATTCATCAGGGTAAGAGGCTGCACGTGTTTTATTACATTCATCAGGGTAAGAGGCTGCACGTGTTTTATGACATTCATCAGGGTAAGAGGCTGCACGTGTTTTATGACATTCATCAGGGTACGAGGCTGCACGTGTTTTATGACATTCATCAACTCGTAGTCTGTCTTACGACAGGTCCGTAGCCTCTTTCAAAGCGAGTTCTCCGCAGAGTGCTACATAATGCTTCCTCTTTCAATTTCCAGTATCTTCTCCTTTCCTTAAGGTCATCCAGTAGCTGCTTACGCCTTCGTCCTCGTCATCCCGTCATTTCTATCCTTCATTCTAATTTCCTTCAATCACGTGTTTCAGAAGGCAGTTCCTACGCAAGATGTGACCAATCCAGTTAGCCTTTCTTCTTTTTATTGTATGTACAATATTCCTCTCCTCCTGCACTCTGTGTAATACGTCTTCATTTCTCACACGATCGCTCCGACTGATCTCCATATTTCTCCAGCACCAAATTTCAAAACTTTCCACGTATTCCTGACCTACTTACCGAAGTGTCCAAGTTTCAGCACCATACAAAGATATCTTTCAAATATAGCACTCTACTAGTTTCTTCCTCAAATTTAAGTCACATTTGTTGGTGAAAGAATTTTATTCTTGTTGAATGCTGCTTTTTACCGCATTAGATGTCACCGAATAATATCAGTCCCAAATACGGCGTCCGCTTAACCATCTGAAGGTGCCACAGTCACTCAATGTGATAGATGTTTTTTGCACAGATAATAGTCGCTGAATCACATACCCTCGCCAGGCGAATACCCACACCATGATACACGCATTCCTTAAATACCCTTCAAGTCTCAATCTACCAGAACTACACAGTACATAACTTCCGTTACAGGCAGCCGCCAAACAAAAGCAAATGAGTGTCCTTTCATCATGTTTCGGCACATACTTGCTGGATGGGGGATAACTCAGTCAGTATAGCGACTCGCTACGGGCTGGACGGTCCGGGGATCGAATCCTGGTAGGGGCGAGATTTTTCGCAGCCGTCCAGAACGGCCCTGGGGCCCACCTAGCCTCCTATACAATGGGTACCGGGTCTCTTTCCCGGGGGTTAAAGCGGCCGGGGCGTGGAGTTGACCACCCATCCCCATCTAGTGCCATGGTTAAAGAAAGAGTAGAGCTATACCTCTACTCCCCCTTTGGGCCTTCATGGCCTGTTTTAGGGAGAAATTTACCTTTACTTTACTTGCTGGATGGAAAATTGTGTGCTTTATTACGTGCGGTCATTGCCTGTAAGTTGAGACGAGACAAGAAAATACTTTGTCATATGAGCCATAGACTGGCAAAACAAACTGAGTCCAGATAATCCAAATACAACAGAAGGTGTCAAAATCTCGTAAAGTGAAACAGGCTGTTAAAGCTCGTAACTGCGACGAACATCAACAAAGGAAGTAAAGAAACTGGGTAGACTCGAATATCGCAAAGAGATAAGATGCAAGAGATGCAGTCAAACTATTATTTATAGAAAATATTAAGCCTTTACAAGTATTAATTACGGAATACTGCTTCAGGTACTGTTCATACTAACAATGGATAGAAACAACATGACGTTAAAGTTTCTACATGCCGACATATAATTCCCAATTCATAGCACATTCCTGAAGTTAAGGCCCTAAATACAAGTGGTTATCGTCTTCTGCTTTATCTTGTTTCTTTCTTTCATTAATATTCCAAAAAAGAATCTAAGAATAATACATTCACGCACCTAAAATTTCGGTTTTTAATGGAGAATGGTGCCAAGTATACAGTTAACTATTTTTTTAGGTTTATCTCTCCGTTGCGTTACGTACAAAATAAAAGACTAAATAGCGGCCAATATAAATATATTGTCTCTAGTATTTATTCCTGCGGCCGATCCCCGCGGCTGCTCGCTTACTGGGATTGCGGGTTCGAATCCTGCCGGGGCATGAATGTATGTCTGTTGCGAGTGTTGTGTGTTGGCAAATAGATGTCTCTGCGTCGGGCTGATTACTTGTCCAGAGGAGTCCTACTGAGAGTGGTATGTCTGAGTGTGATCGTGAAGCCTTGATAATAAAGAGATCCTGGTCCAATAGGGTCTAAAATACTTTAAAAACACATAAAAGGGTTATATAGAATTTCCTTATAGTCATTAATTGAGATCTTATTTATTACAATTTTTGAAATAAATGTTCCTGTTTCTGGTATGTTGATTTAAATATTAATTAATTATAACAATTAGCCTATATCTATTTTATTAATTACTATATGCACTTTATATACACTTAATTAATAAATACACTGTGTGGGTAGAGAGTAGCATCTTAATATTAAACCTAGTGGTACATATAGAAACAGTTCGGCTTTAAAGGGTTAAAGTACCCTCTGTTGCTTCAAAGAAAAAAAATTCTTCAAAGGGCATTTTTCTGTGGCACGGACTTACAAAAGACGTTGCATATTGGCTTGTACTTGTCCACATCTAAATGTAGATATTTGTAAAAAAAAAATCTTTCATCATTGAAACGTCACAAATCCCATGGAATTCCTTTCGATATCTCATATACACAATACACGTTTCTCGCCTAAAGAAACATGAAGCTATCCTTTTAAAATTGTAACGCCTTTAAACGAATTTCAATCTACGTAAAAGTCAGGTCTGTGTAAAGACGTTCCTTCAAGTGTAGCCTAAACTTAAGCTTTGGACCGGATGATAGAATTATCATACGCAGTAAGGCTATATCGATTTTGAAAATGTCTGGAGCAGAAAGTTGAAATTTTCTGTGATGCCGAAGACTGTCTGGCACCGAAGATAAAGACTTTACGGCCCTTCGAATCGTCGGTTAAATATTTACCAGTCTACACGGTGTAATAATCCTTAACACTTGAGTCTTCAGCAACACGACTGTGAAGGCCGTGCCATGGCTCAGGCGGTTAATCGCTGGCCTCTCACCGCGGAGGCCCGGGTTCGATCCCAAGCCGATCCCAGTGGCCGTGCGGTCTAAGGCGTGGGTCTACGGCCGCTCGCTTGCTGGGATTGTGGGTTCGAATCCCACCGGGGGCATGGATGTTTGTGTTGTGTTTGTTGTAAGGACGGTAATATGGAACGTAAAGTGACATGAAGGACGAAAGGATTTAAGCAGTACAAAAATGGATCAAAGGGGAAAACCCCGGACAGACAAAAAAAAAAAAAAAAAAAAAAAAAAATCCCACCGGGGGCATGGATGTTTGTGTTGTGTTGTAAAAAGACGGTTGTGGACCGTAAGAGACACTAAAGGACGAAAAAGGATTAATACAGAACAAAAGTGGATCAAAGGGGAAAACCCAGGAATTAGTAAAAAAAAAAAAAAAAAAAAAAAAAAAAAATCCCGGGGTCAGTCCATTTGGGATTTGTGGTAGACAAAGTGGCACTGGGACAGGTTTTTTTCCCCGAGTACTTCGGTTTTCCCCTGTCAATTTCATTCCACCGGTGCTCCATTACACGGAAAAACAAAAAAAAATAATCATCTTCATCACAGGGTTGCACAATAAGCCTGAAGGCTGCGGTGCGTCTGTAGCATCTGCTGCGGGGCCCTTCACCAAACACATAAAGAAAAACACGACTCTGAGCAACTCAGGCCACAGTGTCACAATTAAGCTGCTTACAATCCTCCGCATAAGCTGGCCAGGACAACAGCAGCAGTCATCAGTCGCGACAGTAACCAACTGCTACACCACCTCCAGCAGAACATATCGACTTCAAACAGAACATCCACTCAGTTTCCTTCCGAGTGCGGCCACCAACCCATCTACTTCCCTATTCTTACATTGATTTACTGTATCACAGTGTACATTAAGTCCTACATATTGAAGAGTACTATCACAGTACAAATACATTTTTTTGGTGGTGAAGGGCCCCGCAGCAGAAGCTACGGACGCACCGCAGCCTTAAGGCTTGTTGTGCAACCCTGTGATGAAGACGAAGAGAAAGATGATTAGTTTTCTCATTTTTTTCAAGTAATGGAGCACAGGTGGAATGAAATTTACAGGGGAAAACCGAAGTACTCGGGGAAAAAACCTATCCCAGTGCCACTTTGTCCACCACAAATCCGACATGGACAGGCCCGGGATTTTTTTTTTAATTCCTGGGTTTTCCTCTTTGATCCATTTGTACTGTTGAAGTCCTTTTTGTCCTGCATGTCACCTTATGTTTCATGCTATCGTCCATACATCTAACACAAACACAAACATCCATGCCCCCGGTGGGATTCGAACCCACGATCCCAGTAAGCGAGCGGCCGAAGACCCACGCCTTAGACCGCACGGCCACTGGATCGGCCAATTCGAACACCCAATCCCAGTAAGCGAGCCGGGCGAAGACCCACCGCCTTTAGACCGCGCGGCCACTGGGATCGCCTCGAAGAGAAAGATGATTTTTTTTCTCTTAATTTTTTCCCAAGTAATGGAGCACAGGTGAATGTAAATTTACAGGGAAAACCGAATACTCGGGGAAAAAACCTATCCCAGTGTCACTTTCCACCACAAATCGACATGGACAGCCACTGGGATCGAACCCGGGCCTCCGCGGTGGGAAGCCGGCGACTAACCGCCTGAGCCATGGCCACAGCCGTACAAATACCTACTTTTGAATACCCTTTAAATAATCGCGAATACATTTCGATCAGGGAGTTTTACAAACCAACAAGTTGTATTGCCAAGACTTACATAGTTTTATGCTATAAGCACGTTTTAAACAATCATAAAAGAGTCAATACGTAAACAAATTTCATAAAAAAATATGAACTAATTACGATATCTCATTTAAGAAGATATGAACTGTATTTTATTCATCTCTAAGTATTTTTATTTATTTTGGTGATTCTAATGTTTTCAGAATTATTATTATTATCATCATCATCATCCAAACTCCTCACTTCACAACAGTTCAACCGGTTCTCACAAAAGTACGGTCTCACTGTCCAAGCACTTATTTACTGTTCTGCCAAATACGTTCTGGCTATACAGCATGTGTTAAGTATTACTGCTTTGTGCATTAGAATGTATAGAGCAGGGCGAAGATTGAGTAGCTTTAAACTTTCGTGTAGTTTATTGGGGATAATACCCGTTGTGGATAGTACTAATGGGGATAATACCCGCTGTGGATAGTACTAATGGGGATAATACCCGCTGTGGATAGTACTAATGGGGATAATACCCGTTGTGGATAGTACTAATGGGGATAATACCCGCTGTGGATAGTACTAATAGGGATAATACCCGCTGTGGATAGTACTAATGGGGATAATACCCGCTGTGATAGTACTAATGGATAATACCTTGTGGAATATACTAATGGGATAATCACCCAAATCTACTAATGGGGAAAATCAACCCGCGTGATAGTACTAAAAGGATATCCCCTGTGGATAGTACCATAGGATATATACGCTGTGGATATGACAAATGGGGATAATACCGCTGTGGATAGTACTTATGGGGATAATACCGTTGTGGATAGTACAATGGGGAAATATAGCCCGTGTGATAGTACTAATTGGGGATAATACCCGTTGTAGATAGTACTAATGGGGATAATACCCGCTGTGGATAGTACTAATGGGATAATACCCGCTGTGGATAGTACTAATGGGGATAATACCCGTGTGATAGTACTAATGGGGATAATACCCGTGTGGATAGTACTAATAGGGATAATACCCGTTGTGATAGTACTAATGGGGATAATACCCGCTGTGGATAGTACTAATAGGGATAATACCCGCTGTGGATAGTACTAATAGGGATAATACCCGCTGTGGATAGTACAAATGGGGATAATACCCGCTGTGGATAGTACTAATGGGGATAATACCCGTTGTGGATAGTACTAATGGGGATAATACCCGCTGTGGATAGTACTAATAGGGATAATACCCGCTGTGGATAGTACTAATGGGGATAATACCCGCTGTGGATAGTACTAATGGGGATAATACCCGTTGTGGATAGTACTAATGGGGATAATACCCGTTGTGGATAGTAATAATGGGGATAATACCCGTTGTGGATAGTACTAATGGGGATAATACCCGCTGTGGATAGTACTAATGGGGATAATACCCGTTATGGATAGTACTAATGGTATTTATACAGGCCATTTTCAGTTGCCATATTCGTATAAGCTCTTCTTTCAAGTCTGTGTACTTCTGTAGCTTCTCGGCGATGGTGCTGTGAAGGCTGTGGACTGTTGGGAATTGCTGCGTCTATTGAGTGTGCCTTTTTGATGGTTTTGTTAAGTATAACAATTATTATTATTATTTCAGCTTTCATTTTTTACAAATATAATGCATATTTGCTAGTTAAATACGGAGTCATATGTATTACTTTCTGTGTGTAAACAGGAAGAAAATTTGAAAACCAATGTTCATAGCCAAGAAGGAACAGCGAGCTATTGACTTTCTAACAGCTATGAAGGGTCATAGGCAGCCTGGGTTGTCCAGAGTCGCAATTAATTATGGGACTGCGAATATCTGTGTAATATACGTCAGGTTGGACTCCTTGAACGTGGGAACGGCCTATTGTAAAGCATCTGTTGTCACAAGACAACAGCAGAATAGGCATATACAGCCATGGGCGATAGGAATTGGATTACATGATCCCAGCTGTAGGCGGGTTAACACGGCGCGGTTGAGCGCAGCGCCGAGAGTCAGCTAAATACAGAAGAAAAGTGTTCTAAGGGCAAAACTATGACCAGTGGCTACATAGCATCCAATGCAGTGCAAATACGTAGAAGGTAAAGCAATCCCATTACAGGCCTGGACAGGCCCTTAGGGTTCCAGGAGGTTGAGGCTTCCAGAATATTTAGACAATCGGCACATAAAGATGGTAAGGTTGTCAGCCCTACACACCGGCCGCCTTTACACCCCAGGAAAGATTCCTGTACTCATTTCTCTTAGAGGCTGAGTCGACCCCAGGGCCATAGTGCGACCGAAACGATTATGTCAATGGAAAATTCCAGTGAAACCATCGGGAATCGAACCCGCGACGTTCCGGTTTGTAGCGCAGTGCCTCAACCAACTGCGCCACCGCGTGCCCCAGTGTAAATACGTACTCTTTAAAAATCTACAGAAGCTATGCTATCGGACGAGGAAATTTGAGAATTTTAGCAAAGAAAAAAATTACCATAAAAAGGAATTTCTTGCAGAAATGACAAAGCCTAATACCTTGTTGTATGTCTTCATGGCAGGGATAACTTTTAACATTTACAAATTCCTGGACCGACATGACAATTACTGTATATTGTTATTGTTTGCCTGTTTTTGTTACTAACTTCCTACTCGAGTACAGCTTTCATGTACGTTAAATCTCCAGGTTTTCTCTCCTATGGCTCGACGGCCTGGGCCTCCTCGTTTCGTCGAGGTTTCACGATCACACACTTTAGACACACCACAGTCGGTAGGACTCCTCTGGACGAGGGACCAGCTCGTCACAGAGACCTCTACCTGACAACAACAACACTCACAACACACAACACTCACAACAGACAGACATCCATGCCCCCGGAGGGATTCGAACCCACGATACCAGTAAGCGAGCGGCCGAAGACCCACGCCTTAGACCGCACGGCCACTGGGATCGGCAAATCTCCAGGTTACTCGCTCTATCTATGCATCCTCGCAATTTTTCTAATTAAAACGTTTCTACAGCGTGTAGATAGGTTTGTTGATGTCACTGATACGAACTTACATGTGGGGTCCAAGAAAACGAAACACTGGGCTTCAAAATCTGAACAGTGTAGAAAAAAAAACACTTGTTCAAGATTTTGCGTGATTTCAGGCTTCCACCGCGATGTAAATGAGATCTGCACTCTTCTGGGGTGTTACGCAGCGTAAAATCGCAATTCTTTACCGACGTTACGGGACAACCTATCGGCCCCATCTTCAAGGGTCAAGAAGTCCCAGAAGAATTCTTCTTCGACCTCTTGACCCTTTGAAATGGGGCCGATAGGTTGTCCAAAGACGTCGGTACAGAATTACTACTCTACACTGCGTAACATCCCAGAAGAGCGCAGATGTCGTTCACGCTTTTTTATTTAATTTCGTACGTAAACACTACGGCATATTTTGCCATTCTGAATTATGTAAATAAGCAGGAGACTCATTTAATCAGACTATTGCTTTTCTAATAACAAGTATATGACGGGAGAAATATCAGAAGAATGGTAAAAACAGTAATAAACAAGAAAGGCGATAAACAAAAGGTGAACTACAGAGAAACTACATACAAAGGCCTAACTCGTGATGGCGGATGATGATATTTAGCCACAAAATATGGTAATGATGACATTTGAACGTAATACAATAAAATAATAAATAATATTATTACCAATAATTGGTGGGCCGGGATAGCTCAGTCAGTATAGCGACTACGCTACGAGCTGGACGGTCCGGGGATCGAATCCCAGTGGGGGGCGAGATTTTCAGCACCCGTCCAGACCGTCCCTGGGGCCCACCTAGCCTCCTGTACAAGGGGTACCGGGTCATTCCCGGGGGTTAAGCGACCGGGTCGTAGCGTTGACCACCCACCCCCATCTAGCGCCGAGGTTAAAGAAAGAGTAGAGCTATACCTTTACTCCCCCTCTGGGCCTTCATGGCCTGTTCTAGGGTAAACTTTACCTTTCACTATTTACCAATAATTGACTCTTTGAAGGGTTAAGAGGTTAAACAAAACAACACGAAGCAGAATCTCGTATCTTTGTACGAAGTCACATTACATGTAATCTCCAGCTGAATGTGATAGAGCTGACTTCTTCTTCCGATGCAAAGCGGTAACAGTTATTTTATTAATCCAAAGCCTTGATTAAACAAGTACGTAAAGTTTTATTATTTGCTGTACGCAGAAGGTAAGGATTTCTTCGGCGAAGTTCCCGAGAAAAGGCAAATGGAGAACTCATTAGACGTAGCCTTAAGAAAAGTAATCTAAAAGATCCTTTTTTAACCCACAATTAAAATAGTATGGAGGGCAGCAATAGAGATAGAAACAAGAGAGCAATTTGTCTGTCGCTTGTGAACAGCCTCCCTCTTCCTTGATGTTATTTATAACTGGCGGATGGCAACCACCTCATCAGCATTCTGATGGCTCTCCTCTCCTCTCCTCATACTCATCCCACCTCCTCCGGCTCTTTTTCCCCCTCATTTGCATTCTGAAATGCTAGATAATTTATGTGTGACGATTACGTAAATTTATGTGATGCTTAACTCCTCATCTGAAAGTGGCTGGCAAGTCTAGAGTAGCCGGAGTCTCATATGGTAAAGTGCTCTGGAGTCAGGCATCCCCAGCCACTAACTGCCCGCTTTGTCTAGTGCCACTACATTCACAGTCAATTGAATTAATAGCTGCTAGAAGTAAGTCTGCCTGAACATTCGAGGTTGTGGCAGCATTGTCGAAAACACCGGCCACTGTAGTATTTCAGTCTAAGTTACTATCTGCTAGTGTTTCATCATGTTTCCTACACATTAAGATCCGCTACAGATCTCACGTCACAGCGTGTTTCCTGTGAAAAGGGGCTTCTATTCTAATGTCAAATTCATGATAATGCAGTATGTGGCAATAGAATGTGACGATTTTAGGATTTTAGTAAGCCAAAAGCAACCCAATAGTGAACAGGAAATAACTGACACCGAATTCAAAATACTACACAGTTATTCAAAACACTACACAGTTATTCAAAATATTACACAGTTATTCAAAATACTACACAGTTATTCAAAATACTATACAGTTATTCAAATACTACACAGTTATTCAAAATACAAGTTATTCAAAATACTACACAGTTATTCAAAATACTACACAGTTATTCAAATCAAGAATATTACACAGTTATTCAAGATACTACACAGTTATTCAATGATACTACACAGTTATTCAAGATACTACACAGTTATTCAAGATACTACACAGTTATTCAAGATACTACACAGTTATTCAAATCAAGATATACACAGTTATTCAAGATACTACACAGTTATTCAAGATACTACACAGTTATTCAAGATACTACACAGTTATTCAAGATACTACACAGTTATTCAAGATACTACACAGTTATTCAAGATACTACACAGTTATTCAAGATACTACACAGTTATTCAAGATACTACACAGTTATTCAAGATACTACACAGTTATTCAAGATACTACACAGTTATTCAAATCAGATATACACAGTTATTCAAGATACTACACAGTTATTCAAGATACTACACAGTTATTCAAGATACTACACAGTTATTCAAGATACTACACAGTTATTCAAGATACTACACAGTTATTCAAGATACTACACAGTTATTCAAATCAAGATACTACACAGTTATTCAAGATACTACACAGTTATTCAAGATACTACACAGTTATTCAAGATACTACACAGTTATTCAAGATACTACACAGTTATTCAAGATACTACACAGTTATTCAATCAAGATATTACACAGTTATTCAAGTCTCACGTTATTCAATGATACGTCACATTATTCAATACTCTAACAGTTAAGTCTCCAACATTCAGTTTACACAGTTATTCGAAATACTACACAGTTATTCAGATACTCACAGTTATTCAAGATACTACACAGTTATTCAAGATACTACACGTTATTCAAGATACTACACAGTATTCAAGATACTACACAGTTATTCAAGATACTACACAGTTCTATTCAAATCAAGATATTCACAGTTATTCAAGATACTACACGTTATTCAGATATACAGTTATTCAAGATACTACACAGTTATTCAAGATACTACACAGTTATGTCAATCAAGATATTACACAGTTATTCAAGATACTACACAGTTATTCAAATACTACACAGTTATTCAAATACTACACAGTTATTCAAGATACTACACAGTTATTCAAATACTACACAGTTATTCAAATACTACACAGTTATTCAAATCAAGATATACACAGTTATTCAAGATACTACACAGTTATTCAAATACTACACAGTTATTCAAGATACTACACAGTTATTCAAGATACTACACAGTTATTCAAGATACTACACAGTTATTCAAGATACTACACAGTTTATTCAATCAAGATACTACACAGTTATTCAAGATACTACACAGTTATTCAAGATACTACACAGTTATTCAATCAAGATACTACACAGTTATTCAAGATACTACACAGTTATTCAAGATACTACACAGTTATTCAAGATACTACACAGTTATTCAAATCAAGATACTACACAGTTATTCAAGATACTACACAGTTATTCAAGATACTACACAGTTATTCAAGATACTACACAGTTATTCAAATCAAGATACTACACAGTTATTCAAGATACTACACAGTTATTCAAGATACTACACAGTTATTCAAGATACTACACAGTTATTCAATCAGATACTACACAGTTATTCAAGATACTACACAGTTATTCAAGATACTACACAGTTATTCAAATCAAGATACTACACAGTTATTCAAGATACTACACAGTTATTCAAGATACTACACAGTTATTCAAGATACTACACAGTTATTCAAGATACTACACAGTTATTCAAGATACTACACAGTTATTCAAGATACTACACAGTTATTCAAATCAGTATTACAGTATTAAGTACTACACAGTTATTCAAGATACTACACAGTTATTCAAGATACTACACAGTTATTCAAGATACTACACAGTTATTCAAGATACTACACAGTTATTCAAGATACTACACAGTTATTCAAGATACTACACAGTTATTCAAGATACTACACAGTTAAAGCCATTTATTTATTTTAACTTATATTTTAATATGTACCATAAATATATAGCTGATGTAATTTGAGAAAGTGAGCCCCTGAAGACGAACCATAAATTGGTTCGAAACATGTCGGGCATTTTTTAATAAAACTGTGTTAAATAATATAAACAGTGTACATTTGTGGCAGTAAGATTTATTTAGGATAGCTGTTTTGATGAAACGGTTTAATATAAGAAACAAAAAAATTACGAAGTGTCCGTAGTAAAATGCCGTTTAATGTACGTTAATTTATTTTTTTAAATGACACCTCCTAAGTGGTCTTCCTGGCGTCCAATATATTCCTGTAATTGTAATGGGAAATTAACCGTAACTTCGCAGCAGACTTTTTATTATATATACCGTGCATTTTTGATAATTAATTAATTTTATTTCAATCCAACAAATGCACTACATTTCATTGATTTCTTGCCCCTACATATGTTTCGGCACACCCTGTACCATCCTCAGGGGGGTTCGTCGAGAGTTCACAATCTTCAATACATCCAATTGTTTTTTCACACACTTTCACAACACATGATTTTTAACGATATTTAACGCTGGTGGTGGCTTACCGCAGCCTTGAGGTTTATTGTTCAACCCTGTAATAAAGATGAATTTTTTATGTTCTTCCGTGTAATGGAGCACCGGTGGAATGAAACTGACAGGGGAAAACCGAAGTACTCGGGGGGAAAAACCTGTCCCAGTGCCACTTTGTCCACCACAAATCCCACATGGACTGACCCGGGATCGAACCCGGGCCTCCGCGATGAAAGGCCGGCGACTAACGGCATGAGCCATGGCACGGCCTAAAGCTCTTTTACCCGAAGACATTCGACTCTAAATTTCGGTGTTTCGATACTGGATCATTAACGTCTTTTGAAATATATTTTCGCCTGTGGTGAGGCCCCAATCACGTGAGAACGGATAACTGTCATGACCCCAGGCAATGTCCCATCAGCATTCCACATACCGCTGCTAGCAAATTTGACCGTGAATATGAGGACTCTACCATACTTCGAAACGTCGGGTAATATCACTTGAAACGGCGTAACATCGAAGAGGATTTGAATATTCATTTTATATTTACTTTGAGTTTTTTAGATAGAAGGGAAGAATATATTCGGAAGATAAGTGTAGCAAGCCTTCCTTAAAATCAATTTGTTCTTAAATTTTCACGCACGAAACTTTTCTCTTATTTGCTTTAAAACTTTTCGCTCCTGAATCTAACAACAATACTTTCTGCTAACGATTTTTATTGGGTTCAAGTTACATCTGTTCTCCCAACGTCCTGCGTCAAGATATAACCACTCGGCATCACGATTACTTCCCGGTTTTCTAATTAATCTAGCCTATAATAAGTTGTTAGCCGATCCCAGTGGCCGTGCGGTCTAAGGCGTGGGTCTATCGGCCGCTCGCTTACTGGGATTGTGGGTTCGAATCCCACCGGGGCATGGATGTTTGTGGCGTGTTGTTGTACGGACAGTAGTATGGAACATAAGTGGCATGAAGGACAAAAAGGATTAAACAGTACAAAAATGGACCAAAGGGGAAAAACCCCGGACAAGAAAAAAAAATCCCACCGGAGGCATGGATTTTGTGTTGTGTTTGTTGTAAGGACGGTAATATGGAACGTAAAGTGACATGAAGGACGAAAGGATTTAAACAGTACAAAAATGGACCAAAGGGGAAAAACCCCGGACAGGAAAAAAAAAAAAAATCCCACCGGGAGCATGGAAGTCTGTTTCTTGTGAGTGTTGTGTGATGTCAGGTAGAGGTCTCTGCGACGGGCTGATCACTCGTCCAGAGGAGTCCTACCGACTGTGGTGTGTCTAAAGTGTATGATCGTGAAACCTCGACGAAAGGAGGAGGCCCAGGCCCTAAGGGCTGTCGAGCCATAGAAAAAAAATAATAAGTTGTTAGAAAGAATCCAATTTTGAACTTAATATTATTACTCATGCCGTACATTTTCTTTATGTATTTATAGTCTGACAAATGCACACTTTATTCACATCAATGTGAATAAAATGTACATTTGTCAGACTATAAATACAATTCAATTTAGGTTCACCGAAGGGCGCGGTGTAGGTGGTAACTGTAAGCTACGTGGTAGGCTATTTGCAAATAACTACCTTGTGTACAATCCATTCCCACAGTACAGAAATTCACAAGGCGTTCAACTTGGACAGACCCCAAGGTATTCGTCTGGTTCGTTCCTGCAATGCGCTAAGCTGTGACGTCAACAATACCACCAATTCACTAATTAACTCGCGAACTAACTAGCCCAAACTTTGCCTTCTCTACGGGTTACACAATTTTCGTGACGAATAGAGGAAAACCTTGAGGTAAGCAGACCAGAACGCCCAACAGCAATGATGTTGAAATTAATAAAATCGTCTTGAGATTTTAACTATCGAGCGCTCTCGTGTATGTCTTGAACGTATTTTCAGCTTATGTTCATTAAACATTAAATAAAAGCGGGTCTCATTATACCTACAAATGGAAATACGTGTATAACATTTTTAACATTTTGTTGCAGATATGGCTTTATTTGTGATTAACATTTCTGGTGCTAAGAGAAGTAACTACACCCCAGTGCCATATATGAAGGTAAAGCAATCCCATTACAGGCCTAGACAGGCCCTTAGGATTCCAGGAGGTTAAGGCTCCCAGATTTCTAGACAATCGGCACATGAAGGTGGTAAGGTTGTCAGCCCTACGCACCGGCCGCCTTCACCCCCCACGAAATATTCCTGGTATTCATTACTGTTAGAGGCTAGTGCGACCGAAAGGATTATCAACGCATAATTCCAATGACACCATCGGGAATCGAACCCGCGACCTTCCGGCTTGTAGCGCAGTGCCTCAACCAACTGCGCCATGCATGAAAGGGTAAGAACATAATAATGCAAGCAAAACTTTTCTTTCAAAAACTACGTTCTTAAGACGGCGGTTTACTGGTAAGGTAATAATAGGAGTGGTAAATAGTATATAGTGGTATATAGTATATAGTGGTATATGCTGGCATTTTTGGGCCTCAGCGGGAGGAAGAAGTAGGAGACAGGAGATGCCATGATGAAGAGCGTTATGATTTGTACGCCTCATCAAATGATATTCAAGTGATCAAGTGAAGGAAGAAATAGGCGAGACATTTGGCACGTATAGGGACGAAGAGAAATGCGTACTGAGTTTTAGTGGGGAAACCCGAAAGAAAGACACGACTTGGAAGACCTAGGCATAGATGAGAGGATAATATTAAAATGGATCTTAAAAGTTTAACAGGACTGGGTTCATTTGCCTCAGGACAGGGACAAGTGGCGGGCTGTTGTTAACACGGTAATGAACCTGAGAATTCCATAAAATGTGGAAAATTTCTTCACTAGCTGAAAATAATATTAGCTTCTCGAGGAGGGCACTGATACATGAAGTTTCAATAGTTAGTTAGTTTATTAGGCAGTTAATTAGTTAGTTAGAGGATAATATTAAAATGGATCTTAAAAGTTTAACAGGACTGGGTTCATTTGCCTCAGGACAGGGACAAGTGGCGGGCTGTTGTTAACACGGTAATAAAACTGAGAATTCCATAAAATGTGGAAAATTTCTTCACTAGCTGAAAATAATATTAGCTGCTCGAGAAGGACTTTTGATACATGAAGTTTCAATAGTTAGTTAGTTAGTTTGTTAGGCAGTTAATTAGTTACTTCGTCAATAATAACGACATATTCTTCAATGCAGCACTAAAAACATTTCGTATGTAAATTCCAGTCTTCTGGAATGTGACGCTGTGTTTCGAAGCAACGTATTGCCGTCATCTTCAGGGGGCTTCTCAGATCTGTTCACCCTTGAAGATGAAGGAAATAAGTTGCTTCGAAACACAACGTCACATTCCAGACGCCCTGAACCCTCACTTACGTAACAGCACGTACAAAAATGCAGTCGAAAATCAGAAAGTACCAGGAGGCTGACGTCACCAAGTGTTACCAGAAGGCTGACGTCACAAAGTGTTACCAGAAGGCTGACGTCACAAAGTGTTACCAGAAGACTGACGTCACCAAGTGTTACCAGAAGACTGACGTCACCAAGTGTTACCAGAAGGCTGGCGTCACCAAGTGTTACCAGAAGGCTGGCGTCACCAAGTGTTACCAGAAGGCTGGCGTCACCAAGTGTTACCAGAAGGCTGGCGTCACCAAGTGTTACCAGAAGGCTGGCGTCACCAAGTGTTACCAGAAGGCTGACGTCACCAAATGTTACCAGAAGGCTGGCGTCACCAATGTTACCAGAAGGCTGGCGTCACCAAGTGTTAGCAGAAGGCTGGCGTCACCAAGTGTTACCAGAAGACTGACGTCATCAAGTGTTACCAGAAGGCTGGCGTCACCAAGTGTTACCAGAAGGCTGGCGTCACCAAGTGTTACCAGAAGGCTGGCGTCACCAAGTGTTACCAGAAGGCTGGCGTCACCAAGTGTTACCAGAAGGCTGGCGTCACCAAGTGTTACCAGAAGGCTGGCGTCACCAAGTGTTACCAGAAGGCTGGCGTCACCAAGTGTTACCAGAAGGCTGGCGTCACCAAGTGTTACCAGAAGGCTGGCGTCACCAAGTGTTACCAGAAGGCTGGCGTCACCAAGTGTTACCAGAAGGCTGGCGTCACCAAGTGTTACCAGAAGGCTGGCGTCACCAAGTGTTACCAGAAGGCTGACGTCACCAAGTGTTACCAGAAGGCTGGCGTCACCAAGTGTTACCAGAAGGCTGGCGTCACCAAGTGTTACCAGAAGGCTGGCGTCACCAAGTGTTACCAGAAGGCTGGCGTCACCAAGTGTTACCAGAAGGCTGGCGTCACCAAGTGTTACCAGAAGGCTGGCGTCACCAAGTGTTACCAGAAGGCTGGCGTCACCAAGTGTTACCAGAAGGCTGGCGTCACCAAGTGTTACCAGAAGGCTGGCGTCACCAAGTGTTACCAGAAGGCTGGCGTCACCAAGTGTTACCAGAAGGCTGGCGTCACCAAGTGTTACCAGAAGGCTGACGTCACCAAGTGTTACCAGAAGGCTGACGTCACCAAGTATTCGACCAGCGAACTTTAGGAAAGCAAAGTGAAACCGCGAAATATAAACACTTAAGATCGACAAAATCTCAACAAGGCTTCAAACATTTTCATGTTTTTCTTAATACTGTAACTTGCTTCAGGTTCTCTTCCATCCGCCTCTGAGGTATTTACTTTACCTAACTTTATATACATTCGTAGCCTATTTAACTAACAACAAACAGCAGCTGTTCTGCATCTACAGACATACGTCAAAAAAAAAAAGGGCAAAGGAAGATAGCTGTTCGGAGCTGAGAAATATCAACAAATGTCTCCATGATTGTATACTCAAACCTCTTCACGAAACCTCCCTTATACCCCAGATTTTATTCAGTACCATTAGGGTATGACAATTCTCTGAGTCTTGCATCGCATTAAATCAGCACGCACGTCTCAAGCTAGGTTGTATGTTGTTCTGGGATGTCACTTTCCGAGCTCCCTCGGCTATTTATCTAGTCTAAAAGCTAAATTCCCGCAAAAAAAAAAAACCGCAGACTGGCTTAGCGACACCCACCGAAACCGTGACAGCGCTGCGCGCCAACACTCTCCATTCAGTCCTTTAAAAGCTAAGAAGAGACTGCTTTTTGGCTCCAATCCCGGCTACAAAAATACAGTACAAAAAATATATACACGAGAAAGTGGAAATGGAACAAGACTTGCAGATTGTGTGATCAATACAACGATAAAACTCACAAAATTAATTAGTTTGGAAACTGCCCACATATATTGATCAACAGGGTAAACATAACACCGCGGATTATTTGTCGTAACAAGACGTGAGGCATAACCTCTGTCTTTACAGCAGTTCTCATTGCGCATAAAAACATTGTAAAATAACGTGTCGATTTCAGCTCGACACTGGACGTGTTACAGCATAAAGCGCTGTCGAGTTTCACTCGACATTGGGCCAAATCTCTACTTTTAAGTTCATAAGCGGCACCAGATAACAGGAGCTTAGGCAAAACCAACACAATACATTGTAAAATGACGTGTCGATTTCAGCTCGACACTGGACCTGTTACAGCGTAAAGCGCTGTCGAGTTTCACTCGACATTGTGCCAAATCTCTACTATTAAGTTCATAAGCGGCCACCAGATAACAGGAGCTTAGGCAAAACCAACACAAAACATTGTAAAATGACGTGTCGATTTCAGCTCGACACTGGACCTGTTACAGCGGAAAGCGCTGTTGAGTTTAACTCGACACTGGACTGATAAGCATTAAACTACGTGAATTTATGACAGCCCACAAAGTCAAATGAATGTTACGAGCTCGGATACTGGCGCACAGTTTCTTCGTGGAAAAGGAAAGAATAGATTAAATTGCATTAAAGTGTTCTCGCTTGTAGGCGGAATAATCCTTTTACAGGCAGGCAATTGTATCGCATGGATTTTGCTGGTTAGCCAAGTGGAAAGTTTCTTGGGGTCCCAGGTGTCAATCGGCGGGTCGTCATTACAGACTTGCTGCATCGCTGAATGAATTCATCTTGTGGCGAAACGAGCTTTATCTCATTAATTGCAGCGCGGGCACAAAACAGACGTGATCGAACTACAGTGACGTGTCGCTACAGAGTCTAAATGAATGGAGCGAATAGTGAAATGGATTGAACTCTAGATTTATAATTACGCGTAATTTTCAATTTCAGGCGGATATTTAAACTGAAAAGTTGTTGTCACTGTGCTTAATTAAACTCCATATAATAAAGACACATGAGTGGAGGCAGAGCTCCACTCATTCTAACTTGGCCAATAGGTGGAAGTGAGTGGTCAGCTTTACGCCCTTGACAATTTACTATTAGGTAAAGAGCCCCCACTACCCTTCGTATAGGTGGCTACGTGGGCCCCAAAACCAGTCTGGACGCAGCGTCTAGCCCTGACAATTGTCAATTTCAAAATGTACTACATACAGATTAAGTGGAATACATAAAAAGGTGGTACAAATTATAACATTTCACTCACCGGTTAATACAACATTTCACTCCCGGTTAATATAACATTTCACCCGCCGGTTAATGTAACATTTGACCCACAGGTTAATATAACACTTATCCACCGGTTAACTAACATTTGACCCATCGGTTAATGATATTTGACCCACCGGTTAATAAAACATTTGACCCACCGGTTAATACAAAAACCATTTGATCCCACCGGTTAGTAGATTTTACCCACCAGTTAATATGACATTTGACCCACCGGTTAATACATTTGACCCACCGGTTAGTAGATTTTACCCACCGGGGTTAATATGACATTTGACCCACCGGTTAATATAACATTTGACCCACCGGTTAAAAACAAAATATCCTAATACGAAATTAACATTTTATTATAAAGAATGGAAGATTAAATTTAATGCAGAAAATTCTAAAGAAATGCAATGAAAGCAGGGATGCACAAATTTTCCAAAAATCCAGGAGCCACGTTTGAATTCTACGTGCCAGAAGGGTGACACAAAGCAAGTTCTATACGGAGGATTCCAAATGCATTAGGCGCCACTGTAAAATATTTAGTCGCCACGACGAACTGCGCGCCCCAGGATTTGTGCACCCCTGGATTCAAAAAGTATATTTTATAAAATTAAGAAAGGACGAAATTGTCTCAATTCAGGAATGTGTAATAAAGGGTTCTATCGATCCCAACACTTCTGAGACCTGCAGAGAAAAATGTATAGCTTATTTGCCGTCTCCTAGCATCTGTCTTTTGACCACTTTAGTGTACAGAAACCTCGTCCCTCCGCTGAAGGAGTTTCACTAAGTGAACAAAGAGCTCTTAAATTTCAGCACTGATAATCTAACATACGAGGGGTGTTCGGCACGCAGTATGTCCGCGAAAGTGTCTGGCCCAAGCTGTGTTACCTTGAAGATGGACTTGCCCGAACTTGTTCCTTCTAATGAAATCTGTTTCTGATATACGGGTCAGTTTCCTACTCGAATCCTGACCGTGAGGATGGGACCGATACGTTTTCCCGAAACGTCGGTAAATAATTACCACACGACGCCGTGTAATAACCCAGAAGACCGGAGATTTCATCAACATCGCGGCGAAAGCCTGAAATCAACGTTTGTTCCTTCTACCTTGAGCTTCAGTTCGTCATCGGGTACGGCTTGCTAAACGTAGTGGTTTGCATTACATTCAGTGCAGAAAGGATGACTCGTTTTGCACCGTGTCGAAGTGCATCAAATAGCGAGCAGTTCTTCACTTCTTGACGCACGGAAATTAGAAAACATGTAAGCCTGATCCTATGGGCCGGGATAGCGTAGACGGTATAGCGACTCGCTACGGGCTGGACGGTCAGGGCATCGAAACCCGGTGTGGGCGAGATTTTCCCCACCCGTGCAGACCGACCCTGAGGCCCACCCAGCCTCCTGTAAATAGGCACTGGGTAGCAATTGGGGCGTGGCGTTCTGAACCCACCACATCTAGTGCCGAGGTTAAAGAAAGAGTTGAGTTATACCTCTACTCTCTCTCTCTCTCTCTGGGCCTTCACGGCCTGTTCTAGGGTGAACTTTACCTTACCTGATAAGAAACAAAAGAAGCATTGTCATTATCGAAAGAAACTCCTTGTTAGCCCTTCTAGGTACATACCATAACAAAATGTATTAAAATTAGAATTCCTTCAGAACCGTATGAGATTCGAGATTTCTACGGCTGTTACTATGTAGGCTCTAGTCTTCGAAAATTTGAAGCCGTTATGTCTGAAACACGCAACCCCACTCAACGGAAGATAAGAGATTTACTGCACTCAGAGTGATACTCACAATAACAAACGACTGGGAGAAACCGACTTTCCAGGCAAATGACCTCATCCCGATTTGTCGGAACGAGTCTCGAAAGGTCGAAGGAACGTTATTTAAATGGGTGATGAAGAAAGATGGATATCCCGAACCTAGAGTTTCACTGATATCCAGCGTCTATTGTATACACAAATAGCCTCACAGTCCGTATTGACCGGCTCAGTCAACTCACCAGCCGATGTACCAAGGTCTTGTCCCGTCCCTCATATGTGCACGATCTTCACTCATGTTGAACACCTCGCGCAAATGTGTGAACTCGGTTTCGTACGGGAAGAACTGACATCCCGACTGGACAGTCCAGTGTTCCAGGCTCTCTTCATATACGCCCTTAAAAAACTGGAAGCTGAAGACATGCTGAGCTGTCCAGTTCTCCATGGCATCAACGATCACTACCGGACGGCCAGAGTACGCATAGCTGTAAAACACAACGCATACTTATGAAGTCACAAGTCAAACTGATAATCTTACAAAGAACCAGGGAGTGAGAAACAGTGGTGACAGCATTGATTACATCAAAACAACACAGGCGATGTACGTATCAACGTAACATTGAGACGCGTTTGCGTAACCATTGTTGCCGTGGAAAAGCAATAAGCATTACACATTCTGAGTGTGTGTCTGTAACCTTAGTTATCCAGCATGCAGTGCGCACGCGTCGCATTATATTGTCATCTGTGGCCTGTCTGGCTGTACCATATTTTTCCACATTATCTCATAAACGGCACGATTTTCGAAAAAAAAAATTTATTGAACATAAAATGTGTATTTTGAGTATCTCTACACTTTCGTCATAAACATTCCTCATTTTAAGAGTAATCCAGCGAGATAGTGTCACGAACGTAGTTAGGTTTTCACGTAAAGAACCCGTCATTTTTGTCAGATGTTAATTAAACGAATTTTCTCGACAGATTTTCGAGACATATTGAAATATGACTTTTCATTAAAATCCGGCCAGTGGGAGCCGAGTTGTTCCATGCGGGCCGACGGAAGAGACAGATAAGACGGAAACTAAGAGTCGCTTTTCGCAATTTTGCGAACGCGCCTAGTAAACCAGTCACTGGGCTCTTCAGTGCCGGCCATATCTTTAAGAATGTTAAGGTAGCTAAGCAAATTGGTCAAACTTAATGTTTTCTGAAGCTGTGTTGGGACAGATTTAATCCTGTATTTAAAAGTAATATAAATGAACACGCAGGATACAACAAATATAAAATTTTTGGAGAACTGTTACCGAAAGAGTTCTATCTGTAATTAATAACCACAGAACTGCTGCCTAATTTTTTTATAAGATTGCAAAATGCGTGCTCCGTGTTACAGTACACAGAATCTTCTAAAGCCGGGATTAGACGGCGCGTGGCTCGTCCAGTGACGTGACGTCACTTGCTCGGCCAACAGATCGGAACAGAAAAGACAATCTGTCTACACGACGCGGCGCAGCTCGGCAAATGGTCCCACCAGCGGCCTTGCTCAGGTAGGTTCGGCTCGGCTTGTGGATTTAAGTCGTGTTGTTCTATGAACTTAAAAATGTCCTCGTTTGACCACTCCATTCTAGCCAATACCAATTGTGGGACAGAAAGTTTCCCTCTTCGCGCACTCCGACAGCAGAAAACAAAGACCAGACCTAAGTGTATACAGGTTGGACGAGACTGGCTTGGCGCGTAGACTACAAGCGCCGTGTAGCCGCAACAGCTGCCCGCGCCGAGTCCCTTTGAGGATCGTGAGAAAACCGCTTCTGAGGCGATCCAACGAGCCTCGCTCCACCAATCACACTCCGCGCCGCGCCAGGCCGGTTACACGGCGCGTTTGAATACGATTCTTTGTCAGTGACGTCAGTTATACGAGCCGAGCCACGCGCCGTCTAATCCCGGCTTAAGGCTAACTTGGAAGGGCTTTCATGTAACAACTGTGTAATTACATTTACGCCAAAAATAGAAATGCGTTATTGGGTGCACCGATTTTCACTAAACTTCGACGGCATTACGTGTTGATATATATATATATATATTTATTTATTACTGCAAGTAGGTTTATACCCGGTGACAGTGGTACTACAATGACACATAACACAGAATAACATACATCACAAAAATTAACACACAACACTCAAAACAATACACAACACACAAACTTACGACAATGGTAAAACACACATACTACAAAAAAAGAGTAGCTAAGCCGAATTTCACCCACATCTGATAACAAATATTTAAAGTAAAATAAAAAAACAATCCCATTACAGGCCTGGACAGTCATTGAGGGTTCCAGGAGGTTGAGGCTCCCAGATTTCAAGACAGTCGGCCCATTAAGGTGGTAAGGTTGTCAGCCCTACGCACGGCCGCATTTACCCTTCAGGAAACACACCTATTACTCATTTCTGTTACACGCTGAGTCGAACCCAGGGCCATAATGCGGCCGGAAGAATTACATAATGTTTAAAGCAGGGATAGAAATTAAAGGTGTGATATAGGATAAAAAGTTTTATGAAAGGAATCAGAGAAATAAACGGGGAAACAGGAAGAAGACGAGAAAGTTGATAGGTCAAGGGAAGCAGCTACAGTCGCCGTCTGAGACACAGTTCCTACGTAGCATTTGGAAACATGCACGGGTAATGACATTCATTTTGTATGCTATGCTAACCTACTCCAGCAACTTGCACTCCCCGTGTGACCCATCTAGGTCTCGCATCTTTAACGCCAAACGTTTTACTTTGTCACCTTTTTTAACGCTTTCCAACTCTAGAAGCAGAAATGTTAATGTTCTTATGCAGATACGTCAGCTTGCTCTAGATATATGAGAGTGTAATCTTAATACGAGGTTCTTTCTCTGTTCAGAGCAAATTACAATGTATTATGCAGCCTGTGGACTGCATCAGAATAATTTATATTGTTGGGACCCCAAGACAGGAAAGAGGAACGTGGGACGACCTAGAACCCGTTGGTCCGCCTTATTCACCGAAATAGTGGGCAGGCAGTGGACACGTGTGGCCAGGAATAGGACTGAATGGAGAAGACTTGAGAAGTCACTAAGAACAGTTCAGACACTATAATTATGTAAACTGTGCAAGCTATGGCAAAATATCAGGCTAGAAGCAGATCGTGCTAGAAAAGACTCTAGGACAAAGTCAAACACTAATTGTAAAGAAAATTATGCAAGCTACTTTCTGTGGTCAGTCTCAGTCCCCAACTAGTTTTAACTCATGGCCACTTGTAATCCAGATCTGGTAGGATCACGTGTTAGTACCCAACAGCTTGCTAGGACTAGCTCACCTAGCGAGCACTCTCAGAGCTCACCCTGCACATAGCAGGAGGCCTTTGCGCTCATGGGATATTATAGGCTTATTTTATTTTATTTTTATTTTATTTTATTTTTATTTTATTTATAAACAGAGAAGCATGGCACAGTCATCTTGTTTCATTAAAACTTTCCTATTACATAAAATTCAATACTGAGCGAATGGCTAGTCAAACAAAAGTCTGGAACACACGACGCAGTGAACCAGTCTCAGAAGATATAATATCTTCGAAGTCAAACAATACCACAACCGTGACATACAGAATTCCTCAGCTCTTCTCTACACTTATAGATAAAAATTTATAAAAAATCGATCTTATATAATTACATAACAATAATTTAACTTCGTACTATCTTAAAGGTTTCCAAAATACATTCGAACCCGTTTATAACAACATCGGTTTATACGTCACCTTGTTTAAAGCGTCAGATACTCTGTGGTACGAATTAATTCCTCACTGTTAACAACAACATTATATTACTCAGAACAAAACTCGTTTATAACGACACCAAATATCCAGTCCCTTTCATGACGTTATAACCGAGTCCGACTGTATTACCAACTATAATAAGTTCACCGCAGGATCCCGAATAAGAAAATACAGATACATCGTTTTCTCTAATTGATCAACTCACACCAACAAATGCACCAAATCAAGTGTTGTCACTGATTTCTTTATTAAAAGATTACCCCAATACGCATTTCGGCACTTCTATATTGCCATCATCAGGGGGGTCGTTGGAGTTTGTACATAGACCAATGTTCTTAAGTTACATCAGAACAGTTGAGTCAGTATTCGTTATTACCACTTTGTATAAAATTGTATAAAATTGTATAATAGTAGTGTTGTTAAATTGCTAAAATTAATGGTAAAACAGTGTGGTATATTATATTAATATAATTTAACAACACTACTATTATACAATTTTATACAATTTTATACAAAGTGGTAATAACGAATATTGACTCAACTGTTCTTATGTAACTCAACAACATCGGTCTATGTACAAACTCCAACGATCCCCCTGATTATGGCAATATAGAAGTGTCGAAATGCGTATTGGGGTAAACTTTTAATAAAGAAATCAGTGACAAAACTTGTTTTGGTGCATTTGGTGGTGTGAGTTGATCAATTGTACAAAAATGTACGGTAAATATAACGTGAAGATCGTTTTCTCTAATTATACCACCGAAAAAAGAGCCTACGAATTAATTTTTTTACTGACATATGTGTTTTCAACCTACATCACATAGGTACACAGGTACAATTCATATGCTTTTTAAATGTACATAGAGCCTATTTTATTTCACATCACATATTCTAAACTAATTTTGAAAATGAATTCATTGTAAAGTTTGAGATCTCTTACTACATTTTTCAGTTGCATATCAAAACTTTTTATTTTTTCTGTGCAGCCCGACGATGACTATTAATGTAGCCGAAACACGTAGTTGTTCATATTGTTACAACATATATTATGTTAAAGGATTATTTGTCGGTTTCATTTAACTATAAACACAATGGGGGATAAATCGCCTTAAGCGAATGGCTAATATTTGTAAGGCAGCGGATACAGCTGCACGAACATATGTGTAGGTCACGTTTCATAATTTATGATTTGTGTAAATAAATCAACACTGAAAGTATGCACGATCGCCGTGTTGATCCTTCCAGTGTAATTTAGGGCAAAAAGAAACTGAGCCTCAAAACTGTCTCCTGTTGTAACAAAGTCTCTCATATCGTACAATTTGTATCTCTGAACTCCCACCAGGACAACTGGAACAAACTGGAAAGACGCAGCTGAGTTGATGGAGTCTGAATCAAATTGAATTACTTCGTTAGACGACGTACATTATTCAATGTTTCACTGAATTGCATTCATTTCATTCCCTGTTAACAGCAACCACTCCAATGGCCCCCAATTTATAACGTTCAAATTTTTTTTTTGTAATATTCAAGTAATTAAAATCCTGTCTTTGTTGCCAAAGTTATGTTAGTTTATCAGTTTTCCTGTCACTGACAATCTCATTTTCAAGTCCCTGTGGCTATCTTCTTTCAATCGATTGCTTCACTGCTAAAATGGCACAAGGAGCACCCACTCCTGCAAACACAAGTGTCATTCTTACACTAAAATATCCAGTTGTATTAGTAACAGCTCTTTGAATCCTCAGCCCTTCCGAATCTTTGGCACTTGGTCTATCCATTATTCATGATTTTTTTTTCCGTTTGCTGCTACTGCCTGAATATCTGCCAATATCAGACAAGACTTGTCTTTGCCATAACTCAGTGAACCAAGGTACTATCCAAATATACAGTAATATGTACATCTAAAGATGTTTTTGAAGTAATAATTTTGGTCTGCAGGTTTCGTCACTGCTGGGCTTATTAGCATTTTTGGGTGACCTAAGGGCTGCTCACGCCTCCCCCCCCCCCCACGTAAAATCCGCATGAAATCAAGTAAATACGACGCCCTCTAAAGCATCCAATCCTGGACTGACACAGTGAGAAAACTTGTCGTAGTGGTGACACACGTATTATTCACCATATCACAGAATTTAGCCTAGACAATATATTGAGAACTAATTGTCTTCTGGACTTTGTCCATTGTCCGGATAAAATATAAAAATATAAAATCACGACGTTTCGGAAGCTGGTTATTCTTCCGTCTTCAGGTGAAGGGAGGGGAGACTTCGTAATTATATATTTTATCCAGGACGATGGACAAATTTCAAAAGACAATTAGTTCTCATTGTTATATACCATCGTCAGAAACTTTTAGAATGAATTGACAATATATGTTCTGCAAACGGATGACCATGTTAAAAACGTACCGCCCTTGTAACAGAAGCCGAAGACTTAATATTGGTATCAGAACCATCCATCCTTTTTCGCTGAGATACGTCTCAATGTAATGGTCCATCTATTCCATAGTCTTCTAGTTAGCCGCTTCTAAGGCATCCTAACATTCGGCGTTTCTTCTGCACCATCTGAGCCAAATATGGGCTCATCACATAATGTAGTCATAACAAATGTGTGCTCATCACATAATGTAGTCATAACAAATGTGTGCTCATCACATAATGTAGTCCTAACAAATGTGTGCTCATCACATAATGTAGTCCTAACAAATGTGTGCTCATCACATAATGTAGTCCTAACAAATATGTGCTCATCACATAATGTAGTCATAAAAAATGTGTGCTCATCACATAATGTAGTCCTAACAAATATGTGCTCATCACATAATGTAGTCATAAAAAATGTGTGCTCATCACATAATGTAGTCCTAACAATTATGTGCTCATCACATAATGTACTCCTAACAAATGTGTGCTCATCACATAATGCAGTCCTAACAAATGTGTGCTCATCACATAATGCAGTCCTAACAAATGTGTGCTCATCACATAATGTAGTCCTAACAAATGTGTGCTCATCACATAATGTAGTCCTAACAAATGTGTGCTCATCACATAATGTAGTCATAACAAATGTGTGCTCATCACATAATGTAGTCCTAAAAAATGTGTGCTCATCACATAATGTAGTCCTAACAAATGTGTGCTCATCACATAATGTAGTCCTAACAAATGTGTGCTCATCACATAATGTAGTCCTAACAAATGTGTGCTCATCACATAATGTAGTCCTAGCAAATGTGTGCTCATCACATAATGTAGTCATAACAAAAGTGTGCTCATCACATAATGTAGTCCTAGCAAATGTGTGCTCATCACATAATGTAGTCCTAACAAATGTGTGCTCATCACATAATGTAAAAAGGTAAAGGTAAAGTTCTCCCTAGAACAAGCCACGAAGGCCCAGAGGGGGAATAGAGGTATAGCTCTACTCTTTCTTTAACCTCGGCGCTAGATGGGGGTGGGTGGTTAACGCCACGCCCCGGCCGCTTTACCCCGGGATGACCGGTACCCATTGTATAGGAGGCTGGGTGGGCCCATGGCCGGTATGAACGGGTGCGGAAAATCTCGCCCCCACGGGATTCGATCCCCGGACCGTCCAGCTCGTAGCGAGTCGCTATACTGACTACGCTATCCGGCACACCATCACATAATGTAGTCCTAACAAATGTGTGCTCATCACATAATGTAGTCCTAACAAATGTGTGCTCATCACATAATGTAGTCCTAACAAATGTGTGCTCATCACATAATGTAGTCCTAACAAATGTGTGCTCATCACATAATGTAGTCCTAACAAATGTGTGCTCATCACATAATGTAGTCATAACAAATGTGTGCTCATCACATAATGTAGTCCTAACAAAAGTGTGCTCATCACATAATGTAGTCCTAACAAATGTGTGCTCATCACATAATGTAGTCATAACAAAAGTGTGCTCATCACATAATGTAGTCCTAACAAATGTGTGCTCATCACATAATGTAGTCCTAACAAATGTGTGCTCATCACATAATGTAGTCATAACAAATGTGTGCTCATCACATAATGTAGTCCTAACAATGTGTGCTCATCACATAATGTAGTCATAACAAATGTGTGCTCATCACATAATGTAGTCCTAACAAATGTGTGCTCATCACATAATGTAGTCATAACAAAAGTGTGCTCATCACATAATGTAGTCCTAACAAAAGTGTGCTCATCACATAATGTAGTCCTAACAAATGTGTGCTCATCACATAATGTAGTCCTAACAAATGTGTGCTCATCACATAATGTAGTCCTAACAAATGTGTGCTCATCACATAATGTAGTCCTAACAAATGTGTGCTCATCACATAATGTAGTCCTAACAAATGTGTGCTCATCACATAATGTAGTCCTAACAAATGTGTGCTCATCACATAATGTAGTCATAACAAAAGTGTGCTCATCACATAATGTAGTCCTAACAAAAGTGTGCTCATCACATAATGTAGTCCTAACAAATGTGTGCTCATCACATAATGTAGTCATAACAAATGTGTGCTCATCACATAATGTAGTCATAACAAATGTGTGCTCATCACATAATGTAGTCCTAACAAATGTGTGCTCATCACATAATGTAGTCCTAACAAATGTGTGCTCATCACATAATGTAGTCATAACAAATGTGTGCTCATCACATAATGTAGTCCTAACAAATGTGTGCTCATCACATAATGTAGTCATAACAAAAGTGTGCTCATCACATAATGTAGTCCTAACAAAAGTGTGCTCATCACATAATGTAGTCCTAACAATTGTGTGCTCATCACATAATGTATGTCATAACAAAAGTGTGCTCATCACATAATGTAGTCCTAACAAATGTGTGCTCATCACATAATGTAGTCCTAACAAATGTGTGCTCATCACATAATTGTAGTCCTAACAATGTGTGCTCATCACTAATGTAGTCCTAACAAATGTGTGCTCATCACATAATGTAGTCCTAACAAATGTGTGCTCATCACATAATGTAGTCCTAACAAATGTGTGCTCAATCACATAATGTAGTCATAACAAATGTGTGCTCATCACATAATGTAGTCCTAACAAATGTGTGCTCATCACATAATGTAGTCCTAAACAAATGTGTGCTCATCACATAATGTAGTCATAACAAAGTGTGCTCATCACATAATGTAGTCCTAACAAATGTGTGCTCATCACATAATGTAGTCCTAACAAATGTGTGCTCATCACATAATGTAGTCCTAACAAATGTGTGCTCATCACATAATGTAGTCCTAACAAATGTGTGCTCATCAATAATGTAGTCCTAAACAATGTGTGCTCATCACATAATGTAGTCATAACAAAAGTGTGCTCATCACATAATGTAGTCCTAACAAATGTGTGCTATCCATATGTAGTCCTAACAAATGTGTGTCATCACTAATGTAGTCTAACAAATGTGTGCTCATCACATAATGTAGTCCTAACAAATGTGATGCTCATCACATAATGTTAGTCCTAATCAAATGTGTGCTCATCACATAATGTAGTCCTAACAAATGTGTGCTCATCACATAATGTAGTCCTAACAAATGTGTGTCATCACATAATGTAGTCCTAACAAATGTGTGCTCATCACATAATGTAGTCCTAACAAATGTGTGCTCATCACATAATGTAGTCTAACAAATGTGTGCTCATCACATAATGTAGTCATAACAAATGTGTGCTCATCACATAATGTAGTCCTAACAAATGTGTGCTCATCACATAATGTAGTCCTAACAAATGTGTGCTCATCACATAATGTAGTCATAACAAATGTGTGCTCATCACATAATGTAGTCCTAAACAAATGTGTGCTCATCACATAATGTAGTCCTAACAAATGTGTGCTCATCACATAATGTAGTCATAACAAATGTGTGCTCATCACATAATGTAGTCATAACAATGTGTGCTCATCACATGATGTAGTCCTAACAAATGTGTGCTCATCACATAATGTAGTCATAACAAATGTGTGCTCATCACATAATGTAGTCCTAACAAATGTGTGCTCATCACATAATGTAGTCCTAACAAATGTGTGCTCATCACATAATGTAGTCATAACAAAAGTGTGCTCATCACATAATGTAGTCCTAACAAATGTGTGCTCATCACATAATGTAGTCCTAACAAATGTGTGCTCATCACATAATGTAGTCCTAACAAATGTGTGCTCATCACATAATGTAGTCCTAACAAATGTGTGCTCATCACATAATGTAGTCCTAACAAATGTGTGCTCATCACATAATGTAGTCATAACAAAAGTGTGCTCATCACATAATGTAGTCCTAACAAATGTGTGCTCATCACATAATGTAGTCCTAACAAATGTGTGCTCATCACATAATGTAGTCCTAACAAATGTGTGCTCATCACATAATGTAGTCCTAACAAATGTGTGCTCATCACATAATGTAGTCCTAACAAATGTGTGCTCATCACATAATGTAGTCCTAACAAATGTGTGCTCATCACATAATGTAGTCCTAACAAATGTGTGCTCATCACATAATGTAGTCCTAACAAATGTGTGCTCATCACATAATGTAGTCCTAACAAATGTGTGCTCATCACATAATGTAGTCATAACAAATGTGTGCTCATCACATAATGTAGTCCTAACAAATGTGTGCTCATCACATAATGTAGTCCTAACAAATGTGTGCTCATCACATAATGTAGTCCTAACAAATCTCGAACTGCCGGATGTCTCCATCGCACTGACACAGCTATTCACTCATGAAGCAACAACCTGGCGTAACCAACCGATACACAGTTTTACAGGAGACAGAGAAGAGTTGGCCGATCCTCAATAGACCAACAATTAAGCATGTTATGTTTTTACGAAAATATAAGGTTAAGCAATTTCTTTTGTGGACACAACATTTTGACAGAAGGCGTGTTTGTAACCCGACTGTCTGGTAATGAGGGATTCTCAGTTTGACGAATTGTGTGGGTTACGACAAATTGCCGTTTCGTGACCGTATTGCATTTTCTTGAGGAGTTTGTTTTCAAATACCAGAATAAGAGAATATACTTGAAGAATGTATGCGCACTGGTCCATAGGTAACGTGAGACTGAGCACCACTTCGTCATGAAAGTATAGGGCTACTTTAAAAAATTTTAAATAAAATTATTTTACAGCATTGTTGTTGTTGTTCCTTTGCACTACAGCCCTTATGTGGGCTTGGGCATGCCGAAGGTTTCCTGGTCGGTACGTGTGCATTCTGTAGTGAGTGACCAGCTCACTGACCGCAAAAGTTTTTGCTCAATCCTGATGTGAATGCCAGAGCCATCTGGCAGGCAGTCAGGAGACTTGGGTGAGAAATGGCCGCTTAAATTTTGCTTACGGACATTATTAGTTCTATTCATGCCCGAAGGTTCTTTTACATGCCGTAAATCTACGACATGGGACCGACGGCTTTACTTCCCCTCCGAAGGAAGTGGTGCTCCGGATTTTTATCACCCTTAAAAATCCATCGACCTCGGTCGGGTCCAGTGGCGAGCACGCTAACCGAGGGCGACATTTTACAGCATTAGGATGGAATAAAAGAACATAGATACTAAATAGTCTTTCATAATGTTGAAGGCTTAAGTAAACACGAAACCTGTCAAACGTAAGCGAATTGATTGGTATCAGATTTACGTGGAAATTCCTCGATTTTAGGCCTATTTTTACTAATCGAGAGTACGATGTCTTGTCATACATTTATTTTTTTTCCTATGGCTCGACAGCCACAGTGGGCCTAGGCTTCCTCATTGTCTTAGCTTCACGATCACACTCAGACACACTACACTTGATAGGACTCCTCTGGACGAGTGATCGGCCCGTCGCAGAGACCTCTACCTGACAACACCCAACACTCAAACGAGACAGACATCCATGCCACCGCCGGGACTCGAACCCGCAACCCCAGCAAGCGAGCGACCGCAAACCCACGCCTTAGTCCGCGCGGCCACTGGCATAGGCGCTTGTAATTTATTACCACAGTTAAATGTCGCAAGTATTGATGTGTGGAGGAGAAATTATATGGAGAGAAGTACTCGGATATTGAAAATAAGCAGTGATGCTAACAGCTATTGCCTATGATACAGGCCTACACTCAGAAGCAGGTGGCCATTAATAATCGTGTCGGATTGAAACCTTACTCTGAAGATGGAAGACTGCAAGTTCTTATAAAGGCCTGCTACGCTGTGTCATTAATCGCTTCATTTCGCAAGCAAAATTAAATTAAATTTCATTTAAAAATACACATCGACGAATATTCAGGTTCTGGAACTCAATATGTTACGTCTCTGGAACATATATACTATAATATCACCAACAAATGCACACATGTAGGCCTATATTGAAATTAGTTTATACACAGAACATACTGCTACGTGTTTCGGCCAACTAAGCGTCCAGAATCAGGGATATAAAGCACAAAGGTTTGATACATTAAAGTATAAAATGAAATTTGCAAAAATATAAATATAAAGAATAAATCAGAACCAATGGAAAGATGTGACACAATTGTTTAAATCGTATAGAAATATAAATTATTGCGGCAAGAATGTGTTGCTGGTGTTGGATGTTTTGTATGTAGAGGTTTGTTAGCAATTCACCATCCAAGAGAATTCGTTGTGCTGTTGGATGGTTACATGTGGAGGTTTGTTAGTAATTCACCATCCAAGAGAATTCGTCGTGCTGTGGATGGTACGGTAAACCACACCGTACTGACAGTAATAGAAAAAACAGAGTCAAAGTTTCGAAATATCACAGGCTTTACAATAAAATGAGGAGATCAAGTTTCGTACTTACGTTTCCTCGAACTGGCTCGGTGATATTCTGGCCACCTTTTCGATTTGGTGTATTCCTTGGCACATGGAACAGTCTACCGGGGGTCGGAACACTTTCAGCAATTGGTCGGGCATAGAAACAGTGCACTGGAAAGAAAATATACGTGTAAAGATTACTGGAGTGCCACGGATTTAGGTCTGCATTTGAAAGAGCGGTCTGCGACAATGAATACGGAGTCTCTGCAACAGATAAATAGGAACAGTAACTGTGGTAACATCTGTACTGGTAAAACTTCAATCATTACGAAAAGTAAAGGCAAAGTTGTCCCATACAAGCCATTAAGGCACAGAGGGGGAGTAGAGGCATAGCTCCGCTCAGTCTCTACCTTGGCGCTAGACTGAGGTGTGTAGTCGTCACGCTCCGGCCGCTTTACCCCGGGAAATTACCCCGGTATCCATTTAGGTGTAGGCTAGGTTGACCCCAAGGCGGTCTGGACGTGTCTGGAGATGAGAAAAACCTCCTCAGATTGGGACTCAAACTCCGGACCGTTAGCCTCTAACAAGTCCTCCAATCAAGACACATACATAATATACAGACGAACTCGGTTATAACGTCATGAAAGGGACTGAATATTTTGTGTCGTTATAAACGAGTGTTGTTATAACCGAGTAGTATAATGTTATGGTTAACAGTGAGGAATTAATTGGTACACAGAATATGTGACGTTATAGAAGAGGTGTCGCATAAACCGATGTCGTTATAACCGGTGTTAACTGTTATTGAAAGTCATTAATTACAGTCTTACAGACAGGCTGCTTTACAAATGTAAACAATTCATCAATTAAGAGGCAAAGCACAGGAAAGAAAAATCAAGACTTGAATTTGAAACATCGCAATTAAAAAAGTAAACAATTCTGTGATGAAAGAAGATAAACAAAAAAACATCCATGACATTAAAAGAAATCAATACAAAACTGAAACTGGAAATGATGACAAGGGAAATGAAAGCCGAAGGAGGCGGTAATTTTTTCAAGTAGGTTGTGATTATACAAAGTTTTCACATTCATCTGTTAGGAATATTTACCTAGCAAACTGTCAGAAAGGGAATCAGCGTGCAACGTAACCCGATAAGCTGTTAATTAAAAATAAGCGGTGGGTAAACATTACCCAGAGAGCTTTGCATGGCGTAACACTATTTCGCCAGTAGCCACAAACTCTCCAATTATCGGTAATGTTGATGCTAACCGCAACATCAAAACCACATGCATCTCACTGAACCTGATGCCAGATACCAATCATGTCGTAAATTATTTATCGATATTATGACTGGTTACAGGGCCGAAACATGCCACATGTTCCTACATTTAATGGCTACACAACAAATGCCACATGTTCCCAGAGCAAGTGCAATTTGACAAAGTCCAGTTGCAGTAGCTACTCTGCCATCCATACGGGCTTCACTTTCCGCCTCGAAAAAGTCTCCGGGACTCAGTCTACATGTTCTTTAAGCACATGTTTCAGACTATCGCCAGGTGTCCACAGAAGGTGTACGAGAAAGAATGCAAATGGTATATGATAACAAAACCACTTCTTCCTAGTTTCATTTATTAGAGCTTTTTCTATTGTCACAAAAAAATGGAAAAGTCCTAATAAATATAATTGACAAATCTTACGTGAAACAAATGCCAAAATTTATACAGGGTGATTAAAAAAATATTGAAGACTAGAGTCGCCTTGATGAACATTGGTGCTTCCTGGTGGCGGAAATTTGCACAAATTTAAAGCGTCAAAATCTGGGAAAAAATTAATGTAGCTCTACAATTTGGTGCATACTGGACGTTCATATAGCCGATCCCAGTGGCCGTGCGGTCTAAGGCTTGGGTGTGCGGCTGCTCGATTACTAGGATTGTGGGTTCCAATCCCACCGGGGGCATAGATGTCTGTCTCTTGTGAATGTTGTGTGTTGTCAGGTAGAGGTCTCTGCGACGGGCTGGTCACTCGTCCAGAGGAGTCCTATCGAGTGAGGCGTGTCTGGTGTGATCGTGATGTCTCGACAATGAGGTGGCCGTGGCCCACTAGGGACTGTGATGTCACGAAAAAAAAATTAAATGGATTTGGAGGATGTGGCTCGTGTTTAACTGGCACACGATAGAAATTACATGACGGGATATTCAAAATGCGACATTGGGCCTTCGGGTCCGTAAAATAATTTGTTCACCAACTGACCGACTCTTAGCTTCTCAACAGAATAAATGCAATTTACTTGCCCCCCCCCCCCCCCCCCCCCCGTCGTCGTAGCGGTTTCAGGCGACGTCTGCTCTTTCTTCTGTCCACACTCTTCACATTTGCTCTTTTGATAGAACGTTAGCTATGAGTTTCCGGTCACTGGCGTTTCTAATATCACACAGAGTGCAGGCTGTCATTCACATGGAGTACACCTTAAGTGGTACGGTTGTTGGGCAGACGGCAGTGGCGGCTCGTGGGACTTTCTTATGGTAGGGCGACGGCTTAATACAGCGATTCTTTCAGTTAGCCACTCAGTCAGTTAAGTTTAGCGTATATATATTTTTTCCAATGGTTCGACAGCCCCTTTGGGGCCTAGGCCGCCTCATTTTTTGAGGCTTCACGATCACACTTTTTAGACACACCACACTCGGTAGGACTCCTCTGGACGAGTGACCAGCCCTTCACAGAGACCTCTACCTGACAACACTCACAAGAGACAGACATCCATGCCCCCGGCGGGATTCGAACCCACGATCCTAGTAAGCGAGCGGCCGTAGATCCACGCCTTAGACCGCGCGGCCACTGGGATTTAGCGTATATTTTTTTCCTATGGCTCGACAGCCCTACATGGGCCTGGGCCTCCTCGTTTCGTCGAGGTTTCATGATCACACACATTTGAGACACACCACAGTCGGTAGGACTCCTCTGGACGAGTGATCAGCTCGTCGCAGAGACCTCTACCTGACAACACACAACACTCACAACAGACAGACATCCATGCCCCCGGCGGGATTCGAACCCACGATCCTAGTAAGCGAGCGGCCGTAGACCCACGCCTTAGACCGCGCGGCCACTGGGATCGGCATTTAGCGTATATAGCAAGGATAATTCTCTGACATATGCTTGTTTTCTGCTTGATGATGGCTAAGGAATGACTAGGCCGTGTCATGGCTCAGGCGGTTAGTCGCCGGCCTCCCACCGCGGAGGCCCGGGTTCGATCCCGGGCCAGCCCATGTGGGATTTGTGGCGGACAAAGTGGCACTGGACAAGTTTTTCCCCGAGTAATTCGGTTTTCCCCTGTCAGTTTCATTCCACCGATGCTCCATTACTTGGAAAAATGAAACAAACTGATCATCTTTCTCTTCATCTTTATAATAAGGTTGCACAATAAGCCTTAAGGCTGCGGTGCGTCCGTAGCGTCTGCTGCGGGGCCCTTCACAAAAAAAGACGACTAAACTAGGTGCTACATGACCTAAATTCTTAATCTCAGTCTTCTCGGCGAGAACTAATTTCGAAAAATCAATGCCCTGTAAATACTTCACACTGCTTATTTTTCATGTTTATCTTAAAACCGCAATTACTAAAATTAAAACGTGCTTTGAAACGAGTTAATTAGAAATGCGCACCAAAATTCCAGGGTTTGAAAAGTTAGGAAAAGTAAAAGTCCTCCTTGAAACACTGTCTGGGCTTAAATTGGGCTCCCTAGATCGGCGATTTACCCCACCACTCGCACTAGTTAGTATACTAAAGTGGGTTGGCTCAGACCATTGCCAGCAGAGGGACGAAAGATTTGTTCCTCTTGACAGCATCCAGACAGGTTCTGGGATCCACCCAGCCTCCTCTTCTTTCCTCAGAGTAAAAGCGTTCGGGTCGTGAAGTGCACCAGCACTCACATGACTCTGGGGCCGAGGTGGGAAAAAGCACGGAACTATACATTTATACATCCATGCCATCACACCACCTAACAGAGTGTTACTTAATTAGGCACAAATTTACCTATATCTTTGCAGTTTATGTATATACGTCTCCTGTTTCATCTGTCGATTTTCTCTGGTTTCGTGGGTCTTTCTCGGGTAACAACGTAATGCCCCAGAACACTTAAATCTACAATTAAAAATATGTATTTCTTCCTGAGAATATTAATGTAGAAATTAAACTGCGATGTCTTTTTAATGAGAACAAAGGACAACGTAATTTAGTGATGAAAATAATGCTACTCAGACCAATTAAACTCTTAAATAAACATTTGAGTGTCGCTAGGATTGGTTTATATGTGAAACAGAGTTGTATAATTCTTTTGAACTTACGTAAGTTTAAAAAAAAACGTTAAATAACCCTTTAAAAGACTGAATTTAACGTGAGCTACATATAAAGATTCAGTTCGTACCGCGCAGTAAACACAGTCTCGGTTATAAAAAGCTATCAGTTAATCCTTTATAGGAAAATAAACGCTGTTTGTTCTGAGATCCACATAAAACACAAAAATACAGTCCGTACCGCGCAGTAAACACACTCAGTCTCCGTTATACAAACCAGTCAGTTAATGCTGTACAGTGAAATAATCGCTGTTTGTTCTGAGATCCACACAAAACACATAAATACAGTCCGTACCGCGCAGTAAACACACTCCGTCTCAGTTATACAAACCAGTCAGATAATGTTGTACAGTGAAATAATCGCTGTTTGTTTGAGATCCACACAAAACACATAAATACAGTCCGTACCGCGTAGTAAACACACTCCGTCTCAGTTATACAAACCAGTCAGTTAATGCTGTACAGTGAAATAATCGCTGTTTGTTTTGAGATCCACACAAAACACATAAATACAGTCCGTACCGCGCAGTAAACACACTCCGTCTCAGTTATACAAACCAGTCAGTTAATGTTGTACAGTGAAATAATCGCTGTTTGTTTGAGATCCACACAAAACACATAAATACAGTCCGTACCGCGTAGTAAACACACTCCGTCTCAGTTATACAAACCAGTCAGTTAATGTTGTACAGTGAAATAATCGCTGTTTGTTTTGAGATCCACACAAAACACATAAATACAGTCCGTACCGCGCAGTAAACACACTCCGTCTCAGTTATACAAACCAGTCAGTTAATGTTGTACAGTGAAATAATCGCTGTTTGTTTTGAGATCCACACAAAACACATAAATACAGTCCGTACCGCGTAGTAAACACACTCCGTCTCAGTTATACAAACCAGTCAGTTAATGTTGTACAGTGAAATAATCGCTGTTTGTTTTGAGATCCACACAAAACACATACAGTCCGTACCGCGCAGTAAACACACTCCGTCTCAGTTATACAAACCAGTCAGTTAATGTTGTACAGTGAAATAATCGCTGTTTGTTTTGAGATCCACACAAAACACATAAATACAGTCCGTACCGCGCAGTAAACACACTCCGTCTCAGTTATACAAACCAGTCAGTTAATGCTGTACAGTGAAATAATCGCTGTTTGTTCTGAGATCCACACAAAACACATAAATACAGTCCGTACCGCGTAGTAAACACACTCCGTCTCAGTTATACAAACCAGTCAGTTAATGTTGTACAGTGAAATAATCGCTGTTTGTTCTGAGATCCACACAAAACACATAAATACAGTCCGTACCGCGCAGTAAACACACTCCGTCTCAGTTATACAAACCAGTCAGTTAATGTTGTACAGTGAAATAATCGCTGTTTGTTCTGAGATCCACACAAAACACATAAATACAGTCCGTACCGCGCAGTAAACACACACCGTCTCAGTTATACAAACCAGTCAGTTAATGCTGTACAGTGAAATAATCGCTGTTTGTTCTGAGATCCACACAAAACACATAAATACAGTCCGTACCGCGCAGTAAACACACACCGTCTCAGTTATACAAACCAGTCAGTTAATGTTGTACAGTGAAATAATCGCTGTTTGTTCTGAGATCCACACAAAACACATAAATACAGTCCGTACCGCGCAGTAAACACACTCCGTCTCAGTTATACAAACCAGTCAGTTAATGCTGTACAGTGAAATAATCGCTGTTTGTTCTGAGATCCATGCTAAACACATAAATGCAATTCGTGGGCAGAACGTAGAATTTTTCAACGATAAACCTGGCGGTACATGACACAAAGATTGGGAATTAAGGGGGGGGGGAGGGGAATGTTAATTGAAACACAAACAATGAAGAATTAGGTTTTAGGGCTAATACTGTCTTAGTTAATGGGATTTGCATCACAGAGCCGTCTGATGCCAGACAGTAACCAGGCATTTTCGGGACACCTCATGCACATTCGCAATTCATCATTTTCCAGAGAGTTCTTCGGTTTATACAGTAAGATTTCAAGCGGAATTAACTTAGAAGAAAATCCCAGACTTCCTTCACATCTCTAAGCCCTCACTGAGAGAAACTGTGGCTTTTCTTTTCTCCACATCTTACAGCACTCCTGGCCGGACTTTTCAGATGTCGAAATTAGTTTTGAGCGCCACTAATTGAAAAGATGTCTTACCTTGTTAGCCAATCAGAAAACTAATTAGTGAGTTGTATCACCTTCTTTACACGCCTTCTTCAATAGGTTTATTATTTGGAGCACGGGTGGTGACGTAACAGCCGCGGTGTCTGTGTCAGAAGATAACAGAGTAAACACAATGTGCAGTGGCTTGAAATAGGTTAAGGGTGGGGGTTAAAAAGACAAGAGAGGGTAAAACTACCACTTTGCTTTCCACGAAGTGGGAAATAAATTTAAGCAGAAGCTTGACACTCCTGTGATAATGCAGCAAGCGTTTATTTAACGTGTTTTAAAACTCAACTTGTCGGAAAACGTTACAAAAAAAAAAGAACACTTCACCATCTACAAATTTTGTTAGATAAAAATTCGTACTTTCGAGCCGTCTTCAGCTCTTAACAAATTAAAAGATTATGTAAAAACGAGTACGAATGTTAGTGATAGTTCCTCATGACAGTATAAAATTTCACATTTGTAGATTTAGCGGTCCGTTAGTTAAGACACATCAACCCCCAGAGAATGTTATTTTCTTTCAATTACGTTTCATATTAGTTTAGTTTTCCTCCTGTCGCTCCTTGCGGAGCATATGGCCTCCTTTCAGAGGTTTCTTGGTCTGGAAGTGTGCATTCTGTAGTAAGTGACCAGTTCACCGACTGCACAATTTCATCATCCTGATGTGACTGCCAGAGTCATCTAGCAGTCAGTCATGAGACTTGGGTGAGAAATGGCCGCTGAATTTTGCTTACGAAACATCTCTATTCATGCCCGTAAGGTTCTTTTACATGCCGTAAATCTACGACATGGGACCGACGGCTTTACTTCCCCTCCGAAGGAAGTGGTGCTACGGATTTTTATCACCCTTAAAAATCCATCGACCTCGGCCAGCAACCGCACCCGCTCGAACCCGCAAACCTTGGGTGGCGAGCACGCTAACCACTAGTCCACCGAGGGCGACTACGTTTCATATGCGAGCATTTATTATTAAATACTGCTTGACCCCTAAGAGCGCGGGGCAATATCATAACATACAAACACACAATAAATACTACAAAATGTTTTACAATTCAAATATCTGGGAAGGACATCAATAGATCAAAATTGCACGCATGAAAAGAGAGCAATTAACAGTAACAGTAAACACGTTACTGAAGGATGGAAAGTGACGGGAAGACAATGAAGATGTAAGCAGCTACTGAATGACCTAAGGAAACGAGAGGATACTGGAAATCGAAAGACGGAGCACTAGATCGTCTCTGTAAGGAACTTGCTTTGGAAGGGGCTATGGACCTGCCTCACGACAAACTACGGAATGATAGATAAATAAATATATTTATTTACATGACAATATGAAGTGCACCTACAAGATTTTCGAAATACTGAACACATCGACAAGGCGAAGTCTCATTATTTCATATCAATGAGCTCGGCTCTCTGGGAATCTATTCAACTATGCGATAATTACATTCCAAGTAATAAGTACCAGGAAATTACGTAATGCCCAGGTACAAGGGCAAAATTTCATCAGCAGCCAAGAAATTCTTAGACTACCCAATAAAGCAGCAATGTCTTGCGGATATAGGGTGTTTAACATTTCTGTACCTACTCTTCAAATATGGTAAGGTCCAGGCTGGAAGGCCTGGTAATAAGTAGGTGAATATTAAAGTCGGTTTTAAAGACGAAACTGGATGAGGTGTGGACTGGAATCATCTGGCTCAGGATAAAAACAAGTGGAGGGCTGTTGTTAACACGGTAAAGAATCTCAATGTTGCATAAAACGTGGGACATTTCTTGACTAGCAGATACATTATTAGCTTTATTATAAATAATAGTATTATTATTAATAATATAATAATAATATTAATAATATATTATAATAATATTATTAATATAATTATATTATATTAAAACTATTAGCAAAGAATTATAGCTTCTCAAGAAGAACTCATGCTACATTTAATTAATGAGATTACAGAGCGTCCTCTTAACAAAGGAAGGATAATAAAGTGAGTAATATAAGAAACAAAAATATGAATTTTTTTTTAATCGTCCTCTTCTACCTACTCCGGTTTTCCCGTTCAGTGTCGAGGTTTGTAATTCCTTTTGATCACACTGAGAGACACACCACAGTCGGTAGTACTCCTCTGGACGAGGGATCGCCTCGTCGCAGAGACCTCTACCTTACAACAACACACAACACTCACAAGAGACAAACACCCTATGCCCCCGGTGGGATTTTTTTTTTGCTGTCCGGGTTTTCCCCTTGATCCATTTTTGTACTGTTTAAATCCTTTCGTCCTGCATGTCACTTTACGTTCCATACTACCGTCCTTTCAACAAACACAACACAAACATCCATGCCCCCGGTGGGATTCGAACCCACATCCCAGCAAGCGAGCGGCCGAAGACCCACGCCTTAGACCGCACGGCCACTGGGATCGGCAAATATATGAATATAAATATTGTTATTATCACTATTGCTCCTCAGGTTAATTTATAATTACGGTATCACCAAAGTAATTAAAACGTTAAAAAATTGCGTCATTCAGGCTTCCGCCGCGATGTAGATGAGATCCGCGCTCTTCTGGGATATTACGCAGCGTTGAATGGTAATTATGTACCGACGTTTCGGGACAGCCTATCGGACTTCTTGACCCTTGACGATGTGACCGACAGGTTGTGCCGAAACGTCAGTACATAACTCCCACTCAACGCTGTGTAATATCCCAGAAGAATTCAGATCTTAAAATGAACTTACTTAAAGATTGAGAAATGTTTGGGCAACGTGTCATGTTCCAAGACGTCCTTCGGATGTTTTGTACATGCGGGATGTATTGCCGGTTTATCGGTAGAAAGACTTCTTGTCTTCGACGACAGAGATCTTCTTAGATATGACCCTTTGTCATTGGGTCAGTAGTTACCGACGTTGCAAAAAAAAAATAATACCTTTATTTTCAAAGGTCGACATGTCCGGAGATAATGGAACTTCTTGAAAATTGAAGATGAGGGCTCTACGGTCCTCCGAAACGTCCGTAACCACTCACCCAACGACAAAGTGTCATATCCCAGAAGACCTCAATGTCAAGTTTCGCACAAAGCACTGCAGGACGGACTACAACTACCTTTGATGTCTCGTTTGAGGACTGCTTAAGAGTTGTACAGTAGTTGAACCAACGGAATCAAGTTCAAATAATCACACCGTATTTTTCTATGATCTGATGTAATATTTCCTACCCATTCCAGCCTCCTATACAATGGGTACCTGATCTCTTTCCCGGGGGTAAAGCGGCCGGGGCGTGGAGTTGACCACCCACCCTCATGTAGTGCCAGAGTCAAAGAAAGATTAGAGCTATACCTCTACTCCCCCTCTAGGCCTTCATGGCCTGTTGTAGGGAGAACTTTACCTTTACCTTTACCCATTTACCCTTACTTTTTACATGTAATACGTGTACACACACATTCACATGCGTAATGCACGCACTATCCGACGAATCGTCTTGATTTTGTCGCCCAAACAATACTGGGTAAGAATAATAATAATTTTAAAGCCCTTCTCTGTGTAATTTTCTTTATTACTAAAAAAACGCATAATTAGTTACAAGAATACAGACAATGTGTTATTAAATATCTGTGTGATGCAGCTGAGGAAATTCGTGTAAGAGTAATCGTAATTTTCAAACGCAAAAATGAAGGGATTAAGCGATGAACAACACTATTTGAAAGAATGGACATTACCAATACGCAGAACTCTCCACCGCTTACTTTGCATTCAGTGTACTGCTTCTAAAGCGACCCCCTAAGGTTCGTGTCCGTGTGTTATTACACCCTGTAGACACATTCGTTTCAATGGCAGTGACCTCGTTTTATCTGAGGTCGTCCCAGGAAACTGCCACACAACATGTGATAGCTGTGTTATATATTACAACAGACTGCACTGGCCCAGGGAATTCGGGTTCGGCTCTACGTATTTCTGTGCCAAGTAATTTCCTTATCTGCAAAGCCCTTCCAGCAGGACTAGCTGCCACCAAGATAACCTGTCTCCACTTCCCTATATGGAGTGAAAAAGATAGCCAAAGAAAGTCTCTTTGCACCTTTTCAGAAAACCCCCACAAAAAAACAGACGTTCAATTTTTTTGCCCTTTAGAAAAGTCCTTTTTTATATATTTTTGAAAGACTCGGCTCTCTTTATCTGACTTTTCTCTCTTCCTTTTCCTTTCAGGTCACTTAGCAGGGTACAAGAAACCCCCCCACCCCCCCCCTAGCTATCACTATGAACGTAACAAGTAATGTTGAACTAAATATGCCCTTAAATTTTATTATTCAGGATATGTTATTGTGTGTGTACGGTACACAACGCGATAGCCTCCGCTGAGTTACCATAACTCTCAGAGACTCACAAAACTTCATTGCTTTTGCGATGTTTGGTGTTTTACAGCAAAATATACTAAGTTACCCTAAAGGTGACGAGGTAACAGGGAGTGGAGAAGACTACATAACGAGGAACTTAATGATCTTTACTCATCACCAAATATTATTCGGGTGATCAACTCTGGATGAGGTGGGCGGGGCATGTAGCATGTATGGGGACCGGGAGAGGTGCATACAGGATTTTGGTGGGGAGAACTGAGGGAAGGAGACCATTTGGAAGACCCAGGCGTAGATGGGAGGATAATATTAAAAGGGATCTTCAAGAAGTGTAATGGGAGGGCGTGGACTGGATTGATACGGCTGAGAATAGGGACAGGTGGCGGGCTCTTGTGAATGCGGTAATGAACCTTCGGGTTCCATAAAACGCGGTGAATTTCTAGACTAGCTGACGACCTGTTAGCTTCTCAAGAAGGACTCTGCTACATGGAGTTAGTTGGTTATACTAAGTTATAATTCAGAAGTGCGCTCTTCTGGGATATTACGCAGCGTACAGTGGTAATTCTGTTTACCAAACTACGAGATGACGTCAGTAAACAGACGGCAATAATAAAAGTATGATATGAAACAAATCTCAAGACGATAAGCAACTTGGACAGGTCAGGAAGTGAAAGAGGGTTGGGACATTGAAATAAACTTCAGGAAGGTTTGGATATGAGTTGTCATTCATTCTGCAGTCTGTCTTACGACAGGTCCGTAGCCTCTTCCAAAGCGAGTTCTCCACAGGTGCGATCTAGTGCTTCCTCTTACAATTGTCAGTGTCTTCTCTTTTCCTTAAGGTCACCCAGCAGCTGCTTACGTCTTCTCCCTCGTCTTCCCGTCATTTCTATCCTTCCCTCTAACTTTCCATCAATCACATGTTTCAGAAGGCAGTTTCTGCGCAAGATGTGACCAATCCAGTTAGCCTTTCTTCTTTTTATTGTATGTAGGACATTTTTCTCCTCCTTGACTCTGTGTAATACTTCTTCATTTCTCACACGATCGGTCCAACTGATCTTCTCCATTCTTCTCCAGCACCACATTTCAAAACTTTCCAAATACTTCTGATCTACTTTCCGAAGTGTCCACGTTTCAGCACCATACAAAGCTATGCTCTAAATGACTAGGATCTGGAAAAAGTATCCCGAGGACTGCAGACAAGGAATATCTAAGCTGCTGCAAAATGCAGGCAGAATAAACCAGAGTGTGACAAAATTATTGTATCAGAAGCAGCATCATAGGATGAAGTGGTTACAGGATCCAACACATAAGAATACATGTGCGTTTCACAATGTCACGTGCGAAATCAATAGCATATTTACGAGCAGCAAAAAGGCAAATCTACACAACAAAGACAAAGAAGGCATGCAACATAAAAATTGGCATACAGGCGTCAGTGGTGATGTTACACTTGGCATTCAGAGAGGAAACGTCAGAAATCGGTATGAGACGTGGTACAAGCACACAACAGGTTCGTGTCTGGCTGTAAAAAGAATTGTAGGATTCTCATGTTAATGTTTCAGGCGGGTTCCCAAAATTATAAAAATCGACCATTAGCTTCGTCATGTCTGTCTGTTCACTGTCCTGTCGGCATGGAAAAACTCGGCTCTCACTCCACGGATTTTCATAAAATTTCATATTTGAGTATTTTTCCAAAATCTGTCGAGAAAACTCAAGTTTCATTAACATCTGACAAGAATAACGGGTACTTTACATGAGACCTACGTACATTTATGATAATATCTCGCTGAATTCTTGTTAGAATGAGAAATATTTCAGATAAAAGTTGTAGAGAAAATCAAAACACACATTTTATGTTCAATAACTTTTTTCCGAAACTCGTGCATTTATGAAATAATGTGGAAAAATATGGTAGAGCCAGACAGGCCACTGATGACAATATAATACGGCGCATGCGCTTTGCATGCTGGATAACTAAGGCTACAGACACCCACTCAGAATATATAATACTTATTCCTTTCCACAACAAATGGTTACGCGAACGCGCCTCAATGGTACGTTATACGTATACTGCCTGTCTTGAATGTGATTGACTTTGTTCCCACTGACGACAGCAGTCTTGCAGTATCCGGCAGGCAAATAACTTTCACTTCCGGAACCTCCTTAGAATCTGTACACAGTATCCGGGCAGTCCTCCTGTTAACGCTACCCTGGGGTGATATTCAAACGCCGTGACCAGAGAATACTAGATTTCATTCGCAATCGATCGTTCTGCCTCACGGTTGATCGTAAGCCTAGTGAGACTTGAAGAGCAATTCACGACAGAGAAATAATGTAACTGCTGTTTCTGATTAACACAAATGCGACGGTAAAACTTCAGTCACAGAGCTCAATATTTTTTGTCATAACACTGCACAAAGAACGATGATTAATGCCCTGTGTTCGAGACACTGATGAATTGAAGAGGCAAAATTTATCTCGGCGCAATACTTTTTAGTATTTCAGTTCCACGTTACGTCTAAATATAATTCAAAGACAGTGTAACAGTACATATACGATATTTAATTTGGTCTTTCCTACTGTGAAAAAAATAAATAAATACAGTCGAACCCGGTTATAACGACATCAGTTAATGGAACACCTCGTCTATAACGTCATATATTCTGTGGTACCAATTAATTCCTCACTGTTAACCATAAGATTATAATCCTCGGTTATAACAACACTCCTTTATATTGACACAAATATTCAGTCCCTTTCATGACGTTATAACCGAGTTCGTTTTTAAATAAATACAGCATTATTAATAAAATGTTAAAAGATTTCTGAGTATAAGGTTTCTTTTCGATTGGAACAAATATGTGAGCTGTTTGTCGAACGTTGGCATTCAGTGGCTTTCACCTTGCAAGTGGGCCTACCCCAAAAGCAAATGTTTCGTAGTGAGAAACATAATTTGCTAATTCTACAAAAATATGACGTAACAAGCTTACACTACAGCAGCTAAATATCTGAAAATAACTTACTACAGTGTTCGACGTTTCCCATTAATTGACAACAATAACTGAGGAGAAATGAGTAAATCTACGCGACAGACAGAAGGTAACATATTTTTAGACCAACTAGATTATTCGGCTGACAGACAGAGGGTCATGTCAATGCTAGCCCAATTTAAAACGCAACCCCCCCCCAAACTTTATAAACAAAGACGTTGGAAGTATTCTTTATAAACAAAATTTGCAGATCGAGTTTTAGGGTTTGTATCCCCCATTGGACTTAGAGCATATTCCACTCTACCCTCTGTCGCTAAAACTGTGTATAACAAAGTAGCATATCCTGGTGGACTGTGAGGTCCCAGCGGCTTAATGGCTGCCCTAAGGGCCGTCACAGTTCCCCTTTAAAAATGTCAAAACATACTGAAATTGCATCCAGGAATTTGAAAGCCTCAATAGGATCTGAGCCCAAGGCACACTAAAAATAAAACTGTGAACAGAGGATCGTCACTATTATCCAAAAAAGGTTCAGGATCGACTTACAGCTTCTAGCTACGAATAATCATGGCATAACGTTAACCAACTGTTCTTACTCTCTAAAGCAAGAGAGGTTAATTTATGTGCAGACGTACGTTTGTGTGTTATTCCTCATAACAAATTTGTATTATCGATTTTGATAGAATTTTGTTAAGCTTTATATTGTTCACACCGTGCATTTTCATTCGATCACACATTTCTTAAACCAACAAATGCATGCCTTTTATTTATGATCCAACGCAATTTTTTACAGCAAAATCACTTTTTTTTATTATTTTACTGTAAAAAAATTTTATTGCATAATAAATAAAAGGCGTGCATTTGTTGGTTTAAGAAATGTGTAACTTTGTTAAGAACTGTGCATAGCTGGATACTAACATGAAAAACCGTGCGAAATTCTGAGGTGGAAGAGACCAGTAATTTTTAACGAAAGTCTCTAATATTAAATGTGAAGAAAAACCCTCGAAAATTGTGAACTTTTGCTGATAATTTTCAATAGAACATAGAAATATCAGCACCAATCAAATCATGTGTAAGCTCAAGGACTACTGACTTTATTGAAACCCTTTTTATTAATTAATTAATTAATTAACAAATAAACACATAGTTGTGACCTCAGGATTTCTACGAAAAATCGTACGTTTTCTATTCTGGCTGCTTTAACGTGACAAAATGTCAAAGGCTACTGGCGCTGTGTGCTCCTAGGCGGCAGGCAACCTGTACTGCATACCTCACCCCGTTACCTACATTCCTTATAGCATTAATTTTTATGGCATCTCGTCTATTGTAAATATTCGTTCCACTCCGGTCATGATGGTCGTCAAATCCACTCCCACTCCAACCCCCGCCGCACTTTTCTCCTGTGTTAAATATTGCAGCATCGCTTTGCTGGCGAGAGCCAATTTCGATTGCTGATCCAGGATGAATTATGGTGCGCGTATGTCCTCACAACGAAACTAGCTTCGGCTTTTTAATGAAACTTCTCTCGAACGAAACTGAACAGGGCTGTGCTACAGATATTTGGCCTGCCAGTGAGCGTCGTTTTATCGGTTTCATCATATTTTACAAGTGACTTAAACCCGCTCGGGACGTCCAAAAAATATTCTGCATTCTTCCGTTTTCTTTTGACTTCTCTAGACAGAGGCCCTACAAAGGGCCAATTTTCTGTCCATATAGTCTTAACAGCGATCCAGTGGCCGTGCGGTCTAAGGCGTGGGTCTTCGGCCGCTCGCTTACTAGGATCGTGGGTTCGAATCCCACCGGGGACATGGATGTCTGTCTGTTGTGAGTGTTAGTGTGTTGTCAGGTAGAGGTCTCTGCGACGAGCTGGTCCCTCGTCCAGAGGAGTCCTACCTAGTGTGGTGTGTCTCAAATTGTGTGAACCATGAAACCTCGACGAAACGAGGAGGCCCAGGCCCATATAGGGCTGTCGAGCCATAGACAAAATAAATAGTCTTAACAGAATTTCAAGAATTCAACAATAAAGTCTATATTATATGAAGCTGACAGTCTGATATGTAACACCATGTAGCCTGGTAGATATTTTTTCTCATGGCTCGACAGCCCCTAGTGGGCCAGGGGCCTCATCATTGTCGAGGCTTCACGACCACACTCGGTAGGACTCCTCTGGACGAGTGATCAGCACGACGCAGAGACTTCTACCTGACAACACACAACACTCAGAAGAGACAGATATCCATGCCCCATGTGGGATTCGAACTCGCAATTCCAGCAAGCGAGCGGCCGCAGACCTACGCTTTAGAACGAATGGCCACTGGAATCGGCAGCGTGGTATACACGTACTGATGTTTCGGAAGAATCTGCCGCATGTACGAGTGTGATGAGGGAACATAAATAATGAACAGACTGACGTTGGAGGCAGCAGACTCCTCTGAAGTACAGGGTTATTCAAAATGATTGTCGGGGTTTTAACAACTTGTCATACACAATACATTTGAGATAGGAGTATATAGTTGCACCGATGGATCAAGAAATTCTCAAAGTTTGTTTTTATGATGTGCGGTGTGCAGTAGTTATGCATTTCTCCGCTTGGAGCGCAGTTTACTAAGATGGGCGAACGGCAGTGAGAAGGCGTTTTGTGTGCTTACATTTCCTGAATGTCGGTCAGTTACAATTGTCCAGCGGCAATTCCGCACCAAATTCGGGAAACAACCACCATCTGACAATTCCATTCGAAGGTGGTATGCACAGTTTAAAGAGACAGGGTGCGTGTGTAAAAGGAAAAGCACTGGTAGGCCGTCTAGAAAAAGTTTGGAACGAACTCGATTATCGTGTTGATATTTGTAGAATCACAAAGGGTGCACATATAGAGCACCTGTAAGGTACGTCACAAAAGCTTGGAGTGTTGTTCTATTAAATACAAAAATACATATACTCTATCTCAAGTGTATTTGTATGACAAGTTGTTAAAACCCCGTACAATCATTTTGAATAACCCTGTATATACCGACCACACGGCATTAAATCGAAGAAGAAGGACATCTTATGCGTCACCGCCATGAGAAATTAAAATCTCAACTATGCACTACTACGAGTTTTGTTACATAATTCCCAAATTTTCTCTAATTCTGAAATTGTCTCAACGATTCAAATTTTCATAAGTAATTCTCAGTTCGCAAGTTACGATCCTTCATCCATTACAGAAGAACGACATTTTTTCTCTAATTCTAAAATTGTCTCAACGACTCAAATTTTCATAAGTAATTCTCAGTTCGCAAGTTACGATCCTTCATCCATTACAGAAGAACGACATTTTTTCTCTAATTCTAAAATTGTCTCAACGACTCAAATTATAAGTAATTTTCGTTCGCAAGTTAATCTTCATCACTATACGAGTAATAATCCACATTTTTCTCTAATTCTGAAATTGTCTCAACGACTCAAATTTTCATAATAATTCTCAGTTCGCAAGTTACGATCCTTCATCCATTACAGAAGAACGACATTTTTTCTCTAATTCTAAAATTGTCTCAACGACTCAAATTTTCATAAGTAATTCTCAGTTCGCAAGTTACGATCCTTCATCCATTACAGAAAAACGACATTAAAGTGTTCTGGACATCCCTGATAAGCGTACAGAATTGCCCGTCGATTCACTCCTAGTTTTTATCACGGTCATAAAGGTAAAGGTAAAGCTCACCCTAGAACAGGCCACGAAGCCCCAGAGGGAGAGCAGAGGTATAGCTCTACTCTTTCTTTAATCTCGGTGCTAGATGGAAGTGGGTGGTTAACGTCACGGCCCGGCCGCTTTACCTCCGGGAATGACCCGGTACCCATTTTACAGGAGACTGGGTGGGCCCCAGGGCCGGTGTAGAGGGGTGTGGAAAATCTCTACCCCAACGGGATTCGATCCCCGGACCGTCCAGCTTGTGGCCATGAAGTCAAGGGAAAAGCAGCACGGTGTCACAAGCTGCATGAAAATTATACCTGGATGACATGCTTTTTTGTATGAAGGGGAAGAAAATTTGCAGTAATAATATTGAAAGTATTAGGCGACATTATACGCCCGAGCGACCAGGCACGCGGGGTTTGTGCATCCCTGGCCTATTTCACAGTAAGAACAATTTTATTCCTTTCTTCTCGGTTCCTCTTTCGTGGAATTTTCTTCTAAATCATTCCTGGGATGATTACCAAGTGTGCAGACGACTTGCATAACACATATCTGCGTCATGTTGCCCGGGTTTTAAACACACTGCCTACACGCAACCGATGCCGTACGTGCCATTTCATCTGCCAAGTAACATTTTACTGGTTGCTGTTTATCCCTGAGCCTACTTTCGGAGGTTTATATGGTCATGTGCGTTGATGTAGTGAGTGACCAGCCCACTGACCACACAAGTTCTACTCAATCCTGATCCTCAAGCCAGAGCCATCTGGCAGGCAGTCAGGAGACTTGGGTGAGAAATGGTCGCTGAATTACTAGTTCTATTCTAAGGTTCTTTTACTTCCCCTCCGAAGTAAGTGGTGCTCCGGATTTTTACCACCCTTAAAAATCCATCGCCCTCGGTCGGGATCGAACCCGCGAACCTTGGGTCCAGTGGCGAGCACGCTAACCACTAGTCCACCGAGGGCGACAAACATTTTACTGGAGCCAAGCTAAATGTTTCTACCAGTATTGGTCATCATCAGACCATTGTTAAATGTTAATCTGTAAAATACAAGCACATGTACATGTTTATGTAGCGTTACCAATGATAATATTAAAATATTATCAATGGCGTAAATAACATAGATTCTAGCAAAACGAATTTATAGAAACGTAGGTCTTCATTCAGTAAAACTTTACGTGATGAGCATGCAGATTGCGCTGCTTGACATCAAAATATTGTCACAGTCGCATGAGATCTAATTGCCACCTTCTTCACAACTCAGATCTATCTTACGGAAACAGCAACGCCGACATTCATCTGTTTCTACCCATTAAACGTACCGAAACTTGTAAAAGCGTTACTTCTTTAGTTGGCTGTTTCAATCTGCTTCAGTGTTGAAGTTCAAACTCTCGAATGAACTTTGAAGACCCTGTGGGGAATAGGAAAATACACGTATAAGCATTTCCTACGAGAAGGGAGATTCAGAGTTCTTCTTCACAATGCATTCACTGGCTGTACGCTATATAATACGGAGCCAGTCAAGACGAGAGCAAAGTTCAAGGATGTCAAAACTGATACGAAATTTTGTATTGATATTGGAGATATTTATGCGGATATAGGATTATTTGATATTGGAGATATTTATGCGGATATAGCATCATTTGATATTGCAGATATTTATGCGGATATAGGATCATTTGATATTGGAGATATTTATGCGGATATAGGATCATTTAATATTGGAGATATTTATGCGGATATAGGATCATTTGATATTGGAGATATTTATGCGGATATAGGATCATTGGATATTGGATATATTTATGCGGATATAGGATCATTTGATATTGGATACATTTATGCGGATATAGGATCATTTGATATTGGAGATATTTATGCGGATATAGGATCATTGGATATTGGAGATATTTATGCGGATATAGGATCATTTGATATTGGAGATATTTATGCGGATACAGGACCATTTGATATTGGAGATATTTATGCGGATATAGGATCTTTGATATTGGAGATATTTATGTGGATACAGGATCATTTGATATTGGAGATATTTATGCGGATATAGGGTCATTTGATATTGGAGATATTTATGCGGATATAGAATCATTTGATATTGGATATATTTATGCGGATATAGGATCATTTGATATTGGAGATATTTATGCGGATATAGGATCATTTTATATTGGAGATATTTATGCGGATATAGGATCATTTGATATTGAAGATATTTATGCGGATATAGGATCATTTGGTATTGGAGATATTTATGCGGATATAGGATCATTTGATATTGGAGAAATTTATGCGGATATAGGATCATTTGATATTGGAGATATTTATGGGGATATAGGATCATTTCATCGCTTCAAAATACCACCTACAGAGCTACATAAACACTAGAACAACCTAAGATCTGTCTTCAACAACATTTAAATCAAACGATCTAAATATAAAACGATAATTAGTTTTATTAACAACTTCGAAAAGTTTCTTGAAATGTGACATCCTTTTGTGTGCGATGAATTGTTTCACTATCCCCAAGAGCTACATCAACAAACACGACCTTTCTACACCCAAGACTTACACCGTGTGCCATGAGAAGTTGTTCTATTATCCAATCGTTTTATTCAATCACGTATGGTTTCATTTTAATGCCATTAATATAAATTTTTGATGCCAAACTACATTAAAAGTCGAGCTATATTAATATATTAAAATATAAGGAAATTTTATTAACATTTCCAAAGAGGTAATATTTGAATATAATTTTAACGTACCTTAGTACAGGTAAAGGGCTCCCCATAACATGCCATGCAGGCACACAAGGTAGTAGAGATATAGTTCTACTCATTCATGTCCTCGGCGCTGGATGACGTAGGTGGTCAACGCCACGCCCCGCCCGCTTTACTCCTGGGAAGGGGGCCCAACACCCATTGTGCAGGAGGCTATTTTAGTCTCTTTCTGCAAGTGAACTCTTAGGCATTTTCTAATGTGATGTATAGAATTTGAGTGGCATAATGAGGATAACAGACATAGAGTTGAACTCGGTTATAACGTCATGAAAGGGACTGAATATTTTGTGTCGTTATAAACGGGTTTCTTTATAACCGAGGAGTATAATGTGATGGTTTGAGGAATTAATTGCTACCACAGAATATCTGACGTTTTAGACGAGGTATCGCATAAACCGATGTCGTTATAACCGGGTTCGACTATAGTTAAAACAGCGAATTAACAGCTGAACGAGATCTTGTGGCATATCTTGCCACATCTTGTGCGTTGTGAGTGCAGAGACATCGCCTTTGTTGCGGTACTTCCTGAGAAATGACCCACAGTGGGCGAAACATGTTGAGGTTATAGTAAATGCTGTTGATGAAACTCACTACTTGTATTTGGATTAAATACATTACGGCATAACGCTATGGCAATTAACGTACAATTACAACTCGTACTTTTGTAGGCATAGGTTACGAACAGATATCTACACTTGAATGCTATTAGTTCTTTCAAATAAATATTTCATATAGTTTTAACGACAAAATTCAGCCTTGTGCACTGTGTATTGCTTATATTTGTACTGCCCACTTTCTATTGTAGGGGCCGGGATAGCTCAGTCGGTATAGCGACTCGTTACGGGCTGGACGGTCCGGGGATCGAATCCCGCCGATCCCAGTGGCCGTGCGGTCTAAGGCGTGGGTCTTCGGCCGCTCGCTTGCTAGGATTGTGGGTTCGAATCCCACCGGGGGCATGGATGTTTGTGTTGTGTTAGATGTAAGGACGGTAGCATGGAACGTAAAGTGACATGAAGGACGAAAGGATTTAAACAGTACAAAAATGGATCAAAGGGGAAAAACCCCGGACAGGCAAAAAAAAAAAAAAAAAATCCCGGTGGGGGCGAGATTTTTCGCATACGTCCAGACCGGCCCTGGGGCCTACCCAGCCTCCTGTACAATGGGTACCGGGTCATTCCCGGGGGTAAAGCGGCCGGGGCGTGGTGCTGACCACCCACCCCCCAAACTAGCGCCGGGGTCAAGAATAAGTAGAGCTATACCTCTACTCCCCCTTTGGGCCTTCGTGGCCTGTTATAGGGTGAACTATACTTTTTTATTTTTACTTTCTATTGTTGTTGTTTTGTATGCCTTTCTTCCCAACATAGAATTCAAATTTCCCTCTAAAATTTCGGCAAGACGTTTAGATTTTCAGTGCTTTACAACAGATACGAGCAATAAAAACCTACAAAAAAAGTCTCACAAGAATTCGATACGCTAAACCCAGACTGACACACAATATACTGTATACAGTGACAGATAACTGACGGAAAATGTCGGGGAGAAGCTAGCTCGTGACAGTTTGAACAAAGAATATAATGCAAAGGGAACACACGTCTAAATCCAAAACATACACACACTTGCTGTTTAAGTACACATACTGTCACGTTGCGGCAGAGGGAAAATAAATCAGGACTTCTGAAAAGCTTTTCTGATTACACTGCATCATCGAATGCTATAGCAGATTTCAATTCCATTCACACGTGCTTCTGCATGCCAGGTAGTCGTTCGTGGTATAACACGTCTCAGTAAAATCCACATTTAAACATTTTGAAATTAAAATGACTTGTTAAACGCGTTAAGAGGGGAGTGGAGAAGACTACATAACGAGGAGCTTTATGATTTATACTCCTCACCAAATACAGGGCATACACAAAAGAATGGTGCGGTTTTAATAGTGAACACTATTAAAACCGCACCATTCTTTTGTGTATGCCCTGTATTATTCGGGTGATAAAATCAAGAATAATAAGATAGGCATCGCAGGTAGCACGTATGAGGGACACGAGAGGTGCATACAGGGTTTTGCTGGAGAAACCTGAGGGAAAGAGACGACTATGCAGACACATACGTAGACGACAGGATAATATTAAAATGGATCTTCAAGAAGTGGGATGGGGCATAGACTGGATTGATCTGGCTCAGGATAGGTACATGTGGTAGACTCTTGTGAACACGGTAATGCTCATTCGTGTTCCATATAATGCAGGTTATTTTTTGACTAGCTGAGGAACTATTAGCTTCTCAAGAACGACTCTGCTGCATGGAGATGGTTAAATTAACATTTTCTTTATGACGATGGCAGTCTTCAGCTACACTCCTGTGAGAACCCCGAATCTCGTATTTTAATTTATAACTTATGTGGCCCACCCGTCGACCTCCGTGGACTAGTGGTTAGCGTGCTCGCCACTGGACCCAAGGTTCGCAGGTTCGATAAAAGGGTGATAAAAATCCGGAGCACCACTTACTTCGGAGGGGATGTAAAGCCGTCGGTCCCATGTCGTAGATTTACGGTATGTAAAAGAACATAACTAGAACTAGAACTAGTAGTGCTTGTAAGCAAAATTAAGAGGCCATTTCTCACCCAAGTCTCCTGACTGACTGCCAGATGGCTCTGGCAGTCACATCAGGATCGAGTTGAAAAGCGCGGCCAGTGAGCCGGTCCCTCACTGCTGAAAATGCACAAAGACCTCGTAACCTCGGAAAAAAAAATCACGGGATGGAGGGTTCGGGGATCGAATCCTGGTGGAGGCGAAATTTCCGCACCCTTCCAGATCGGCTCCGGGCCCCGCCCAGCCTCCTGTACAATGGGTATCGCGTCTCCTTCTCGGATATAAAGCAGCCGGGGCGTAGCGTTAAACCACCCACCTCCATATAGCGCCGAGGTTAAAGAAAGAGTATAGTTATGCCTCTACTCCCCCTCTAGAACTTCATGGCCTGTTCTAGGGTAAACGTTACCTTTAACTTTACCCAGTAAACATTAACTTAAACTTTACCCAGTAAACATTACCTTAAACTTTACCCAGTAAACATTTGTGGATATCCATTCTGCCAAAACACTTCTTTCTTTATTTAAATGAACACAAATGACTACTGTTATCAGCAAGTGGTACTTGCTACCGAATCGCAAAAGAAACTTTCCGCTAAATCACAGAAATTAAAACCAACAATAACGCTTTATTAAGGAAGAAACCCCTAACTGTCTATAATTAGCCTGCTACATGTTTCGACCCTCTTGTACCATTATCAAGGACATCCAAGGAGCTACAAGTTTTTCGCTACATATTAACTCCCAAACCGACTGCACACATCTGTGTTGTTGGTAAGGTAAGGTAAGGTAAGGTAAGGTAAAGCAATCCTATTACAGGCCTGGACAGACCCTTAGGGTTCCAGGAGGTTGAGGCTCCCAGATTTCTAGACAATCGGCACATGAAGGTGGTAAGGTTGTCAGCCCTATGCACCGGCCGCCTTTACCCTCCAGGAAAGATACCTGGTACTCATTTCTGTTAGAGGCTGAGTCGACCCCAGGGCCATAGTGGTACTGTTATATATTCAAGGTAACCATGCAACTTAGATTACCGGAATTACATACCCACGCTTCGCTATCTGCGAATCTGTAATCATTTCGTCACAGAGGCTTCACGTGTCTAATTGCCCCTTCCGCTCGGCTGCAGAACTCATTAATTGTGCATTGTGCCAAAAGACACTGTGATGTAAGCCGTACACAGCAGAAGTTGAGCTGCCTTCAAATCCGGCGCCCTGAGCCATTGTAACTTATAGACGGCGTGCGACAGGATGACCGAACGCTCAGTCGGGAAGATGCCGCCGTGACATTTTTTTTTAAAGAACTTATCGAAGTATTTTCCTCTATACATATCGAGAAATCTCAGAAGATTGCATCTTCCGTCGTTATTCGAGTTGAAACCAAACAAAACCAACCTCAATAAAACAAATTTATGTGTTAATGTCAACTAGTATTCAGGTTAACAGAGAAATTTTCTTAGTACAACCACCTGAGGGTTCCACGTGGTGGCGCAGTTGGTTGAGGCACTGCGCTAAAAGCCAGAAGGTCGCAGGTTCGATTCCCGATTGAGCCATTTTTCATCTAATTAATCCTTCCGGTCACAGTAGGGCCCTGGGGTCGACTCAACCTCTAACAGAAATGAGTGGTAGGAATATTTCCTGGGGGTAAGGGCGGCCAGTGCGTAAAGCTGGAAATCTGGGAGCCTCAACCTCCTGACACCGTAGGGGCCTGTTCAGGCCTGTATAGGGATAAATTTACCTTTTTTTTTTTACAACCACCTGAACTAACCTAAATCATTCACAAAGTTTACAGTTGTGACTTCGAAGAAAAAGCATCATTACCGCCATATTTATAGTGAACTGGGAATAGAGGGAAGAGGATAGACTATGCCTTACATCATAAAGCAAAACGAACAACATATGACTAGGCACTGTATCATTTTGAAGTGTACCCAGCAGTACAAATGTGTAACATTCTTCCTGTCCACTCAACTTTCATTCTTCTCATACTTCAAGACACTACTAGTATCTCTCCATCATTTCTCCCCTGGGATCTCTCTGCTACATCAAGGCCGTGGGAGCAAAGGATACACGGAGTAAAGGGAGACAGTTCAGGGGGGGGGGGGGGAGTGGGAAAGAGATGGAAAAAATTGCCAAAATACAAGGAACAAAAAGCAATACAAGGCGACATTTTGAAATATGAATCACTCGCCCCCCCCTTTCCCCGTACCCCTCACACTACCAAAAATTTCAAGCATTACATTGAAGAAGGAACAAAGAGAATCCTATTCTTTATAAAAAATCTGCTTGTATTGTTTTACGAAATTTTGTTTTCTTACATTTCTTCTGATATCAAATCACAAATTAAAAAACCAACCAATGCACTGTATTCCACATGTATAGTCAAATGCCCCTACATATGTTTCAGCTTTACCAAGCCATCGTCAGGGGGTTACAAGGTTTACATATACTTAACATCCATTATTTTCGTCCAATGACATGTGTGCGATATATGTATGTCATTGGACGAACATAATGGGTGTTAAGTACAGTGTGTCCAAAAAGTCCCATCGGGGTTTTTGAAAAATTGTGGCGCGCAAACAAATTGAGCTAGCCACATGCAGTTTGCGGAAGATTACAGTGAAACTCTGGAAGTTTTTTACTGACCTCAGTATACCTCGATGTGGTCTCCCTTGGTAGCACGGAGAACGTCCAGACGATATTCGAGCTCTTGCCATGTTCTGTGGAGCATGTCCGCTGGAATAGCCGAGATCGCATTCCTGATACGGGTCTTCAGGTCATCAAGTCATCTGTTGGCGGCAAATAAAACTTCCAGAGTTTCACTGTAATCTGCCGCAAACCGCGTCTTGCCAGCTCAATTTGTTTGCGCGCCACAATTTTTCAAAACCCCGAAGGGACTTTGTGGACACCGCTGGAATAGCCGAGATCGCATTCCTGATACGGGTCTTCCAGAGTTTCACTGTAATCTGCCGCAAACCCAATGTGGCTAGCTCAATTTGTTTGGCGCCACAATTTTTCAAAACCCCGAAGGGACTTTTGGACACACTGTATATTTAAACCTTGGAACCCCCTGATGATGGCTTGGTAAAGCTGAAACATATGTAGGGGCATTTGACTATACATGTGGAAATATAGTGCATTTGTTGGTTTTTAAATTTGTGATTTGACATCAGAATGCACGGACGTTTAGGGACGTACCACGCCTTTCAGTTTTGTCTGTACAACTTCGTGATATTAATGTACCCGTTTTCTATTTTTTTCTCTTGTTCAAGCCAAAATTCGTTACTGAAGTCAACGTCCAAAAACAAATCAAACATGTACGACCTATGTGTATAATTAACAAAACAAATAATTTACTTCTGCTGTAACTTTTCAGGCTTTCATTGCGGGTGATCCAGGGTTCTTCTTCTGCTTCAGCAGCCACCTAAACCCAATTGAAACACCTTGAAAATAGAGGCAGCAATTTCCTCCGAGACGTCGAAACAAACGTATTATTCTACATACTGTAAGAATAGAGAAGACTCTTACTTACGCCGCTTTAAGAAACCTTACACTACGTTACGCTAAGCGAAATGTATTCCTTTATATTTAGTGACGCTTCTTCAAGCGTAAGTTTTCCTAGAGTCCAATCTGACGTGTCAAGAGTAACTACGAATTAGAACACCGGAAATTAAGCGGCCACGGCGGATCATTCTTATGGAGTGACTGAAGAAACCTACAAACACCTCAGTCAGTACAGCCGATCTCCAAACGGATATGCAAACCCGGTACTTCCATATACCAAGAGTCAGGAATAACGCCCACAATAGTGCAAGAACTAACGTCCTTCCCCTTTTCTACACCCCCTGTTGTTTAGAAGGGAGTGTCCTAGATGGGCGGAATGGCGCAATTTCTGCGACTGCATGGGGCCCCAATATTCGGAGAGAGAGGGCAAGCTTGTTGTATTTTAGATTTTAAGTTTATGTGTAGATTAAGTTGCTCAATCTGCACTGTCAGCTCAAGACTAGCGTAGATAAAGCCACCAAATTTATTTCTCTATTGGGCCCAAAAATGCATTAAACTGACCCCGCTGACAAGCGAGATATTCTGCTCTAACGACAGTTACGTAATATAAGACTAGATCTGGCTGTAACCTGACACGTTAAACTTGTTACAACAATATGGAATTATTGAATGGAGGTTTATACAGGATGAGCTTAAAGTCCCTGTACACCAGTTCAATAAGCGTGCTGCACTGTGCAGAAAGTGAGAAGTGTCACACACAAAGCACTTTAGGTGACATATGCCACTTCTGTCACATTCCCGTGGCGGTCACGTCCAACTCTTATTGTAACAGAAAGTACAGTACACCTGTGTGGACCGGCATAGCTCAGTCGGTATAGCGACTCGCTACGGGCTGTACGTTCCGCGGATCGAATCCCGGTGCAGGGCAAAATTTTCCGCATCGATCCATACCGACCGTGAAGCCCACCCAGCCTCCTGTACAATGGGTACAGGGTCTCTTTCCCGGGGGTACAGCGGCCGGGGCGTGGCGTTGACCACACACACCCCATCTAGCGCCGAGGTTAAAATGAAGTACAACTATACCTCTACTCCCCCTCTGGGCCTTCGTGGCTTGTTATAGGGTGAATTTGCCTTTTTACTGTACATCTGTAGCTCCTGCTCTAACCTACATCCTACTTTAGACTTTTAGCTCATCCTGTAGAATAGTGCCAAGAACTTTTTACCTGTCGCATGGTTCGTAGCTGTTTCTATATAACGGTTATAATACCGGTGGTTACCTATGGCTCTGAAACATGGGTCCTGAAAGAAGCAATGAAGCAAAAATTGCTCATATATGAAAGGAAGATACTAAGAAGGATTTTTGGACCAAGTAAAAACATGGATGGCTCATGGAGAATTAAAACAAATGAAGAGCTTAATAAACGAATAAAGTATAAGAACATAGTAAATCATATCAAAGCACAAAGATTAGGGTGGTTTGGGCATGTGTACCGAATGGAAAATGACAGATTGGTTAAAATAATCTATATCTGGAAGCCTATATCTATACGAATGCGTGGAAGACCGAAGAATAGATGGGAAGATGATGTTATGACAGACTTGAGGATTCAAAATGTCAAAAACTGGAGAAACTGCATCCAGGATAGGAATATGTGGAAGGATATAGTTGAGAAGGCCAAAACCTACAGAGGATGAGGTTGTAGTGCCTGTATAAGAAGAAGATGGTTCGTAACTGCAAACAAAGCTTAGCATATTATAAATCTACGCGGTCCAGCACTTCAGAAATCAATCACGAACCAATCTAACATCTAATAATTTTGTACTACTGCAGATAAAACCCTTCGCTGTACCGTATTTATATTTTCCGGGTCATGAAACTCCCAAAACTTCAATATACACAGTTGTAAGAGAATTTTACAGCGAACCATAGGATGATATAGCTTACAACCGGAAAGCTCTTTGTGTGAAATGTGTGACAGTTGTGCGCTAAAGATGCAGGCCTAAACAATGGGATTCTTACTGCTTTCAGTGTACACGTAATCGTGGTGGAAGAACTGGGTCTTTGTCGATAAACGGGGGGATAAAGTTTGGACAGGTGGAAGTATTCTTCATCCTGCATTTACGAAGTAACATTTCATTCTCGTTCCTCCTTTAGTTACAACCGTCTAGAGTGGGCAGTGTATGGACTAAGCATGTTCTTTCTTGATATTGTATACAGGGCATACACAAAAGAATGGTGCGGTTTCAATAGTATTCACTATTGAAACCGCACCAGTCTTTTGTGTATGTCCTATATACCGTGCATTATTGTGATAATATATTACTTACATAACCAACATATTGCACCAAAATGTAACTAACTAACTATGTCACTTAACCCTACATATGTTTCGGCTCAAAATGAGCCATCATCAGGGGTTTCTAGTTTCTGAGCTTCCACTTGATCACTTTCTTCGGTATAATTTTAAAAACATGTACTGTGAGTTCTGTTGGAGCCATGGTTTGGGGCACTGTAACACTATGCACTATAATAGTTTGTTGTTGTTGTTGTTGTTGCGGTCGGTTGTCGTGTTGTACGATGTAACGGTCTACATCCCGGTAACTTATTACATCGTACAACACGACAACCGACCGCAACAACAACAACAACAACAAACTATTATAGTGCATAGTGTTACAGTGCCCCAAACCATGGCTCCAACAGAACTCACAGTACATGTTTTTAAAATTATACCGAAGAAAGTGATCAAGTGGAAGCTCAGAAACTAGAAACCCCTGATGATGGCTCATTTTGAGCCGAAACATATGTAGGGTTAAGTGACAAACTTAGTTAGTTACATTTTGGTGCAATATGTTGGTTATGTAAGTAATATATTTTCTTTCTTATTTATCACATCTCTGTCTCTTCTCACCTAACATTTATATAATATAATAATAATAATAACCATGGCTCAACAGCCCTATATGGGCTCGGGCCTCCTCTTGCCTCCTCTTTCCGAGGTTACTAAGTCGTGCGCATTCGTGGCAGTTGGTGACTGGCCAACTGGCCGCGCTACTGTTCTATCGATCCTGATGTGTCCGCCAGAGCCATCTGGCAGGCAGTCAGGAGACTTGGGTGAGAAATGGAGGCTTTGAATTTAGCTTACGAAACATGCCGTAAATCTACGACATGGGACCGACGGCTTTACTTCCCCTCCGAAGGAAGTTGTGCTACGGATTTTTATCACCCTTAAAAATCCATCGACTTCGGTCGGGATCGAACCCGCGAACCTTGGGTCCAGTGGCGAGCACGCTAACCACTAGTCCACCGAGGTCGACTAACATTTATATAGGTACATATTTTATTTGATTCTGCAAACAGACCCAACAAGTATTTCAAAACACGCGTTTTAATGGCAACTAATTTCGGCTCAAAGAGAGCCATCATCAGGCGATAACAAAAGCGTAGGCTATATTCATACAATATTTATAATTGTTATATATATCTGCAATGTATTAACTGATGTAAAAGTGGGAGTTCTCCTACCTGCAAAATATGGGGTTTCCAGTTTTTGTTACGGCCTGATGATGGCTCTCTTTATGAGCAGAAACTAGTTTGCCAATAAAATGTGTCTTGAACAACTTGTTGGGTCTGATTGCAGAATCAAATAAAATATATACTTATTATCGATATGCCAACAGGGATGTCTTATCTTATAATTAACATTTCTTCCATCCTTGTTCTCTGAATGCCTTTCCTTCACCCCCCCCCCCCCCACCCAATGGCTCGACAGTCCCTTGGGGGCCTAGGCCGCCTCATTTATCGAGGCTTCGCGATCACACACATTAGACACACCACACTCAGTACGACTCCTCTGGACGAGTGATCAGCCGTCGCAGAGACCTCTACCTGACAACACACAACACTCACAAGAGACAGACATCCATGCCCTAGGCGGGATTCGAACCCACAATCCCAGTATGCGAGCGGCCGCAGACCCACGCCTTAGACTTCCCTTAGACTTGTACTTCCCACATTGATGCTTTTTCTGTCAGGTCCTACTTCTGTATCGTCACAGCTACACGGGCAACTTGATTAAGTCATGTCAGTGTAACACAGGTGCGACGGCATGTCATAAATTATAAAGTTACGAAGATAAGAGATGGAGGAAGGAAGAGCAAAGGATAATAAAGAAGACAGGGGCGTATTACGTATAAGGGAAGTGACGTGCACAGCAAGCGTGGGGCAGAAGTGGAGATTACATGACGTAATTGCTACGTAACTTCCTTCAGATGGCCCGAATATGGTTCTGAAGACTCAGGGATCGAAAGGCAGGTACGAACTTCCGTCTTGACGGTTTCTCCGTGCAAATATCTCAACAGCAGCAGCAACAGCAAAAACAATAGTCACAACAACAGCAGCAACAGCATCAAAAGCCAGAACAATAGCAGCAACAACAGCCACAACAACACCAGCAACGGCAACAACATAGCCACAGCAAGAACAGCCACAACAATACCAGCAGCAACAACAGTCACAACAATACCAGCAGCAACAACAGTCACAACAATACCAGCAGCAAGAACAGTCACAACAATAGCAGCAGCAACAGCAAAAACAATAGCCACAACAGCAACAGCAACAGTATCAAAAGTCAGAACAATAGCAGCAACAACAGCCACAACAACAGCAGCAGCAGCAACGGCAACAACAATAGCCACAGCAAGAATAGCCACAACAATACCAGCAGCAACAAGTCACAACAATATCAGCAGCAACAACACTCACAACAACACAACAACAGCTTCCTCTCTTCCCTGTTTCACTACACATACATCCATTACCCTCCCATTCGGAAGTACTATGTTATATTTGACGTGGGATTTGCAAATCCATGGAACTTCGTTCGGTGTCCCGTGTACAGTAATGTAAGCTCTATATACAGGTGTCTATTAACATCGTCAAGTAATACGACACAAGCGACTCGCAGATTATCGCAATCAAAGTATCTGAACTGATCAGCGAATAGCATTACACATATAACTCCATCCATTTATCAGAATAAAGTGGACCAAACTCTCCAGCAGACCTCTTTTGTATTACTGCTAAATATCCTTACTTTCGAAGAGCTACGAGGCTGTACTTCACCAAGGTCATCAATAAAATATTTCGCCGCCTGCAAATATACTGATATGTTTCATCATGAGACCTATCTTGAAATAATTTGGACGCCCCTGTGCTAGAAGATTTGTGTCATCAGTGACTCGACATTATATTGACAGGGATACCAACACACGCACACTCCACTCGGATCTTCCAGAATCCTCTTCTCAGAACTGTTTACCATTCCGGTACTGAATATGCCTGGCATTTACTCCCATCTCGTACGTCCACACAGATGTTTACAAGTGCTAATGAGGAAATCTGGGAAGCCTCAATTCTTCTGCGTATCCTCAGTAAGTTGTTATGACAACACTGCGTCTTATTGGTACAGCATACTACGACAAAAGTACCAAATTATTTACTGCAGACTTGAAGAAAGGAGCATACTGTTTAAGACCCATCTTGTTACTTATTTCTCTGCCTTGTGTTGCCTCGTTAATCCGGATCACCTGGTTCATTCATTCATTCTGTAGTCTGTCTTACGACAGGTCCATAGCCTCTTCATTCTGTAGTCTGTCTTACGACAGGTCCGTAACCTCTTCATTCTGTAGTCTGTCTTACGACAGGTCCATAACCTCTTCATTCTGTAGTCTGTCTTACGACAGGTCCATAGCCTCTTCATTCTGTAGTCTGTCTTACGACAGGTCCATAACCTCTTCATTCTGTAGTCTGTCTTACGACAGGTCCATAGCCTCTTCATTCTGTAGTCTGTCTTACGACAGGTCCATAACCTCTTCATTCTGTAGTCTGTCTTACGACAGGTCCATAGCCTCTTCATTCTGTAGTCTGTCTTACGACAGGTCATACCTCTTCATTCTGTAGTCTGTCTTACTACAGGTCCATAGCTTTCTTTGTATGTCTGTCTTACGCAAGGTCCGTACCTCTTTACATTCTGTAGTCTGTCTTACGACAGGTCCATAACCTCTTCATTCTGTAGTCTGTCTTACGACAGGTCCATAACCTCTTCATTCTGTAGTCTGTCTTACGACAGGTCCATAGCCTCTTCATTCTGTAGTCTGTCTTACGACAGGTCCATAACCTCTTCATTCTGTAGTCTGTCTTACGACAGGTCCATAGCCTCTTCAGTCTGTAGTCTGTCTTACGACAGGTCCATAACCTCTTCATTCTGTAGTCTGTCTTACGACAGGTCCATAGCCTCTTCATTCTGTAGTCTGTCTTACGACAGGTCCATAGCCTCTTCAGTCTGTAGTCTGTCTTACGACAGGTCCATAGCCTCTTCCAAAGCGAGTTCTCCATAGAGTGCGATCTAGTGCTTCCTCTTTCAATTTCCAGTATCTTCTCTTTTCCTTAAGGTCATCGAGTAGCTGCTTACGTCTTCTCCCTCATCTTCCCGTCATTTCTATCCTTCCCTCTAACTTTCCTTCAATCACGTGTTTCAGAAGGCAGTTTCTACGCAAGATGTGACCAATCCAGTTAGCCTTTCTTCTTTTTATTGTATGTACGATATTCCTCTCGTCCTTGACTCTGTGTAATACTTCTTCATTTCTCACACGATCACCCGGTTACACTTCACTTAATAAAAGAATATACATAATCACGTACCATAAATTCTTCGTCGACTACCCTAAAGAAAGAGTTCGTAAGCTCCTTCAAAACGGAGGTACTGCATACCAATATACACGGCGACATATCTCTGAAGACCGGAAAATTCATAACAAAATCAATTTTAAAATAAAATGACACCAAAAAGGCACAAGCTGCTCGTAGATAGCAAGTTGCATCTGTCAGAGACTTCGATTCTTAGTCGAGCTACATTCTCTGTTTATGTAGGCCGACCTCGGGCGAAAAACATTACTCGGAAAATATGACTCTTCTCACAGGGTAAGTTAATATGTACTTAGAAGCAAAACAAATCTAAAGTAAGCATTAGACGTGTTAGAAGAAACTTATGTAACACCGACAAATGCACTATTCTATATTTTATTCCTACTATATTTTACATAACTCCTACATGTTTCTTGGTTGAGGCACTGCGCTACAAGCCGGAAGGTAGCGGGTTCGATTCCCGATGGTGTCATTGGAATTTTTCATTGCCATAATCCTTTCGGTCGCACTATGGCCCTGGGGCTGACTCAGCCTCTAACAGAAATGAGTACCAGGAATATTTCCTGGGGGGTAAAGGCGGCCGGTGCGTAGGGTTGACAACCTAACCACCTTCATGTGCCGATTGTCTAGAAATCTGGAAGCCTCAACCTCCTGGAACCCTAACGGCCTGTCCAGGCCTGTAATGGGATTGCTTTACCTTTTACCTACATGTTTCTGCGTTATATCATGCCATCTTCAGAAAGCTGACACCAAAGTTTCTATACAAGTTACAACAATAAAATAGGTCACAATAAGATCAATATAATAACCATGGCTCAACAGCCCTATATGGGCCCGGGCCTCCTCTAGCCTCCTCTTTTCGAGGTTACTAAGTCGTGCGCATTCGTGGCAGTTGGTGACTGGTCAGCTGGCCGCGCTAGTGTTCTATCGATCCTGATGTGCCCGCCAGAGCCATCTGGCAGGCAGTCAGGAGACTTGAGTGAGAAATGGAGGCAATTTGGCTTACGCAACATTTTTATTCATGCCCGTAAGGTTCTTTTACATGCCGTAAATTTACGACATGGGACCGACGAAGGAAGTGGTGCTCCGGATTTTTATCACCCTTAAAAATCCATCGACCTCGGTCGGGATCGAACCCGCGAACCTTGGGTCCAGTGGCGAGGTCGACTGTGGTATCAATAGTGCAGAATATTACAGGTTTTGGTTAAAATAGTCTACATATAATATAATGTTAGAAAACCGTAATACAGTTTGCTTGTTTAAATAGTTAAAAATTATACATTATAAATACAACTACGTATGCACGCTCATTGTGAACTATATTATTATTGTAAGTTTATATAAACTTTGGTTTCAGCTCTCTGAAGATGGCGTGATAATAATGCCGAAACACGTAGGAGCTATGTAAAAGATATGACGAATAAAATATAGAATGGCGCCTATGTTGGTGTTACGTAAGTTGCTTACTTTGTCACAGTTCACGGAATAAACAATGCAAAAATTAGACGTGCAGTTCGGGGCCATAGTGGACAGATCGGTACTTACGAAAATTTCAGGGCGCTCCGCCCTCATAAGTGTAACATGTCATTGATAAAAATCTTTTAGCCATTCAGTCCAATTCATACCACCAAGAGCCGCTCTATCCACCATTTTTGATACATCTGCCACGTTTGATAACTACACACACTAACGAACCTAAAGACACAGTACGTCAATGTGACGAACTGCAATAGCCTACGTCTCATGTGATGGGCGGGTCATGTGGCACGTATGAGGGAAAAGAGAGATGTATACAAGGATTTTGGTTGGAAACCCTGAGGGAAAGAGACCACTTGGAAGACCTAGGCGTAGATGGGAGGATATAAAGTGGGTCTTCACGAAATAGGATGAGGGGTGTGGACTGGATTGATATGGTTCTGGGCCGTCACAAGTGGCGGGCTGTTGTGAACACGGTAATGAACCACAGGGTTCAATAAAATGCTCCGTGGAGTTATGTCGTAATTTAAAACACTATCGCGGCAGCATCTGCAAGCAGTGATAAAAAGCATACATCTTAGTCAATATGATCCACCCAGCCTTCTATTCAATGGGTACAGAGGCTATTTCAGCGGGGATCAAGCGACCGGAGCGTGAAGCTGACCACTCACCTCCATTTAGTGGCGAGGTTAAAACTGAGTGAAGCTATACCTCTACTCCCCCTACAAGTCATGGTATGAACAGGGACAGATGTACCTTTTAATAAAGTCGGTGTCTCGGTCGAGGTTCGAACCCAGTACCTTCCACATAGAAGACAGAGGCTTACCACTCGAGATAGTTCGCTTGGTGTTAAGAGAGAGGGGAAGAGTGTGAGGCTTTGAACACGACTGACCTGGATTACAATAAGTTTTGAGGCGAGAGATGGAGAATCAGATTCTGTAACAGAAATTTTACAAATTCAATTTGAAGAAAACAACTGAACTAGCACGGCACTGAACGACAAAAATATTTAGACGAGTTTATGATTGCATGACCTGATGGAAAGAATCAATTGGAAAACCTAGGTGCAGATGGGAGGACAATATTAAAAAGGATCAAGAAACATAAGTGGCGCCTGAACTGGATTAATCTAGCTCATATTACGAACATGTGGCGGGCTGTTGTGAACACGGTAACAAACCGTCAGCTTCCATAAAACGCGGCGAATTCCCTGCCAAGCTGAGGAACTTACGCTTGTGCGTACATGCGTACGTCTGTTCAAATCGTCTATAAATGTATCCGGCGATAAACATAAAATGATTTTGTATTTTTGCAGGTACTGTAGCCACAGAGTGTAAGCTGCCAGCGCTTTACAGTATGCGTACTTTGGGACAGGACTGTTTTAGGCAACTTGTCACAACTATTAAAATCCGACAAAGATCTGACCTACTGGCCGGCCGGCTACTTTCGCTCTCCAGTATGTCAAATGCAGACAGTGAAACCTGATTTCTGTTAACTTGTTATTTAGTGCATGGGTATTGTCTGGGCTGAACAGGGCACCAGTTTCGTAACGAATAACATTCATTTTGTCTTTACACAGTTACTGGAGACATAAAGGTAAAGCAATCCCATTACAGGCCTTGGCAGGCCCTTAGGGCTCCAGGAGGTCGAGGCTCCCAGGTTTTTAGACAATCGGCACATGAAGGTGGTAAGGTTGTCAGCCCTACGCACCGGCCGCCTTTACCCCCCAGGAAAGATTCCTGGTACTCATTTCTGTTAGAGGCTGAGTCGATCCCAGGGCCGTAGTGCGACCGAAACGATTATGTCAATGAAAACTTCCAGTGACACCATCGGGAATCGAAACCGCGACGTTCCGGTTTGCAGCGTAGTGCCTCAACCAACTGCGCCACCGCGCGCCCCTCACTGGAGACATAACAGGGGTAAAGTTCAAGTTGTCGCCATGTATACCAAGAAGGTACACAAGGGGAGTGAAGATATACCTCCACTCATTCTTAACCTCGACATTAGATGGAGATGAGTGGTAAATTTCACATTCCGGCAGCTTTACTACCGAAGAAAGGACCAGTGATCCCCACTGACCAGGACGGTCCTCACAGCCTGTCTGGACGTTTCGGGAAAAAATAAAATATATTGCCCCTACCACGCTTTCTTTCTAATGGTAAAGCAGCCGGAGCGTGCTGTGAGGCGGAATTTCATCCGGTGTAAAGGTTTAAGAAACAGTGGAGTCGTATCTCCACAATTTCCAAGGTCAAAGGACTGTAGTGCCCTTTGAATTTCACGATAAATTTAAACATATCGCTAACATGATACGGTACATCTACTTTAAAGAGCTTCAGTTCTGGGAACAAACTGCGTCTGCCCAAGTCAACAAACCCCCCTCGCCTGTTAGGGTAATGCCTTCAAAGCAAACGACATCTCGAAGTCTTTCTCCACTCGCGGTTTCCAGTTTACATCCAGGATGTGCCAATAATACCTTATTTATCTGTCGTTCAATACCATGGAAAAGATCGCCCCATTCTCTTTTACGTCCTCTTCATAGCCAATCTGCGGTTCTTTCTTTCTTTCCTCCTTCCTTTCTTATTCTAAATACAGTCTAACTCGGTTATAACGTCATGAAAGGGACTGAATATTTTGTGTCGTTATAAACGAGTGTTGTTATAACCGAGGAGTATAATGTTATGGTTTACAGTGAGGAATTAATTGGTACCACAGAATATCTGACGTTATAGACGAGGTGTAGTATAAACAGATGTCGTTATAACAGGGTTCGACTGTATATTTCTCTCAATAGCTCTCTGTTCTTCACTGTCATGTTGTGTTCATTTTATTACTTTCCCTCTTTATATCTTTATTTCTTCCTTCTTTCTCTAGTTGTTTTTTTTGTTTCGTATATGTTTCCGTCTATCTTTTTTTTTGTGGTCGGAAAGGTTGCCCTACCAAAAGCGCTTCGACAAGTCTGAGGATAAAAAGTTTTTCCCCATCATTAACACAGCAAACCATCGAATAGTCTTTCCTTAACAACGGACGGCTCTCCCAGCGTTCTTACGGTAATAATTCGAACACAGACACAAACATCGCTGTACGGGAAATTACTTATCAAGAGGTATGGTTTCTCATTCCATGCTCCGCGCACAGACAAGACGATATTACACTGTAGGCAAGCGACAGATATCGTCTTAATTAACCCACCCCCACCCCCTCCTATGCGTTGCAATGGACTATAATCTAGCATTCTATCTAGAGCCCTCACGTTTCTGTATCTCCAGACTGAACGATCCTTCTCCGCCAACCCACCTCTGCAACAGGAGGAGTTGTGTAATCAGATGGTACGAATCCGTGCAAAATGAGGATATGGCTCTATGTCAGAGCAGGGGTGACCAATTCGTGGATTACAGGCCGTCATATTGCTCTAGTTTGCGGCTTCTCAGAGCGGAGGCCACGGTTCAATCATAGGGGGCGAGTATGTGGGATTTGTGGAGGACAAAGCGGCACTGGGAAAGGTTCATCTCCGAGACATTCGGTTCTCAGAGAAAAAACATCATTCCACTAATGCTACACATTAATTTATCAATCATTGTGGGGGGGGGGACATGGATTGTGGTGGATTAGAAAGGAGGTGTCTTCCATGGTCTGTACGTAATAAGGGAACACAATTCTTTTTTTCTCACTGGCGCAACAGCCCCTAGTACGCTACGCTATCCCGGCCCACGTTATTTAAAAAATGTCATATGAATTATGAAGCTCCTCTTAGTGTAATTATCTGCAACTTCCTGTTACATATTTTCTCCATAGTATTAAAACTCTCCTTGGTAGGTGCACAATGTCACCATAGACCAGCGGTATTCAACCTTTTTTGTTCGCGTACCCCCACATATAATTTCTCTTCAACTTTGTACCCCGAAAGTTGTTGGTGCATAATTCAAGTTATACATAGTCTATAATCTACATCTAAAATAAGTTAAATAAATTACTTCCAAAATAATGTATTAAATAATAAGTTTTAAATGAGAAAAGGGAGTCAAGCTATTAAATAAAAAATATATTATTGCCTATCATATAAAAATTATTAAAGGAACAAAGGTATTTTAGTAAAGCAAAATTATATGCACTATGTGGAATAAAATGAAACTAGCCGCCCAGATAAGAATCGCATAAAGGAGAGGGAGATAGAAATGGCGCTCCCAAATCGCATGTCCTTACGTCCGGGTCTCTTGTGGCTAACCCTAAATCTGGCCCTGATTATTCAGTGTTTATCATGAAATAATATATTATCTTTTTTCTTTAATTTTACGTACCCCCTAAGATGTCTTCGCGTACCCCCAGGGGTACGCGTACCCCAGGTTGAATACCACTGCCATAGATGATTCTGGTAAAGAATGGTCACATTCAAATCCACACAACAGACTATTTGTCAGCTTTAAGTATTGGTAGATTATCAGCAGAGTACTTTCTATTTTTAGTCAAGACAACAGAAGAAATACACAACACTAAACGCTCTGATGTTTTCACATTTTCCTTTCCATTACTTCATCCCATGTAACCTTGATATTACCCGTGTTAATAATTGTGTTACCACTTTCACGTCATGCGAAAGCCTGCATAATGGGCGGTTTGTTCACTAAATTGTTACGGTAATTAAATTAACAAGGATCATGTAAGCGAGCACTGGAGAAAATGACAAATTACACTGCAGTCTGGCCGGAAAATAATAGAGGTACAGACCGCTTAGGTAACTGTGATAATGGTATTGGATTAGATCTTAGTGATAAGCACGTGGAACGTGACGGTTTTTGAGTGCATGCAGCTGGCTCAAGACAATGTGCGAAGACTTTCATAAAACACGCGATTTCATAAAGGCACGAAATTTATTGTTCTGCATTGTTATTCTTAATTCATATAAAACCACGGTTCAATAAAGTAATTAACTAGTTCAATTTATTTCTGTGACAGCACTACTGCTAGATTATATGCGTGCCTTCCCTTTATTACTTAGCTTAGTTACTGGAAGAAACGTAATCTGTTTACTTAAAGGCCCAGTTCGTACCGCGCAGTAAACACACTCCGTCTCGGTTACAAAAAACCAATCAGTTAATGCTGTATAGGGAAATAGTCGCTGTTTGTTCTGAGATCCACACAAAACACATACATACAGTCCGTACCGCGCAGTAAACACACTCCGTCTCAGTTATACAAACCAGTCAGTTAATGTTGTATAGTGAAATAATCGCTGTTTGTTCTGAGATCCACACAAAACACATAAATACAGTCCGTACCGCTCAGTAAACACACTCCGTCTCAGTTATACAAACCAGTCAGTTAATGTTGTACAGTGAAATAATCGCTGTTTGTTCTGAGATCCACACAAAACACATAAATACAGTCCGTACCGCGCAGTAAACACACTCCGTCTCAGTTATACAAACCAGTCAGTTAATGTTGTACAGTGAAATAATCGCTGTTTGTTCTGAGATCCACACAAAACACATAAATACAGTCCGTACCGCGCAGTAAACACACTCCGTCTCAGTTATACAAACCAGTCAGTTAATGTTGTACAGTGAAATAATCGCTGTTTGTTCTGAGATCCACACAAAACACATAAATACAGTCCGTACCGCGCAGTAAACACACTCCGTCTCAGTTATACAAACCAGTCAGTTAATGTTGTACAGTGAAATAATCGCTGTTTGTTCTGAGATCCACACAAAACACATAAATACAGTCCGTACCGCTCAGTAAACACACTCCGTCTCAGTTATACAAACCAGTCAGTTAATGCTGTATAGTGAAATAATCGCTGTTTGTTCTGAGATCCACACAAAACACATAAATACAGTCCGTACCGCTCAGTAAACACACTCCGTCTCAGTTATACAAACCAGTCAGTTAATGTTGTACAGTGATATAATCGCTGTTTGTTCTGAGATCCACACAAAACACATAAATACAGTCCGTACCGCTCAGTAAACACACTCCGTCTCAGTTATACAAACCAGTCAGTTAATGCTGTACAGTGAAATAATCGCTGTTTGTTCTGAGATCCACACAAAACACATAAATACAGTTCGTACCGCGCAGTGAACACACTCCGTCTCAGTTATACAAACCAATCAGTTTAATGCTGTATAGTGAAATAATCGCTGTTTGTTCTGAGATCCACACAAAACACATAAATACACTGTGTGGGCAGAACGTAGAATTTGTGAGTGTTAAACCTCAATAAAGATCCAGTTCGTACCGCGCAGTAAACACACTCCGTCTCAGTTATACAAACCAGTCAGTTAATGTTGTACAGTGAAATAATCGCTGTTTGTTCTCAGATCCACACAAAACACATAAATACAGTCCGTACCGCTCAGTAAACACACTCCGTCTCAGTTATACAAACCAGTCAGTTAATGTTGTACAGTGAAATAATCGCTGTTTGTTCTCAGATCCACACAAAACACATAAATACAGTCCGTACCGCTCAGTAAACACACTCCGTCTCAGTTATACAAACCAGTCAGTTAATGCTGTACAGTGAAATAATCGCTGTTTGTTCTGAGATCCACACAAAACACATAAATACACTGTGTGGGCAGAACGTAGAATTTTTTAGGTGTGTTCGCAAAATTTCGAAAAACGACTATTAGCTTCGTCATGTCATGTAGCCTGTCTCTGTCTGTCCGTCCGTTCATCCGTCCATCTGTCCGCATGGAACAACTCGGCTCCCAGTGGACGGATTATTATTATTATTTTATCTATATATTTTTCGAAACTCTGTCGAGAAAATTTAAGTTTAATTAAAATCTGACAAGAATAACGGGTACTTTACATGAAGACCTTGGTACCTTTATGATAGTACCTCACTTAATTATTCTTAGAATGAGAAATGTTTCAGATACAAATTGCAGAGAAAATCAAAACACACATTCCATGTTCAATAACTTTTTTCCGAAAATCGTGCTGTTTATGAGATAATGTGGAAAAATATGGTACAGCCGGAGAGGCCATATATGACAATTGAATACGGCGCATGCGCTTTGCATGCTGTATAACTAAGGCTACAGACACACACTCACAATATGTAATACTTATTGCTTTTCCACGGCAACAATGGTTACGCGAACGCGCCTCAATATTACGTTATACGTATACTGCCTGTTTTGTTATTGTTAAACCTGGTTGTACGTACAGTAACCTCTAGGATTTCAAAGATTAATTATTGTATGTTTCAGTGTCGTCTGTGGAAGGAACTTGAATCTAGCAAGCAGACCCGAAGAACGAGGACACCCACATGTTTTATATTCGGACAGTTGTAGTCTTAGATCTGTCTGGATACTCGGACGGTATACTCTAGTTGTCGTTGCGTGTATGTTAAGACATAACTCGCTCTTGAACTAAACACTTCAAACGCTTTGAGTGGAGATTAAGATGAAGCAGAGATATACCTTCAACTTGCTAACTAATTTCCAAATTGCGCACATTTGTTGAAAAGTATTAACATATTTTGTGGTAGTATGGATTTATTTAATCAATTCGTTTTGCAGTTTTACCATGTCGCGTAAACACGAAATGATAAGGAAGAAGAAAGTTTCGTGTAAGATTCCGGAGAGTTGCATACCCTGAATGTATTGATGGGTGCATTAGAACACATTGACCGCCGTAAAGCGAATCTGCAGTACAGCCAATATGAGTAGATTTCGACGTAGTGTTCACGTTGCTTTTGCCTCAATCAAGCTGCCAACTACAGCGTGTTACTTGCATGTTTCTTGGAATGTTACAGTCTACAATACTACACTGCGACTGAGATCTGACGGAAACTGATTAAAGCCATGTTGCCCCGAGAAATTTACAGGGTGTTGGAGACCTCCGATTTCAACTCATGCCCCCGGCCGTATTATATTGTTGTCTGTGGCCTGTCCGGATCTACCATACCTTTCCACCTTATCTCATAAACGGCACGATTTTCGGGAAAAGAGTTACTGAATATAAATTGTGTATTTTAATTTTCTCTACAACTTTTGTCCGAAATATTTCTCATTCTAAGAAGAATTCAGCGAGATATTATTACAAATGTACATAGGTCTTCATGTAAAGTACCGTTATTGTTGTCAGATTTTAATTAAACTTGTATCCACCCCTCTCTCATCCTATTGGCTGTCATCACATCACACGTTTCGCTACCCCGCTGTGCCTTACAGTTATATGTTACAGGCTTTCTTTCCTACTAAGAATCTTGACCCAGAGGATGGGACTGATACGTTGTCCCGAAACGTCGGTAAATAATTACCACACGACGCCGTGTAACAACCCAGAAGACCACATATTTCTCGACAGATTTTCGAAAGATACTGAAATATCAAATTCTATGAAAATCCATCCGGGGGGGGGGGGGGGCGAGGGCCAAGTCGTTCCGTGCGGACAGACAGACGAACAGACAGAAAAACACGACGAAGCTAATAGTCGCTTTTACGCAATTTCGGGAACACGCCAACAGACGCGCAGGAAACACAGAAACATAATGCATTCCACAATTACTTCCTTTTCAAAGCCAACAGGTCACACCGATGAAACAGTGATCAAAGTGACGTCACTCAATCTGCAAGACAGTTGCATCTTCACCAAGGAAATTGCTTTCTTTCATGAAAAAAAAGGAGTATTCAGAACTACGAAAGAGAGAAACAACGAGGAAGAATATCCATCATTGTCACCCCGTTCCCTTTCCGCTTGCACAACAGTGCCCAAAGGAATACGAACACAGCCACAGAGGGGTACCATTTGAAAACAAATTGCTCTTTAGTGTGTACTTTGCTGAGAAGTGGTTTGAGTGGACTATCTTCGACCAATCACATAACACAAACACTCAATGAGAAGTATTCAGTGCATAAAAAGGACAAAATTAAACCAGTAATACCCGCTAAAATGTTTTTGTAGTAGCAATAGTAGTAGTTCGCGGGTTCGATCCCGGCCGAGGTCGATGGATTTTTAAGGTGATAAAAATCCGTAAGTAAAGCTGTCGGTCCCATGTCGTAGATTTACGGCATGTAAAAGAACCTTACGGGCACGAATCGAGATGTTTCGTAAGCAAAATTCAGCGGCCATTTCTCACCCAAGTCTCCTGACTCGCTGCTAGATGGCTCTAGCAGTCACATCAGGATTGAGTAGAACTTGTGCGGTCAGTGGGCTGGTCACTCACTACATGCATGCACATGACCAAGAAACCTCCGAAAGAAGGCCCTATGCCCCGCAAGGGGCGACAGGAGGAATAAAATAGCAGTAGTAGTAGTAGAAATAGCAGGAGCAGCAATTCTATAATTACGTCTACATATCAAAGCCCTTGACAACAGCAAGATTTACAATCACAGCCAAGCAGTGTGGACACTAAGAAGCATAACAAACATACAGAGATACAACGTAAGTCATGCAGTCCCCACCGAAGGTATCTCCACTTTGAAGTAGCGGTGGGGCTTGCGTGGTCAAATGATCCTGAGAGCTATACCGGCGGTAGCACAGCTACTGGCAGGGTCTCCCAAGCCGGGCAGGTCAAGGGTGATGATCCGGACAAAGAGAGGTACCCTGGTCCTCCAGTTTGGGGGTTGAGCGTAGGGTTAACAGCCCTATCTCGTAAAAAACCAATTTGTTACGGATACTTTATCACAGCCTCGGATTTTTTTTTTTTTTGGAGGCAAGTGGTCAAGAAGGCCGAGGCCCTACATGGGCTGTAGCGCCGACCAGAAGAAGAAGAAGAAGTCATGTAGTAATATCGAAAGAATAATAAAAGCAGTTCGCCGATCCCAGTGGCCGTGCGGTCTAAGGCGTGTGTCTACGGCCGCTCGCTTGCTAGGATCGTGGGTTCGAATCCCACCGGGGGCATGGATGTCTGTCTGTTGTGAGTGTTGTGTGTTGCCAGGTAGAGGTCTCTGCGACGGGCTGATCACTCGTCCGGAGGAGTCCTACCGACTGTGGTGTGTCTCAAATGTGTGACCATGAAACCTCGACGACACGAGGAGGCCCAGGCCAATATAGGGCTGTCGAGCCATAGGAAAAAAAAAGCAGTTCACACGATACCGTGTCTGGACATACCATAAAGACGTGCGTGTGCGGATACTAGACAACCACTCCTAGTTAAAGGTTAAGTTCATCCTAGAACAGGGCATGAAGGCCCAGGGGGGGGGGAGCAGAGGTATAGTTCTACTGTTTTTTAAACCTCGGTGTTAGATTTGGTGGATGTTTAACGCCACGCCCCGGTCGCTTTACCCCCGGGAAAGAGACCCGGTACCCATTATACAGGGGGCTGGGTGGGCCCCAGGGCCGGTCTAAACGGATACGGAAAATCTCGCCCCCCCCACCGGACCGTCCAGCCCGTAGCGAGTCGCTATAACCGACTGAGCTATCCCGGTCCACACTACTCGTTAAATTAAAACAGTTTTATTTATTGTATGCAGTTTATCGAATGAGTAAAATTCGAAATCTGTTAAGTGACGTGTCACTGGCATAAGCATGACACGCAGCGAGGTACAGTTTTTTTCTTCAAATCGCGGCCACAACAGATAGACTCCATTCTCTTTGAGCACGGCCCTATTTGTGAACTGCGAACAGTCTTGGTGAAAGGCTTTGATCGTGTCCAGTTGCACCGGACCGTAAACTCCATTCCACAGCTCTTCCACTAACCCTTTTGTTGTTCTGCTCTAAACAAATTCCTGCCGGACAATCTTCACCTAGAACAGTTCAACAATGGCTTCTTCTAATGCAGTAATCTGGCTCTAGGTTACATTACGTAAGGTTAGGCAACGTTTTTATTTATAAGGTATTTTAAACACACTTAGGTAGATAAATTCTAAAAAGTTCTGACGATGCTACGTAACATTGAGAACTAATGGGTTTCTGGACTTTTCCATCGTCCGGAAATCTAAAATGATTAGATAATACGACGTTTCGGAAACTGGATCTGCTTCTGTCTTCAGGTGAAGGGAGACACCTAATCTGTTGGGTCCCTTAGATAGAACTAAACTCAATCACTGGTCCAGATCCAGTTTCCGAAACGTCGTGTTATCTACTTATTTTAGATATCCGGACGTTGGACAAAGTCCAAAACCCACTAGTTCTCAGCACACTTAGGTAGGTTCCAAGACGGGGTTTCGGATCCCGGTAGTGGCTAGACGTTTCTCCAAAACGTCCAGGCTGGATCTGGAGCCCAACCAGCTCCCAATTCAATGGGTACCTGGGTTCTTTCGCCGGGGTAAAACGGCCGAGGCGTGAAGTTAACCACTCACCTCCATCTAGTGCCAACGTTAAGAATGAGTGGCGCTATACTTCTACTCCCCTATATGCCAACATGGCGTGAACAGGAGAACTTTACCATTACCTTAGACAGGTTGGGGAAACAAATGTAATTATAAAGTACAGCACTTACATATCGCAATTTTAAATTGACTATGCTTAACACGAAGTCGCCCTCGGTGGACTAGTGGTTAGCGTGCTCGCCACTGTACCCAAGGTTCGCGGGTTCGATCCCGACCGAGGTCGATGGATTTTTAAGGGTGATAAAAATCCGGAGCACAACTTCCTTCGGAGGGGAAGTAAAGCCGTCGGTCCCATGTCGTAGATTTACGGCATGTAAAAGAACCTTACGGGCATGAAGAAGAACCAGTAGTGTCCGTAAGCTAAATTCAAGCGGCCATTTCTCACCCCCAAGTCTCCTGACTGACTGCCAGATGGCTCTGGCGGTCACATCAGGGTCGAGTTGAAAAGCGCGGCAGTGGGCCGGTCCCTCACTGCCGCAAATGCACAAAGACCTCGTAACCTCGGAAAGAGGAGGCCCAAGCCCATATAGGGCTGTCGAGCCATGGTTATTATTGTTATTATTATTATTATTATGCTTAACACGAAACTTTTAACATGAGTCACCCGCCTTCTTGATTGATTATTAAAGGGCACTGTATTAACTGTGGAGACAGTGTCGCTTTTCTTTCAACCCTTTCTTCTATTCTTTTGCTTACATTTTATGCTTCTTACCACTAAACATGCCTTAATAACTTCGTGTGGGCGAGACACAGTCGACTTTTCTCCTTTTGCCACCTTACGCTCCACATTTTAACCAAAAGTGCTGACGAAGCCACGAAGAATGACATGCAATGTTGCACACCAGGTCTCGAGGCTACGACTGCAGCTCGATATATGCTGAATACAAAGTAGGACAATACAAACCGTAATGCCGCGCCGTCCACTGAGGTTACGCTCTGTTGATTACACTGTGAGCGGGAAGACTGAGGGGGATTAGGAAGAGATGCACAAGAAGTGGATGATGAGGTCTTATGGTGTAATCGAGATATGACTAGGAAGGCTTCAACTTCAAGGACATAACCAAAATTACGTCTACCAGTCAGTATCCCGGTAGACCAACCACATTCCGAAAATTAGCCACGTGAACAAACCTACCTCAAATGTTGTGAACCGCTTGTTACTGGGACTTTGTTTATTGTGAATAAAATGTGAGATATATAAAATCTACGTTTCGGAAGATGGCTCTTCTTCCGTCTTCAGGCCTACTCAGGTGGATCCTGTTGATTGAGATAGTCTCAATCAACAGGATCCATCTGAGTAGGTCCGGTGATTGAGACTAACTCAATCAACAGGATCCACCTGAGTAGGTCCGGTTATTGAGACTAGCTCAATCAACAGGATCCATCTGAGTAGGTCCGGTGATTGAAACTAGCTCAATCAACAGGATCCATCTGAGTAGGTCCGGTGATTGAGACTAGCTCAATCAACAGGATCCATCTGAGTAGGTCCGGTGATTGAGACTAGCTCAATCAACAGGATCCATCTGAGTAGGTCCGGTGATTGAGACTAGCTCAATCAACAGGATCCACCTGAGTAGGCCTGAAGACGGAAGAAGAGCCATCTTCCGAAACGTAGATTTTATATATTTTATATCTCACATTTTATTCACAATAAACAAAGTCCTAGTAACAAGCGGTTCACAACATTTCAGGTTCAGGTTCCTACACTACAGACACGGTTCACAACATTTCAGGTTCAGGTTCCTACACTACAGACACGGTTCACAACATTTCAGGTTCAGGTTCCTACACTACAGACACGGTTCACAACATTTGAGGTTCAGGTTCCTACACTACAGACACGGTTCACAACATTTGAGGTTCAGGTTCCTACACTACAGACACGGTTCACAACATTTGAGGTTCAGGTTCCTACACTACAGACACGGTTCACAACATTTCAGGTTCAGGTTCCTACACTACAGACACGGTTCACAACATTTGAGGTTCAGGTTCCTACACTACAGACACGGTTCACAACATTTGAGGTTCAGGTTCCTACACTACAGACACGGTTCACAACATTTGAGGTTCAGGTTCCTACACTACAGACACGGTTCACAACATTTGAGGTTCAGGTTCCTACACTACAGACACGGTTCACAACATTTCAGGTTCAGGTTCCTACACTACAGACACGGTTCACAACATTTCAGGTTCAGGTTCCTACACTACAGACACGGTTCACAACATTTCAGGTTCAGGTTCCTACACTACAGACACGGTTCACAACATTTGAGGTTCAGGTTCCTACACTACAGACACGGTTCACAACATTTCAGGTTCAGGTTCCTACACTACAGACACGGTTCACAACATTTCAGGTTCAGGTTCCTACACTACAGACACGGTTCACAACATTTCAGGTTCAGGTTCCTACACTACAGACACGGTTCACAACATTTCAGGTTCAGGTTCCTACACTACAGACACGGTTCACAACATTTGAGGTTCAGGTTCCTACACTACAGACACGGTTCACAACATTTGAGGTTCAGGTTCCTACACTACAGACACGGTTCACAACATTTCAGGTTCAGGTTCCTACACTACAGACACGGTTCACAACATTTGAGGTTCAGGTTCCTACACTACAGACACGGTTCACAACATTTGAGGTTCAGGTTCCTACACTACAGACACGGTTCACAACATTTGAGGTTCAGGTTCCTACACTACAGACACGGTTCACAACATTTGAGGTTCAGGTTCCTACACTACAGACACGGTTCACAACATTTCAGGTTCAGGTTCCTACACTACAGACACGGTTCACAACATTTCAGGTTCAGGTTCCTACACTACAGACACGGTTCACAACATTTCAGGTTCAGGTTCCTACACTACAGACACGGTTCACAACATTTGAGGTTCAGGTTCCTACACTACAGACACGGTTCACAACATTTCAGGTTCAGGTTCCTACACTACAGACACGGTTCACAACATTTCAGGTTCAGGTTCCTACACTACAGACACGGTTCACAACATTTCAGGTTCAGGTTCCTACACTACAGACACGGTTCACAACATTTCAGGTTCAGGTTCCTACACTACAGACACGGTTCACAACATTTCAGGTTCAGGTTCCTACACTACAGGCACGGTTCACAACATTTCAGGTTCAGGTTCCTACACTACAGACACGGTTCACAACATTTCAGGTTCAGGTTCCTACACTACAGACACGGTTCACAACATTTCAGGTTCAGGTTCCTACACTACAGACACGGTTCACAACATTTGAGGTTCAGGTTCCTACACTACAGACACGGTTCACAACATTTCAGGTTCAGGTTCCTACACTACAGACACGGTTCACAACATTTCAGGTTCAGGTTCCTACACTACAGACACGGTTCACAACATTTCAGGTTCAGGTTCCTACACTACAGACACGGTTCACAACATTTCAGGTTCAGGTTCCTACACTACAGACACGGTTCACAACATTTCAGGTTCAGGTTCCTACACTACAGACACGGTTCACAACATTTCAGGTTCAGGTTCCTACACTACAGACACGGTTCACAACATTTCAGGTTCAGGTTCCTACACTACAGGCACGGTTCACCCGTTTTGAACTCAGAACGAACATCTGTTTGTATGTGAATTGATTTCCAGTGCGTACGAAAACAAAAAAGCACGTAAAATTCCGTGTCGATATACCAGCAGTACTTGAAAGGTTAATTACTGGAACATACTAATTAACATACATGTTCATTACGTGTCTGCTGATGCAAGAGATGTAGTGTTTAACTTGCGAGACATTACCCGTGGTAATGTACGACAAATAGGCAGCCATTTGGTGCCAACCATTCAGAGAGGAATGTTGCGTTTGGGAATGACAAGTCAGGCGTTTTTGGAGCATGAATTGGCGTGTTATGAAGCGTTTTACAGCTGTAGCAAATCACTTAACCGCAGTTCACTCTGTACGGTTTACTACGTTGAACTTAAGTTGCGTAGCGTCTAACGAGATAAGGTATGACAATTACTACACGAATATGGTGAAGCGTGAGGGGAAGCCATCTTGTTCTATTTTAATGTAAAATGGCGATATGCCACAGCAGATTCTGAACAGGATGTAACCAGGAGAGTTTCTTAAAAATTTAAAAATGAAAATTAACCTGAATTATACGTAAATATTCATTTCGCAACGCGCAGTAAACACGCTGTGTCTTTAACATGGTCCAGACCGTGTACTTGCGTATATTACAGCAATATATATCAACACAAATACGTGGCCGTGTCATGGCTCAGGCGGTTAGTCGCCGGCCTCTCACCTCGGAGGCCCGGGTTCGATCCCGGGTCAGTCCATGTGGGATTTGTGGTGGACAAAGTGGCACTTGGACAGGTTTTTTCCCCCGAGTACTTCGATTTTCCCCCGTCAATTTCATTCCACCGGTGCTCCATTACAAGGAAAAACGAAAAAAAAACTAATCATCTTCCTTATAGGGTTGCACAATAAGCCTCAATGCTGCGGTGCGTCCTTAGCATCTGCTGCGGGACCCTTCACAGAAGAAAAAGAAAAGAAAAAACAACCAAATCATACGCAATGTTAAAACACAACATGCCATCACTTTGCACAAAGTCCGACATGTTTCGGTGCACTAGTACAGCGGTATTCAACATTTTTTGTTCGCGTACCCTCAGATATAATTTATCTTCGACTTTGTACCCCGAAAGTTGTTGGTGCATAATTCAAGTTATACACAGTCTATAATCTACATCTAAAATAAGTTAAATAAATTACATCCAAAATAATGTATTAAATAATAAGTTTTAAATGAGAAAAGGGAGTCAAGCTATTAAATAACAAATATATTATTGCCTATCGTATAAAAATTAATAAAGGAACAAAGGTATTTTAGCAAACAAAATTATATGCACTATGTGGAATAAAATGAAACTAGCCGCCCAGATAAGAATCACATAAAGGAGAGAGAGAGAGAAAAAAAAATTGCGCTCCCAAATCGCATGTCCTTGCGTCCGGGTCTCTTGTGACTAACCCTAAATCTGGCCCTGATGATTCAGTGTTTATCATGAAATAATATATTTATCTATTTTTTTTTAATTTTACGTACCCCTTAAGATGTCTTCGCGTACCCCCAGGGGTACGCGTACCCCAGGTTGAGTACCACTGCACCAGTACACCACATAAGGGGGAACACATTTAACACTTAAAACACACAAGGCCAGTTGTTAAAATGTTAATTAAAACATTATTATTTACAGCACCAGATGTTGACGCAATATGTTGAACTCTGTCTTGTAATAGTTGTTGGTGCTTTGAAGATTATTTATGCAAAGTCAGACAGTCAGACAGACAGCCAGTCAGTCATACAGACAGTCAGACTTATTCAGTCAGTCAGACTCATTCAGTCAGTCAGACAGTCAGTCAGATTCATTCATTCAGTCAGTCACATTCATTCAGTCAGACAGTCAGTCAGATAGGCAGTCAGACTCATTCATTCAGTCAGACAGTCAGTCAGACTCATTCATTCAGTCAGACAGTCAGTCAGATTCATTCATTCAGTCAGTCACATTCATTCAGTCAGACAGTCAGTCAGATAGGCAGTCAGGCTCATTCATTCAGTCAGACAGTCAGACAGATAGCCAGTCAGACAGACAGTCAGACAGTGCGACCTGTCATACGCCCTCTTTCCATTCACATCCCACAGCCACCAAGACGCAAGCAACTGTACGTGTCTCGATCTGCTCCACTGTGCAAGTTTGCAATAACAACAGAACGTTACGATCGTACGGTATCTGTAACTTTGCAGGACGAAGCCCATACTAGGCCGAACAGTGCAACGTGACGCTTGTATCTGCAAAGCTGCATGTCACGACGGGTCACTTGTTAGTGAGCAATAACCTTCAATGTACCAACAACTTTTACAAGACGTACGTCAACATACTGCGTCAAGGTGTGGTAGCTTAAATAATGGTGTTTTAATGAACATTTTAACAACTGGCCTTGTGTGTTTTAAGTGTTAAATGTGTTCCCCCTGAAGATGATGTACTGGTGCACCGAAACATGTCTGGGTTTATGTAAAGTGATGGCATATTGTGTTTTGACATTGTGTATGAGTTGGTGTTAATATATATTGTTGTAACGCTGCGTCTTGTTCATAAAAACCAGTCAGTTAATGTTGTACAGTGAAATAATCGCTGTTTGTTCTGAGATCCACACAAAACACATAAATACAGTCCGTACCGCGCAGTAAACACACTCCGTCTCAGTTATACAAACCAGTCAGTTAATGTTGTACAGTGAAATAATCGCTGTTTGTTCTGAGATCCACACAAAACACATAAATACAGCTCGTACCGCGCAGTAAACACACTCCGTCTCAGTTACACAAACCAGCCAGTTAATGTTGTACAGTGAAATAATCGCTGTTTGTTCTGAGATCCACACAAAACACATAAATACAGTCCGTACCGCGCAGTAAACACACTCCGTCTCAGTTACACAAACCAGTCAGTTAATGTTGTACAGTGAAATAATCGCTGATTGTTCTGAGATCCACACAAAACACATAAATACAGCTCGTACCGCGCAGTAAACACACTCCGTCTCAGTTACACAAACCAGCCAGTTAATGTTGTACAGTGAAATAATCGCTGTTTGGTCTGAGATCCACACAAAACACATAAATACAGTCCGTACCGCGCAGTAAACACACTCCGTCTCAGTTACACAAACCAGCCAGTTAATGTTGTACAGTGAAATAATCGCTGTTTGTTCTGAGATCCACACAAAACACATAAATACAGTCCGTACCGCGCAGTAAACACACTCCGTCTCAGTTACACAAACCAGCCAGTTAATGTTGTACAGTGAAATAATCGCTGTTTGTTCTGAGATCCACACAAAACACATAAATACAGTCCGTACCGCGCAGTAAACACACTCCGTCTCAGTTACACAAACCAGCCAGTTAATGTTGTACAGTGAAATAATCGCTGTTTGTTCTGAGATCCACACAAAACACATAAATACAGTCCGTACCGCGCAGTAAACACACTCCGTCTCAGTTACACAAACCAGCCAGTTAATGTTGTACAGTGAAATAATCGCTGTTTGTTCTGAGATCCACACAAAACACATAACTACAGTCCGTACCGCGCAGTAAACACACTCCGTCTCAGTTACACAAACCAGCCAGTTAATGTTGTACAGTGAAATAATCGCTGTTTGTTCTGAGATCCACACAAAACACATAAATACAGTCCGTACCGCGCAGTAAACACACTCCGTCTCAGTTACACAAACCAGCCAGTTAATGTTGTACAGTGAAATAATCGCTGTTTGTTCTGAGATCCACACAAAACACATAACTACAGTCCGTACCGCGCAGTAAACACACTCCGTCTCAGTTACACAAACCAGCCAGTTAATGTTGTACAGTGAAATAATCGCTGTTTGTTCTGAGATCCACACAAAACACATAAATACAGTCCGTACCGCGCAGTAAACACACTCCGTCTCAGTTACACAAACCAGCCAGTTAATGTTGTACAGTGAAATAATCGCTGTTTGTTCTGAGATCCACACAAAACACATAAATACAGTCCGTACCGCGCAGTAAACACACTCCGTCTCAGTTACACAAACCAGCCAGTTAATGTTGTACAGTGAAATAATCGCTGTTTGTTCTGAGATCCACACAAAACACATAAATACAGTCCGTACCGCGCAGTAAACACACTCCGTCTCAGTTACACAAACCAGCCAGTTAATGTTGTACAGTGAAATAATCGCTGTTTGTTCTGAGATCCACACAAAACACATAACTACAGTCCGTACCGCGCAGTAAACACACTCCGTCTCAGTTACACAAACCAGTCAGTTAATGTTGTACAGTGAAATAATCGCTGATTGTTCTGAGATCCACACAAAACACATAAATACAGCTCGTACCGCGCAGTAAACACACTCCGTCTCAGTTACACAAACCAGCCAGTTAATGTTGTACAGTGAAATAATCGCTGTTTGGTCTGAGATCCACACAAAACACATAAATACAGTCCGTACCGCGCAGTAAACACACTCCGTCTCAGTTACACAAACCAGCCAGTTAATGTTGTACAGTGAAATAATCGCTGTTTGTTCTGAGATCCACACAAAACACATAAATACAGTCCGTACCGCGCAGTAAACACACTCCGTCTCAGTTACACAAACCAGCCAGTTAATGTTGTACAGTGAAATAATCGCTGTTTGTTCTGAGATCCACACAAAACACATAAATACAGTCCGTACCGCGCAGTAAACACACTCCGTCTCAGTTACACAAACCAGCCAGTTAATGTTGTACAGTGAAATAATCGCTGTTTGTTCTGAGATCCACACAAAACACATAAATACAGTCCGTACCGCGCAGTAAACACACTCCGTCTCAGTTACACAAACCAGCCAGTTAATGTTGTACAGTGAAATAATCGCTGTTTGTTCTGAGATCCACACAAAACACATAAATACAGTCCGTACCGCGCAGTAAACACACTCCGTCTCAGTTACACAAACCAGCCAGTTAATGTTGTACAGTGAAATAATCGCTGTTTGTTCTGAGATCCACACAAAACACATAACTACAGTCCGTACCGCGCAGTAAACACACTCCGTCTCAGTTACACAAACCAGCCAGTTAATGTTGTACAGTGAAATAATCGCTGTTTGTTCTGAGATCCACACAAAACACATAAATACAGTCCGTACCGCGCAGTAAACACACTCCGTCTCAGTTACACAAACCAGCCAGTTAATGTTGTACAGTGAAATAATCGCTGTTTGTTCTGAGATCCACACAAAACACATAAATACAGTCCGTACCGCGCAGTAAACACACTCCGTCTCAGTTACACAAACCAGCCAGTTAATGTTGTACAGTGAAATAATCGCTGTTTGTTCTGAGATCCACACAAAACACATAAATACAGTCCGTACCGCGCAGTAAACACACTCCGTCTCAGTTACACAAACCAGTCAGTTAATGTTGTACAGTGAAATAATCGCTGTTTGTTCTGAGATCCACACAAAACACATAAATACAGCTCGTACCGCGCAGTAAACACACTCCGTCTCAGTTACACAAACCAGCCAGTTAATGTTGTACAGTGAAATAATCGCTGTTTGTTCTGAGATCCACACAAAACACATAAATACAGTCCGTACCGCGCAGTAAACACACTCCGTCTCAGTTATACAAACCAGTCAGTTAATGTTGTACAGTGAAATAATCGCTGTTTGTTCTGAGATCCACACAAAACACATAAATACAGCTCGTACCGCGCAGTAAACACACTCCGTCTCAGTTACACAAACCAGCCAGTTAATGTTGTACAGTGAAATAATCGCTGTTTGTTCTGAGATCCACACAAAACACATAAATACAGTCCGTACCGCGCAGTAAACACACTCCGTCTCAGTTATACAAACCAGTCAGTTAATGTTGTACAGTGAAATAATCGCTGTTTGTTCTGAGATCCACACAAAACACATAAATACAGTCCGTACCGCGCAGTAAACACACTCCGTCTCAGTTACACAAACCAGCCAGTTAATGTTGTACAGTGAAATAATCGCTGTTTGTTCTGAGATCCACACAAAACACATAAATACAGTCCGTACCGCGCAGTAAACACACTCCGTCTCAGTTATACAAACCAGTCAGTTAATGTTGTACAGTGAAATAATCGCTGTTTGTTCTGAGATCCACACAAAACACATAAATACAGTCCGTACCGCGCAGTAAACACACTCCGTCTCAGTTATACAAATCAGTCAGTTAATGTTGTACAGTGAAATAATCGCTGTTTGTTCTGATATCCACACAAAACACATAAATACAGTCCGTACCGCGCAGTAAACACACTCCGTCTCAGTTATACAAACCAGTCAGTTAATGCTGTACAGTGAAATAATCGCTGTTTGTTCTGAGATCCACACAAAACACATAAATACAGTCCGTACCGCGCAGTAAACACACTCCGTCTCGGTTATACAAACCAGTCAGTTAATGTTGTACAGTGAAATAATCGCTGTTTGTTCTGAGATCCACACAAAACACATAAATACAGTCCGTACCGCGCAGTAAACACACTCCGTCTCAGTTATACAAAGCAGTCAGTTAATATTGTACAGTGAAATAATCGCTGTTTGTTCTGAGATCCACACAAAACACATAAATACAGTCCGTACCGCGCAGTAAACACACTCCGTCTCAGTTATACAAACCAGTCAGTTAATGCTGTACAGTGAAATAATCGCTGTTTGTTCTGAGATCCACACAAAACACATAAATACAGTCCGTACCGCGCAGTAAACACACTCCGTCTCAGTTATACAAAGCAGTCAGTTAATATTGTACAGTGAAATAATCGCTGTTTGTTCTGAGATCCACACAAAACACATAAATACAGTCCGTACCGCGCAGTAAACACACTCCGTCTCAGTTATACAAACCAGTCAGTTAATGCTGTACAGTGAAATAATCGCTGTTTGTTCTGAGATCCACACAAAACACATAAATACACTGTGTGGGCAGAACGTAGAATTTGTGAATGTTAAACCTGGTGGTACATATAGTAACCACTGGGCTTTACGGCTTAAAATAGTCTGTCCCAGGAGAGAATACTGTAACCGCAGACATTATATCAGTTATCTAATAACATATCAACTGAAGAAGTTATGTAGTGTAGTGCATGGTTAAAGCCAGAACCTGAATATTAAATTCGCAAAAATTCCGAACAAAAGTTTCACAATGTATGACAGGCTTACAGGTTAGGACTGTCACAAAACCGATCACGGATTCGAATTCTACTAAGACAGTGGAATAAGTCAAGAACGGCGTTGATGTCAACAACTTGCAATGGGAAGATCCCATGTCCAAATTTTCCCAAACACAAATTTTTTGTCTCAGAATTCCGCATTGTAAAATGCCGTAAGGCAAAAAGAAAACGATTAAGGCCTAAGAAGTGTAATTAGGGAGAAGGAAGGGACAGCTTTCGTGACCCACTTTAGTATACTCTCACCAGAGTTCTCTGAAGACATTTATATAAAAGAGTGTCATGTGAAGTTTTAAGGCAACTACCTCGCCAGTTTGCCAAGCTGCTGCTAATCAACTGGTTTACACTCGGCTCGATACTTTGCTGGTTGCTAGATTACTCAACAATGCTGAATCGACTTCAAAGGCTATTAATGAAGATAGAGGCCGCAGGTTCCTCCGAAACGTCAGTAAATTTATAACGGACCACAAGGCGTCACAGCTCAAAAGACAGTATTCTTCGTAAAATATACTTTCATAAATAAATATTTCTCATCGATGCCATGACGGAATCAGTGAGATGCCATAACATGACCATCGATGCCATGTCGGAATCAGTGAAATGCCATAACATGACCATCGATGCCATGTCGGAATCAGTGAGATGCCATAACATGACCATCGATGCCATGTCGGAATCAGTGAGATGCCATAACATGACCATCGATGCCATGTCGGAATCAGTGAGATGCCATAACATGACCATCGATGCCATGTCGGAATCAGTGAGATGCCATAACATGACCATCGATGCCATGTCGGAATCAGTGAGATGCCATAACATGACCATCGATGCCATGTCGGAATCAGTGAGATGCCATAACATGACCATCGATGCCATGTCGGAATCAGTGAGATGCCATAACATGACCATCGATGCCATGACGGAATCAGTGAGATACCATAACATGACCATCGATGCCATGTCGGAATCAGTGAGATGCCATAACATGACCATCGATGCCACGACGGAATCAGTGAGATGCCATAACATGACCATCGATGCCATGTCGGAATCAGTGAGATGCCATAACATGACCATCGATGCCATGTCGGAATCAGTGAGATGCCATAACATGACCATCGATGCCATATCGGAATCAGTGAGATGCCATAACATGACCATCGATGCCATGACGGAATCAGTGAGATACCATAACATGACCATCGATGCCATGACGGAATCAGTGAGATGCCATAACATGACCATCGATGCCATGTCGGAATCAGTGAGATGCCATAACATGACCATCGATGCCATGTCGGAATCAGTGAGATGCCATAACATGACCATCGATGCCATATCGGAATCAGTGAGATGCCATAACATGACCATCGATGCCATGTCGGAATCAGTGAGATGCCATAACATGACCATCGATGCCATGACGGAATCAGTGAGATGCCATAACATGACCATCGATGCCATGTCGGAATCAGTGAGATGCCATAACATGACCATCGATGCCACGACGGAATCAGTGAGATGCCATAACATGACCATCGATGCCATGTCGGAATCAGTGAGATGCCATAACATGACCATCGATGCCATGTCGGAATCAGTGAGATGCCATAACATGACCATCGATGCCATATCGGAATCAGTGAGATGCCATAACATGACCATCGATGCCATGACGGAATCAGTGAGATACCATAACATGACCATCGATGCCATGACGGAATCAGTGAGATGCCATAACATGACCATCGATGCCATGTCGGAATCAGTGACATGCCATAACATGACCATCGATGCCATGACGGAATCAGTGAGATCCCATAACATGACCGTTTTTACATTGACAAAACATGGCCAAACCTTACGGACTTCATGTCAAGCGTAGTCAACGGACAGAAATCTCAGCTATCAAAAACCAAGTGACAGCATAATGTAACAGACTATGAAAAAGTATCGTTTTTTTTGAGCCAAAACAAAAATTAAACTCCGCCGCAACTAAACTAAGAAACAAACACCGCGGTATCAAATACAGCCGAACTCGGTTATAACGTCATTATAGGGACTGAATATATTGTGTCGTTATAAACGAGTGTTGTTCTAACCGAGGACTATAATGTTATGGTTAACAGTGAGGAATTAATTGGTACTACAGGATATCTGACGCTATAAACGGGATGTCACACAAACCGATGTCGTTATAACCGGGTTCGGCTGTATATATTTTCTTTGCTACAGCATTTGCACTTAATAGACGGGGCATACAGCAAGCATAGGGGAGACTAGAAGTATATGAAACATTTCAGTCTTAATATCCGAAAGAAAGAGACAACTTGCGAGACTAAGACATAAATAGCATTAAAATTAGTAATAAAAATAGAACGTGAGGGTGTTGCTTGCATTGGTCTGGCTTAGAACATTATTCAGGTGTGTGTACCTGTGAACACAGTAGCCTACTTAGCATTCAGGTACTATAATAGCTAGAGAATATTTTATGCAGGTAAACAACTGTTAACATTTCAAAAAGTACTCTGCTTCATCGAGTCAGATATGCACACACATTTCGTGAATATAGGTTAAGTATGGCTTTATTCACTCAGGACCACAGAGCAAGTGAAGTTCGTGTACTGTTATTAATTAGCGTAATTAACCAGTATTATGTGCGGAATAAGCGAATAATAGGATAATGTGTGCGTGAGTACCCCTCAATATCAGCGACTGTAACATATTACTACTTCAAGACCACTTCACGTTCAAAAGTTACAAGTCTACCGCTTAAATTACGGTCTATAAACTTGGCGGATTAAAGAATGCCTCACGCTGGAATGACTACAGCACCATATTACATCCCTGTACATGCAATGAAGGCACACAGGAAAAGTAGAGGTATACCTCCATGCATTCTTAACCTCGGCATCAGACGGAGGTGAGTGGCTAACTTCATGGCCCTACCGCTTTACCTCCGAGAAAGACACAGTTTCCACTCAATAGGGGGCTGGGTGGGCCCCAGAGCCCCTCTAAGCGTTTCTAACAAGAGAAAAATCTCTTGCCCTTACCGGAGTTCGAACTCCGAACCACCCAACCCATAATCTAGTCGCTATACAGACTGCACTACCCCGACTCCCAACATTATATACAGGGTGTATCTAAATTTCTTAGACACAATGTAGGAGCAAATTTCCCATACCAAAACAAGGAAAAAAGTTCACATGAATAGACAGACATCCGCATACAGTTTTAGAGGTACAACCCCCACGTTCGCCCGACCTCAATCCTTTAGATTTTCATCTGTGGGGACACTTAAAGATCCTAGTGTATTCAGTTCCAAATGAAAAATTAAGAGACACTTCACGAACGCATTTTTTATGCCTGTCAAACCATTCGCAACCGCCCCGGGACCTTTGAATGGGTGCAACAATCTATTATCAGATGGGCCCATGCCCACATTGATTTAGGTGGAGGGCATTTTGAGCATTTGTTGTGAATTGTGACTTGATATACAACAATAATTCAACAGTTATTAAATTTGGAATGTCAATTATAAATGTATGATTTCAGTTGTAATTCAAATATTGTATAGTTAAGGTATTTATTGTTGAATGTAATATTTAAATTAACTTCAAAAAAACACTAATTTCCGAAGATATGTTTCTATGAACTTTCTCTTCTGTTTTAATGTGAACAACTCACTCTTCAAATTTGTCCAAGAATTTCAGATACACTCAACTGCGCTAATTGACTTTTAGACATACATAAACACGAGATCTGCGCTCTTCTGGGATATTACGCAGCGTCGAGTGGTAAAGGATTACCACTCGACGCTGCGTAATCCCCCAGAAGAGCGCACCTCATCAACATCGCGGCGTAAGCCTGGAATCAGGGATAAAACATAAGCTTCCTAGACGTTACATTTGTACAGAAAACATATTAACAACTTCTTATTCTAATGAACAGAACGTAAAAGTGTTATTCTAAGTCTAACGTATTAATTTGCTAAACTTTCTGAATGCGTGGTTTCATCGCTAGAAAACATCAAACTGACGTCATAAGGTCAGTGTGATTGTTTACGCGCTAATATGGGTATTGAATTGATGCTAGTAATGGAATGTCCATAGCGAAACGTCACGTGTTGACTGCTGACCAACTCATACAGAAATCATTACCGACTGAAAGCTTGATGACCTAATTGACCTAACTTTTGCCTGTAATTACATATAACTAGCGAGACAGGCATGGACATAACGAATAATAATACTCACATGAGCATTCGAAAATTTAAAGTAATTCAGGCACGTTTTTGGTTCCCCCCCCCCCCCCCCCCCCCCCCCCCCGATTTTTTAAAAATCTACTACATGCAGAAAAAAAAATACGTCCTTGAATCTGATAAAAATTAAGTCCTGGATATTTCAAGTAGCTCAACTTTAAGCCAGATTTGCGGTACGCACGAATTTCGTCCATTAAAGGTATAGAATGTACCCTACAAAAACGCAGCTCCTACTGTAAACAATTTATCTTATTGTTATTTTTTCAAAGGTACCAATAATGTAATATGCTATGTGTAAATACAGCAGATGCTCAAAATGTCCCCCCCCCTCCCCTCAGTCTCTTCAAAGAACAATGGTCTTACAATCTTTAATCTTAATCACCGTGCATTTCCACTATTTAAGACAAACACCAACAAAATGCACAAATTATAAGGTGCAAATTATCTCCTTATATCATATTTTACCCTACGCGTTTCAGCTCTTCGTGAGCCATCATCAGGGGTTTTTTACTCTTATAAAGTGCTTTACAAATGCTGCATCTGTTGATGACACTTTTTAAATTTTGGAGAGCAGATTTGTAAAGCACTTTATAAGAGTAAAAAACCCCTGATGATGGCTCACGAAGAGCTGAAACGCGTAGGGTAAAATATGATATAAGGAGCATAATTTGCACCTTATAATTATATATATAGACCAACAAATATTGCACTTTTTTTATATATATGTATTGTAAACCCTACATATGTTTCGGCTGTGCTTTAGCCATCATCAGGGGTTTCTCTTGAAGCGTCCACTAACTGTATCTCTCACTACATTGTCCTTTATTCCTATTGGTTTCTTAATAACCAGTCACTATGCATTGTGTAGGACAATGTAGTGAGAGATACAGTTAGTGGACGCTTCAAGAGAAACCCCTGATGATGGCTAAAGCACAGCCGAAACATATGTAGGGTTACAATACATATATAAAAAAAAAGTGCAATATTTGTTGGTCTATATATATAATTATCTCAAACATGCACGGTATGTACAACTTTAAAGTGATAATTGCACCTTATAATTTGTGTATTTGTTGATGTTTGTCTTAAATGGTCTTACAATTCGTTTTCGAGACACTGCGCATTAACAGCCAATTTTGACGAATGCAGAGGGTTTTCAGCACTCAATATTCTACTGTTTACACTATTATATATCCACCCCAAGTGCAACCACACTTCGTCCGTAACAAACAAACGATCTAACACACAAACCCTTCTTCCGAAACAGTCGTGACGCCAATAACAGAATTACCGCGCAACTGGTAGCCAACGTTAACTGAAGCAAGACAGTGCACCTGTGCTGAACGACTCGGCAAATGTTGGAGGTGTCCATCGCGGCTGGTTGGCTGCTTCTTATGTGCTTGTTTGAGTATTCATATATGTCTGATCTTTGTGTTGCATCTTATACGGAACACCCTGTATTTGAACCTTACAATCGTACCTCACAGTAAACACTTGCAGTTTCCATAACACAGACCAGTAAATGTCGTACACGGTACTTATTTCCTTTTTGTTCTGGTGAACACGTGGAAGACACCGAGATGGTATAAATTTTGATTTGTGATGTAAAAGCAGGCGTGTTACATATAATGAGTGCGTTTTATAGGGTTGACACCAAAGATATAACATAAATACGGACATCTTTGATCGTTTGTTGTCGTAAATGGTACAGCAATATGGCAGTTACGATTTACCCCTGACCATCTACCACCTTCACAGCATACAAACACAGGAATGTAATTAGCTCGAGATCTCGCCCTGAAGATGGGATCATGAAGCTATAAGCATCAAAGCGTGCAAGTCGAACATACGGCAAGATCTACACTTCTGTTTCCTTAATTAATTCAACAGATCATGAAATAAAATTAACTACCAAGTCAAGGGTAGAGATAATGGAAGGAGGAATCTTCCACCGTACGATGTCAGATAACGCACAGTTAACCTACTACGAATAACTTGGCAACTGACCTAGATTATTCAACACATTTAACCGCATCAATTCCTATTATTTGATTAATTTTGAATCACTTCGTTTTACACTCTATTTAATTAGGACATGTTTTTAGGCGGAGGCACGCGGTGGCGCAGTTGGTTGAGGAACTAGAAGCCGGAAGGTCGCGGGTACGATTCCCGATGGTGTCACTGCAATTTTTCATTGACTTAATCCTTCCGGCCGCACTATGGCCCTGGGGTCGACACAGCCTCTAACAGAAATGAGTACCAGGAATATTTCCTGGGGGTAAAGGCGGCCGGTACGTAGGGTTAACAACCTTAACACATTCATGTGCCGATTGTCTAGAAATCTGGGAGCCTCAACCTCCTGGAACCCACAGGGCCTGTCCTGGCCTGTAATGGGATTGCATATTTTTAGACAGTCTCTGAACAAAGAGCATAAAACTGAACACACAACATAGACAATTTCTAATCAGTCCACCGGTGTTTGCATACATTCGAGTTTGGAAACTTTCTCAATCGATTCCATTGTCAGTAGAAGTTCATTTTGGGTCCAATCTGTCAAACAGCTCAATATCCGACAAAATACAAGTCGCTCACGTTGAAATTCACTGATTTCCCCCCCTGTAAAACAAATCATAGTCCGATATTATGCAGTCTGAAGCGTTACCTAATACAGTGGGCCCTATGTTTCATATTCACTAAAATACAATGTATGAAGTTTTCCTCTCCTTCTACCTAAACCGCAAATACAATAAAATGAATGTAACAACTAAAATCGCGAAATAATTATTTGTAAAATACGAATACTGAAAATATGTATACATTTATCGGTTCTTCTCCATTGAATTTTCATTTCCACTAATGCTATACCGGGATATCGTATTCGGTATAGCGACTCGCTACGGGTTGGACGGTCTGAGGATCGAATCCCGGTAGGGGGGCCAGATTTTCCGCACCAGTCCAGGATCGGCACCGGGGCCCACCTAGCCTCCTGTACAATGGGTACCGGGTTTCTTTACCGGGGGTAAAGCGACCGGGGTGTAGCATTGATCACCCACCCCCATCTAGTGTCGAGGTTAAAGAAAGAGTACAGCCTGTTCCTTTATCATCTCTTACCTTTCTACTAATGCAGCACTGTTACAGTACAGCGGGTGTCAGTGGCACATTGTGACAACGTTTGATATCGTTTAATCCCACATAAACACAATTTTCGTGCTTTAATTAATTTGCAATAATGAAAAATTTCAGGTTCAGATGGAGTAACATATTAACATCACTCAAAAACCGATTACATGATAGGACTAAGAATACTAACAACAGAAATATGTCAACTGTAAGAACTTGATGAAATTTAGAGAGATGTTACAAATGTTAAAAACTGCCTTTTCCGGATACGTATATTCGTGACAAAAAGTGCTTTACGAAATGATAATTTTAAGACGACGAGACCAATATTTATGTACGACCTTAGTTTATTTGCTAATCTACATATTTTTCTTTTCCATGTCGCAACAGCATGGGGCAGGGCCTCCTCATTATCGAGGATTCACGATCACACACTTTAGACCTCTACCTTGACAATCACCCCCAAACACTCACACACACATGACAGACATCCATGCCCTAGGGGGATTCGAACCCACAATCCCAGCAAGCGAGCGGCTGAAGACCGACGCCTTAGACCGCGCGGCCACTGGGATCGTCACATGTTCATAACAGAATACAAAATTAGACACTTTTTCTATCCTCCAAACTCACTGCCTCGCAATATTAAATTTTAAGATATACTGTCTCGTGCACAGCACTAACATTTGTTAAGTACGAAAGTCCAAGGAAAGAAACAAATTTGTTAAGTCCAGTTTACTAAAATATGGGGAAATACAATTGATCAACTCACACCACAAATGCACCAAATCAAGTTTTGTCACTGATTTCTTTATTAAAAGATTACCCCAATACGCATTTCGACACTTCTTATTGCCATCTCAGGGGGTCGTTGGAGTTTGTACATAGACCGATGTTGTTGAGTTACATCAGAACAGTTGAGTCAGTATTCGTTATTACCACTTTGTATAAAATTGTACAATAGTAGCGCTGTTAAATTGCTAAAATTAATGGTAGTTCAATATAATATACCACACTGTTTTACTATTAATTTTAGCAATTTAACAACACTACTATTATACAATTTTATACAAAGTGGTAATAACGAATATTGACGCAACTGTTCTGATGTAATTTAAGAACATCGGTCTATGTACAAACTCCAACGACCCCCTGACTGATGGCAATATAGAAGTGTCCGAAATGCGTATTGGGGTAAACTTTTAATAAAGAAATCAGTGAAAAACTTGTTTTGGTGCATTTGTTGCTGTGAGTTAATCGATTGTATAAAAATGCACGGTAAATATAACGTGAAGATGGGGAAATACATCACGGATTGCACAATGTGTATTATTTGCTCAAGCACTGTACTTAGAAATTGGCATCTGTATTAGACTCAGATTGTGCTGTAAAATATTTTGTAACTTAGAATACTAATGTAAGCTCGGCTTCCTGCAGCGTTGTTTCATTCAGTAGGCTTACACCCATAAAAATGCGGAATATTTCTTTGAAATAGCCAAAACTGTGACCTCTCCAATTCCTGTTCATCGTACATATAACTCTAACCTCTCATCCGACAATTGACCTCTTAACTTCTGAAAATAACCAAAGAGATTGAGAAGTTTTCGGTGTAGGACAATACAACCCAAAGGCTTTATTGGATTCAAAGACAGGTTTAAGTCGATCATGTCCGGCTGAGGTATACAGGCAGAACTGATGATCAAAATCACGTTGTACACTGAGCCTATGCTCTCGGTCGGAATCACTATAGTACTTGCAAACTCTGACTGCACAATATTTGTAATTTGCACAAAATTTTGGGGAGCTAGCAGCCGGTCACCCCCCAAACACGGGTCAACCTCTCACTGTTCATACTGCAAATGGCAGTGTGTTGACATAACGGTACAGCTTGTAGCTGCACAGTAGGATTTCCAATAGAATCCGTAGGATGAGACAGCTGTTTGGCCAATTAATTCCGTGCGTATAGACCAATAATTTTACTCGGACATTTACATGTATAATTCCGGGTTTCCAAATGTTCATATAAATAACTCTATATATACACCATTAAATACACTGATGGGACTGTAATAAATCTCAGGGCATTTAAATGTTAATGCTGCCACATGGGGGCAAGATAAAGACAGAATAAGAGAAAGCAGAAAACAGAAAACGTAAGGAGAAAATGAAACGGAAAAGAGAGCATAAAGAATTAGTGAAGGAGGAAATTAACAGTGGAAGATGAGGAAGGAAAACGAGGAGAAGAAAAAGGAGGGAAATTGAAGAAAAAATAGGAGCTAATAAAGAAGCAGGATGAAGGTAAGAAATAAAGAAGAAAATGGAGAAAGAAATAAAGAACTGCAATATTTCAAAGAGAAAAAAAAAGAGGATAAAGAGAAAACGAAAGAGAAGAGACCAAGGAAATTAAATATTGGGAAGAAATAAAAGAGGTAGAATTGGGAAAAGAGCAAGAATGACACGAGTTAAACAAATGAAAGCATGAAGGGGAAAACCGTTTACGTGAGAGGAAAAGCTACAAGAGTAAAAAAAAACAAACAAAACACAGAACAAGCCGTAATACAAATCATGGATCAACGCACAGGCAGTTCGTATTGTCTGTAGGCAATGCGTTTCTAAATTAACATTCAGAAGAAATTGTTTTGTATTTAAATTTACACAGCCTGTTTTGTTTAACTGTATTACACAGCCTGTTTTGTATTTACACAGCCTGTTTTGAAATATTTAACACAAGCCTGTTTTGTATTTACACAGCCTGTTTTGTATTTACTGTTTTCCCTGGAACACGTTTTAAACTTTTGATTACAGCTTTTTGAATTTATTTCCTGGTTCTTCCATTTTACTTTACTCATGCATACTACACTTAGCAGAAATTGTTATTTTACAATTACGTTCCGCACTTCCGTTTCTTATCCACAACACCCGTATTAATATTCACTCCTAGGTAAAGGTAAAGCAACCCCATTACAGGCCTAGACAGGCCCTGAGGGGTCCAGGAGGTTGAGGCTCCCAGATTTGTAGACAATCGGCACATGAATGTGGTAAGGTTGTCAGCCCTACGCACCGGCCGCCTTTACCCCCCAGGAAATATTCCTGGTACTCATTTCTGTTAGAGGCTGAGTTGACCCCAGGGCCATAGTGCGACCGAATTAATTCCAATGACACCATCGGGAATCGAACCCGCGACGTTCCGGTTTGTAGCATAGTGCCTCAACCAACTACGCCATCGCGTGCCCCCAATATTCACTCCTAGAGGCACAATATTCAGGTTTTCCTGTCCCCCACCAGGCAAATTCCGGGATGATACCGAAAATTGTGTAACGACTGCCTTTTACCACTTCATTTACATTTCACCATTCACTAAACATTTACACTATATATGATATAATACAATATAATATAATAAATATAATATAATACATAACATAACATTAGTATAATATACTTAAATTTTTCCCCTATGGCTCGACAGCCCTATATAGGCCTGGGCCTACCTCGTTTCGTCGAGGCTTCACGATCACACACTTTAGACACACACAGTCGGCAGGACTCCTCTGACGAGTGATCAGCCGCACACAACACTCACAAGAGACAGACATCCATGCCCCGGTGGGATTTTTTTTTTTTTTTTGCCTGTCCGGGTTTTTCCTTTGATCCATTTTGTACTGTTAAATCCTTTCGTCCTCAGTCACTTACGTTCCATGCTACGTCCTTACATCTAACACACACAAACATCCATGACCCCGATGGGATTCGAACCCACGATCCTAGTGAGCGAGCGGCCGCAGACCCACGCCTTAGACCGCACGGCCACTGCGATCGGCAGTATACTTAGACAACTAGACAAACAAACAAACAAACAAACTTAGTTATGCACGTTGTATTTGCCTGCTGATCAATAATCACGTATAATAATGAAGGAATTAGTTACTGTCAGACACAACTGGTGTATATTGTCTATGTATTTTATTCTGGCAACATGTTTCGACCAAATATGGTCATCTTCAGGCTAATAATATAAAATTCTTAAAAATTAATGTAAAAGCAATCCCATTACAGGCCTTGACAGACCCTTAGGGTCCCAGGAGGTTGAGGCTCCCAGATTTGTAGACAATCGACACATGAAGGTGGTAAGGTTGTCAGCCCTACGCACCGGCCGCCTTTACCCCCCAGGAAAATTCCTGGTACTCATTTCTGTTAGAGGCTGAGTCGACCCCAGGGCCATAGTGCGACCGAAACGATTATGTCAATGGAAAATTCCAGTGACACCATCGGGAATCGAACCCGCGAGTTCCGGTTTGTAGCGCAGTGCCTCAACCAACTGCGTCACCGCGTGCCCCAAAAATTAATGTACACATTGTTAATATCTTTTAAAACAATTGTATATTGTATTTTTCATGAATATGATATTATTGACCTGAGGATGACCATACTGGGTCGAAACACGTTGTCCGAATAAAGTATATAACATATACTAGTTATATTTGACATTAAGTAATTCCTCCATTAATGCAATCAACACAATGGGAAGACAAACGTAAGAGTCATCTATAATCAGTTAAAAGTCCCGCATGTTCCACGGACGAACCATTCATTTTCCATCACGCTGGGCTACCGCTTTGCATCATGCCTAACCCGACTGCAGGATCTCCACGTTCCCGTTTCATTGCGCTCCGCTATGATTGTATCTCGCCCTGCAGTAGCCTTCACGTTACCCAGCTGCATGTTTTAGTCAGCCCGCATGACGTGACACCGATTACTGTACAGGGCATACACAAAAGAATGGTGTGCGGTTTCAAAAGTGAATAAAAAATTTATGTCTCACATTACACGGGTACAACATACACCGTCAGCGGCGGCAACTGTCCAAGTTTCTCATGCGCTACCAGCAGTTCGCTTCTCATGCTTCTCATCCATGAAATTCGTGATCGGATAACGCATGCACTGCAGGCCATTACAGCGGACATGCTACACCGGGTCTGGGATGAGTTTGATTACCGTGTGGATGTGTGTCGTGTGACCCAGGGTGCATATATTGAAGGATTGTAATTACCAAACGAGAAACTTGGACAGTTGCCGCCGCTGACGGTGTATATTGTGCCCGTGTAAGGTGAGAAATACATTTTTTATTCACTTTGATACCGCACCATTCTTTTGTGTATGCCCTGTACTTGTTGCGTTCTGCTGCGTCACTTAAACAATAAAGTGTTACAACGAAATATCCTAACAGAGTTTTTATTGATGTCTACCAACAGAGTCTAGTTATGTTAAAGAGGATATTTCATAGAGATACCTCAAATTCTACTGACTCATTTTCGCAATGATGATAGCCTTCATGTAACAGAGGAAAGTGTCATCATCATTCTGTTTTTGACTTTGTCCTCCGTCTAAATTTTTTTTATGAAGCAAGATGTTTCGGAAGCAGAGCCGGCTTCCGAAACGTCGTGCTTCACTAAAAGATTAGATGATGGACAAAGTAAAAAAAAAAAAAAAAGATTATATCAGTGAGTCATACACCATTTTCTGAGTCCTAGAGAGTTGAGAGGAAAGTGAGATTTGGTAATCCTGAACAACAAACTAATTGATACTACAGGGTTATTAAATAAGAACACTTTCAAAAATGTATTCCTCGGTAACCAAGTAACAAGAACATCTAGTATGCACCAAATTGTACAGCTACCATTTTCTTTTTTTCTTTCAGATTTTAGTGCTTGAAAATTGTACGCACTTGCGCCACGAGGGGCACCAGTGTTCATCATGGCGAATCTAGTGTTCAGTTCTTTTATAATCACCCTGTGTTAACACCGAAACATTTTCTGCATAATTTAATGCAACGCTATAAATTCTTACAAACGCATCTTCTGCACCATGTTACAATTTGGGTCTAACCAGAAATAAGAGGATTTGTAATAAATCTCTCTCTATTTTGTCCATAAAGTAGTACAGAGTGACAAATTACACAACCAGCAAGACACATTTGATGTTACATTCAAATTATTCAAATTGACACACAACAACATTAAGCCTACCTGCAAAGTTACACTACCATTCAAATTAACTTACGAAGCTAAAGAGATGCGAAGGAAATTGTTTTGGTCATAACACAAAATAAGTCGTATGAATCAAGAAGAAAGTTTCGATGTGTAATACCTTCCAAAAATTGTCCAACAAAAAATGGCAACAAATAAACGAAGAAACAGCGTACAGAAAATTAATGGGCAAAGATAAGAAATTAGAGTTAGAAAATTTGGGTAAATTTTTATATAAAATAAAACGTAAATAGAAACATACAGGATAGTGTAGTAAATTTTTTGTAGAAGTGGGGAGAAGAAGAAGAAGAAATACCGTAAAATTTAAATAGAGATAGTGACAATTAATTATATAGAACATATAATTTAACATCATAAGATGAATACTAGAAACGTGTACTGGAAAACCCGCTGTTAACAGCCACATCCCTGGATAATATAATAATATAACTCGACTAATAAATGTATTCTGTATTCTGTATTCTGTAATACCTTCCAAAATGTGGAAAAACAATAGCCAAATATACAGAGTGTAGCAGAAGTCACTTGACACTCGATGTTTAACTACAGAGTCTAGTGCCAAGTGACTTTGCACTTTGCGCCACTCCGTATATACAAAGACGACAGCAATCTTTATGACATGATATTTGACGAGAAAACTGCGTGTGAAACGCGTTGTGATATAATTCATTTTGTCAGATAAAAAAACGCAAAATAAAATATGTTGGTAGAGTTACTTTCATTCAAAACCCGTCAAACATATCTGCCACACCCTGTATTATGAACCAGAGGTATATAACAGAAATTGAGCATATTTAGAAAATCAGACTCACAACCAACGGGTTGCCTACCGAGAATAATTTACGCTCCTCTATACGCATTCGTTCGACATGGGAATCGCATTTGTTCTAAAAATACGGGATGGGCACAGAGCGTCATGGGATATTTTATGCACGGGTTTATCTGCGCAAGACAAGGGATTTGACTGGACATCAGCTTTGGACTCTATTCTCTATGCACACACGACCAAATTTATCGGAGTGCATTGACGAATATTTCTGAATCAAAGCAGTAAGGTGAAAACTCTGACTTAAGAGGTATCAGCGCAGAGATTATTAACAAGGCCAATCCGATGAATATAACAAACAAATAACTAATTGGTGTAACATTATACATAAACAAATAAGAAGGATCAAATCAATAATCCAGTAAAGACAAAACACCAAAATTCTTCACGCAGAAACGAAGAATTACAGAACTTGCACTGATGGGGCCACTAGATAATATGAACCACAATCTATGTTTAGAAAACTCATAAACTATACTATCATAGGTCAACAACTGATTGAAATCTTCATAACAGCAGACCAGATATAGTTATGCTTGACAAAACCAGCAAAGAAGCACACTCAATAGACGCAGCAATTCCCAACAGTCACAGCCTTCACAGCACCATCACCGAGAAGCTACAGAAGTACACAGACTTGAAAGAAGAGCTTATACGAATATGGCAACTGAAAATGGCCTGTATAAATACCATTAGTACTATCCATAACGGGTATTATCCCCATTAATGTTATCCACAACGGGTATTATCCCCATTAGTACTATCCACAACGGGTATTATCCCCATTAGTACTATCCACAACGGGTATTATCCCCATTAGTACTATCCACAACGGGTATTATCCCCATTAGTACTATCCACAACGGGTATTATCCCCATTAGTACTATCCACAACGGGTATTATCCCCATTAGTACTATCCACAACGGGTATTATCCCCATTAGTACTATCCACAACGGTATTATCACAAACAAATTACACGAAAGTTTAAAGCTACTCAATCTCCGCCCTGCTCTATACATTCCAATGCACAAAGCAGTATACTTAACACATGCTGTATAGCCAGAACGTTTTTGGCAGAACAGTACATAAGTGCTTGGACACTGAGACCGGTACTTTTGTGAGAACCTGCTGAACCTCTGTTAATTCAGGATGATAATGATAATTACAATGATTATAATGACAACAATAATAATAATCTTAAAGAATTGTGCCTTTTGGCCTGTCCCGTCTTCATGGGAAACCATAAATCCCACATCTGGATGGCCAACAAGTCATTGGCCTGTAGGTTAATACAGTGAAAACCGCCTTAAACGGAACCAAGACATAATGAAGGCCTGTCTTTAGAGGAAAACTTTTAAAGTCACGAGGATCTAGAGACGCAAGGATCCAAACTTTAAGTACCTTCATGAAACGGAACCTACCTGCAACGTGAAACAAATTTCGGTGCCTTGCTGTTCCGTTATAGGCAGGTTTCACTCTACTACATGCATTTCCCCGTGCCCAAACAATCACACCGTAAAGGCGTTTACACAGAATTTTAAACATTTTTAAATTCGCTACACAAGTATGCCTACGCTCGTAGCGTTAGGTTCCGGCCTTCCTTAACCTCGGGATAATGTCTCCGCTAAGCAGTCGGATTATACAAGCTGGGTGGGCCCGATATATATAATGTGTTTGATGGTGAAGAAATGCCAACACCCTTACCAGAACACAACAGTCATTGCTTGAGTCATAGTGCTGTACTTTACTGACCTATCACCTCACATTATTGACCGTTACTTACTTTTAAACGTACGAGGTCTGTTCAAATAATTTCCGAACTTTTAAAATAGCGCGCCAATGCAAAAGCGCATCGCTTTCCGGCAAGTGGCGCAGCCTAGCTGTGATCTTCGGGAGTTATCTGCCGCAAGCCGCGTCATTCTATCTTGCTTAGTCATTGTGCTGGAGCGGTTTGTTTGACTCGTGCAGAGTGTCGTCTGCGAATTTTAACATGCCCGAAGGACATACGCGCAATCCCGAAAAACGCCTTCCAGGACTGTTTCCGGAAGTGTAAAAAACGTTGGGAGCGGTGTATCAACAGCCAAGGGGAGTACTTCGAAGGAGACAAAACTGAGTAGCTTGCAGGTGAGGCCAAAAAAAATATAAAAAAAAGTTCGGAAATTATTTGAACAGACCTCGTAAACTCTTGAAGTCAAATTGACTTCCTTATTCACACATACGACAGACAATAACATCTGATCAGCTACTGAAGTCATCAAGTGCTGAAGACTTTGTGATGATTCAGCCTCGGATTCTTGGAACCACGGGCCAAGGGTGGGTAATGAGAAGAGGGAACACCCTGCTCACGAATAGCATTAAAATAGAATCTTACGAGGACCAGCCGGTCATCGAACTCTTAATCCGAGAGGTAGAGAGAAAGTGATGTGTTAGAAATATCGTGTGTCGGCATGACGTGTCTCTTTTCAGTGCAAAGGCTGTTTACCGCGCGAGTCTGAGCAATCAACGTCTCGTAGCAATCCGTTGTTGTTCACCACATGTTTGCCAACCACAAGAATACGACGTGTTCTCATGTCTTCTACACATTAAATAAGCAATACTCAGGTACACGTTGGATAAATGTTGGAGTTTCGTACTACAGACGCCGATTCCAGATTCTGCATTTAAGTAACGCATTTTGTCATGATATACACATTCATGGTTTTATTCATGTCTGCAAAGAGCTGCCATAATCTACAATTACACAGATGTAACAAGTGACCGTATTATTGGAATAAGATAAAAATTATAAATAAAATAAATAAGGGAAGGCACTCGTTATGATTACGTAAAGAGGATGTCAAATATACAGGGTGTTTCTAAAATATGCGGCTGTATTTTAGATATGTGTTCTGTGAACCAAAACAAATAATAAACTTCACACAAACACGTGTGTCCTAGGGTCCTTTTTTTTCCGGTGTATGAACACTTTAAATATCAGAATATGAGAAGGGCAGCGTCATGTTTAACAGTATAAGGCGGACAGTTCGAGCAACTGTTGTGTACTGCATGAATTTGAAAGTGGCGATAACAATCCAGTCATCCTAAGGTGTCTGAAATGTGAAATGTTCTCGTTTTTGTAAATGTCTAAGGTGGTTATAATGAATAAACCAAGCGTCCTAAGACACAAGTATAAAGTTTTCCTTTTGGTTTAGTCCACAGACCACGTATCTAAAATATGACCGCCTATTTCAGAAACACCCTGTACAATGTTGAGCCTCTTAATTACCTATGGCACGTTTAAATAACAAGGGCGACACAATGCCTAGATTAGCGTGTTGGGCTTGTACTCCTTTGTACTGAATAACTCCCTGATGAAGGCACCCCGCTCCCGAAACATGTAGGAGTTTTATAATTGTTCTTGTAAAGTAAAAGTATAGTTCACCCTATAACAGGCCACGAAGGCCCAAAGGGGGAGTAGAGGTATAGCTCTACTCATTCTTGACCCCGGCGCTAGTTGGGGGTGGGTGGTCAGCACCACGCCCCGGCCGCTTTACCCCCGGGAAAGACCCGGTACCCATTGTATAGGAGGCTGGGTGGGCCCCAGGGCCGGTCTGGACGTATGCGAAAAATCTCGCCCCCACCGGGAATCGATCCCCGGACCGTCCAGCCCGTAGCGAGTCGCTATACCGACTGAGCTATCCCGGCCCATTGTTCTTGTATGTATGTTATTAAGTGCATAAGCTGGAAGATGTATTAACTATCTGAGTAGGTGCTAGATTAGGTTCAGCCTGAGGATTGGGATCGATCCTGTCCCCCGAAATGTGATGTTTTTATTTGTAACAAGGGACGGTGTACAAAGTCCATAAAGCAGTTGATTTTAATCAGTCATCATTCATGGCAAGCCATCTACATAACGGTTGCCATATTTCAGCAGTTACATCACCGCAATACCGGCCCAACCAGTCAAATGTCCATCACTTTCACCTTTCTTTCGCTCCAGGCCAGGGAACTCGGTGTCCTACTGTAGCCTGGGGAGCGAGGGGGGGGGAATGCATCTGGTTCGCACATCGCCTAACACTGGCACGTCTGTCACTAGAACATCCCAGCTGAAAGTAACCTGACAGGCAAACCTGTGCGAGTGTACTGGAATGAAGTGTGCAGTAAATTCATTTCCATCTGCATAAATGGACTTTGGTACGACTCTGCGAGTAATATAAACAAATATATATTATAATCACTCATCATTTGCGGGACACATTTCAGGATTCCAGAATATTTATAGCTACTAAATTTTATGTTCCGTAAACGGGAGGGTAATATTAAAATACGCTCGTTCGTTTCACAGTGAAAAATTGCTAAAATATAACTAAACTTTTAAACCCTCGTGGTAACTTTATGCACCAGCAGATTTAACAATAAAAAAAATTCTACACGCTGCCCACGCAGTATATTTGTATGTTCCATACCATTCTCAAAATAAACAGCCATTACTTCGCTACACAGTGTTAATGGGCTGCTATTTCTAATGGAAGAACATTGTGTTCTCTGTGAGGTACGAATTCAATCTTGATGTACAATGTAGATTCATTTTAGTTCTAGAATGAGTTCGATCTCAGGCCAGTCAATATGAGTCTTGTGGCTGACAAAGTGGCATTGGGACACGTTTTTCTCCGAATAATTCGATATTCCTCTGTCAGTATCATTCCGCTAGTGTTTCATACTCCATCTTCTAGGTATTCTTATCAGAAGGACAACTGGGCGAAGCCTGGGAACCTTCCTATAAATAAATGGTATTTCGGAAATCGGAAGCACTGGGAGGAAACATATTTTCACTTATAGTTTTATATGGTTTTTTTTTCCAATGGCTCGACAGCCCCTTGGGGGCCTAGGCCGCCTCATTTTTCACGGCTTCACGATCACACTCAGACACACCACACTCGGTAGGACTCCTCTGGACGAGTGATCAGCTGGTCGCAGAGACCTCTACCTGACAACACACAACACTCACAACAGACAGACATCCATGCCCTAGGCGGGATTCGAACCCACAATCCTAGTAAGCGAGCCTTAGACCGCGCGGCCACTGGGATCGGCACTTTTATGAGGGTTAGTATGCATTATCGCTATTGATACACTCTGCAGGAGAGTGTACCAATATGTGAAAATTTAATGAACGTTATATAATGCCAATATTATTTTACGACAAGCCATTATAATAATTACAATACCATTTCGTCAATTACATCACAGAACGCAGGTTACAGGCGACAATGCTTCATCACGCCTTAACACACAGAGAAGTGGGAATGTGAGAGGGAAAATGCACAAGTTTTCGTAAATTTAAAATAAGAACACTAAATTACTATTTCTGAATAAATATAATGAAACCTATCGGCTCATTTAATCATACAGGTCTAGGTGTGTGACTAAAGAAATACGTGATCCCAGCCTCCATGAAGTTCTAGGTTCATTCGTCATGTAGAATCCAGTAGTCCAACACGCGCGGTAAACAATTTCAACTTTCCACGTTAGTTTTCACTTGTCGTGACGGTCGCTGATGGTACAGACGACCGCCACACATGTAGAGCGGCTGTAGTGTGGGCTACGTTTAATAATCCGTGGCGGACAGCGGTGGGGGTACATATCCACCGTAGTGAAGGTCAGTTTCTTTATGACTTAACTGGTTTAAGACGAGGTCAAACAGTGGGGGTCTTGCCACCCTACGGTTTACATAACAGCACTGACTTTCTGGACCACTTTAGTGACTACCAGCTCTGCGGGAAGGAATCTTCAGGAATACAACGAGGATAAATAATGTTTAGTTCAAAAACACAATCTCTAGGATTACTGTCTTTTGGAACGTGACGCCGTGTAGCCTAAGAGTGTAAGGACTTTCCAGAGAATCATGCTGCGTCCACCATCAGAGCAAATAAACGAGCTGGTGTCTTAAAAGACAGACAGTTGTAACAACTATAAGGATGAGGGCAGAACTCTGGCCCAGACCTTACATCCGTCTGTCTTTGGGGCGATCGGTTTATTCATCTGAAATGACGATGGATGATTATGTGTGACAAGATCAGGAAGGAGTCAATCGTGGGAAAGAAGAATCTGTCACCATAGGTGGAAATTCGAAATTGTCATTGCGGCGCCAAATTGCACAAATAAACACTGACTGTATCCTTATGCCAATATTTCACTCATTACTATCCTTGAGTTGTTGTCTTCAGCGAGAGGAGAGGAAGAGGTCGAACGAGAGGGAAGTTATTTCTATTTGCATGTCGTAAATGACAATGGAAGAAAGTGAAATTGACAGACAAGTTCCTAGGGACAAACGCCTTCACGTGAAGACTTGTAGCTGAATTGTCACCTTCTTTAGTTACGTGCTAATTTCCTAGACTCACTCAATTTAACGTTAAACTGTACTTTGCACGGCTTTTCTAAAATTCCGTGTAAACTAAACACTAGCCTTAGTTCACAACACTTTTAACACTGCCCGTCAGAAACGTCACCATCCGTGATTGGCACGACAATCCTCGAAAAAACGGGATTGTGGGTCTGAATCATGTTCTGGAAATGGATGCTGCCCGCACAGTATCACGAACATTTTTTTCCCCTATGGCTCGACAGCCCTATATGGGCCTGGGCCTCCTCGTTTCGTCGAGGTTTCACGATCACACATATTTGAGACACACCACAGTCGGTAGGACTCCTCTGGACGAGTGATCAGCTCGTCGCAGAGACCTCTACCTGACAACACACGACACTCACAAGAGACAGACATCCATGCCCCCGGTGGGAATTTTTTTTTGTATTAATTCCTGGGTTTTCCCCTTTGATCCATTTGTACTGTTGAAGTCCTTTTTGTCCTGCATGTCACCTTATGTTTCATGCTATCGTCCATACATCTAACACAACAAAAACATCCATGCCCCCTGTGGGATTTTTTTTTTTTTTTTTTTAACTGGGTTTTTCCCTTTGATCCATTTGTACTATTGAAGTCCTTTTTGTCCTGCATGTCACTTTATGTTTCATGCTATTGTCCATACATCTAACACAACACAAACATCCATGCCCCCGGTGGGATTTTTTTTTTTTTTTTTTTTTTTTTTTGCCTGTCCGGGTTTTCCCCCTTTGATCCATTTTTGTACTGTTTAAATCCTTTCGTCCTTCATGTCACTTTACGTTCCATGCTACCGTCCTTACAACAAACACAACACAAACACCCATGCCCCCGGTGGGATTCGAACCCACGATCCTACTAAGCGAGCGGCCGAAGACCCACGCCTTAGACCGCACGGCCACTGGGATTGGCTAGTATCACAAACATTCATTCATTCATTCTGCAGTCTGTCTTACGACAGGTCCGTAGCCTCTTCCAAAGCGAGTTCTCCACAGGGTGCGATCTAGTGCTTCCTCTTTCAATTTCCAGTATCTTTTCTTTTCCTTAAGGTCATCCAGTAGCTGCTTACGTCTTCTCCCTCGTCGTCCCGTCATTTCTATCCTTCCTTCTAACTTTCCTTCAATCACGTGTTTCAGAAGGCAGTTTCTACGCAAGATGTGACCAATCCAGTTAGCCTTTCTTCTTTTTATTGTATGTACGATATTTCTCTCCTCCTTGACTCTGTGTAATACTTCATTTCTCACACGATCGGTCCAACTGATCTTCTCCATCCTTCTCCAGCACCACACTTCAAAACTTTCCAGATACTTCTGATCTACGAACATACCCACATTAAATTTTATATTAAGTTTTTATAATACTTTCACCGTGCATTTTCACTGAATACTTAATAACCAACTAAATGCACATTCGTTTGAAACTATTTTATAGTTTTTTATACCTACATTAATCCTGCATTGTGAGACTCAAAAAGGATGGATACAAAAGTCTGTCGTAACACACAAATCGCTGGAAAACACGTGGCTCAGACAAATCACTTTACGAAACGGCTCTAAAATATTCTGGTAGTAAAGTAAATGTAACAGGTAAAAGTTTGCCCCTGTGCACGTCACAAAATCATATGGGGGACGTAGAGGTACAGCTCCACTCATTCTTAACCTCGGCTTTATATTTAGCAAATACCTGTTTTCATTCCAGCGGTATTATTTTAAGCCTGTGGCCACGAACAGTATCCAGAAACACGATATTGCTCACGGTTTTCCTAACTGTACTTGCACGAATTGCCGTGAAGACTTTTCAAGGTGACTTTACCTTACCATTCTACACAACATGACATGTGAAGCTTTTATAAACTTATAAAATTACTGTGCCTGTACGGTGTAGCCCATATTTGGTTCCATTCCCGCCGAGGACTCACCCCGCCAGGCACATGGCCGCCCAACATTTTAACAGTATGGACCTGCATGTATCCGTAGCTTCCGGGATTACGTAAGTGGCTTGTGGGACAGGATACGTCGAGCTACATAAGCGCACTGATCAGTTACCGGCTCAGGAAGCCAACCAGACGCAACCTTCACTTGAAACCACGTCTGAGGCTTTTGGCCTACAGGTGGATGGACATAATGGTTAGACGATAGGCAGAATCAAAAGGGCTTGGCCACGTCACTTGTATCAATTATTGAACTGAACAAGCTTGTAGCAACAGTCAATTCATATCTCTGCATTTGTACATAAATCACTTTTTAAATTAAGTATTAATCTGACATCTAAGTCTCACGAGTTTGCAAACTGTATATGGATATGTGAAGTGATTTGTAAATTCTACACGACAGGCAATGTACGTATAACGTAAAATTGAGGCGCGTTCGCGTAACCACTGTTGCCTCGCAAAGGCAATAAGTACTACACATTCTGAGGTGTGTCTGTATCCTTAGTTACCCGGCATGCAAAGCGCATGCGCCGTATTATATTGTCATCTGTGACCTGTCCGGCTCTAACATATTTTTCCACATTATCTCATAAACGGCACGATTTCAGGGGGGAAAAAATTATTGAACATAAAATGTGTGTTTTGATTTTCTCTATAACTTCTGTCTGAAATATTTCTCAACCTAAGAAGAATTAAGCGAGATAGCATCACAAATGTACATATGTCTTCATGCAAAGTATCCGTTAAAATTGTCAGAATTTAATGAAACTTGAGTTTTCTCGACATATTTTCGAAAAACACTCAAATATCAAATTTCATGAAAGTATGTCCAGTGGGAGCCGAGTTGTTCCATTCGGATGGACAGACAGACAGACAGACAGACAGACAGACGGACGGACAGATATGACGAAGCTAGTAGTGGATTTTCGCAATTTTGCGAAAGCGCCAAAAAAAAAAAAAAAGGGGGTAGGCGCATAGTGAAGTGAAGATTGTGAAATAAATTTCCACAAACAGAAAACCGTAGCATGTAATCGGAGAACTCGTGTATTAAGAATAACATCACTGGTCATTCCTTTGAAATCCTTACAAAAAGTAAAGATTACATTACTCACTAATCAGGTATTTATAACTAACTAACTAACTAACTTCATGGAGCAGAGTCCTTCTTGAGAAGCTAACAGGTCGTCAGCTAGTCAAGAAATTCCCCGCGTTTTGTGGAACCCGAAGGTTCATTACCGCACTCACAACAGCCCGCCACCTGTCCCTATCCTGAGCCATACCAATCCAGTCGGTCCCTGTCACCACGATAAGTCGGTCGCTTTCACCACGATAAGTCGGTCCCTGTCACCACGATAAGTCGGTCGCTTTCACCACGATAAGTCGGTCCCTGTCACCACGATAAGTCGGTCCCTGTCACCACGATAAGTCGGTCCCTGTCACCACGATAAGTCGGTCCCTTTCACCACGATAAGTCGGTCCCTGTCACCACAATAAGTCGGTCCCTGTCACCACGATAAGTCGGTCCCTGTCACCACGATAAGTCGGTCCCTGTCACCACGATAAGTCGGTCCCTTTCACCACGATAAGTCGGTCCCTGTCACCACAATAAGTCGGTCCCTGTCACCACGATAAGTCGGTCCCTGTCACCACGATAAGTCGGTCCCTGTCACCACGATAAGTCGGTCCCTTTCACCACGATAAGTCGGTCCCTGTCACCACAATAAGTTGGTCCCTGTCACCACGATAAGTCGGTCCCTGTCACCACGATAAGTCGGTCCCTGTCACCACAATAAGTCGGTCCCTGTCACCACGATAAGTCGGTCCCTGTCACCACGATAAGTCGGTCCCTGTCACCACGATAAGTCGGTCCCTTTCACCACGATAAGTCGGTCCCTGTCACCACGATAAGTCGGTCCCTGTCACCACGATAAGTCGGTCCCTGTCACCACGGCACGGCGCGTCCTCAGGTTGCGGATGGAGGAACGGCCTATGGATATGGAGGGTAGCTGCGAATATGCAGTCGCGGACAGCCGACAAGGGGTGGTCCTCCAGCTTGGGGGTTGGGCGAGGTGCTAACAACTCCTCACCGTAAAAAATTACCATGTTACGAAATACTATCAGGTATTAATACCAGCTAATTTCCTCGTGCCATACAATCCCTGCATCTCAACCTCTCAATACACTGCTAAGCAAATATATTTTAGTATATGATTATATTCATTTATGCTAACGTGTCAGTGATCGCTAGTTCGATTACTTTCGCCTGTTACACTGACGAAATTCTGCAATCCAACGTAGCAACTGGTTCCCAAGGTCAGTATGAATGACTAGTGATTGTGAAGACCTTCGATCGAATCCCGCGGCAGTAGGCCTGTTTATTCGTCAATGTCTTGTCACATGAAATGGCAAAGTTACACGAACTGGTTAAACCAGATAGACAGCAACACATTACACGTGTTCTAAAAGCCGTCGTTACTGAACACAAAATCCAGCATAAGTAACTTTACATATTAATTCCTTCCATTTGTTGTATCTTGTTTTTTTAATCTAAGAATTTTAATGTACATAAATTTTCTACTTACATAGAGTTTCACTTTATAACTGGGGGCTAGAACATTAATTTATAACTCCATTCAGAAACTACAGGCCTAAAAGTATTTCATTTCACTCACAGATTTCAATGCAAATTTGGATGTGGGTAGAATATATGGCAGTGATAAAAAAACATTTCGTTTTCCTTTGGCCACTACATTAATAGACAATGATGACTGAGTAAAACTACTAGACTACTGGTCTTCGTTTATGGACTGGGGATTATCTCTTCACGAGGGCCGTGCCATGGCTCAGGCGGTTAGTCGCTGGCTTCTCAGCTCGGAGGCCCGGGTTCGATCTCGGGTCAGTCCATGTGGGATTTGTGGTGGACAAAGTGGCAATGGGACAGGTTTTTCCCCGAGTACTTAGGTTTTCCCCTGTCAATTTCATTCCACCGGGGCTCCACTACTTGGAAAAACGAAAAAAACTAATCATCTTCATCACAGGGTTGCACAATGAGCCTCAACGCTGCGGGGCGTCTGTAGCATCTGCTGCGGGGCCCTTCACCACAAAAAAGGAAAAAAAATCTCTTCACGAACTGATTAAGACCGAATTTAGGGCCCACAAATCTTCCTATCTAAAACATAACCAAGGGCTTTAACCTGAGATAAATCTGCCGGAACATAAAGCTGAACATTCACCGCCTTCTAGTTAAGTGATAAGAAAGCACTTTCACACACTCAACATCTGTATAGGAAAATCACAATTTAATTCTCAGAGTGCATGAACTCATCTTTAATTTTGTACACGTCTACAATCGGTACGCCTATATGTACGCAGTGGCTCCGACGGAGGCCCACTGAAACACCGACGTCGCTGGATACCGCGGTACTCTCTGGTGTCCTGGGAAAGTATAGCCTGTGTGATGGACTGATCACAAAGGTACATATCTCACCGCCCGCCGGAATAGGATTTAAAAATAAACTCTATGATTACGCACGAGGACATGACTCGAATAGCCAAGAAGATAGCAGAAAATGCTGATGTGATGTTCGTGCATAAGTGACATACAGGAGTGGCACTCTGATACCTTCTGGTGTTGTAGTGTTTTAATGTTGTATTGTTGTAGTGTATGATCCTACATCCACATGGTATGTCCGTCCTTATTTGGACAATTTTTTTTATGGCTCGACAGCCCTATATGTGCCTGGGTCTCCTCCTTTCGTCGAGGCTTCACGATCACACACTTTAGACAACCACAGTCGGTAGGACTCCTCTGGACGAGGGACCGGCCCGTCGCAGAGACAACCTGACAACACACAACACTCACAACAGACAGACATCCATGCCCCAGGTGGGATTTTTTTTTTCCTGTCCGGGGTTTTTTTCCCCTTTGATCCATTTTTGTACTGTATTAAATCCTTTCGTCCTTCATGTCACTTTACGTTCCATGCTACCGTCCTTACAACAAACACAACACAAACATCCATGCCCCCGGTGGGATTTTTTTTTTCCTGTCCGGGGTTTTTTCCCCCTTGATCCATTTTTGTACTGTTTAAATCCTTTCGTCCTTCATGTCACTTTACGTTCCACAACCGTCTTTTTACAACACAACACAAACATCCATGCCCCCGGTGGGATTCGAACCCACGATCCTAGTAAGCGAGCGGCCGAAGACCCACGCCTTAGACCGCGCGGCCACTGGGATCGGCCATTTGGACAATACAGAGTTAATCACAGTGAAGGGATGTGATCCACTACTTTTAAAACGTTAAGACGCAGAAGAAATATAACGGTAAATTTGTGGATTATGACACATGGCGGTCTTGGGAGGTGTCACAACCCCGAAAACCCTCAACCTGAAACATGACCACCGTAAAAATCTCAAATCTTACAACCGATTAACATATTAATATAACAAAATGTAAGTTCGGTATTCGGAGTTCAGTAACGTCTTGTGTTGAAATTCTCCCAACGTTTCAGCGTGCAATACAGTCGCCATCCTCACGGCGAATAACGCGAGAGTAGAAGGCACTTTGTAACTGACATTCGTTCAGTCTGTATAGCTTGGTGTCAAGTCCCTGTGTGTGCTCATAAACAAGACACGTAATGTAGTATACTGTATACTGTAATATTCAGGCGCGTTCGCGTAACCATTGCTTGCCGTGGAAAAGCAATAAGTACTACATATTGTGAGTGGGTGTATGCAGCCTTAGTTACCCAGCATGCAAAGCGCATGCGCCGTATTATATTGTCATCTGTGGCCTGTCTGGCTCTACCATATTTTTCCACATTATCTCATAAACGGCACGATTTTCGGAAAAAAGTTATTGAACATAAAATGTGTGTTTTGGTTTTTTCTACAACTTTTGTCTGAAATATTTCTCATTCTAAGAAGAATTCAGCGATATACAGGGTATACACAAAAGAATGGTGCGGTTTCAATGGTGAATAAAGGGAAACCGCACCATTCTTTTGTGTATACCCTGTATTATCATAAATGTACATAGGTCTTCATGTAAAGTACTCGTTCTTCTTGTCAGATTTTAATGAAACTTGAATTTTCTCATTCGAAAAATACATACAAAATTTCATGAAAAACCGTCCAGTGGGAGCCGAATTGTTCCATGCAGACGGACGGACAGGCAGACATGACGAAGCTAATAGTAGCTTTTCGCAATTTTTGCGAACGCGCCTAAAAGTGAGTATGAAGCCGAAATAGGGGCAAGGCTGTGTAGCGTGTTACTGTCAAATGGGAAGGGGCAATGACCAGAATGCATGCAGTAGGCGTATGGACAGGTCTGGAGGATGCTGCTGCAGCTAGCCAGAGTTCAGCTACATTCACAATGTGCATCCTCACGCCCAACCAAAGGTCAGCTCTGAGCCACAGGTTTCGATATTCACACCGCACTTGAAAACAGATCACTTTGCCTTAATCATTAATACATTAACCAAATTATGCACTTAATAAAATACATTCAGAAGTAAGTATAAAACTGCTACATGTTTCGGCATCAGAGTGCCATCATCAGGGAGTTATCTGAACAAAGGAATGCAAGGCCAGCACGCTTATGTACGTATTGTGTCTTCATTAAAACGATTCAAATATTAAAATTCCAGAATGCACAATGTTAATAATAATAAAATCACAATATTTAAGGTAAAGTTCTCCCTATAACAGTCCACGAAGGCCCAGAGGGGGAGAAGAGGTATAGCTCTACTCTTTCTTTAACCTCGGCGCTAGATGAGGGTGGGTGATCAACGCCACGCCCCGGCTGCTTTACCCCCGGGAATGACCCGGTACCCATTATACAGGGGGCTGGGTGGGCCCCAGGGCCAGTGTGGACGGGTGCTGAAAATGTCGCCTCTACCGGGATTCGATCGCCGGACCGATTGTAAATTTAAAATTTTTTTTAACGTGAGATGTTCCATGTAGCAATATCCAGTTGTTTAATGTTTACTATTCATGTAGCACGCATACAAATAATCTTCCTCGGTCTATTACGATCTGAAGATACGTCGTCCTGCTAGAGTGTATGGAGTGTATCGTGTCAGAGGTTACAATATTGTGATTTTATGGTTGTTATATTTGTGCACGTTGGAATTTTAATATTTAAATAATTTTAATGAAGGCGACACAATACCTTCATAAGCGTGCTGGCCTTGTATTCCTTGTTCAGATAACTCCCTGATGATGACACTCTGATGCCGAAACATGTAAGTTTTATACCTCTAAATGTATTTTATGACAGTGCATATGTTGGTTAACGTATTAATTATAAGACTACGCACGTACGAATAACACAAAAATTGTCTTAATCATGTCCAGAAATGTAATCGATAGAAAATTTGGCGTTAATCGCTTGACTTGTGGGTCAATATTCTTTTGAAACATACTTTCGATCACTTGATTGCCCCGAGATGTCAGCCCGATCGTTATTATGAACAGATGCATTTAAATACAGGCAATATTTTTGCCCATCCGTGACGTGACAATCAGCGTACCCACAGATAAATAAATCTTTAAGTATATCTGTACTTAAGAGGAAAATTGTGGCACCAGACTATATTCTGTTTAAATACGTCCCCAAAATTTCAATGGATTTTCTTGTGGTAAGGAAACACTACTGTAAGTAGTATGTTGAAATGTGTGGCGAAACCACGGAATAACTTAAACACAACACTGCTAATCCCCTAAAGCCAAAATTACACATTAGCGTAAAACTTAAAGGCAAGAACCAAGGATAATGTCATATTTCCCGTCCACAGGATATGAGTTATGTGTTTGTGTATCACTAATGCTTTGTGTACTCTTATACAATCGTTTGTTTAAGAAATTAACTAAACTTTTGATATAAGCCAACTTTCTACAGTGTTGTAAAGTTTACTAGGCAATTCTTAAACATTTAAAAAAAGATTTAAAATAATCCATAACCGTGCAGTGAACAGTTAGATATGGTAACTAAAACCAAAAATGCACACAAGTTTTTGAAAATATATTATGAACGTAGTAATACCTGCTACATGTTTCGGCCACTCATGTGGCCTACCTCAGGGAGGTGCGTTACGGAGAATAAGTACATTGAGATGTTACAAAAGTTATGTGAACCAATAATAATAATAACCGGGGCTCAACAGCCCTATATGGGCTCGGGCCTCCCCTCTTTCCGAGGTTACTAAGTCGTGTGCATTCGTGGCAGTTGGTGACTGGTCAACTGGCCGCGCTACTGTTCTATCGATCCTGATGTGTCCGCCAGAGCCATCTGGCAGGCAGTCAGGAGACTTGGGTGAGAAATGGAGGCTTTGAATTTAGCTTACGTAACATTTTACGTGAACCAATACATGTGTAAAATATTGAATATTAAAATTTTAATATTTTAATTTAATTTAATTTTAATATTCAATATTTTACATGTGCATTGGTTCACATAACTTTTGTAACATCTCAATGTTATTTATTCTCCGTAACGCACCTCCCTGAGGAAGGTCACATGAGTGGCCGAAACATATAGCAGGTATCACTACGTTTATATTATATTTTCATAAACGTGTGCGCATTTGTTGGTTTTAGTCAGCATACATAACGTAATGAAGGCATTCTTTACACATTTCATTTCAGTAACACCATAAAAAACCCATAGGCACTGAATGCAAAGCAATAATGGGACTGATTTATAACTAAACTAACTAACTCCATGTAGTACAGTCCTTCTTGAGAAGCTAACAGTTCCTCAGCTAGTCAAGAATTCCCCGCGTTTTGTGGAACCCGAAGATTCATTACCGCACTCACAAGAGCCCGCCACCTGTCCCTATCCTGAGCCATATCAATCCAGTCCAGCCCCCCCATCCCACTTCTTGAAGATCCATTTTAATATTATCCTCCCATCTACGCCTGGGTCTTCCAAGTGGTCTCCTTCCCTCAGGTCTCCTCACTAAAATCCTGTATGCACCTCTCCCCTCACCCATACTGATTTATGCCTATAAATTTTTATATTTTTCCAATACGGAGGGTAAGATGCCATTTCTTCTTGAATTAATACAATAGCGGCTAAACACTTGTGAATTTAAAACTGGGCCCCGCCCCGCCCCAACATATATCAAAGTCGGAATCTCTGCACATAAGTATCCACACAGTCAACACCGAGAATTCGAAATTTATTTACGCCGAAGATCGTACGGTCGATTTTACGATCAAATGCTACTTGCACAAAAGGAATGATCAATGCGGACTATCAAAACGCTATTTTGATCCAAAACGAAAGCTTCCTATGTTATCTCGTATAGTAAGCAGCTTTTCTATATTAAGTTAAGGATCTGTGCAGTAAAGAGTTTATTAGGGCGAAAAAATGTAACCGACTTGGCGTGTTTCCAGTTTCTTTTATTAAAAAGAGAACAGGTTTAAAGCATGAAGGGGAAAAAATTCCTCCTGTTTTGTACAGAAATAAAAGACGAGCAAACATTAGGCACTTAATGCTGCGAGATCCACGTTTTCCACTCGCCAATTCCTAGACGAAGCGCTACTGGCATTAATTTACAGCCTTCCTTCATTCTCACCGTAGTAGCGGAATTGATGCGACAATACGGAGGACTTGTCGTGTGTAGAATGTTTCGATTCCACAAGTAGATCACAAAAAAAGCGTAACATTCGAAACAAAGGAACAAACGAACGAACAATTGTTTCAAGACGAAGTCCAAAATACGAAACAAGTATCATTTATTACCAGCATTCTGGAAGGATTAGACGTTTGGAATATTTACAGACAACTGTCTTTTTTCTATTTTGTTTTTTCTTCAGTCACTCAAAACATTAATGCTTTAATCGGCAGTCTGTCTTACGACAGGTCCGTAGCCTCTTCCAAAGCGAGATCTCCATTGACTGCGATCTAGTGCTTCCTCTTTCAATTTCCAGTATCCCTCTTTTCCTTAAGGTCATCCAGAGCTGCTTACGTCTTCTCTCATCTTCCGTCATTTCTCCTTCCTTCTAACTTTCCTTCAATCACGTGTTTCAGAAGGCAGTTTCTACGCAAGATGTGACCAATCCAGTTAGCCTTCCTTCTTTTTATTGTATGTACGATATTCCTCTCCTCCTTGACTCTGTGTAATACTTCTTCATTTCTCACACGATCGGCCAAATGATCTTCTCCATTCTTCTCCAGCATCCACATTTCAAACTTTCCACATACTTCTGATCTACTTTCCGAAGTGTCCACGTTTCAGCACCATACAAAGCTATGCTCCTAATGTAGCACTTTACTAGTTTCTTCCTTAAATTTAAGTCCAGTTTGCTGGTGAAGAAGAGTCTTCTTGTTGTTGAATGCTGCTTTTGTCACGGCAATTCTGGATTTAATTTCACGTGTACACCTTGCATCATTTGTTACCATGTTACCCAAATAATTGAAGTATGCCACACTGCCGTTTTATCCCACATTGCTCCCAACTACGTATTCATAATGACCATTACTGTCGTAATGCAACACTGAGAAATCTCTTACTGGTCTATAACAGCATTTAAATTACCGTATCTCAGAAAATGATAAAATTCCTTGAATTATGACTTTGATGTAAGCTCTGTCATTCAGTTTCATAATATATTATGCACGATGTTATTAGATAAATTGTGACTTAAGTGTAATATTAATATGACAATGACTCGGCGGGTTAAGGGACAAAAATATCTGCCTAACACCGTGGCGATTATGAGTCTAATTAAGGCTTGAATATACGAGGTCATATACAATTTTTATCTCAAAATTTATGGCCTGTTGGGCACTAAATGTTATCAGAATTATTCACAGGGCTATATACCTATATATTCTAACGTTCATTTAAAAATTATAATTTCAGGACGGAATCTGTTAATTTAGATTATATGGTAATAAATACCGATAAAAATAATTACATCTACCAATGAAATAGTCACAGCTAAATGGGATTCTTTTCGCCGTAGATATTCATTCTATTTAACCTGCGATCAGATCCCAAGTCCCATTAAAACCATCCTACGGAAATGAACAGATTATCGTAGTTTATGAGAAAGTGTAGTTAATGTGGGGGAAACGTTACTCGATATGGTTATCTGGCTGGACAGTGGTGCAGATTGCAGAACTAGCTACACCTGCCTTGACTACTGAATCAAAAACAATTCGTTCCCAGTCAATAACTCGATCTACTTTTGTCTTCACGCCTATAAAATAGCGTTAACTTCAAATTACATAAATAAAATTACACAGATAATAATCGAGTGTTGATTTTTAATTAATTAAATAAGCAGTGCCGATCCCAGTGGCCGCACGGTCTAAGGCGTGGTTCTACGGCCGCTCGCTTTCTGGGATTGCGGGTTCGAATCCCGCCAAGGTCATGGATGTCTGTCTGTTGTGAGTGTTGTGTGTTGTCAGGTAGAGGTCTCTCCTATCGAGTAGGTGTGTGTGTGTGTGTGTGGTGCTACAATAACCCCCTACAACTAAAATGAGTACGTAGAAGAGATCAGACTAAGAAATAAAGAAATAAGCACGATGTGATGAAGATGAATGACAGTTAAGATGCGTCTCCACTCACTCTCAATCTCCAAAATGAATGGAGGTGAGTGACCGTTTCAATCTCCGGTCGTCTTAACCCCAATATCCACAGCATAAGGAATGTAAATAGAAGTCACAGTCGGTGTAGGAATGGCGGTGTGGAAACGTTCCTGCGCCTAAGAGAAGTCGAAACCCCCGTCATCAAGCCAACAGGTAAAGGTAAAGTTCTTCCTCTAACCTGCCATGAAGGCACAGAGGGGGAGTAGAGGTATAGCTCTACTCTTTCATTAACCTCGGCGCCAGATGGGGTGGGTGGTCAACTCCACGCCCCATGCCTACAGCATGCTTCTGAATGCGTCTCGGTATCCTTCGATGTCGTGCACATTTCCATGCAGGCTTTAATTATGAATTACTTTTAGTCAATGATTAATCATAACACAACATTAGAAAAATATTCTTTTCACGAATGATAGCAGTGCTGAAGCTGTACTCCTGCGATGGTCTACTGTATTACTTATTTCACGACACTGTCTTAGACTAGCGTCGATCTTGTGCACTTAATATTATATGGTACAGGTAAAGCAATCCCTGTACAGGGCTGGACAGGCCCCGAGGGTTCCAGGAGGTTGAGGCTCCCAGATTTCAAGACAACCGGCACATGAAGGTGGAAATATTCCTGGTACTCATTTCTGTTAGAGGCTGAGTCCACCCCAGCGCCATAGTGCAGCCGGAAGGATTATTTCAATGAAAAATACCAATGGCCTGATCGGGAATCGAACCCGCGACTATTCGGTTTAAAGCGCAGTGCCTCAACCAACTGCACCACCGCGTGCCCCCATATTATATAGTAAAAAGGTAAACAAACCCATTACAGGCCTGGACAGGCCCAGAGGGTTCCAGGAGGTTGAGGCTCCCAGATTTCTAGACAATCGGCACATGAAAGTGGTAAGTTGTCAGTCCTACGCACCGGCCGCCTTTACCCCCCCAGGAAATATTCCTGGTACTCATTTCTGTTAGAGGCTGAGTCGACCCCAGGGCCATAGTGCGACCGAAACGATTATGTCAATGAAAAATTCCAGTGACACCATAGGGAATGAACCCGCGACGTTCCGGCTTGTAGCGCAGTGCCTCAACCAACTGCGCCACCGCGTGCCTCCATGTTATATAGTAGGTAATGAAAATTTGTAACCTGGGAATGAATTACAAAGCAGCTGAGGCCTATGTGTGAATACTGCTGGGCCTCTACGCAGACGGTCTTAAGAACAAATATCGCTGGAGTCACACGTTTTCGCCTTCTTTAAGAAGTATAAAACGAACGCGTTATGTAAGGCGAAGTCCGTCCTTTGTACAATCTGCGAAAAAACGTCACGGAGTAAACCACTCAAAATTTCCTTCCCTACAGGACATGAACCATACTTCACACGTGCGTCATTTCAGGCTTCCGCCGCGGTGTAAATGAGGTCTTTGATCCGGTGGGGTGTCACGCAGTGTTCATTGTTACTACCAATCAACGCTGCGTGAAACCCCAGAAGAGCCAATACCCCATACTTCACGCAAATAAAACGCAGAATAAAAAAAAACGGTTTGTATGTTTTAATTTTCACGTTCTTAAGACAGGCGACAAAAAGGGAAAACAGAAATAAATTGTGAAAGCTTTTCTTTGAACGTAATGTGCCATTATGTTTTAGTGGTTTTAATTTAGGATTGTTAGTAATTGACACCGAAGCTATTAGCCTCACCAGTATAATATTTGGCCACGCATTTTGCGACAATAATTGTATATGCACTTGTCCTTTGTATGGTCACTTTGCATTCTGCATTTTGCGACAATAGTTGTATATGCACTTGTCCTTTGTATGGTCACTTTGCATTCTGCATTTGCGACAATAGTTGTATATGCACTTGTCCTTTCTATGGTCACTTTGCATTCTGCATTTTGCGACAATAAATTTTATACGCACTGTCCTTTGTATGTCACTTTGCATTCTGCATTTTGCGACAATAATTGTTATGCACTTGTCCTTTGTATGTCACTTTGCATCTGCATTTTGCGACATAATTGTATATGCACTTGCCTTTGTATGGTCACTTTGCATTCTCTCTAGACGAAACCCTTTATCATAATCGAATAGGGTTTTTTGAATTTCTTTGTTGTATTTATGTTTTGCGAATAAAGTATCCCGTTCTTAGAGGCTAGAGCTGATGTGTTCCATTCAACTGCATAGACGTACCTTGATGGTCTTGGCCGTCCATAACGACATTTGTAAAGCAAACTTGAAAGTCACTGGCCTTAAAGCATCCCTTTTTTCCAGCCAATTCTGAACAAGAACTGCATAAGACAAATACTTAAGTATACAGTCTTCAGCGTGGGGTTCATTTACGTGTATATTTAAATTACATTAACTAGTGTCGAAAATGTACGAAATGAAATGAATGGCCCTGTGTTGTACAATATTTATCTTTTAACAAGCTCGTAGTCTTTCTCTAAGCCCATAAACGTGTATATTTAAATTACATTAACTAGTGTTGTAAATGTACGAAATGAAATGAATGGCCCTGTGTTGTACAATATCTATCTTTTAACAAGTTCATAGTCTCTGTCTAAGCCCATAAACGTGTATATTTAAATTACATTAACTAGTGTTGTAAATGTACAAAATGAAATGAATGGTCCTGTGTTGTACAATATTTATCTTTTAACAAGTTCGTAGTCTTTCTCTAAGCCCATAAACGTGTATATTTAAATTACATTAACTAGTGTTGTAAATGTACGAAATGAAATGAATGGCCCTGTGTTGTACAATATCTATCTTTTAACAAGTTCATAGTCTCTGTCTAAGCCCATAAACGTGTATATTTAAATTACATTAACTAGTGTTGTAAATGTACAAAATGAAATGAATGGTCCTGTGTTGTACAATATTTATCTTTTAACAAGTTCGTAGTCTTTCTCTAAGCCCATAAACGTGTATATTTAAATTACATTAACTAGTGTTGTAAATGTACGAAATGAAATGAATGGCCGTGTTGTACAATATCTATCTTTTAACAAGTTCATAGTCTTGTCTAAGCCCATAAACGTGTATATTTAAATTACATTAACTAGTGTTGTAAATGTACAAAATGAAATGAATGGTCCTGTGTTGTACAATATTTATCTTTTAACAAGCTCGTAGTCTTTCTCTAAGCCCATAAACGTGTATATTTAAATTACATTAACTAGTGTCGAAATGTACGAAATGAAATGAATGGCCCTGTGTTGTACAATATTTATCTTTTAACAAGCTCGTAATCTTTCTCTAAGCCCATAAACTGATGACTAAATTTAACTGTTCTCTCCTTATATGAAATATTAAAACGCAACTATATAATAATTATTATTTTTAGCACTACTGTGAAACCTACATCCGATTTTCCATTCAGTTACAAAGAATTTTCCCCAGTTTCACCTTCACTGGCCAATCTCGCGTTGTGCTCCATTTATTGTGTTAGCCATTAGCCCCTCTAAACGATATTCTGCGATGTTATCTCGCCAGTTTCTGTCCCATCATCGAGTTTCAGCTAAAACTAAAAGCTAAAAAGCTAAACTAACTTTTTTTTTAATCTCGCCGCCCCCCTCCACTCCACCTAGCCAGAATCACCTCCTGACCCCACACTGATTTATATGGTATATGTAAATCATTCTTTCTCAAAGAAAAAATACGACAAGAACAAGTAAGCCGATAACACATATGTAAAATTAGATAACCCCTTTACATTCAGCGATGAATTGTTTAGTTACGTCTCAGCGATATTACGATACGGCATCGGTAAAGTTGCAACCGACACTTTATGATATCTTTGATACAAGCTACTTGAACTTTGAATGAGAATTCGCTGTTTACAAGCCAACAAAATGCACTACACTTTACTTTTATTATTTATTCATCAACCCCTAAATATGTTTCGGTCTTATACAGGGTGTTTCATAAATCCCTCCGGGATTTCGGAAGTCTGTAGCTCAGGAGCCAAGTCACACACGGCGGATGAGAGCATGTCAGTGAAAAGAGTACATATCCAAGTTTTGAATCTATCTTACAAATGTTCAATATGTCCCCCTTTGGTGACTCGACAGACGTCAATCCTGTAATCTAGCTCCAGTCCCAGGTGATGGTCCCGTCCTACCTGTCCGTTTTGCGACACACAAACAGCCAGTTTCCTCGAATTTTCTATACCAGTCTCTTACTGTTTTGTCCGTTGGTGGTTCTGCACGATACTTGGTTCGAAAACCACGTTGAAATGTTACAATTGACCGGGTTTTAGCAAATTGCAGGACACAAAAAGCTTTCTCTTCACCTGAAAACGCCATGTTTGCACACCACTGCCTCCTAGCGGAGAAACGGGTAACTATGCCATCGCATCTGTCACGAAAAAACTTTTACATTTCCTATATCCGTTGGCGTGCTTTTATCTCTTATATGTGGGTTTGCTACTGCACGGCCAAGCCTCTAAATCCCGGATGGACTTATGAAACACGCTGTATAAGGCCTGAAGATGGCCTTATATAAGACCGAAACATATGTTGGGGGTTGATGTATAAATAATAAAAGTGAAAGTGAAGTGCATTTTGTTGGTTTTTAAACAGTGGATTGTAAAAAAATGCACGGTGAGAGTAATATAAACGTTGAATGAGAACTTTAAAGTTGTACATACCGTGCAAGTTTGAGATAATTATAACCTAAAACCAACAATATTGCACTTATTTTATATATGTATATTGTAACCCTACATATGTTTCGGCTGTACTTCAGCCATCATCAGGGGTTTCTCTTGCAGCGTCCACTAACTGTATCTCTCACTAACTTTTGATTCCTATCGGTTTCTTAATAATGCACAATACCTAGTTATTAAGAAACCGATAGGAATCAAAAGTTAGTGAGAGATACAGTTAGTGGACGCTGCAAGAGAAACCCCTGATGATGGCTGAAGTACAGCCGAAACATATGTAGGGTTACAATATACATATATAAAATAAGTGCAATATTGTTGGTTTTAGGTTATAATTAGTTGAATGAGAAGTTAAGTTGAATGTTTATTTTCCACCTTGGTTCTTTAGCATGTACCATACTTCAACAACGCCTTCGAATCTGCACTGTGTCCAGTGGAAAGGTTGCTCAGAGTACGTGGGAAACTTATCAAAAGAAGGGATTTGGATCTGTGTTTCAGGTAGAACCCGAGAACCTGCCTGCGAGGAATAAAAACAAGTAAGAAAATAATTAGGACAGCTGGCATCGGGTTCAAGAATTGAAAACAAAGACGCGAAATTTGATAAAAGCTTTAACAGTTAAAGCGACGTCAACGGCTAATGGCAGGATGATGAGTTTTGCGATCATGTGGCAGATGGCAGTCGCGGGCAATGTAACATGCGCTATTGTATCTCCTGATAGCAAGAGGATTGAAATTAAAACCTCAGCGCACCGGCCAAAATCTCGAGTTTTGTACCGACATCCATTGAATATAAACCGTGAGTTACTGTGCCAACAAGCGTCTTAGTTCCGTACGCTTCAACTTCTAAGGCACTGGGTCATTGGTTATGTAACGACACCGCTGTCCGCGGAGGTCATTAAGCATGAATGACTATAAATTCATTCATTTTGTAGTCTGTCTTACGTCAGGTCCATAGAACCTTCCAAAGTTAGTTCTCCACATAGTGCGATCTAGTGCTTCCTCTTTCAATTGCCAGTATCTTCTCGTTTCCCTAAGGTCATCCAGTAGATGCTTCCGTCTTCTTCCTCGTCTTCCCGTCACTTCTATCCTTCCCTCTATCTTTCCTTCAATAAAGTGTTTTAGAAGGCAGTTCTTACGCAAGATGTGACCAATCCAGTTAGCCTACCTACTTTTTATTGTATGCCTCACACATATCTCGTATTAATGTTAATTTATATATAGATATTTAATTATATTTTCACTTAAAACCGATCTGAATATCTCATACAACAGAACGTCGAATGTTGAGGCGATTTTTCAATATGAATGACGAAGAAAGTGGTCGCGGCGTAACAGGAATTGGTATCCAGACATTGACATGGACAGACTGAGAAAAAGCACGATACCCGATCTCAGGGCCGTGATTTGAACCTGGAACCTCCCCAATGCCACTCTAACGTTACGTTATATTTTAACATTGGACATCCCATTGTCTCTGTATAAACTGCAAGGTAGTTATCAGTCACCATCAACGCAGCTATTTATTAAGTTTTGTGAGACGGCTTATACGGCTATATGTTTCGACCACTAAGTGGTCATCTTCAGGCCACTAAATACATAAAAATTGGAATTACGATTACAGGTTGATTTTTTTGTGGATAAATTGGGATCTCAATCTTTGCCTGTTACAATATATACGTAAATTTAAAATATTAAAACATTACAATATAGGTCTATATATGTCAATATAATACATATTTACATAAATATATATTGTAGCATTTCAGCAATGAGTTGTGTCACATTTACTTACAGTTGGTGGGAAACGGGTAAGTGACCAATATTTGTACAAGTGCGCCGTTCCCACGACGTGGCAAGTATTCACAAGTGACAGATGTGAGGTGTTGCTGCTTTTTTTAAGACAATATATGAATTTCGAAGAACTGGGAGGCAAGCCTGTTGGTGTGCAGTCCAGAATTGTGCTGGAAGGACGGAAGCAACTCACAAAACCATCATCTAGCATACTCTTATCCTACTAAAAGACCAAAATTCTATAGAGGTGCTTACAGAAAACGTGTCAGCTTTCTCTGAAATAATCTATTCCATTAGCAAAAATTATACCAACACATGGGCTTTTATTCAAACATTAATAGTTTTAAAAAGTCAAGCCCTACATATGTTTCGGCCAGCTAACCGGCCATCTTCAGGGGCAACTAGCGTTTCTCAGCATAATCACGTTCAATAGGTTTATCGTGAGGCGTGTGGGTGTTATATAAAAAATTTTAAAAACAATTAAAGTTTTTCGTCGTTCTATTGGGGACCACATCCAATGGGTACTGTATATGACTAGTCGTGATCACTATATTATAAAACACTGCACTGCACTAGTGATCACGACTAGTCATATACAGTACCCATTGGATGTGGTCCCCAATAGAACGACGAAAACTTTATTGTTTCTAAATTTTTTTCATATAACTCACACACGCCTCACGATAAACCTACTGAACGTGATTATGCTAAGAAACGCTAGTTGCCCCTGAAGATGGCCGGTAGCTGGCCGAAACATATGTAGGGCTTGATTTTTTAAAACTATTAACGTTTTAATAAAAGCCCATGTGTTGGTATAGTGTTTACTGTGTTAATAAACATGCACGGTGAAAATAATATTAAATCTATTCCATATCAACATTTTTAAACATTTACAATATAAACATTGCATTCAGATTTCAATTAAGAAAGAACACATTTATTACCTGTAGTTTGCTATCGTCTCCGTCACCAAATTAAAACAATTACGATCACCAAATGGCCGGAAGTCGCGTCACTGTCGGTATTACAGTTCCGGTACAACACTTATACAGCAGACACGAACCAAACATTATCGAAGAGCTTTTAATTACAGTCGCTCAATCAATTACGTCTGGTGATCGAACTTCATAGCTCAAGCACTCGCCAGTAAACAAAACCGGTTTCTAAACGCACTCCGGATCATCAATCATCACTACTGTTGCTTCCTAATACATCATATCCTCTCCAGTTCTCGTATTTTTCATACATTCTCAGACAGAACCGCATGATAAATGAGATATATGAAGGGAATTAAAGCTTACTCATATGACAGGACACGGGAATAATATTTTCCCCTGTCCGATAGTAATATTTCTAGCAATTTTTTCTTACTTTATTTTACTTTACATTATTTGTCGTTCTATATGGATGACGTATAAGATATAATATACTTCACTTTTGAAATATATGTTGATACTCTTCTTTCTTCTTCTTTGGCATACGGTCCTTACAGTTTAACCAGTAAAAAGTAAAGCAATCCCATTACAGGCCTTGACAGGCCCTTAGGGCTCCAGGAGGTCGAGGCTCCCAGGTTTTTAGACAATCGGCACATGAAGGTGGTAAGGTTGTCAGCCCTACGCACCGGCCGCCTTTACCCCCCAGAAAGATTCCTGGTACTCATTTCTGATAGAGGCTGAGTCGACCCCAGGGCCATAGTGCGACCGAAATGATTATGTCAGTGAAAAATTCCAGTGAAACCATCGGGAATTTTTTTTTTTTTACTAATTCCTGGGTTTCCCCGTTGATCAATTTTTGTTCTGTATTAATCCTTTTTCGTCCTTTCATGTCACTTACGGTCCACAACCGTCTTTTTACAACACAACACAAACATCCATGCCCCCGGTGGGATTCGAACCCACGATCCTAGTAAGCGAGCGGCCGCAGACCTACGCCTTAGACCGCACGGCCATTGGGATCGGCCGAATCAAACCCGCGACGTTCCGGTTTGTAGCGCAGTGCCTCAACGAACTGCGCCACCGCGTGCCCCACAGTTTAATCAGTACCTCCTTCACAACGATAGCCCATGCAGATCTGTCTTCTGCTTTCTTCCTCCATCTCTTGACAACCATCGATTTCAGATCAATCTCAACACAGTCTAACCACCTTAATTTTGATCTTCCTGCTTTTCTTCTTCCATCTGGTTTCCCCAAAATACTATCTTTACGGTCCTATCATCAGACATTCTTACCACATGACCAGCCCATTCTAGTCTTCGTACTTTTATTGTTGTTACCTATTTGGTTTTCTATACATGACCTGCAATTCATCATTAGTTCGGATTCATATGTTGATATCAGTATGACATTTAGATGAATCCCATGTCTTGGGTGCTTTTACGAGTAGGCGGGGAAGGGATAGAGGCTTTGCTTAATGACAACAGCCCTCAAGTAAAAACCTTTCTATATTAAGAAATAATTACAGAAACATCGAAATTAGAACGACTCAGGTGACATTTGAGGGCAGTATAATAATTACAGGACTGTAAGTCCTGTATAACAAACTGTACATTGTTTTACATAGTCCTGACTTGATACACGATTTTGTAACATTCTTAAGCAGGCCATTACAGAAAACCACTAACAGATAACCTCTAAAGGTAAAGGTAAAGTTCACTCTAGAACAGGCCATGAAGGCCCAGAGGGGGAGTAGAGGTATAGCTCTACTCTTTCTTTAACCTCGGCGCAAGATGGGGGTGGGTGGTCAACGCCACGCTCCGGCCGCTTTACCCCCGGGAATGGCCCGGTACCTATTGTAAGAGATAAACTCTAGTGGCAGAAACCGAATACGAAATTTTATGACCACCACACCGGAATAAATGTTTTTTCAATGGTTCTTTACAGACCAACACTTAAATAAAAGCGAAGTTCACCAGTCCCTAATGGTCAGTATCAAACACCTTCCCTCTCAGTCGACATTTCGACAAGTCGTGATGGTAAAGGGATCAACAATATGGTCCTAGACAGAGCAGATCAGACCATGTGATGACCCTGCGGACGATCAACAATATGTAACAAGCAATCAGCCATGTGATGACCCTGCGGACGATCACAATATGGTACAGACAAGAGATCAGACCATGTGATGACCCTGCGGACGATCAACAATATGGTCTAGACAGAGCAGATCAGACCATGTGATGACCCTGCGGACGATCAACAATATGGTACTAGACAGAGCAGATCAGACCATGTGATGACCTGCGGACGATCAACAATTGGTCTAGAGAGACAGATCAGACCATGTGATGACCCTGCGGACGATCAACATATGGTCCTAGACAGAGCAGATCAGACCATGTGATGACCCTGCGGACGATCAACAATATGGTACTAGAGAGAGCAGATCAGACATGTGATGACCCTGCGGACGATCAACAATATGGTACTAGACAGAGCAGATCAGACCATGTGATGACCTGCGGACGATCAACATATGGTACTAGACAGAGCAGATCAGACCATGTGTGACCCTGCGGACGATCAACAATATGGTCCTAGACACAGCAGATCAGACCATGTGATGACCCTGCGGACGATCAACAATATGGTACTACACAGAGCAGATCAGACCATGTGATGACCCTGCGGACGATCAACAATATGGTACTACACAGACAGATCAGACCATGTATGACCTGCGGACGACAACAATATGCTAGACAGAGCAGATCAGACCATGTGATGATTGCGACGATCAACAATAACATAGGTCTTGCACCGCACGGGTAAAGATGTTGACCCATCGTAGTTATAACATAAAAAGAAAACAGACTCTTAGCTACCCACAAGAATTATATTTCATCGCATATAATACCCTTAAATTGTTAATTTGTCTTGTATTGTACACCATACATTCTAATCTACGTAATTACAAGTATATGTTGATACAGGTGTTCAATTGGTAGTTTAAAAATGTCGCTTATATATTAAAAAAGGTAAAGGTCACCCTAGAACAGGCCATGAAGGCCCAGAGGGGGAGTAGAAGTATAGCTCTACTCTTTCTTTAACCTCGGCTCTAGATGGAGGTGCGCTGATATATTAATGAATTAATAAAGTGTATATTTTATTAGTGCCGATCCCAGTGGCCGTGCGGTCTAAGGCGTGGGTGTTCGGCCGCTCGCTTACTAGGATCGTGGGTTCGAATCCCACCGGGGCATGGATGTCTGTCTGTTATGAGTGTTGTGTGTTGTCAGGTAGAGGTCTCTGCAACGAGTTGATCACTCGTCCAGAGGAGTCCTACCGACTGTGGTGTGTCTAATGTGTGTGATCGTGAAGCCTCGACGAAACGAGGAGGCCCAGGCACATATAGGGCTGTCGAGCCATAGGAAAAAAAAAAACATTATTAGTTCATCAGTGACACTCAACACCCTGTATTATACACGTATGTAGTTGGCAACTGGTTTCAGCTCAGCAAAGAGCCACCATCAGGTCATTAACAAAAACTATAAAAATGGAAAAACCTGTATGTTTAGTTTTTGTTTATAGTTTTTTGTTAATGGTCTGATGATTTCTCTTTATTGAGCCGAAACTAGTTGCCAAATAATATAATATATAAATAATAACCATGGCTCAACAGCCCTATATTGGCTCGGGCCTCCTCTTGCCTCCTCTTTTCGAGGTTACTAAGTCATGCGCATTCGTGGCAGTTGGTGACTGGTCAACTGGCCGCGCTAGTGTTCTATCGATCCTGATGTGACTGCCAGAGCCATCTGGCAGGCAGTCAGGAGACTTGAGTGAGAAATGGAGGCAATTTGGCTTACGCAACATTTTTTTTTCTTTTACATGCCGTAAATCTACGACATGGGACCGACGGCTTTACTTCCCCTCCGAAGGAAGTTGTGCTCCGGATTTTTATCACCCTTAAAAATCCATCGACCTCGGTCGGAATCGAACCCGCGAACCTTGGGTCAGTGGCGAGCACGCTAACCACTAGTCCACCGAGGTCGAGCTGCCAAATAAATAAGTGTATATAATACACATTGTTGAGTATGTCTGATGAACTAATAAAATATACACTTGATAAACACACCAACGTGGATTTTCTACATTAAGATGTATTAATGGTTTTATTCGACATAAAATTGCGTTTTGTGGCTTATTTATATTTATTTGACTAAAAAGTTAATAAATATATCAACAGTACAGTCTGTTCTGGATATAAGTACTCTTGTTCAAACACTGCCCCTTCGCAAAATAAATTCTATATCCATAAACCGGTCATTTGTTGGAGTAATCAAAGTACACCAGACACTACGTACTGTGACGTATGCACGTCACGGCCAGCTAACAGAGCACGTGAGCTGCGCTGACAACCAAACTACATCGCGCAAACCCACTGGCTGAGTGGCACGTGTTCTTACAGGCAAAACACATGCGTGTTTTTATAAGCTGCTTTTACACGCGACACCCTATGTCTAGATACACTCAAATGGTTTATTTACAATCGTTCAGTTACTTTCAAACGTATTCGACACTCGCGAATGTGATGCAGAGAGGCAGTTAGTAGTAACTGGGCCATACTTTATAGTATCTGATATCGAGTATCGCTATACAATCACTGAGAGGCGAATCGAGGATATCTATTCACTAACTTACTTAGCCTAACACGAAGCAGTAGTGTCAATTCAGGTGAATGTGGTTGGGTTTAGCAACTATTTTACCAGTAGGGCTTTGGAGGTTTATTAGGGATTTGTCCGGTGAAATTTCCGGTCAGTAAACCAGCCATACTGATTGAAGCATTTTATGGCAAATTATGGAAAAAACACTTCGATCACGCCACAATATTCTCCTTCTAAATCCTTTCCCAGTTCACTATAACGAATCACTCTACCAGTTACGCTATGTATTCCTAGATATTGACAGAATTTGAAAATAAATTACAAAAAATTGTGTTTACCTACATGATAATAATAATGTTGTTATAGTCATAATTGAAATCCTTAAAAACTTTCTGTAACAGAAGAAATGAAATGCGAGGAAAGCGTGACGTCGAATAATCCCACTTTCCCATATTAAATTACGGGATGGTGATTTAATTGTAACTAAAAGGCCTATATGACTAAGTGATTGTAAGTAATTACTGTGTTACAAGTTAATTGTTACCCATGATTAGGATCAAACAAATCCGACACATTTATTCAATCGTGGCTTACGTAAAAATGACGAAGTTTCACTTGGTTTCCGACTGAAATATGAACAACCTAAGAAGTTTAATAACTCCAGATATCACACACTGACTGCAAACGCGTAAACGAATATTGTTTGAGGTAATATCAATATTGATATTATGTCTACTCACTACACATTGATTTCACAGAAACACAAGTACACACGACAAGAATTTAAACAACCAGAGGGACACCAATTAATATAACGCAGTCCACTCACCATTGAGTCGTATATATCCTGATGATGCCACTTCAGCCAAGCCCTGGAGAAAGCCGTGATGTGTATGGAGCCCCAAGTAATACACGAGGGCAATCGTAACGCTGAGGATTCCAGCGAGGACCGGGAAGACAGCGTGATGTGGCGACTGTCTTCTGGTCAGCAACTTCTTCACAGCCCCAAGACGAACAAAATCCTTAGGAGGAACACCCAATTTTTCGGCACGCCCAAAAATTTCTTGAAGACGCTGTTCAGCTTCCTCCATAATCCCTTTTAACCCGATGAAGATGGAGCCTCGATTCCTGTTCTACCGTTCTTTCGTGCTGTCAGGTATGTGACAGGAGATACACGAGAAGAAGAGCCTGCGGGCAAGGGAAATGGAGTTCTATTTGACGTTCCTCGTTCCAGCTAACCCTACACTGCACACCTCTCTTACCGGCACGCCGAGTACTATCAGCTCGGCCACCCGCCCTCCCTCCCGCTGCTCCACTCACATAGGCAACCCGTCGGGCTGCTAGGCTCCTGCGCGGAAACAGTAGCCTTCCGGAATAAAATCGGAGACCCCCCACCCCCCCCAAACCCCCTCACGCTCTGCATGCCATCTCGCGAACGTGCTGCGAACTCGGACGCAGACTCCACGCGCTCTCTCTCTCATAATGTTCTGACCCAATCTCGCATTTACACGTTAATAAAGCATCTATGCACATCATATACTTGAATGCAAACACCAAAGTCTGCATTAAGACTTCAGTTATGGCAGGTTTCTGTAGATTTCCTTTAACTGCGAGCTGTCACCCCACCAGTGTAAGTATTGTTCTTCCTTCTCAGTGGCATCCAGAAGGCCCTTATTGTTCAATTCTGGTAACTAGAGACTTGGAAGATATTTAAGAAATGCGGACAGGATGGGGTGGGTATTCGCCCGACGACGGTATATGACTCAGCGACTACTATCTGTGCAAAAAACATTTATCACTTATATTAGAGCGAATGTGTCAACTCCAAACGTTCTAGCGGGCGATGTATTTGGGACTGGTAGTTTTAGTGACATCTAGTGTCATAAAACAGGTACTAGCCTCTTACCCTGCGCCTCCCTTTTCCTTCGCCTTTTCCACTTTCTCACCACACAAGTTTTAAGATAGGGGAAGTGGACTGTACAAGGAACGCCGACAAGGGTCTTTGTGGCTTGAGTCAGTTCCAGAAACTTCATGACGCATTCAGTCACAACCATATTTCCAGACAATACAGTCGAACTCGGTTATAACGCCATGAAAAAGACTGAATATTTTGTGTCGTTATAAACGAGTGTTGTTATAACCGAGGAGTGTAATGTTATGGTTAACAGTGAGGAATTAATTGGTACCACAGAATAACTGACGCTATAGACGAGGTGTCGTATAAACCGGTGTCGTTATAACCGGGTTCGACTGCCTTATTTATTGCCCAAAACGTGCTACATTTCCCTGACAATGGCTTTCTTAAAAAGCCGAAACATGTAGCAAGTCTCGGACAATAAAAAATATTGTATGAAAATACAGTTGCGATTGACGGACCAACTGTTTGTCTATTCTTGAATTACAACAGGGACGTCTCATCTTATGATTTATGACGCAGAATTTAGACGCGACAATCTTCAGGCACCCAATTGGAAGTTTTCTTTCTAACCGCTTTCCCTCTTTAAGGACTTTCGTAGTTTTGTTTATACCACAACTACAGCGAACTTTAACAAAATCACGACTGCTCCTTCGGTAAAATGTTCATCCTATACAGGCCCTAACCATCTTCTTGTCTCATATGGTGTTGAACACGCAACTGATTCAGGAACAGAGAGATGTGTTTCATTTAACAACACACATGAATTCAAACATTATACAGAGTATACACAAAAGAATGGTGCGGTTTCAATAGTTTTCACTATTGAAACCGCACCATTCTGTTGTGTATACCCTGTATAGCGTCAAACACAATCGAATGGAGAGTTTATGGATAGATACTGACAGATTACCGAAGTAATCAGCGAAAACCTGTCTCAGTGCCACTTTACCATAACTCACAAGGATTGGTCTTGGATCGAACCCGGGCCAGTAGGTTTCGATCAAATAGCGCTCCACGCGAGTGACATGAAATCAGTGACTGATACATGTGTGGTCAAACTGAAGTTGTCAAGGACAGACAAATTAAAAACCGCACAGGGCCATTAAATAACTGACAGGACTATGCACTAAATCATTGGTGCCCAACCCGCGGGCCGCCACGTCGTGTCATGCGACCCGCGAACACATTGTTAAATCACGTACATACTACAAAACATTACACAATAATTTAGGCCTGGACAGGCCCTGAGAGTTCCAGGAGGTTGGGACTCCCAGATTTCTAGACAATCTGCACATGAAGGTGGTAACATTGTCAGCCCTACGCACCGGCCGCCTTTACCCCCCAGGAAATACTCCTGGTACTCATTTCTGTTACAGGCTGAGTCGACCCCAGGGCCATAACGCGACCGAAAGGATTATGTCAATGAAAAATTCCAATGACACCATCGGGAATCGAACCCGCGACCTTCCGGCTTGTAGAGCAGTGCCTTAACCAATTGCGCCACCGCGTGCCCCAGGCGGTTTGGTATACAACTTATTGTGATTTGCAGACTTGCGGCCCGCGAACCAGCCCACAATAATATGACCTTTCACCAAAAAAAGAATTGGACGCCCCTGCAATAAATATTACAAGTCAAAAGTAATGGCTGTTAACGGTTTCTGATTTCACTCAACTTCACTTTATAACAGACCTAATATTTCAAATTAATGTTATTGTACTGTTACAATTCATACAGAATTATAAATATCAACAGATTCGTGTCTCACAGGTTTTCGTTTTCGCCGTTAATGGGCTGATCGCGTATCATCGTCGTTAAAATATTTTCTTAAATAAAAAAAAAAACTAAATTTTAAGTAATTTGTTATTACGTTCAGGACCGATATTCTGTCATACGACCTTGATAGTGACATCCCGCTGACGTCACATACAAAGACCATAAATTACGACACGATCTTGTTACTTCGAATTTTCCTGTAAACAAAAATTAATCATCCGTGGAAGAGGGTGGAGCAGACAATCCTTGGAAATGTTCCTTTCCGAGATGTTCCATCCTAATTCTTGACACCCCCTCCACTACCTACAAAACACACTTGTGGTAGTACGTGCCCTTAATAAAGTGTACAGGCCTAACTTCAAAAATTTAAGACAAAATTCTATTTAAAATTCACAAACACTTCAAAAACGTTGACAGCCACTTGTCTTTTTTGGACTTTGTCCATCGTCTTGGATAAAATATAAAACACAAAAATATAAAAAATAAAAAAATATAAAAATCACAACGTTTCGGAAGATGGCTATTCTTCCGTCTTCAGGCGATGCCTACTCAGATGGGTCCTGTTGATCAAGCTGATCTCAATTATCCAAGACGATGCACAAAGTCCAAAAGACAATTAGTTTCAATATTATATACCGTCGTCAGAAAATTTTGGAGTTCACTTCAAAAACAATTTCGAATCTATCAAAGTATGTCACACCCAAAAATATTGTAATGTTTATACCTCAAATTATTTTAACTACATAAGGCTCTTTAAAAACAGTAAGGGGAGAGCAAACAAATTTCACAGCAGTCAATCAAAAACTTCTGCTAAAGAGCAATAAAAGCCGCCGCCAGCATCACAGTGCTCAATAAAGAGCATTGGATATTCTTTTCTTTTTTTTTTTTACCATTTTGCTTCCCATGCAGCTATGGTTTGTACACAAAGTGGGGGCGGAAGGGAAAAATAAATTTGGAGTGCGTTCTCGACAATTACCAACCCCATACTCTGAATAAGGGGGCACGCGGTGTCGCAGTTGGTTGAGGCACTGCGTTACAAACCGGAACGTCGCGGGTTCCATTCCCGATGTTGTCATTGGAATTTCTCCTTGACATAATCCTTCCGGTCGCACTGTGGCCCTGGGGTCGACTCAGCCTCTAACAGAAATGAGTACCAGGAATATTTCCTGAGAGGTAAAGGCGGCCGGTGAGTAGGGCTGACAACCTTACCACCTTCATGTGCCGATTGTCTAGAGCCTAAATCTTCTGGAACCCTCTGGGCATGTCCAAGCCTGTAATAGGATTGCTTTTACACTCTGAATAACACAATTGGAAAAGGGTTGGTCACACCTCGACATCAGATCCATCTTCACCGATTTCATGTTTTAGAAAGACAAACGTCTAAAAATGCCACACAAATATGTCCTGAAATTTATTTGAAACTTCAATTCTTTAACCAACGAATGCACCTTTTATTTTCTCACTTCCATCTACCCTACATAGGGGAGACCGGGTTTAGTAGGCACACTTTTCACTTTTTAATTTTTTACAAAATATGTTTCGACCGTATTTTGGTCATCATCAGGGGTATGGTTAAAGAATTGAAGCTTATAGGTAGATGCACGGTGAAAATGACATAAAATTTATTTGAAACGTCTGAAAACAGTAGAGTGCCACTTGGGTAATTATAGTCATTGCGCCAGATGATTCGAGTCGGAGCCTCCTAAGTATAATTCTGGATTAAACCGCCTCATCTTTGTAAACACATACATGTTTTTATACGAAGGGAAACTGCATTTAAATGAAGAATTCTACCTTATTGTAAAGTACTGTAGTGAAGTAATGCTCCATGCAGTAATCGGGACGTAAACCTGAGGGGCCTCTATTAAGAATAAAAACAGAAATGGTCTTAGTGGTGGTAACACTTCACCTAATTCTTACGTCAACTCTTCGGACAAAAGTTGACCTTGTGCTTGGTAGGGAAAGAAAAGATTCAACCTTCCAAATTAAATGTCTGGCCCTCTTTTCCCTTCAAATATTTTCTTCCTCCTGCAAGATAGATGATATGTCTCGTACTGTACTGGCATCAGCGACTTTGTAATGGTATGGTAACGTGTTGCTAGACAATTAGAAGGCATCGATCAAGAAGAAAGAGAAGTTAAAGTTCGTCCACTACGCATGCCAAGAAGACATAAAGGGGGGAACTTATTAGTTTATTAAATGTTTAAGTAATAAAGTAGCCGATCCCAGAGGCCGTGCGGTCTAAGGCGTGGGTCTGCGGCCGCTCGCTTGCTAGGATTGCGGGTTCGAATCCCGCCGTGGGCATGGATATCTGTCTGTTGTGACTGTTGTGTGTTGTCAGGTAGAGGCCTCTGCGACGAGCCGATCCCTCGTCCAGGGGAGTCCTATCGACTGTGATGTGTCTCTCAGTGTGATCAAAAGAAGTTCCAAACCTCGACACCGAAACGGGAAATCCGGAGTAGGTAGAAGAGGACGACTAAAAAAAAAAAGTACTAAAGTAGCTAATATATTTTAATTGAATTCATTTAATAATCACATTACTTGTTACGTAATTCATTAGTTTTATTTATTACTTAATTATTTGAATTATTCATTAATCGTTGTAGTAATTATCAGTTCATTTATTCATTTATAGGTTGACCAATAAATTCATTCACTTACACACGTCTTCTTCAGTTAATTCGTATACTTACTATTAATTCTGCAAACTGATTTTTATTTACTTATAAATTTCATATATTGTTTAACAGTTTATTAACGTATTAAGACATTAAGAAATTTATTTATTAATTTCTTAATCAATTAATTTAATAGATGATTAACGTATTTATAAGAGCAGTTATTTGTGCATATATTTAGGTGATAAATTTATTAAGTTATTTACTCATCTATTCATTATAATCTACTTAGTTATTTGTGTTCCATTAATTCGTTAATATCTACTTAAATATGTTAAATTGGGGGGGGGGGGCCTTTGTTAGGTTAGAAAACTTTCGTCTACATTAGTGTAGTTCCGTTTATTTCAGATCAGTCTTGATCAATTCAGTTCAATTAAGTCCAGATTAGATCAACTAAATTCCGTTTACTTCAGTTTAACTCATTTCGGTTCAGAATAAGTTCACTTAACTTCGGACTAGTTCGATTTAGTTCGGTTTCTTTCGCGTTAGTACCGTTTAACACAGTTTAGTTAAGTTTCATTCCGGTTATTTATGTGAAATTTCTTTCAGTTTCATTCAGTTTCGTTCAATTTAGTTCTGTCTAGTTCCGTTCAGTTTAGGTGGGTTTAGGTTTGGTTAGAATAAGTTAGATTAAGTTAGGTTATGTTAGGTTAGCTTACGTTACGTTTCGTTACGTTAGGTCCCTTTGGGTTGCGTCACGTTTGTTTAGGTTACGTTACGTTACGTTACGATTGGGTTATATTACGTTAGTTTAGGTCAGTTTTAGTTAAGTTCGGTTTAGTTAGGTTACGTTAAGTATTTTATATATTCATATTCATTTTTTTTAGTCGTCCTCTTCTACCTACTCCGGTTTCCCGTTTCAGTGTCGAGGTTTCTAATTCCTTTTGATCACACTGAGACCCCACACACAGTCGGTAGGACTCCTTGGACGAGGGATCAGCTCGTCGCAGAGGCCTCTACCTGACAACAACACACAGCACTCACAAGAGACAAACATCCATGCCCCCGGTGGGATTCGAACCCACGATCCTAGCAAGCGAGCGGCCGAAGACCCACGCCTTAGACTGCACGGCCACTGGGATCGGCATATTCATTTCTTTAATTCCCTAATCTATTCAGATAATTTATTATTTAATTAATTGTATTGCTTTTTCATTCTTTATGAATTAATTAAGAGTGAGAAAGGCGTGTCTTGAGGAGGGAGTCTTATAATAGGAGGTACAGCTACTGTACTCCTTCGGGTTTTCTGTTTTTAAATGGGCCATTGTTGGGATAGGAGGCGGCCATTACTCACGATACATGTGGACTCTTTCCTTTGCACATATAACACAGCGCTGGTGGTGCCACGTGTTTGAGAAACGTTGTGTAAGCGCTCTTTTGTTTTATACGCCTATAGCAGTGTACAGTCGATCCCAGTGGCCGCGCGGTCTAAGGCGTGGGTCTACGGCTGCTCGCTTGCTGGGATCGTGGGTTCGAATCCCACCGGGGGCATGGATGTTTGTGTTGTGTTTGTTGTATAAGGACAGTAGCATGGAACGTAAAGTGACATGAAGGACGAAAAGGATTTAAACAGTACAAAAATGGATCAAAGGGGAAAAACCCCGGAGAGACAAAAAAAAAAAATCCCACCGGGGGCATGGATGTTTGTGTTGTGTTAGATGTATGGACGATAGCACGAAACATAAGGTGACATGCAGGACAAAAAGGACTTCAACAGTACAAATGGATCAAAGGGGAAAACCCAGGAATTAATAAAAAAAAAAATCCCGCCGAGGACGTAAAACAAGGTCTTGAAGTACTGAGTTTTGTTGTCCACACTTCGCCTCCACCAGACTTCAGTACTCGGTACCACAGAATGTCCCTGCACGTCACCCCTTTCCCCCCTTTGTTAATTTGTTAGTAATGTTAGTAATGGTTAGCGTGCTCGCCACTGGACCCAAGGTTCGCGGGTTCGATCCCGACCGAAGTCGATGGATTTTTATGGGCGATAAAAATCCGTAGCACAACTTCCTTCGGAGGGGAAGTAAAGCCGTCGGTCCCATGTCGTAGATTTACGGCATGTAAATGAACCTTACGGGCATGAATAGAAATGTTTCGTAAGCAAAATTCAGCGGCCATTTCTCACCCAAGTCTCCTGACTGACTACTAGATGGCTCTGGCATTCACGTCAGGATTGAGTATAACTTGTGCAGTCAGTGGGCAGGTCACTCACTACACCTATGCACACGACCAAAGAAACCTCCGAAAGGAGTGACAGGATAAATAATATAATAATAATAATAATAATAATAATGTCCTATGCTTTACTCATAATGGAAAGTGTGTTTAGCAACATCACATGTATAGAGCCTTCAATTGAGAGTTGCTTATGACGTAAGCATATATCCAAACCCGAATATCATAAAACCTCTAAGGGTCAGAAAGAAAATGCGTAATGCCAAAACATAAGTGTTAATTGTGTCGCCTTAATTCTGACACAACATTTACTTAATGTAGGATGTCACGAGAATTAAGAGAATCGTAAGAACTACAGGGCACTTTAGACGGCGACGCTTAGCGGAATGCATGAGTTGGGGAAGCGTTCCACACAAAAGATAATAAAAAAACGAAAAGGGTTGGGGGGAGGGGGGGGGGGGGCGATTCCTTTTAACAGAACGGCACAATGATCTGGAAGTCCAAAAGGGCGAGTTCACTACAAAATTAATGGCGCATAACGTAACGTCCGGCAGTGTAAGCTCTCCGCTTTTATTGCATCATGTGAAATCCCACACACCAACATTAATAAATTCGAAAACGTAAGAAATTCAAAATCTATGTGACAGTGAGACCCTTCAATAAACAGACAGCCTACATGTGTAAGCTTAATACAGCAGAATAAATTCGTTCTTAAAGTATGCGGGGCAGATAAAGAGATGTGACGATTTCGATACAAAATTTTAAATTCAAAACTTTCTATCATATAAATATTTCCCGGAATCATAGGACGCAATTTATACGTAGTTAATGGTGATAAAAATCCGTAGCACAACTTCCTTCGGAGGGGAAGTAAAGTCGTCAGTCACATGTCGTAGATTTACGGCATGTAAAAGAACATTACGGGCATGAATAGAACTAGTAATGTTTCGTAAGCAAAATTCAGCGGCCATTTCTCACCCAAGTCTCCTGACTGACTGCTAGATGGTTCTGGCAGTCATATCAAGATGAGTAGAACTTGTGCAGTCAGTGGGCTGGTCACTCACTACACCTATGGACACGACCAAAGAAACCTCCGAAAGGAGGCCATATGCTCCACAAGGAGCGACAGGATAAATAATAATAATAATAATGTTATTTGGACAGTTAACGTCGCAGAAACACCCACAGAGTTCGATATAAGTCTTTCTTTTCATTGTTAAGTTGTGTTATCACAAAACCTGTTACGATTTCGTAGTTCGCAATAGCGTTAGGGTGGTGACTAAAACGAAATACACACTCTTATAGGAGAGAGGTGGCGTGTTTACTGTGCGGTACGATACAAATCTGTAAAAGTACTTCAGACTAAATCATTCATTCATAACACCAACGAATGCACACATGACACATAAAAAAATATATAGTCTGATATCGATTCTACATGTTTCGGCGTCATTTACGCCATCTTCAGGAAGCATTATACCAAAATTTAAAACTTACTAAGATATAAGAGATTACGAAAGTAATTCGTATTACATTATAGTATTCATGCAGCTAGAGTCCTGAGCCAAAATTCATTATAGTTCCACCGGCAAACACAACTTCGAAACTGTGTGTGTGTAACCGAAGTCAAACTACAATGAAGGGGTATAAGAGTGTGAACTTGCGCCACGGTGACTATAATATGAGCCTATTCATTGGAAAATAGCGTAAAATAAATATAGTTTCCGTCTTCCCACAAATTGATTGTGAATGCTCCGTGAGGTGGGCCAAAGCCTGACGACGGCGTCGCTGGGAGCGTCAGATAAGAGCGTGTGGGACGAAAAGTCATCTCAGTCACCACAGCGTAGTATCTGGTGTTACGTCATAGAAAGAAATTGGCCCTTAGAAGCATCAGGAAAATAGCAGCCAGTATTCGGGTTCACAGACATAGGGGCCTAACCAGCTACAAACCTCCAGTTGGGTGACTTTGATTTCCATGTCATTGGCGATGACACCAGAATTCAAGGCCATATTATAGAACAAGATATCGTAGGTACAGTAGAAACAACATTTGCAGGATCTTCCAGTTAGCTGTATCCTCTCTGTTCCATGTGAGTTGTAATGCTACATGCCGATCTCAGTGGCTGAGCGGTCTAAGGCGTTGGTTTGCGGTTGCGGGTTCGAATCCCGCCGAAGTCATTGATGTCTGTCTCTTGTGAGTGTTGTGTGTTGTCAGGTAGAGGTCTCTGCGACGAGCTGGTCACTCGTCCAGAGGAGTCCTACCGACTGTGGTGTGTGTAAAGTGTGATAGTGAAGCCTCGATAATGAGGAGGCCTAGGCCCCCTAGGGGCATTTGCGCCACCAAAAAGAAAAAAACACTACATGCTCTGCATTCAGAAAATCTTATATTTCCGTTGTGCCTTGAGCTTTTCACTTATCCTTTAATTAACAAAGAAACCGCTCAATGTACGTTTTGCTGTAAAAGAATTGACCACTCTCTCCCAATAAATATCCATTTTTAGCTCATCCCAGTGGCCGCGCGGTGTAAGGCGGGTTCGAACCCTGTCGGGAGGATAGATGTTTGTCTCTTTTGAATGTTGTGTCGTCAGGTAGAGGCCTTTGCGACGGGCCGATCCCTCGTCCAGAGGAGTCCTACCGAGTGTGAACACGTGCAACAATAACCCTTTACACGTACAATGAGTAACTAGAAGAGGTCAGACTAAGTAAAAATATTAATTCTCAGGCGGATACATCCCATTGTGCTGTCAGATTTATACAGTCATCAGATAATTACATTCAAACTCAACAAATCATTTACTCTAAAAACATCAAACTTTTACATAATTATGCTACATTTTTCGGACATTGCGGCTATGATCAGGCAAATTTTATACAAGCATGAACGAAGGATAGTAAATGATAATGACGAAAGAGACCTCTCACTTACACGTAACGTCATATTAGTGTATGTACTATGAATGTTTTTACAGTAAATAAATTGTGTTTGACTGAAGTTGTCTAATAACTATAAATATTCATTTTCATCTCTTTCTTAGTGACCACGACTTACCGAACGAACACTACCAAGTCAAGTGGTGTTATGAAGCAGAATGTGCGGCATTCCAAATAATAAAAACCACGTACCTTTCTTTTGTATTTCTATATTTACACAATGTCTGATGATGGCCGTTTTGGGCCGAAACATGTAGCGTGTTGTAAAAAAAATTTTAATTTTTTTTCACTAAAACTGTAGTTGTATTTGTTTTCTCATGTAACTGAAGGGCCTGTTTATGTTATACGAATTACATAGGTTGATAACGATAAACGAGGCGTAAGGAGCAGACTGAAACGAGAGTTTTCAGAAGGAAACAAGGCATTAAATTTTCTAATTCACGAAGTTAAGAAGAAGAAGAAGCCCTTCAAAGCAACCACCACTGCAGAGTTGTAAGAAGTGGTTGTTTATTTCTGAAACCACAAAAGGCTGAAGCAAGACGTAAATTCACAACATTTTCAACAACATGGAAACTTGTACAAAAATATCTCACCCCCACTTGACTCTATCTGCCATGCCTTAGTAGATTAAGACCCTCAATGTAATAACGAATTCTGTAAAGTTTCGCAATTAGAGTTGCGGCTTTGCGTAAAAAGTAACTCAAGTCACTTGCAAAGGACTTAGCTAACTGAATAACAGAATCACTTTCTGCAGCTAGGAGAAGGGTTTTAACATATTTATCCAGAGTGCGCTGCTGTTTGCAGTTTAACAACTATAACGCAGAGTGCCATGTGTGTGTGTGTGTGTTGGCGTGTGTGCGTGTGTAAGATATCCGTCACGTAATTAAAGTAGCGTGCATGTATCACATGCTAAACTTTCATACACTGAATTCATCTCACCACTGTTTCAATTGCAAACACAAAAGTTAATGGCACAATAGGAGAGTGAGTATTGTTGTTGGCGTGATAATCATGGGTCATGTAAATAAACTCAATTTTTCTGACATTACTTCAAATCGGACTGAATTTTTCACGTCTTTGAGAGCACTGAAGCCTGAAACACAATACTTCTGTCTCAGAAGCTGTTTTAGTTACATTTTGTAAATGAAGAATTACTGTATCTTACATTATGATTATTGTGAGTGAGTATTGTTGTTGGCGTGATAATCATGTGTCATGTAAATAAACTAAATTTTTCTGACATTACTTCAAATCAGACTGAATTTTTCACGTCTTTGAGAGCACTGAAGCCTGAAACACAATACTTCTGTCTCAGAAGCTGTTTTAGTTACATTTTGTAAATGAAGAATTACTGTATCTTACATTATGATTATTGTGAGTGAGTATTGTTGTTGGCGTGATAATCATGTGTCATGTAAATAAACTCAATTTTTCTGACATTACTTCAAATCAGACTGAATTTTTCACGTCTTTGAGAGCACTGAAGCCTGAAACACAATACTTCTGTCTCAGAAGCTGTTTTAGTTACATTTTGTAAATGAAAAATTACTGTATCTTACATTATGATTATTGTGAGTGAGTATTGTTGTTGGCGTGATAATCATGGGTCATGTAAATAAACTCAATTTTTCTGACATTACTTCAAATCAGACTGAATTTTTCACGTCTTTGAGAGCACTGAAGCCTGAAAAACAATACTTCTGTCTCAGAAGCTGTTTTAGTTACATTTTGTAAATGAAAAATTACTGTATCTTACATTATGATTATTGTGAGTGAGTATTGTTGTTGGCGTGATAATCATGGGTCATGTAAATAAACTTAATTTTTCTGACATTACTTCAAATCGGACTGAATTTTTCACGTCTTTGAGAGCACTGAAGCCTGAAACACAATACTTCTGTCTCAGAAGCTGTTTTAGTTACATTTTATACATAATGATTTACAGTTAACTTCCATTATACATTATAATGAACTTGACTGACTGTAGTGAGGTAATTTTTTGTGTTTTGAGATTTGTGAAATTGTGTATAAAAGTTACAATGTAGAACACCAGTACCTTGAAGGCAGGCAATACGCTGACGTTGTTGAAATCAAGAATGTGAAGGCCCGATGAAGAAATGATGCGTAAGCATTTCATTAGGTGGAAGAGACTTTAGTAGCACTGACCAAGGTTGTCTAAACCTAGGTGGTCAGCATTTGCGAAGATATTGAAGGTCCTTTTTGATTACAAATTGTTGATAAACATACGTAAGAAGGGGTATAAAAACCCCCGGGAAAAGTCAGAAAGACATGAAGAACAGAGTTAGAACGACAACCCGAAGGTACCGCGAGAGAGGACTCCGGACGATCTCGTGGATCCGAGATCGACTCCAGTTGCGACAGAAACTCCGACAGGTTACGACAAGGACTCCGACGAGCTACGGCACCATAGAGTCATGGCATCCAACACCGAACTTCTGATCTTCATCGGCGCCATTTTAAGTTTCCAAGGTGGGACAAGTCATCGGGTTGCCCAAGGTACATGGTGGTCTAGCTAGGGAATGCTCACGACAGTAGAGTAATCATTGATACGTCTCGCCCAAACAGATTGATTAATGTAGTTTTTTTTGTAATATATTTTTAAATCCAAGTTGGTGCTCTCACTACTCCTAAATTCCCACGACCTCCTAAACCAGAAATTAATAACCGCAGAGACTGATCTCTCGCAGTCTCCAAAATAATTAACTCAAATATTCCGAGAGATGGTGGCACGCTACCGGGTCGGGTATCTGGACTATAAGCCCTGACGCCTGGTCCTCACAAAATTACAGTGTCGCAGCTCACGACCTACCGATAGGAGTCGGAAATCGGAGGATCGGGAGTTGCGGCACGACACTGACACTTTCGGAAATTCATTCCATATACGGCTCCACTGAATTTTATGTTACATTGCAGCTTTAAGGTATATGACGCCTTGAAGATTGGTATACAGTTAAAGACGTATCGGAAAACATTGCTACATCCATCCTCACCTTTATGAAGACTCTTCTTGGACTAAAGTAAAGATAAAAGCAAGCTTTCCCGAAAGGTCTTTAACTGTATACCAATCTTCACGGTGCCATATACCTCAACGCTGCAATTTAACACAACATTCAACGGAGCCATGTATGGAATGATTTTCCAAAAGTGTCAGTCGAGTTTATTATAATGTATAATGGAAGTTAACTGTAAATCATTATGTATAAAATGTAACTGAAACAGCTTCTGAGACGGAAGTATTGTGTTTCAGGTTTCAGTGCTCTCAAAGACGTGAAAAATTCAGTCTGATTTGAAGTAATGTCAGAAAAATTGAGTTTACTTACATGACCCATGATTATCACGCCAACAACAATACTCACTCACAATAATCATAATGTAAGATACAGTAATTCTTCATTTACAAAATGTAACTAAAACAGCTTCTGAGACAGAAGTATTGTGTTTCAGGCTTCAGCGCTCTCAAAGACGTGAAAAATTCAGTCCGATTTGAAGTAATGTCAGAAAAATTGAGTTTACTTACATGACCCATGATTATCACGCCAACAACAATACTCACTCACAATAATCATAATGTAAGATACAGTAATTCTTCATTTACAAAATGTAACTAAAACAGCTTCTGAGACAGAAGTATTGTGTTTCAGGCTTCAGTGCTCTCAAAGACGTGAAAAATTCAGTCCGATTTGAAGTAATGTCAGAAAAATTGAGTTTATTTACATGACCCATGATTATCACGCCAACAAAAATACTCACTCACAATACTCATAATGTAAGTACAGTAATTTTTCATTTACAAAATGCAACTAACAGCTTGGTGAGACAGCATAGAGTTCTTGAAACAGACGAGTTTTGTTCCACGTTAGAGACAACAATACATTTATATTTGCGACTTCCCAGTGGAGGATCAACAATTTAAAATTATTCGTAGTTATATTTGTTAAAAACATAATGCCTATCCAGTTAAAGGGTATTCAACATTACTGCAATTAAAACAACTCTAATTAATACCTCAAATTTTTTTTTCTTTTTAATTCGTCCTCTTCTACCTACTCCGGTTTCCCGTTTCAGTGTCGAGGTTTCAATTCCTTTTGATCACACTGAGAGACACACCACAGTCGGTAGGACTCCTCTGGACGAGGGATCGGCTCGTCGCAGAGGCCTCTACCTGACAACAACACACAACACTCACAAGAGACAAACATCCATGCCCCCGGTGGGATTCGAACCCACGATCCTAGCAAGCGAGCGGCCGAAGACCCACGCCTTAGACCGCACGGCCACTGGGATCGGCAATACCTCAAATTTACGGAATTAATATCACTAAACTATTACGTGAATAACCCTCATTTTTATTATTCTTAAAAACAGTGGCTACGTTAAAACCACTATTACAATACTTGTCATGTCGCCTTTATAGAACATAAACATTTCACCTCATACTAACTCAACAAAAGTCCTTACCCCAATTCACAAACTAGTTCTGTGTTACAATGTGTTGTGTAGCTTTATCGTGCTTCTGCCAGCATGCACATTACATGCTTGCTTATGCAAATTCGCGCAATCAGCAGCAGTGCTTACATGATTGCCTATAGCTAAGTACACTGTAGACTGGAAATTTATTATCCGTTTAATTACATACTAATTTTTTTGTCATGGCTCGACAGCCCCTAGTGGGCCAGAGCCTCCTCATTATCGAGGCTTCACGATCACACTCAGACACACCACACTCGGTAGGACTCCTCTGGACGAATGATCGGCCCGTCGCAGAGACCTCTACCTGACAAAACACAACAGTCACAAAAGACAGATATCCATGACCCCGACAGGATTCGAACCCGCAATCTCAGTAATCGAGCGGCCGCAGACCCACGCCTTACACCGCGCGGCCACTGGGATCGGCAATTACATATTGATAGATACTTTGAAACGTGTGACGCATGTGAGTTCATGATACGGCGGTCCGTCACAACGGCGCGGCGCGTCCTCTGGTTGCAAATGGACATACATACATACATACGGAAGGTATCTGCGGATATATTGAATAAGCAGTCGCGGACAGTCGACAAGGGGTAGTCCTCAAGTTTTGGGACTGCCCGAGGGGCTAACAACTCCTCACTGTAAAAAGTAACATGCTGCGAAACGGAACAGACAGCTTCCGAATTGGTCAAGAAATATAACGTGGGAGAGTGGATTGGATTGATCTGGCTCTGGATAGGGACAAATGGCGGGCTCTTGTGAAGACAGTAATGAACATTCGGGTTCCATAAAATGCGAAGAATTTCTTGACCAGCTGAGGAAGTATTAGTTTCTCAAGAAGGACTCTGCTCTATGGAGTTACGATGCGTATGAATAATGACGTCACTGATGGACCCGTTTACACAAAAAATAAGTTAGGAAATGAAACGAACTTCAACGAAACTCAATGATTGGCTGTCAGTTGAAAGAACAGCATATAGATCTCCGGACCACTCACTGGTTACACACCAACGTTATCAGTCTTATCCGTCTGACGTCGAGGTCATGGTAAATCTTCCCAGTGGTATACTTTACAAATACCAATCTGTTATATGTTTACCCAGATTCCTACATTCATTCCTGATGCATCTCTTAATACATAATTTTTACTTAAACTTAAAATCCAATAAACAAACTGAGTCACGACATACATGAGATTAATTGCTGTACTTCCAAATAACACAATGTTTGTAATAATTAAGATAAACAACACAATACCGTCGGACAGTTAAAACACATTCGCATAGCGTTTAAAACGAATTCTATAAATCATACTGTGTCACATACAACACGCCTACTACGTCATTTTGATGTCAGTAACACGCGTTACATGGGTTTACAGCTTCGGACTTAATCCTCAATGGCAGGACAGTAATTTGTGAGCCAAACACTGAGCCATACTGCTTATTACACGGAATATCACCCTTCCAAACGATCGATTTGGTTCGTGGATTCCAGTCTCGCTAACAGGCATGCCATTCGGATGTGTGTATGAAGCTACTGGACACATGTTAAGGGTAGTCACCCCAGAGACGTTACAATCAACTGGGAGAGGGGTTTCAGTAAAATTTACTGATGGGCAGGAACTACAGATTGCGATACGAAGTTTAAAAAATTTAATTTACTGTTGGTCAACCCTCTCCAAAGAGGAGGCACTAAACCGTGTATATTTTAAGGATTTCGAACTGTTTGTTCTAAATCTGCGCTCTTCTGGGATATTCCGTTTTTATTATGTTTTATGTGTGAAATTACATACTTCTGCATCATACTGTATCTACATAAATCATTGTTACGTTATTAGTTAGTTAGTTAGTTAGTCCCCATGTCGCTCCAATAGCGGAGCATAGGGGCCTCCTTTCGGAGGTTTCTATGGTCATGTGCGTTGATGTAGCGGGTGACCAGCCCACTGACCGCACAAGTTCCACTCAATCCTGATGTGACTGCCAGAGCCATCTGGCAACAGTCAGGAGACTTGGGTGAGAAATGGCCGCTGAATTTTGCCGACGGGCACTACTATTTGTTACGCTATGTTGTCCTAATTACTGCCATCTTCAGGCATATCATACAAAATGGCAACGCAATTGTCATTTTATGACAGATGCTTTACAATTTGACATTTAACAAAATAAAAATGTATTAATATTTTATTTTTTATAACAATAATTACTGGGTTCAGTCAAGATCTTAAGGCACGGTTTGTGAATTTAACAGGACAGTTGAACTGTCCCAGGGATTTTAAAATACCCAGGGGAAGACTCACGATCATTTTTCCGGGATTCGAAAAGGGCTCCTTTTGAATGAAAATTGTCAGTGTTGTACTCTACAGCGCATTATTTGTTTATCTGTGCTACCCAACCTCCAGCTAGTCACAAAACCTGGGCAGCATCACTGAGTAGCAGCGCATTTAGCGAAATTCAGTTTCCGGCTCGTGCAGAATGGCATTAAGACCAGCGCTGACATGGGTTGCAGCGAAATAAGACAACTTTGCGAAAGAAATTGACCCCATTAGAATTCTCAGAACGTGATAATATCAACGCTTCCATGTAACTTGTGAAAGCATCCTATTTAAATGCATGTATTTCTATGACATTCTGAAAGCCTTCTAACCTAGACTAACAAATTATATGCTCCTACTTCCATGAAAGTTATGATGCCTATCATTTATATCTCACATTTATTCATCAGGGTCTATGGAAAATGACAGAATTAAATTCCTTTACGGCTGAACTCTGACCCCCCCAACTAGAGACACAAATTTGCTGAAACTACAGCTCTTGCATATGTATGTGTTTCTTCCCCGTAATAATTATTCTGTAGTTTTGCTTTTACTGCCATCCCAGTGGCCGTGCGGTCTAAGGCGTGGGTCTTCGGCCGCTCGCTTACTAGGATCGTGGTTTCGAATCCCACCGGGGGCATGGATGTTTGTGTTGTGTTAGTTGTATAAGGACGGTAGCATGGAACATAAGTGGCATGAAGGACAAAAGGATTTAGAAGTACAAAAAATGGATCAAAGGAAAAAAAAAAAAATCCCGCCGGGGGCTTGGATGTCTGTCTGTTGTGAGTGTTGTGTGTTGTCAGGTAGAGGTCTCTGCGACGGGCTGATCACTCGTCCAGAGGAGTCCTACCGACTGTGGTGTGTCTAAAGTGTGTGATCGTGAAACCTCGACGAAACGAGGAGGCCCAGGCCCATATAGGGCTGTCGAACCATAGAAGAAAAAAATATTGCTTTTGCTAAGTAGGAAAACAAATGACAACTGATTACGGTATTATGCGATACCGTCATTTGTCTGAGGTATACTCAATGTGCACAGTGTTTCTATAATGCACTCTGCTCATGGCCGTGCCATGGCTCAGGCGGTTAGTCGCCGGCCTCCCACCGCGGAGGCCCGGGTTCGATCCCGGGTCAGTCCATGTGGGATTTTTGGTGGACAAAGTGGCACTGGGACAGGTACTCCCCCCCTCCCAAGTATTCGATTTTCCCCTGTCAATTTCATTGCACCGGTGCTCCATTACTTGGAAAAATGAAAAAAAGAACTGATCTTTCTTTTCATCTTCATCATAGGGTTGCACAATAAGCTTTAAGGCTGCGGTGTGTCTGTAGCATCTGCTGCGGGGCCTCTTTCCACAAAAAAAAATGCACTCTGCTCCCTCTTCAGGGGATTTGTTGTCATATTGACATAACGTTAGTACGATACTTTACTGTAACTGCAAACAAATAACAACAACAAAAGGGGATCATCCCAACATATCGTAAGAAAGAACAAGGCAATAAATATATAATGTGGACATTTCTAGCAGAGCAGAAACAGTTTAACAGGACAGCTGTATAGCTGTACAGGTGTAGCTGTATAGGTTACACAACAGAAAGGCCATAAAATATAAAATATTTCAAAATAATCTGTTGCCGCAAAAATACTCTAATCTAAATTTTACGGATTAAAACATATCAGTAACTTTCTTATAACAAATAGTTGACATTCTATGTGGCTTACATATTTAATTACAGTATCTGGAAAGTTTTGAAATGTGGTGCTGGAGAAGAATGGAGAAGATCAGTTGGACTGATCGTGTGAGAAATGAAGAAGCATTACACACAGTCAAGGAGGAGAGGAATATCGTACATACAATAAAAAGAAGAAAGGCTAACTGGATTGGTCACATCTTGCGTAGAAACTGTCTTCTGAAACATGTGATTGAAGGAAAGTTAGAAGGAAGGATAGAAATGACGGGAAGACGAGGGAGAAGACGTATGCAGCTACTGGATAACCTTAAGGAAACGAGAGGATACTGGAAATTGAAAGAGGAAGCACTAGATCGCACCCTGTGGCGAACTCGCTTTGGAAGAGGCTACGGACCTGTCGTAAGACAGACTGCAGAATGAATGAATGAATGACTATTCAAAGCGTACTGCATTTGTTTACATGACAGCTTGGCAGTGTCGAAACACGTAGCATGGTTATGATGTAAATATATATGTAGTAAAGTTGTGTTAACAGAATGAAACGTAGAATATTGTTTCAAAACATAACACGAGGCAAAATAGAGCCGAACTCGGTTATAACGTCATGAAAGGGACTGAATATCTTTTGTCGTTATAAACGAGTGTTTTTATAACCGAAGAGTATAATGTTATGGTTAAGAGTGAGGAATTAATTGGTACCACAGAATATATGACGTTATAAACGAGGTGTCGTATAAACCGATGTCGTTATAACCAGGTTCGTCTGTTATTTAACACTAAGACCAACAATTATTGCACTAAGTATATTGATACTCTTATGTCACTAAACCCTACACGTGTTTCGGTCCCGGGTGGACCATCATCAGGGGTTACGGTCGTGGAGCTTGCTTCACTTTTGTCACATCATGTGGTAATGGTTAGTTCAGGCACTTTTACACTTTGTAATCACTCCGGAATGCACTGTTGTTGTTGGTTGTTATATGCTGTGGACGTATGGGCTGTATTATATTTTTGTTATCATCTCCGACGAATTGTTTTTGAATAATTGCACATTAAATGATGAAGACGATTGATACTATAGCAGTTTACCCTGTGTATTTGGAGACATCTAAGCTAGACTTAGAAGCTACTTACACGAAAGAATCGAAGTAAGAGAAATGTCTTTTGTGAAGGAGACCCGGGCTAGGTTTGAACTTAATATAATTTCTTATTTCTCCGGGGTTTCGCGGAAATGGAAAGCCGTCACTGACACTGAGAAGAGGACAGAGAATGTCCGCAAGGCTCGCAATAACTAGATCAAGATATGCTAAAATGAAAAGAAGGTAATGGTAAAGGTAAAGTTCTCCCTATAACAAGCCACGAAGTCCCAGAGGGGGAGTAGAGGTATAGCTCTACTCTTTCTTTAACCATGGCGCTAGATGGGGGTGGGTGGTCAACTCCACGCTCCGGCCGCTTTACCCCCGGGAAAGAGACCCGGTACCCATTGTATAGGAGGCTGGGTTGGCCCCAGGGCCGGTATGGACGGGTGCTGAAAATCTCGCCCCCACCGGGATTCGATCCCCGGACCGTCCAGCCCGTAGCAAGTAGCTATACCGACTATGCTATCCCGGCCCACGAAATGAAAATAAACCAACTAAAAGTAGGGTAGCATACTACATGTAGCCATGTATGTAGAAAGATGGATATTACTGACATAAATGTTAAAATTTTCATGCCTATGGGTAACTTGGGGTTGTACACAAACGCCTCTTATGATATATTTATGAAGTCAATAGGCTTGAACATCTTCTTTAGAGAAGAGATCCATACTATCACACAAAGCGAACACTCCTCATTACACTTCCGACTGAAACCAACTATCAATTAATTCACCTTGCTTTAATTTATCATAACTTCAAGAGTGCAGTCATTCTTACCAATTCTACAATCAGATCCAAAACTTAGTTTTTTTAATAATTTTTTGGGTACTAGTTTCGGCTCATAAGAGCCATCATCAGGCCATAACAGAAGCTATAAGTTGTAATTACTATACTTACTATAGTTTCTGCTACAGTTTCTGTTATAGATTGATGAGGGTTCTTATGAGCCGAAACTTGTAGCAAAAAAGTATTTTTAAAAAACGAAGTGTTGGATCTGATTGTAGAATAAATAAGAATAATTACACTCTTGTAATCTGTATGCCAACGGGGATGTCTTGCAATATGATTAATATTGTAACTTCCTCACATATATTTTTACACCGTTCCCTCCTATATATATTTGGATATTATTACATATAGGATCCCAGTGGCCGCGCGGTCTAGGTCGTGAGTCTGCGGCCGCTCGCTTACTAGGATCGTAGGTTCGAATCCCACCGTGGGCATGGATGTCTGTCTCTTGTGAATGTTGTGTGTTGTCAGGTAGAGGTCTCTGCGACGGGCTGATCACTCGTCCAGAGGAGTCCTACCGAGTGTGGTGTGTCTATCAGTGTGATCGTGAAGCGTCGTACAATGACGAGGCCTAGGCCCCCTAAGGGGCTGTCGAACCATAGGAAAAAAAAATTATTACATATAGATTCAGAAAATCGTGGATAATAATATTGCAATATTAATCAGTTTATTAACGAAGCTGACAAGGACGATGAACCGCACAGCCTGTGCGAATGGTATGTCAGGAAAGTTATGTAGAAATCCCGCTATCGCAGAAGGTTGTTTCGACGTAGAACTACCTTGGGACAGAGAGTTACAATTATGAATACATGCATTACATGTAAAGCCAACCGGGATTACATTGTACCATGCAGTTTGAAACCCGCACGGCTTCCGGAATTATGCCCCTCAACCCACCGCTAAAACTGACCAACTGTCTCACCGGTCTACCTACATCCCCCTTCTGGACGCTGTCCCGTATTCGAGCCTGAGGCAAATCAGAAGCTTCCGGCAAGAGAGACAATTCCCATGTGTTGTCTGATTACACACCAGGATTGTTATCTCAGCTCTGTACACCACAAGGTAATAATACATTTCATTTAATTAAATAACTTTACGACAGTCACATCAAAGATAGATTAACAGAAGCACTCACGCTAACTAATCAACCCGCGTTGACGCAACAAACTGATTTTTGTCTCTTCAGCAGTCCTATATCGATTTTATATCGTTCTTTCGCCACAAGACAGGCAATGTACTGTAGTATAACATAACATAACATCGCGTAACGACTGTTGCAATGGAACGGCAACAATCCGTTCTCTGCGCACTGATAAGCTACATATCACTGTACAAAATATCAATATATCGAGTTTTGCACAATAACGAATTTATGTTTCTGGCAACAATGAAACGAAATTGGATATTCTTGTAAAGTGCCCCTATATTTTCTTCCGATTTTGATCAAATTTTGTTATTTCTCGTGAGATTTTCACATAAGTCCATAATATAAAATTTCATGAAAATCCGTCCAGTTGGAGCCGCGCTGATACATGCGGACAGACGGACGGACATGACGAAGCGAATAAACTCTTTTCGCGACCGTGCGAACGCGCATAAAAACTGACCAAAAGTGAGAAGATCCAGTCTTCTGGGATGTGACTCTCTGTTGTAGTTTATAAAACTTTCTGCAAGATATTATTCGCGACTCTTTTTTTTTTTGTGAAGGGCCCCGCAGCAGAAGCTACGGACGCACCGCAGCCTTAAGGCTTATTGTGCAACCCTGTGATGAAGATGAAGAGAAAGATGATCAATTCTTTTTTCATTTTTACAAGTAATGGAGCACCGGTGGAATGAAATTGACAGGGGAAAACCGAAGTACTAGGGGAAAAATCTGTCCCAGTGCAACTTTGTCCACCACAAATCCCACATGGACTGACCCGGGATCGGAACCCGGGCCTCCGCGGTGGGAAGCCGTCGACTAACCGCGTGAGTCATTCACTACTTACTCTTTAAACCAGTGCAGGACAATAATTCGTTTATTACGCAAGGGTCGTTTGAAATATCCAAACCCTAAGAGGGACGCACTGCGGGTAATCCAACCACAATTCCCCCCGTTGTTCAGCTGGTAGCCTAGTCTCTATACCGACTGAGCTATCCAAGCTGATAATTGTATGATAAACGTTGGAATACTTCAACCACCTCCATATATGAATGAGGTACCGATTTAACGTAATTACAACCATTGAGTTGGCTGTTTGACTCTTGCCTGGATAGCATAACAATGGCACCCTTCCACAACAGTCAAATTGTGCTCTGTTAAAGCAAACGGCAATCCGTACACACGTGACTGTTGAAAACATCCCACGTGCGCCCAAGAAACATTAGAAGTACGAAGTCAGGTTTAGCAGACACGCGACTTGGCTCAGTGCGATGTATTTACCATGTGACATGGACAGATAGGAAGTACGCCGTGGCTCAGAGGAGCTTCCAGATGAAACGTCCATTTGTCAAGCATTAAAGGCGGTTATCTTGGAGTTACCGGCTTCCAGCACACTTCCCTCATATTTCAAAGGTTCTGAACTCCTGCTAGAGATATGAGCAGTATAAAGGCCTTAGGTTTATGAGGTCTGAGCCTCATTTCGAACGCTCTTTGGGTTGGAAAAATGGATACGAAATTTCCTGGTTGTTATCATCACATTTATTATCATCATTAGTTAATGTTTTTATGAGACACAACAAGCAGGTCGTGATGGGCTCTATAAAATGACACAACGTCATAAAAACATTCTGTATCGAACGTAGGGCGTTGCGTTAATCACAAGAAGCGTAAATGCAAGCGTATAAGAACTTTATATAGTAAATCTTACATTGACAGAAAAGTCTTTCTAAGAATCCGATATTATTATTATTATTATTATTATTATTATGTATCACCTTTACGTAGGGCACTTACAATTATAGACCTGAAACAACCATGTTTCTGGAATATATCATTTTGCAGCTATTCTGTGGTTACAATAGATGGTAGAATTTTATTATTATTGCAGTAACAGTAGCAGTAGCCACGTGCTGGTAGTGGTGATGGTGGTTGTGGTAATGGTACTATTGGCAGTACGAGTTGTAACAAAGGTAAAGGTCACCTCAGGACATGCCAATGCAGGCACAGAGGAGACGGGGAGGTATAGCTCCAAACCACTCGTAACCCGGCACTAGAAAGAGTTGGGTGGTCAGTACAACGCTCGATCCGTCCGCTTTACCCCCGGGAATGACACAGTAACCATTGTAAATTAGCAGCAAGTAGTAGTAGTAGTAGTAGTAGTAGTAGCAGGAACAATTAGAGTATAAATCGGCAGAGTAAAAAGTGCGAAAGTTATGTGATAACTAAACTGTGATATTACAATTTGCACTTCACAAATCTTAACACACTACCTCACAAGAGCATCTATAAAAATCTGATCAATTCGAATGCTAACTAATATTAGCAACATTTTGTTTTCTAAACTGAGCTTCATCTCATAACGGCCTTCGTTAAAAAGACGTGGAAACTTATTGCAAGTAGCAGTGCGCCGTGCTTTATAGGCAACTTCTCCGGCGTACTTGTAAAGCGTGTCACTGCATGTACCCTGAATGTTCCGTTCCGGAATCTCAGAGCGAACATTAAGAAAATTTTTATTTCTCTGCGGTGGTCACCTACGTCCACGTATTTCTGACCCAAATACGAACACATTTATCTACATTTGCTCTGAAACACTGAGGAAAATCAAGTAAGAAGCAGTCCACATTCCTGGATCGTTATCGCTGTAGTATCCTAAGCAGTTACATCTTCTGCATGTACTTTGTTAACTAATATTTTCCGTATAACTCAGATCCGGAACGAAGATGTAAACACAAGCCGACACTTAATTGTGGTCAGGAAAGCAATTTGGAACAGGCCTCTTGGAAGACGGTGAATAAAGAGCCAACGCAATTTTAAAACTCTTCTTATGGAAAAAGACGGAAGCGTTCTTTACGAAATAAACGTAGAACGTCTTATCTGTAGACCATGTCCGTCTGTCTGTGTCTGAGGCAAAATTCAGCGACTAAACGTTTTGTCGGATTTGCATAAACTTTGGCACTGAAGTACTCTAAGTTGTCCAGCAAGTGTGAATTTCGTAAAAACCGGCGTAGTGAATCATTCTGTCCATATCTATTACCAATTTTCGTGAAATTCGGTACATAAGAATATATTACCAATTTTCATGAAATTCGGTATATAAGAATCTATTAACAATTTTCGTGAAATTCGGTATATAAGAATCTATTACCAATTTTCGTGAAAATCGGTATATAAGAATCTATTACCAATTTTCGTGAAAATCGGTATATAATACTCTCCACATAATGCAGCTGAACAGTGATAATCGGTGAAGTGAGAGTCATGCACTACTCAGGGCCGTAAAAATATTTACCGGTGTCTTCTACATTTTCCAACAGATCTGGGCAAAATTCAGTACGGAAGATGTCGAAAGGAATTTACTGAGTAACTGTGAGTTTCGTGACAATCGACACAGCGAAAGCCATACTTTTCTCGGCAGCGTCAACAAATTTCTATTCCCCGGTGGCGCAGTTGGTTGAGACACTGCGCTACAAGCCGGAAGGTCGCGGTTTCGATTCCCATTTGTGTCACTAGAATTTTTCATTGACATAATCCTTCCGGCCGTACTATGACGCTGGAGTCGACTCAGCCTCTAACAGAAATGAGTACCAGAAATACTTCCTGGGTGGTAAAGGCGGCCGGTGCGTAGGGCTGACAAATTTACCACCTTCATGTGCCGATTGTCTGGAAATCTGGGAGCCTCAACCTCCTCGAACCCTAAGGGTCTGCCCAGGCCTGTGTAGGAATACTTTACTTTCCACACTCAGTGCCCGATTTCGGTGATATTCGGTACAAGGAATCTGCACATAATGCTGTTGAGTATTTACGAGTCCTGTGACAATAGGGTCTGGGGAAAACCGTTGGCTACTTTCTTATGGGCCTAAACAAAATTACATTTACGAGTGTACTGTAAAACCGTATCACACTTTCAAAGTAAAGACCGCCTCCATAAAGTGTGCCTCCTAAGTCAAGTAATACACCTTGTTGAGGACTTCATTGGCCTTGTTCTTCTTGTATCTGCTACGTACGATTGGCCTTTAAATCCTATTTTACCACAGATTAATATTGCTTCAGACAAAACACTTATTCTTTCCAATGTGACAGATTTTAATGTACAAGTGGATTAAGACAAACTTCTCATTACATATATAAGTTTTAAAACTTTCGCGGCGACATGATTCAATATAGTTTTCTCGGGCGCACAGCGGAGGATGAGGATGGGGACGGAGCTAGTCCCCGAAACGTTGTATTCAAACGAATTGACGCGGCTGTGCGCCCGAGAAAACTATATTGAATCATGTCGCCGCGAAATTTTTAAAACTTATATCAAGCACCTCTACGGGGAGGACATAAATAGGAACATCAGACTTCTGAGGATGGGGACGGAGCTAGTCCCCGAAACGTTGTATTCAAACGAATTGACGCGGCTGTGCGCCGAGAAAACTATATTGAATCATGTCGCCGCGAAATTTTTAAAAACTTATATCAAGCACCTCTACGGGGAGGACATAAATAGGAACATCAGACTTCTGAGGATGGGGACGGAGCTAGTCCCCGAAACGTTGTATTCAAACGAATTGACGCGGCTGTGCGCCCGAGAAAACTATATTGAATCATGTCGCCGCGAAATTTTTAAAACTTATATCAAGCACCTCTACGGGGAGGACATAAATAGGAACATCAGACTTCTGAGGATGGGGACGGAGCTAGTCCCCGAAACGTTGTATTCAAACGAATTGACGCGGCTGTGCGCCCGAGAAAACTATATTCTCATTACATCCTAATACACTGAGGTTTGTTAAAGAAGTTGTATTAACCTTGTGAGACACACAAACACACACACATTCAGCGTAAGCGTGCTTAATTTCTTCAGTGACTAAAGCTAGAATGGCGAAGTAAACTGCCTGAAAAGACTTTGATGTTTGTATGCCTTTAAGGTCTTCAGAATGTGAGTTAATTCATCTTAAATTTCTGCACATTACGTGTGCAGTTCGTATGAGGTGTAATTTCAATTTATATCACTGTGGCTTACATTATACAAACTAGGACAGAGTGAATGTACCTTCTACATGAATCCAACTTCTTGGATGTCATTCCCCTCCATTATTATTATTATTATTATTATTATTATTATTATTATTACAGGCACTTGTGCTGTTAAGCCTGCACGTTAATAAATACCTATTGAATTATTATGATTATGAACTATTATGCTATTTTAAAACTTATAACTATTATGCGGTCTATAATGCACATACAGGCAAAAAGACAAAGAATTATTTCAGTATCCTACAGCCGCTAGAAACAAGGTCAAACGATGATAACATAGGAAAATAAATGCTGATGACACGTTCAAATTCGAATATTAACGATTTCAGGTGCTTAAGTTTGTAGTCTAAACAAACATCTCGTTTCAAGAAATGAAGGAAAATTATTTAAAGCTAAATAAATTTGAAGCGTGGGCTTTCAAACATGCTGTAAGAATTCCTTTCTTCGTTGTAAACTTACAGAACATATAATTATTCTTGTATATCGCTAAAACGTAGAAAAACTCATAAAAAGTATTTCTCACATGCCTGTTAATGTGTTAGGAGAAGATACAAATAAAAGTACACAAATTCGTATACGCCTTATACTTGTGTACTTTGGGTGATTAATTTAAGATGAGTTGGAACAGCCATCTTACACGCATGAAAGGTAATAGAAAGGGGTACAGCAGTTTGGTGGGTAAACAGAAAGAAACTATTGATAGACCAAGATGTAGATGGGAGAAAAATATTAAAATGGTACTGACGTATTCCTTTAGTGTTTATGATATAAAAAAGACGTAGAACTACAAATTATGACATTTAACAAAATGTTTTGACGTCAAGAATTAATTTTATGTTTTGTGGAATAACACAGGAAGATGATTAAGACTGGCAACGAGGTGACTGTAACACGTTAAAAGGCATTGCCCCAAATTTCACCTATAGAAACCGAGAAATAACACGTAAAACCTCAGTTACAACACTTTATAATCCGACCCAGACTCTGATTGGGTACACCATGTCCGGTTATGCACAGAGTAAATTTGTGACATCATAAACATGGACACGTCGAATAATTCTGTTTAAATGCAAAGATACGGGAAAAAAAAAATCGTTGAAAGTTTAGTGGGATGTGGGTAAGTGGTCATGAGGAATAAAACCCGTAATAACTCCACCTTAATCTTTATTTTTTCAACAAACAAATGCACTTTTTATTTTCGTAATTTTCTGTTCACAGTTAAAAAGTGCATTTTTTGGTTGAAAAACTAGACTAATGTTAAGACGCAAGGTGACCACAACGTCAAATTAACTCCACCTCATTTAAAGTCTCTGGCAAACACTTGTGTTTTAACGGAATAGTAGGAGACACTTTTATATAGGGGACAAAGAGCATCACTTGTTAGAAAGTTCCCAGGGTTCGCCCCCTCGTCCTTCTGGTATGAGTAGTAAGAAAATCAAAATGTATGAAGCAGACGTTTAAATGGTGACAGTAGCAGCTTGATATAAGCCCCGCGGAATTTTAATTTCTGATTAATGCTAAAGCGCATAATTTGGAAATTTAATTATCTTTTAATTTAAAGAATGGGAATTAATTTTGATAAACTTAAATCTGGAGGGCTGCATAAGACGCACGTGCAACTTACGCTTGTGTTTTAAGGAGACCTGAAACATATTTAAAGAGCCCGTTCGTACCGCGCAGTAAACACACTCCGTCTAGGTTTTAAAAGCCAATTACTTAAAACTGTATAGGGAACCGTACAAAACACATAAATACAGTCCGTACCACGCAGTAAACACACTCCGTCTCAGTTATACAAACCAGTCAGTTAATGTTGTACAGTGAAATAATCGCTGTTTGTTCTGAGATCCACACAAAACACATAAATACAGTCCGTACCGCGCAGTAAACACACTCCGTCTCAGTTATACAAACCAGTCAGTTAATGCTGTACAGTGAAATAATCGCTGTTTGTTCTGAGATCCACACAAAACACATAAATACAGTCCGTACCGCGCAGTAAACACACTCCGTCTCAGTTATACAAACCAGTCAGTTAATGCTGTACAGTGAAATAATCGCTGTTTGTTCTGAGATCCACACAAAACACATAAATACAGTCCGTACCGCGCAGTAAACACACTCCGTCTCAGTTATACAAACCAGTCAGTTAATGCTGTACAGTGAAATAATCGCTGTTTGTTCTGAGATCCACACAAAACACATAAATACAGTCCGTACCGCGCAGTAAACACACTCCGTCTCAGTTATACAAACCAGTCAGTTAATGCTGTACAGTGAAATAATCGCTGTTTGTTCTGAGATCCACACAAAACACATAAATACAGTCCGTACCGCGCAGTAAACACACTCCGTCTCAGTTATACAAACCAGTCAGTTAATGCTGTACAGTGAAATAATCGCTGTTTGTTCTGAGATCCACACAAAACACATAAATACAGTCCGTACCACGCAGTAAACACACTCCGTCTCAGTTATACAAACCAGTCAGTTAATGCTGTACAGTGAAATAATCGCTGTTTGTTCTGAGATCCACACAAAACACATAAATACAGTCCGTACCGCGCAGTAAAACACACTCCGTCTCAGTTATACAAACCAGTCAGTTAATGTTGTACAGTGAAATAATCGCTGTTTGTTCTGAGATCCACACAAAACACATAAATACAGTCCGTACCGCGCAGTAAACACACTCCGTCTCAGTTATACAAACCAGTCAGTTAATGCTGTACAGTGAAATAATCGCTGTTTGTTCTGAGATCCACATAAAACACATAAACACAGTCCGTACCGCGCAGTAAACACACTCCGTCTCAGTTATACAAACCAGTCAGTTAATGCTGTACAGTGAAATAATCGCTGTTTGTTCTGAGATCCACACAAAACACATAAATACAGTCCGTACCGCGCAGCAAACACACTCCGTCTAGGTTTTAAAAGCCAATTACTTAAAACTGTATAGGGAACCGTACAAAACACATAAATACACTGTGTAGGCAGAATGAAGAATTTCCGATGTTAAACCTGGTGGTACATATAGTAACCGCTAGACTTCAAAACGTTTATTCGTAAGAAATGTATGTTGGTTTGTATGAAGAACACGGCCAAATATTTACGAGAAAGAGCTTTGGAGAATCACAAAAATCTTCAGTCACGACAGAAGGCCATGGACCTGATAATCGAACCCGGAGCCTCTCGAACACGAAGCATCAGTGTCAATTACTCTGGCTTAAATCAGTCTGTCATTACCTTCTAACTCAATACGCTTGAGAAAGAGTTCATTCGAGCAGTTACAACCAACGTATAGCAAAAGTTTCAAACGCACCGTACGTGTTGGCCATAATAATGAAATATCCACCTCCCCCCCTCCCAATAAAGCACACAACTACAACTCTGATAAAAGTTGAAACCTCTCCCTTCGCTCTTGCTCGGAGCAAAATTTCCTAATTTCTGGCACGCGCTTCCAGTAATGAAAGAGGCGGCTAATCTTGGGAAGTGAGGCGTGTCACTTAATGCAGACTACCCGCCTAGCAGCAGTCCTAATCCTTCATAAGAACGAAGAAGATGGCTCAATATAGGAACTTTTCATAGTTGCTTCTTGGAATCGTGTATGATGCTTGAAATTGGAAGAAAAGTGTGTAGATACTTCAGATACGGCCCAGGATGGAGCAGCAGGTTAACAGACGGCGAGCTGAGACTCCTTAGGACTTAAAGTTGCAGGTAATTGAAGGTATATGAAATGAATTGCTACTAACTTATAAAACTGGGTAACTTCTTAGGGCAAATTTGTGTCTCAATTTCTTGTTAAAACTACGAAGTGTTTATTCTCTCCTTGAAAGGAAATAAACTGCCCTGCGTGTTATACGTCTCTGGGTAAAACGCAACGATACCAAGTAGCGTAACGTGAGCCTGCTAGATTATATTAAACGGAAAGAAAATTATAAATATAAATTATTATTATTATAAATTAATAACAGAAACAGCTTTGCATTTCTACACTTAGGTTGGCACAAAATACAGTCGAACCCGGTTATAACGACATCGGTTTAAGCGACACCTCGTTTATAGCGTCAGATATTCTGTGGTACCAATTAATTCCTCACTGTTAACCATAACATTATACTCCTCGGTTAAAACAACACTCGTTTATAACGACACGAAATACTCAGTCCCTTTTCATGACGTTATAACCGAGTTAGACTGTAATTTCAGGACTCAAAATCCTTAGATCAGAAAACTGCGACAAAAGATCTGATCACTCAACTTTATTCTAAACAACAGCAATTTAATAAAATTAACACGACATATTTCGTTAGAGATTTATTTTACTCTTCCCACTTCTCGTCCCGCACTTCCCCCCATCCGCCGCTTTTCTCTCCGCTTTTCATGTACTATCATCCCACAGCCTAGCACAGCGGTCAAGTGGCTCCCCTCAATATGTTGTATGATGCATGGCCATACGCATTTAAGCTTCCTGCTCGGCATATGCTTGCCTTTTTTTCTGTCGCTTACTGTAACAATTCTAGTAGTAGCACTTAAATGTCTAGCAGACTCGAGTATTTGATTCAGCATCCAGATCGATATCCGTCTTTTATTCATCCTTTACTTTAAATTTTGTACCTTCTCTGTACTTATTATTTATTCCTTACAGGTAAAACAACACACCACAAACACAGCAGATAGAAAAACTGTGTGTAAGATAACTCAAGATACAAAGGTAAAGGTAAGACTGTCCTTGTCCACGCCATGAAGGCATAGAAGGAGAGTAAAGGTATGGCTCCACTAATTCTTAAACCTCGACACTAGACATCACGCCCCGGCAGTTTTACCACTGGAAAATAAACCCAGTACCCACTGAATAAGAATACAGATGTTCCCCGGAGCCGGTTTGGGCGGTTTTAAAAAAGATAAAGTGCCTTGCTACTACTGGGGTTCGAACCCCGGATCGTCCAGTCCGTAGCAATAGTCGCGGCACCGACTACAACATGTAAAGCATGTTTTTCACAATAACTATGAAAATTATTTCCCAGGCTGGTAGACAGGCACCAATCGACACCGCGTCACATCTCATCACACACAATCCTTTAGCACTTTGGCCTACTGCTTTGGGAAAAGGAGGATGATAGCAGTGTTACGTTGTGCGACTGTACTAGAGGTCAAATTAAACACGATATATTCAATAAGCAACAAAATGAGAGTCAAAATATATAAACGTCCTGTAGGGCAGCATTAGAACATTACATGAATGGTTACATTACATGATGGTTACATTACATACAACACATTTCGAAAGACATGTCATTTTGCATCGACATATAAGACTTCATTAATTTGGCTTTAGCGAACATAATTCACCTCAGCTAGCAATTAAACACGCAAATATATTTCTCTCACACAAGTAAATAAGCCAAAGAAGGGTCTAATACGAGTACTAATTTCGAATCCTTCCTAATACAAGTCAGTCAATTTGATTGGACGTCCGTAGTGCAATGAAATATCACTGGTCCAGTGGTTACAGAGACGTAAAATGTGCTCTAAATTATTTCCGCGAAGCGGCAACGCATTCAGCACTTCAGACCCTAATGGTTACTACATGCAGGCTTACCAAAAGCTTTAACATTCAAAAAATAAATATTTATTCATGTGTTTTGTACAGATCTCAGAACATGCAGCGATTACATCCCTACTTTACTGCAACTGATTGGTTTTTGTAAGCAAAATCCAGTACGTTTACTGCGCGGTCCGAATTGGATCTTTATACACAATTCAGGTCCATGCTAGTCTTTAAAGCGTAATACGTTCATTTTTGCTATTCAAATCAGTCCCTTCATTGAGAAATGTAAATTAGAACATAAGCGTGAGAAAACCAATACAGTTATATTTACTGATAAAATAAGCAAAGCAATGCCATTACAGGCCTGGACAGGCCCTTAGGCTTCCAGGAGGTTGAGGCTCCCAGATTTGTAGACAATCGGCACATGAAGGTGGTAAGGTTGTCAGACCTACGCACCGGCCGCCTTCACCCCCAGGAAATACTTCTGGTACTCATTTCTGTTAGAGGCTGAGTCGACCCCAGGGCCATAGTGCGACCGAAAGGATTATGTCAATGAAAAATTCCAATGACACCATCGGGAATCGAACCCGCGACCTTCCGGCTTGTAGTGCTTCAACCAACTGCGCCACCGCGTGCCCCCGATGAAATACGTAACGGATGAAATTAATAAATACATGGTTTAACGTTGTACATATTACGTGAAATACTAGATTAAACTACACAATATTTGTTACAACTAACTGCACATATAATTATCAATAACTATTAGTAATATTACTGTTACATGTTTCGGCCCATAAAGGCCAACTTCAGGGAAAATTTAGTTACAATTACAATATATAATATAATATTCAGTTTTTTAACCAACGAATGCACTTTTTATTTTCGTATTTCTGTTAGTTTGTTGGTTAAAAAAAAAACTGAAAATTAATGTCAAGATGCACGGCGAACACAACGTGAAATTCATATAATATAATATAATAAAATAATTGTTTATCATAAATATATTCCTTTGTAACTAAATTGTCCCTGAAGATGGCCTTATGTGCCGAAACATGTAGCAGAAATACCACAAAATAACACATAGCTATTTATAATTATTTTATATAATATATAATTTATAATTATATAATTAAACAAATATTTAACATACAACTAGTGTTCTTAAAAGACTGTCAATCATGAGCCACTGACTTTAATGATCCTAACAGAAACTTCATTATTGTGTGCAGAGGAATTGCACTGCTATTTCTACTTTCGACTTCTTCCAACTTAGCCGTGACGCTCCCCGGGGATCCCCCTTAACTTCTGAAACAAAAGGTTCAAACGCAATTAGATTCTACCGCGGAACCACACAATGATCTAGAATCGTAGAAATGTTCTTTGCCCGTCACTGGAGATGTTCTTCAATATCATATCACCTGTGATGAAAAGAGACTATGTATCCTACACGATACAGCGTAAGGAGCTTTCTCAATTAATTACAGTAATGTAATAGACACGGAATTGTAGCAACGGCGGCCTTCTGTCCAAATTACAGGGCCCAATGGTAGCTTTGTGTCGACCTCGGTGGACTAGTGGTTAGCGTGCTCGCCACTGGACCCAAGGTTCGCGGGTTCGATCCCGACCGAGGTCGATGGATTTTTAAGGATGATAAAAATCCGGAGCACCACTTCCTTCGGAGGGGAAGTAAAGCCGTCGGTCCCATGTCGTAGATTTACGGCATGTAAAAGAACCTTACGGGCATGAATAAAAATGTTGCGTAAGCCAAATTGCCTCCATTTCTCATCCAAGTCTCCTGACTGCCTGCCAGATGGCTCTGGCGTGCACACAGGATCGATATAACACTAAAGCGCGGCTAGCTGGCCGGTCACCAGCTGCCATGAATGCGCATGACTTAGTAACCTCGACAAGAGGGGCAAGAGGAGGCCCAGGCCCATACAGGGCTGTTGAGCCAAGAATTATTATTATTAATGGTAGCTTTGTACTTCAAAAATGTGTAGTCAGGTGGCTTGAATGATGATTGTAAGCTGATATGCTGAACGAACAGTACTAATCACTATTTAAAACAACAACGCGGCATATTTACCAAGTGCCATAAAGCGCATACTTATAACCTCGACAATGATGTTAGGTCTAAGAGACCCAGGCTTAGTGTTAGAATGATATGATTTGATAAAATGTTGTTCATTATGTAAGCAATTTTAAGCTTTCACTGTAAATGTGTGTCAGTCTTATGTTTCTTTATATGTAAGACAGTACAATCATTTAAACAACAGATGCACTTAGTTAAAAATGTAGATCTTAAAACATTTCAAAAAAACCGCATATGTTCGCTCCCTACAGAGCATCATCAGGGTTTTTTGTAGTACAGCGTCATTTACATTGGTCAATGTACACAGTTTACTTTCACTGTATTGGGGTGTACAGTATTGTTTTATATGTTGAGACCAGTTCATACACAACAGGTACAGCCACACCATAAGATACTTTACGGATTAATAAACTGTACATGCATCTGAATACTACGATAATACTAAATTATTGGTAATATAAGAACATAGGCCGTGCCATGGTTCAGGCGGTTAGTCGCCGGCCTCTCACCACGGAGGCCCGGGTTCGATCCCAGGTCAAGTCCATGTGAGATTTGTGGTGGACAAAGTGGCACTGGGACAGGTTTTTCTCCAAGTTGTCGGTTTTCCCCTGTCGATTTCATTCCACTGGTGCTCCATTAATTGTAAAAATTGGTAAAAAACTGCTCATCTTCATCATAGGGGTTGCAGAATAAGCCTTAAGGCTGCGGTGCGTCCGTAGCATCAGCTGCGGGGCCCCCCTCACAAAAAAAAATATATAAAGAAACATAAGTGACGGTGCACACCAATAACAGTGAAAGTGAAAAACTGTGCTTACAAATTGAACCAATGAAATGACGCTTTTACTACAAATCATATGCAGTTTTAGTGACAAAAAAACCCCTGAGGATGGCTCTGTACGGAGCCGAAACATATGTCGGGTTTTATTGAAATGTTTTGAAGATCTATACATTTTTAGAATAAAGGTGCATCCAGTTGGTGTTTTAAATAGTGATTGTCAAAAGATGCAAGGTGATTTTAGATTAAAGTTAGTACAGTACTAAGTATTAAATATTGTGATTGTGTGTCTGTCTTCTTGCCTTATTTATCCGGCATGCAAAGCGCATGCGCCGTATTATATTGTCATCTGTGGCCTGTCTGCTCTACCATATTTTTCCACATTATCTCATAAACGGCACGATTTTCGGAAAAAACGTTATTGGACATAAAATGCGTGTTTTTATTTTCTCTACAAATTTTGTCTGAAACATTTCTCATTCTAAGAAGAATTCAGCGAGATATTATCATAAATGTTCACAGGTTTCATGTAAATTACCTGTTACTCTTGTCAGATTTTAATCAAACTTTAATTTTCTAGAAAAAGTTGTGAAAAATCCTCAAATATCAAATTTCATGAAAATCCGTTCAGTGGAAGCCGAGTTGTTCCATGCGGACGGACGAACGGACAGACAGACAGACAGGCAGACATGAAGCTATCAGTCGCTTTTCGCAATTTCGCTAACGCGCCTAAAAAAAAAAGATATGGGCCGTCAGCGAGAGAAGAAAAATGGATATTTACGGTATAGGTTAAATAGCCAGGCAGCATATATATATGATGGCTTAGCAACAACAGGTAACATATTAAAACCTTTAATGATGACGCCCCAAATTTCAAATATAATATCACCGCCACGTATGTGTTTTCACTGTTCCGTGGAAAGTGTCATGGACATGAAGATTTTCGTTTTAGTCACACACTAAAATTTTTCGACACCAATTGTTACAAGCCATCAAACATAAGAAACGTCCCGATTTAATTAAGTGTGAATAATGCGTCTTAGAATCGATTAAATGGATAAATGGTCAAATTTAATGAATTATGTATAATATCTATTTCAGATTTCGTTTCATTTATTAATGTAGTGATATTGTCAGCAGCTCCGACTACACTGCATCAAACGGTCGGACCAGCAGTGAACAAAGCATTAGAAGACACAAGGAAGTCATCTTCACGTGCTTCGACGTACTATCCAAGATTCTGCATGGTCTCAGTCGGGACAGACGGACAGGTTGATATTAAAATGAATCTTCAAGAGGTGGGATTGGGAGGCATGGACTGGAATGATCAGGCTCAGGATAGGGACAGGCAGTAGAAGCTTTTAAACGCGGTAATGAACCTTCGGGTTCCATAAAATGCGGGGAATTTGACTAATTGACGACCTGTTAGCTTCTCAGGAAGGACCCTGCTCCACGGAATTAGTTAGTTGGTTAGTCAGTTAGTTCTTAGGAATAAATTTCATACGATTTTCTAAATAATAGTATAATTGGACAACAAGCAATGCAGTTTACATAATTCACAGTGTCATACACAAGTATGATATTCTGTAATTAGAAACTTGGTCTCTTGCCTCGTACATTGGGGGAGAAATATAAGCTAAGACTGTTTGAGAATAGGGTGCTGAGGGAAATATTTGGGCCTAGAAAGGACGAGGTAACAGGGGAAGGGAAGAGCTTTATGGTGTGTATTCCTCATCAGGCATTATTTGCGTGATCAAATCAAAAATAATTTGATGCGGGGAGGGGGGAGGATGTGGCAGGTAAGGGGCTGAGGAGAGGAGCATACAGGGTTTTGGCGAATAAACCTGAAGGAAATAGACCACTTGGAAGACATAGGCGCAGATAGAAGGATAATATTAAACGGATCTTCAAGAAATAGTATGGGGGATGTGGACTGGATTGATCTGGCTCAGGATAGAGACAAGTGGCGGGCTTTTGTGAACACGGTAATGAAACTTTGGGTTCCATAAAATGCGGGAATTTCTTGATTAGTTTAGAAACTATTAGCTTTGCAACAAGGATTCTAGTCCATGGAGTGAGTTAGATAGTTAGTTATTCTTCAATTAGACTGTGGTGTATGCTGCAAATATGAATGAGGAAGACTATCATCAACCCAGTGATACTAATGATATGAAATTTGCTGTACACGTTATAGCATTAAAATTACCCAAATACAGTCCTTGATGTCGCTGTCGCCATTCAAAAAACTCGTCACAATTGATTAAAATTAAATTCTCGTGTTTTATTTGCTTCCAGCCACATGCCAATCCGGCCTACCGCTACACAAATGCAATGTTTGAGTTGGTTATTGTATTTGCATCTAAACCAGATTTATTGAAGTAATTTCCTGTATTTGCCTGTACAATGTACATACAAAATGATGCAACTGTATGAATAAATAGATATGAACCCTACAGAGAGTGGGCTAATTTACATTGTTAATTAGGTTATTTACTGTTTCGTTGGCGCAGTATATGCTTGTACAAACCGCACCGGAAGTACAACAGCGTACTCATACATTGCCTGTATCATTACACAAGATATCCGTAATCTTCTTTCCAATCAAGTCTTCTGAAGCTCAAAACATCATCCATGTACATTTGTCCTATCCATAGTCCATCTTTAAATTCTTAATTTAATATATTATGAAAAGGAAACAAAAACCATCTTGAGAATCTGCATGTAATAAATCGGTTCATTACCGTATTCACAACAGCCTTCCACCGGTCCCAGGCCTGGTTTCAGAATAATCTAATTTACACTGCTGCAGGGTTTTCCCTTTAAATCGGTTCTAAAACTATCCTCAAATCAACGTGTTTATATGTAAAGCGATTTACTCCGATAAGTAATTTGCATTGATTTCTCACACCCCCTACTTGTTTCCATATAGACGACAAACGACATTCAGAAAAATGATAGCGCGAATTTCATTAATTTAATCTGCTCTTAATTTTTTTTTAAATACGATCTTTATCTGCTACTGTCTTTCCCATATATCCATTTTTCTTCCACATTTTCGAAGGACTTGGGCCATTTATCTCCTTTTAGTCTTATGAAGGTAATAAATAAACTTTTGATAAGGATGACATTTTAATACAATTAGTACAGTTTCGGGATTTAGTATACTTCAATTTTAGGCATTTCTCCCCCCCCAGACAATCTAATTTTTAATATCATTTTTTTCGACCTTTCGTGAGTGGTTTCCACAAATTTGGATGAAACCACGTGGCTGTCAACTCGGCTTCCCCCACTCACCTGTCATTTCGCAGGTCACTCTCAGCTGAATATAAACTGTTGTATTTCATTAAACGACGTTCATTACTTTCATTTTTTATTGAATGAAACTCTCTTCAATCAATACAATTCAGATTCACTTTGTTCTGTCTTCATGGGTTAAGTCAACTTCAGCAAGCTGCGAGATACGCCCTGCCTTTTCCCAAAAGTGTCAGTTATTATTGTAACAAACACAGACAGACAGACAGACTAACAATTCCCAAGCAAATTTCGTATTTTCATTATTTCTGGCTGAATATTAAATATCAAACACAAAATAAACAAGTAATGTTGTTACACACTCATTTACATTATTTTCAAACATATTGTTTTGTATGGGTGTGAAACGTGGTCTCTCACATTTAGGGTGGAACACGGGCTGAGACTGTCTGAGAATTAGAGTGCTGAGAGGGACGAGGTAACAGGGGAGTGGAATAGACTACATAACGAGGAGTTTCATGATCTGTACTTATCACTAAATATTATTCGGGTGATCAAATCAAGAAGAATGAGGTGGGCGGGGCATGTAGCACGTATGGGTGAGGGGAGAGATGCATACAGGATTTTGGTGGGGAAACCTGAGGTAAAGCCAGAACTTGGAAGAAGGTATAGCTGTACTCTTTCTTTAACCTCGGTGCTAGATGGGAGTGGGTGGTCAGCGCCACGCCCCGGCCGCTACCCATTGTACAGGAGGCTGGGTAGGCCCCAGGGCCGGTCTGGACGGGTGCTGAAAATCTCGCCCCTACCGGGATTCGATCCCCGGACAGTCCGTCCCACGCTCTGTACATACTAGTCTACTGAGTCCTGAAGGCGGATGGGACGAAGAGCGGAAGAACGGATAGGCAGTTCGTAAAGCGTGGGAATCCGTAATCCGCCTCCAGTATTCAGCGACAGTGCAGGCCTGAAGACAGCTTACAAGTATTTGAGGACTGACGGCACTATATTCACAGCAAGCAAAGAAATGGGGGCACACAAACCGAGCCACATTCTACAGGTGGCCCATATGTCCCTCCAGAACATTCCAGTCTCTACACAACTAAACAAACGCTAGCTAAATTCCTGACACAGACGAATTAGCAAAGCAGGTGCGCGCTCGACGCCATTCCGGAGGCACTTGGTTCAAAACAAGACAGCGGGACCTATCATTCCCATTTGTCCCAGTTGCTTTCTCACTTTCCCACCCTGATAATGACCAACAGCAAATAACCTCAGGGCCAAATAGGCCACGATATCTGTACATAACCTACAAAAGAGTCACTAAAATATGTAACATATATTCCAAAATATTTTACGGGCAAACTGCACTGTCATTACGTTGGCCCACTGCAGGTGGGCATTGGCTGTTTACCTTTGGGTTAAAGTAGACCGGAGCTTAATGCTCAGAAATTTATTTCGTACAGTGACAAGGATAAGCGTTACTTTCGTGGTTTCAGCAGGCTTCAGAGGACTCTGCGTGCCAGTGAGGAGAAAGAGACATTTCTAGTAATGCCTGTTATTATACGGTTCGTACCAGCAAGACTTGACAGTACAGCGGCACAATATGTAATGTTCTGATTTTCACGCGTTTGGCATGCAGACTGTATCAAACGTGTAAGACATACAGCACAGAATCAAACATAACATTGCGATATGTGATAAAATGTAACATGTTCAAGGAAGTAACATATTTGAAACCAAAATACTAAAATAACGAGAAATAGTTTGGAAAAAATTTCAGCCAAATTGGCTGGTACTCCGTACGAAATTCAAACACCGTTAATTTCAGAGCAGGGCTAGAAAGTGGTGACCTCATGCTGCCATCTCTTAAAGTATAATTGCATAGGACGTTTGTCCAGGGTAAAAAAAAAAACGGGGGGTGGGGGGTCCTTATTGGGGGTAACAGTGTTACCGGTGTTATGCTCCTCCCTTTTCCACATCCCTACTGATCACGCATTCCAAAGGCTTGTTGAACTAAAACTCTATGAAGTTCTATATTACGTTAGGTCAAACAGGCTTATAGGGCTCTAATTACATTCTGTGGCAACTCGACAAAGATTAGCATGGATTAGAACACCACCCCCTCTCTCTCTCCATGAAAACCCTTTGAAACCGCGCACTATAAACTAAGATGTGACAGCTCTCTCTCTCTCTCTCTCTCTTACTCCTATTGCATTAGGTCGTCAGCAAAGCCATTAAAAGATGAGGACTCTGTAAGCTAACTTAATCACAGGGGGGAGGGGGGTCCACGTCAACCTGAACTAAACCCACACCCCCACTGGGTCTCCATTCTGGTTCTGTATGGATCGAAGAGAGCTTTTCACATTGTTAACGAGGTAAGTACGTGATATTCGCCGTTCGCTTCTTATGTCGATAAAATCTTGTTAGCCTATTTAAAATTCACGCACAGATTTATTCTAAAAAGCTTTGATGTCGATACATTAAGATTAAGATTAAGATTATATAACAGTAAGTTTCTGTATCGTGTACATCTTCCCATATTAAAAAAAGATGGGCAATGCACGTATAACGTAAGATTGTGGCGCGGTCATGCAAGCATTGTTGCAGTGGAAACACAACAACGCGTTCTGTGCGTATTGTTTGAGCTACATATCACTGTCAACAACAACAACAAAACTGAGTGTAGCACAACAATGTTTTTGTGTGGAATTTGTCACCGACAACAACAAAACGTATTTACGTCTTCACCTAAAGTATCTTCATTCGATTTTAAACAAATTTTTAGTTCTTCGATAGATTTTTCATAAAAATCCCCAATATCGAATTTCACCGAAATCCGTCTAGTGGGAATCGCGCTGATACGTGGCGGATAAAAGGACAGACGGACAAACAGGAAGACCGACGGACATGAACGAAGCTAACAGGCGCTTTTCGCGACAGTACTGAATTGTAATAATCATTCCGAAAGGTAAATCATTCGTAATTTCTTCGTGAATGTGGGGTTTATTTCTTAATGTCACTCCAAAGGATCTGAACTCTGGATATTTTTCGAAAAAGAAGCATAAACTTTATAATTGTACAATATATACGTTCTACCAAGTCTGTCACCTTCGTAACCGTTGCCATATAAGAAGTTCTGTACTTGCATTCAATCTGGATACACATTGCAAGTAACACAACTGTCCTTTCCTAAAGTATCTGACTTGAATTCGTTTGAAGAAACGAGGCTTAAATACATGTCCTACGTAAAGAATATGGATAAATATACTGGATGAGAGCCGATACCAGTGGCCGCGTGGTCTAAGGCGTGGGTCTGCGGCCGCTCGCTTGCTGGGATTGTGGGTTCGAATCCCGCCGGGGGCATGGATGTCTGTCTCTTGTGAGTGTTGTGTGTTGTCAGGTAGAGGTCTCTGCGACGGGCTGATCACTGGTCCAGAGGAGTCCTACCGAGTGTGGTGTGTCTGAGTGTCATCGTGAAGCCTCGATAATGAGGAGACCTAGGCCCCCAAGGGGCTGTCGAGCCATAGGAAAAAAAAATGCTGGATGAGATGCTGCAGAGACAAACGCGAATAAAGAGAAAATTGTAAATATCCGTGTAGGTAAAGGTAAAGTTTTCCCTGTCCACGACATGAAGGTACATAGGGGGAGTAGAAGTATAGGTCCACTCATTCTTAACCATTCTTAAACTAGATGGAAGTGAGTGGTTAACTTCAGACCCCGGCCGCTTTACCCCCGGAAAAGAACCCCGGTAACCATTGGGCCCCACAACCTGTCAGAACTTTTAGAGAAGAAAAAAATCTCTTACCCCTAGGGGAGATTCGAACCCTGGACCGTCCAGCCCGTAGCCCAGTCGCTATACAGACTACGCTACCCCGTCTCAATATGTTTTGAGGTCAGAATATAATCGTCACATACTGCATTTGCCACTTTTAAGCTCAATGATGAGATATTCTGTCCCTGTCGCTAAAATAGCAGACTGCAATATGTAAGTAGCGTTCCCTATTAAAGAAACGGACTCCACTTACATAATCTAAGAATTTCTAAAGTAAGAACAGACAGGAAAGCGAACATGGCTGTAACATAGTACAGCGTGTTTCATAAGTCCATCCGGGATTTAGAGGCTTGGCCGTGCAGTAGCAAACCAACATATAAGAGATAAAAGCATGCCAACGGATAGAGGAAATGTAAAAGTTTTTTCGTGACAGATGCGATGGCGTAGTTACCCGTTTCTCCGCTAGGAGGCAGTGGTGTGCAAACATGGCGTTTTCAGGTGAACAGAAAGCTTTTTGTGTCCTGCAATTTGCTAAAACCCAGTCAATTTTAACATTGCAACGTGGTTTTCGAACCAAGTATCTTACAGAACCACCAACGGACAAAACAGTAAGAGACTGGTATAGAAAATTCGAGGAAACTGGCTGTTTGTGTGTCGCAAAACGACAGGTAGGCCGGGACCATCGCCTGGGACTGTGGACCTCGTACGAGAATCGACGTCTGTCGAGTCACCAAAGGGGGACATATTGAACATTTGTGAGGTAGGTTCAAAACTTGGATATGTAGTCTTTTCACTGACATGCTTTCATCCCCCGTGTGTGATTTGGCTCCTGAGCTACAGACCTCCGAAATCCCGGAGGGATTTATGAAACACCCTGTACAGGAATTGTTTCCGTGTGCTTCTGTGTAATTAATTTTAATGTGAAGTAAGAAACACTTCCAACATTCTACTTGACTTGTTTGTCCAACGTAATAACATTCCACTAACATACGTTTTACTAATTAAAGAACTTACTTTGTCCTCTTTGCGTTACATTCGGATGCAAGCCGTTGTCTGCCATGTCATTTTATACACAATATGAAAACATTGTCACTAACTCATTTTGTACTTCATTTCCGTGAAATTTAATTTATACAAACACAGAACTAGAGGAAAATGTACACTGAAATCAAGTGACACGACCTGGGCCGGTTCATTAATGTCCTTTCAAATGCTCTTCTCCTTAATGTATTGTACTCTTAACACATGGTGACGTAATCAGCTCGAGAGTATGAAGAAAATTCATACATAAATTTGGACAGCCCTAGCATTTTTAATATTTTACAAGGGCAAGGAAATGAATTTTTTTGGCACGTTCGCATAATTGCGAAAAGCGACTATTAGCTTCATCACGTCTTTCCGGCCGCATGGGACAACTCGGCTCCCAACTGGACGGATTTTCATGAAACTTGATATTTGAGTATGTTCCGAAAATCTGTCCAGGAATTCAAGTTTCATTAAAATCTGACAAGTATAACGGGTACTTTACATGAAGACCTATATACATTTATGATAATATCTGTCTGAATTCTTCTTAGAATGAAAAATGTTTCAGGCAAAAGTTGTAAAGAAAATCAAAACACACATTTTATGTTCAGTAACTTTTTCCCGAAAATCGTGCCGTTTATGAGATAATGTGGGAAAATATGGTACAGCCAGACAGGCCACAGATGACAATATAATACGGCTCATAAGCTTTACATGCTGGATAACTAAGGCTACAGACACATATTCAGAATATGTAATACATTACTTTCCACGACAACAATGGTTATGCGAACGCGCCTAAATGTTACGTTTTACGTACATTGCGTGTCCCGCTCTGCTTCATCAGTACGCAATATTTTACTTCCTTGTTATGTGTTGGTCAAAGCACGCAAGTTATAAAACTATTAAGCACAGCGTCGACATGCGAGGAAAATTCAAAACGTAAAAACAAATTATTTATTTCCTTTCTTCTACAAAAGGCACCACCACCACCACAACAACAACAACAGCAGCAACAAACGCAGTCACTTGTTTTGAAGTAATCACTTAGCTTGTCCACACTTCTACTAATACGGTCCGACAGTTTCATGATACGATCTGCGTAAAGCGTTTCCTGTTGTACGCGAAGCCACGTATGCAACGCCACGTATGCAACGCCACGTATGCAAAGCCACGTATGCAACGCCACGTATGCAAAGCCACGTACGCGAAGCCACACATGCAACGTCACGTATGCAACGCTACTTATGCAAAGCCACGTATGCAACGCCACGTATGCAAAACCACGTATGCAACGCCACGTACGCAAAGCCACGTATGCAACGCCACGTATGCAAAGTCACGTACGCGAAGCCACATATGCAACGCCACGTATGCAAAGCCACGTATGCAACGCCACGTATGCAAAGCCACGTATGCAACGCCACTGACGTCGCAAAGCCACGTATGCAACGTCACGTTCGCGAAGCCACATATGCAACGCCACGTATGCAACGCCACGTATGCAACGCCACGTACGCAAAGCCACGTATGCAACGCCACGTTCGCGAAGCCACATATGCAACGCCACGTATGCAAAGCCACGTATGCAACGCCACGTATGCAAAGCCACGTATGCAACGCCACGTACGCAAAGCCACGTATGCAACGCCACGTTCGCGAAGCCACATATGCAACGCCACATATGCAAAGCCACGTTCGCGAAGCCACATATGCAACGCCACGTATGCAACGCGTCCTTGACCCCTTGTTTATATGCAAATCGGCACCCACCTCGCCGCGTTGTTGTCTGTGGGCTGCTTCAGAACCAGGGCCCAGCACTGTCCACAGCTCCGTCAGATACACAAATCGTACCGCGACTCCTGGCTTTCCAAAAGCACCCTTTCTGCTCGGAAATCTTGCACGGGGCACAAATGGGCGCTCGGCTGTGTAGTTCAGTGTCAAATTGTGTACGAAATGAAAGTTACACAGCTGTTACAGACTATTTAGTTACGGGGTGGCGGTTTTTCAAAATTAGTGTCATCTAGCGGCAGCGGCGCGAAACAACTATCATTTGAAACAAAACTTTTGAGAGTTTACCGACTGATGTGGATGTGAAAGTTCTAAGTGTGTCGCACTTGCTTTCTATATCATTTTGAACGTGTTAAGTTGTTTCGAGGCCACCCTGTATAATACTACCTTCTGCAGATTCACCAATAAAATATTTCAAAATTGGTGACGAACATTTGATCAGACATAAATGAAGAAACACAGACTCCCTAGACAGTTGAATTTGTTTGAAATCCTATTTCATAAACGCCGCATCTACTTTATGCAACTCTGACAGAAAAATGTGAAATCCAAAAGAAGATACATCGTATATTCATTTTATATTATCTTCACCGTGCATTTTTAACAAATCACAAATCACACACCAACGAAATGCACTATATTTTTTTCACTCTTTATTCTTTTTTCTTTTTCTTTTATTGACGAACCTTATTTAAGGATTTTATAATCTGTGTTTTATATTTTAAAGACAAAATTGTAAATAACTGTAATATAAATGATCAATGTCACACCACCAACTAAATGCAATTTATTTTAGAAAACCAATATAAGGTTTCTTTAAAATCGTTAAAAACCCCTATATATGTTTCACACTGTTAACACCGTGCATCTTCGTCATATTGAATTAAGTTATAAACCAACCGATGCACACTAAAACCAATTTTTAAGTAGCTTTATTATAAAATTGTTAAAATTGTACCCCTACACGTGTTTCGATCCTAGGATCATCGTCAGGGGGGTTTATTGCTAAAAGCTACAGTCACTTCAACACATGATTTAAAATATTCTATCTGCACTTTGAAACATAAGTTAAAATCTTGTAAAAAGATTCTCTAAAAGTTGTAAAATTATAAAAGCACTGTAGATGGTAGATTGTGGAACTGCTGGCGTGTGGTAAGTTAAAATCTTGTAAAAAGATTCTCTAAAGGTTGTAAAATTATAAAAGCACTGTAGATGGTAGAATTGTGGAACTGCTGGCGTGTGGTAAGTTAAAATCTTGTAAAAAGATTCTCTAAAGGTTGTAAAATTATAAAAGCACTGTAGATGGTAGATTGTGGAACTGCTGGCGTGTGGTAAGTTAAAATCTTGTAAAAAGATTCTCTAAAGGTTGTAAAATTATAAAAGCACTGTAGATGGTAGAATTGTGGAACTGCTGGCGTGTGGTAAGTTAAAATCTTGTAAAAAGATTCTCTAAAGGTTGTAAAATTATAAAAGCACTGTAGATGGTAGATTGTGGAACTGCTGGCGTGTGGTAAGTTAAAATCTTGTAAAAAGATTCTCTAAAGGTTGTAAAATTATAAAAGCACTGTAGATGGTAGAATTGTGGAACTGCTGGCGTGTGGTAAGTTAAAATCTTGTAAAAAGATTCTCTAAAGGTTGTAAAATTATAAAAGCACTGTAGATGGTAGAATTGTGGAACTGCTGGCGTGTGGTAAGTTAAAATCTTGTAAAAAGATTCTCTAAAGGTTGTAAAATTATAAAAGCACTGTAGATGGTAGAATTGTGGAACTGCTGGCGTGTGGTAAGTTAAAATCTTGTAAAAAGATTCTCTAAAGGTTGTAAAATTATAAAAGCACTGTAGATGGTAGATTGTGGAACTGCTGGCGTGTGGTAAGTTAAAATCTTGTAAAAAGATTCTCTAAAGGTTGTAAAATTATAAAAGCACTGTAGATGGTAGATTGTGGAACTGCTGGCGTGTGGTAAGTTAAAATCTTGTAAAAAGATTCTCTAAAGGTTGTAAAATTATAAAAGCACTGTAGATGGTAGATTGTAGAACTGCTGGCGTGTGGGATCGTGGTATTAAAAGCATATGAAATGTTTTTGCGTGGAGCGGAGTGTACTACGTGTTGTGCGGTGAGGAGTACTACGGTGGAGTGTCTGGTTCGGGAGGTTGTTGTTAATAAAAATAAAAAAATTGTTAGCAATAAACCTCCCTGACGATGATCCTAGGATCGAAACACGTGTAGGGGTACAATTTTAACAATTTTATAATAAAGCTACTTAAAAATTGGTTTTAGTGTGCATCGGTTGGTTTATAACTTAATCCCTATATATATGTTTCGGTTTTTAGAAAAACCATCATCAGGGGGGTGATGCATATGTAGAAGTTTTTAACGATTTTAAAGAAACATTATATTGTTTTTTTTATAAATAAAGTGCATTTAGTTGGTGGTGTGACATTGATTTGTGAAAAATGTACGGTGTACCTAGAATAAAATTTGTAATATAAATAATAATGAAACGTGACTACATGTGATATATAACATAATAGCAGACATAAACAATGTATGTAAAGTAAATGTAGATTACGAGCCCCCTGAAGACGGCCTTGTAAGGGCTGAAACATATGTAGGGTTAAAGAATAAAAAGTAAAAATATAGTGCATTTTGTTGGTGTGTAATTTGTGATCGTATATTCATACTGGAATATCTGTACTCTGCTTTCGAATGCAATTAAAACTGGGATATATTTTTTTATGTTTGGTGGTTACTAAAGACTAAAGTACATACGCATTAAAATCAGTGGTAACGTTAAAATTTAAGTAGGTGAATGTTTCGTTCATTTTCCGAACACATGGAGAGAAACAGTGCACAGTTTTTCTTTACCTATCACACATTCGTTAAGTACCGCAGTGAAACTTGTTCCTGTGCACACGCCATTAAGGCATATGGGGAAGTGGGTTTAAGCTCCACTCACTGTCTATAGAGAGGTGAGTGGTGTTTTGATTTATTTACATGCGCAGTATTATTGACTTCGTGACTGATAAATTCGTTTACGTTTAAAACTCCATTCAACATGATGCCTTGAAAGGGCAAAGTAAAATGTAGCGTGTTTCTTATATCAAGAAAAGGTTTCGTAATTTCCGGTTGGACGCTGTCAGTTTACTGCACTGGTAGATGTTATATGGCAAGCATTCAAGAAAGTACAGACAGGAGAATTTCCCTCTTCAGAAGGTCAGCTAACTTTTCCAGCAAAAAGTAAGTACAGACCGTCAATCGCAACTGTATTTATATCAGTTTATAGCTTGCTACATGTTTCGGCTTTCGTTAGAAGCCATCATCAGGCAGTGAAAAAAAACATAAAGAAATAAAATATCTTTATATATTTTTAATTGCTTGATGACGGCTTTTCACAACCACATTTATATGAATTTATTGCTTGCTACATGTTTCGGCTTTCGTGAGAAGCCATCATCAGGCAGTGAAAAATACATAAAAAATAAAATATCTTTATATATTTTAAATTGCTTGATGGCGGCTTTTCACAACCACATTTATATGATTTATTGCTTGATACAAGAGTTTCGTATTTCGTTGGAAGCCATATCCCCTGGTAGATGTAATGCAAATTCAAAAAGACAAAAGAATTATCCTTTATGATAGGTCTAATTTTCCAGCAGTATTTCACGCAACGCACGATTTATATCAGTTTATGCTTGCTACATGTTTCGGCTTTCGTTGAGAAGCCATCATCAGGCAGTGAAAAATACAAAAGAAATAAAATATCTTTATATATTTTTAATTGCTTGATGGCGGCTTTTCACAACCACATTTATATGAATTTATTGCTTGCTACATGTTTCGGCTTTCGTGAGAAGCCATCATCAGGCAGTGAAAAATACATAAAGAAATAAAATATCTTTATATATTTTTAATTGCTTGATGGCGGCTTTTCACAACCACATTTATATATATATTTATTGCCCTGCTACATGTTTCGGCTTTTGTGAGAAGCCATCATCAGGAAATTAAAAATGCATAAAGACATTTTATTTTTTATAGATTTTTCATTGCCTTGATTTCAGGCTTCCGCCGCGATGTTGATGAGATCTGCGCTCTTCTGGGGTATTACGCGGCGTCGTGTGGTAATTGTTTACCGACGTTTCGGGACAACGTATCGGTCCCATCTTCACGGGTCAAGATCGGACCGATACGTTGACCCGAAACGTCGGTAAACAATTACCACACGACTCCGCGTAATATCCCAGAAGAGTGCAGATCATTTCATTGCCTGATGATGGCTTTTCACAAAAGCCGAAACATGTAGCAAGCAATAAATTGATATAAATGGAGCTGTGACTGACAGTCTGTACTTCCTTTTTTATGCTGTTCACATAGTCTATCACGACCGGATATAATTGATAAAGGTACACTAGTGGTTAGCGTGCTCGCCACTGGACCCAAGGTTCGCGGGTTCGATCCCGACCGAGGGCGATGGATTTTTAAGGGTGATAAAAATCCGAAGCACCACTTCCTTCGGAGGGGAAGTAAGTAGATTTAGGGCATGTAAAAGAACCTTACGGGCATGAATAGAACTAGTAGTGTCCGTAAGCAAAATTCAAGCGGCCATTTCTCACCAAAGTCTCCTGACTGCCTGCCAGATGGCTCTGGCAGTCTCATCAGGATCGAGCAAAGACTTGTGCGGTCCTTGAGCCGGTCACTCACTACAGAATGCACACTTACCGACCAGGAAACCTTCGGGATGAAATCACAAAAGAAGGAGGCTTTGGCCCACCCCGGGCTGTAACGCCATGGAAGAATTCCAACTTGTATAAATAGCTCAACAATTAAACCAATAAATGCACTTTATTTCTTAAGCATGTCCAATAATCCTACATATGTTTCGGCTGCAATAGAGCCATCATCACCGAAATAAAGTGCATTTGTTGGTTTAATTGTTGAATGGTATCAAGATGCACGGTGAATACAACGTAAAATTGTATCAATAGAAACTGTACACATTCCACTACTTTATATTTTGAAATAATATGATTTTAGTGACTGCCAACAATGAGATACGTTCGATTGTATAAGCTGGTTCATTCAAGGGTTTATAACAACGCTTTCTGAACTGAAAATGTCACCGTAGCATCTGCAACTGCTGCATCTCTGCCATTCCCTTCATTTAAAAAAAACATGTTATTCCAGTTTTCCTCCCATATTTACCGCCTCACGCAAATCCTAACAACGTCTCCATCAATCACATGTTCACCCTGACAACAAACTGACTCTTTGCTCTCTATCAAGTCCTCGCTGTGGAGAATCACAACATTAGCTTTCTGGTTGACATTACTGCCAGTGTACATTCCTTACCACACTGACGTGTTGCGATATTGACAAAAGTACGGGATAAATACAGTCTGCATAATTACCACTGCCCTATAAAATAATTTATTTAAATCCTGAAACAATGGTGCATAGATTTTCCAAAAATCTAGGAGCTATTTCAAAATTCTAGGAGCCACAATGGTGACACATAGCAAGTTCTATATGGTAAAAGCAATCCCTTTACAGGCCTGGACAGGCCCTTAGGGTTCCAGGAGGTTGAGGCTCTCAGATTTCTAGACAATCGGCACATGAAGGTGGTAAGGTTGTCAGCCCTACGCACCGGCCGCCTTTACCCCCAGGAAATATTCCTGGTACTAATTTCTGTTAGAGGCTGAGTCGATTCCAGGGCCATAATGCGACCGGAAGGATTATGTCAATGTTCCATATGGAGGATACAAAAATAATAGGCGCCATCATAAAAACGTATAGTCGTTATGGCGACCTGGAGCCCGGGATTTGTACGTACCTGTGCTGAAAAACGATTCTGATTGTTCGTAACTCGGAAAACGAAAAGTGTACTCAGAAGGAATGTTCTAAAGTTATACTTCGACGTTTCAATCGACAGTTGATGGCAGCAACCGACGACTTCATGTTACAGACGCCTTACCTACTCAACTACCGTCACAACGTACAAAATTTTCTTTCGTTACGACTCAGACTTGCCTTTCATTCCACTTTACCTTCCAGATTTCCATAAAAGACAGAGCGTGCAGCACTGCAATAAACTCCCTTTTCAACAGCCTATGCGCAATAACATTAGAATACCCTATTAAACTTCGGAACAACGACACACGCACTGTGTTCCATAAAATGACAAGATCTGCGCTCACAATTTCATTTCCAGAAGTCCTAAATCGCAGAAACCTTTCTTTCGGTTTTCCTTGCTACAGTATACGGATTTAAATTGAATTCTAACCCTTCAGTAACCCGATAAGAAGGCATCAACCACGTGTGAATAAACAACAGTTGAAAGAAATGGAACTTTCTGAGTTTTATATGCATTGTAATGTGAACTGCCTAAATGTCTATATTTCTCTTCATTTAGAGGGAAACCATCTCAACTTCCGCCGCAACCAGAAGCTGGTTTTACTTTCAGACTAAACGTAAGATTGTACCCCAATACTTTAGGTTTTACTCTTAACTGGTGTTAAATCTTGGTGCTGGATAACTCGTCTGCTGTGCAGGAAATTAACAGACGTTAGTGACGGGCGAACTAAGGAGATTGCTGGATCAAGGAAAGATATGCCATCTTATTGTGAACATTAGTTATAATTTAAGGAATAACACTGTGCGCGAATAATGTATATGTAGGCCTCAGGGATGCACAAATCCCGGCGCCAGGCCGCCACAGCGACTAAATTTTGTACCGTGGCGTCTAATATTTGTGAGCCCTCAGTATGGAACTTGATTCATATCATCGTTCTGATGCCTAGAATTAGCAGGTGGCACTTATATTTTTGGAAAATATTTTGTACCACTGATAGACCTATATATATATATATATATATAAAAGCGTTTGAATATGTACATACATACAAACACAGCTACCGTGGACCTCTTAGAATGGACGAAATTTTACACTTGGATCACAGCAATGTCCGACACCACATAACACGCATGCGCGAGGGCGCGCCTTTAAACGTTTACTCTTTTAGAAACATTTCAGTCTTAAAGTAGTGTTTGTTTGTTTACATTATTGTTACTAATTTGACGAATTTAAACACTTATAATTACCGCAAGTAAATTGAGTAAATGCGAAATCATTTAAGATTGGAGCAATTATTATTATTATTTTATTATTAGAATAATACGCCGTGACGTTCCGTAAAGATTTATCGACGTTTCGGAGGAGCTTCCTATCTCCACATTCGGGGGTCTATGACGTCTACAAAATTTTTTTTTGGATTGCCTAACCCTGAGGATTACGACGCTGCAATCAATCGAAAGGTAGGTAACTGTTTTTTGACCACGCGGCCTAAAAACCCCAAAACATTTGAATTTTCAGACTAGTTATTTCCTTTTTTCTTTTGAGAGAGATAAAATGGCTACTACTGGAGTTATCTTAGCCTTACTATCTAGCGGAAGACAAGTAAAGCGAACAAAGTAGATCACTGTAGGAGGAGGAAAGTTTTATTCATGTACAAGCATGTCAAATCTCCATATTCGGGCGGAACCAGTCAAAGGTCAATGATGAATAACGTAAAAAGCAAAATTCCCTGCATCAGAGCATTTTAAATTCTTCATTTCACTACGGTAACAACTCACAGCAAGCCGCATTAACGCACATCATAAAACAAAGTAGGTACTTGCTGATATATTAAAATAAATGAGCTGTTTGCGCGCATTGATCCTCTCTTGTTTCTTGCCTCTCGATGCTCCTACGTCACAGGACTTAAAAAGAGTTTCACCCTCGTTTCAAGCTCGCCATCACCGGAGGAATAGTCTCTGTGATAATATCATCAGTTTGCTGTTACGTCGGAAAAGGGGGTACGATTACCAAGTCTGCTTTTCTTGGTAATATCAGGATGGTACAGAGAATGACAATGGGCCGGGATAGCGTAGTCGGTATAGCGACTACGCTACGGGCTGGACGGTCCGGGGATCGAATCCTTGTGTTGTGTTTGTTGTAAGGACGGTAGCATGGAACGTAAAGTGACATGAAGGACGAAAGGATTTAAACAGTACAAAAATGGATCAAGGGGGAAAACCCCGGACAGGAAAAAAAAAAAAACCCCGGTGGGGGCGAGATTTTTCGCAGCCGTCCAGACCGGTCCTGGGGCCCACCCAGCCTTCTATACAATGGGTACCGGGTCTCTTTCCCGGGGTAAAGCGGCCGGGGTGTGGAGTTGACCACCCACCCTCATCTAGCGCCGAGGTTAAAGAAAGAGTAGAGCTATACCTTTACTCCCCCTCTGGGCCTTCGTGGCCTGTTCTAGGGAGAACTTTACCTTTACAGAGAATGACAAATCCTGATCCAAAGGTCAGGTCTAGCGGAAGGGTACATAGTGCGGCATTGTAAAGTTCCGCTAGACCTGACCTCCGGAGCACTATTTGTCACTGGGTACAGATAACATTTATATGAAATATATGGAGCCACACTCTTACAAGTCGATTCAGTATTTGACGGTTCATAGCCGAACACAATATGTCATCAAGATTTACATGAAGGGTAAATATTTTGTCTGAAACATTTTGAATACAGCATGTATCTACTGAAATACATCTACAACGTTTTAGGCCTACCACAACAAACTGAGAGTCTCTTGTTTGTGGAATTAGGATAAAAATTGTACCATGCTAATAAAATCTAACGAATGTTCGCAATGCCGAATTTAATGAAAATTTGTTAGACAAGCAGCGTTAGCATACGCATATACAGTATACAACCGAATGATGGAGATTATAAATTTAATTTTCGGGCAAAGAAATCACACGTTTATGTTCACCACAGCACACTATCAAATCCATAAACTAATAAATTATATAATTTTATATTTTATATAACTTTTAAGAAGACTGGTTCTGAAATAAATGCTGAGAAAACTAACTATATGTTCACGTTTCTTTAGCAGAATGCAGGAAAATTCACAACATGAAAGACTGATAACAATGCCTTTTAAAATGTGGAAAAATTCAAATATTTTGGAATGAGACAAATCAAAATTACGTTCACGAAGAAATTAAAAACAGAATGAATTCCGGGAAAGCCTGCTACGTTTCGGTTCAGATTCTTTTGTCTTCCTGTTTGAAACTTCCGAGTTCCATAAGTGTGGGGAATTTGACTGACGAACTAACTATTAGCTTCTCTAGAAGAACTATGCTCAGTGGAGTTACTTACATCCTCCAAAATTCATCTTCATTAAGAATTCAGAATAACAATGCGTAGTCTCAATCCACGGTACGTAACCTAAGCAGTTAATACAACGTCGTAAAAAAACTGAACACCAAGGAAGCACCAACACGCAATTACGTTCCAGCGACTGACACCATGGGACTGTAAATTGTATAAATTGAATTATGCACCAACAACTTTGGGGGTACAAAGTTGAAGAGAAATTATATGTGGGGGTACGCGAACAAAAAAGGTTGAATACCACTGCTCTAGTCCCCCCCTTTAGACAACACATCCCGCACCGCGCCAGACACGCCCCTCCCCGGTGGGGATAATCTCATGGTCTGCCATCTATAAATGCTTGTCAAAACTTGCAAAGGATATTGTCGAAATTTTTCAGAAATAAGGCACACAATTATTCACGAATCACACAATATTATCAGACTTTATACACGACGCATACGATTACAGTAATATTTCGGTCACCCCTTATCATCTAAGAGCGATCTTCACTGGTCTGTTTTGACGACAGTGAACCTCCTGCACTCATCCTCAGATCTCCTACCATGTTAATTTGTAAAATGGTTTAAGCGGAGGCCGTCCTGACCCCACTAATAGAACCCGTCAATACTCCCATCTAAGATCATCGAATTGTCGAACGGAAGTGGATAATGCGTGCGTGTGTGTGTTCGTGTGCGTGTCAGTGAGTTAAGTGTGGCACCAATACCTCGTTCCTCGGAAAATAATAACCTTCTTGCAGAATATTCGTTTGATATACACCTAAGAATCTGCCTCGGTGGACTAGTGGTTAGCGTGCTCGCCACTGGACCCAAGGTTCGCGGGTTCGATCCCGACCGAGGGCGATGGGTTTTTAAGGGTGATAAAAATCCGTAGCACAACTTCCTTCGGAGGGGAAGTAAAGCCGTCTGTCCCATGTCGTAGATTTACGGCATGTAAAAGAACCTTACGGGCATAGAGATGTTTCGTAAGCAAAGTTTAGGGGCCATTTCTCACCCGAGTCTCCTGACCGGTTGCTAGAGTTGCTATCAGGATGAATAGAATCGTACACGGCGGAAGGCAACGGGAAACCACCGCTGGTAAAATTCTCCCATGACAACCTTTAGCTTCGTGCCAGTAGGGTCACGACACTCAGAAATGAGTATAAACGACTCGGTATACACCTAAGAGCTTGTTACGTTAGACTAAAATATGTTTATAGGCTGATAATTCAAGAGTCACAAATATTTAATTGAATCTTCATTCGAAAATCGCAGGCTTACAGTTTACGGTCAATTAGTAGTAAAGGAATATTTTCTGACGAAAATAAAGTACCTATCTATATGCTCACGTAATACCTACAGCAAAAGCAAAGACTCTTAGATGTAGAAGGTTCAAAGCGGCTTATACTCATCATCTCGAAATTGATGCTGTATTGACAAGTAGTCCTACCAGAAAGCGTCATGTGACTTTAAGAAAATTCAACATAAATGCAGTAACGATAAAAAAAAATATATGCTGAAAATATCCCAATACTGTTCATTTTTCTCAGCAGTCAATACGGTTACCAAGCACGAGAAAGCAAATTCAAGACAAAAAAAAAGATAGGCAACGTACGTATAACGTAACATGGCGGCGCGTTCGCGTAATGTTTTCGCCTCCTCGCTTATCGTAACAGCCTGGCACAACTTCACTCAAAGAGAACGATTTCATGGCGATTTAATTTCGCCGGCAACAATAAAACGTACTTAGGAATCCCGAGTTTTTCGACAGATTTTAATGAAAGTTTCCAGTATCAAATTTCACGAAAATCCGTATACTAGGAGCCGCGCTGATACATGCGGGCGGACATGACGAAGTTAATAGGCGCTTTTCATGGGCATGCAAACGCGCCTAAAAAACCACCCAGTCAGCATACAGATGGGATATCCAAACCTATAATCTCAACCCAAATTTGGATCGCGACCAAGGTTTTGAGGCAGGCGAGCTCCCACCCTGTCGATGCATTGATATAGCCTACTATCCCTAACAACGCTATGTATAACAGAAATTATTACAGTCTTCGTTATGCCATGTTAACTGCATATAAAATTATCATCACATTATATTACAGTACAGTAATCAAATAAAGGAGAACTGAATAGGCAGGACATGTGGAGAAGAGAAATGCATACAGAAATTGGTGGGGACACCTAAAGGAAAGATACCACTCTGAAGACCACGGCGTAGGTGACAGGATAATATTAAAATTGAACTTAAACAGCATGGGAGGGTGTGAACCTGATTCGTCTGTCTCAGGAACACGGTAATGAACGTTTTGAGTCCATAAAATGAGGTGGTTTTCTTGACTATCTAAGGCACTATTAGCTTCTCAAGAAGAACTCTGCTTCATGTAGATACGTGAAAATTTAATTGAAGGCTTCCGCCGTGGTCGTAATGTAGCTTAGAAGTTTTTGGGTTGTAGCCCGGCGTCAATTTATACACCAAAAATTGACGCCGGCCTACAACCCAAAAACTTTTAAGCAATAGATACGTGAATGTTTCCCCATTTCCTTGTTATTTCTCTCGGGTTGTCCAAGCGTTACTTTCAGTTCTCTGACTTTCCTCAGAGTGAGAGATAATTTTCAAAGCCACTTAAAACAACAAGTAAAATGATACCTTTATTTATCACCCTCAACAGTCTTAGTTTTTGCTTTCATTTGCGCGGCCTTTCCCCAATTGCAATGTCACTTTGAGGCTCGCTAAGGTTGGACAGTTCTCAAGATGAGCTCATCGTCCCTCCTCCTCCTCCTCCTGCAAACTCCCAGTGAGGTGGCATGCCGACCCTCGCTCGGTCTAGTGGCTACAATTACCCGCAGCCCACTAATTGGAAATGTCCCAATGGAATGGGATAGGAAGGGCAGAAAACGAACGGCTCTAGAAAATGAGGGAAGCACGTAGCAGCGTATTAGCTGCTGGCAGACTTCCTAGACTCTTAATCGCCTTTAGAATTAGCAGGCTGGAGGAAAGTCTTACAGAATAAGTAAGAAAGAACTAGGATTTGAATTAGAAGTCTCTAGGAAGAAGCACTTAATTATATTTCGGGTTAATACGTCAGTAGAAAGATAACACAAAACAATAACACCGCTTTCAAGAGATCTCAGCAAAATGAAAAGTTTCTGTCTTAATCAATAAAGACATAGAATGGTTCTTACTGTTACTAAAGTTTGATTGTCCTCTTTACAACACCATGTCCACAGTGTCCCGAGGGACAGCACGATCCAACACATTCCGTGGCTTCCCTCGGGAGTAAACACGTCGAAGCGTCAGATTGATCACACAATTCTACTCAGCACTGCGGGTAAGAATGCGCGGAAGTTTATCTCCACGCCCCTTGTACGTCGTGAGGGTACTCTGTTTAGATATAGGGATGTAATATAAAAATATAAAAAATATAAACATTTTTATATGTATTTTATGCTTTAATATGTATTTTAAACCATATATTGTTTTTAAAATTTATTATTTTATACCCGCGCATTGGTTCTAATCCTTCTGTAATATTTCGATGTACCTATCCTTTGTAAAGCACCTCCCTGAAGATGGCCAGATGAGTAGCCGAAACATGTAGCAGGTATAATGTGTGTATAATATACTTTCATATACTTATGTGCATTTTTTGGTTTTGTTATCGTATATATTTTTGCAATGTCTGTGTTCATTTCTTTACAGTAACGTAAACCGAATGTCAGATAGACTTAAAAACAGCTAAGATAAAACTATCTTAAATTATACCAATAAGAATTAATGACTAAAGTGGGCGCCGAATTTAGAGGCAACTTACTGGTCAGTTGTCACGTTAAGTTACCTGTGTATGTATGTATGTGTCTGTACAGCACAAAGCCATACTTCGGGCTAAGTCCCGTTCGATTACGATTAAAGACATCTCCGTTTCCCTCTTGGGAAATCGGATATACTTCCAATTTCTTACTCCTATACACATTTTAGCCCAAAGTTCCTGATACTGACCCGCTCGGTAGAGTTTTATACTTGAAATCATAGGATTAATTTTTAAGGTTCCTACAGAGTGTTGTAGAGGACCAGCGGTGGCGCAGTTGGTTGTGGAATTACTTCACAAGACAGGAGATTCCGGTTCGATTGTCGGTAGGGTCCTTGAAAATCTTCGGGTGACTTATTTCTTCTGTCTTCTTTCAGCAGCCCTCAGGTCCACTCAGCCTCTAACAAAAATTAGTACCAAGGAATTTCCTTTGGGGTAAAGTGCGGCCGGCGATGGAGCTGAAAACTCTGCCGTCCTAGTTGTGCCGAACATTCCATGCCCCCTCTGAGTCTGCATGATTTGTTACGGGAAAGCTATGCTTTTTACATAGCGCTCTGTGCACAGTGATCTGTGTACTATACAACACGAGTAACATCGGATGGAATTAGGTGTTAAGAGCCTTTGTTCATGGCTTGATCTGCAGATAATGTTGAATGACATTGAAGTCAATCATTAAGAAGAAGCCATTGAAAACGAAGTCGCCCTCGTGGACTAGTGGTTAGCATGCTCGCCACTGGACCCAAGGTTCGCGGGTTCGATCCCGACCGAGGTCGATGGACTTTTAAGGGTGATGAAGTGATGAGGGGAAGTAAAGCCGTCGGTCCCATGTCGTAGATTTACGGCATGTAAAAGAACCTTACGGGCATGAATAGAAATGTTTCGTAAGCAAAATTCAGCGCATTTCTCACCCAAGTCTCCTACTACAATAAAAAAATACTTAATTCCTGCCTGTCCTCCTCTGACCAAGTAATTTGAATGGCAACTGATATATGCTAACTGGATTGGTCACATCTTGCGTAGAAACTGCCTTCTGAAACACGTGATTGAAGGAAAGTTAGAAGGAAGGATAGGAAGGAAGAAGCAGCTACTGGATGGCCTTAAGGAAAAGAGAAGATACTGGAAATTGAAAGAGGAAGCACTAGATCGCACCCTGTGGAGAACTCGCTTTGGAAGAGGCTACGGACCTGTCGTAAGACAGACTGCAGAATTAATGAATTATATTATTTTAATGAAAGAACAACACAGTCAGTTTTGCTGTAACGTGTGTTTCGTTAACGCGAATTGGCTATAACACGATTGATCAAAAGGTGAACGCTGTCTGCATAATGCGAAATTTCCCATAGGCGTGATGGTTATTACATGATTTCAGCGAAGAATGTGAAGATATACATTAGGCTGGATGAAGGTCCAAATTTTTTTCTGATCTGGCCATATTTTCATAATGCGATTTCCTATAACGCGAGATCTCACAAGAACGCAAATATCGCTCTATAGCAGAACTCACTGTATGTGCAACAGCTGTGCGCACTGAAGAAGTTACTGCTTCACAGACGTACAAACACCACTAAAATACTTAACTGAAAAGTTGCTATAGAAACACTGTTTCCTCTTTGACATCACACAAACATCATGTATTTATATGAACAGTTGAATCAACAGACCAAATAAAACATCTCCCATCTCACATGTTTCATCATTCGTAACACCATTAAAAATTACATAACAGTTTCAGCTGATATATCTTTGTTAAATAACCAATGTACCTACACTACTGGGGCACGCGGTGGCGCAGTTGGTTGAGGCACTGCGCTACAAGCCGGAACGTCGCGGGTTCGATTCCCGATGGTGTCACTGGAATTTTTCATTGACATAATCCTTCCGGCCGCACTACGGTCCTGGGGTCGACTCAGCCTCTAACAGAAATGAGTACCAGGAATCTTTCCTGGGGGTAAAGTCGGCCGGTGCGTAGGGCTGACAACCTTACCACCTTCATGTGCCGATTGTCTAGAAATCTGGGAGCCTCGACCTTCTGGAACCCTAAGGGCCTGTTCAGGCCTGTAATGGGATTGCTTTACCTTACCTTTTACCTACACTACTACAGCATACAGCGTTTTGGTGGAGAAACCTGAGTGAAAGAAACCTCTTGGACGACCTAGGCGTAGATGGGATGAGAATATGAAAATGGATCCTTCAAGAAGTGGGATGCGGAGGCATAAACTGGTGTATGTGTGTATGGTGTATTGTGTAGGCAGTACACCATACACCATAGGACGGTAAACAACACAGATAAAGGACAAAATCAAATGTGATCGAACAATTAGTATACATAGCGAGCCGTCAAACACAACTTTAATATATTTTCATATTTTTACTACAAATATCTTCAATTCTAAATTTAATGATTTGTTTTAACAGAAAATACTGAACAAAGAAAAACTAATTACTATGAACATAAAGACAGGTGATATTTAGTGCTGGTGACTTACGGTAATTATGTACTGTGAAAGTGAGTGAAAAACAGTTGGGTGTATTGAACATTGTGAACTCTCGACGACCCCCCTGAGGATGGCACAAGGTGTGCCGAAACATATGTAGGGGCAAGACATCACTGGAAGAAAGTGTAGTGCATTTATTGGATTGAAATAAAATTAATTAATTATAAAAAATGCACGGTATATATAACAAACGTTTTGGATTTATCTGGCTCAGGATAGGAACGGGTGGAGGGCTTTTGTGAATGCGGTAATGAGCCTCCGAGTTCCATAAAATGCGGGGAATTTCTTGACTAGCTGAGGACCTGTTAGTTTCTCAATAAGGACTCTGTTCCATGGAGTTAGTTAGTTAGTTGTTTAGTTAGTTAGTTAGTTAGTTAGTTAGTTAGTCCCTCAGTCTATATGACTTAAATCTGCAGTCATATCCTAACATCTTGTAAGTTCTATACAACTTCATTTCAAGGAACGTAGGATATAACAAGAGATATCTTAGACTTAATTGGTTTCTCTGGATATTAAAAGCGTTCTTCCAGTTCTTTGATATTTGTATTTGAGTTCGTTCCTGTATTGTTCAAACTACCCCCCCCCCCCCCAGTCCGCCGTTTCTCTAGAGCTTTAACAGATGAATGTCAAATATTAGCGCTCAGTAGCGAGTCCAGTAGGATCATGAGACTTTTGAACTTCGTTGTCGTGCTCACAACGAACGTAAACTTACGGCACGTACAGGATGCGGCAATAGAATGTGACGATTTTCAGATCGCTGTTTTGATGAATTTGGTTGAATATAAGAAACACAAAAAATTACGGAATATCAGCAGTAAAATGACATTTAATATTCGGCTTTTACTTCTTAAAAATTTTATTTATTTTTTTTTCCCCTATGGCTCGACAGCCTTATATGGGCCTGGGCCTCCTCGTTTCGTCGAGGTTTCATGGTCACACACATTTGAGACACACCACAGTCGGTACGACTCCTCTGGACGAGTGATCAGCCGTCGCAGAGACCTCTACCTGACAACACACAACACTCACAAGAGACAGACATCCATGCCCCCGGTGGGATTTTTTTTTTTTTACTAATTCCTGGGTTTTCCCCTTTGATCCCTTTTTGTTCTGTATTAATCCTTTTTCGTCCTTTTTCATGTCACTTACGGTCCACAACCGTCTTTTTAGAACACAACACAAACATCTCCATGCCACCGGTGGATTTTTTTTTTTTTTTTTTTGCTGTCCGTTGGTTTTTCCCCTTTGATCCATTTTGTACTGTTTAAATCCTTTCGTCCTTCATGTCACTTTACGTTCAATACTACCGTCCTTACGACAAACACAACACAAAAATCCATGCCCCGGTGGGATTCGAACCCACGATCCTAGTAAGCGAGCGGCCGAAGACCCACGCCTTAGACCGCACGGCCACTGGGATCGGCACTTCTTAAAAATTACATCTCTTAATTGGTCTCCCTGGCATGAAGTACATTCCTGTAATCGTGATCGGAAATTAACCATAACTGCACAAAGGCACACAAAGTGCCCCCGACGTTGCGGTGCGTTAGTTACAGTTCACTTCTGAATATCAACAGTTAAGGGACGAAAGGTCACGTCAGGGTCGAAATGAGAGACACTGATAAACGTCTGCTGCGAAGTTACGGTTAATTTCCGATCATAATTACAGGAATATATTGGACGCCAGGAAGACCACTTAGGAGGTGTCATTTTTTAAAAATAAAAAGCATACATTAAACGGCATTTTACTACGGACACTTCGTAATTTTTCTGTTTCTTATATTAAACCCGATTCATCAAAACAGCTACCTTAAATTCGTCACATTCTATTGGCGCATTCTGTACAAGACGGGTATACAGACAAGGCTGAATGTCCAGTATTTGGCCATTATATTTAAAGCTGGTTGTTGTCCTACAGTGCACTAAAGACAAGTGAACCAGTGACATCCTTTGGCATCGATACGAAATAAACTTATATCGACAGGCTGACTGATTCTTAGTGCATCTAGTGACGCTTTAAAAAAAAATAATTCTATGAAACATCAAAAGATCAATGACTCGAAAAGTAAATTTTATAAAACTGAGAAAAGTCCTGTTTTAACACTATACTCACTGGAAAAGATCTAAAAATGCGTTCATATCAGGCAAACTCGGTATTAGATCCATGATTTTACGAACTGATAGATGCTTACAGAAGAACTCACGCGAAATACAGGCATGTCCATTCTACAATAGCCCGTCAATAGACTTACAACATTAAAAGACTTCCCGTTCTGTTTGTGTTTAACTCAGCACACGAAGATGTATGTGGGATTCGAGGTATTACTCCAAACATTCTTAACTTCCTCACTGACTGGAGGTAAAATTATTGACCTCCAAGTTCTGACCGCTTTTCGCCACAAGGAAAAAAAAAACCCTTGGCCGATACTGGATACGTAGTTTGGTGTACCCCATAGCTGGTTTAGACGTTGTGGAATGGAGAAAGATACCTTTCCCCTGCCTGGAATTGAACCCCGATTTTTACGTTATCCAGCCAGTAAACTAGTGGATATATCACAGCGACATCTCCACTCAAAGACAAAACAGCATCAATGAAATCTGAAAATCAGCATAGTTTCTAGCATATTATTAGTAACCTTGATTTCAGGTTTCCGCCGCGATGTTGAGATCTGAGTTCTTCTGGGATATTACTCGGCGTCGTGTGGTAATTGTTTACCTACGTTTCCGTACAACGTATCGGTCCCATCTTCAAGGTTCAAGAGTCCGAGGACTCTTGACCCTTGAAGATGGGACCGATACGTTGTACCGACACGTCGGTAAACAATTACCACACACGCCGAGTAATATCCCATAATACTGCAGATCTCATATTATTAGTAGTTTCGTGTGTAGTCAGCTCTAATACGATATCTGCATGGCATGAGCTGTATGTTCTCTGCTAGTCAACGACTATGGGCGGACGGTAACATTCCGACTTCGGGCAGCATTTCGTACTCACACCAGCCCCGAATGCCTTGAGACTACAATGCAAGGAGCAGAGAGTACTGTATCCCCGTGGGTGAACCGACGCTTCAATCTAGTGCTGAAATTAAGAATGCCTGGATTTTTAACTCCAGGTTTCATAGGTTTCCATTCTTACCGTGTAATTTTCGATTTTATTGAGAACTTTACATTGCCTTAATACAGTCACTTAAACATGAATGTCTGTTAATTAATTATTTCATTCCAACAAATGCACTACACTATTTTAGTGTTTTTTTTTGTCCCTACACATGTTTCGGCACTCCTTGTGCCATCCTCAGAGGTGTCGTCGAGAGTTCACAGTTTTCATATGCATCTAATACATAGCCAGCTGTCGAACAAAGTCTTAAAAACCTTTAACATTTTACACTACGACTATCTCCATTTATAAAGTTTTAATTCTTAAATTTTAATAAAACACCAAACAAGACAAGCTAACCACCATGAACAAGAAGATAAGTGATATTAAGTGATAGTGAATTATATGCTGTGAAAGTGAACTGGATGCATTTGAAAACTGTGAACTCTCGACGACACCCCTGAGGATGGCACAAGGAGTGCCGAAACATGTGTAGGGACAAGAAAACACTAAAATAGTGTAGTGCATTTGTTGGAATAAATATTTAATTAATTATTATAATGCACGGTATATATAAGATAAAATGAATGTCTGTGTTCAATAAAAGTTGTTATATAACATACGTATATACATTTTAATATATAATAATAATAATAATAATAATACAAAAAGCTTTTTTTTACAAAAACTTGCATAGGTTATGTCCGTCCTCTTCACACAATTCGGCCATTTATCGTATATCTACGACAGTGGTTCCCAAACTCAGGTCGTGACCCAAATCGGGGTCGCCGGGGTCTGACGTAGGGTCGCGAGAGGGTTTTATGAACAACTCGATAATTATGAAAAAAAAAATCAAAATTTATATCTAAATTCAAACACAATGATCGAGGAAACGTAATTACTGAATCTGTGTTTATTAATTTTAAACATACAGGAGCAATTACATTTTAAATACTAATGAACACACTTTGTTATGTACAGTAAAAATACTGGACTTGACAAGTAACATTGAAAATTTAATATTTTTTTAATAAGTCGCAATGTTATGTAGTGTTCAAAGGAAAGGCATTAGTATCAGTTCATTTACAGTAAATATCGCTGACTATTGCCGTTTCCACGGTAAGGTCGGGGTCACGTACCGTTTGCTACTTTAGGGTCACACACATAAAAGGTTGGAACCTCTGGGCTACGGAATAACCTATGTCTCTTTGTCATGCAAGAATATAACTCAGTTCTGTAAGTAAGATAGAAAAAGTTTCCAGACTTGGTTATACTTCGTACCCATGCCTTACTGACGTATTGTGCCGTATGCATTGTTATTATAGACCTACTTCCGGACTGAACTTGTTCCAAAATGTTATAATTTTCCATTTTTCATGTTGCAATATAGGATAATGGGATTGCACTCGTACCTTGCGTGTTTCGACAGCCGGTAAGTTCAAACTGTAATGTGAACTGAAAATCTCCGTATGGCACGAACTTTTTCGAACGGCTCGCTAGATCAAACAGCTGTCTTGGAAAATGACGAACAAGCGACCGACCAGAAGCACAAGACGAGAGATATAACGACGCAAGAAACGCGTAAATTATTTCCAGGAGCAGAGCTGTACACCAATTGAAAAAAATTGCATCGAGTGTCTATTCGCTTAAACAGCAAGCTTCATCGAAACACATAAAACACAATTCAAATTAAAACAAAACTAGAAACTGAGGTATAGGAGAAGCAATGCAGGTGTACAGCAATTTCCGATTACTTACATACATACATACATAGCTACAAAACAGCCGTTACAAATACATATATAACACATCAAACTAATTAACCAGGAACTTTATGTTATATATACCGTGCATTTTTTGATAATTAATTAATTTTATTTCAATCCAAAAATGCACTACACTTTCTTCCAGTGATTTCTATTGGGTGTATTGAAGATTATGAACTCTCGACGACCCCCCTGAGGATGGCACAAGGTATGCCGAAACATATGTAGGGGTAAGAAATCACTGGAAGAAAGTGTAGTGCATTTGTTGGATTGAAATAAAATTAATTAATTATCCAGGGTTCAAATTACGTAAAATTAAGACTAGCAAGTGTCTTCAAATAATCCAGTTTTATAAGAAATAGAACAACATAACTAAGATGAGGAAAAACCAAGGCGTATTGTTCCATATCTTAACTGTAATAGATTTTATTAAACTGCAGATGTACGTAATATCTATGTCTAGTTAACTTACTCTGCAGCAAGTACTATGCACAGGCTTTATCTCCCAAACCACGTAACATATTTCTATGCAAATTTGTAGGGGATGTCTACATTAAAATCTGTTTAACGGAATTAATTTTCGTCCCTATCGATCCGCCATAACACTTGTTTCACACGCCAGTCATGAAGAACTTTATTAAGTCTCTCAAAAGATTCGTCGCATAAAAAATAGACATGTTACCTCACTGGGAACAACATGTCAGTTATTTACAATCAGACCTACACAGAAGACAGGAAAAGACATTTAAGGCTCTATAATACCGAATCGTTTATACTCATTTCTGAGTGTCGTGACCCTACTGACACGAAGCCATAGGTTGTCATGGGAGAATTTTATCAGCGGTGGTTTCCCGTTGCCTTCCGCCGTGTACGATTCTATTCATCCTGATAGGACCGCTAGAGCCATCTAGCAGCCGATCAGGAGACTTGGGCGAGAAATGGCCGCTAAATTTTGCTTACGAAACATCTCTATTCATGCCCGTAAGGTTCTTTTACATGCCGTAAATCTACGACATGGGACCGACGTCTTTACTTCCCCTCCGAAGGAAGTGGTGCTACGGATTTTTATCACCCTCGGCCGGGATTGAACCCGCAACCTTAGGTCCAGTGGCGAGCACGCTAACCACTAGTCCACCGAGGCTGATTTAAGGCTCTAAAAGAAATAAATAAAGGGGAGAAAGACAGACTACGGAACGACCACATTAAAGAAGACACATGCATAGATTACTATACGCTACTATGGACACGACCACAAGAAAACGAAATCACAGCAACCATTAATGAACATGCAAACAAATATACACAGTAGGCCCTGGAATTAACGGAATAATTGGGGGGGAGGGGTGTCCGCTATTGCCGAAAGTCCGCTAAATCGAATGTATTTTAAAAACACATATTAATAACGAACTTACAAAGTACAGGATGTATCAAAATGTTATATATAATGTATAAGTATGAATAAAATATTATTATAATGTACATTGAGTAATTTATACACGTCACTAAAATATCTGTTAAAAATTTAAAAATAAATTTACGACAGGAACCAAACTTTATTTTAACTAAACACGTCAAAAACTGTACAATGTAACTAGTGGAGTGTTTCCACCACTTTTTTTTTTCTTAAAGCTCACACAAAGTTGTTTTCAATGTGAACATTAGTTTTTTTTATTTAAATCCATTTTAGAGGAAAAAAAGTTCTAAATTTTTCCTTTACGATAGAAATTTTTTGTCCGTTAAATCGAGGGCCTACTGTAAAGTTCACTCTATAACAAGCCATAAAAGCACAGAGAAATAGCTCTACCCATTCACACCCTCGGCGCTAGAAGGGGTGGGTGGTCAACACCACGCCCCGGCCGCTTTGCGCCAACGGAAGACCCGGTACCCATCGTACACGACGCTGCTTCACGTGAATTACGATTAACCCTACCAAAATCGATTATGGTTCCACAGTCACTAAGCAGATACTGGACAGATGTAAACCAGATTCTGAAGGGCATTATTAACAGCACGTGTGATCCTGAGGCTGACACGTGTAAATTAAATCCTCCGCAATATGTAACATGTACACGGATTCACAATGAAAAAAAAAAACAAGAAACCTATTAAAACACGCGCTGCAAACAAGATATTCGTTATAATGTTGGATTACAGAACATAATAAGATATAAAGGTCCTTCTTAATTATGATTCTGCTAATGGGTTGCTTCGGGTTATATCCAGTATACCCTTTTTAAACCTCCGCTCGCTACACTACTAAAACTTTTTTCCCCCGCTACCTCCAACTGTTTCGCTTAGCTTCACAAAAGTCATCTTTTCAGTGTCACGCACACCGGCAGGCGCTCCATTAACCCTTTTCATAACAAGTGAATGTACAAGTGTCGCCAGCCTACGTGACAGCACACGTCTATTGTTTTCTTTCCAATTTAAAGTGCTTATATAATTACATAGTTGGTTGTGCTTCACATCTGAAGAGTCCGCATATTAATTAACGACACAATTTCTGTTCCCTACATTTTAAACAGTTCGTAGGATATATTTTTAATGTCACCATCACACATCAGCCATCATTTCTCTCAGTTTTCGTACCTGGATAAAACGAAAAGTTCTACCTCAGAAGGCATAATCAAATCACCATTATTCAATAAATTTCTGTCGAGCTGAGAGCTACGTCAGGTGGAAAACGCGGACCAACTTTTCAGAGACCGACTCTGTCATCATGGTTCTGATATCAAAAACCATCTCATGTGGCTGTCAGCCCGAGAGATGTTATTGAATTTAGTCACCGTCAAAGGTTCAAAATATAAAACCATCATTGTCATAATCAAATTCATGGACTAGGTCCAATGGTCTGTACCCTCCTCATTAAATGAAACTTGGACCGGAAGGCTGCGAAATACTGTAGCCCCTCGAATTAACAGACCTCTTATGTACGGATTACGGAAATAACGGACGAAATCTGTAGGTTACGAAATTTTCGTCCGCAAATGGGAATACATGAAATTAGCGGTCTTGACTGTTAAAATTAGCGAAGCGGCCGCTACGTGGCGGACACGGACGCTCGCTCAGGCTTTGCTGACACTTGTGTGGAGGTGTTAGTGTATTGCTCTTTACATAACCTGGATCGTGGATTTATTACATTGATATGAAATTTATTAAATCCCAATTAACGATGGCTTCCAGACAAAGTGACAGTGCTAACAGGACAGTTGTGTACAGTATTATGTGTATGCATTAGTGTTATATGTACAGTACTGTATTACTGTTTGGGCGACTTTTTAGGCTATATATATATATATACATAATTCGGAAGTACCGGACAATCGGAATTATCGGACCACCCATTCCCCCTATTAGTCTCTTCATTCGAGGGTCTACAATATATCTCAATGTCATGTAGGACCTACTGTATGAGCATCTTACAGCACCTATCACATATGTGGGCCGCGATGGCTCAGTCGGTATAGCGACTCGCTACGGGCTGGACAGTCCGGGGATCGAATCCCGGTGGAGGGAGATTTTCCGCAGCCGTCCAGACAAGCCCTGGGACCCACCTAGCCTCCTATGCAATTGGTACCGGGTCTCTTTCCCTGGGGTAAAGCGGCCGCGGCGTGGAGTTGACCACCCACCCTCATCTAGTGCCGGGGTTAAAGAAAGAGTAGAGCTATACCTCTACTCCCCCTCTGGGCCTTCATGGCCTGTTCTAGGGTGAACTTTACCTTTACCTATCACATATGCTATAAGAACTGAAAAAACCAGTGAAAATTGCCAGGGTATCCATTCTGCCAGGACAAAGTCAAACAGGACATGGTCCATGTTCGTATACATCAGACCTACACTCTCGTAAAAACTGTTCCATATTTGTACACAGTGGCGAATCCTGCTCCGGAGGTCAGGTCCAGCGGAACGGTACAATGCCGCATTGCATACCCCTCCGCTAAACCTGACCTCCGGAGTAGGATTCGCCACCAATAAACTACGTTCGGGCAGGATGTCTCGATTCCCCATTAAACAACCCTCTTTGACATTACCGCACGCACGCACACGCGCCACGTAAACCCCCTACACTTAGCACACAAACCAAATGCTAAATCCACAGGCTAAATGCAACTAATTTGATGGCGCAGAATAAAGCAGTTCCCTGCTTTAAAAAAAATTCAAATGTCTGTTGCCATGTTCACAAAAACATCTGTATTGTGAGCGAGTTCAAAACAACGTTCCTGACTCACCATTTTGATGTTATCCTCTCATATACTCGTATTTCACCATTAAATTTTTGCACCTAGTTCTAATTTCACGCTTCTGCCGCATTGTTTTTATTACGTTTATGTGACCATGCTTTATATAACTGCACAGCTATCCCTCCAGAATGCAAGGACAATTATAGCCCTTGCCTTTTATAATAGTACTAAAACGCATTGTCACTCTTCTTCAAATGATAAATCTATTACTGCGAAGGAAAGGCAGAGACACTGAGACAGCGGCTGTGGCATATTTTAAGGAACAAACTCAGTCGGTAAAGTGACTGGGACACACGCCGGACGATCAACCAATCGCAACTACATTCTCGGCAAAGTAAACAGACTTATTCTTCCCCACGACAGAAACATAACCTTTCACACAAATTCAACTTTGGGATTTTTTGAACTGAACACTTACCAAGCAACAGACGTATGCACACAGTGCAGAAGGCGAAAATTAAACTGTGCACCATCACACACACAACACAAAATACACGACATATTTCGAACATGTAGCACAATTTCAACATTCCTGACACACACAAACCGTACGCAACACACCAAATTCGTCTGAAACTAAGACTTATCCAACATCACGGATGAGCCAGAACGGATTAACTCGCAATTATGCCTGCGCAGCTATCATTAACTTACAACGTAATCGTACCGATCCAGACGGCTTGTTCGTTTGTTATCCGTGCATGATAGACGATTTTAAGACGCGTGGGCACGATTTGCTATATAGTACGCTCCTATCCACTGGCTGGTATCAAAGGCTGTTACATGTGGCGCTCTTAGGTGATAGTTGTGTAGATAACAACTGGTTACCAGTAAACTAGTTACAAGTTGCAAATCTGCCGTTCATTATATATTTCGACCTGGAGGATTTTTAAATTAAGAGTACTGACAAATATTATGTCATTGCATTACTGGTTACAGGAAACATAAATATTCTCTCAAGATATAATCTGAACTGTGACACTGAAATTTTACTTCTACTTTCTTCATTTTGAGGGCTTTGGGGGACAACATTGGAGGAATTGATTTTCAGTAGTGCTCAGTGGTGCAATCCCTGTATTCTTTTCTATTTGTCACCAAAATGATTGGGAGATGTACAATAATTCTGTACAGAGAAGCATCCTCCACTTTTCTCACAAGCTGCTGAAAAGTACTATCCACAGGTGTTAAATCAGTACTGGCAATTTGACATTTTCTACTACATAATATCCTCTAACATTTCAAGACAGAGGTTTAAATTTTTATTGTGAAGATACAACCTTCATACTTCGATTCTTTCTCACAACTTGTGGAGGATAACATACAAATCATCTCACACTTTGACAGCCCACTCTATTCAGGAAATGTGCTGCCACGTAACAGACTTCAGAGCTGCCCACAAACTGAGCACGCATATTTTAATAGCATACAGGACTAAAAATCTCAGACAAATTACTTACACTACATCTTTCATCACCCCAGCATCCTGGTGCCTTATTTCTCATTAGCGTAGGCATTATGTTAAAAAATAATTCTTTACATATTATAGTATGGCCGGACAGTTTGTATACCATGCCCCAGACAATTTCCATGCAGTACAATCAAGGCCCTGCCCCCAACCATGCGGCATAATTGAGACTCACAACCCCACATATGTTGCAAAATAAAGACCCCAAACACCATCTTTGCCCATTTTTTGACTGTCTCCAAAGTTGATACATGTGCCTGCCAAAAGCCTTGGGTAGTTAGATGGCTGCCTTGGATCACCACTTCAATTAAAATAATTGTCTGTGGCAGAAATTTGTGACAAGACCCCACCACACAGAAGACACAACCATGTGGCCATATTAGCGTTCACAACTCGTTGAACGTACTCATGTAAAACATTGGTGTGATTCAATACATGGATATACACGAGTGGATATTCATTCTGATCTTGTAACAGAAGTGTCTCTCACTTGACAGGACTAGGAATGCTCTGTGCATGTAATTGTGTATCTAACTAACTAACTAACTAACTAAGACTAACTCCATGGAGCAGAGTCCTTCTTGAGAAGCTAACAGTCGTCAGCTAGTCAAGAAATTCCCCGCGTTTTATGGACCCGAAGGTTCATTACCGCATTCACAAGAGCCCGCCACCTGTCCCTATCCGGAGCCAGTCAAAACACATATTAAATTAACTGTAAAATTACAGACAATCAGTGCTGTCTACACACCCAGCCCTTCTTTTACATCCTAGTTGCATTCAAGAAAAAGTGGGCATAAATAAAAAAAAGGCACAAATAAACAATGATATTCCCACCAGAAGTAAGGGGTTAGTATAATAGAATGCAGCCAGCCAAAGGGCTGACAGGGAGATGCGCTGAGTTACAGAAGTTATTAATTCAAATGTCCAATTGAAATATCACCAGGTAACTTGTTTGATGGTGCCACAATATTTAAATGATGCAGCAAATACTTAATAAAAGAAGTAATAACTATGGCCATTTCAATCTTAGGCTAATTACTGGTATTTCTAGCTTGGCACAGCATTCTGAAAGTTTTCCTCAAATCCCTTCATCTAAAAGCCAAAACTGTGTTCTCATATAAGGTAAGGCCACTTCCTCCTATGGTTTTCAAGTCATCATCTATAATTATTCTCCTATTTGTCACTTAATTCCATATGCAGTTGCACTTTTAGTGTCATTAAGAAATGTAAAAAGCACTGGCAACAATTCAACATCAAACAACTTGCCATCTAGTCACTTTAACCTCTTCATCATTACTGGCAAAGAGCTATGCCTCAAAAGGTGCCTCAGTGTATTACAGATTAAATTATTCAGGGACATTCAGAATTCCAGAAATGGCAGAAGAAGAAGATGACTGCAGTTGTGAGCCCAAGGACAAAGATGTACAGGTGTATTTTAATGTGCAAAGACAAAAATTTCCTCATGCTGTTAAAACAAAACGCAAATGTTTACAGCTGTATAGGAAACTGACTTGTTTATTTGTTTTTGTAAATGGATTAAATTTTCAGTTTGTCAATAAGGAATGGTAAAAGTGTTTTTTTACGATAATTGTTCCTAATCGAAAAGTACAATGCAAGACCATTAATTTAACATACCTACTACAGCTGCATTTATCAGCTTCAAAAGAACTTATATTCAACTGTAATCGTGTGTTTTGCAACATTTTAAGTCATTCCTTTCACATGTATACTTAACAGAATACAATGGCTAATAATACTTCTTCTTCTGTGTAAGCTTTCTGATATGCAGTCTTGTTCACACTTGACAACGTGAAGCAGACTATCAAACGTACATTCTTGGTCACCCATGCTTCAGTGACATCTCTCCCTATTGCATATACTTTTCTTTCAGATACAGCAAACCATGACTGAAGCTGCAGACATACTTAAAACCTTAAATTTTCCCAGAAAAACTTTAATTTCAACATTATACGTGCATGGAAGTTGAGATATTGTAATAAAAACATCAAATGTACATTTGAAAATTGCACTTCAGACTAGTAAAGTCAAACTACATAACAGCATCTTTTTGGTACACACAAAATATATTAGTACAAAGAGTTTACAAGTGTCACTCTAAAATTAGCACCCTTATTTTTACAGAGGGACTAGGATAACAATATTTATTTAAATAAACTGTGAAAGTTGAACTAAGTAGGTAATATTGTTAGCTTATCAACAAGTACATAAACTGAACAGTATTCCATCAGTATCATTTGCCATCTGACCTACAGTACATGAATAATAATGGCAACGCCAGACATTTATTACTAATGAATGTGGATTAGTTGTTTATGCAAAAGGGAACATATTGAAGTGCTATTATTTGTATCAGTACACCAGTTTTCAGTTTATACCATTAGAAAATATTCAGTTTGTAGTTCCAACTCACACTGCTGCCTTGCTGTTATTGAGGGTCTAGTCCAAACTGCAAAGTTACTAAACTTAACGTTGTATTTACCGTGCATTTTCAATTGAGATATGTTCAATAATCACCAACTAATGCACATAAACTTTTTCACAATAGTTTATTCTTAAAATTCCCCTATACGTATTTCGGTGGTTTAAACCACCATCTTCAGGGGGTCATAGAGATTAAAATGCATAGACTTTACAGTTATTACATAAATGGTTATAATCATATATGTAGAATATGAGTGGGCTGATATTGTCCACTTCGTAAAGTATGTAAAATGAATTACTATAAAATGAATTAAAAGTTGCTAAAATGTTTACATAGTTTGTAGTTAGCCTGAAAATTAGTGGCAGTTTGGTCTTGTAGTAAGGTGGTCATCTGTATGTACTAAGTGAGCTGCGCGACGTCTGTGTTGTGTCGTTGCAGAGTGATAACCATTTATGTAATAACTGTAAAGTCTATGCATTTTAATCTCTATGACCCCCTGAAGATGGTGGTTTAAAACCACCGAAATACGTATAGGGGAATTTTAAGAATAAACTATTGTGAAAAAGTTTATGTGCGTTAGTTGGTGTTTATTGAACATACCGCAAAGTAACTGCTTGGTAAAGGCCTGTCAGTATCATGAAGTCAGTAACAAAATGTCTGGGAGTGTAAGAAAACCATACTGCGATAAAATTGGCAAAATTAAAGTTACATGTTTGTAAAATTTGAAACACAAGAGAGAGATAGAGAGAGAGAGAGGAGGGGGAGAGGGTGTCTATATGTCTGTACAGTGGCGGTGGTGGTCGTGGTGACAACGATGACGATGGCAGAGGTGAATAGAAAGTGGTCAGCTTCATCCTCTAGCGAGTTCATCCCGCATACAAATGGCTTCCATACCATTTGACATAAAACTGGGATGGCCCCCAGAAAAATTTAAGATGTGGAAGTGAAAGAATGATTCGCCACTAACAGCAACTGAATTCCTGTTGTCCAGCCTGCAGCCGAACTACTTACTGAGCTATTCTGGTTCTGAATTACAATATGGCAAAATTTAAATGTATAAAAGAGGATGCATGTATGCTGAGACAAAGTTGACACTCACCTCCACCTAGTGCCAAGGTTAAGAATGAGTGGAGCTATAACTCTACTCCCCCTGTAAGCCTTCATGGCATGGACAGGAAAACTTTACCGTTTTCTGCAACCATATCGGTTTGTTACAAAATTATGAGCAATACTGCTTAGAAATGTTTAACAAGGAATTGTGTTTGTAATTGCTGAAATTTTAGTTCTCCAAACATACATTTTAATCCACTGTTTATAAAACACGACGAAATAACTTCACTTTACTACTTTTTTATTTCACTAGACCCCTAGTCTAGACAGCCCGACAGTACACACCACAACATGAAATAGACAACAGACAACAGCAGGACATACTGTACAAAGTACACACCACAACATGAAATAGACAACAGACAACAGCAGGACATACTGTACACAGTACACACCACAACATGAAATAGACAACAGACAACAGCAGGACATACTGTACACAGTACACACCACAACATGAAATAGACAACAGACAACAACAGGACATACTGTACACAGTACACACCACAACATGAAATAGACAACAGACAACAGCAGGACATACTGTACACAGTACACACCACAACATGAAATAGACAACAGCAGGACATACTGTACACAGTACACACCACAACATGAAATAGACAACAGACAACAGCAGGACATACTGTACACAGTACACACCACAACATGAAATAGACAACAGACAACAGCAGGACATACAAAATCAAGAACAAATAATGACCAGATGTAACACAGTGATCCGTACTGCAGCATTTTACCATTTTACATTTTACCTTCTCAACACGAATTTTAACGAATTCTCAACGATTTTATACTTGGTGTGTCTATATACGTTTTTCAAAAAACTCTGATTTTAAACTGATTTTATAAGTGAATGGCAATTGAACACTAAGATATTGCATAACAATAAGGACAGAATTACCATTGGATGTAAATATATGTAGTTTTGAAAACCCCCTGATGATGGTTTTTGCATAAACTGAAACATATGTAGGGGTCTAGTGAAATAAAAAAAGTGGTAAAGTGAAGTGCATTTCGTCAGTGTTTTATAAACAGTGATTTGTGAAATATGCACGGTGAGACTAATATAAAATACATATTAATGTTATCAAATACTTTTTAGGGAAGGGAAATAAACATTTCCTTTGCCATTGATGCACATTGCCAAGTTTTGCCACTGTACATTCTGCACATGAACATTTCAAAACACTGCTATAGATACTAAATCTGTCTCTATTCCTTACATACATAAATTCATTATAACCTGTCACAACAAACATATTCCACATTTCAGTCCATACCAGTGGATCCCAGCTGCATGCATATCATGGTCAGATTTTCAGCAACTACACTCACCCATTCAATCAATCCAGTTGATGCCCCCCCATCCCACTTCATGAAGATCCATTTTAATATTATTCTCCAATCTATGCCTAGGTCTTCCAAGTGGTTTTTTCCCCTCTGGTTTCCCCATCAAAACCTGGTATGGCCCTTTCCTCTCCCCCATACATGCCCCATAAGTATCCCGTATGTGCTTTAAAAATTAAAAATGAAGAAATCATATAATTGGATTAAGCAGTAAAATAACGTTATTTTTGACACTTCAGGTACAAAGTCTGTGCCAAAACCGCTGTTGGCTCAGCTAAGGCAATTTCTGAAGTTCTGTGACTATTTTTTTTTTTTGACTGTTACAAAAAACTGCTTTATAAAGTAAAGAGAGTGCTCTGTATCACATATTGAGTCATTTCTTTTAGAAGATCCACAGCCAGCAGTGGACTAAATTTGAAAAAAAAAAAAAGCATTTTAAAGATAATAAATAAGAGATAAAGATACTCATCCTCAAGGAGAGCAGATAATGCTGACAACTTGGTGAATAGTGTCTAACACACAATCAACTGATATATATCCACAAACAGCAAAAGGGTAATACTGAAGATAAGTTACCAGCTGAGCTTCACACATTATTACAGTTTCAAAATATTTCCTTTAATTAGTGTAAATAAAATTACATAACATTGCAAACAACTTTTCACTTTTGGCACCCTTAGTGAGGACCAGTAATCTGTAGCAGCTCAGACACACAGGAACTAAATACTCTAAATTACAGTAGAAAAACCTGTAATACAAGAAGTCTATAATACTGTCAATTCCAGCTTACTAATTAGCATAATATCTAACATCACTGACATAAAAATTTGTATAAACATTGTGCAGAAATAATCTCACAGAACAGGGAATAGCAGAAACAATAAACAGATATGTGACTACCTTATAGGGATTAAATAATGATTTTAAATACATGCTTATATGCCTCTGTTGATATAATCATATTAATACAAGAGGATGTATGGTGTCCACACATATGAACAAAATAATTTTAGCCTTGATTTCAGGCTTCCGCCGGAATGTTGATGAAATATGCGGTCTTCTGGGTAATTACACGGCGTCGTGTGGTAATTATTTATCGACGTTTCGGGACAGCGTATCGGTCCCATCTTCACGGGTCAAGATTCCGAGTAGGAAAAAAAAAATTCCTACTCGGAATCTTGACCCGTGAAGATGGGACCGATACGTTGTCCCGAAACGTCGATAAATAATTACCACACGACGCCGTGTAATTACCCAGAAGACCGCAGATTTCTTCAAAATAATTTTACTGTCACAGCACAAATTCTTGTACAGGGTGTGGTGGCTGCTATGTAAAAATAAAAGCTGATTGAAAACTGCCATAAATTTTCCATAGGCTAGAGAGGAGAAAAGAAAATAAAATACAGACAGCTATGGCTGCATTGAGGAGTTTCAGGTTCCTGTGTTGTTATGTCTTTAATAAAGGAACCATTTAGCTAGTCTGTATGAATACTTCGAGGTTTAGAAGGATTTTAAGGCATCATTTCAAGAATACTTCACCTCCGAAAACAGCGACTGCTTCAAAATTTAGAAAATTCATCCACTGGGAACATAGAACAGATATATTTAACTTTGAAAGGCAAGCCAAAGAACCTTTAAACATGCCTGGATATGACAGTCTTTGGGAGCTGGTATAAACTCTTGAACCATGTCTGACTGCACTGTACTATTGATGTAAACTGGAATTTAGGTATGCTTACATATGGGACAACAGTTACAAGAACTTTATAAGAAGTTAAACTGAAGTACCCTCTGTTTGTCAATGACGAAACTTTGAATTTGTTAGACAGATCTCCTCATTTAATTCAATCAGCATATTTGCCTTCACTATTAAATATTTTCCTCACACCTTCACTGACGAAATCATAATCAAATAAATTCTAATCCAAACTCAATAACAACTAACTTACAACACCAGATACAGTAAGACAGGAAGAGGGAAGGTTTCTGAAGACTAAAGGTCACTGTCCACCACATGCCAAGATACTTGTACATTGTAATTGTACCAACAGATTGACCTTTCACAGGGTACATGTAACATACAGGTGCACAATGACTTTACCGCCTTGATGAATTTTTAACAATTTCACGTTGTGTTCACCTGTGCATCTTGACATTAACTTTCAATTCCTTCAACCAACGACTGCAACTTTTTATTTCTGTTCAATTCACCCTACACATGTTTCGGCCGTGACTCGGCCATCATCAGGGGTACGTTGATAAGTTCACTTGACTGTTCACTGCCCCATTTGGTATTATCACAACCGTTACAGTGTAACGGTTGTGATAATACTTATCAACGTACCCCCGTTACAGTATAACGGTTGTGATATTACCAAATGGGGCAGTGAACAGTGAAGTGAACTTATCAATGTACCCTTGATGATGGCCGAGTCACGGCCGAAACATGTGTAGGGTGAACTGAACAGAAATAGAAAGTTGCATACTTTGGTTCAAGGAATTGAAAGAATTTTAACATTTAAATATAAAGTATTAATTTCAGAAGTATTCCATCATGACTAAGGTATTCTTTGTGAGTGTTGAGGTTTTTTGCATTGGTGTGGCTAAGGATACCATTCTTCTGGGATACATGGCTGTATCAGTGGGTAATTGATAATGAACAAGAAGAATTCTTGAATATTTCAACCCTTTAAGATAAGAACACTATGTTGCCTCCAAATGTCAGGAACTGATAACCCAGCGACGCAGCGTCATAGTCCAGAAGAACAGAATCCTATATTCATGTCACTGTTTCTGCTGCCCTGCTTCTGTCTACGCAGGTACAAATCTACTGCACAGAATATCGATATAAACACAAATCTCCACACATAACTTCAAAAGATTTGAATTGCTCAGGAGAGATAGAGTTCTGAAGGAAACAGGGACTTAAGTAGTTTCCAGAAACTACTTAAGATAGATAACAGAGCAGCTACAACCCTGTTGAAGTTACTATCACACAGTCTAATTTATCTGCATGATTTCAAATACAAATAACATTTCTTTAAATATAATATTTCAAATAAATTTTATATTAAAATATCAACACTTCAATAAAAAAGGAAAAGATATCCTGCAATAACATCTGTCTACATTATAAGAAATATATTACTTTAGAAGTCAGGATTCCCTTATGTTGCAGTCACTTAAAGAAAAATGTTTAAATTCCAGTGGAGACTGTTAAGTCATAATTACGAGTTGCCTTTAGTCCAAAACAATGTCCAAAATTTTCATTCCATTTAGAGTACTCAGCTGATCTCATATATTTATATCACAATTTCAGTTAACCTTTACCAAAATACTGAACAGAATCTGTGAAAACCTTTAAGAATTCCTAAGCACTAAGAAACATTCATAAACTACTAATGACGAATAACACCATATGTAAGTTAAGAGGTTAAAAATAAAAATAAATAATGTACAAAACACTTCATATGTCAAAATCTTAATCGAAATTTTTACTTGCAATTTTTTAAAGAATTTGTAACCAATAGATAAGCAACAGTTTATACGACATTCAAAATACAATTCCAAAATCTGCTGAAATTCACATTATTGGAAAAGGAATATCCCTTGTAATAACAATATATAAAATTCAGAGGCACTCTAAAGAAATTAACTAACATTTTTCTACAACCATTTTTAAGTTTGCTTTGCATACTATGGCACCTTGACAAAGTATACAAATACAATATTCAGCACTACATATTCATGCTATTGTATCAAAGTTTGCAAGCTGAATTTATTTCTGACGAAAACAACGTAAAATGCTCATAATGTAGACAGAAATGCTCTTAGCTTTAAATAGTTACAATGTTAAAATATTATCACAAAACTCTGCCTCAAGTATAAAATACAATATGGCATAAAATGGTACAGATCCGTAAGTACCCATTATTTTCACACTGCGTAAGTACATAGAAATAATTTTTTTTAAATATTTTAAGTTTACTAAGTAGCAATGTAGAAGTACATCACTCTCAGGATTTTGCCGACAGCTGTGCATACAGTACTGCATCATGAACTGAAGGAAACAACTGTGAATCAGGAAAGTCATCAAAGAAGTCACAGTGCAGCATTCTTTCATGAACAGTAGCTAAAAAAGAAAAGTAAAGAATGAATGAACTGTGGTACCAAGGTAGTAATGGCAGTGGCTTGTTTCTGATGATACAAATTCCAATAAAATAGGCAGAGCCAAGAGCTGTTCTGGCTGTGGTGATGGTAAGGAGGCACAGTTTGAGGCACAGGGCTAGAAGTGACCATGGTCTGTTTTGAAACACCATCTTGAAATTGTTTTGAAACACCATCTTGAAATTCATCGGAAGAGGCTGAGAAGGAAGTGCACAGGTCTTTGGCCTGATTCACACTCTATGGACAGTCATGTTCCAGTCAAAAGCTGGTCAAATATTCTTCACTGTGTCTGAATACAGGTGTCTACACTAGCAACCACATTGAAGACACAGTACAGTCACGGACAGATGCATTGAAATACAGGCAAGGAATATTTTCCCAGATTGTTACCATACCCATAATGGGAGTGAAATCTTCAGGACTGTCTCTAGGCAGACGTTAATATATGTTAATGTCTAACAAGGCCATCACCACTTCCATATTTTTCCATACTCGTTATTCATAATCATCCTATCATTTGGCACTACATTACTTTTGAAGTTGGGGGAAAAAATCATTTGGTAAACCAAGAAACAAAACAAATAACAAAATGGAACCATGCAGTATATTCACATTGTGGTCTTCTGTGTTTTGACAATACATGTTGTTGGGGTACAGCTCAATGTCTGCCACTTCTCTTATTGAGATCCATTCTAACAACATGAACAGGAAGGACATTTTCTCCATCAGCAAATCCTGTAAAACCTCTAACTTGCACCACAACTGGAAAGAAGAAATTTCTATCATATGGCAGTACAGTTTCTTACCCCTCATACAAAATTTGCTCATAATTCCAGCTTGCTCACTGTTTTTATTGCTCTGAACATGATTCTAAAGTCTCCCACCTTCCAGCAGTTGAGAATGACAGCCTCTAACAATTCCATTTCATCAGACAGGGCTCTTCCTCCACTTCCCCCTCTCCCATCATTCAGAGTAACCACCTTCCATGTCACTCTGTCTATACAATGAGGCCATACTTTTACCTTAACAATTTCAACAATAACATTGATGGCAGCATGTCCTTCCGACACGTTCATATCCACCAACAAGACTACATGCTGTCGCAACACAGAACACCATTGACTGAACATCCATCACAATGGAAACCTGTAAAATTGTGATTTGTTGTCTTACCTGAACAATCAGCTATACAGAACAGAAGTCCTCTACTCTTAAAGTCCTTATACATAGCAATCAGAGTCTTGATGGCAGATGGATCAACAAAGCACACTGACATCATGTCTAATATTATGCAGAATACCTGTGGAGTTGAAATATTAAGGTTACAACGTATCTAAATCAAGCATTCCATCGCCCACCTGTTTGTATGGGACACTACATTATAATTCTGTACATTTGAAACCTCTTATTTTATGTTGTGACATTTGGAATGATTTTCAACAAAAATTCAGTGTTATTATGTGCTTGTGTCGAGAATTTTGCTGGAAAGTTTGTTAGTTTAATGCAATGTCAAACAAATATTATTTAATATTATCTCAAATTTAGCAGATTCTTGATTAAATACAACTGAGTTATGAACATGTAAGTAATCGTTATGCTCAAAATGGCAAAAGAAATGAAACGTAACCAAATTAAACTATCTCACATTTTTCCAATACTAGATTCACTCTGATTCACTGATCAGAGTCATGCTACCTAAAAGCAATTTTAAATGTTATTTTTGATGAGAATAAAGTAATAATTTACTTTGTATGTATGATGGTCTGATGATGCTTGTACAGGTTTCTTCAAAAGATTTAAAACAAGAACAACACCTCACATAGAGAACACATACCTGAGTATTTTCTACCATTAGAGCTGATGTGTCTCCATTTGCTGTCCTTGTAACTTCTGCTTTCTCATATGCTTTAGAGTTCTTCACTATAGTGTCCTGCAACATTCAGTTTTGTTTTACTGAGTGTTGCTTACGAAAGTTTGGAACAAAATAATTTTAACCACTAAAGTTTAGAACAAATTATTTTTAACCAATTCACACTTCTGATTACAGTCACTGCTAATGCACTGGTATGCAAATCAGAAGGGTTTTCATTTGTTCAAAATGTATGTAGGAGAAGATAATTAAACAAAACAATAAGGGTTATTATTTGCATATGGGCAACTGGTATAGTTCATGTTACATTTTCTTCACATCGTTCTACACAAGAATAAATATATTTTGAACAGTGAGATGGAATGCAAACATATGGCAAAGTAAAATAGGAAGCAAGATTAGGGAAAGGAGGGTAGTTGGTTACTGTGGTAATAATAATGTTACTGCAGTAAAATGGAAGAAACAAGAGAAGGTATCTGACCAAGTAGCGGTGCAGTCAGTCAACTTCCCATAAATTAGAAACGTTTACAATAAACCTGGAGTTAAGTCATTGGAAACCTCACAACTTTCGCCCATATGAATCATATGGTTGGCAAGGACCTTGGCTACAAAACTGTTAGAAGTATGCACATAAGCTGCTGATAAAACAAGGCATAAAAGAGAATATTCTACATCCTAGGCATTACGATGTTCCACATAAGGTTGTGTATAGAAAGATAAAACATTTCTAGTGTTCATAGAAAAGTTAACACAAGGTGTAATGAAAACATGCTCCACAACACTGGGAGACTGGTATCAAGGCTAAATAGCCATCATCTTCCTGTAGAGATCACTACAACTGTCACTATAACTACAGGGAGTTTCTTCTATCATGCCCCTTAGCATGACAGCTGTCACAGAAGCAGTATCTGCTGCAAATTCAGGTCCACTGCTCCCCAGCAGTTAACCGACCTCATATTTCAGTTGCTGATATCACAGGGAAGTTACTGGCTGAGGCACCCACACAAGCTAAGACCATATTTTCCTACGCTCAGAGACATGATACATCTACCTCTCTGTCTTATGAATGTATTTTATCATCTTACAGAGGTATGTGTACACCGAAGCCTCCTTTACAATCGCAGATTCAATTTATGGATCTACATTTTTTTATGGCAACACGATTTCACAGATCACACATTAACAGTACCTTTAAGAACGAGTATATTGCGAAAACTAATTTTACAGAATTTTTGTTTTTAAATACCTAAATGGTGTTGACAGTTTGTAGACATAGTATGACTATTTTTATATATTTAATTCCATTGATAGGAAGATAAAACTCGAGCAGTTTGTACAGCAGTGTTTCACGCGCCTGCAGAAGAAGACTGGAAGGAATTTACATGTAATTTTAGCAGCTGTGATATGCCACTATTTCTTGAAAAATTACTAGTATTGTGCAACATCCTCCTGCTGCAGATTCATTAGTGCTGTCTGGACTACCAGTTATCAAACATTACAAACTGATACATGTCCTTGAATGTGGCCTGAATTATAAGCCACAGTTAAATAAGGGCAAAGTTGATATTTTAAACGAAAATCTGTAACACTGCTGCGCTGTGTGACAAACCAGTGGTACCTAGCATCAGGCTGCCAGAGCTGAATGTGGATCATAACTAGCAAGGCTTTACAAGTATTCTTTAACTACATATAATATATCTGTAACATCTGAGGTTTCCATAGCAGTGACTATGATGTTTTCTGCCTTCTGGTACACAACGTCCTGTAGTCCGGTGGAAATTTTTCGCTTTTTCAGAGAAATGTACTGCCTCCATAACTTTGGTAAATTTCTTACTAGAATATATGGCACAACATCCCAGAAGACAGTATGCTTTATTACAATTTTCTTTACCAATGAGATTTAATAAAATCAATCTACAACTGTAAACATGGCAGAACTGTTTGATAAATGATAGAGTTCCATTCATGAAAGCAGGTGTCAAGCAGTAAAGGAGGCTCAGCACTGACCAGAAACAAGTTGTGACCTTCAAAAGGATGGTCAAACTATTCACTTCTTTGTGTTTTTGTCTTACCTCAGTTTTGTTTCCTGCTATATCTCCAATTAATCGATTTATTTTTCTCCGAACATGGTCCTTGTTTGCAAAGTGCAGACCTCCAGCAACTTGAACTATCCGAATTCCTGGGATTTCTGAAGCCTGTAAAGAATGTAAAGTCATTGTGAGAGTGACAAATGTGTTTAATTCATTACCTGAGTATTACCAACGAGAAATTTCAGTTTGCAATATATGAAAGTAAAAATATTTAAGATAATTTAAAAGTTCCTTACATGTCATAGGTGCATTACTTTATGTGGTCTTCACAAAAATGTATAAACACTGTGAAAATACATTTCTTGTAGTGTAGCAAACCTGAGCCTTGCTGATATAAGTTTCCTTTGCAATTTCCTTCTTTCCATTCCTTCCTTCTGCCTTCCTTTCCATCACATGCTTGCCATTATCAAACTTAAGCACCACTATATTATATTTCTAACATACAGCAGAGACTAACCACAAACTGAAAGCTATTCATCACACACATAACCCTTAAATTTTGAAAAGTTTAACTTTCAGTAAATTCATGCACGTTTGTAATTTTCTACACTTTGTTAATAATGTCAGACCGGCCCTGGGGCCCACCCGGCCTCCTATACAATGGGTACCAGGGTCTCTTTCCCGGGGTAAAGCGGCCGGGCGTGGAGTTGACCACCCACCCTCATCTAGCGCCGAGGTTAAAGAAAGAGTAGATCTATACCTCTACCCCCCCTCTGGGCCTTCATGGCCTGTTCTAGGGTAAACTTTACCTTTTTTTGTTAATAATGTATTGTATGGCACACAGTTTATCAACAAATTATATAAATTGCTTATTCTTGAGAGAGTTTTTACAGTGTATCTATATGATTCTGATCTGTGATTGGCAGAAAACCATACAATAATATAAGAAATGTATTTTACAGTAACTTCTTAACTTCATCCCAAGTTCCCAGCACCACAGCTGTACTATTGCAATACCAGAAATTAAATAACCATGCAATTTCTTCTCTGTCATTCTAATAGACCTAAGTCATATAATCAAAAGATGTAAGTCCCTCTTCCTATTACACCTCCTAGATAAAGCAACTCAATAAACAAATTTACCGAAGCAGTAATCCACAATGTGAAATAAAATTTGTACAAAAAAATTAATGTAGAATTTTTACTGAGAGTTTAAATTCCACAATTATATGGAGATTCTATTCCTAGCATTTACAATTTTCTAAACACAACAAACAGGCGTACAGATCATAAGCAGAGCTACGTATGAATTTAACCCCCCCCCCCCCCCCCCCCCATTGATTTCATTTACCTCTAACAAAACAGCATTAAAGCCTACTACTTACAGCTTGATATCGATTTACGTCAAGGAAGATCTCAGTATTTGGCACTTGACCAAGCCGACACATTTTAGGTCTCTGGCCCATGATAAGTACACAGATCAGTGACAGAGCTACACCCAGGCCCAGTCCATAATCGATATCGAGCAGAACCACAGCTAGGAAAGTGGTGAGCCAAACCATGCCATCAAATGGAGACTGTTTCCAAGCCACTGGCAAGTCTTTCACTTGCAAGAACATTCCTTTCAATGCCACTACCACTATCGACGCCAACACAGACTGGAACAACAGCAAAAATATCAGGCAAGCCATATAAAAATTTACAAATGAAGATACAAAATAATTATAAATGTTAAATCAATACATTATCACATTAATTCACTTACAGCATCGTGTAAGTGAATCAAAGACTTGCATGAATCATCATCTGCTACAAAAACATTGCTAAAATATATTTAATAAGTGTCAATGTATCTCTGGTTTAATCTCATACTGATGTGTTGTAAATATGCCACAGTATTATTTATCATTGCCGATCCCAGTGGCCGCGCGGTCTAAGGCGTGGGTCTTCGGCCGCTCGCTTACTAGGATCGTGGGTTCGAATCCCACCGGGGGCATGGATGTCTGTCTCTTGTGAGTGTTGTGTGATGTCAGGTATAGGTATCTGTGACGAGCTGGTCCCTCGTCCAGAGGAGTCCTACCGACTGTGGTGTGTCTCAAATGTGTGACCATGAAACCTCGACAAAACAAGGAGGCCCAGGCCCATGTAGGGCTGTCGAGCCATAGGGAGAAAAAAAAAATCATTATCATTTATTTTACCTTCCATAAATCTACAGATATGGAAACAGTCATACAACATATAAGGATATAAACACTAAATTGAGGACATATCTACATATACATACAATAGAATGCAAAGCACTTGTCATATAATCAGTCACAATGTTTATAATGCCAACACATTAAGTACAACAAAATAATATACAGCAGTATACAACCTATCACTTCCAAAGAACTCAATCATTCATCAATACAATACTTTTCTATTAACAGTCAGTATACAATTAGATGTGTAAGAAAAGCAAAAATATAAAATAAATAGAATATTAAATAAAATAATGTAAAATGTTAAATAAAATAATAAATCCCTGATCATTAATATGTTTGTTGAAAAAACTCTTCAACACTATAAAAAGAATTTTCTAAATTGTAAATGATGATGTTGTTGTGCTAAAACAGTCATGACAAATAAGCAAGCAACAAGAGCAGTTCACATCTTTCTTATCAGACATCAACAAATAATCGTCATGGTCAACATTAGTACAGTAGAACCTGGATAAGAAGTTTTCCCCTGTAAGAAGTCTGATTTTTAAAGTCCCGAAATCCTATTGCTTTTAATAAGCTTTCCCTCTTAATAAGTCTTCCCACTTAAGAAGTCTCTAATCCTCTGGTCCCTTGAAAGACTTCTTAACAGGGTTCTACTGTAATTAAAATTAAAGATAACATTTCAAAGAAAAATTCTAAGACAAAAACTTTATGCTTCTGTTCATGTAACTTACATTTGGAAGAAGCTCAAAGAATGGTCCAATAAAGAGTAAGACAAGCAGTAACAGAATACAGGACACTAGACTGGCAAGTTGTGTTTTCCCACCCACTGTCTGCTGGATCAGACTTCTTGAGAGTGACGCAGAAAATGGAAGGCACGAAAAGAATGACCCAAGAATATTGGAGGCTCCCTGTAATACACACAACCATGTAACAATGATCATAAAATATGACATCCTTAAAATTTCTTGATCTCTTACTCTATAAACATAAATTCCATTTCACACTATCATAATTTTGGAACCCGTTAACACACAAAAAAATGTTCCATACATATTCCACCATAAAAAAATTTCACAGATTCTCATCATTTCTGTTCATCAATTAACTCTCCAGTGTTTACACATGGGTACTTGTATATGCCACAAAAGCAATCCAAAATCTTTATTATAAAAATAAATAAAAGGAATCAATAAAACTAATTTTATTAGTACATTACTTATTATGGTAGACTGAACTAAGTTAAGTTGTCCACATGCACCCCATTAAGGCATATGGGGGAGTGAAGGCATAGCTCCATGCATTACTAATCTCAGGACCAGAGGGAGACGAGTGGTCATCTTCACAAACTGAACGCTTTATCCCAGAGGAAGGAGCACCTGGTACCTTTTGAATAGTAGGCTGGGTGGACCCCAGAGCAACTGTGGGTGCTTTATAATAATAAATACAAAATAAAGATTGCTTTATTTCATTAACAAACGTCAAATATGACAATGTTAAGAGCATATTGACAGTTTAGTACTTTTAACAATCAACTTGTCTTCAACATCACCTGTTACCATCAGTGAACTCTCACAGCTGAAGATCTGCCTGCTGCTCAAGAAGGTCTCTGCTTCATGCCGTTAGTTGGATAGTTAGTTAAGTGACATCATAACTTAACATGGCAAATAAAATGACATTATTACTAACAAAAACAATAAAGAATAAGAGAGTAACAAAACACATTTAAGAAATTAAAATACACTGAAAGCCCAGATTATAATATTACAGTAAGGTACGTGAAGATTTAGGTCATACAGCTAACAGCTATCTTATGATAACCCAGTAACTGATACTGGATTACAGCAATAAGCCATGGCAGCACCGCAGGGTTACGAAATACTGTACATTTATGTGTCACAATATCTTTGTTGTTTGTTTTAGGCAGAAACAAATCTTAACAGCAAAAAGACTATATTGCCTACTTCCATTTCATCATTTTTACATAGTCTGTCTTGCAACCGGTCCATAGCCTCTTCCAAAGCAAGTTTTCTCAAGAGATTTTTCTTTTCTCCAAAATGTTCAAAACAGTTCTGGGGCCCACCCAGCCTCCTATTCAGTGAGTACCAGGGTTCTTTCCCAGGGGTAAAGCAGCTGGGGCATAGTTAACCATTCACCTCCACACAGTGTCAATGTTAAGAATAAGTGGAGCTATACCTCTACTCCCTGTCTATGCTTTCATGATGTGGACACAATGAGGTATTTCTTAAGTTTAAACTAGAAAACAATAACCCGGCTTTTAATTGTGGGCTCTAATGCTCAAGCAGGGGAAATTAAAACCCCATATGGTGAAGTACGACAACTAGTAAACTTCTCATCATAATCCAGTACCTTTTAATATACAGCGTTTCATAAGTCCATCCGGGATTTAGAGGCTTGGCCGTGCAGTAGCAAACCCACATATAAGAGATAAAAGCATGCCAACGGAAAGAGGAAATGTAAAAGTTTTTTCGTGACAGATGCGATGGCGTAGTTACCCATTAGGAGGCAGTGGTATGCAAACATGGCGTTTTCAGGTGAATACTTATTCCCTGGCCTGCCAGGTCACCCGACCTTACTCCATGTGACTTTTCCTGTGGGGTTACGTTAAAGATTGTGTTTACGTACCTCCTTTACCAAGAGATTTACCGGAGCTTCGGCTAAGAATTATGGATGCAGTTGCTACCATCGACGTTCATATGTTGGAAAGTGTGTGGCAGGAGCTAGATTACAGGATTGACGTCTGTCGAGTCACCAAAGGGGGACATATTGAACATTTGTAAGGTAGGTTCAAAACTTGGATATGTACTCTTTTCACTGACATGAGCTCATCCACCGTGTGTGAGTTGGCTCCTGAGCTACAGACCTCCGAAATCCCGGAGGGATTTATGAAACACCCTGTATAATGATTACATAGGAAAGAAAAAAATATATTTGTTTTACTGTTTACATTTTTAAACATATTACCAAAAGCAGTACATGTGCCAATATTACTGGCCTGTGGCCTGAACACCAAGTACAAAGAAGTACTTTAACTTACTGATGCAAGAAGCTCCTGATTTGCATCAATACTGTAATTCAGCTTTCGAGCAAATATGGAAGCCATGGACATGTTTACAGAGAAGGCAACAATTGCTATCACTAAACCATCCACCAATAAATTGGGTATCAAGGCAAATGGTGGCGCAACTGCTTCTGGAAGTCTGTAAAAAAAATTATTTATCAAATGTTAACATTTGTATGTACACAGTACATAATGTGAATACAATCTAGGGTAGGTGGGACAATGTTGTCTCCTGTGGACAATTAGTAAAGCAGAAGATATAAGGAAATAAATGTTCACTCAGCACATGTACAGTGGAACTCATAACATAATGACCATGTTTACAATACACATTAAACAGAAAGCTCAAGAGTGCTCAGTCACATTAAAATATTTTCAACACAAACTGTATTTTAACAATCTCAGTCATGGCAAACTTTGATTATGATGACAAAGACTTCTTGAGCTTTTGAATATTAACACAAGAGACTGAAACTGTGCAGAGTAAAAGTTCATTTATCTGGCACAATTGGGGAATAGGTCGTGCCAATAGATTGACTTCACTGATAGATAGAATGGTGTGTTTGTTCAGTAGTCTTACTTGTTTATATCTATTAATAAGCTGTGCACCTATGAAAGGGGGCCTCTAAAAATGTAGTACTGTAGTGAAACGAAAAGTATTGTGTTAACAACTGCTCAGAAAATTTTAATTATCAGCAAAAGAGAGAGAGGTGTAAATCTAAATACATGCTATAAAAAAAAGTTATCAGAATGAAGCTGATGCTAAACAAATCGTCATATAAATGGACTTGTACTGTAGTACTACCATTAAAAAAAAACCAAATTAGATCATAATGTGGTACGAAGCATTAATTTCTACAAAAACTGCACTAATATTCCACTGTATACATCAAGAGAAGAGAATCTATGAATTTCACACAGATATTTTTGTGGTATGTGGCCTGGATTGTTATTGAGAAATAAACTCTCCCTAAATATGTGAAATTTAATCAGACTGATGTAGCCATTTCATCATAATTGAAGTTCTCCTAATCTTTGAGTTTTAGGTTGTATACTCATACTGAATGTAAGCACAGGCACCAGATACCACATGCGAAAGGAGTGTGCTGAATCATGTGGACACAAAATACATGCGGAATTACAGTCAATCAAAATGTTACTTAAACTCATTTGCTAACTTTGATAAGCAGAATTCACCACTTACCTTTATGGTAGCACCGAATATGACCGAAATATTTTACAGTTAAGAATAATTTAATACGCAACATCACTTTTTGGTAGGGGCCAGAGTAGCATAGAAGATACAATGACTAAGTTATGGGCTGAACGGACCGGACACTGAAATGTGTTTGGAGCAAAACAGTTTCTCATCTGGCAACATGTACAGACTGGCTCTGGGGGGGGCCACCCAGAATCCTACTGAATGGATACTGTGGTTCTTTCATGGGGATAAAGCGGCCAGAGCATGATGTTGACCACTCACCTCCATCTAGCACCCAGATCAAAACTGAGCGGAGTTATAACCGCCACTCCCTCTCTGTGCCTTCATGGCATGTAAGGAACAACTTTAACTTCGCCGTTACTTTTTGGCACACATTTTCATAGATATAACAGTAAGCAAACATATTAAAATTTTAAAGCACTGTGTTCAAAATATTTCTACACATTGCATACACAATAAAGTTTAAATATATAAAAATTGCAAGGCCTCAACCGAAACATCTGCTGATTGTTAAAACTCTAGTTGTTGACAGTATTCTCATGTGCATCAGTTCAGTGATCCTGAAAAATGTGATTTCTATTGTTCTTTGTTTATGCAGAATAACATTCGTAGAGTTGATACTGCTTTACAATGTCTCAACATTTTCTGTACTCACCCTGTAGGAACTTCCCCTATTACAGTAACGTTATAATTAACATGGAGGCTACAAAACATGGACACCAGTGTTCCCACAATCACTGTTAATAGTTCTATTGGCAGTGGGACAGGTAACTTCTTCGCGATACGAGGCTGAAATAGTAAAAAAATTAGTCACAATATGAATCTATATTGCTGTAATCTATAGTCTATCTTATATTTATATGTATCAAATACTGGTTACAGTATTGAGGAGAAAGAATATACATTATTAAGTATAATTATTATTAGAAAGACATAAATATAAAACAGATGATGGAACATTCAGATTGTGGTGTTCTGGGTTCTGACACCATGCAGCTTTGTAGGTGGATATTCACACCTTGGAGTATAACGCTGCCACCATCTACAGGTTTTAAGGTTTAGGCTCAGGTCTGACATTAAAATTTAGTGTCAGTGTTGAACTTGGAACTAATCCTTCAGCCCTGAAGATGGAAGCAGTATGTTCCTTTAAAATGTCGGTATCAACCTATGAGACTATACACTGTCAAAATGCTTAACACCGCAATCTGACCAGTACCTGCCAAGAAAATACAAAAATGTATAAACCTGGGAATGGATTATGAAAGCTAATGAAGAAATGAGAAAAAGATGACCTAACAACAGCCTGACGTAGAATTTCAAACAGAATGACCCAGACGTAGTCACGACCTGTTCCAAGTGTTGGCATTTCCTTGAAAGACTCAAAACCAGAAAAAATGCCTGTGAGCAAAGTTGCAGTGATGGCCTTGATTCAGAACGTATTTTCCGAATGTGACTCAGATGCGTCGCTGCTGCGTTAAATTGCCTGATCTCTAATATGTTAGACACGCCAACCCACGTGAGCTTTATCTCTGACCGTGGCACTAAACTAATCCAGAAATAAGGAAATATGTTTTCGTGTTATCAGTGACTTCATGGACCACATTTCATCATGTCCGTGAAGTGTAGTGAAATATTTGATTACAATTTGTACATTTGCTGGTCAAACTGACCAGGCTGTGCACTATTAAATGTAAATGGAATTTAAGAGTGCTGGAACTTGATGTCACAAACATCAACATGTATCAAATTACTCATAAGCAGTTACTTTCACAGCATCAGAACCAACACCATCAGTATAAAAACGTGATTTTCAACATAAGACAAAAGTACTTCAGTGTGGTGAACATTCAGAGTATGTCAAAACAATTGCAATTTACAGCTAGGTAGTATAAGTGCAGGATTGACCAAATGTCAGTGGACATTCAGTATAAAATGAGTTCTGAAAATATATTAACACAGATTAAACATCACTCCACATCTGTTTACTGTCTTCTGAATAACATATCACATGTTGTAGGACTTTTCACACCAATTGTGGGGACAAGGTGACAATGGCCAGGCAGAAGTGTCCAAGCACATCAAATAGTTGCAAAGATACCTGTACACCAAACATAACCAGTTTGTTACTTACACAGGAGAGAAACGCTACATAATATCATTATCCCTGTTTCATCATCACACAATAGATTCTTACCTCAGCCCAGGATAGCTCAGTATAGTGACTAGGCTATGGGCTGGATGATCTGTGGCTTGAATCCTGGCATAAGGAAGAGATTTTTTTATTCTCTAAAAGTCCAGATCACCTCTGGGGCTTGCCCAGCCACTTATTGAATGGATATTGAGGGAAACTTCCCTAGGGGTAAAGCAGCTGGCACATGAAGTTGACCACTCACTTCTAGGTATCTAGTGCCATAGTCAAGAAAGAGTGGAATTACACCTCTTCTCCCCCTTATATGCCTCCATGGTGAGGACAGATACAACTTTACCTTTTATCTTCTTACCCTCAGCACCAAGTGGAGATAAGTGATAAGTGATAAGCACCAAGCAACAAACACACTTATACCCGAAGGATGAGACAGAGGTGGGTGGAACCAAAATCAGTACTGGATGTGATGATGAAGCGAAACACTGCATAGACAAGTTGAAAGTAAAATTCTAACCACCAAGCACAGTAACACTCTAGACTTTCATTCAGGAGTTGCCTGGTTTGATTCTCTGGCAGGACATCAACTATCCTTCGTCCAAATTCTTTCTGATTTCACTCCGTCCTCTAGGTAAATGCCTCATCTAGGCTATGACCACTTCCTTCCAAATCTTTCCAATTTATCATTAACTAGTCATCCTATCATCAACATTATAGTCTGAGATTCTGACAGGATCATACAACGAAGCACAATGACAAACCCGAGCCAGCTTTCCTTCATTTTCCTTTAAGATTTCAAATGTTGAAATTTAGTATGACTAAGGCTGAAGATAAAGCAGGGAAAGCAACAGACAGGTATTAAATACAGAGCATGGGAATAACCTGATATGTCCATCAACATTAGATCAGTAACACATAAAAATGCAGAGAATTATAAGGTAAATTTACAGAACAGAAGAAACATATATCATAGTAAATAACAGATTGAGAAGGTGTGTGTAATTCTACTCACTTTGATTACTTCATTGTATAGACTCAAAATAAGTATGGACACAACAGAGATGCCAATTGCCACCGGGTTGCATTGACCAATATTCTTGAAGATATCGATATATGTCTGAAATAAAAACAGAATTGCTTCAGACTTCAACAATATTAGCGACACAGCTGTGTAATACAGACCTTGATAACCCTGACCTCATACTCTTATCATTGCTGAACTTGTCAACAGCAACAGAAGTACAGTGTCACATAACACTAACCTTGTTGTGACTCTCTTATATAGTCTACACTCAGTCTGATATTATTTAGGTGGATAAACAGACCATCTCTCCAGTTATGAATGCAAAGTACTGTTTGAGTGTCTCAGAGTTAGTTTATGACAATTCTGGGCCCAATACAAAAATAAATTTTGACCACTGTAGATAAGGTAAAGTAAAGTTTTCCTAGAACGGGCCATGAAGGCCCAGAGGGGGAGTAGAGGTATAGCTCTAGTCTTTCTTTAACCCTGGCACTACAGGGTGGGTGGGAAGTAAGTAGGCATTAAATAATCAACACGTCAGGCTGCTTGCGAAAGCGGACTGTCGAGGCACACGATAGTACGGTGTTAGAGAAAGACTTGAATTTTCGCCCGTGGAAACCCATTACGTGCAGGAGCTGACACCTGAAGACTGTGACCGCAGAATGGAATATGGGGAGTTGATGCTGGGTTCGCATGAGATTGGCCACAACTGTTTGAAAACATTCTCTGGAGCGACGAGGCCGTTTTCCATATCGGCGGTTTCGTCAATCAACATAATTGCCATTACTGGGCGGCACAGATCCCGAAGTGACGGTGGAGAAGATGCAAAATCGTCCAAAAGTGACCGTGTGGTGCGGAATGACGGCCACTAGGGTCATCGGCCCATATCTTCTGCATGACACCATTGAATGTTAAGCTATGCGTCCATATTCCCATTTAAAAAGGTACATTTAAAAATTATTTTCATTATCTTTGCATTGGAAATATAGAGGTTATAACCATTTCTCAATGCCTACTTACTTCCCACCCACCCTGTAGATGAGGGTGGGTGGTCAAATCCACGCCTCGGCCGCTTTACCCCCGGAAAGAGACCCGGTACCCATTGTACAGGAGGCTGGGTGGGCCCCAAGGGACGGTCTGGACAGGTGCGGAAAATCTTGCCCCCGCCGGGATTCGATCCCCGGACCGTCCATCCCGTAGCAAGTCGCTATACCGACTACACTATCCCGGCCCATGACCATGTAGATACAGCAAGGTAAGAATTTAAATAAAAAAAGATTGACACAAAATACCTGAAATGCAACAAGCCTTTTCAGGACCCCAAAACCCCCCTCCCCCACCCACCCCGGAATGGTGGGGCCCCACGCAGCCACATAGATTACAATAGTCTTAAATCAGCCCTGGGAAATCTCATTCTCCATGACAGCTGCACTTCATGAGCTTTCATAACAAAATTCTCCACACATTCTTATCTTCGACCTGAACTACATGCCAAAACGCATAATATGCTTTTGAGTTTGTTTTTGTTTATTTCATACATATTTTCCTCCCTCAGAATAAGAGCTCAGTCTTCACACCATACAAAACAATTGGTAAAATGATTTGACACACCCTAGTTACTGACATACATGATAATATTCCATGCACACGTCATCAAATGCAACATTTAAAATGTATTCTCATAACCGAAACTCACATAAACAATCTTGAGAGGCCCACTGTATCGTGGTACCTTTACACCCAGCAGGTTCTTGACCTGTGATGTCAGCACATGCACTGCTGCTCCTGTCGTGAAGCCACTGACCAGGGTGTCAGAGAGCAGCACACTCAGAACTCCCAGTCGGCACACTCCCAGCAGAACCTGCACACACACACAGTTGGCATGGTTAAATTTCAGTGGAACATAGACAAACAATACAAGATATTTAATTACAATGTGTAAATTTTAATGTTAAAGTGTATACAAACTAACGTGCATTTGCTTCAGTTTCTGTCGACTATGACGACAGTAACACTTATTATGACACTGGTAACACTTTAATTTGTCAGAAAACTCAACGTACTGTTTTTCTGTGTTGAATGTGTGTCATCAGAAATGTCCAGTGTGGTGTAGGGTTTAGGATTTTTTTCTTGTAGTTGATGTCCAAATGAAAACACTCAGGTACTGACAGACATCAGTTTCAGTAATATGTAAAATTCTCAATTACACAAAATTTTACATGTCAATATGACTAAAAGATTTCCCTGCTAGATAAAATGGCCAGGGTGCAAGAGTAATTTAACGAAGAGGATTATCAACAGTATTTAGAAGAACTTTTTCCCACTGTCATTTATGACAAAGGAAAAAGTTCTTGCAAATGCTGCTGATATTACTCATGTACAACCATTATCAAAAGTCTATATGTTACAATACGTTGACAATGTTCCTCTGTGTCTGAATGTGTTAATTACCTACAATGTAGAGTAAAGTAAACTAAACTTATTATCACCAGCAGCATTTATTTGAACGAAACAGTGAAGTTGTCCTTGTGCACTCCATCAAGACATGAAGGGAGAGTAGAGGAATACTCTAATTTTTCTTAATCTTGGAAATATATGGAGGTGAGTGGTCAGCTTCACGTCCCGGCCGCTTTACCCTCAGGGAAGAACCCTCAGTACACATTGCATAGTGGGCTGGGTGGGCCAAAGAGCTGGTCTGGACATTTTGGAGTAGAAGAAACCTTTTGCCCTTGCTTGGAATCGAAGCCTGGATCGTCTACTCCATAGCCTAATAAATATAGTGACTATTCTACCCACTAAATACTTTGGGTAAATGGCGCCTTTTGGATTATCTACTGACCTGCCACAGACCTACAACAAGACACACTGCTGTTGCAACTTGTATTGGAGTATAGGCCTCTGAGTTATTACTGGCAGGTACCACCACTGGGTCTGTGCCGTTCAGTTCGGTGACGTTCGTGAGTTGCAGAACCGAAGCAGGAGGCTCACTGCCAGAGTACATGAGCACAGATTTGCCGGCCATCATACACACCACAGCAAATGTACCTGCACAAACATAAGTTATAATAACGGAAAGAAAACTGGATAAGAGAAAAGAACCCATAGCTTCTAGCAGTATATCTACATTCAAACGTTGTTCAATAAATTTTATAAATCCATCGACCCTTTATCACAGCACCACAGACTGCAGTAAACCTAAATGCCCTATCATCAAAATTAATTTGGCAAAGCACAGTATGGACAGTAGGCATTAAGGATGTAACTAACTAACTACTAACTAACTAACTCCATGGAGCAGAGCCCTTCTTGAGAAGCTAACAGGTCATCAGCTAGTCAAGAAATTCCCCGCGTTTTATGGAACCCGAAGGTTCATTACCGCACTCACAAGAGCCCGCCACCTGTCCCTATCCTGAGCCATATCAATCCAGTCCATGCCCCCCCATCCCACTTCTTGAAGATCCATTTTAATATTATCCTCCCATCTACGCCTGGGTCTTCCAAGTGGTCTCCTTCCCTCAGGTCTCCCCACCAAAACCCTATATGCACCTCTCAGCTCACCCATACGTGCTACATGCCCCACCCACCTCATTCTTCTCGATTTGATAACCCGAATAATATTTGGTGATGAGTACAGATCATTAAGTTCCTCGTTATGTAAGGATGTAACAGGTACTGTAATTAATCAGTCTGATGCTCTAATGAACTATGGATTAAAATTCTGTAGGACAAGGTCAAAGAATGTAAGTTTACAGCGCCTCCTGTAATGCTACTGACTCATAAAGTTTTGGAACACACATAATTTAACAGTTACATGTTAATCTGAACAATTAAACCTTTCTAAGTATTGCTCCTCACATTGTACATCAGGGGTTCTCAAACTTATTCACTGGAATACTACTAAATGACATTTATTTTTGTATTTAAATAAAAAAAGAGCTGAAATCGGAAAGACTAAATGAGAGTGGGGATGATTCTGTATAATTCAAACAAACCTTTAATGATGGGTGTTGCCACAAAGTCTCCTTTCATTAACCAAAATTTCTCCCTCATCATGGTTTCCACAGGAACATAGTTTTGCTCAGTCATTCATGGAGTTGGTTACACACTCCTGACTTTATTGTTTACAGGTTTATTCTTGCTCTATAATTCTGAAACTACCAGAAAACTGTGGGATACAGTGGATCAATGTCTTAAAAACGTGAAGTGTGAAAAACTGGTTCTTATTTTAACTGCTCCGCAAGTTGTACAGATGCACTGCAAGCATTCTGTCTCAAGTTCTATGATGCCTGGAGGGCTATGGCACAGTCTGGAATATTTCAGCTTGTACCACCAACAAAAACAATCAATGAGCTGTCAACATGTATCTATCTAATGGCAAGGAATGTTACTTTGTAATTATGCAACCTGACATCTTTCTAAAGACCTTCGTACCTCCACCTGCCCTGCTCTTTACTGCGGAAGAATAATGTGAGTGGTGGGACTACCAGTTACTTCTGTTGCATCTAACGACACGATAATGAAAAGGAGCGATGGTTGAGAGATCGATATACATCATAAACCTCTGTGGGAATATGGTATTTCCCACATAGACATTATCAAAGACTAAAAATTGTCACACTGAAGTGCGAAGACCTTAATTACAATTCTGATATGTATGTACTTATTCCGGCATGTAATTTGCATAAATCTAATAAATGTTAAAAAGCTATACCAACCCATTGAGACATGGCGTGATGTTCCCATGAGTATATACAGGAGGACAGGAAAGAATGCCATGTATATACCAACAACAGGAGGCACTCCTCCAAGCAGTGAATATGCCATTCCTAGGGGGTGCAAAAAAAAGGCATTCATACTCCAATACACATGAACAAATTAGAAATTTTTAATAATGAAATACATGTATGTTATCTAAAATTACATTTCAAGTTACCATTCTACTGCCAATTCAAAATGTTCAAATTGTTAAAAAAGAAGACCAACTAGATGCACAATCACAATTAAAAAAAACTTTAATAGTAGTATTACATTAAACCCGACAAGTTTTAAGATTTTATTATTTAACTATTATTATTATTATTATTATTATTATTATTTAACTATTAAAGTTTTTTTAATAGTGATTGTGCATCTAGTTGGTCTTGTTTTTAATATATATATAAGATGCACGGTGAAAACAATATTAAGTTCAAACTGTTACACAACTCGTGATAACAGAAACTTTTAACAGTACCAATGCCAAAGTATGATACAAACTTCAGCCTTGACTTCAATTAGTCCAACTTTCCCTGCATTTATTTCTGCCCCAACATCATTAACATTACATAGTAGCATTTCTGTATTCTTTGTGGTATTCATGACTTGCCTAAGCAATGAACATCATCAGTATTGACCAATCTTGAATGTATTCATCAAAATACAATCCAAAATTTTATAAATAAAAAAAAAACAAAACTAACTACCTACCTAATATCTAACTAACAAATTAACTACCTAACTAAAGTGCACTAAACTAACTCACTCAGTCAGACACAGATGGGCCTGTCAGACAGAGCAAGTATCAGTGAATGTTCTTCCCACGCTGTATACTCCCCACATCTATACATGTCATGTTCAAAAACCATGACTCCCACAGATGCATCCCAATAAGGCAGAATTACTGGACAAACTGTATAAATTCGTACGGGAACTACAATGACGGGGGCAGCATGGAATAGCTACTAAATGAAGCAGAAACAAAATTACAGTCAGTGGCGGACTGGCCAGGGTGTCAGCTTGCCCGATGGCAAGTGGGCCCCCTTAAACATTAGACAATATGTTAAAAATGTTAATGACCTTTTAGTAGCTTGAAAATACAATAGAAGTTCCAATATTATTACTGTATGCAACTAAAATTTACGTTGTATTACTATTTTAATAAAAAAATTTTAATAAAATCCACCATTTATTTAAAATTAAAAAAATAATTTAAAAATTCAATTATGACAATCTGTATTTACATTTAGTATCTACTGTATACTGCCAGTAATATGTACAATATATGTACACTGTAATTACTAAAAAATATACATTTATTTCGCAAAAATTTTAATTGTACCTTTTTTTCCACTTATGTATTTTTTGAAAATTTTATTTATTTCTTATAAAAATTAAATTATAGCCTTATAGTTGTGGGTGGGCCCCCTTTGTCTCCTGGCAACCAATATTTTTAGACCCAGTCCGCCATGATTACAGTAGTTGGGAAATTATTTGATCACAACTCAGACACATACACAGGTGGAAGCATTTAAATAATGTAGGCATTGCAATTTCCTCACAAATTTTTTTGCTTTATTTTTGAGGGAGATCAAAAATTAAATGTTATAAAGATGGTATTACCTTGCGGTATATGCATGACGGCCACTGTAAACCCGCCACTATATCACTGATAATGTTCTTCTTCCATTCATAAGTTGGCAACCAAACTAGGGCGGGAAAGAGAGATAATACTGTCTTTCCTGGCTGACAGTGTCCGCATTTAACAATTCGTTCCCTCAGAGCTGTGAACAAAGGCAATAAACTGGCTTACAAACTCTAAAAACACATACATCCATGTGTTTGGGTCTTCTGGGATCTGACAGTGTGCCGTTGGGTGAGTGGTTCCTGATGTTTTGAAGGAATTACGTTCCTGCGTCACATTTGGAACCCTCACTCGCTATCATAACCCAAAGAACTAAATCTTCAGAAACACTGCTGTCAAACCTCCAAATCGCAAACACACATACTATTTGTGTGTGTGTGTGTGTGTGTAAAGTGAAGGCATTCAATGGAGTTCACATAAACCACAAGCAATAAAAAATTCAGCCTTGCTGAAAATAACAATACAGGCAATGTACGTATAACGTGACATTGAGGCGCGTTCGTGTAACCATTGTTGCCGTAGAAAAGAAATAAGTATTACATATTCTCAGTATGTGTCTGTAGCCTTAGTTATCCGGCATGCAAAGCGCATGCGCTGTATAATATTGTCATCTGTGGCCTGTCTGACTGTACCAATTTTTTCATCTCATAAACGGCATGATATTCGGGGAAAAAAATTTAACATAAAATGTGTGTTTTGATTTTCTCTACAACTTTTGCCTGAAACATTTCTCATTCTGAGAAGAATTCAGCGAGATATTATCCTAAACGTACATACCTCTTCATGTAAAGTGCCCGCTTTTCTTGTCAGATTTTAATGAAACTTGAATTTTCTCGACAGATTTTCGAAAAATACTCGAATATCAAAGTTCATGAAAATCCGTCCAGTGGGAGCCGAGTTGTTCCATGCGGACGGACGGACAGACAGACAGACATGACGAAGCTAGTAGTCGCTTTAGCCAATTTGCGAACGCGCATAAAAACTGGATAACTACATTGTGAAGTGCAGTAATACTTGCTTATTCAGTCACCACTCTGTATCTAACTTGTTTATTCAGTCACCACCTCTGTATCTATACTTGTTTATTCAGGTCAACCACTCACACCTGTATCTATACTTGCTTATTCAGTCACCACTCTGTATCTATACTTGCTTATTCAGTCACCACTCTGTATCTATACTTGCTTATTCAGTCACCACTCTGTATCTATACTTGCTTATTCAGTCACCGCTCTGTATCTATACTTGCTTATTCAGTCACCGCTCTGTATCTATACTTGCTTATTCAGTCACCACGTTGCATCTATACTTGCTTATTCAGTCACCACGTTGCATCTATAAATGCTTATTCAGTCACCACTCTGTACCTATACTTGCTTATTCAGTCACCACCCTGTATCTATACTTGCTTATTCAGTCACCACCCTGTATCTATCCTTGCTTATTCAGTCATCACGTTTTATCTATACTTGTTTATTCAGTCAACACTCTGTATCTACTCTTGCTTATTCAGTCACCACCCTGTATCTATGTGTGTCACCTCAGCGTGCTTCACTTCAGACTGATTGTGTATCAACTTTACTGTTCATCAAACTAGCAGAGTCTCGGTTTTTAAATTCAGCCCTGAAGAATATGTGAAGAGACGGATTTTGGGTGTGCCGAAGGTGTGCGAGGAGGCAGAAGCAGAAATGCCGAATACATCTTACAGACTATCAAGGTAAGCCTCCTAGTTCTTACACTGGCAGCAGGATCACAAGAACTCAGCACGCGCGGTTCACTTGCGGCATGAAACATCAAGTTTTGTATGTAATTACAATGCGCGAAACGAACGATAAGACATTATCAGCGCAGCATTCCGGAACTAGATTGCTCGTTTTGGGATTGAGGTTCTCGCAGCAGTATTGATGAAGATTCCCCAGTCTTCTGGGATTTGCGCAGCATCGACTGCTAAAAGGTTCCCGATGTTTCCAAGAACAGTTGTGCGTCTATCTTCAGGGTTCATGGCCTTCTTGACCCTAAATAAGAAAGCACTAGGCTCCTGGTAAAAGTCGATAACCATTCAGCCTACACGGCGTAACATTCCAGAAGGTTTTAATTTTCAATGCTCATTTGTTGTACCATACCCAGTGACTTCAACGCGGAGGCCCAAGGTTCGATCCAGGGTCAGTCCATGTGGGATTTGTGGTGGACAAAGTGGCACTGGGACAGGTTTTTCCCCGAGTACTTCGGTTTTCCTTTGTCAATTACATTCCACCGGTGCTCAGTTACACGGAAAAATGAGAAGAAACTAATCATCTTCATCACAGGGTTTTCACAATAAGTCTCAAGGCTGCGGTGAGTCCGTAGCATCTTCTGCGGGGCCCTTCACCACACATACACACAAAATACCCAGTAACTTTCATGTCAGGAACTCTCAGCCCTGAGTAACAATGCACTTTTCACACACCCACATTACAATTCCCTTCATAACACGTGTTCATTATCCTTCAAGCTTTTCAACTGCTGCTTGCAAGTCTATCTAGATTTCAAAGGCCATATCCACTCCTCTAAGGCAGGAAGTATAAACAGGCAGTGCCATGGCTCAGACAGTCAGTCGCCGGTCTCTTACGCCGAGGCACGGGTTCAATCTCAGCCCAGTCTATGTGTGGACAAAGTGGAACTGGGACAGATTTCTGTCGCAATACTTCAAGCTCCCTGTGTCAGTATTGTTACATCAACGCTCCGTACTCGTTCATTCATCTATCACGAACGCTGTATATACTTAGCAACTGATAGCGTCGTTAAACAAAGCACTTACAAAAAAAAAAGAAAGTATAAAGGGCCGTGCTTCTAATTAATGACTCTCTACAGCTGAATTTTTACTGCACACTGAAATGCATATAATGTAGTAGTGAAATAAATTCAGGTTGCCGTGACAAAAGCAGCATTCAACAAGAAGAAGACTTTCCACCAGCAAATTGGACTTAAATTTAAGGAAGAAACTAGTAAAGTGCTACATTTGGAGCATAGCTTTGTGTGGTGATGAAACGTGGACACTTCGGAAAGTAGATCAGAAGTATCTGGAAAGTTTTAAAATGTGGTGCTGGAGAAGAATGGAGAAGATCAGTTGGACCGATCGTGTGAGAAATTAAGAAGTATTACACAGAGTCGAGGAGGAGAGGAATATCGTACATACAATAAAAAGAAGAAAGGCTAACTGGATTGGTCACATCTTGCGTAGAAACTGCCTGCTAAAACACGTTACTGAAGGAAAGATAGAGGGAAGGATAGAAATGACGGGAAGACGAGGAAGAAGACGTAAGCAGCTAGTGGATTACCTTAAGGAAACGAGAGGATACTGGAAATTGAAAGAGGAAGCACTAGATCGGACTCTGTGGAGAATTCACTTTGGAAGAGGCTACGGACCTGTCGTAAGACAGACTGCGGAATGAAGAGGCTATTGGGCAATCTTATTGTTAAGACAGAGAAAGCTGTCTACTGATATGCAAGTTAGCGGCTAACAAACAAAGAGATTTGAAGTAATAACAAATATATTTTACCTTGTTTCTGGGGTTTACTGTACTGGTAGCGTTCGTCGAACTCTGTCTGTTTACATGGATGTCGTGTGAAGTAGTCCGGGTTCATGTGTACATTAGACAGAAGGCCATATTCATTAGGTTTTCTGTAAGAAAGAAAAGATGACATTATTCAAGTCCATGGCTCACATATTGCTATATTAGTTACGTGACATATAGAAGAGCAGGGAAGAGCACAACAAATAAGGCCTACTTAACTTCACTTTATATTCATCGTGCATCTTTTTATAATTGAATTATTTGTACCAACAAAAGCACTAAGACAGTTTTTTTCACTGTTTTCTTTATTATAAGGATGCCCCAATACGCATTTCGGCAGTTATTCTGCCATCATCAGGGGGTATTTTAAGTGAGTTTTTACATAGACCAATTCTTTGGTTACGTCATAACAGTGAGTCAGTATTTGTTACCACATCGTATAAAATTTTTTGTATAATTTGTGGTATTGTTAAGCTGCTAAATGTTATTAAATTTTAAAATTACAATAAAATCAAGTAGTATATTATACTACCCTCTATAGTATAAAATTAATTAATGGCAGCGTGGTCCTATTTTCAGCGTGTGTTCCAGTTATCTGTGTGTTATGTTGTTGGTAGGACCTCCTTGCCTCCTGTCCTACCAACACACAACACACAGATAACTGGAACACACGCTGAAAATAGGACCACGCTGCCATTAATTAATAATTATACTATAGAGGATAGTATAATATACTACTTGATTTTATTGTAATTTTTAAAACTTAATAACATTTAACAGCTTAACAGTACCACTAATTATACAACAAATTTTATACGATGTGGTAACAAATACTGACTCACTGTTATGACGTAACCAAAGAATTGGTCTATGTAAAAACTCACTTAAAATACCCCCTGATGATGGCAAAATAATTGCCGAAATCATATTGGGGCATCCTTATAATAAAGAAAACAGTGAAAAAACTGTCTTAGTGCATTTATTGGTACAAATAATCAAGGCCTACTTAGTTATTGAACAGACTCGCTACGGACTGGACGGTCACGGGTTCGAACACCGGTAAGGGCGAGATTATCCAGACCCATCCAGACCGGCACCGAGGCCCAGCCAGCCTCGTGTAAAATGAGCATCGAGTCTTTTTTCCAGGGGCAAAGCTGCCGCGGCGTGGCGCTGGCGACGTTGAGTATGGATAGAGCTATAGGTATACCTCCCCTCAGTGCCTATTTGGTATGTTAGGAGCAGCCTTTACCTTTACAGACTTCTATTAGGCTACTACTGGCAATATTATTGTTGGTGTAATTACTTTTGTCACGAACATCTTAATTAAGAAGACATTCTGTATTATACTCTTTATTATATATATGATATATATTATAAAGCAACCCCATTACAGGCCTGGACAGGCCCTTAGGGTTCCAGGAGGTTGAGGCTCCCAGATCTCTAAACAATCGGCATATGAAGGTGGTAAGTTTGTCAGCCCTACGCACCGGCCGCCTTTACCCCCTAGAAAATATACCTAGTACTCATTTCTATTAGAGGCTGAGTCGACCCCAGGGACATAGTGCGACCGAAAGGATTATGTCAATGAAAAATTCCAATGACACCATCGGGAATCGAACCCGCGACCTTCCGGCTTGTAGCGCAGTGACTCAACCAACTGCGCCACCGCGTACCCGATATATTTTATATAATACCTATTACCTCGAATTTAAAAAAAAAGCCCTCCAATTTAAGACGCATGCAACTTTTAAAAATGAATTTTTAGGGAAAAAAATTTGCAAGCAAATACATTTCACAGTGCGTAAAATTTACTTCTCTTTTAGCGAGGCCAATTGTTCTTCGCGGAAAATGATGTCTTCGAGACTTTCGAAGAGTGATAAATAAAACATCGAATTTAAGACGCACCCCAATTTTCAGCTCGGAAAAATGTGAAAAATGGCGAGTCTTAAATTCTAAGTAAGAGGGTATACAATAAATAATATATGACATATAACACGTATGTATCACACATACAGTGGACCCCGGATATAACGACATCGGTTTATGTAACACCCCGTCTATAGCGTCAGACATTCTGTGGTACCAATTAATTCCTCACCGTTAACCGTAACATTATACTACTCGGTTATAACAACACTCGTTTATAACGACCACAAAATATTCAGTCCCTTTCATGACGCTATAACAGAGTTCGACTGTATATGATATATAATATATTACATACATTAAGCAGTCCAAGAAGAATGCTTGGACTGCTTGACCCTTGGAAGATGGGACCGGTATGTTTTCCCCGAAACGTAGGTAAACAACTACCGCCCTTCGCCACGCAACATCCCATTATAGCGAAGGACTCAGTGTTGAGTTCGCACGTGTTCTGGCAGAAACGTCGAAGACTCAATCAAGAGTAACACTACGTGCTGCAAATCGATTGGAGAATTAACAATCGCATGGCTTCTCCCTCAAACTAAGCGGGACATGTGCCACAATTAAGATCATCTGATGGCTTCTCCCTCAAACTAATCGGGACATGTGCCACAATTAAGGTCATCTGATGGCTTCTCCCTCAAACTAAGCGGGACATGTGCCACAATTAAGATCATCTGATGGCTTCTCCCTCAAACTAATCGGGACATGTGCCACAATTAAGATCATCTGATGGCTTCTCCATCAAACTAAGCGGGACATGTGCCACAATTAAGATCATCTGATGGCTTCTCCCTCAAACTAATCGGGACATGTGCCACAATTAAGATCATCTGATGGCTTCTCCATCAAACTAAGCGGGACATGTGCCACAATTAAGATCATCTGATGGCTTCTCCCTCAAACTAAGCGGGACATGTGCCACAATTAAGATCATCTGATGGCTTCTCCCTCAAACTAAGCGGGACATGTGCCACAATTAAGATCATCTGATGGCTTCTCCCTCAAACTAAGCGGGACATGTGCCACAATTAAGGTCATCTGATGGCTTCTCCCTCAAACTAAGCGGAACATGTGCCACAATTAAGATCATCTGATGGCTTCTCCCTCAAACTAAGCGGGACATGTGCCACAATTAAGATCATCTGATGGCTTCTCCCTCAAACTAATCGGGACATGTGCCACAATTAAGATCATCTGATGGCTTCTCCCTCAAACTAAGCGGGACATGTGCCACAATTAAGATCATCTGATGGCTTCTCCCTCAAACTAAGCGGGACATGTGCCACAATTAAGATCATCTGATGGCTTCTCCCTCAAACTAAGCGGGACATGTGCCACAATTAAGATCATCTGATGGCTTCTCCCTCAAACTAATCGGGACATGTGCCACAATTAAGATCATCTGATGGCTTCTCCATCAAACTAAGCGGGACATGTGCCACAATTAAGATCATCTGATGGCTTCTCCCTCAAACTAATCGGGACATGTGCCACAATTAAGATCATCTGATGGCTTCTCCATCAAACTAAGCGGGACATGTGCCACAATTAAGATCATCTGATGGCTTCTCCCTCAAACTAAGCGGGACATGTGCCACAATTAAGATCATCTGATGGCTTCTCCCTCAAACTAAGCGGGACATGTGCCACAATTAAGATCATCTGATGGCTTCTCCCTCAAACTAAGCGGGACATGTGCCACAATTAAGATCATCTGATGGCTTCTCCCTCAAACTAAGCGGGACATGTGCCACAATTAAGATCATCTGATGGCTTCTCCCTCAAACTAATCGGGACATGTGCCACAATTAAGATCATCTGATGGCTTCTCCATCAAACTAAGCGGGACATGTGCCACAATTAAGATCATCTGATGGCTTCTCCCTCAAACTAATCGGGACATGTGCCACAATTAAGATCATCTGATGGCTTCTCCATCAAACTAAGCGGGACATGTGCCACAATTAAGATCATCTGATGGCTTCTCCCTCAAACTAAGCGGGACATGTGCCACAATTAAGATCATCTGATGGCTTCTCCCTCAAACTGAGCGGGACATGTGCCACAATTAAGATCATCTGATGGCTTCTCCCTCAAACTAAGCGGGGCATGTGCCACAATTAAGATAATCTGTCGACGTTACGAACGTAATTACACACTGCTTTGTGAAAACTCACCGCTGTCTTTCTAAAACACTGAGGGCTCTTATCCATTTGCTTCAGTGTCTGTTGTTGACATCATCAAATAATGAACCCACTTCTCAACTAACACAAATTTAACGAAACACCATGATAACGAACTGCGCGGCCTGTGACGTAAAGTGACCGCGGGCCGTAGGTTCATTACCGACGAACTTTGCAAAGTGGTCAGTGGAGTAACCAAGCAGCAAGCGAGCACACGATTGCAGTAATGTTCTTGTGGCTTACAAGTGATAAAAAGAATTAGCATCAATTCCTAAGTTATGTACGTAAGCAGTAAGCCACAAGCTTTGCGGTTTCCCATAGCAATTGCCAATTAATTTAAGCGTGGCCATGAAATATTACACTGGTCTTTACGCCCTGCAATGTATTACTGTGAAGAAGAAACATTATCTTCTTCATCTTTAAGCCCTTGACAGAAATTACATTCCCTGGCATAGAACCTTGGCCTGCCACTGTAACAACGATTACAGAAGCTTGCAGTAATTCATCTGCTCAACTTTACCAGCCTTCAGCAATAAATCACGTTTGTGCTTCTATTACGGGGAGGGATTTGGGTTCTGATCTTTATTTAAACTGCACTAAACAAGCAGAATGCCGATCCCAGTGGCCGTGCGGTCTAAGGCGTGGGTCTTCGGCCGCTCGCTTACTAGGATCGTGGGTTCGAATCCCAACGGGGGCATGGATGTCTGTCTCTTGTGAGTGTCGTGTGTTGTCAGGTAGAGGTCTCTGTGACGAGCTGGTCCCTCGTCCAGAGGAGTCCTACCGACTGTGGTGTGTCTCAAATGTGTGATCGTGAAACCTCGACGAAACGAGGAGGCCCAGGCCCATATAGGGCTGTCGAGCCATAAAAAAAAAGCAGAATAGGAGTCAATCATTAATACAGAGACAGCAATACACTTTCTGGTCTCAAATCCAGATACAGTGTAATCAGTGGAACTCCGTCTGAACAATCTGTACGATTAACTTCATTGGCTGTTTAATTAACCAGTTAATTATATATTAGTTTTTTTAGTCCTACCCCTTCTACCTACTCAGTGTAGGTGTAGAGGGTTATTTTTGCACCTGATCACACTCAATGACACACACACACACACACTCGGTAGGACTCCTCTGGACGAGTGATCAGCCCGATGCAGAGATCTCTACCTGACAACACACAACACTCACAAGAGACAGACATACATGCCCCCGGCGGGATTCGAACCCACAATCTCATCAAGCGAGCGGCCGCAGACCTACGCCTTAGACAGCGCGGCCAGTGGGATCGGCTACATATTGGTTACAAAGTTTTTGTCAGATTGTCTGTAAAATACCAGATTAAGAATATGAACAACTTTCATTCAGAGCAGCAAGGGCAGTAAACCTCCGACATCCACCAATCTCCACACGCCGGGAAAAAGAAAACCTTCCGGGCCGACGCAAATGGAGTTTCCAAGTAACAAAAGAAAGGTCTGGTGTTGTATAAGGAAAACATTTCTGATTGTGTACAATCAAGCTGATCGTCTTTCGTGATAAGATTAGATTTCTTACATATCCTTCAAGTGTCTGCCACTACAGACACCGCAAAATTAGATTACAGATCTGGTCTTAATGAAGACCAATTACTGATAGAATTAAAAAATAATGTAATTAGTACTGGGAACAGAGGCTGAGGGTGTTCGAGAATAGGCTGATGAGGAAGATATTTGGGTCTAAGAGGGACGAGGTAACAGGGGAGTGGAGAAGACTACATAACGAGGAGCTTTATGATCTGTACTTATCACCAAATATTATTCGGGTTATCAGATCAAGAAGAATGAGATAGGCGGGGCATGTAGCACACATGGGAGACAGGAGACGTGCATACATAGTATCTGCAAAAATCACTGGTACATAAACTACATAACCGTTATATAAACTCTTTATATTCTTTGGGTGCGATAAGGCAGAGTCCCTCGGTATTGCGGCAGCTAATGAGCCTATTGTTATCAGCCCCGGATGATAGACGAATCAATACGGACAAAGGTGGACCATTTCTTGCCTATACAGACAAGACTATTGACAGAATTCTCGATTTTCACACCTTGTCCCGTAACATGTCCATTTATGCGTTAAATTCCATCGGAGAGAACAAAACCATCTTCAAGAACATCCACTTCCAAAGCCAGATATATAGCATTTAGCTAAACTAACTGGCCGCGCGGTCTAAGGCGTGGGTCTGCGGCCGTTAGCTTGCTGGGATTGCGGGTTCGAATCCAGCAGGAGGCATAGATGCCTGTCTGTTGTGAGTGTCGTGTGTTGTCAGGTAGAGGTCTCTGCGACGGGCTGGTCCCTCGTCAGAGGAGTCCTACCGAGTGTGGTGTGTTTGTGTGTGATCGTGAAGCATCGATAGTGAGGAGACCCTGGCCCACTAAGGGCTGTTGCGCCAATAGAAGAACTAACTAACTAAGGCCTTCCTGAAAAGCTAGAAGCTCCCCAGCTAATCACGCAATTCCCCGCATTTACTTGAAAAAATTAATAAATATATTTGTGGTTCTGGTAAAAGACACACACAAAATATCAATATACAATTTCGACGTCCATCGACCACAAAATTTAATAAAAGCAAGATAAGATTTGTTAAGTGATTAACTGGCCAATACTTTGCCATTCCCCACACTCTATGACACAGAAATACTGCTGACTGGTAGGTTGTTTAATGATATTGTTTCAGTTGCTGTGTTTATTCAGCTTCGTTGAAGATCATGTGCGGAGAAATTGATATGGTGGAAGATGCCACGGCCTATTTAATGTCATATACAGGCACTCACCTGGATGGATTCATGACTGACATGCTGAAGATCATGTCGGCTCCACCAAAACCATAGTTATACAACAGGCCAACGCGTTTACCCAAATTTTGTATTTTAAGCCCAACGAGTTCACACGCGTATTTAGATCTGGATTATTTTATACAGCGCAATATTCATTTATTCTCATACTACAGTAAGTGTCTTTTCTTTCGAGAGACACTCAGGCAAAACTGCCTCTACGGACGCGCTATGTAGAAAACTCGCCGTGCTTTTATGTAGCGCATTGTACATGGCTCAAATATAAATTTACTATGATATGACAGTGGAAATATGGATTAAGTGATTTAGATATGGCGACAATACGTAAACTATGAGACGTAATACACTCTGGTTCAAAGTCTGGCAAAGTGTGCACTGATATAATTCTTGTTATCATCTGACCATTATCACCTATTTACATCTGACAATGGCTAATCCCATCTGAAGCACTTTCTTGCTCACGGCCCGCTTTTCCTCAACAGCTTCCCTGGTTGGAGCTTCTTTGTCTAAACACATTCACAATCCGCTCTCTGATACCAGGATTATGGAGATCGCCGAGTGATGACTGCGAATTATACACAAATCTGTTATAAGTCCGGAGTAAGATCATGATTATTTTATATGTTTTTCGGTTTGCAAGGAGTCGAGGAAACCGATAAACCTGTCGCGATAACAGGGCCCCCAGGTCGTTCCTCCTACTAAGGGTCAACGTGCAACTTCTATTGTGCGCGACTCTGGAGAACCGCATTAACCTTGACATCGTGCGGAGAAAACATGGCGGTGATGTCAAAAACATAAGTCTGTCACTTCACCATATGTTAGGTGTCCAGTTTCTAAAAATCCTAAATTAAAATTTGTGCTCACCTCTAATCCGATGGAACACAACAGAAAATAATAATATAACTCGCACTCACAAGACACAACTACACTTCAGCCCAGTGTATTTTTAACTGGAATACATCGGTCACTGGTCATAAACATATACTATAGGTTTTAAAACTTTCGCGGCGACATGATTCAATATAGTCTTCTCGGGCGCACAGCTGCGTCAACTCGTTTGAATACAACGTTTCGGGAATAACTCCGTCCCCATCCTCAGGCAAAACAAAAATCAGTTTTGCCTGAGGATGGGGACGGAGCTAGTCCCCGAAACGTTGTATTCAAACGAGTTGACGCGGCTGTGCGCCCGAGAAGACTATATTGAATAAACATATACTGTCTAGAACTCATAAAAAGAGATTTGGAAGGTATTTACGGAATGCGGACAGAGTGGGTTGGGACATTGCTGCTTCGTGAGGCACCATGGGTCAGCGACTATTACGTTCAAAGACGTTTATCGTCTACGTGCTATAGACTCCTCTTTACAGCTCTTCTAACGGCCACTGTATTTGAGACTGGTGGTTTTCATTGATTCGGTCTACATTCAAACACGTACCGACCTCACATAAGAGGCTTCCTTTTCCCCTCCTCTTCGCCATCTTCCTCACCCTGTAAATCTCAAGTTATCAGTCTGACTTTTCCTTGCGAAACCACTGCTAAAGTCAAAGTCGTACTCCTGAGTCGACCACAATATGTCACGCTCCTCTGTGATACTAAAATTAATTCCTGACACAAAACGAAGGTCGCGGGTTCGATTCCCGATGGTGTCATTGGAATTCGTCATTAACATAATCCTTTCGGTCACACTATGGCCCTGGGAACGACTCAGCCTCTAACAGAAATGAGTACCAGGAATATTTCCTGGGGGTAAAGGCGGCCGGTGCGTAGGGCTGACAACCTTACAACCTTCATGTGCCGATTGTCTAGAAATCTGGGAGCCTAAACCTCCTGGAACCCTAAGGGACTATCCAGGGCTGTAATGGGATTGCGTTTTATAATATTCTTACATAACCGTTCGACGAATCCACATGGAGACTCTCTGAGTCATGGAACCCCGTCTTCACCGTTTTAATCTAGATGGCAATTTCGGAATTTTTTTCTCCCTATGATCCACTCATATCTTCTGGGTGGATGCGTTTACACTGCTGTAGTCAAAGTAGTACACTTTTTGCATAATTTGGAATAAGACTTCAATATGGTACCAGAGTTTACCCCATTCATTGGCAACTTTTACACGAATGTGATATAATTCTATGTTTAATTTTCCTTTCTTCATATGGAGAAATTTTATCTCCTCTCTTAGACATAATTTATGGATTTTTAGTGTGGAATATATTTGGACAGTTTAGATTTATTGCTTGTTTTTGCATAATTTGGAACTAGACAAAGTAACATTAAATTAACTACAGCAAACACAAACCGCGTACCATTTTTAGATCCATTGTGTTTGTTTGTCTTGTGATGTTTACTACTGCAATGTTTCGACTTTTGACCTATCTTCAGGTAGGAAAATTACTTGAACAAATACTCTATTGTCTTGGTATTACGTGTCTATTTATATCAGTTCAACCTAGCAACAAATGCTGTAAAATTAATGCGATGGATTATGAAGAACTACTTGGCTTTTACTGTTTCTTATGTTGTTTAAAGAGCAATATGAAGGGGCTACGTTGAACCTGAATTTTCAGTTATTTTCATATGTAAGACCTGCATCCCGAATTTTCATCAAAACGATTGGAAGTCTAACAGATGAAACTACCGTTTGACAGTGACGAAAACATTTTTTTATGCCTGTGTAGTGCCTACCCCAGAGTGTTGCTACCCTACAGCTCAATTCTCTGAAGCAGGTTCTATCGGTAGCGTCCGATAAGGCAATCGCTGGATTCCCTATTTCTAATTTCGCTGCCACCAGTAGGCGAACTGTAGCCTACACTTTGCTCGATACGCCCCACAGGTAATTGTCAACGTATCAAAATAATACAGTCGATTTAAAGTTTAAATAACATAACCTGTATTATATACAAAATAAATAAATTTACAATAAAACTTAGCTAACAATTTCACAGTTAAATTGCCACATAAAAGTTAAATTAACTGCTTGCCCTCTTAATGAATTTTAACGCCGCGTTGCTAAACAAATTTAGAATTTCAAATTCTGTCACCAAAGTATAAATACACCAAAAGTGCTCCGTTCCAGTAATCGTTTTCAAAGCAAATATAAAATTCAATACAGCTCACTTACCTTGCACGCACAGCCATAAACCAGTATTTATCATTATCGCCGAAGTAACTTGCAGGAGCTTAATGTCGTCTTTACAAAATTTCTGAAACGTGAATGAGGACGTTTGCCTCGCGGAATCTCCTTATATAAACAATTAAGGAATTCCCGCCTCAGCATACTTCGCAGTGCGGTGAACCAACGTTCACTGCACTGCAGGTAATAACCTCTAGCGGCAATGTCAGCAACATTCAACCAAATACCTAACTCAAAATTTAAACCTAACATCAAAACTCAAAAAGATAAATCTGCCGCTATTATTCATTCATTACACCTGCCAAATTTTTATTCAGTGCACATTGAAAAATGCAAGACAGATAACTTGTAATCATGTATTTCACTTCCTTAATAAGGTACAGGTTACGGAATGTAAGTTATGATCTGTGTTCTGCTTTGAGGTCGCGTTCGCAAAATTGCGAAAAACGAATATCAGCTTCGTCATGTCTGTCTGTACGTCCGCATGTAAAAACTCGGCTCCCACAGGATGGATTTTCATGAAATTTGATATCTGAGTATTTTTCGAAAATATGTAGCGAAAATTCAAGTTTCACTAAAATATAACAAGAATAACGTGTACTTTACATGAAGACCTATGTACATTTATGATAATATCTCGCCGAATTCTTCTTACAATGAAAAATATTTCAGACAAAATTTGTACAGAAAATCAAAACACACGTTTTATGTTCAATAACTTTTTCCCGAAAATCGTGCCGTTTATGAGATAGCGTGGAAAAATATGGTATAGCCAGACAGGCCACAGAAGACGATATAATATGGCGCATACACATTGCTGGTTAACTAAGGCAAGAATACAGACACAAACTCATAGTATGTAATACTTATTGCTTCTCCATAGCAAAGGTGGTTACGCGAACGCGCTTAATGTTTCGTTTATACGTACATTGCCTGTCTTGTTAATGTTCGACTTGAACTTAGTGCAAAGTATGGCACATACTGTGCCGATACAAACCCAAATTACATTCGCCAACACGATTTATTATAGAAGCGAATGCGAAATTGAATCGAATCGCAGATGGCGCAAGCGTACAGACGGGTAGGGTTATTAATTGAATATTAATGAAGAGAGTATTATAGCCTCAATTTTCTTTTTTTTTTTTTACTTTTACGCACTTCCGATTCGGTTTACAGCCCTTCAGTTCACACGAACGTCAGCAATGGTAACGACGTCACAAACTTCGCCGCAGACCTACTGACTACACGCAAAGACGTCCCACGGATTGACCCCTCCGTTTCTCTCGAGCTGTTACGATTTTAATCCCTCCTACTTCCCTATACTGCCGTCCAGTCGTAAAGAACTCCATATTCTGTTGACAGGAATAACTAACTCCACGGAGCAGAGTCCTTCTTGAGAAGCTAAGAGGTCCTCAAAGCCGTACTATGGCTCAGGCGGTTATTCGCCGGCCTCCAACCGCAGAGGCCCGGGCTCGATCCCGGGTCAGTCCATGTGGGATTTTTGGTGGACAAAGTGGGACTGGGACAGGTTTTTTCCCAGAGTACTTCGGTTTTCCCCTGTCAATTTCATTCTACCGGTGCTCCATTACTTGGAAAAATGAACAAAACTGATCACTTTAAGATAAAACACCAACAAATGCACAAATTATAAGGTGCAAATTTGCTCCTTATATCATATTTTACCCTACGCGTTTCAGCTCTTCGTGAGCCATCATCAGGGGTTATTTTCTCTATTATAGAAGGTGCTTTACAAATGCTGCATCTGTGGATGGCACTTTTGATTATGCACTATTTTGGGCATAAGACACTTGTTCATAAGTTAAAAAAACACAAGAGTCATAAATCAAAGTTAAAATGATGGTTTGTTAAAAATCTTGTTAAAAGCACTGTTCATTGCGTCTATTGTATAAAAAATTGTTTTCACTTCTAAAAGTTACAGTAGATCACACATTGCACCGTGCTGGTTGCGATGGACTCTGACGTGTACCGGCAATAGCTTTCTGTTGTTGTCATCCTGCTTAATATGTCGTAATGCAGTCCTCTCGATGTTGTGGTATTAATTAATAAATTATGATATAGGGAGCAAATTTGCACCTTATAATTTGTGCATTTGTTGGTGTTTTATCTTAAATAATAAAATGCACGGTGAATTAAAACTTAAAAAACTGATCATCTTTCTCTCTTTCTCTTCATCTTCATCACAGGATTGCACAATAAGCCTTAAAGGCTGCGGTGCGTCTGTAGCTTCTGCTGCGGGGCCCTTCTCCACATAAAAAAAGCAGGTCCTCAGCTAGTCAAGAAATTCCCCGCATCTTATGCGACCCGAAGGTTCATTATCGCATTCGCAAGAGCCCGCCACCTGTCCCTATCCTGAGCCAGATCAATCCGAGGTCTTATGAAACGTTTCGTAGCATCGTAAGTTTTTATGGTGAGGAGTTGTTAGCACTTCGTCCAACCCCCAAGCTGGAGGACCACCCCTTTTCGACAGCCCGAGACTGATTATTCAATTTATTCGCAGCTACCCCCCATATCTGGATCATGTTCCTCCATCCGCTACCTGAGGTCACGCGGTTGACAGCAAGGCAGATAACGATGCACTTCGCTACAGACAAGGCGGTAAGCTAATGCACACATTTATACTGTTGTCTGTCTTACGACAGGTCCGTAGCCTCTTCCAAAGCCAGTTCTCCACAGAGTGCGATATTAGTGCTTCCTCCTTCAATTTCCAGTATCTTCTCTTTTCCTTACAGTCATCCAGTAGCTGCTTACGTCTTATTCTTCGTCTTCCCATCATTTCTATCCTTCCTTCTAACTTTCCTTCAATCACGTGTTTTAGAAGGCAGTTTCTACGCAAGATGTCACCAATCCAGTTAGCCTTTCTTCTTTTTATTGTATGTACGATATTCCTCTCCTCCTTCACTCTGTGTAATACTTCTTCATTTCTCACACGATCGGTCCAACTGATCTTCTCCATCCTTCTCCAGCACCACATTTCAAAACTTTCCAGATACTTCTGATCTACTTTCCGAAGTGTCCAAGTTTCAGCACCATACAAAGCTATGCTCCAAATGTAGCACATTACCAGTTTCTTCCTTAAATTTAAGTCCAGTTTGCTGGTGAAAAGATTCTTCTTCTTGTTGAATGCACACAGGCCAGAAGAAAATAACAGTAGGCAGAACGGGGTAGCTTCGAGCACTGTCGTCCCAATGATACAAGGGACTACTGTACGTGACATAAAAACAGGGACAAGCGCTTTTGGCTGTTGATATAGGCCAGAGGGGACTGGAGCACCGCAAGCCTCGTTATCCATGGGACTTCTTTAAGTGGTGTCAGTTGCGTGGCACAGTGAATTGCGCTCTGAACACGATTATGCTGAGGAAGAGATGGGCAGTTGCCACACAGCAGATGGTAATGAGTAATGAGTCATTAATGGGTCGAGCCTTTGCGGTCCCGATGCACGTAGGCGTTACAGCAGATGGTAATGAGTAGCCGATCCCAGTGGCGGCGCGGTCTAAGGTGTGGGTCTGCGGCCGCTCGCTTATTGGGATTGTGGGTTCGAATCCTACCGGGGGCGTGGATGTCTGTCTCTTGTGAGTATTGTGTGTTGTCAGGTAGAGGTCTCTGCGACGAGCTGGTCCCTCGTCCAGAGGAGTCCTACCGAGTGTGTTGTGTCTAAAGTGTGATCGTGAAGCGTCGTAAATTGACGAGGCCCAGGCCCCCAAGGGGCTGTCGAGCCATTGGAAAAAAAAATGGTAATGATTAATGAGTAAATAATGGGTTGAGCCTTTGCGGTCCCGATGCACGTAGGCCTTACAGCAGACGGTAAACAGTAAGGCCAATGAGTGCTGCCAATGTCAAAAGATTTACGAACGAGAGGCCTGTTCGAGGACGATATACTGGTGACTATTAAATGGGCCGAGACCAAATGCCAGGTTGTTAAACTCCCACGCGATAAGCGATAAGAACTTTGTGTCCCGTGACAAGATTAAAAAAAAAATAACCATAAAAATCGCGAAATTTCAGGCTTCCGCCGCGGTGTAATTGAGGTCTCCGTTCTTCTAGGATGTTATGCAGCGTTGGTTGGTAGTTGGTTACTGACGTTTCGGGACTCTTTTAAAGATGGGACCAATGTTATCCCGAAACGTCGGTAACAAACTACCAACCTATTCTACGTCACATCCCACAAGAGCGGAGACCTCAGGCATAAAATCTGCTGTCAAAGTTAAGTGTCTTGATTTTACAAACTCTTGAGGATGGTCGGACGCAAACATCTGAACACGGGGCTCCAAAAATGACAAATTCTGCGTCTATATAAAAAAAAAGTGATTCTTCTGCTTCTATGAAAAATACCTCGTATTGGCCTGTCAATATCACGTTACAATAGATACTGCGTTTCTGACAAAGTTAACACAAAGCAGAATGTGTGATATAGTTACGCAATTCAGTAAGACAATGAGGTCAAATCAACAACTTAATTCAGGAACTCGTTTAAAACCGAGAGTGTAAGACTCAGTTAACATATGTATACTTACATATGCAAATTTGCATGCCAGTTGTTTTCATTTTCGTGTTTGGAATGCTGTGAACTTGTTTTCCCCACGCAAATGTGTTACTAACACAGTGACAAGAGCATGCGTTCTTATTTACAACGACCATAAAACACAGCATAATACTTGCAGGTCCGACTTACTGAATGACACCGAGTACCCTCAGTACAAATAGTCAATATCATTGAAAACAGACAATTCTGCGTTGTAATTATTTACATACACCAACATATACAGGGCATACACAAAAGAATGGTGCGGTTTCAAGAGTGAATAAAAAATGTATTTCTCACCTTACACGGCACAACATACACCGTCAGCGGCGGCAACTGTCCAAGTTTCTCATTTGGTAATTACAATCCTTCAATGTGTGCACCCTGGGTCACACGACACACATCCACACGGTAATCAAACTCATCCCAGACCCGGTGTAGCATGTCCGCTGTAATGGCCTGCAGTGCATGCGTTATCCGATCACGAATTTCATGGATGGACGTGGGCAATGGTGGTACATAAACGCTGTCTTTAACGAACCCCCAAAGAAAGAAATCGCACGGTGTAAGATCTGGCGAACGGGGTGGCCAAGGGAGAAGGTTCTTGTCTCCATTTGCAGCAGCACGTTCGATCCAGCGCTGTGGAAGAACACGATTGAGAAGCACTCGTACATTCCTGTGAAAATGGGGGGGAGCTCCGTCCAGTTGTAGAATGTAATCGTCATAATTGGTATTCAGTTGGGGTAACAACCAGCTTTCCAACATGTCCAAAAATGAGTCGCCAGTCACACCGCACCATTCTTTTGTGTATGCCCTGTATATATATGCACATAACAAAACATAATAAAATTATAAGTTAAACGTACACTTGAATCCTACTACATGTTTCGGCGATAAATCGCCATCCTCAAGAAGACGTAATTACAAAGATATATAAGATACTAACACATCAATCTGATATGTTTTTTTTTCAATGGCTCGACAGCCCCTTGGGGGCCTAGGCCGCCTCATTATCGAGGCTTCACGATCACACTTTTAGACACACCACACATTCGGTAGGACTCCTCTGGACGAGTGATCAGCTCGTCGCAGAGACCTCTACCTGACAACACACAACAATCACAAGAGACAGACATCCATGCCCTAGGCGGGATTCGAACCCACAATCCTAGTAAGCGAGCGGTCGTAGACCCACGCCTTAGACCGCGCGGCCACTGGGATCGGCAATCTGATATGTGCAATGTCAAAATATATAAAATACAGTCGAACCCGGTTATAACGACATCGGTTTATGCGACACCTCGCCTATAGCGTCAGATATTCTGTGGTATCAATAATTCCTCGCTGTTAACCGTAACACCTCGACGCCACGCCGCTAATTAAAAGCTCTGTCAGACAAAACTAATAGAGTCGAACTCGGTTATAACGCCATGAAAGGTACTGAATATTTTGTGTCGTTATAAACGAGTGTTGTTATAACCGAGGACTATAATGTTATGGTTAACAGTGGGGAATTAATTGGCACCACAGAATATCTGACACTATAGACGAGGTGTCGTATAAAGCGATGTCGTTATAACCGGGTTCGACTGTATATGCAGGTATAAAAACACGTATTCGCAATGAATTACATCAAATTACCAACAAATCGCATATGTAAACGACAGATGAAAATACGGGCTCTTCAGAATTTGTAAGACTTTCAGTAACTCGGATTCGCAGTTCATAATATTGCTAACAAGACAGGCAACCTACGTGTAACGTAACATTGAGGCGCGTTCGCGTAACCATTGTTACATTGGAGAAGGAATAAGTGTTACATATTAAGAGTGTGTGTCTGCAGCCTTAGTTATAGAGCATGCAAAGCGCATGCGCCGTATTATATTGTCATCTGTGGCCTGTCTGGCTCTACCATATTTTTCAACATTATTTCATAAACAGCACGATTTTCTGGGCAACGGGGGGGGGGGGGGAGTTGTTGAACACAAAAATGTGTTCTATTTTACATTCACCGTGCATTTCCATTCAATATTTAACAACCAACTAAACGCACATTTTATTTAAAACTATTTTATAGTTTTCTTAGATTCCCCTACATGTCACTACTTACATACACCAACTGGATGCAACTTTATTTAAAAAACTGTATAGTTTTTTAAATATGTTTTAAAAAACTATACCGTTTTTTAAATATGTTTTAAAAAACTATACAGTTTTTTAAATATGTTTTAAAAAACTATACAGTTTTTTTAAATAAAGTTGCATCCAGTTAGTGTATGTAAATAGTGACTGTGAAAAGATGCACGGTGATTACAGAATAAAGTCCCCTACATATGTTTCGGTCTGATTTCAGACCATCTTCAGGGGGTCATAAACTACACTTATATCACGTCCATATGTGTTCGTCCAATTGCATATGTAGTGTAGATCACTTGCGTCTAATCGTGTAGGTCGTAATATCACTTTTTAAAAATCACTTTTTAAAAGACACAGATTAAAATAGATTAAAAACACGATTAAAGTTGTAAAACACGTGTGAAAGACACTGTATACCAACTCAAGGTCACATCTAAGTTGTTTGTACGAGGTGAAATATAGTAGATCTTTTCTTTGTGTCTACATTTGATTGGTTAGTTGAAGCGTGAAATTGTGTTTCTGTGAATATTGCAGATCATAACTTTTTATAAGGCTTTATAAAGCTTGTTCCGTGTGCTGTGTTGGTGGTGCTCGCAGGTGGCACAGTTTTAATGCCGTGGTAATAAGCCTGAAATCTGAAACAAAACTTGCACTCACTGGAAACAATTCCTTATCAGAAAAGGCTATAAGCCAGATAATATAAAATAACAAAGAATTTGACTTTCATTACCGATGTAAAAACATGTCTTTTTGAATGAATACTGCATATATTCATACATATAAGAGTTAATTTATAAGAGTTAGAACTTCTTAATTAACAAGATCACAATTAAATTGCCTGAAACATTATTCAGCCTTTATGCCAGATTAGAGACTAAGCTCTAATTTAAAGATCCCAGAATGTGATAATATACTGTCTAGTCGGGCTGCGTCGCGCCACAGCGGACGGTTACAGATGAGCATGTAGCAAAGGTGGAATGTCTTTTTGTGGCTTCGTTTACAATGTTGTCTGCATTATACGTCAGCGTCAATGCTTGGATGATCGTAGATTAATGAATTAGAAATGATCTGGAATGACGTGATTGTGGCCTAATAGAGGAATTATGCTAACATTATATGGCAGGCTAAGAATAACCATGGAAGCTCTTAGGACGGCCGGTGTCCCGGATGATATTCGAACCCGGAACCCCCAACACAAATCTACAACGTTATTGCTACATGAAACCGTTTGGCGGTGGAAGAAAAACTGGGAAGAGAAAACCGAAATTAATTTGGACAAAACCCTGCTACTGTGTCACTCCGTCCATAACGAATGGGACACGAAGCCACCAGGGACTGAGAAGCCACCAGGGACTGAGAAGCCACCAGGGACTAAGAAGCCACCAGGGACTGAGAAGCCACCAGGTACTAAGAAGCCACCAGGGACTCAGAAGCCACCAGGGACTGAGAAGCCACCAGGGACTGAGAAGCCAAAATCTAACCGCTTTATTAAGACTGGGCTTGTTTTTAACACAAGATTCTTAAATTTAGTCTTAAACACTGAGATTTTATAATTCCTTTACTTTAATTTTCTCGTATGGGGGGAAAGGAGAAATTAATACAGGGTTTTGGGATAAAAGCAACCCCATCACAGGCCTTGGCAGGCTCCCAGATTTTTTAGACAATCGGCACATGAACGTGGTAAGGTTGTCAGCCCTACGCACCGGCCGCCTTTACCTCCCCAAAAAAGATTCCTGGTACTCATTTCTGTTAGAGGCTGAGTCGACCCCAGGGCCATAGTGCGACCGGAACGATTATGTCAATGAAAAATTCCAGTGACACCATCGGGAATCGAACCCGCGACGTTCCGGTTTGTAGCGCAGTGCCTCAACCAACTGCGCCACCGCGTACCCCCTTGGTGTAAAAGACCTGAGGGAAAGAGATCACTTGGAAGCCCTAGGCGTAGATGGAAGGATATTAAATGGACCTTCAATAAATAGGATGGGGGCGTAGACTGGATTGATCTGGTTTTCACGAACGTAATAAGTGGCGGGCTCTTGTGAAAGCGGTAATGAACCTTCAGGTTCCACAGGTTCCATAAGATGCATGGAATTTGACTGGCTGGGGAACCATTAGCTTCTGAAGAAGGATTCTGCTCCATGGAGTCAGCTAAAACAGTAATCTAACACAAAATAGCCTACACGAGTATCTTCGTCCTTGTAGTCGTCTGGATTTCCCACTTAACATAGCTTCCTGGAATATGATAAGGAAAATACGTGTAATAAATGAGAAAGAACTAGGCACGACTGCCTTCGTGAATATATAACATACTGTCAGGTGTTCTCCACGAAGTGAAAAAGAATGGCTTATGTGGATACGATTTCCGTCCGTCAGGTGGTGACCTGGCATTAGCGACTAGACCGTTCGACGGATTTTCATGAAATTCCTTACATGAATTCCGTATTTAAAAAGGTTGTGTAGCAAGCGTGAGGATCGTAAGAAAAGGATCACTGAAAAATAGACGGTTTACTTAAGGGCATAAATAAAATTGTAGCAGCAATTTCCATATTTTTGGACCAATGTAATTGAAACTCGGTACAAAAAAAAGCCATACTTTATCTACGTGTGAAAATTAAATTATGCCCGTGTTTTCTGTCTTTTTATTCAGTTTTGGATTAAATTTCATAGGGGAGGTGTCCACATAAATCTACCCATTCATTGTGAGTTTAGTGAAAATAGGCGATATGACAGCCATACTTTTACCTCGGGGAGTAAATGAATTTCCATCCATATGTCCCACATTTATTGTCTGATTTGGGTGCAATTTTGTATACGAGATCTTCACACAGTGTTGTTGGCCATGTGATTTTCGTGAAAATCGGCGCAAGGAAGGCCGTACCTTTCTTATGGGGGTAAATGAATGTACATTTATGCGTGTACCGTGGAACTGAATGACATTTTAGTAATAAAGAACGCCTTGCTAAAATCTGTGTACTGCATCAAGGAGTACACCATTTTAAATATCGTTTCTATCTTAAGTTTACCAAAACCGAAATGATTAATTTTTTTTTTTTTTTTTTTTTGTAAATTACTTCAATAACCATTTTAATGAAAATCTGCTTAATCGTTCTAGGGTTTTTACATGTGTACAGACGGACAGACGGAAGAAACGATTCTCAAAGGCGATCCACAGGGAATGCGAACGCGCCTAAAAACGGAAAGAGTAAAATAAATTTATTCCACACAAGATAATACAAGCATACACAAAAGAATGGTGCGGTATCAACACTATTTCCTATTTCACCGCACCATTCTTTTGTGTATGTCCTGTACATTTTGTCAGGTAAATCAATCTCTACACAGACCTCGACAGGCCCTTAGGGCTCCCAGGCGATTAAGGCTCCCAGAACTTCTAGACAATCGTCACATGAAGGCTACAAGGTTGTCAGCCCTCCGCACCAGCCTCCTTTACCCCCAGTACTTATTTCTGTTAGGTGATCTGTAAAATTATGTCTTCGGAAATTTCATGCAGTGCATATAAAATTCCAGATAAGTGTACAGACATTGCCAACCCACTTGCTCTCTAGTGCGTTCTTGTCGTAGCATCTCCAGTCGACCTCGCATTCTCTGACTACCGGCAGATGGCTGTCTTTCCCTGGGAGAAGCCTCCGGACCGCGCAGATGTCCGCTCGCCTGCATTCTGTGCGGGTTAACAATGCGGGAGACATTGCATCATCCCGCGCTGTATCTACGTCATCCTGACGCAGTCATTTTCGTACAGGAATAACGACACTATGAACCCTTTTCTTTAAAGCGCCTTTGACTACATTCTGACGAAATACGTACATTTAAGTTCAGCCAATGGTTATAAATTAAAGACAGAAGTCATAAATTACAATTCCTTTTATAATACATGTATTGTGTACGAGTTGGTGCTATAATAAGTAAAGTTAAAGCAATCCCATTACAGGCCTGGAGAAGCCCTTAGGGTTCCAGGAGGCTCAGGCTTCCAGATTTCTAGACAATCGGCACATGAAGGTGGTAAGGTTGTCAGCCCTACGCATCGGCCGCCTTTAACCCCCAGGAAATATTCCTGGTACTCATTTCTGTTAGGGGCTGAGTCGACCCCAGGGCCATGAAAAATTCCAATGACATCATCGAGAATCGAACCCGCGATCTTCCGGCTTGTAGACCATAGTTCACAAAAACAATTTTAATTCCGGTATTCTTTATCAAGTTATAATCTTGCTATGGGTCTGGCGGGGCCGGGTTCGATCCCGGGTCGGTCCATGTGGGATTTGTGGTAGACAAAGTGGCACTGGTACAGGTTTTCCTCCCGAGTACTTCGGTTTTTCCCTATCAATTTAATTCCATCGGTGCTCCATTAAAATGTAAAAACAAAGAAAAAGTCATCGTCACAGGGTTGGACAATAAGCCTCAAAGCTGCGGTGCGTCCGTAGCATCTGCTGCGGGGCCCTTCACAACAAAACAAAATTGCTCCACAGAGTCACTTAAAAGTTCCTAAGACACCTTTCCTTTAAAGACAGCTCATGAGTGTAGTTAGTTAGTTAGTTAGTTAGTTAGTCCCCTTGTCGCTCCAATCGCAGAGCATTGGGGGCCTCCTTTCGGAGGTTTCTATGGTCATGTGCGTTGATGTAGCGGGTGACCAGCCCACTGACCGCACAAGTTCTACTGAATCCTGATGTGACTGCCAGAGCCATCTGGCAGGCAGTCAGGAGACTTGGGTGAGAAATGGCCGCTAAATTTTGCCGACGGGCATTACTAGTTCTATTCATGCCCGTAAGGTTCTTTTACATGCCGTAAATCTACGACATGGGACCGACGGCTTTACTTCCCCTCCGAAGGAAGTTGTGCTCCGGATTTTTATCACCCTTAAAAATCCATCGGGATCGAACCCGCGAACCTTGGGCCCAGTGTCGTGCACGCTAACCACTAGTCCACCGAGGGCTCATGAGTGTAGAGTCTAACGAAAATCACGGTAGACTCAAAGCGCACTTCCCAGGAAAACAGGAGGTGAGGTATGAAAAGAAGAGATTTGCATGTGGGCGACCTGGCCACGTGAAGCTGTATCGTGCTCAGCTCCTTGGCCGTGGACCAATAAAAGTGTAAATTAAATGTTTCAACGGGAACACGAAATCAATCTGCACAAAGAATTAGCCACATCAAACAAAATCGCCTTCATAAACATCAGACGTGGCAGACACCGTGTTACTGTCGCCAAGCAAATTTCGAGAGTCATGACGCAATAACCGCTCTACATGTCTACTGCAGTCGACCAAACACAAATGTGATTAGCTTCACTCAGTTCCCATTTAGCGAAAATTACATTCTTCAAAATCGCAACAAAACATAAGCAACGTTTTTTTTAATGTGTCCATTTAACGCGTGCTAAGTCTGTAACTGGCCGATCCAGGTGGCCGTTCGGTCTAAGGCGTAGGTCTGCGGTCGCTTGATTGCTAGGATCTCGCGGTTCGAATCCCGCTGAGGGCACTGTGTTTGTTGTGTGTTGTGTAGGTAGCGGCCTCTGCTACGAGCTGATCACTCGTTCGGAGGAGTCCTACCGGCTGCGTTCGTGTAAAATAGCGTAACATGTCTTATATAATACATACTCACAAAAGACTGTTCGTGTAAAACAGCGTAACATGTCTTATATAATACATACTCACAAAAGACTGCGTTCGTGTAAAATGCGTAACCTGCCTTATATAATACATACTCATAAAAGACTGTTCGTGTAAAACAGCGTAACATGTCTTATATAATACATACTCACAAAAGACTGCGTTCGTGTAAAATGCGTAACCTGCCTTATATAATACATACTCACAAAAGACTGCGTTCGTGTAAAATGCGTAACCTGCCTTATATAATACATACTCACAAAATACTGCGTTCGTGTAAAATGCGTAACCTGCCTTATATAATACATACAAAAGAGCTGGGATTTTATGTATATATAAATATTCATCTTATTCGGGTGAACAAATCAAGAAGAATGAGGTGGGCGGGGCATGTAGCACGTATGGGGACGGGGAGAGGTACATACAGGATTTTGGTGGGGAGACCTGAGGGAAGACCACTTGGAAGACCCAGGCGTAGATGGGAGAATAATATTAAAATGGATCTTCAAGAAGTGGAATGGGGGCATGGACTGGATTGATATGGCTCAGGATAGGGACAGGTGGCGGGCTCTTGTGAGTGCGGTAATGAACCTTCGGGTTCCATAAAACGCGGAGAATTTCTTGACTAGCTGACGACCTGTTAGCTTCTCAGGAAAGACTCTGCTCCATGGAGTTAGTTAGTTAGTTAGTTATAAATATTCACCTCTCCACAGCGACTTTTTTCTAACTAAACTGTCAGAACACCTACTGTGTCCTTCCACACACGTATCTACTGGCAGGCAACTCGAACACCTAGCATCAGCCAAACCAAGGGTGCACAAATTTTTCAGAAATCTAACAGCAACCTTAAAATCCTAGTCGCCAGAAGAGTGACACGGAGCAAGATCCACACAGAGAGCCCATAAAAATTAGGTGCCACCGTACAAAATCTGGTCGTCCGGGCGATTTGCGTATCCCCGCAGCAGAACTCACAGCTGCTACAAAATTTTAATAAAAACCCCTTCAAATCCCGTATTCCAGATACCTTCATCGTCCGTTCTTAATGTAATCATTGGCTTCCTTACCATACTTTGTAAATTTTAATAACTTTCCTTCTTTCCTGTTTTATAAATATTGTTAATAAAAAATTCAAGTTTGTTCTGTTCCTTGAATACTTATTTACGCCAAGCAGTTTCCTTGACCCTTTCAAGGCGTGATCGATATGTTGTCCCGAAACGTCGGTAACTATCAATCTACGCTGCATAACATTCCAGAACAGCGAAGACCACAAAATGCTATAAATTGCACAATTTTCTTTAAGATTCAGAAAAAAATATTGGATTTTAATGTCTCCATAAGCGTATCCATTTCTAAGGTAAGAGAAATGAAACTCACTTCAACATAATAATAATAATAATAAATATAATAATAATAATTAAATTCAATGGGTATTTATTAACGAGCAGGCTTAACAGCAAAAGTGCCAGTTATAAAGCCAGCACAAAAACACAATGAAACACAAGAACAATACAAAAACACAAAGACAAAACACTAAAGAAACAAATCAAAACAAATATGTAGAAACAATATAAAATAATAATAATGGAATAATAATTCAATAATAAAAAAAAAATTAACCATCAAATATAACGCTCAAGTTGTATCTGATGGTCACTTTATTGCTGATATTAGACCTTGTATTTCAAGGACAACAGTACACAAATTTTCACGCAGTTTCCTGTTACTAACAATAACACTCTACCAATATTATGTTGCTAACAGCCTTGAAGACAACTTCTACAAATTTATATCCCACTCATAACCTGTTCTGGATCCCTGGTATCAGAAAACCCACCACAGAATCGCCAATGAATGCAACCGGGAAAGTCCAGGCTATTACGAAATCACCAGTTTCGTCAGAATTCAGTGTTATCAGTTTGAAAGACAAATTGTTCAGTACATGTTCACGCCTCCACGTATCTGAGCTGAATCGGGAAGTTGTTCATCTACTCGTACTTACCATAGCCCTAGCAACTGCAGATAACTAAATGCCCCCTACAGTATCTTACAAATACAGTCGAACCCGGTTATAACGACATCGGTTTATGTGACACCTCGTCTATAACGTCAGATATTCTGTGGTACCAATTAATTCCTCACTGTTAACCATAACATTATTCTGCTTTGTTATAACAACACTCGGTTATAACGACACTCGTTTATAACGACACAAAATATTCAGTCCCTTTCATGACGTTATAACCGAGTTCGACTGTATTTTGTAAGGGCATCATGAAAGGTGTCTCAGGTGTGAAAATGGGACAAAAACCCTGCAATTCTGTAAAATTCGTGTATTTCAGACTACGGCGATTATCACTTGTAATTCCGCAACGTCTGTTATCACTTTATATTCAAACCCGGGGAAGTGAATTAGAGCCTACTTATAATTTTTGACGAGAGCATTTTCTATGGAATTGTAATCGCGGAATAGTTTCCTCGGAACAGTGCAAGTTGAACCACCTGAAGACTTCCCCCTTACCCAGATTTGCCCTGGTGGCCACCTCCTTGATTTTAATACTTGGAAATCTCTTAACCGCATTAGAACAGGGCTGGCACTAGTAAAACCAAATATGGTGAAATGGGGCAAAACAAACTCCGACGACCTGTATTGTGGCTGTGGAGAGGTACAAGATATGGGACATCTCCTGTCATGCAAGGACTGCCCCCAGAAATGCACCCTCGAGGATTTATGGCTTGCAAATAATAAAGGATTTGACGTAGCCCAATACTGGGCAAAAAATCTTTAATTTGATCGTCCGGACACGATAAAGAAAGAAGTATGGAATTGTACCTTCAAATAAGAAGAAGCCGGAATAGAGCAGTCAGTACAGCGACTATATGGGCTGGACGACCGAGAAACTGCGGCTCGATTCCCGGCAGGTGAAGGAGTTTTTTTTCCTCTTCTTCAAAGTATCCAGACCGGCTCTGGGGCCCACCCAGCCCCCTGTACAATGGTCACCGGGTCTCTTCCCGGGGCTAAACTGGCCAGGGAGTGAGGCTTACCACTAACCTTCATCTAGTGTCGAGGTTAAGAATGAGTGGAGGTATACCTCCACTCCCCCATATGGCTTCATAGTGACAACCTTACTTGAAAACAAACAACGGCCTTTCTCTTTAGAACTTGAATGAAAGAACAATTCAAAGTCGGCCTGTTCACTGCGGTTGCAGCTAACACGTGAACGATGAACAGGATTTACGTCACAGAATCTGCCGGCGGTATAGTCATAGATTCGTTAACAGGCCTTTTCCGAGTCCCCCCCCCCCCCCCCGAAAAACAGTCACCTTAAACACATCGCAAGCTTGTAACTCAAACACACTCCAATTTACACATCTTCGTTTCAAGCCCTCACCATGTTAGTTCCGTATGTTAATATTAACAAATGGATGTTAAACGCACACGAAACGGAGCTTTAGAACGCGTGGAGATATACCTCCACTCCCTCATACGTTTCCACTGCACAGGAATTTTGCGTAGTGGGTATAGCGACTCGCTGCAGGGACTGGACGGTCCGGCGATCGAATCCCGGTGTGGGCGAGATTTTCCGCACCCGTCCATACCGGCCGTGCGGCCTACCTAGCGTCCTGCACAATGGGTACCGGGTCTCTTTACTGGGGTAAAGTGGCCGGGGCGTGGCGTTGACCACTAACCCCGATCTAGCGCCGAGGTTAAAGAAAGAGTAGAGCTATACCTCTACTCCTCCTCTGGCCCTTCATGGCAGTTTATCGGGTGACCTTTATCTTTACCTTTACACAGAAATGCTTATCGAGGCTGTACGGTCACATGTGGAGTTACATGACCACACTACAAATATATTGACGGCACCCGCAAACATGGTACAACGTAACAACGGCAAAATGAACATGAATATACAATGAGTGGCTGAGATATTGCAGGATATTCACAATACATGCAAGCTCTTTTTAGAAGAGTAGCGAACTCACCCTCGATCTCTAGTATCTTCTATACTTCACAGTCGACGCCAACACGATATTTTTCAAACCAGAAAATTCTTACAAACTTGCACTTAAGCTGTTTAAGAACATTTGTAAGATCACCTTAAATGTTGTGGGACTCTCTATTGAAACACGCATTTAATATGATTACATTTAATGTTATTGATACCTAGCATATTTCAGTCTTTATGCTCCTTTTTTTGAATCCAAATTGGGGATAGATACCCGAATGGCTTAACCCGCCCTACCCTGCCGGTTGCCACGTGCTGCATTACTTACGTTTAAACTTATTAGCTTCCTGCCAGGCTCATAAAGTACATGCGCACGACAATGAACAGAAGTTAAGTCAATACAAATCGGTACCGGAAACGACACGGCCCTAAAAGTTGAAAGTTGTCTGTCCGGACCGCGAGGATGTCAGGACACGGGTCACAATGTACACATGTGCCAGCCTTGGTCATCTTGACAAAACTCTTTTTAATCTCTACTTCCACAAATATCAGCCATGCACTTGCGCATGCTGGGGATATTCAGTGCAGAATCCTGAAAATTTGTAATTTTAACATTTCACGATTTTCAACTTTCTAAACGGCATCTTTCCCCTCCGCTCCCAAATTCAAAATGAAACCAGTAAATCGCATGAGGCACGTTGCATGTAACTTAGACTTTAACTGGACACGTAAAACTTGAAGCATGCATTCACATTTATGTCTGCTATGGACAGCGCAGGCAAACCGTTTTTTTTACTGCCTCCGTACGTATAATTCAGCATGTAAAATCTAAGAAATTCGCCGTCATACCGTTGCACAAAAGCTAATGTGTTTCCAAAATAAAACTGATACCACAAACCTTACAGCGACACGCTTTAGATCTCGCATGTAATTTCAGTTTAACAGCATTGCCTTTCTGTCATCATTACTACTCCAAACGGTCGCCTTACCTTTGATTTTTAGCGTCGTCTGCCATCCTCTGGTCACGAAGCCTATATTGCAATTGCACTGTTTATGATTACTGTAGGTTCACGTGTCTGAAACTCCGTATATATAACAACTTCACAGTCAAGAATTTACGTACTTAAGAACGAAAAGCAACAAACCACTTCACTGTACTCATTCTCGGTCGGTCAGCTGTTCATTCAATATCATGCCTTTGCGCATGACTGTTCTCGTGTGACGCAACGCAGTGTCGCCAATATACGCAAGTATGCATTCCACTAGGGAGGGACGCGAGTGTTAATTACACGGAACAGCAATCTTAACACTTCTGCAGGGTAATTAATCTATTAATTTGAATTGTATGAGCTCTTAACAGTAGTGTGCCGACAGAGAGTTGCATAAGATTCTGACAGTGCTATATCGAATTAGAAATGCATAAAAACTACGTGATTAAATTGCAATAAAAGCCGTCATCTGGGGACTAAGAGGTTAATATTGACGCAATGTTCATATGTCAGCAACACCCGCCAAATGGTTCTCGACTTGCAAGGCGAGGACATGACCTAGCCTATAAGTTTTATACGTGGGTATGACTGAGTGCAGAATGAATGCCATGATTACACGCTGTGCTTATTTTTGTTATAAATACTTTCTCTCAGGACCGACAACGAAAGAATGTGATAATCCTTGCCTCTCCAACGTTCCCCAATATCCCAAGGGCTTTACAGCAACCTTCGCTCAGTTGAGTTGAAAATAACATATAGCAGAAAAATTTCCTCACGCTGAAAAATTGATATACACGGCGTAAACACCGGCGAAAGCTTGCGGCATCAGCAAATAAAGCACTCTGAATGCCCTAGAACTACTAATTTTATGGGAAAGCAGGGTCCACAAGCGTCCACATTCATGTAACACTGTGTTTCACATAATTAGTTTGCGCAATGCCATTTTGTCCAACAACGTGATCAGCAACCGTCCCTCCACGGCCTTGACCAAAGCATTACTTTACTTTAAAGCATGGGTCTCTAACCCACAGCCCGTGGCCACATTTGTAAATTACGTGTATGTATATATACAAATTGCACAATCATTTAGGTTGGGTATATCACTATGATTTTTAAACATGCGGCCTGCAGACCAGCCCACAATAACAATTGTGTCCCTTTTCCAAAAATGGTAGGACACCCATATTTTAAAGGTTCCCAGCTTTTGTCCATTTGTCGTGATAGTAGTACCTGTATCAAGATGAATATGATGATACTAAGAGGTGAAACAGGAATTACTCAAGAGAAAAAAACCTGTCCCACTGCCACTTTGTTCACCACAAATCTCACATGGATTAAGCACATGAACCTGGCACAGCCTGATTTATATATAAAAATTGGTTTCCTACCTCACAGAGAACAAACTGTCTCCACTGTAAAGACCATTTAATTACTGCTGTTAAGAAATAACCATGAGTTGTTCTAAGGATCACACACAGTACGTAAATAGCCCATACTACGGGCAAGATGTACAGATATAAATGTGACAGCAGAGGGTGTGTATAGTTACCACTGGCTTTTAAAAGATTAATGCATCTTTCCAACATTAACTAATTTTCCCATAACAAAGCTTCATCTACATGTCTTTTTCTTGCTAAAGTCAGAAGGGTTATGAATTGTCTTTCATGATCCAGGTGTTCACTGATGTGATTCCATGATTTATCATTATGAATGTTCTTATGCTTTCAGTCCCTAACTTCTATTCCTAACCTTAATGTATCTAGTGAGACATTCCCATCCTCGTGGAAAATGACTGTTGTACTAATCTTTTGGCATCTTTATGAACTAAAAAGAATGCTGTTTGTGGAAACCACATCTGCCAGTCTGTGACCTAGTATGTGACTAAACAAACTGTCAGATTTTCATGAAATATGGTATAGAAATCACCTGCAAACAGTTGTCAAACAAACGTGTGTTTCGTCAATATCAGCTCAGTGATAGCCATACTTGACTTGACGTTGTAAATAAATTTGTACCCATAATTTATCCAACTTGTTGACCAATTCAGATGAAATTTGCTACAGAAGGTATAAACATGCCATTCAGCAATGCTGAGTTTTGTGAAAATCGTTGGGGTGAAAGCTGCACACTTAGGGGCATAAACAAAACTTGAATGAATGATGTAATGTGCTGCTACTACTACTACTACTAATCATAGTAATATAATGGAACAGAATATGGAAGGGAGAATGTGAAGTTAGAACTATATTGCTAGATGATTAATGGCAAAACAAAAACCACCAAAAATGTAACCTTGGTTATGGTTGGTCCATAAGTTACTCAATATTACTGCATCTACTGTAGAAGTTACACAGTGTAGACTGAGAAGGTATAATGACCATGTACAGTAAATGTCATCTGGGTTTCAGACTGGCTCTGGGACCTATTATGCATTCTGCCTCTACTAGAACACGTGTGAAACTGTATGTGATGAAACTGCTAGAAATGCTAATGGCAGGGTTCAGTAGCAGCTTCTGAAGCTACCTAGACCTATGTGTTGGCTTACTAATGGATCATCGACTGCAATAAGTTGATGATGATGGTGGTGATGACAACAAGAATAATAATGTAGAAACAAGGGTCCCTTTGTTGAAAAATTCATCTCATTTTATTAAATCTGCAATGATTGACATCAGAGTTCCTTAAGTTTCCAAATAATTCAGTGTGGTGGCAAGCAGAGCATTCTTCATGGTTGCCAACAGAAATGACAGAAAATAGCAGGCATTTTTAACATTTCATATATAGTTCAAACTAGCTTTTCAGAAGATAAGAAGACTGGAGAAACACAAATCCCTAACAACAGTGTTGTTACAATCTGCAGAGCGTGACTTGCAGTAAGCATGTATTTCCAAGTCTTGATCCTGATTGGGCATTACTTGCATATATTTGATTTCATTAGGAACTGCAACTGTTGCCCATGCTGCTGTCACGCTCTTGGTGATAAAGCAGATGCAGTTTTGTATCAAAATCTATAAGAATGACTTACATGTATCAGGTGTATTTTGGCTTTCAAGTAGTTCCTACATATTCAGATTTCATAACTACAAATCTAATTACATGTGTCAAGTAAGAAATACTGCAAGAGTAACTACTGTAAGTAATTTTAATTATACCAAATTGGGACTATATTCAATTATATACACACTGCATTTTCTATTCTGTCCACTGGTACACTCCAATTGCCACTCCATAAGGAAATACTCGTACATAAGGATAAATTCTTCATAATGTGTAGATTAAATTCTTCCACAGAATGTACAGCAGAACATTTATAAGATGTGAAGCATTTAATGTTCATTTCATGGAAGAATCAATACAGGAATGATAGCACCATTTAAAATAATGTAACTCTTACAGTAGGTTGAAATTACTTTTAATTTAATTTTTTTCAAGAAATTCACACTGACTGAAGAAATTGCAAAACTAGGAACAAGAAGTTAAATGTGGGCAGATATAATCTTGCAGTGTTCTTGACCAATGGAGGTCATGTGGAAACATTGAATTTTATGTGTATTATATGCAGAGATTCTCTTTGCCTCTTATCAAAGCCTCCGATACAAAACATTGAGTGTAAAGATTCCATATTTCTGTGCATGTTCTGTTGGCTTCCTTTGCCGCATCTGCGGTTGTCCCTGTTCCAAATTTGTACTAAAGCTACCACCTAAATTCTATCCACCATTTTCAGTTTAATCTGAATTTTATATTGTTTACATATGCAATGCAACAAATACAATACTCTGCCATTTTGCATTCATTTTAGAATTTTATATCATGTGCAACTCCTATTAATATTTATTAATAAAGACATCAGTAACAATTGACAGTAAATGAAGTTGTTATGTAAGAACAATGGGAGGAACAGAAGCCCACCAACAATGAAAGAAACATTCCAAGATATTCTTTCAGTTTGTCTTATAACAAGAAATATTTTAACATATCTAGAACATTTATCTTGCCATCTTGTAACGTCAAATATTCAACACCCCATACGACACATGTCACTGTTGTGATGAGTCATGCTGTCAATATTTCTACCTTCAGCTGCAGTCTGCACTCCTGAAACCATGGTCCACACCACTCTGAGGAAATTTGTAACATTCCAATTTAATTCTTGCAGAGAAAACCAAATATTTTAACATTATTTTTAAAAAAAGTTTCATTTAAGAAACTGCAGTATTAAAGGAATTTAGAAATTTACAGAGCCATCTGTATATTATTTTGTAACCAATTGAAATCTATGTAAAAAACAAAACTACCATGGACTACGATTGTGTTCAACTGCAGACCACAGTGCTGTCAGTTTTCAAAATATTTGTTTTTGGCAGCGTTTTTATTCATAGAAAGCTCCATCAAATTAGAAATATGACATACTGAACCACACATATTTTACCATACATTTTGCGTTTGTTCCACAGTTCAGTCTGATGAACATAAGAACACATATTTTAAACACAGGAGACCGCAACTATATACGGAATACTTCCTCCAAATGGGGGGTAAACAGGCGCACAATGTACAGACATAAATAAATGCTTACATATTCAGTATAAAATATTTTTAAAAGAAATAATGCTCAGTTGGCACCAACTGGTTAAAGTTTGCTTATATCATTAATTGCAAATGATAGAGCTTCTTTATTCCAAAGAGTTTATGTTTGTGGCACTTCATAGCACTGGGACAGAGGGACTCAGATTGAAGGTTTTGACAGCCATTTTCTTCACAATGTACACATACAAAAGTAGCACATATGACATATAATGTATCTCATCATTTTCCATAAAAATGTGTTCAAATAATTCTTTAGTCCAGTGAATATTTAACTGGAACTCGAAATAAATCCAAGGGTATTGAACTTATGTGGAAGCTCTCATGATTCAATACATGTTTACAAAAGTACAGGTTATCACCTAAAATTTGAAATTAAAAAAATAAGACTGGAAGGAACAAGTTAGAAAATGTATGCATAGTGTAACTATTATGGTGCATTCGCTCAACTACAATTAGAATACGTCCCCACTAGCCCATGTGCCGAAAAAAGGACATATGTAACGCAGACGTGATAGAGATGGCTTACAAGGGACTTCCTCAATTGCTGAATTAATAACCTCAAAGTGTGAGAGTTACAGAAGGAATGTACTGGACATAAAACGTGTTTTATCTTTCTCCCTAACTTTTGTTAAAAACAGTTAAGGAACTGTGCTAATGGTGTGCATAGAAATGCTTGTAGGTCTTCGTGCAAAGTTGCCACGAATGTTGTTCAATGACAAAACGAGAACTGAAAGGGCTTAGAATTCTTTTTTTGTAAAGTTTTCCAGTACTCATTTAATGAAAATTTCTTCAACAGTTTGTAAGTTGCTATATGCATACACAGATGGGAGAATGGACATAGCAGTCATTAGAGTGACTCCAAAGTGATGCAAAGTGATTAAAAGTTGCAGAAAAAGAAAAAATATGTGTTCTGAACAGCACCTTCAAGAAAAAGCAAACAAATAGATGACTACATATTCAGACACAGCAAAGTGAAGAATGAATCAGCAAGAGACTTGTAAGTTCCACATCATAAGTCAGAGATAAAATTCGAAGAGAAAATTGGTCATTGGTCTGATGTACCAAATATAAGGATATTCATAACGTTTTAGCATGAAGCACCATTCTGTCAAAAATACTTTTTACAACATTTCTTATTATTTCTTATTACAAAACCAACAATTTGAACATACAAAATATATGCAATGATAATGTATTTTCTCCTACATGTTTTGGCAGTTGACCTCCATCCCTTCGGAGCGTAACACCAATATTTAAAACTTGATAAATTATGATATGTTTGTAGTGCTAAAATACTAAACATATAACATTTTGATGTACTGTATGTCCTAACAAGGCTGTGATATTACTATGGTATAATGTATTTTAGCACTGCAAATGTATCACACATTATCAGTTTCTAAATATTGGTGTCCTTAAGATCACGGTTGACTGCTGAAACATGTAGTAGAAAATGTTATATATTATATATATTTTATATATATATATATATATATATATATATATATAGTGTGTATGCAAATTGTTCATTTTATAATAATAAATAATGTCAAAATGTTTACAACAGCTTACACTATGAAACATGAAAGGAAAAAATGATGGTAAAAACATATTTACTTTTAGAAATTCAGTTAACAGATTGTTTCAGTTGACACAGCTTATTTAATAAAATAAAAGGTGAAGTTGTTAGCGTCACACTTCTGGAGGATCAGGGTATCTGTTTTCATCTGGCCTACCTCCTTTGACACATCCGGCATGGGTGGCCCTTCTGACAGTGATGCAATGTCCAGCATGGTTCTCTGGTTCATGTAGGCATGCAAGCCCCACCACTCTGACAAAGTTGAGATACCTGCATGATGATGTTATGCAGTGTAAGTTGGTAGTTGGTTACCAACGTTTCGGGACAGCCTATTGGTTCCATATTCAAGGGTGAAGCAGTAATGACATTTGAGTATGGGACCGAAGGGCTGTCCTGAAACAACGGTAACCAACTACCAACCTATGCTGTGTAACACTCCAGAAGAGCGAAGGCTTCATCTCTAAACGTTAATGAAATTACAAATTATAATCTCACGCTTTTCAAAAAACATAAATATATAAACACACAAATTCCTAAGATCAAAAGTATTGAAACAATGAAGTAAACATGTCACTTCAGGGTCATGAAAAATAGCTTCTTGCCAAATTTTGAGCCACTGCATCACTAAAAGAGACTAGTGCTACAGTTTCTGAAATTCCATACAACTTTTACATTCTGAACTCTGACATTTATTATATTTTGTCTTACTCATACAGAAGAGGAAATGTGGATGATCTACAATGGAAGAATGTTTCTGAAAATCTAGGAAATGGTTTGGGTATGCAGACAGAAGAGTGAAATGGCACATATAAGTATACATACCAGCAGGAACTGTTTTGTGTTGCGATATTTGAGGTTCTCACAGTGGTGTTGCTGAAGATTCAAATCTTCTGGGATGTGACACTGTGTCATTGTGTCAGTGGTTCCAAACATTTTGAAGGACTGTAGTGACTTCACTTTCAGGGTCAAGCACTTGAACACATCTTGGACTGCTTCACCGTGACCATGAAGGCACTACCATCCTTAAAAACTTCAAGCACTACCCGCTCAATGACACAGCGTCACATCCCAGCAGGTTTCAATGTTCTGTTTTGTGTTGTATATACAGGATATACACAAAAGAATGGTGCGGTTTCCCTTTATTCACCATTGAAACCGCACCATTCTTTTGTGTATACCCTGTATATATGTGCTGTATATTCAATGCCAGTTAAGGCAGAAAGTGTAATGCCTTTGTTTCTCAAAGTTTAGAGAAAATTCTAAATATCCAGCACATCTGATGCTTCAAAACATCTAAACTTGAGACATTTCACTAGCTGCATAAAGTAAACTGCAGTGTTATAAGGAAGTTACAACATAATTAAACTGTGAAACACATCTGGAGCCAGGATTATCCACATTCGCTCTGAAGTGTAAGACCTTGATAAGCTTGCAAATCATGGACATGCATGCAATTGGCTTTTGGGATTAGGCTGCATAAAGAGTGCCAGCCATGATAGCCTAAGCAGTACAGTCATGGGAATATTTTATTTGCTTATGTCCACTGCCTAGATGAAAAAGGTATCAGTTTGTTTCTGTGAGGCTTCTCAGATAAAGCGTCTTCATTATTAGTCACTGGAACAGACAAGATGTATGTTACCTCTACAAGATATTAACCTTGCAGCATAAAGAAAACCAAAAGAAATTCATTAGAAATGCAGATGGTAAAAACAGAGACATAAACTGTTCTTGAACTATTAATACTTTCACAATGCAGACTGTCTGAACAATTTTGCCAACAGTGTAAACACATTGCAACAATGCTGACACTTTATGGGTACTAATTTAAGAGTCATGGCTGCCAAACTTTTTCAGATGTGGTACAATTTACATACATAATTATCCAATACTAATACAGATTCTTAATTTGAAAGTTTTATCATATTTTCTTGAGAGATTATGACTATACTTCTCATGGGATTCATAAACATTACAAAGCAGACTTTACTAGCTACTGTAAGATTACGTCCATAAAGTCCATGGCATTGGATCGGCGACCATGGGCTGATATCACGAGAGTCAAGAGCGTGAAGGTGTGTGCTTCTGCTTCAGTTTACGTAGCAGCTATTATCACGTGACTGATGTGGGAAGAACATACGGTGAATGTAAAGAACTGTTGTCCCTCGCACTATTGCTACAACGAGAACTGCTGCTGTTTACTTTGTCACATGTAATCTGTACTTGTCTTGGCAGCTGGTGAGACTTGTGCTGAACGTCGTTATGCAAAACAGCCGGAAATTTACGGAAGTCATCCTACATTTCAAGTTAATTAAAAGTCAAGGAAACCTAATTTACTCTCTCAAAGACTTCCTGTTTTTGCATGAATAATATTCTTTTCATGTAACATGAAGAATAAGCCAGAGTTTTGAGAATTTACAGAAGGAAATTTATAGTGGATGGATTGCATCAAAGACATAACCTGCAATTTTGTAGGGATAAGCAGATGACTAGTGTTGTTTACATGTCAAAAATTACTCCAAACATACCACTGCTTTCCTCCACCTTTTACCCTTGCATGCTGACACATGGCATGAGGTATTCATTAGTTAATTGTGGAAAAAAAATTAGAGCCATTGTACACTGTTTGCTATAAAGTAATATATATCTGAGTGGCCTGGTACACTGAGACTGCAAGAATTTTGATTTCATTCAGTACACAGATTTATACCTAAGTGTGGAAATATCTGTTATGGTTTTACATTAAGAAACTGCAAAGATTCTTTATAAGTCATGCAGCTGTGGTTTCTGAACCATTAAGGGAAGAATAACTTCATAACAAATTTGTAATATTTCAGGAAGCAAACCTTTTTGTGTCAAATCTCCATCATGCAACAATGTAATACAAAGTTACCCATAAGGCTGTCAATTTGTGTTTTCTTGTGAAATCTATCATTTAAAGAAAGCTGTCTTTCTAAATTAACGTGTGTTTTGTTCTTGCAAGGTACATGAATGACAACATGAATAATATACACCAAAGAAGCTCAAAATTTACACCAGTTCTAACCTGTTACTTCATGAGAATATAAACCTGACAACTTGCAAACTGAAGTTATGTTTCATGCTATGATTTTTTTTCTCTATTGGAGCAGCTGTTATATTTTACCGAGCTTTCTGCTACAGAATGTGTACAACAAAGGCACACTCTGGTAGAGGGTCAAACAGTATTAGCAATGAAAGGATTTATTTGATAAGAATATAAGTTAAACCCAAGAAAAAAAAAGTAGCTCATATTATTTATTTGTTAATGTTTAAGGAGGGATTATTAAACAAATTTTAGTTTCCTGAATATATGAAATGAGACTAATTGGTTTAGAATATATTTAATGGCACCACATCAACAATAAAGGTTATTTAGCACTGAATGAGACACAGGAACTATTATGTGCAGTGAAATATGAAAAAATGGGGAGTCAATAATCACAGCTAATTTCAGAGTACTATCCTGGAATTTGCTTAGCAAAAACTTCTGATCACATGGATGTGGTGAGGAACTTTGACATTGCATGGACTTGCACACAAGTACCAAATCATGCAATTTTCAGCATTCCAGAAATCAGGGATTTGGGAAAAAGTTGGTTGGTTTCTGCTGCTTCCAGGTATGGTCTAGTCAACCTCTTTGGCCTCAAAATCCATTTCTGATGCATGGGCACCGACGGGGTGGATTCTGTTACCCCCCACTGACAGGGTAATCTCATGAAGGATGGTTGACAAAGGATTAAAAGTTTAATGTGGACATGAAAGCATTTGGGTTGGGGGGGTGGAGGGCTGGTATTATTTTCATTCCCCAAGTCTGAAAAAGTCTGCACACAAAACTAAATGGGGATCGAACTTAGAACCTGTTGAATATAAGTCCACTCTCCACCAGGTCCCAATATTTGGACTATGTAATGATAAAAATCTGGGCTTAGAAAAGTTTGTATCAAGGTCTGACTGAGAATAGCATTTTCATATAATTCCTGCAGACAGAGTTGAAAACTTAGAGAAAAGAATGTGCTAGTCACTCAATTTAAAATATAATTAGGACTTAAGATTGCCAATAAGCACCAAAAATAAAAATAAAAATTAAATCCATTAATCAGAAATTAAATATATTCTGTATAGTTTATTGTTCCACGGCAAGAATAACACACACTTTTTCGTGTAAGAATTAATGTTATTTTCAAGCAGGTAGCAACTCTGCCTTGTATCTGGGAGGTACGGGATTCAAATCTTGGCTCGGAGACCGGCTACATTTATGGCTTTCTTCAGCATCTCCTGGCAAACACTGGGATAGCACTATAAAATAAATTAGGCCACAACCACTCCCACATTTTTCCAGTTAATTATATATTAATCATCCATTCCAGATACTTGAATAGTCAAAACTCCAGTGGTAAATGTAAACATTTTACATTTATGAACAGATTCTACAATGTGTTAAATTATGTTACAGCCTTTTGCAACCATTTCTTTAACTTGAAATCAGATATACAGAAAACTGAAAAAGATCTCATGTTGTCACAGTGGTGTTGCTGAAAATTAAATTCTACTGGGACATTACTCTGTGTCAGGTGGCAAATAGTTAGAAACATTCTGAAGGACTGTAGTGTCTTCATCTTCATCTTCAAGCAGTACTAATGCTGCTTGAAGACAAAGACACACTTAAGTTTTCAACTGTGTCTGATAGTTTGATGCCAAAATGCCAAGGTCTGTCAAGTCGTGGTCCAGATTTTCCGTGCACACATTGGCATCATCAAATTCTCCCAAATATTCAAACCTGATGATCTCAGATTATGACACTGGACTCACAATGAAGGGGTTCTGATTTCGATCCCCAATCAATATTTTACAGCATCCCAGAATTTTTGAAAACTTCACACATAATCATATAACATATATTACAGGAAATAGTTGTGTCATTGGAATGGATTTACACAGCTGTGCATGTAACTATACAAAGGTCACATAAAGAAGTCACATGGAAATTAGTTATGACAGCATTTGAAGCCTCCCCATTCCTTCCTACCATTGCGCCACCCACCAGCCTCCTCTGGCCTATATCAACAAGCCAAAAGCACTCGTTCCTAATGACAGTTATTACGACCAACATTCTTGTGAACAGAATGAATAAATTACTGGACAGGAATATCCTTAAGCTCACTGGACAGGGAAGCATAGCAGCTCAAAGTATGTATATGGAGGAGGCTGATCTATGGGTCTTGTACCTGTGACCAAAGTATAAGGAAGGGTACTCATCAGCTGTGTAACAGAGTGCATAAAAGGCTAGCTCCTGAGACATATACAGACCTGTCAAATCACATCCATTTAGTTAAACAAATAACAAAAACTAAACACTAATAATAAACCCGCTATACAATAAATGTTAATAATCTCTTTCTGGTTTCTACACTGACTCATCATCAAAATTATTCCTGACCTTTCTCTGTGCATGGCTGACTTACTTCCACTTCATGATGGTAAGGCTCTCCTACAAATACTCAACAATGTCACATTTTATGGAGATATTCGGGCATGACGCAATGGATGCCCCATATCCTGTGCGACTTTTATGGCGTTCACTGAGCAGTTTTTGGAATATGGGTAGAATTGCAAGGTCTAATAATTCCCCTTCTGACACAGCTGAGCACATTGCTGGCACATTGGTAACAGATGCTTGATGATGATGACGCGTGGCCATGCTTGTTCGCTGTGATGAAGCAACATTTGGTGTGCTCTGGACATGTGAATGGAGCAGTGTTTTTTGCTGTTTGAGCTGTGGAATGTGATGGGGAAGTTTCCTGTTTTCAGGTTGGTATGAGGTTGCTGGTGGTGGTGGTGGTGGTGGCTGTGATGATTGCTGATATGGTGGCCGTTGGTGATGGTGGTGATGAGACAATGCCGAACGTTCCCGGCTCTTCTCTGACACTGAGCGCTGAATTATCGTCATGTCAGGCCCTGCGGATGAAAGGAACAGTGTCTTAAATTCATTACATAACACCTTTAGTACCATACAAAATCACATTGTTGTGAAGGATAATAATTAAACTATCCCAAAAAATGCATGTAAAATAATAGGTGCGCAATATGTATGACGTGGATTTTCTAATTCCACACGTAGCAGGAGATAAACAAGAAAGCCCTACGGACATTTCTACATTGGCATAATAAAAACGGGCAGCAGGCTAAAAAGGAAATACAAATATCTGTGTCTTTCCCCCACATCACAAACTGAGATCTGTGAGGTTCAACAGACATGTCAACAGTGTGTAAAACAAAGAGGTCCTTCCTTTAACAACTTGTAACTCTTCAGTCCATTTTCTCCGCAACAGAAGGTACCTGATGGCATGAGAACACAGCTGTAAAATAATGCATAAATTTCATAATTTATGACCTGGTCACTTGATGGTTTTTCTGCTTACATAAGGCAAAAATAACGTTAAGTAATGTGAAAAGATTTATAATAATTTCACATAACATGTTAAATGTACTCTGCAGAACAAATATACAAACACATATATATGAGATGCATCAGTATATCATGAGCCCATAAATAAGGCATTCCATTATATCTCACAGAAAGACTCAGTGCATCAATAAGCATGATTATGACATCACATTTTTAACAGATAAATACAGCTATTGCTATGACAACAAAACAATTTTTAAATTACTCACTATATGAGTTTCAAATTCAGCACTAATCAGAAAAATGGTGTAACACAGCTTTACTTACCCTGATCACAATGAGAAATCTTCACTATTGCAGCAACATTAGGTGATGAGGCATTGCCCCCTGAGATCAGGAGGTCGGCACCTCCACTATTGAGCAAATATGAGTGTGCTGACACTTTCCCCCCACCACCATCACTACCACTTCCCACCACAGTGGAAACCTTTGTCCCAGTATTTAGAATGTCACTTGATACAGACATTGCACCAGTCCCTTGTCTTTGTAACCTAACTTTCTCCTTCCTCCCAATGTCTGAAGATGTAGATTCACTGTGCGCTGCATAGAACCTCTCAGGAGGAAAGGTGTTGTTAAGATTTCTTATTGCCATTGAATCGGCTGGATATGAAGCGATCTGCTGGAGGTTACCATGTCCACTGCCAGATGGCATTACCGGCACACTAGTCCGTCTCCTCTGTTCATGTCCCGAGCCCAAGACTTGAAGATTAGCTGCTGAACTGTTCCCACCTGATGCACTCTTAACACTGGAACGACGTCTGAGGGCTGAGAGAGGAGGCTGATACTGCTGTGATGAATAGCTTACCTTAGGATAACCCTGAGGGGCAATGGATATTGAAGAGGTATGACGATGTTTTGGATGAAATTGCTTTGGAGGTGGAAGAATAGTATCCTCCTGAAGAGGAGGATATGGCGAAGGTGGTGCTGTATTTGTAACGTCACCAAAACTAACCACTTTGGTGAGAGATGGTGGAGGTGTAGGTAACCGTGGTCTGTCTTCCACCAAGTCATGGTGGTGAATTAATGACTTTTCTTCTCCAATGTGGCTGCTCTCCTCATCTTCTGGACCCTCTGGGACAAAGTGCACATTGCTTTCTCCACCTGACGTTGTCAACTTTGTAGGTTTTGAGTTCTCTATGAGAGGTTCCGAGTCCTCTGGTGTCTCCTCACGGCTTAGAAGTGATGTTCTCATCTGGAAAAGAAAATGCTGCATATCATCTCCCATAAAGTATTAAGTAATAAAACATGTTCACCTCTCTCAGTGATTTCACATGTCATTCAGTACAGTCTCTTTTGTAGTTTGCTACTGTCACATATATGATTACAACAACATTCCTTTAATCCAACAACCGATAATTAAAAAAATCCTGATAATCTGGCATGTGAGGAGAGTAATCTCATACCAGAAACTCTGTTTTTACCAGAAAAAGAAACTTTATCAATGAAACAGGCAGATCTCAGGAACAGGTTCAAAAAGGCCTCCAAGAGTGTACATAAACTGTTGTGGTATCTCGTGACCCTTGTCTCCTACCCCATTAAATTCTTCAGCTATGAAGACTCCAGAAAACACAAAAGAGGACCCTGATGACCCTGAACCATCAGAGAAAAGTGATATGCAAATGGAATAGTCTTCTGAGTAGTTGTACAGCCCAAGTATATAAGCAGAAACAAAAAATTAACTGTAAGAACTTAGTTCAGTATAGATTACTGTCTGATAATCCTGAATATTCAATAGTTTGGCACCTGTCTGGTCCAGTGTGAGTCAGATTAAAAGAAGTTTGCTATATGTACATACTGGAATGCGGAGGTAACAAATGTACAAAAATTTCATTGTCTTGAAGTCCTTAGAATTACAAAATGAGCTCTTTGTATATAAGAAAGCCTTCTGTGCACAGAGAAACATGATGGTATTGTGAGCAGACCATACTTCTTGTAATATCCTGGCAACTTGTAAACAGTAACAAAGTAATGTGGAAATGAAATAAAAATTGCTTCCTATCATATACAAGACAGGCAAAGTACGTATAACATAACATTTGAGGCACATTCGTGTAACCATTTTTGCCGTGGAAAAGCAATAAATGTTTCATATTCTGAGTGTGTGTCTGTAGCGTTACATACATACATACATATGTATGTTATCCAGCACACAAAGCACATGCGTCGTATTATATTGTCAACTATGGTCCATGTGGCTCTATCATATTTTCCCACATTATCTCACAAACAGCACGATTTTCGAAAAAAAAAAAATGTTATTTAACATAAAATGTGTGTTTTGGTTTTCTCTACTACTTTTATCTGAAACTTTTCCCATTCTAATAATAATTGAGTGAGATATGAGCATAAATGTACATCGATCTTCATGTAAAACACCCATTATTATTGTTAAATTTTAATGAAACTTGAATTTTCTGGACAGATTTTAGAAAAATACTCAAATATCAAATTTCATGAAAATCGGTCCAATGGGAGCCGACTTGTTCCATGCGAATGAACAGACTGCGACAAAGAAATTAATAGTCATTTTTCTGTTTTGCAAACATGCCTAAAAACTGCACTTTTAATCTTAAGTACTATAAAAATTTACTAACTTAAATATAGCTACAAATTATTTAAACCATTATGGCTGAAAGTATGGACAAATTATATGGCAGCTAGATTAATCAGGAAATCAGAAAAAGATGTTATGATAACATGACCACATGTCACAACAAGATATCTATTTTACCACAGATGGGATGCGATTGGTGGCACTGCTGTCCTGGTTCTCAATGGAGGATGATGACTTCTTCCGGAGGCAGGATGCAGCAGGAGTGCCTGATAATCCACCTGGCTGTGGAGGCTCTCTGGTTCCCATTATTGCAACTGCAGGTGGCTTTGTTGAAAATGAGGTCTTTTTTCTGAAATTTGGCACACTAATGTAGTATAATAATGAAAAAGCTTCAGGTTTGTCAAAGATGAGAAACATCATGAATAAATTAATAATATATATATATATATATATATTTTATATATACATGTTTAAAAAGTTTTTAAATTTTCAGGAAAGCTCATGACTTTGCTATGAAATTGTCAATAAAACCTCACAACTAATTAAACTACATTTATAATTAAGTGTACATAGACAACAAACATGTGAATGTTTTGCTGCAATCCTAACATTTTTCCATAAGCCACTTTCAAAATGTTCATGCTGATCGGGTCTGCAAATTGATCTTTTTCCAGCATGATTTAGAGCCTGTAAAAGTATTTTGTATTTTGCCAGCACTCAGGTTTACCTTGGTTACATGAAAATCTATTAAAAAGAGGCTTTGTTAAAGCTAATCATTATCTGTTAATTACATAAACAGCCAGTATTCTATTATAAACCACAAAAGAAACTGCAATTTTCAAAATGAAACTGAATCTATGTAAGATAAAATCTGATTTTAAAACTGTATGAGAATTAAAAGAAATAAAACTTTTATTGTGAATAGAAAGATATTAAGAGACTCTAAATATGGAAACACGAATATCACTGAGAGAAACTCTTTATAATCAGGAATGACTTCAGCTCACCTCTGCTGGGAGGGTGTCTCGATGGTGAGGTTCACATATTCACCATCCTGCGATGAGTTAAGGGAACATAGCGAGCTGATCTCAGTCGTCTCTGTACCAGAAGGAGCTGAGAATTAGCAACAACAAAACCGGGACTCAGTCCCATGCTAATAGCTCACAGAAGCACGAGTTTGGTAACAAGAGCAGGCATACTCTACAATATCACATACAATAAGCAAATATGCCGTCTGCACAACACTTATTATTCTTGAATTGCTGGTTATAAAGTACTTGACTTGCATCACAATTTTCATAAATAAATAAATAAATTAATTAATTGATAAATAAGGAGATAGTGTGCAGACTGCACATTCAGTTATTAAATTTATGTAATCATAAGCACACAGAAACATATCGCTTGAAAAATTTGACAATATCACTCTAGTTATCAAAGTCCGACACAGCACTGTTTAATGACTGAACAGTAGTGGCAGTACACTACACTGGCTTCTCTAGAACTGAATACAAATACAATGCATATTTACACACATGAACAGAAGCTAGTTAGGCACCTCCATATAGGAATTTTAACATATGACTTTGCTCTATTGAAAATACTAAGAAGACATACAAAAACTGGCATAAAGATAGAGCAAACAATGTCACACAAGAGATTACAACTACCTCCACCACCAGTAACTCATATCTACATATTAAGTTCCTTTCCTTACAACTTTTGGGGATTATGTAACTTCAGAAACGGAAAGTTATGCTCCTCATAATTGGGTTTGTTTACATGCCAGACAGTCCTGCCACCATGGTATTTCCTGTCACATGGCTGTATTCTGATGTAAAGGTGAAATAAGCTTTCACTAACAAATTCATCTCCTCTCTAAAGACGAAGATGACATCAGATTCAGTGCTGTGTTGGATTCTGATAAAATTATTAAGATAGCTATACCATTCCAGGAAATAAAATCATGCAATAAGTTTGAGTGACATTATTCAAAAAAGAATTAACCCTCTCTATGCTATTATTTACTTGCATATGAGAAGGCCTATGCTGATTTGATTTTCGTTGTCTTACATTAAAGATATGCAAAGCAAGGATCAAAATCACTCAGCAACACCAAAAACATGTTAGATGCTTTAACCTTTATCGTCATATGCAACCACATACCAGTCACTAAAAACTGGTGGCATATGGCATAGCATGCCATATGCTGGTCTCTGTGCAGAAATTTAAATGTCCACACTAAGAAAAACTGCAGCTGGCAAAAGATACAACGGGCATTTAAATCCATTGGCTAAAGGCTAATGACTCAATGTTTCAACAGTAGCACACAAGTAGGATCTTTCTGTTTTTGGATAGTTCTGTGCTGCATTGTAAAGCTCTTAAAATAAACAGATATGGACCATAGATCGAAATCCTTATTTATTATCATGAAAGTCTCTCATGAGCTTAAAGAAACACTTTTCGAAATGTAGAAAGGTGTAAAATAGGACTCCATGACATACAAAGAGCTGCCCTATAGTATGCAGTGTAAACGTGATATGTAAGAAAACAAGACTGTGAAATAATGCCTTTAATATCTACAATTCACAGAAACATAAACGTGTTTAGATAACTTTATTCTGATTTCACTGTGCATTTTTGAACATAAATATTGTTTTACACCAACCAAATGCACTTATTTATTTAAAGAACACTAAAATATTCTATAAAATATTAGATAAAAACCCCTACATATGTTTCGGCTTATCGATAAGCCATCCTCAGGGGGTGTCACAACTGCTTGTTTCTTAAAAAACACGTACACATATTGGTCCTCTGTAAAGGAGTATAGTCATCGCCATATCTCACTAGACTTTCTTTCACCACTTGTTACGTGAACAAATGCGTTCTTAAAAGCACTTCCTATTACACTTTACTACACTTTACTACACTTTACAAATGTATCTCCTTCACTCTCACTATTGTTCGTAGTGTTACTTTTAGTAGCTTTAAAAATGATATTAAAATGTAGATGTATACATATATTGTCACGGCCTTCACTTATGTCTTGTGATGTCACTTTTTCATCTGTTGGATTAGAAGTTAAGTTGTAGAAGCATAGGCGTCATGTTGAATATGTTGGAAAATATGTGGTTGCATATGAGTGTAGGTACGCTGGAGGAGCCTGGTACTGTACTTAGTTAATCACCAACAACCTTGTGACACCCCCTGAGGATGGCTTATCGATAAGCCGAAACATATGCAGGGGTTTTTATCTAATATTTTATAGAATATTTTAGTGTTCTTTAAATAAATAAGTGCAATTGGTTGGTGTAAAACAATATTTGTGTTTAGATAAGTTTGATATATTCAATACACCAAGACACTAAACCATAAATACATACAGTCTGTAGGGGTTTCCAGTTCTAATTGTCAATCAAACATGTAACGTAGGTTTATCTAACATATATAATAATAACCATGGCTCAACAGCCCTATATGGGCCCGGGCCTCCTCTTGCCTCCTCTTTTCGAGGTTACTAAGTCGTGCGCATTCGTGGCAGTTGGTGACTGGTCAACTGGCCGCGCTACTGTTCTATCGATCCTGATGTGTCCGCCAGAGCCATCTGGCAGGCAGTCAGGAGACTTACGCAACATTTTTATTCATGCCCGTACGCATTCTTTACTTCCCCTCCGAAGGAAGTGGTGCTCCGGATTTTTATCACCCTTAAAAATCCATCGACCTCGGTCGGGATCGAACCCGCGAACCTTGGGTCCAGTGGCGAGCACGCTAACCACTAGTGCACCGAGGTCGACTTTATCTAACATACCAGAACAAAAATAGCTGGCAGAAACATAAAAACTGTTTACCTTCCCTCTTGAACAATGCATCATTGCGTGGCACCGTTAATCGATCCATGCCAATATCTGACTCCAGAATATCCCTACCCTCATCACCCAGCCTTCGCACAAGCATCTGCAAAGAAAAATGTTGTATATATATATATATATATACACATACACCCAGATTAAATTCTTTCTTAGGTTACTTAATATTCTATGAAATGCAAAAGTTAAAAATTATTGTATGGTACATTGCATAATCATTCTATTGTCCCCTACTTAACCTTTATTAGCCTAAAGGGACTACTGACTTTGTCATACAGACTTTCAAACAGCTGAATGGGAACACAATGTCCTATTATATCATAATGTTATTGCAAATTTCTACACGTATATTCAAAAGAATAGATAACGTGGGTCTAAAATGTTTCTATATGTATTAAAAACTATCAGAGATTTACTCATAAGTGAATCTCCATTTGTGAGAAATGTGGCTTTAAAGATATCTTAAAAAATATATAGTTCCTCCAAGCATTTATTCGGTTTTTGTTGTGCCACAAAACTGTGTACTGTGTGATGACCAAGAGGAATGTAACTGAGAAGATGAAAATTTAAGTAGAAATACATCATGTCTTTCATACTACTCTAAATACGGATATTCTTATGTAAGGTTTTAAGTTTAAATTGTAAATCTGGTGGACCTTAGGTTACTTCATGAAACTGTGGTTGTACAGTAGCAGTTGAAATACAATAGCAACAAGACAGACAATGTACGTATAACATAACATTGAGGTGCGTTGGCGTAACCACTTTTGCCGTGGAAAAGCAATAAATATTACATATTCTGAGTGTGTGTCTGTAGCCTTAGTTATCCGGCATGCAAAGTGCATGTGCCGTATTATACTGTCGTGTGTGGCCTGTCTGGCTGTACCATATTTTTGCACATTATTTCATAAATGGCACGACTTTTGGAAAAACGTTGTTGAATATAGAATGTGTCTTTTGATTTTCTCTACAACTTTTGTCTGAAAAATTTCTCATTTTAAGAAGAATTCATCAAGATAGGTATTATAAATTTAAACAGGTCTTCAGGTATAGTACCCGTTATTCTTGTCAGATTTTTAACGAAACTTGACTTTTCTCGACAGATTTTCGAAAAATCCTCAAATATCAAATTTCATGAAAATCCATCAAGTGGGAGCTGAGATTTTCCATGAGGACAGACAGACATGACAAAGCTGATAGTCGCTTTTTGCAATCTTGTGAAAGCACCTAAACATTGTTGGCCTACAGTTACTGCTTCTTTCTTCTTCGATTTCTCACGTAGCGGACGGTGCGGGTGTCTCGTTCTTTTATTCACACAGAATTTGGTAAATTGGTACAACTTGCAATCTTTATGGCTGATTTATGTATACTGTGAATGGAAATAAAGCTTTAATTTAAAAAAAAAAAAAAAACCTTGTTGGCGATGTGAAAAGAGAAAGTCTTGACTTATTTAGAGTCTTATTCCAGAATTTGCTTGGAGAAACTCAGGAAAAATAATGTGACCTCAATCAGAAGAGCTACTCAGCTGGGATTTGAAAAAGTCACCGCTAGCCATCTCCTGCATAAGAACCAGACATATCACTAACAATGTCCACATGCTAGGTTCATGCTCTTTACAGTACATGCAGAATCACTAATAGGTGTGATGAATAAGAATAGATTCTTGCTACAAATTGGTAATTCTGTACCTGCAGCTCTGTCTCTGTCTCCAGCAACTGTTTCCGATACTTCTGATTAAAAGTTTTTGCATCTCTAAACTTCTCTTCTAATTCAGATACCAGAGAGTCCCGTCTATTCTTGGACATGGGTCGAAGCGTGGCACGCATGCGTTTGTCAATGGCTCCCTGCGGGTTCCTCCTCAGTTCTATGAGCTGAAACAATTTTAACTTTGCAGCGTCACATTATGGAAGACTTGAACCTTCAGCAATACTGTTGTGAAAACTTCAAATCTTGCAACGGCAGGTTAGTTTAAGGCATTATCTGAACATCTGCACACAGGGAATAAAGAACATCACAAATGTCGTCAGTCTCTGTAGCTGCAACTCAGCTGCAGTTTAAATTCTGCTTCTTCTAGATGCACATAACACATGCAACTGCTCTCCTATACAATTAAGTCCTTTGTAATTTTAAAAAAAGGTAAAGTTTTCCTTTTCAACGCCATGAAGGCATATGGGGGAATAGAAGTATAGCTTCACTCATTCTTAACCTTGGCACTAAGATGGAAGTTAATGGTTAAATTCACACCCCGACCACTTTAACTCCAGGAAACAACCCCGGTACCCACTGAATAGATAGCTGGGTGGGGCCCAGAGCCGGTCTGGATGTTGTGGAGAAGAGAAAAACTTCTTGCTTCTACTGGGATTCAAACCCCAGACCGTCCAGCCCATAACATAGTCACTATACCATATACGCTATTCCAGCTTTCAAAATCAAGCGTAAATACCAAGTATACTGCACTGACAATTCCCTGGATGGTGTCATTTAACATACCTTTGGGCCGAACACAAGGCACAGCGTGCCAGTTGTGCAGAATATGATGAAGACAGAGATGATTATGAATGAAGCGTCTTGCTTGTCTGACAGTACAAAGCTAATTGCGGCCCCCATAATGCACATGATAACCACATTGTACACACTCATACCAACATACTTGGAGTCATTTAGAGCTGGAATGCTGACATGGCGTGTCTCCCATGCCAGGAAAGCACCAAAAATCTGCAAATAAACAGCACATTCTTCTAGCAAATGTTCGCTAAAATAATGATAAATTTATTTATTTATACATTTGGTCAAGCTACTGACATAGAATGGATCGATAAGGTACATGACCATACATTATATTAATCTGAAATTCCAACTAAATATCAGTCACAATTTTGATTAATCTTATTGGTCTTGACCAACATACTGACAATCTACAAAGAACTGTACATGTTAATTGCTTATTTCAATGGGTAATGTTATGGCTGCTGCTTTAATATTTGATTATACATATTTATTTATTTATTTATTTATAGCTTATTTAATGATGCTGAGAGTAGCTCAGGCCAAATAGTATTAATTGCACTACAAGTTAAAGACAATATTCTGCAAATTTTAATTTGGTCTGCGTAGCACTGCCATGTAGTTAGAAGAATTTAAAGCTGCACATAAATTTTATGGAACTGCGTCACAAAGTTTCAGGGTGAACATCATTCTTAACGCTTATGTTTCACTATTACAAGCTTCAAGCACGTGGAGGGAAGTGCAAATGAAATAATTTTCTGAACTACAGTTATGTGACACTGAATCTTAATAGAATGATAAAGAAGAGAAAGATAAAATGGTTATATATGTGTTGCAAACAGAGAAATGAAGGGGCAGAATGGATTAAAGCATATTCTGCTTGGAAATGAAGAAGTACTGAACTTGTTTTCATATGAATACATGGTTTAAGAGGTCTAGCTGGTTTACCATCACTTGGGTGTCACCTGTCTTCACCTTATGAAGTGTATCATTTAATGGCAACTAAAACTATTGCAATGTCTTTTCATGCGTGTATCCCAGTCATCACACAGTGCAAGCACACCATAAAGTGATGTGCTAACGTACCAAATGGTCACTAGTTTGTCATTAACCACTTATGTGAAATATATGCGGTAATAAACAAAATCCATCCTCGGCTGCAATAATTACATTCACCATATCTTCTCTTTCCCTATGCTAAGTGTGGCTGGAGACACTTAATTTTACTGCATTCTATTGTGTTAGGATATCATATTAACTGAAACAAACCATAAGAAGCCCCTTGTATGCATATATAGAACCAACAAAAATTGTCATTCTTCCACTCTGACAGTACTCATTCTCTGGGATGATGAGGATGTCATCACTTGATGGATGTGGCTGTAACAAAAAAAGATAAAAATATTTGGACTTATACCACTGATTAAAGCATAAGCACTTCCTTAATGCTATCTTAAGGAAGTGCTTGGTGAGAGGTAAATAAGTAATGTACGAATGATGTAGTGATACACTATTATGTTGGCTGGGCAGTCCTAAGGAAGTGCCTTAGGATGACAGAACAGTGATTAAATGATGACTAGAAGGGAAAACTCAAATGAAAACCTGTCTGTATGTCACTTTTGATAAAATGACAATATCCCATTATGGGGATGCAATATAATTACATTTTGTTCTTGTACTGTTGTACACAGGCATTCTTAAAAATGGATAGATTTAAAACTATGTCACTGTGTCCAACAGAAATCCATCTGCCGTGCCTTGAAATTGACTATGGGACTGTTGTTAGAACTCAGTATGTAACTGCCTGAGTTTTGTACAAGCTATTTTGCCGTATTATTCAATGAAAAATTGTAATTCAAAACGGCTATGAACCTGCAAACATTTGATTTACTCTGAAGCACTTACCATATCCTTTTACACAAACACACAATCTGTCTACACAGGAATGGTGTAATCCATTCTATATTGCTTCTTTAAAAATTTAATGCATCTGGTACTTTGTTCTGTATCCATCTTGAATTGAAATCGTCAAGTTTGTCAAGCACACACGTCATAAAAAAAAGTAATTCCTTGTGTCCTTCTGTTGACATGTTCTGTGTCCAACATGTGACATTTTGTGGATTTGTAGAGTGTTGTGGTAGATGAAATTAGATGAAATTGAATTTTGACTGTGATGTTTATAAAAAGGACAGATTTTATATAATTACTGTGATTTGTATTCATATATAGTGATAGATGTATGACGTATTCTATATCCTTTGGTTGTTAAACCTGTACTGGATCCAATGGAATAAGATCAATCAATCAATCAATCACACAAATATATGTGTATGATACATAGCTGTTATTTGTGTCAGTTCTGAAGTTGCACGTATATTTAATGAAACATAAAGAGACAAGACTCTGTATCAGAGATATTCACAATAGAGTGTGCCTTCTGCTTTTGGGTAGCCCTTAAACTTGATACACTCCAACTCAATTCAGTAAAATGTTTTTCAGCCTCTCTATATGCATCATAATGGTTATTAACATAGTGTACTATTACAGATATTAATTTATGAAATTATTCAACTTACATATGGCTCCATTTGTTTCGTTTCACGATAGAATGGGTCAGTAACTTGCCATGTGGTCATTATAGCAAGGTCAATTACCAATAATACTCCAACTACCATGAATAACTGGTAGTCTTTAATGACCTGGAAGAGTGAAAGGCAATGAATCAGTTAAAACAGTTTACTTTGTTTCAATACGTTACATTCCAAAGCTGAATGTTATTAAATTCCATAATCCATACGTGATCCTGAATCTGAATAAGAGGGAGTTCCTGCCTCACTCCTCTGCGCAAATGGTGGTCATGCAAATGATGGTAATATCACAGACATAGCCAAGTGTTAAGATGTGTTCTTGCCTCACTCATCTATGCAGATGGTGGTGTACTGCTACAAATACAGTCATACAGTCAAGTGTTCAGATGTGTTTGCACCTCTTGAGTCGAATTTGATAACTATTTATCAGTATCTTGGAGATGAAGTCTGAATCCTTAAATTTTTTGTGATACTTTCTTCCATTCCTCAATACTGTGTCCTCCTTGCCGTTTCAACAATTAAAAATTTGAATTCATACATGACTAAATGATCTGGTCAATAAGTTGGCCCCTACCTATATGTTTCTACAAGTAGTGTATATAGTTACAAGTATATCATAAAAAAAAAAAAAAGAATGACAGGTCCTCTCCATGTACCTGAGATATTTACCTTCAACATTATGAAAAATATTTTGTGCAGCTCTATGTCAATTGTATCTGCATAGTTTCAATAAATAGTTTCATAATAGTTTAATTCATATGTGCACACGTGTACAAGCACACACATACATATCACCAGGCACATAAAAAACCCATAACTGCTCTGCTTTTCCTCATTCATTTACATATACCTTAAACCCCAATTAATATAAATCTCAATTATGTACGTATTAAATGGACAACCTGCCATACAATTATGTAAATACACATTTTAATGATACAGCTATAAGAGATTACAGAGTAACATAATACTATATAAACCCCTGGGGATATCTTACCTTACATTTGTTTCTGTTGCAATCATCTCTCAGTACTGTGCTAACACAGTTTAGGTAGAAGGTTTCATGGAATACTGACAATAGAGCACACTGGACTAAAGATTGGATATGTAATTTGGACTGATTTTGGCATTATACACATTTTTAATTTAAAAGCTATTTATGCCTTCATAAAGCTAAGCACCCAAATGACATGACCATATTAAACAGGAATTCTGTGGTTTCCCTGAATCACTGTCAGTAAATTACTTACTTGTTTGTGGCACCTAATGGAGGAACATGAAAATAACAAGTTTAAGTTCGTTAACTGCATGAATGCCTACACTATTTGTCTCTCTGCTGCATCTAAAAATGCTTTATCAACTATATCATTTATGCAAAATAAAATGTGAGGATTATGAATTCTGGAGGATAAGGATAGAAGCAATTATGGCCTATAGTACAGTACTAATCCATCACTTGCCTAGAGGGATAGGTGGTCTCTTCATAACCTCATTAAGTATGGTCTGTCTCTATATCCAGCTGCAGAATATAATGAAAGGGTGCTCACCACTAAGCTACAGGATTGTGTGACACTAGCCAGATCCCTGTCATATGACAAGAAACCATACCATTCACATGCAACTCAACCAAAACAGAGTAACCACCGACAGTAGTGACACAATTATCTCTGATTTCATGCACATTCCAGCTTTATTACAATTCAAAGTGTGCTGCCATCTGGTAGTGTTATATTCACTAATACAGGCAGTCATTAGGTTCATCTTCATTAATCTTATCTATTTGAGTGCTGCCATCTGGTTGTCCTATGTTACATCACATGCTTGATGCACAACTGGTTTTTCAGCCTCAACTCATACTGTGCAAAGAACACTCTCTATATGTTGTATTATACGTTAGGTTCTCAACTGTTTCTTTGGCCTCAGTGTGCAACTCGCAGGGAACAAGGTTGTGACTCACTCACTCACTCACTCACGCACACCAAGGAAATTTCATGTTTTGTGAAAGTACATGAACTGCAATTGGTTCATGGAAAGGTCAGCTGATGATCCTATTTTCTGAGATGAGAGCCTAAATTATTTTGCACATAAGCAGTGAAAGTGTTCATGTACACTCTTGACAGCTTTTGGAAGTACTATAATGGGAGTAACAAGCTAGGGTGAAATGGCATAAGAACACCATGCATGTGTGCATCTTTAGCACTTCAGTTATTCTGCACAAATCAGGAAGGGAAAATCAAAACAAAATCTTGGTGATTTAACACTAAATCTGATATAGAGTGACTGAGGTTAGCTGTGTGGCATATACAGTGCCAGACTGGTATAGGTTATTCTCCAAGCATTAATTGCTTTTATGGACCCTAAATTTTCACTGCAATTATAACAGAATTTTGAAACTGGACCATATCCTGAGCCACCTAAATCAAGTTCAAGTCTTCACAACATATTTTCGTGAGATCTAGTTTAATATATATTATAAATCCAACTACATTTCAGTTTTCCATGAGGTTTCAAGACAAACATTTCTTGCATTCCCCAAAAATATTGTCATTTGTTGATATTAAAGTCCTTGGACTTAACCATTGCAGCATTGCTAGATAAATAATATAAAGAATTGAGGGCCTTCCTGTTCTATTTCTTTCTTTCCCCTAGAAGCTCATCTGTCTTAAGGTCCATAAATTCACCTCAGTACTTTCTTTTTTCAAGTAATTCATTCTTTATTATTTTCTTTTATGATGATGACATTTCCTTTCCTCAAAAGCTGGATTTAATTGTAGTTAATTTTACCTTAAATTTCAGGTTTTTGAAGAGTACGATTATAAGTATTTATGCAAATTAATCTAAACTATACGAGTAAATTCGTTTAGTCAGGAGATCTACTGACCTTTTTGTTGAGCTTTACATCTGTAAAGATAGAATGAACACGCCAAGTCTTAGAAAACATTGAGCCAAATGCTAAGGAGAAACCGGCCATGAGCAGCCAAGCGCGTGCTGTGCAGATATAGGGGAATGCCTCCACACTTGTAAGTGTCGAGTCCAGGCCTAGGAAGATGACACTGCTGTACGTCAGCATGCAGCCAATGATGATTAGATTGTTCAGGTATGGACTTGACATCTTGATGTATCTGCATCACACAACAAAACGATTAATGATCCGTTCTGAAATCATTATGTTAATTGTATAATTTAAACTGAAGAATTATGAAAAGTGTTGCAGTTTACCAGTTGAAATTGATTGTGCAATCATATACTGTGTAACTGGCAGAAGTTAAATTATTTCCTAAATAAGTAATATAAGTTTATAAATTACTCATTTTTAAACTGGTAATACCAGATGTCATCCAGAAATTAATTTCGACTTTCAAAATTACATACACAAAAGATTTAAAAAGGATGATCTGCAATATCTCAAGGAAAAGTGGCGTCACTTAGAAAGTTTTGATTAGCAGCTGGAAGACGCTCAGGTGTTGATGTACAAAATGTTATACACAGATTACAGAACAGCATCTGTGAATAAAAGTTTAAATTATTTTTAAAAAAGAAAAGTTTCTCTTCACCTAAAACTACAAACTACATGGGATGGGAATCTGTATTCTTGAAACTTTTAAAGAAATGAGATAGCTATATAATAGAATAAGGTAATTCATTTCAAATTCTTTAACTTCCCTCTCGAAATGAGAGTACACTGTTGACGTCTAACTTCAAAATGTTGGCAGCTTGTTATCGCATCAGTCACCGAGCGTTACCTTGGCTGATACAGTACAAAAGGTTCAATACAAAACGTCACTTCAGTGCAGTTTAATACATGATCTGTCAGTCACATGCATGCAAAATCAATTTGTAGAAATACATTTAAAAAAATGAGTAACTTCAAATGAATGCACCTGTTGAATAAATATACATATTTACAACAAGATAAAAAAATTGTTCTCTATATTTTTTTGATAGGAAGACAAGGGGCAATTTCAGTTTTACTTGGTGTCAAGAGGTGAGTACCAGCAATTATTTTTCTTATACTACAAGCACTAATTTTAACCCACTCATAATTTATACAGAATATGTTAATTAATTAGGCATACACTTTAATTTTTCACTTGGCTCTGATATTTAATAAAAACATTAATTTTACACCTGTCCATCCATTTCAGTGAAAGTGTTAGGGGCCAGGCTTGCACCTCATCATTGTTCTATAACTACGACCTCCTGAAGCCATCTCTGTCATATATTAGCAAATGTCTGCTACTCACCGTTGATTACGGTACATAATGTTAATGGATAGGAATGTGATGGCCATGACGATACCCACAGAGGCTGTGGAAGCAAGGATAGAATATATTGTGATGTTGACATGTGAGTGCTCAAATATCTGAAGTGTACGATCCTTGGGAGGAGCACGACCGTGCCACTTAATAACATGACCTCTCGTCAGATCCAGTTGTTCAGTCACACCATTGAATTCTCCAATCTTTACCTCTGAACCATCTGAAATAGTGTGAAAAACAATACATTCACTTTCTAGTACTAAAAATTATGATATTTATCTAAAGTCTTGCACTAGAATTAATCATCCAGATGGCTTATATTCTATGACCCTAATTTATTTATTCTTTTTGTAACAAGGGAGTTTGTACTGCAACAAAGTTGCCACATACATTCTGAGTCTTCTATCTTGCCTGGGAAACAATGCATTTTTACAAAAACAAAAACAAAAACAAAAACAAAACAACAACAACAACAACAACAACAACAACAACTACTACTACTACTACTGCTACTACTACTGCTGCTACTTGGCTGAGTCTGTCTATACATAGAGCTGTATGTACTCGTAATTATGCTTTACTGGAGGTGTAAACTTCAATGACATTTGCTACCAAATGTCATGACAAAAACATAACCTCAAAACTGTGTTTCCAGTGTGAACTGTATATCAGCTGCTACTCTAGGCCCCATTAAGGCCTTTACAAATTCGTACATTTTCAAAGAATACTGACGTAATAATTCTCATACACAACTTTTCTTCTAATGTAACAATGTTTCATGTTTAGTACAGTTTCTTCTTACGGAATGCTAAAACAAATGTCTGTATGAAGGTCCAGGTCTTCTGGGATGTTACATCATATCAACTAGTACCAGTCAACATGGCTATCAACATGGTGTGACATACCAGCAGACCTGTATTTGTATCAGCACCACCGCGAGAACCTCAAATTTGAAGTATCTCTTACTTCTGCATAAATGCATTTTTGCTTCTGTAATAACATTCTGTTATAGAAGCATTAGTCATGTAACACAGAGTTATAATTGTCTGAACGATATCTACATCCTAGTTACATCATTTCCTCTTAATGGAAAATTACATGTTACTAGATACAGCTTTACATTTTATTTCATAATAACACATGCACCAGTAAACCTATCCTTACACACATCAAAGTTTGCGTGCTAATCAGCTGCAAATATTTGTATGAAATATGTTTGAAAGTGTCAAGTGTTCCATACTGTGTTTCCTTAGTAGCATTAACTAGCAGTCAGGGTTGTAATCATGAAAGGGATTTGGCATGTTTTAATGTAATGCTTTTCTTCTGTTTCAGCACTAAAATCATTCCTGTCTTGATGGCTTCTGAGCATGACAGTGTCATATTACTGGGCAATGCAGTTATAAAAAAATGTCTTTGTATTAAACTACAGTTTATATTACATAATTTAAATGTGTCTTCCTAGTAAAATGGCAGTGAAAACAGTGGTTCAAAACACAGGTCATTGAAAATTTATCTAACATGCAGAATGTGAAGTAATGCTTGCTTGGGCAACCAATATTTGTACAGTACATAAAGCAGATCAGTACATTTAATTTAATTTATTCATGATATTGGCATATCAATATAAAAAAAATTTATAGTGTACATGCTAAAAAATGCAGATTAATTATCTGTATCATCATTTTAGTATCTTAGCATGACTGCAATTTTGTATTAACTTATAAAATATAATAACACCTTATTAAAAGATGTCTTGTCAAGTCTTCATGTTACAGATAGACGAGATGGCCAGAAGTGTGGTGCTAACTTATGAACATTATAAAGAAAGAATTAGAAAAAGCCAAAATACAACATTCTGCCAGCATCGGGGGGTTTGATTGGTAATGCCTCTGAGCAGAAGGCACGTATATGTTACATATTGTCACGTAAGGGACTGGATGTATAGAGTACTGTCTGTATTGTGATAAACATTTGGGTTTCATACAGAAAAGGAATTTTGACTGGTTGAATAAATATACATTGCATAAGAAAATTCTGTATCATGGAGTTAGTCAATAACATTTAGTATAAAAAACCGAGAATCAGGCATGTAAAAGGTGTGAGGCTGTTGCAGAGAATTCCATATGGATTGTGATAACAGACTACACTGATACTACACTGATGCATACACTGATACTACACTGATGCATAAACTGATACATGCACACATATTACAATAAAGCATACTCTGAAACTGTTGAGAAGAATGCTGGCTTTCCTTTCATTGTCATAGAACCGCACTGGACCCTGCAAAGAAATATAAAAGCCACAAATAAGATGAAAATTTCTGTGTTTAACTTCAGAGAAAAACACAATAATCATTCATTAAACTCCTGCAAGAAAACTTCCTAATTTAACACAAGAATTCATGAAGAGGTTTCAATAAAACTGATGATTGCTATACAGACTAACTCTTCAAATAAAACAGTTAGCACCTGTAATAATGCATTTATAATGACCAATGTGTAGATCAAAATTGCATTACACCAACTTTTACTGGAGTATTCCAGCATTTATTAAATGGTAAATTAAGAGAACTAAATTTCACCTCGTTCGGACCCCAGCTGAACTATCGTTGTACTGTGTAAATGTTTAACATCCAAACATGTATGTACTTTTAGCAACCTGGAGGCGGGGGTGGGGAGGGGGGGTCCATAAGCGTCCGCATCCGCTTCCGCGTAACCATATCTTTCCCAACACGCTGTGATCATGCCCCCTAACCCTGCACCCCAGCCCCCTTACTGGATGAGCAATCACTGCAGCATGGTTAGTACTAACATAAGCTGGGGAGCCATTACTTAAAATTATCCTAATACTTCATTGTGATACTACGATATTTCGTATTGGACATAACACTGTTATTTTGAATATGCGTAGGACTGAATAATTCCACCGATTTTTTGCCAGCCTTTGTTTACCTGTATATGTTCATGTGCAGAACAACATAATGGTGACAGGCATACTCTATTTGGTTTGTTATGTACACAACTGTAATATATTCGTTCATTCAGTTGATTTGAGTTTGGATTGAAGTACAAATGCGTGAAAAATTCAGTCCAGTAACAGCCAGGGTTTTATACAAATATGAAACAGTGACTTTTTTTTCCAATATTTATGGGGAAAATTTTGTGTTTCTGTGAGAATAAAGTTAATTAAATATCAACAGTTTTTTTGCTACACATAATAATTTTTGTTGGCGAATAAATTTGACCCTTCATGTAATCATACGCAAGAAGAATCAGTACTTCTTCTCGTTGTCGAGAGCACAAGGCAAACTATGTAGTATGTGTGATGGAGAAATTGGCACTGGAGCAATATATCTCTAATTACTAATGATTCTGTATGACATAATATAGTGTACACAAGTAATTGAGAACATATTTGCTGCGTTATTGAAAATGTTTTAATGGCTCTCATTAAATAACGTTTCAGCTTCATTCATTTACGTGATTGAGTTAAGTTGAATGGATAGATAGATTGACAGAAGTCAGGATTCAGATCAGTGTTACATCAGTCACAACATGCACTGAACCTGTTCAGCTTAGTACCAACTGAATTTCTTGATTCAATGCAACACACATCTGCATCAATGTGAATGCTAATGATGAAAGGGATAAGCGAATAGATTTATTGGTGTTCCCTACAACATCCACTAGGTCAGTGTATGCTTGTAGTCACATGTAGGGACAAGTTAATGTAATTATTAAATTAATTAATTGACTCACTATATGCTAACATATAATTCATCTTTGTTTTCCTTACCTATTCTGTTGTGTAGAATACAGGGCGTTACAACAGCGTAATTAGAAATGATGGATTGTGAGAAATGAGGGCGCAGTAAGTCGCAGCCTATTTCAGTATATGTGTACTATAACCCAATTCACTTGGAAGGTCGAAAAATACTGCAAAAAACTTGGAAGATATGCGGTTCGAGGCGTGATTTCTAGCCTGTCGTCTCCCTAATGTGACAGACGCATTAGACCTGCAATAATCCACTCGGTATAGACCTATATTTCTGGCGCTCCATGGGCGGATAAAATGAGAATGGATATAAGTGAAATACAGGTAGATACTACAGACTGGATTAACTTCGATTAGAATAGGCCCCAATGGCGGGTTCTTGTGAAGGTGGTAATATAACCTGGCATCTTTATCGACGACATCACGTTGTGATCTACAAATCCCGGGATCCTCAACCTCCTGGAAACCTAGGGGCCTGTATAGGTGTAGCTTTACCTAGCTATCTGCTGAATAAAACTTGGGTTTCTATAACATGCAGAGACTGTCTTCAACAAGTGCTATTACTACCTTCAGATGTAGGACTTTTGTCAGTGACATCTGTAAGTTACACCTCTGTACTACACACTTGTCAGTGACATCTGTACGTTACAGCTCTGTACTACACATTTGTCAGTGACATCTGTACGTTACAGCTATGTACTACACACTTGTCTCAAGCAGCTAATTCCATGCAGCAACGCGCTTCTTTAGAACCCAATAATTCCTCAACTGTGAAGGAATTCTCCGCACTTTATGGAACCCAAAGGCTCATCGCCACTTTCAAAACAACCCGCCACCTGCCCTCATCATGAGCCAGATCAATCCAATTCACGTCCTTGAATCCTGTTTCTTGAAGTTCAATTTTAATATTATACGTCCATTTCGCCTAGGTCTTTCAAGTGGTCTCTTTCCCTCAGGTTTCCCCACCAAAACCTTGTAAGGACCTTTACTCGTCCCGTTCTTACTACATGTCCCGCCCATCTCATTCTTCTTGATTTGATCAGACGAATAACATTTGGTGATGAGTACAGATCATGAAGATTCTCGTTATGTAGTTTTCTCCACTCCCCTGTTACCTCGTCCCTCTTAGGCTCAAATATCTTTCCTAGCGTCCTATTCTGAAACACCCTCAGCCTATTTTCCTCCTTCAATGTGAGAGACCAAACTTCAAGCTACGCTGGTCTAAAGTACTTGTGGTAAATCCGTTCTTTGTTCCATTACAGTAGGTCGACAAATTTGTTAGTTTGTCTATTTATGGTACATTAAGGACCGCCAGTAAAAAAGCAAATTTCTCCCTAGAACAGGCCATGAAGGCCCAGAGGGGGAGTAGAGGTATAGCTATACTCTTTCCTTAACCTCGGCGCTAGATGGGGGTGGGTGGTCAACGCCACGCCCCGGCCGCTTTACCCCTGGGAATGACCCGGTACCCATTGTACAGGAGGATGGGTAGGCCCCAGGGTCGGTCTGGACGGGTGCTGAAAATCTCGCCCCCACCGGGATTCGATTCCCGGACCGTCCAGCTCGTAGCGAGTCACTATACCGACTGAGCTATCCCGGCCCATAAGGACGATCAGTAGGTCAGATTAAGTAGCATCGATAGATGGGATGGTAGTGTATAATAAATAAGAAACGGTTCGGAGCGAAGCGATTGGTTCTGGCCCAATTTGAGCCACCATCCCCAGCATTTGCCTAGAGATATTGAAAAGTCAAGAAACTTCAGTCAAGATGGCCGGTCTGCGGGGCCGAAAATTGAAATCGGTTACAAAACAGTACAGTCTAATACACACAAATGTCACTGCAAACTACTTGCACAATTAGATATGCTGACTAAAACCAACAAATGCACTAGTAAAGCAAAGGTAGACAGGCCCTGAGGGGTCCAGGAGGTTGACGCTCCCAGATTTGTAGACAATCGGCACATGAAGGTGGTAAGGTTATCAGCCCTACGCACCGGCCGCCTTTACCCCCCAGGAAATATTCCTGGTACTCATTTCTGTTAGAGGCTGAGTCGACCCCAGGGCCATAGTGCGACCGGAAGGATTATGTCAAGGAATTAATTCCAGTGACACCATCGGGAATCGAACCCGCGACGTTCCGGTTTGTAGCGCAGTGCCTCAACCAACTGCGCCACCGCGTGCCCCATGCACACTAGTTTATGAAAATATATTATAAACGTACTAATACCTCCTACATGTTTCGGCCATTCATGTGACCTTCCTCAGGGAGGTGCGTTACGAAGAACGTGTGGCCGGCCGATACAGTAACATCAACAATCCTCTGCTTGGATGGTGACATACATACTGTCTACATACATTATTTGTTACAAAACTAACTAACTAACTAACTAACTAACTCCATGCAGCAGAGTCCTTCTTGAGAAGCTAACAGGTCGTCAGCTAGTCAAGAAATTCCCCGCGTTTTGTGGAACCCGAAGGTTCATTACCGCACTCACAACAGCCCGCCACCTGTCCCTATCCTGAGCCATATCAATCCAGTCCATGCCCCCAATCCCATTTATTAAAGATCCATTTTAATATTATCCTCCCATCTACGCCTGGGTCTTCCAAGTGGTCTCCTTCCCTCAGGTCTCCCAACCAAAACCCTGTATGCACCCTCCCCTCACCCATACATGCTACATGCCCCGCCCACTTCATTCTTCTCGAACATTATTTGTCACATACCAGAATTAAACTTTTACCTGCATTTTAAAGTGTAATACGTACTTAAAACTAAGTCATGTTAATATTCAATATTTTACTTGTGCATTGGTTTACATAACTTTTGTAACATCTCAATGTTATTTATTTAGTTATAATATTAAAACTCTATTTTAATTGATCTTAAAACGTTATAGGTATTAAATGTATCAAAAGTAATGTTCCGTATGCAAACATCTGTGGTGCTGGCATGCTATATAGTGACAATCATTGTATTCTTACTACATTATATTATATACATGTACAGAGTATACACAAAAGAATGGTGCAGTTTCAATAGTTTTCACTATTGAAACCGCACCATTCTTTTCTGTATACTCTGTATATAGTGTGCCAATTGTCTATGACCAGTTGCCATATACGACGTACACGTCGATCAAACTTGTTGTTCCCTGAAGATGGCCGGGTTGTATGGCCGAAACATGTAGCAGCTTTGTATAATAAATATAAAGCATTGTGCAGATAGTTGGCAGTGACATTTGTGTGTGCAAAACAGTTATGTTGTCTACTCGGCGTGACGTTTGAGGGGAAAGCATTCTTGGCTTTGAACGCCGGTGACAGCCTTACATTACGAGACTTAAACGCCGGTGACAGCCTTACATTACGAGACTTAAACGCCGGTGACAGCCTTACATTACGAGACTTAAACGCCGGTGACAGCCTACATTACGAGACTTAAACGCCGGTGACAGCCTTACATTACGAGACTTAAACGCCGGTGACAGCCTTACATTACGTGACTTAAACGCCGGTGACAGCCTTACATTACGAGACTTAAACGCCGGTGACAGCCTTACATTACGAGACTTAAACGCCGGTGACAGCCTACATTACGAGACTTAAACGCCGGTGACAGCCTTACATTACGTGACTTAAACGCCGGTGACAGCCTTACATTACGAGATTTGAACGCCGGTGACAGCCTTACATTACGAGACTTAAACGCCGTTGAGAGCCTTACATTACGTGACTTAAACGCCGGTGACAGCCTACATTACGAGACTTAAACGCCGTTGAGAGCCTTACATTACGTGACTTAAACGCCGGTGACAGCCTTACATTACGAGACTTAAACGCCGGTGACAGCCTTACATTACGTGACTTAAACGCCGGTGACAGCCTTACATTACGAGATTTCAACGCCGGTGACAGCCTTACATTACGAGACTTAAACGCCATTGACAGCCTTACATTACGAGACTTAAACGCCGGTGACAGCCTTACATTACGAGACTTAAACGCCGGTGACAGCCTTACATTACGAGACTTAAACGCCGTTGAGAGCCTTACATTACGTGACTTAAACGCCGGTGACAGCCTACATTACAAGACTTTAGACTGTAACGGCGGTGTTGCTGAAGATTGAAGTCATTTTGAATGTTAGGCCGCATCGATTTGTAAATTCTTTACCGACGTTTCGAATATAAAGGCGCTACGATTAATCTAAACGTCAGTAACTATCTACCAATAGACATGTGGTAACATCCCAGCAGACCTAAATCTTCAACTGTACACGTAGTTACACTGATATGACGTAGATGTCACCTTCGTGCATGGAGCGAGTCACATCTGCAAGGATGATTCCTGCAGAATCGAGGGCGCTTGCCAATTATTGACAGCAAAACCAATATGCGATCAATGTCATATGGCCACCTCGCTGACGGGAATTCAAGGCTGACAATCGGAAGGGGCCCAGGGTTACATACATTAGGAGGTTGGAATGTGGGGGGAAATTGACATACGCAAGTCCATCATCCCACAAGGGAAAGGAATTCTAACGTGATTGTGGGAAGGATTGTGGTTAACTGACCCCGTCAGGAGGAAAGGGGTGGGGTTCGGAACAGGATATTACACTGAGTGTCGGCTCACATCCCGTAGGGGTTTGTCTAATCACCCACCGGTGATATAATGCAGTATCATCAAATGTCTCCGCTAGTCTGTCATCTGACTCATTTCGTCCATCACGTCCAGGCTACAGTTTTACATCCTTACAGGTTAACGATGTAGGTAACTCTTCTGCGAAACAAGGCCAGCAAAAACAAAACTTGTATGCTATTTTGAAAGAAAGTGACTTCTACGATTAAGTCCAATCTACGATATTCTCTGAAGTAAAAATTCTCAAACCCTGGTTAACTACAGCGTTCTTGCAATGCAGGGAACGCACTGCTTTCGACTAATCGAAACAAAACAGGCAATGTACGTGTAACGTAACACTGAGGCACGTTCGTGTAACAATTTTTGTCGTGGAAAAGCAATAAGTATTACATATTATGTGTGTGTGTGTATAGTCTTAGTTATCCGGCATGCAAAGCGCATGCGCCGTATTATATTGTCATCTGTGGCGTGTCTGGCTCTACCATATTTTTCCACATTATCTCATAAACGGCACGATTTTCGGAAAAGCTTTGTTGAACATAAAATGTGTGTTTTGATTTTCTGTACAACTTTTGTCTGAAACATTTTTCATTCTAAGAAGAATTCAGACAGATATTATCATAAATGTACATAGGTCTTCATGTAAAGTACCGTTATTGTTGTCAGATTTTAATGAAACCTGAATTTTCTCGTCAGAGTTTGGACAAATACTGAAATATCATGAAAATCCTCCAGTGGGAGGCGAGCTGTTCCATGCGGACGAACGGACGGACAGACAGGCATGACGAGGCTAACAGTCGTTTTTCGCAGTTTTGAGAAGGTGCCTAAAAAAAGGGGGTCGCGAATCCGAATTTAATTCGTGATAAAATGTCCATGTTTTTATCTGTTATCGTGTTCGTTTATCTGGGAACAGATATGTTGCAGCGGGCTGATCTAAACTCGAACTAATCACGACAAATCTCATAAAATTAAATCAGATCCAAACCTCTAAGCCTATAACGTGAAATGAAATGGATAGGAGAGAAGAAAGTACAAAAAAGGAAAGAAAGAAATGAAAATGAAAAATAAATATAATTAATTAAGTTTGCTGTATTTCTACATGTTAATATATCAATAAATCATTAACAACAATAATCAAAACAACAAAATAATAATAATAACAATAACAAAAATATACAAAATGTTTGTACTTGGTTAGATACGAAGCTCGAACAAGAGTGTAAATTTTAGAGCGTTAAATAGAATTTCGGAGAGGACGAAATGAAGTTAAAAAGAACATCTATCATTTTCCTCCACATGTTATTGGGCTTGTATAATGTCGAACAATTCAGTACACACATTTATCTAATCTATGTGCACAAACAAAGCGCTGGCCGTTCCCCAGTAACATCAAAACTAGAACGAAAGTTTGCCAAGATTCTGTCACACATTGTTACATCAGAGGTCGAAACACGACTGAATATGTAACAAATTGGAAGTGCCTGTCATGAAATTCACGTGAGCAACATGTTAAGTCCTCTGAACACAATCTTACCAATGTACAGTGTTCATCCCTTTAGAATTACTTCTGTTTGTACGTAAGGGACAGTCATTGGTCCAGTTGTAAATTTATCTTAATTATGACTCATGGGAAAATCCAGTCTCATCGTATACAGACTCTCCATGCTATCTAATTTAGTGACGTAATATGCGAATTGCCTATACTATCTAACGTAGTATTAACGCAACGTTGAATGCCATAATACAGACGCGAAATTTATTGACACATTATACAGTGTCCATACTACAGACGCGAAATTTATTGACACATTATACAGAGTGTCCATACTACAGACGCGAAATTTATTGACACATTATACAGTGTCCATACTACATACGCGAAATTTATTGACACATTATACAGAGTGTCCATACTACAGACGCGAAATTTATTGACACATTATACAGTGTCCATACTACATACGCGAAATTTATTGACACATTATACAGAGTGTCCATACTACAGACGCGAAATTTATTGACACATTATACAGTGTCCATACTACAGACGCGAAATTTATTGACACATTATACAGTGTCCATACTACATACGCGGAATTTATTGACACATTATACAGAGTGTCCATACTACATACGCGAAATTTATTGACACATTATACAGAGTGTCCCTACTACATACGCGAAATTTATTGACACATTATACAGTGTCCCTACTACATACGCGAAATTTATTGACACATTATACAGAGTGTCCATACTACATATGCGAAATTTATTGACACATTATACAGAGTGTCCTTACTACATATGCGAAATTTATTGACACATTATACAGAGTGTCCTTACTACATATGCGAAATTTATTGACACATTATACAGAGTGTCCATACTACATAGCGAAAATTTATTGACACATTATACAGAGTGTCCATACTACATATGCGAAATTTATTGACACATTATACAGAGTGTCCTACTACATACGCGAAATTTATTGACACATTATACAGTGTCCCTACTACATACGCAAAATTTATTGACACATTATTACAGAGTGTCCATACTACATATGCGAAATTTATTGACACATTATACAGAGTGTCCTTACTACATATCGCGAAATTTTATTGACACATTATACAGAGTGTCCCATACTACATATGCGAAATTTATTGACACATTATACAGAGTGTCCCTACTACATACGCGAAATTTATTGACACATTATTACAGAGTGTCCTTACTACTATGCGAAATTTATTGACACATTATACAGGTGTCCATTACTACATATGCGAAATTTATTGACACATTATACAGAGTGTCCTTACTACATAGCGAAATTTATTGACACATTATACAGAGTGTCCATACTACATAGCGAAATTTATTGACACATTATACAGTGTCCTTACTACATACGCGAAATTTATTGACACATTATACAGAGTGTCCTTACTACATACGCGAAATTTATTGACACATTATACAGTGTCCTACTACATACGCAAAATTTATTGACACATTATACAGAGTGTCCATACTACATAGCGAAATTTATTGACACATTATACGAGTGTCCTACTACATACGCGAAATTTATTGACACATTATACAGGTGTCCATACTACATATGCGAAATTTATTGACTACATTATACAGAGTGTCCTTACTACATACGCGAAATTTATTGACACATTATACAGTGTCCTACTACATACGCGAAATTTATTGACACATTATACAGGTGTCCATACTACATATGCGAATTTATTGACACATTATACAGAGTGTCCTTACTACATAGCGAAATTTATTGACACATTATACAGAGTGTCCTACTACATACGCGAAATTTATTGACACATTATACGAGTGTCCTACTACATACGCGAAATTTATTGACACATTATACAGAGTGTCCTTACTACATACGCGAAATTTATTGACACATTATACAGTGTCCCTACTACATACGCGAAAATTTATTGACACATTATACAGAGTGTCCATACTACATATGCGAAATTTATTGACACATTATACAGAGTGTCCTTACTACATACGCGAAATTTATTGACACATTATACAGAGTGTCCTACTACATACGCGAAATTTATTGACACATTATACAGAGTGTCCTACTACATACGCGAAATTTATTGACACATTATACAGTGTCCTTACTACATACGCAAAATTTATTGACACATTATACAGAGTGTCCTACTACATATGCGAAATTTATTGACACATTATACAGAGTGTCCTTACTACATATGCGAAATTTATTGACACATTATACAGAGTGTCCTTACTACATACGCGAAATTTATTGACACATTATACAGTGTCCATACTACATATGCGAAATTTATTGACACATTATACAGAGTGTCCTTACTACATACGCGAAATTTTATTGACACATTATTACAGATTAACAGGTCCCTACTACATACGCAAATTTATTGACACATTATACAGAGTGTCCTACTACATATGCGAAATTTATTGACACATTATACGGTCCTACTACATACGCGAAATTTATTGACACATTATACAGAGTGTCCATACTAATCGAAATTTATGACACATTATACGTGTCCTACTAATAGCAAATTTATGACACATTATACAGGTGTCCTTACTACATATGCGAAATTTTATTGACACATTATACAGAGTGTCCCTACTACATACGCGAAATTTATTGACACATTATACAGTGTCCCTACTACTATACGCGAAATTTATTGACACATTATACAGAGTGTCCTTACTACATATGCGAAATTTATTGACACATTATACAGAGTGTCCTTACTACATACGCGAAATTTATTGACACATTATACAGAGTGTCCTACTACATATGCGAAATTTATTGACACATTATACAGAGTGTCCATACTACATATGCGAAATTTATTGACACATTATACAGAGTGTCCTACTACATACGCGAAATTTATTGACACATTTATACAGAGTGTCCTTACTACATATCGCGAAATTTATTGACACATTATACAGTGTCCTACTACATACGCAAATTTATTGACACATTATACAGAGTGTCCATACTACATATGCGAAATTTATTGACACATTATACAGGTGTCCTACTACATACGCAAAATTTATTGACACATTATACAGAGTGTCCATACTACATATGCAAAATTTATTGACACATTATACAGAGTGTCCTTACTACATACGCGAAATTTATTGACACATTATACAGTGTCCCTACTACATACGCGAAATTTATTGACACATTATACAGAGTGTCCATACTACATATGCGAAATTTATTGACACATTATACAGAGTGTCCTTACTACATACGCGAAATTTATTGACACATTATACAGTGTCCCTACTACATACGCGAAATTTATTGACACATTATACAGAGTGTCCATACTACATATGCGAAATTTATTGACACATTAGACAGAGTGTCCTTACTACATACCGCAAAATTTGTTGACACATTATACAGTGTCCCTACTACATACGCGAAATTTATTGACACATTATACAGAGTGTCCATACTACATACGCGAAATTTATTGACACATTATACAGAGTGTCCTTACTACATACGCGAAATTTATTGACACATTATACAGTGTCCCTACTACATACGCAAAATTTATTGACACATTATACAGAGTGTCCATACTACATATGCGAAATTTATTGACACATTATACAGAGTGTCCATACTACATACGCGAAATTTATTGACACATTATACAGTGTCCCTACTACATACGCGAAATTTATTGACACATTATACAGAGTGTCCATACTACATATGAGAAATTTATTGACACATTAGACAGAGTGTCCTTACTACATACGCAAAATTTGTTGACACATTATACAGTGTCCCTACTACATACGCGAAATTTATTGACACATTATACAGAGTGTCCATACTACATACGCGAAATTTATTGACACATTATACAGAGTGTCCTTACTACATACGCGAAATTTATTGACACATTATACAGTGTCCCTACTACATACGCAAAATTTATTGACACATTATACAGAGTGTCCATACTACATATGCGAAATTTATTGACACATTATACAGAGTGTCCTTACTACATACGCGAAATTTATTGACACATTATACAGTGTCCCTACTACATACGCAAAATTTATTGACACATTATACAGAGTGTCCATACTACATATGCGAAATTTATTCACACATTATACAGAGTGTCCTTACTACATACGCGAAATTTATTGACACATTATACAGTGTCCCTACTACATACGCAAAATTTATTGACACATTATACAGATTGTCCATACTACATATGCGAAATTTATTCACACATTATACAGAGTGTCCTTAATACATACGCAAAATTTATTGACACATTATACAGTGTCCCTACTACATACGCAAAATTTATTGACACATTATACAGAGTGTCCATACTACATATGCGAAATTTATTGACACATTATACAGAGTGTCCTTACTACATACGCAAAATTCATTGACACAATATAGAGAATGCCCATACTATATAATTTGCATAATAAAATATAGGCATACTGGTGTATTATATGCAAGATATAAATGGTGCGCAACTTAATACAACGCGTAACAGAAACATTATTCCGAATCCAAGGGAAAAATAAGAGCGAATTTCTAAAGAAAATCAGCGGCTAAACCGTTTGTCGTATTTTCATGAAATTCGATATGGCAGTTCTTTATAAAACGATCTCGAGAAGTTTATTGAAAATCGGCTCAGTGACAGCCACACTTTAATTTACGACGCTAATGAATTTCTGCACGTATTTTAAACATTTATTGAGAGGTTTCCATGAAATTCGGTAAGTGCCGTTTCCTGAAAATCGATGCAGTGAAAGACATGCTTTATTTAAAATCGTAAATAAACTTTTTTTTTTGACATTTTTCTTCCGATCTTTAAACAATTGGGTGAAGAATATGTGCACAAAAATTTATTCGGTGATTGCGAATTTCATGAAAATCGGCGCAATGTCAGCCATACATAAGGGCGTAAATTAATTTCTATTCGTACTTCCCATATTTATCGGCCGATTTCGGTGAAATTCGATACGAGAGACGTGCAACTAATGATGTTAAACGTCTGCGAGTGTCGCGAAAATCGGCTCACGGAAGGCCGTGCTTTTCTTATGTGCGTAAACGAAAATACATTAATGCGTACACCGTGAAATCGTACGACATTCTAAAAGTCAGTCTTCTTCAAGCATTCTGCTTAAACATTGACGATGTCAGGACGGAACACATAAACAGGGTATACACAAAATAATGGTGCGGTTTCAATAGTTTTCACTATTGAAACCGCACCATTCTTTTGTGTATACCCTGTACTTGAAGACGTTTCCTGCTTAAGACGAAATTAAATATACATAGCTTCTAAATGCGTTTCCTGCAGCCTGAAATTCTCTGGGTCTCTTAACAATCTGACCTCGACACGGCGCAGCCCATATACAGAAGCTGTTTAGCTAACGCGAAAGTCTGTGTGCTTTTTCACGTTTGTACTGCCTTTTTTTTTTAAATTTATTTATGCAATTACTAATTCATTCTTAAATTATTTAACGAGAGTCTGCGCAGCGTAGGGAAAGACTGAAGGTAGCATAAGCAGAGCGCTGTGGGAAGAATCGTAGATAGAATTGTTGTTGCTTATTTTAAAATCGCCTGAACGAGTACCGAATCGCTACAGGCTGGACGGTCTGGGGATCGGATCCCGGTAGGGGCTGATTTTCTGCACTCGTCCATACTGGCCCTGGGACCCACCAAGCCACCTATACAACGGGTATCGGGTCATTCTCCGGGGATAAAGCGGCCGGAGCGTGGCGTTAACCACCCACCCCTATCTAGCGCCGAGGTTAAAGAAACAATAGAAGTATACCTGTACTCCCCCTCTGTGCTTTTATGGTAAGTTGTAAGGTGAAATTCACCTCAAAGGGTAAGGAGAAATTGAGATAAAAATTCAATCAAAAGACAGACGGTTTATAACACATTATTAATAATGACTGTGACTTGGTTACGGACTAAACTACCGTGAAACCGGGGTTCGATTCTCGGAAGTAACAAGAGATTTTCCATTTTTCAAAGCATCCAGAACTTCTCTGGGGCCCACCAAGTCACCTGTTCAATTGGTACCGTGGGCGCTTTCGCTGGGGCACAGCATCAAGAGGTGTCGTAAGTGGACACTCGTCTCCACTTATTCCTGAAAGTGTTAGGCGCCACCGTACAAACTATATTGGACCGGGATTGGTGCATCCCCTCCATTAAGCGGTAATAATTTTACGAATGTCACGAATATTTCCTCCCACATCCACCCCCGTGCCTCTCACATCGCACATTCAAGGTCACCAGCGTCCATATTACAAGTGTCAATAACACAGTCCATTATCCTGATAGAGGAAAGTGTTGAAACTCGCTCCCTGAAATTATGTCAGATGGGAAAATACTGAAAATTTGTATGTACGTAGGGAAAGGAACTAAAACTTGATAGTCTATTTCAAAACTCAGTTTGATATTACGTCATGGAATACCAAAACGCAGTCGAAATTTAAAAGTATTAAGGGGTAACGATGTCGACCTCGGTGGACTAGTGGTTAGCGTGCTCGCCACTGGACCCAAGTTTCGCGGGTTCGATCCCGACCGAGGTCGGTGGATTTTTAAGGGTGATAAAAATCCGGAGCACCACTTCCTTCGGAGGGGAAGTAAAGCTGTCGGTCCCATGTCGTAGATTTACGGCATGTAAAAGAACCTTACGGGCATGAATAAAAATGTTGCGTAAGCCAAATTGCCTCCATTTCTCGCCAGATGGCTCTGGCGGGCACATCAGGATCGATAGAAACAGTAGCGCGGCCAGTTGACCAGTCACCAACTGCCACGAATGCGCATGACTTAGTAACCTCGAAAAGAGGAGGCAAGAGGAGGCCCAGGCCCATATAGGGCTGTTGAGCCATGGTTATTATTATTATTATTATTATTATTAAGGAGTAATGATAGTGGGGGGACAGAGTAAATGCCGATTACAGTAAGGAAAAGACATTTACACCGACTTCGGGGTCCAACAACCACATAGTGAATGGGGTACAGGGTGCTCTTTTCATGGCGATAAACCGTCCCTAACTTGAAACACACCACTCTCCCCATGTGGCTTCATGGCGTGGTACTTAATTAAGAGCAGGGACGATTTATGTGACTTTCTGCATGAACTTTGTCATAACGATTTGTTGGGTTACTCAGTTTAAGGAGACAGAAAGCGCGCTAAAGCAAGTCAGCATGAGGATAAAGCATTTCGGAAGAAGATGTTGAAGGCGTAAGGTTATCACGTGTGTGGAGTCCTAAGACATCGGACCTTCGCCGCAATTTAAAACTTGGTTTTACCACAATAACTAACCAACTGCATAAACAGTTGAGATTATATGTTTTTGGAATTCAACTGAGACATAAAATCAAAGACAGAGATCAATCGAAAAGAGCAGCACATGCACATTTTACGTCAAATAAAGTTGAATACTTTCTAAGGGCAGTAGGCCGTGCCATGGCTCACGTGGTTAGTCGCCGGCCTCTCACTGCTGAAGCCCGAGTTCGATCCCGGTTCAGTCCATGTGGGATTTCTGGTGGAAAAAATGGCACTGGAACAGGTTTTTCCCCGAGTACTTCGGGTTTCCCCTGTCAATTTCATTCAACCGATGCTCCATTACTTGGAAAAATGAAAAAAACTGATCATCTTTCATCTTCATCACAGGGTTGCACAATAAGCCTTAAGGCTGTGGTACGTCCGTAGCTTCTGCTGCGGGGCCCTCCACCACACACACACACACACACACACACACACACACACACACAAAGGAGTACTTATCCTGTTTAAAGTTTAACATTGAATTAAATTAAACGTCAATTGCAATTCTGTACTATATAACAGAGAATCTGTCTTCATAAATACACAATGCAGTCCCCAATGCAAAATCAGTACGTACTATTTACGGATTAGTGTGAATTTAAACATGCAATGGAAGGACAGTGACAGTGTGTGTGGCAAAATGCCACAGCTGATGGCAAGCACATTGTATCGATCAACTTGTTTACATTATTGAACCCAGTAAACATCCCTGCGACAAACACAGGACACCAGCCCAGTACTGCTCTCTGACTGCAACCAGTCGGCGGCCGGATTGGCTAGTAGTGGAATATTTACTTTAAAAAAGTCCCCCCAAAAAATTTCGTCTCAGACAGAGGCACGTCCCCCCAAAAGTGAACCAACGGAGGGATGGGCCGTGCCATGGCTCAGGCGGTTAGTCGCCGACCTTCCACTGCGGAGGCCCGGGTTCGATCCCGGGTCAGTCTATGTGGGATTTTTTGGTGGACAAAGTGGCACTGGGACAGGTTTTTCTCCGAGTTGTCGGTTTTCCCCTGTCAATTTCATTCCACTGGTGCTCCATTAATTGTAAAACTTGGTAAAAAAAAACTGCTCATCTTCATCACAGGGTTGCACAAAAAGCTTTAAGGCTGGGTGCGTCCGTAGCATCTGCTGCGGGGCCCTTAATCATGTAAAAAAAACCGCAGGGATGCAGAAGTTTTCCAAAAACCTAGCAGCCACCTCAAAATTCTAGGCGCCGGAAGGGTAACATGACGCAAGCTCCATACTAAGAACCCAAAATTATTAGGGGCCACTGTACACAATTTAGTTGCTATGTCAAACTGGCGCCGGGGATTTGTGCACTAACTAACTAACTAACTAACTAACTAACTGACTAACCAACTAACTAACTAACCAACCAACTAACTAACTAACCAACTAACTAACTGACTAACCAACCAACTAACTAACTAACCAACCAACTAACTAACCAACCAACCAACTAACTAACTGACTAACCAACTAACTAACCAACCAACTAACTAACTAACCAACCAACTAACTAACTAACTAACTAACTAACTCCACGTAGCACAGTCCTTCCTGAGAAGCTAACAGGTCGTCAGCTAGTCAAGAAATTCCCCGCGTTTTGTGGAAACCGAAGGTTCATTACCGCACTCACAAGAGCCCGCCACCTGTCCGTATCCTGAGCTCCTCCCTGCACTAAGGGATTCAAAGTCGAAACAAGACACCAGATTACTCTATATAACGCGGGTATGTTCGTAATTATATAAATACCTAACGATATGAAACAATATTTGGCAAACTTTACGTTACTTAATTATATATATGTTATGCAGACAAATGTATACATTTGTCTGCATAACATATATATAATTAAAAATGTACGGTACAAGTAACGTAAAGTTTACCATAGCCAGACAGGCAAAAGAAGTTTATCAATACAAAAACATCAAAGAGAAATTACATAGAACTAATGCAGCTATTTGGTATAACAAATCATGCCGACAACTACAACTCACACCCAAATACATTGCAATAAAAGAACTGTGTACATTTGTCTGCATAAGACATATATATATATAATATTTGGCAGTTGTATAAAACGTAGTGGCCTTCGCAATATGGAAGGCGATCAGGTGCTAGCCGCGTGTAATTTACCGTTCCTTATAGATACTTAGAATCTGAGCACAGCTGGTTATTTTGACTGAAAGTCAGACCAAATTTAGTTCCTGTACACACACACACACACACACACACACACACACACACAGATATATATATACAGGGTAAACACAAAAGAATGGTGCGGTTTCCATACAAAATACATGGTGAACCGCACAATTGTTTTGTGTATACCCTGTATATATTATTAGAGCGATATAGTTAAGGAGGACGAGATGGGCCGGGCATGTGGCATGTATGGGGGAGAAGTGCATACAGTGTATTGGTGGGGAAAACTGAAGGGAAGTGGTCATTTGGAAGAACTAGGTGTAGGTGGAAAAATAATACTATTAGAGTGGATATTTAAGAAATAGTATGCGACAGCGAGTATTGGATTCGTATGGTTCAGGATAGAGACAGGTGGCGGTCTCTTGTGAAGATGGCAACAAGCTTTCGGGTTGCAAAAACTGTGGGCGAATTCTTGACAGAAGACCTCTCGGCTTCGGAAGGAGAATTCTTTACGTAGGGCGTTAATTACTTAATTACTTTAGATCCAGCTGTCTGTAGTATAAGTGGGCCGCGATAGCTCAGACGGTATAGCGACTCGCTACGAGCTGGACGGTCAGGGGATCGAATCCCGGTGGCAGGTAAGATTTTCTGCACCCGTCTAGACCGGTTCTAGGGCCCACCCAGCCTCCAGTAAAATGGGTACGAAGTCTCTTTCCCGGAGGTAAAGCGGCCGGAACGTGGAGTTGACCACCCACACCATCTAGCTCCGAGGTTAAAGAAAGAGCAGATATATATTTCTAATCCCCCTCTGGGCCTTCGTGGCCTGTTCTAGGGTGAAATTTACCTTTCACCTGTCTTTAGCATAATCGCACTGCGAGTCTAATTTCATAAAGCACTTCGTTAAGTATCGTTACTCTATTAAGAACTTAATCTTCTATGTAAGGCAGTAGGTCAGTTTAGTTGTATTCTGTATTCTGTACCTCGGAATGTGACATCTCCTAAGCGTATACAAAGCGCTCGCGGTCATAGCGGCCGACACAAAGGTATGTGTCTGTGTCGTCTGTAGCAGCATGGTGTACAGACTTGGGTAAAGGCAAACATACACAGTCGAAATCGGTTATAACGTAATGAAGAGGACTGAATATTTTGTGTCCTTATAAACGAGTGATGTTCTAACCGAGTAGTGTAATTTGTTATAGTCAGACCAACCAATGCAGAATAATTACTAACAAAGTCTATTTTGCAACCCCTACATATGTTTCGGGAACCAAGTTGCCATCCTCAGGGGGCACACCGAAGAATGCCTTGAATGATTGTGATTCTTTGATGTGCCCCCTGAGGATGGCAACTTGGTTGCCGAAACATATGTAGGGGTTGAAAAATATACTTTGTTAGAAATTATTGTGCATTGGTTGGACTTAAACTTACGACAGAAAGTACAATACGTATAATATAAAATTCGAGTAGTGTAATGTTATGGTTAACAGTGATGAATTAATTGGTACCACAGAATATCTGACGTTATAGGCGAGGTGTCGCATAAACCGATGTCCTTATAACCGGGATTCGACTGTATATAGTTGTTTCAGTGCTTAATGAAGCGCCACGCAACGCAGATCTATGGGGAATTGGATGTACAGTTCCAAAGCACTCTTAACCTCGGTACAGACGAATGTGAGGTGCCAGCTTCACACTCCGACAGCGTTATCCCCAAAGAGAGATCCCCATTTCCCCATTGCATCTGTGACTAGTTGGACTGTAGATCCGGTCTGGATGCGGCGGCCTACAGAAAAATCAATTCTCCTGCCGAGGATCGACGCCCGGTCATCCACCCCATAGCGGATCATTAAGCTGGAAGTAATTTGAGCAGCTGTTAGGGAGAGAAGATGTTTGGGGATAGGGGTAGGAGGGCATAAATTGTGAAGATGGTTACTGTGTGACGCATTCCAACAGTCTTATAATGCTGCATATCTACTGTGTGTTTCTAACGGGCCCGCCAAAGCAGGGACCCTCTCCGTCCTTTCCACCTGAAGAAGGTTACAGTTTCAGTCTCCTAAACGTTGTCGTGTAAATAAACAGCAAACGTGTCATGGTGGACACGCCCAGACTCCTGGCATTAGCAAAAAGTACGTACTAGGTACGCCCAGAAAGTAATGCAACACATTTTTTTTCTCATTCACAATTGATTTTATCAAAACTTCAAATATGTCACATCATTACATGAATCTTTGGCTACCTGACCCTATTTTTCGACATAGTCTCCTTCTAAATCTTTGGCCTTACGCCACCGAGATGCGAGAGCATGTATGCCTTCGCGGTACCAAAAGTCTGTCGCCATGATCTTGCCGGCTGAGGGAACTGCTTTAAACTTTTTCTTCCGAGGAGAGGTCGTGTGATGCCACTCCATGGATTGCCTTTTCGTCTCGGGCTCGAAGTGATGAATCCATGTCTCATCACCCGTGACAATGGTGGACAAGAAATCGTCACCCTCAACCTCGTAACGTTGCTTGTGCTCTTCGGTTAGGTTTTGAGGGACCCATCGGGCACAGACCTTTGAATATCCTAACTGGTGAATGATTTTGTCGACGCTTCCCTTACCAATACCGAGTACAGCGGCCAGTTCCCTGGTTGTGATTCTCCGATCGTCTCGAATAAGACTGTCGGCTCGTTGCACTGTTGCAGGCGTCACAGCTGTTGATGGGCGGCCCGAGCGCGGGAGATCAGACAGAGTGCCCCGTCCTTGTTCTGATAACGCCAATCGCTTCGCCCAACGGCTGACGGTGCTTTTATCCACTGCCATGTCTCCATAGACCTTTCTTAAGCGCCTGTGAATTGATTCACTCGTTTCGTTTTCTGCCAAAAGAAACTCAATTACTGCTCTCTGTTTAGAACGCACGTCACTTGCAGACTCCATTTTGAAAGCTCACTACTGCGCTGCTATCCAGCGGGAAACATTGCACCTATGTGCATAAACGCGGGACACTTTAAAGATACAGCACGCAAAATATCATTTTTATCCAACAAAATTGGGCCGAGAAAAAAAATGCGTTGCATTACTTTCTGGGCGCACCTAGTACATATGTCTATCACGTTACGTAGAGGCAAAGACTTCATATTGCCCTTAAGGCTCACCCAATTAGGCAGCACTGCAGTACAACGGCAGTACCAAAACATTATATGTATAAACGATATGAGAAATGATCCTCACCGTGACTCCCTCGAAACTGGTGTTGCCAAGCGCTTCCAGAAACAAACATTCCCATAACGGATCACGGTACCGGAAGTCTACTACCGTCTGATTCTTCCGGATGTGACGTATGCGATGAGCCACGTGTTGAATGGCCAATGCCACAGTCCATATACCGTCGTACGTATATCCGTGGAATCGGGAATATTCGGACCCACGGCGAGAGTCGTACTCCAGCCGGTACTCGTCAGCAGTCTGAAACAAATAACTCAAACTTGTCATTAGCAATGCAAAAAATAACTGAAACTTGTCAGCAGTATGCAATAAATAACTCAAACTTGTCAGCAGTATGCAATAAATAACTCAAACCCCTCATCAGTATGCAGCAAATAATTGAAGCTCATCAGCAGGGTTAAAAAGTAACTCAAACTCCTCATCAGTATGCAGCAAATAACTGAAGCTCATAAGCAGGGTTAAAAAGTAACTCAAACTCCTCATCAGTTTGCAGCAAATAACTGAAGCTCATCAGCAGGGTTAAAAATTAACTCAACTCCTCATCAGTATGCAGCAAATAACTGAAGCTCATCGGCAGGGTTAAAAATTAACTCAACTCCTCATCAGTATGCAGCAAATAACTGAAGCTCATCAGCAGGGTTAAAAAGTAACTCAAACTCCTCATCAGTATGCAGCAAATAACTGAAGCTCATCGGCAGGGTTAAAAATTAACTCAACTCCTCATCAGTATGCAGCAAATAACTGAAGCTCATCAGCAGGGTTAAAAAGTAACTCAAACTCCTCATCAGTATGCAGCAAATAACTGAAGCTCATCAGCAGGGTTAAAAACTAACTCAAACTCCTCATCAGTATGCAGCAAATAACTGAAGCTCATCAGCAGGGTTAAAATGTAACTCAAAATCGTCAGAAGTTTGCAGCAAATAACTCAAGCTCATCAGACGTCAGCAAAACGTAACTCAAACTCTTCAGCAGAGTGCAAAAAATAACTCCAAATCCTTAGCAGCATGCAAAAAAGGACTCAATTCATTAGCAGTATGCAGGAAGTAACTCGAACTCATCAGCAGTTTGCAACAAATAAACGAAACTCTTGATCCGTAAGCATTAAATAAACCAGACTCACCAAAAGTTTGCGGTAGTGTATAATAGATCTGCAATATTATGACGTACCTTGTAAGATGTAATTTATCAGAAGTATGGAAGCCCTTCACAATCCATATAAACGTTACACTACTAGCTAGGAGTCTCTAAATGCGTTACGGCAATATTCAACAATTACAAAGATTGCACGAAATCACTCCGAAGTCTATCCTGTAGGATGCAATACGTCAGCAATGTGTAGTAAGACAAGGGCTGCTATTACCTCTCAGGCAAAAGAAAAATTTAATTTGTAATGAAAATGTTCACAACATTAATTAGTTATAAGTCAACACTGCAAACATGTCACGTTCAAAATATAAGCGTGGGATCGAACCCAATCCTCTGGCAATGTGGCATAAAATGGGCGCCCGTGACAAGATATTCTGATGTTGATAATGACGAAAAATGAATGTGCAGCAATAAAGATAAAATAACGGATAACTGGGGAGGGAGAAACAGAAGTAATAGGAGAGAAACAAACCCAGTTGCCTATGTTTACTCAAGAGAACAGCTATGACCTTGGTCGATGTGGCGGAAGGGGAAAAAGAGAGTTACATATTTATGACCAATAATCGATGTATTCCAGTTAAAAATATATTAGACTCACATACGGCCGTGTTAAAAATCTACATTTTGCAGTCAGGGAGACTTAAGTTTAGGACAGAACTTGTACGTTTTCTCCAGATGGTTAACCCGCAGATATATGAGGCATCTACCCTTGCTGTCAATTTCGAAGCTGTTCTTTTTTGGTAAGGAAGAAGAGCTACCCTGGGATTGAACCCAAACCTCCGCGGTGAAATACGGCACGACCAAAGTGAAGGAAGGTTTCTATCAATATCACGTCCACCATGTCGTAACATCATCAACTGAAGAACCGTCTTATATAATAGCTTTTATTTTAACCAACATATGCACTACACCTTGTCGTCATATATACCCCTACATATGTTTCGACTACTTATTAGTCATCATCAGGGGGATCAAAGTATATAGACACAGACTACACATCCACTATAATAGTTGGTTCACATTCAATGTTAAAATAAGCAAAAATACTACATGTTTTTATAGTGAACATAGTTCATCTTATTTTAACATTGAATGTGAACCAACTATTATAGTGGATGTGTAGTCTGTTGTTTATATACTTTGATCCCCCTGATGATGACTAATAAGTAGTCGAAACATATGTAGGGGTATATATGACGACAAAGGTGTAGTGCATATGTTGGTTAAAATAAAAGCTATTATATAAGACAGAATGCACGGTGAATATAATGTGAAATTTGAAGAAACGTCATTTTAAATATTAAATACATAGACTAATGTGCAAACCGGGGACTGTGTCTGATTTCTTTCATCGGAGTGTTTAGGTGAATGGGATGAAAGGGCTTCCTTCTATGATCACTTGACATGGTGATCTTGTTATTGGGAAGACAAGATAAAGCGAAGAGTGGATTCATTTTTATCCATTTCCGGCAAATAAACGTTCTCTCCCTTTCAACTCCCCCCCCCCCCCTCCCATTTTCCAGACTGGCGCTCTTTTATTATAGTACTGGTAGTAATTCTCAGATGGCGCTAGACTCAGCGATTTTCCATCGTTTCATTCTCAGCAATATAAGAACAAGATGACATCGGGCTTCTCCGGGCTCAAATGTCAGAGCAGGCAGGAAGTGCCACGTGTCATGGAGTCTGGCTTCTGTCTGTTATACTAAGACAGTGTTGAGTTACAGTGATGCCAACCGTTGCACTGGGATCTTTTCGTATCCCTGTTATTAAATTAATAGTTCTTCATTAACGCTGTAATTATCGTGTCAATCACATTCGAGTCGTACGTGGCAAATTCTCGATTCGATAAACAGACAGGGAACAGACTATCAGATCTCAGGTTATTCGTGGTTTTACTCAACCCTCTAGCCCGCGAGCTGTGCCTTCACACTCGACTCAGAGGCTAGGGGAGCCTCAAGTAGTTGCTACAATAGGGTATGTTGTAGTACAGGGGTGCAAATATCCAGGGTGCGTGATCGCCCGGGCGACACAGTTTCGTACGGTGGCGCCTAATATTTTCAGCATAATTACGGCAGTTTTTCCTCCCTTACTTAACAAAATAAGTATGAGTTAACATGCATCTAGAAGAAATAGTCAGATGACAGTGAGGTTTACAAGCAAGAGCAGAATTTTTGATCCTCAGTATGCAATCTGCTTCACATCACCATTCTGGCTCCAAAAATTTGGAGGTGGCGCTAATATTTTTGGAAAATTTGTCCTGTAATAGTATTATAAAAGGAAGAGTAAACATCTGACCAACTAATTGTGCGTGCTGATAACAATGAAACAATTAATGGATTTTCACGAAGCCAAGAAAAGATTGAGAAAGCTGAGTTTTTTATGTTATTCACAGCGTGAAAATGCTTGTAATCAACACATCAACAAACTCATGCACTCAAAAAATACATTTAGAAAAAGGTATAAAACTCCTACATGTTTCGGCACCGGGGTAACATCATCAGGGAGTTATTCAGAACAAAGGAGTAAGAAGGCCAACAGCTAATCTAGGTATTGTGTCTGCCTTCTTAATAGGATTAAAATATTTAAAAATATTACAATTAAAATTAAATTAAAATTAAATTAAAATTACAATTAAAATTATTAAAACATAAAAATTCTAAAATATACAAATTTAGTAATCACAATTTTTTTTTTCAATGGCTAAACAGCCCCTTGGGGGGCCTAGGCCGTCTCATTTTTTCGACGCTTCACGATCACACACTTTAGACACACCACACTCGGTAGGACTCCTCTGGACGAGTGATCAGCTCGTCGCAGAGACCTCTACCTGACAACACACAACACTCACAACAGACAGACATTCATACCCTAGGTGGGATTCGAACCCGCAATCCCAGTAAGTGAGCGGCCGCAGACCCACGCCTTAGACCGCGCGGCCACTGGGATCGGCAATCATAAATTATTTTTTTATGGCTCGACAGCCTTATATGTGCCTGGGCCTCCTCGTTTCGTCGAGGTTTCATGGTCACACACATTTGAGACACACCACAGTCGGTAGGACTCCTCTGGACGAGTGATCAGCCCGTCGCAGAGACCTCTACCTGACAACACAACACTCACAACAGACAGACATCCATGCCCCCGGTGGGATTCGAACCCGCAATCCCAGTAAGTGAGCGGCCGCAGACCCACGCCTTAGACCGCACGGCCACTGGGATCGGCTAATCATAAAATTACAACGTTGCAAATTTAAAACTTTTAAAGTAAGCCGTTCCAGTTACAAGTTCCCAGCTGTTTACACTCTGTATTGTGCATCTATACAAATATCTGTCCCGGTCTTATGTGATCCGAAGGGATCTCGTGCTGATAGAGCGTGTGAAGTGTGTCGTGTCGGGCGTTTTGGTATAGTGAATTGTAATATTTTTAAATATTTTAATCATATCAAGAAGGCAGACACAATACCTAGATTAGCTGTTGGTCTTGTTACTCCTTTGTTCTGAATAACACCCTGATGATGGCACCCCGGAGCCGAAACATGTAGGAGTTTTTTACTTGCTTCTGGCTGTATTTTATTAAGCGCATGAGTTAGTTGCTGTATTAGATAATAATAATAAAAACCTGAGGTTTATCTAACGTGAAGAGTCGCGTTATTTAAGACAAGTGTTGCCAACAGACTAAACAGCCGCATAAAAGTTTCATTTTAAGTGAATCTGCGATAGATTTCCAAACACAGTGTAAGCGCACAGAACGATGCTAACATTGTCAGTTTCAATAGCAAGTTAATTGCGTACGTTAGCCAAATTAAGGCTGACATAGGTGGTATTATTATTATTATGATTATTATTATTAGTTTGTTGGAATATGACGCCATGTTGATTAGTGATTAGTCACTGACGCTTCAGAAGAGCTTTTTTCTTCCATACTGAGGGTAATCCAAAAAGATACTCTGAAGATGGAGGCAGAAATCTTCCCCGAAACGTCGGTAACAACTTATAAATCAACAGAGCGCCACATGCCAAAAAAAGACAATCTCCATCAAAAATCAGTGAGCACGTAAAATCACACGTAAGGCTGTGTGGCAGGGATAGGCAAGGAACCGGAAGGTATGGCGGCCCTTAGACGATCAATGTTCCGTAATAAGCGATATGCTGTGTGGGATTGTTTTAAAATTGCCCATTATTGCATTCTTTAGAGCAATGTGTTCAAGTTATTGCACCAGCTAAATGCACGTTATAGTTTACACATGAGTGTTCTTTTATTTTAATTTTTCCATAATTAAGTGTTAACTGATTTATCCTACAGATATTATTGAACCAAATCGCTACATTGTTTTTCAGCAAATCTGTTTGGCGTTTTTGAAGTTATTAATCATCCTTTCTTGTTGAGCATCAATATATATATATATATTTTTTTTGTATGGCTCGACAGCCCTACATGGGCCTGGGCCTCCTCATTTCGAAGTTTCATGGTCACACACATTTGAGATACACCACAGTCGGTAGGACTCCTCTGGACGAGTGATCAGCTCGTCCTACAGACCTCTACCTGACAACACACAACACTCACAACAGACAGACATCCATGCCCCCGGTGGGATTTTTTTTGCCTGTCCGAGGTTTTTTCCCCTTTGATCCATTTTTGTACTGTTTAAATCCTTTCGTCCTTCATGTCACTTTACGTTCCATGCTACCGTCCTTACAACAAACACAACACAAACATCCATGCCCTCGGTGGGATTTTTTTTTTTGCCTGTCCGGGGTTTTTCCCCTTTGATCCATTTTTGTACTGTTTAAATCCTTTCGTCCTTCATGTCACTTTACGTTCCATACTACCGTCCTTACAACAAACACAACACAAACATCCATGCCCTCGGTGGGATTTTTTTTTTGCCTGTCCGGGGTTTTTCCCCTTTGATCCATTTTGTACTGTTTAAATCCTTTCGTCCTTCATGTCACTTTACGTTCCATACTACCGTCCTTACAACAAACACAACACAAACATCCATGCCCTCGGTGGGATTTTTTTTTTTGCCTGTCCGGGGTTTTTTCCCCTTTGATCCATTTTTGTACTGTTTAAATCCTTTCGTCCTTCATGTCACTTTACGTTCCATGCTACCGTCCTTACAACAAACACAACACAAACATCCATGCCCTCGGTGGGATTTTTTTTTTGCCTGTCCAGGGTTTTTCCCCTTTGATCCATTTTTGTACTGTTTAAATCCTTTAGTCCTTCATGTCACTTTACGTTCCATATTACCGTCCTTACGACAAACACAACACAAACATCCATGCCCTCGGTGGGATTTTTTTTTTTGCCTGTCCGGGGTTTTTCCCCTTTGATCCATTTTTGTACTGTTTAAATCCTTTCGTCCTTCATGTCACTTTACGTTCCATACTACCGTCCTTACAACAAACACAACACAAACATCCATGCCCCCGGTGGGATTTTTTTTTTTGGCCTGTCCGGGGTTTTTTCCCCTTTGATCCATTTTTGTACTGTTTAAATCCTTTCGTCCTTCATGTCACTTTACGTTCCATGCTACCGTCCTTACAACAAACACAACACAAACATCCATGCCCCCGGTGGGATTCGAACCCACGATCCTAGTAAGCGAGCGGCCGCAGACCCACGCCTTAGACCGCGCGGCCACTGGGATCGGCGAGCATCAATACTATGTAACCTATAAAGCGCATTTAGTTGGTACAATAAATTGAACACATTGGGATTAATTGATAAATCAAGAAGACCAAATAAACAAAATAGAAATATCAATAAAGATAGAGGCCCAAAATATGCGTACTAATACAAGACGAGATTACGAACACACACTAACTGGTGTGCACATTCAATTTTGTGCATATTCATGTAAACAAACCTGTTTGTTAATAAAAAAATTAATGATCCCTAATTCAAAAAATTATTGGCTGTATTACCTGTTTCTTTAACTGGTAATTGGACTTATACTGTTCTTGTTCCTGGCGCGTGTTATATATATATATATATATATATACATCTGAGGGTTGATCTGGGTTAAGCCCTAGGGGGAACGTATAAAATTGATACCGAAATTTCCCGGTACGAAAAGTTTTCTTTTTGTCCAGCGGTTCAGCAGTTACTTCTATAATACTTTTATATACGACGTATTCAGCAAAGTACACCTTCCTTCCGTTCCATGTAGCGGAGTGGAGAGGGAACTTCCTGCAGTAAAGATAACAATGAGATCGGGCGCCCAAACACACACACACACACACACACAGATATCCACCATTATCTTCTTTCAAAGCTCATTGTCCATGAGAATGAATTGCAGTCAACTTTACACAGTACTAATCATAACTGTAAAATAAAAGAGAAAAATAAATGTTATTACGGTAAATTTTTACACAGAAAGTTGGTATTATGGCAGTGAGCAGGCAGAATCACCAATAGCCTGACTGTAAGAACGCGACTCTGGATGCGATTAGAGGAACATGTGACAGTCTAAATACAGGGTGATTCAAGAAGAATGTTAAATACTTCCGGAAAGTAACTATTGCTTTAAGGCGAGGAGTGTCTGTAATCCCTCATGTGTTACTCGAACAATTGTGTTAATTAAACACAGACGTAATACTGTGTATGGTAACGGGAACGTCACGTGTTATCAGAAGCGTATTCCGATATAACATAAGGAAAACTTACACAAAAAGCGTCGGGATACGACAGCTCTGATATTCCAGTCAGCAGCAATCAGATGATAGGACAGCTCTGATATTCCAGTCAGCAGCGATCAGATGATAGGACAGCTCTGATATTCAAGTCAGCAGCAATCAAATGATAGGACAGCTCTGATATTCCAGTCAGCAGCAATCAGATGATATGACAGTTCTGATATTCCAGTCAGCAGCAATCAGATGATAGGACAGTTCTGATATTCCAGTCAGCAGCAATCAGATGATAGGATAGCTCTGATATTCCAGTCAGCAGCAATCAGATGATAGGACAGCACTGATATTCCAGTCAGCAGCAATCAGATGATAGGACAGCTCTGATATTCCAGTCAGCAGCAATCAGATGATAGGACAGCTCTGATATTCCAGTCAGCAGCAATCGGATGATAGGACAGTTCTGATATTCCAGTCAGCAGCAATCAGATGATAGGACAGCTCTGATATTCCAGTCAGCAGCAATCAGATGATAGGACAGCTCTGATATTCCAGTCAGCAGCAATCAGATGATAGGACAGTTCTGATATTCCAGTCAGCAGCAATCAGATGATAGGGCAGCTCTGATATTCCAGTCAGCAGCAATCAGATGATAGGACAGCTCTGATATTCCAGTCAGCAGCAATCAGATGATAGGACAGCTCTGATATTCCAGTCAGCAGCAATCAGATGATAGGACAGCTCTGATATTCCAGTCAGCAGCAATCAGATGATAGGACAGCTCTGATATTCCAGTCAGCAGCAATCAGCTGAGTCTCTCTCCATTCGGTTTACTGACACATTACAGAGGGTTGGCTTAGCGGTACAGCGTCTGCATTGTTTTCGAGTGACAGTAGATTCGATCCTCACCACGAAAAGCGGCTTTGCTATCCTGATTGGAGTGTTAATGACTTCCGTCAGTCATCAAAACGATTCACAATCCACCTTTCAATAAATATCACCGTCATTATCCCAACGTTTAATTTGGCACTACACATTCCCTGCAGTTGATACAGCATCTTCAAATCTACACACTACACATTTAAGCATTCACCTCCATCTAGTGTCAAAGTTAAGAATGAGTGGAGCTATAACTCCACTACCCTATATGCTCTCATGGAATGTGTAGGAAAAACTTTTCTTCACTACACATTTAAGGCAAAGGGAGCATTAGGTTTCTTCGTATCCAATTCAAACGGGATAGCGACTGGCTATGGGATGGACGGTCCGGGGATCGAATCACGGCAGGGTTAAGAGATTTTCTCTTCTCCAAAACCGCTTAGATTATGGGGCCCACCCAGCCTCCTATGTAGTGGGTATGGGGTTCTTTCCTGGGGAATAAAGCGACCAGGGGGTTAAGTTAACCACTCACCACCATCTACTGTCGAGGTTAAGAATCAGTGGAGCTATACCTTTACTCCTGCTCTATGCCTCAATGGCGTGGACAGAACAAATGTTCCTCTATAAGAGAAAAAACATTAATTTTTCTGAACTTATATCACTCTTGCATGAATTCATATCGGCGTCATTCCGCCCCTGTGCCGGACGCCAGTAGACGTCTCTTCTCACAACCATATCCAAAGTGGCTCTGGGACCTGCAGAGATACACTGCAGAGCGCACTGGAGACTCAATTCCGGCGGACAGCCCGAGCGTGAAACACGGCACACGGTTCCATCACACAGAGGTCTGGTTTACGTGGACATTTACATCCACGCCACCTTTACGCCTTCATGACGTAGCGTTTAAAAACACAGAGCTAACATTAGCATCGCTCTATAAATATCTTAATTTTTCTAAAAGTAATGCTTAAAGAGCAAACAGCAAAATATTTTTATTTCTTATTGTCGGCCACCACTAACTTGACACAGGTCAGATTTCAGCGAATCCTTCACAGAAGAATGACGCAGATATATTCCGCCTAAACACAACTTTATTCCCACAAATTAAAATTAAAACAGCTACATGTTTCGGCTAGCTAGGTAGCCACCATGAGGCTGAATGCGAAGAACGTAAAATGGAATATTTACAGCTGCAATGACTGATTTCAGATCTCAAATTTAGAACAGTGTTGTTATATAAAATACATAAACAAGTAAAAAAATTATTCGCAATTTCAGAAATAATGAGAGGTAAATTTAAATTTGTAACATCATATTATTCCTCAAGCTGCCTATAATTGTTTACAGATTTATATATTTATACAACATTCCTGTTGTAAATTTTAGATCTCAAATCAGTAATTGTAGCTGTAAATATTCCCTTCATATGTTCTTCATATTCAGCCTGATAATGGCTACCTAGCTAGCCGAAACGTGTAGCTGCTTTTAATTTTAATTTTTAAGAATTAAACTGTGTTTAGACGGAACATATCTGCATCATTCTTGTGGTATTATAAACACAACGGGAATGAATTACCTTAAAAATCCTTCACAAAATGAAATATCCCAAAAAATGTGTCTTAAATATCTAAATATGATCTAAAACTTCACACTTAAAATGGACGACCTAATTAAATACTCATAACTGAGAAAAAAAGAATAATTTGCACTAGAATAATTCCAATATTTCCTGACCTTTGAACTGTAAGAAGAGATGCTATTCTTATGTGAACACGACTTCCAAGTAATTCTGAATTCTACGTAAGGACAGTTCAGAAGTTCTTCACAACCATCACTAGAAACTGTAGAAACGAGAAACAAAAGACATTTACAGACGAGATGCATAGAGTTTGGAAGGAAACAGACGAGAATCCCAGGGGACATGAGACACACGAGAATTTGAATGAGATTTTATACACGAAACCCATCAGAAGGCAAGCACAGGTGTAGTTTATCTTGCAATATTGCTCTGTTTCGTAACGTGAGTTCACATTACGGGGAAATAGATAGGGTTTTATGCGTCCTACAAACAGCGTAAACCATTTCTAAAACACATTCAGAGTTAGGCCTACAGGGGCTCAGTGTATTTTACGAGGTACAAATTTTTTTGAGACGTCTTCTCAGTGAATTAATCTTTATAAGACACGCACTGAGAGCACTCTTCTCTGACCTACCGCGGATGCCCGAATCCGCGGATAGTAGCGAACCCTATATATATATAAGTCGTTTTTCGTTTACATACATACCTATGATAAAGAGTAATTGATAAATTACGCACAATAAAACATTACCGATATTAAATAATAATAAAATAATTGTACATTATTATACTTGTGGATGCGAGTAAAGCGGGCCAGCGTGGGTACAGAGGACAAAGAGAGATGAGTCATGTACTGAGCATGAAGGGGCGGGCAGGTTGCACCGCGTTACACAGAATGGAGCGCAATCTGAAACTTATGAATCGTTTATTTCTGGAATTTTCCATTTAATATTTTCGGGCGGTAAACCGCGGATAACTGAAACCGCGGATACCGAATCCGCGGATGCGGGGGTTCTACTGTATATTTAAAACTCTTTGAAATTTCCACGAGTTAATTTAATAGTGCCCACCATATTCACAGATTCCACAGATAGATAGCCATTTTGCTGATCCACTATTATACAGAGTATACACAAAAGAATAATGCGGTTTACTATGTATTTAGTATGGAAACCGCACCATTCTTTTGTGTACACCCTGTATATTATAGCCATCGAGAGATACTTGAAACCACGACTTCATTGCAAATGTACAAATGTAACTTTCTCTTGCAAAGTTCGATACTGCAATACCGAACGAAGCATAACCACCTGCGAACAGTAAAGAAATTTCTTAGTGCACAAACCGTGAGAAATTCGCGAGTATCTGAGCTGCTCTTAGTTCAAAATAATCAGTCAGGTGATCAGAGTTAAGGCAGTTTTTTCTTTCAATGGCTCGACAGCCCCTTGGGGGGCCTAGGCCGCCTCATTTTTCGAGGCTTCACGATCACACTCAAGACATATCACACTCGGTAGGACTCCTCTGGACGAGGGACCAGCTCGTCGCAGAGACCTCTACCTGACAACACACAACACTCACAAGAGACAGACATCCATGCCCCCGGTGGGATTCGAACCCACAATCCTAAGATAGTTTAGTCCCGTAAATAAAGACTTGTCTCTCAAGTGTCTGTCCGTGACAGATATTCAAAGAGATAAAGAGGCACTGGAACTGAAACCCATGCCAGTTTACCAGGGTTTTCTGATGTTACATTTCTCACAGTGAAATAAGGCGAGACACATGTGTTTAACACAAAATTTGTGAATGTATTTATAACGTGTCAACAAATGCATTTCGCACATGACACGTCCAAATACTTCGCGCCGCCAAAATGTCATTTCACTTCAAAAGCGACGAACACAATATCTTCCGAATACCTCTACCAACATACAAAACTTCAATACCCTACAAATGAATGCTCTGACAGCAAGAGTGCATTGATGTCAGGTTGGTATGGTAGATGACAGAGAGTCAAAAGGGTCAACGCTAGGCAGCGTTCCAACGGGAACTATTCATGACGAGATACGCGGAAATCGTAAATTAGAATTTATGGAATCGGAGCCCTAATTGCATTACGTGGTGGACATACACATACACATAGTGCCTGAACGTATACAGGGCCGAATGTCCATACGTCCTCTTAATGCATCAGTACCCTCGCTGAAAAAAAAAAGGCTTTTCGATAACACGAGTTTACTCGTTTATTTACCATTTCTAAATCAACTGCATACGTTGTGTCTGATTAAAGGCAAAAGATAATTACGAATTTTGTGTAGAAGGTATATGGTGTAATTTGCTAATGACTACTCTTTAAGGTACCATCTAGGTGTGCTCCGCAGATCCCAGGGGATCCGTGGATACATTTCTGTAATGGCTGATTTGATGTTGACTTATTTTTTTAAATTAAGGAATAATGTTTTGTTAAAAATAATCGCAAACTTCTTTAATTGGCGATATGTTAATTTCGTATGACCGTTAGAGTATCTAATTAAGAAACTTACCGTACCCACGAAGCGAGCGACAATCATTTTAATTAAGCCCAAGTCATGCAATGCATTGCACTGTTACGTGTGCTACAGGTATGTATTTGTAGCCATCTAAAATCAGTTCTGAGATACAAATTTTCAATTTTGGATACCTATCACCCGGATATTATATTTACATGAGGAAGGATGTGAGGATCCGTGGTTATTTTTCGAAGCCAAAAGGTAACCGCGAGTAAAAGGGTTTGGGCACCACTGATCTAGGGGAAACGCCTTCAAAGACCGAGAAAAACCATGACAGATGCGAGTCATAGAGGCCCTCCGAACCGTACCTGGAGAACGTAAGTACGTTCTGAAGCCGATAAGGAACGTTACAGCTCTGCCATCTACCAGGTAAACGTGTTGTTGTGTTCAGTTAACCCTTCAGAGACTAAATTATTTTAAATTATATTTAAAAATTAAATTCCTACTTCACAGAGAACATCCTGTGTCTTGAGATTTTGGCTCTTCTGGGATGTTACGCAGCGTAGATTGGTAGTTACCGATGTTTCGGGACAACATATACGTCCATCTTCAAGGGTGAAGCAAACTGCTTGACCCTTGAAGATGGGACTGATAGGTTGTCCCGAAACGTCGCTAACTAACCACCAGTCTACGCTGCGTAACATCCCAGAAGAGCGAAGATCTCATTTACACCGCAGCGGAAGCCTGAAATCACACATACTGTGTCTTCATTATAAATACCAATCGGTCATGCTTGTTCTGAGAATCAGTCGAAATTCATGACTGCGCCATGTCGGGTAAATACAGCTGGTTTAAACGCTTAACATGTTGGTATATACAGGGTATACACAAAAGAATGGTGCGGTTTCAATGGTGAATAAAGGGAAACCGCACCATTCTTTTGTGTATACTCTGTATACGTTGGTTGTTAAAGCGTCAATTGCCAAGCCAGGAAGACGTATCCCTATGCATAATCAGACACCGCCGATCCAAGTGGCCGTGCGGTCTAAGGCGTAGGTCTTCGGCCGCTCGCTTACTAGGATCGTGGGTTCGAATCCCACCGGAGGCATGGATGTTTGTGTTGTGTTTGTCGTAAGGACGGTAGTATGGAACGTAAAGTGACATGAAGGACGAAAGAATTTAAACAGTACAAAAAAAAATTGATCAAAGGGGAAAAATCCCGGACAGGCAAAAAGAAAAAATCCCACCGGAGGCATGGATGTTTGTGTTGTGTTTGTTGTAAGGACGGTAGTATGGAACGTAAAGTGACATGAAGGACGAAAGGATTTAAACAGTACAAAAATGGATCAAAGGGGAAAAACCCCGGACAGGGGGAAAAAAAAGAAAGAAAAAAATCCCACCGGGGGCATGGATGTCTGTCTCTTGTAAGTGTTGTGTGTTGTCAGGTAGAGGTCTCTGCGACGAGCTGATCACTCGTCCAGAGGAGTCCTACCGACTGTGGTGTGTCTGAGTGTGATCGTAAAGCCTCGAAAAATGAGGCGGCATAGGCCCCAAGGGGCTGTCGAGCCATTGAAAAAAAATAATTAGACACCAAGACATGAAGACATATGATAAAGGTGAGGTACAGAGCCACGCATTCTTAACCTGGCACCATCCCTGTAGTCCCAAGGACAAAGTCCCCGGTACCTTGAAGATGGGACCGATAGGTTATCCCGAAACATCGGTACAGAGTTACCACTCTACACTGCGTAATATCCCAGAAGAGTGCAGATCTACATCGCGGCGGAAGCCTGAAGTCAGGCATGTATGCTTAAACAATATAATTGTTTAAACATGTTTCTACTTTGCAGTGGATATTTTCGATGCTCAATACAGGCGACGTTTCGTAGCGCCCTCATTAATCCTGAAAGAAGTTCAACATCATCGCCTGTGGTGATGACGTAAAGAGGTAGAGAGCGTCGTCCGTTTGTTGCAAGTCAGCGCATGCGCATGCGCATTGCTCTTGGCGTTCATTAAAGAAACCAAGAAGCTCTTTAAATGAGATTCAAAACCTTCCAGATTTGATAATCTGAAAATAAAGTTAACAGTCTTGTTTTTTTTTTTTCTCTAACTCTATAAGGTTGGCAGCCTTGTTACTAACTTCATCTTCTGTAGTTTACCCATTATTAAATGCTACTAATCCGACAAACAGCCACGATTAACTAAAAACATAACCTAAAACCGAACCCTTCTGTGCATGGTATATGCACATCATTACCCTAACAACTTGTCCTCTTTCCTGTGACCTCCTTTGTTATGTAACAAGCTGCGCAGTGTGAGTGCAAATAAAAGACTGTGGCAGGGGACTAGTGTTGGAAGGCTTCACCCTAAACGCCAACCTTATATTAGAACCCCAAGGAGCAAAAAGGAAGTCTAAGAATATTACGAAAGTGAAGGATAAATATCACAGTTGGATGAATCATATCTATCTTGTGTCTTCCTTTCGTTGCAATCCAAGTGGCTTGGAAAATTGTTTACATAACGGCAATGCAAGAACGAACTATGTGCATTGTTTAACGAAGTTTAGAATTTCATTTTCAGCGTGTCGTTTGTGACGAATGGCTTACCATATTTAAAACAGAGTGTGTGTTTCTGTCTCAGTTTTGTAACCTCAACATTTACCACTTCAGTCTTTTATAGTATTTTTCTTTTTCGTCAGGGTTTCCTTGGAACAAAAAAAAACTTATTTTGAAAATTTATACAGGGTGGCGCAAAAGTCTGTTGGTACTAGAGACTGTTAAATATCGAGTGTCAAGTGACTTTTGCGCCAGTCTGTATTTTACGAAAGACCTATTTCGTAACGATGCTTTACGCGAAGATTAAATTGTGTTGCGGAATAGTGTAACTTGTTACGCAGTGAGATGAAAGTATGTTTCAGGGTTGGCGCAAGGTTTCTATAATAATTTATTACTCTGAATCTTCAAGGTCCGGTTGTGCAAAAAGATTACTTAATCTTGAATATAAAGACGTTACGACCCTCCCAAACGTCGATAAACAATTACCAGTAAACACAGTGTCACATCCCAGAAGACTTGAATCCTATATAGGCCTCCATGAGAACCTAAAATCTGCCATTTTATTACGATGTTTGTCCTATCAGGAATATGAGTCCTTTAATTGTGTTTTTTATCCAAAACAGACAGTTTAATAAATAGGTATCCTACAGCTATTGAACCCGAAGTGCCTTCCAGGATAACACGACAGGTCGCCACTCCATCATATGCGGAGCCACATCAGTACCGTCCACCTACCAACAAATTATCCCTAAGATCCATTTTAATATTATCCTCTCATATTCTAACTCGCAGCTTTGCACGACTTATCGTAAATAACGGTTTGGATGTGTTTCTCTTCTGTCCTGACCTGAGGTTCACATCAAACGTAAGGCCCGATTTATGCTACAGTGCAGTGAGGTTCTTGAGATAAGGAGGTTAGATAATTGTTTGCTGTTTCAATAGGCATGTCCACTGAAACGTAGCGAAGGAGTAATTTAATAGAATTCATCCCGTTGTGTCCTTGAAACAATCAGAATGTCACATCATCAGTCCAACACAACTACACAGTCTTAGAAAAACGTAAGATGTTGCGGGTTAAATAATCCAATCATCAGGCTAAATACACACTTAATTGCAGATAAAATGCAACTCACAATACTACATTATAATTTCTGAGAACCAATTGTCTTTTGGAATTTGTCCATCGTCTTTAATGTAAAATATAAAAATATAAAATATAAAAATATAAAATATAAAAATATAAAATATTAAAATATAAAATATACAATTATAAAATATAAAAATATAAAATAAAAATATAAAATATAAAAATATAAAATACAAAACATAAAAATATAAAATATCAAAATATAAAATATAAAATATAAAAATATTAAATATAAAAATATAAAATATAAAAATATAAACTATCAAAATATAAAATGTAAAATATCAAAATATAAAATATAAAATATAAAAATATAAAATATAAAATATCAAAATATAAAATATAAAAATACAAAATATCAAAATACAAAATATAAAAATATAAAATATAAAAATATAAAATATCAAAATATAAAATATAAAATATCAAAATATAAAATAAAAAATAAAAAATATAATAATATTAAATATAAAAATATAAAATATAAAAATATAAACTATAAAAATATAAAATATAAAATATCAAAATATAAAATACAAAATATCAAAATATAAAATATAAAATATAAAAATATAAAATATAAAATATAAAAATATAAAATATAAAAATATAAAATATAAAAATATAAAATATAAAATATAAAAATATAAAATATAAAAATCACAACGTTTCGGAAGATGGCTCTTCTTCCGAAATGTTGTGATTTTTATATTTTTAAGTTTTATATTTTTTATATTTTACATTAAAGACGATGGACAAAGTCCAAAAGACAATTAGTTCTCAATGTTATATACCGTCGTCAGAACCTTTTAGAATTAATTATAATTTCTGTTTACGTTTTTTTTGTAGGATCTCACATCACAATATTTGTATTACAATAACATTGTAATGTGCAATAATTAGCCACCAGTAGGTAAAATTAAAGCTATAAATTTTTATCAAAATTAATTCCAGTATATTTTCTAGTTCTGTTTTTAATCTAATTCTTGAATTAAAAAGCAACATCGGAATAAACAGTAGAATTAATTTTGATAAAAATTTCTAGCTTTAATTTTACCTACTGTTGGCTAATTGTTGCATATTACAATGTTATTTTGATACTAATATTGTGATGTGAGATCCTACAAAACACATAAACAAAAATTATAATGTAGTATTGTGAGTTACATTTTACCTGCAATTTAAGTGTGTATTTAGCCTGATGATTGGATTATTTAACCCGCAACATCTAACGTTTTTCTAAGACTGTGCAGCTGGGTTGGACTGATGATGTGACGTTTCGACAGTGAAGCAGTTCTGTATGCGTGATTTCAGGCTTCTGCTGCGGTGTAAATGATATCTTCACTTGTATGTATGTTACGTAACGTATATTGGTAGTTAGTTAGCGACGTTTCGGGAAAAATTATCGGTCGCATCTTCAAAAGCCGAGCTTGACACTTGAAACGTCGGTAATTAACTACCAATATACGCTACGTAACATCGCCTAAGAGCGAAGATCTCAACTGGCCTTTCCACTCAAACACAGTGAAGGAATATCTGACCGGCTCTTGATTGGAAGGTGATTTCTGTTTTTAGCGTAAACTGAGTGTAAGGGAAACTGAGTGTAAGGGAAATTGAGTGTAAGGGAATTGAGTGTAAGGGAAATTGAGTGTGAGGGAAATTGAGTGTGAGGGAAATTGAGTGTGAGGGAAATTGAGTGTAAGGGGAATTGAGTGGAAGGGAAATTGAGTGTGAGGAAAATTGAGTGTGAGGGAAATTGAGTGTAAGGGAAATTGAGTGTAAGGGGAATTGAGTGTAAGGGAAATTGAGTGTGGGGGAAATTGAGTGTGAGGGAAATTGAGTGTGAGGGAAATTGAGTGTAAGGGAAATTGAGTGTGAGGAAAATTGAGTGTGAGGGAAATTGAGTGTAAGGGAAATTGAGTGTAAGGGGAATTGAGTGTAAGGGAAATTGAGTGTGGGGGAAATTGAGTGTGAGGGAAATTGAGTGTGAGGGAAATTGAGTGTAAGGGGAATTGAGTGTAAGGGAAATTGAGTGTGAGGAAAATTGAGTGTGAGGCAAATTGAGTGTAAGGGAAATTGAGTGTAAGGTAAATTGAGTGTGGGGGAAATTGAGTGTGAGGGAAATTGAGTGTAAGGGGAATTGAGTGTAAGGGAAATTGAGTGTGAGGAAAATTGAGTGTGAGGGAAATTGAGTGTAAGGGGAATTGAGTGTAAGGGAAATTGAGTGTGGGGGAAATTGAGTGTGAGGGAAATTGAGTGTGAGGGAAATTGAGTGTGAGGGAAATTGAGTGTAAGGGAAATTGATTGTAAGGGAAATTAAGTGTAAGGTAAATTGAGTGTAAGGGAAATTGCGAGATCCGAGGATTCTGAGAAAAATGTAGATAAAGATTCCAGTCATATTGAATACGGCACCGTGTAGATTGGTGCATACGTACTGGAGCTTCGGAGGAGATTGCTGCCTCCATCTTCAGGATATTTCAAAAATAATTCCGAGTCTACTGTAAAATAGGAAACTAATTTCTCGTAACCTTTGGCATCTATCAGACTACAGGGCCTCATATCCTGTAACACTGGAGTGTACATAACAGAACTTTATTTATGTACCTGGACAAATCAACGACGCCTTCCGACGTTTCAGCCCATGTCTTAGTTAAATAAAACGACGCTTCCATCATTAGGGACGGAAATAAAGTAGAAACACAAATTTCTGGCGACATAAGAATTTCATTTTACCAGTGCGGCAAGACGGACATGTTTAATATTAAATGTGTTTCACTTTTGAGGTTTGATAATCTGGGAGACAAAAAGACATATCAGCAGCTCTTCATTAATTATTCATTGAGGCCCATCCGACAGTGACGAATGAAAATTCTTCCTTTCCACTCAGCAACGGGTGGTATGTGCCTCAATTGAAAGCCAATCAAACGGGTCAAAGAGTTCATATTGTAGTTACTTCAAAGTTCTAGTCATAATGCTAGAGTTTCCGAAACTTTAAACGAAAGACTACCAGCAGGATTCCAGCAACGAAGTGAACAGTCTAATTCCTGCAAAACTTTTGTACTGGGCAACATCGATATAACTACCATCTCAACTTGATGCGGTTCATCTAGTTGAAATTACGTGTACACAGAGACCAAAAAAATATCCTTCAAACACAACACTTTTTAAGAGAAATTGAAATACATTTGTAGCTTATGATTATAATAACTGTGACGAAATTCAGATCTGAATTCTTAATAATACAGATACGGTAACTAAAACCAACAAAGGCACACACGTTTATGAAAATATATTATAAACGCAGTAATAATTGAAATTTGTGGTCTTCTGGGTTATTACACGGCGTCGTGTGGTAATTATTTACCGACGTTTCGGGACAACGAATCGGTCCCATCCTCACGGGTCAAGATTCCAAATAGGAAAGAAAGCCTATAACATAGGAACTGCAAAGCACAGCGGGGTAGCGAGACGTGTGATGTGACAACAGCCAATAGGACGAGAGAGGGGGGTGGATACAAGGACACAATATGGTCTAGTGCTCCTCTCTCGTCCTATTGGCTGTCGTCACATCACACGTCTCGCTACCCCGCTGTGCTTTGCAGTTCCTATGTTATAGGCTTTCTTTCCTACTTGGAATATTGACCCGTGAGGATGGGACCGATACGTTGTCCCGAAACGTCGGTAAATAATTACCACACGACACCGTGTAAAGACCCAGAAGACCACAAGAGTTCATCAACATCGCGGCGGAAGCCTGAAATCAAAGTAGTAATACTTCATACATGTTTCGGCAACTCATGTGGCCATCCTCAGGGAGGTGCGTTACGAAGAATAAACACATTGAGATGTTACAAAAGTTATGTGAACCAATACACATGTAAAATATTGAATATTACAATTAAATAAAATTAAATTATTAAAAATTTTAATATTTCATATTTTACACATGTATTGGTTCACATAACTTTTGTAACATCTCAATGTATTTATTCTTCGTAACGCACCTCCCTGAGGAAGGCCACATAAGTGGCCGAAACATGTAGGAGGTATCACTACGTTCATAATATATTTTCATAAACTTGTGTGCATCTGTTGGTTTTAGTTACTATATCTAACTGTTCACTGCACGGTTGGATCATTTAAAACCTCTTAATAATATCATTTTACCTTTATACAATCTAGTACAGTCTGATGATGGCTTTGTACGAGCCGAAACATGTAGCAGCAACTAGGTTTTTAATAAGCAAGTGTTGTGATTGACTGAAATTAGTTGGGTTCTTTCCAGTTTAATAAAAGCTCGTATATGGAAATTAGTAGGTAACCTTTTGTAGCCCATGAAGAAATTATAAGTGTAAGGGCCGAAGAATGTGAAATGCACATTAAGGTCTGTGTATCTGGTGTTAGCCACAGCACGGGGATAGAGTGGTGATGGCCAAAAGTGCGTCAGATTTACTCCGTAAAAGAAAAAAAAAACGGAGAAAGAGGATGGAAACGAGAAATTATTCTGCAAATCTATTGCTTTTTAGACACTGTATAGTTAAGTAGTAAGTTCTGGACCTTTAAGATAATCTTCGAAACTTTACACTAATTTTACTACCTTGAGAAAAAAATATCTGCTACATGACTAGGACCTTTCATTAAATTCGATAACATAATTTCAATGTAAAGTTTATTTCTCTCTACGCCCAACCCCCATTAAGGAAGATCACCAATAAGTTCTGAACTGCCCTTAACCGCTTATTTAACATATTCGCAGCTGCTCTTCATATCTACAGGATGTCACAAAAATCTGTAATCTGAGGATGCGGTATTCGTATTTCAAAGGATAATATTAAAATCTGACACGTTATAAGGATATGAACTAGACTGAAGTGGCTCAGCGTAGTTGTCGATGGTGGGATGTTGCGAACATGGTAACAAACTTGCCGATACCATTTGCAGAGCGAGCTATTTCTTATCTGTACGAGGGCACGAAAGCGCCTGTATCATGGCGTTATTTCTAACATGGTAAGTAGCTACATGACAAAGCTTCCTTGCAAAAACTGACTCAGATCTCCAAAAACTTGCTGTAACAGAACACAAATGTTCGTACCGTTATAACAAAATCCCGCAACTGAACGTATCCAGTACCACATAAATTCAGTCCCTATGCGCGCAGTGATATGACGTAATCTCTTGTCTTCCTCAAGGGCTTCTTCATCTGGATGAAATGTCCCATACTAACTATGCGGTGGCTTATATTTGTCTGTACCAACCTTCACGGTTCAGTGAGCTGTATAATGTTACATGAACAGCACAATTTGACACTGACTGTACTTTTAAAGAATGTATCAACACTTTGTATAGATAATTTCGTCTTTTATTCTGTTCACAAGACATGAAAGTATGGGGTCTGCGCAATGCATACAAACAGTACATACTAAAATTAAACGGATTTAAAATGCCAAACACACTGTTTGTTGTGACGAGGCAGTATGACATGAAGAGTATCTAGATTTCAGTATTTAATCCGTGACTTATCACCTGACACAAGTATATTCCACAGTCAATCAGATAACACGGTAGGAATGCGATTAATACGCATGCGCAAGATCCCGTGACGAATGACTCGCTACTACCCATCCTGAAAGCATTCGCGCAATAAACTCGCTCACAACACGATACTCGATACGCTTGATGTTTTCGGTCTGTGTGTAGTGGCAGAACTTTCTGTCGCTCATACCAACAGCAGTCCTCTAGTCCAGCGGTCGCCAACCATTCGGACCTCATGGACCACTAACTCACAATTATGAATCCCGCGGACCACTAACATGAATTTTTTTTAAAATCGACGGTGGCGATTGTCGTCGTTCGTGGAAATTGAATTTGATGTAACGTAATAAGGCGAAAATTGTCAGCGATCCTGTGTCGGTGACACGAAGACGAATCAGAATATAATGAAACAGTATAATAGACATAAAAATTGCAAATAATGTCCAAATTTCTCCACGGACCACCAACATTTTCTCGCGGACCATCAGTGGTCCGCGGACCACCGGTTGGCGACCGCTGCTCTAGTCCTCTTATAGTCAAAGCTCCCCTGCACCGCGTCAGACACGCCCAAACCCCCGCGAGAATCATCTCCTTGGCTGCCATCTGTAGGAGTATTCAACATCGATATCATTAAAAACGGGCTTTCTATACAAATGTGACTCTGCATCAGAAAATGTAATACTTTGGTTTTATAATTTTAACTCTTATATGCAATACGAGCAGATTTGTTTTCCTAAGACAGTAAGCATTCCATAACATGCATATGTAAGTGCATCAAAACGTTTCCTAACTAACTAACTAACTAACTAACTCCATGAAGCAGAGTCCTTCTTCAGAAATTAAGGTTCTCAGCGAGTCAAGTAATTCTCTGCATTTTATGCAACACCGTGTTCACACAGCTCGAAAATTGTCCCTATCCTGAGCCAGATCAATCCAGTACACACATTCCCATCCCAATCCTGTAAAATACATTTTAATAATATCCTGCCATTTACTCCTAGGTCCCCCAAGTATCCTATTCTCTTCAGGTTTTCTAACCAAAATTCTGTATGCATTTCATTTCTTCCCAATGCACGCAACATGTTCTGCCCATCACATCCTGTTCGACATAATGACTCTAATAATATTTGGTAGTACGAGTGATAACGCAGTTTCATATTGCGTAATATTTTTATGAAAAATATTACGTAATGAAATTATTTGTCTACAAAAGAAGAGGTCCTTACGCTGCTACAACTGATGGCTATGAAGTTAACTGAATTATTTATTCTTCAATTAAATTTAAGTAAGGGCAGTGAAAACATCGCAGTAATTTCCTCTGAGCTGCTTAATGCCGCAGTATGTAATATGGTCACGGAACCCTCCAGTGTTACAGTTGTCGCAATGGCTTATTGTCCGTGAAATGTTCAAGCGGAGAGCCAAGACAGAGCGACTTTCACGACGATACTTTATTGTTCCGCCTTTTGCCTTCACCAAATACAGTCCATGCAAAGAAAACTGGACCTGACATATGTTTCCCACAGTACAAAGTGATATTTTTTTTTCAAAATAATATTTAAAAACAAAAGTTTATTTTTGGCAATAACAGTCACAGACAGTAACACTAATTGTCTTGTAATTTTTCTACCCCTGATATTCTACTCTTGGCCTGAACACATCCACCATTACTGCTGCTTATTCCATAACTAACTAACTAACCAACTAACTAACTCCATGGAGCACAGTCTTTCTTGAGAAGCTAACAGGTCGTCAGCTAGTCAAGAAATTCCCCACGTTTTATGAACCCGAAGGTTCATTACCGCACTCACAAGAGCCCGCCACATGTTCCTATCCTGAGCCATATCAATCCAGTTCATGCCATCCCATCCCACATCTTGAAGATCCATTTTAATATTATCCTCCCATCTACGTCTGGGTCTTCCAAGTGAGCTCCTTCCCTCAGGTCTCCCCACCAAAATCCTGTATGCACTTCTCCCCTCCCCCATACGTGCTACATGCCCCGCCAACCAAATCTTGAGTTCATCACCCGAATAATATTTGGTGATGAGTACAGATCATTAAGTTCCTCGTTATGTAGTCTTCTCCACTCCCCTGTTACCTCGTCCCTCTTACTATCTTGTATTGTACATTTGCGTTCACAAAAACCGATCGACTTCCCTGCTCCACTTGTCTCTTCCACCTCCCTCTGCGATTCCAAAGGCTGCTTTCTGTAATTTTCGGGCACATGTCCTTGTGTACCCCACTGTTTTTTTTTTAATTTTATACACTCAGAACAATTTTTCGCTTTTGCTTTCTTTTCGACAAAGAAAGCAATGTGAATGCACCAGTGCTACAAATGACGGAATACAAAACTCCCTCCTCTCAATTGACACTAGCCCCCTTGTCAATTGCTGCCAACAGTACCGATAACAGGGCCCGCAAAGTGCACCTATCTGATTGACGGACGATATAAAACCATTTTTCTGCCCTTACAACCTCCATCCGCCCAGCTCTATGTTTTTCACTGGCCAAGAACTTTTGCGACAACTATACACTTGAGCCCACAGGTTGTCATTTGCAGAGGATACGTGGCTCTGCATTTCTTATACACCTACCAGTCTTCATTGTGTATAGATGCTTTTTGCGTAGGTCTAATTGGAAGACTTATACACGTAACAGAAGGACGGACTCTGTCCGTGGGTGGCGGTGGGTGGGACAAAGTGAATAGTCTTGAAGGTCTATTGGGCTTCTTTTTTGGGCGGAGTCACGCAGACGAAGCTGGTCCAGCATGGCTTTCTGTGAGGTAATTCATCCCCTAACCGCAATACGGCACTTTTAAGTACAGTAAATCATCCCCTAACCGCAACACGGCACTTTTAAATACAGTAAATCATCCCATAACCGCAACACGGCACTTTTAAGTACAGTAAATCATCCCCTAACCGCAACACGGCACTTTTAAGTACAGTAAATCATCCTCTAACTGCAATACGGAACTTTTAAGTATAGTAAATCATCCCCTAACCGCAACACGGCACTTTTAAGTACAGTAAATCATCCTCTAACCGCAATAAGGCACTTTTAAGTAAAGTAAATCATCCTCTAACCGCAGTATGGAACTTTTAAGTACAGTAAATCATCCTCTAACCGCAACACGGCACTTTTAAGTACAGTAAATCATCCTCTAACCGCAATACGGCACTTTTAAGTACAGTAAATCATTCTCTAACCGCAATACGGCACTTTTAAGTACAGTAAATCATCCTCTAACCGCAATACGGCACTTTTAAGTACAGTAAATCATCCTCTAACCGCAATACGGCACTTTTAAGTACAGTAAATCATCCTCTAACCGCAATACGGCACTTTTAAGTACAGTAAATCATCCTCTAACCGCAATACGGCACTTTTAAGTACAGTAAATCATCCTCTAACCGCAATACGGCACTTTTAAGTACAGTAAATTCCTCGGCTTACAAATTTAATTCTTTCTTCCAAAACTGCTCGTTAGGCGAAAACTTGGAAAATGAAGGCTTCCCATTTTTTTTGTGAAGGACCCCGCAGCAGATGCTACTGACGCACCGCAGCCTAGAGGCTTATTGTTCAACCCTGTGATGAAGATTAAGAGAAAGATGATCAGGTTTTTTTATTTTTACAAGAAATGGAGCACAGGTGGAATGAAATGGACAGGGGAAAACCGAAGTACTCGGGGGAAAACCTGTCCCAGTGCTACTTTGCCCACCACAAATCCCACATGGACTGACCCGGAATCGAACCGGAGCCTCCGCGGCGGGAGACCGGCAACTAACCGCCTGAGCCATGGCACGGCCAATGTTTCCCATTACTTCCGAAGTTATAAATTTTAATTGATCCCAGATATCAGAAATTTCTCCCCATACATACAAACTGCATGTTAATACAACAAAAACTATACGTAGGTATGAAAAACTTCTAACTAATGATCATTTAAAGATAAAGCAATCCCATTACAGGTCTGGACAGGCCCTGAGGTTTCCTGGCGGTTGGGGCTCCCAGATTTCGAGACAACCGGCACATGAAGGTGGTAACGTTGTCGGCCCTAAGCAACGGCCATCTTTACCCCCCAGGAAATATTTCTGGTACTCATTTCTGTTAGAGGCTGAGTCGACCCCAGGGCCATAGTACGGCTGGAAGGATTATTTAAATGAAAAATTCGGGAATCGAACCCGCGACCTTCCGGCTTGTAGCGCAGTGCCTCAAACAACAACGCAATCGCGTGTCCCCAAAAGTACACAAAAGTACAAGAAAAATTGTTAAGTATCCATTTTTAAAAGGCGTGTTAAATAAATTGTACTTTTTCAACAAAAGGAGGTTTAAAAAGAAACTGGGAAATCGACGGGCTTTGTGTCTAATCTCATTCCTTTAACGACATGAAAGTGTTACAATGAGGGTGAACATGTGATGCGGCAGAGGAGGTATATTGCATTTTGTAGCATCGAAATAGCAAGGTAAGCAACTGTAAACAGAAAGAGAAGCTATCTAGCTAGAAAATCGAACAGAAGTTGTTGACTGGAGAGTGTGGGTGCCACTTCGCACAAGGTTACAAGTTTACCCAAAATTCCACAGTAAGTGCAAAGTCTTGTCCGAAGAACTGGGACGTCAATTTAAGGGAAAATATTGAAAATGGTTCGATGTGAAAATGAAAGGACTCTTAGGAAGGATTTGTTTAGGAATGCTACGACACACGTAACAGTCGCTGTCCCAGAATTAGCCTATAGCGTATTATAATAGGACATACACGACAGACATACCGATATAGACGGTTTCCGGCCAAGATTCTGACTGTGTATGTGTTTAACCAAAGCAGCAGTTAAAGCATTATTCGGGTTGAAACTGTTTATGCAACACATTTATAAAAACCGACAACCGGTCAGTTCTGGTATCAGGTACCGCTTTCGAAGAAGGATGTCCACGTGATTAGCACTGAAAATATTGAGTAAAGGCGAACGTAGAGTTTATTCTGTGCTTAGATATGCGCCACGTAATAAAGTTAGGAGTGACAGTGGAGGTATAGCTCCACATATTGTTAATATCGGCACTAAATACACGTGAATGGATAGCGTGGTCACTATAGCGACTAGCTACGGGCTGGACGGTCCGGGGATCGAATCCCGGTGTGGGCGAGATTTTTCGCAGCCGTCCAGACCGGCCCTGGGGCCCACCGAGCCTCCTATATAATGGGAACCGGGTCTCTTTCCCGGGGGTAAAGCGGCCGGGGCGTGGAGTTGACCACCCACCCTCATCTAGCGCAGAGGTTAAAGAAAGAGTAGAGCTATACCTCTATTCCCCCTCTGGGCCTTCGTGGCCTGTTCTAGGGAGAAATTTGCCTTACCTATATACGTGAATGGTAAGCTTCACTCTCTGCAACATGGCAAGTACACAACGTTACTCACGAAAATGCAGCTGACATATACAGCGTGGGTCATGACGAAGGTCGAGGAAAAAACATATAGATCTTGTCAAAAACATGAGTCTCTATCACTTTGCAATGTAGTTTTTTTTGTTTATAACCAGCCTAAAGTCTAATTTATGCACAGCAGCAACCACATAGAACACTACGGAAAATAATTGTGTTAACTCTCACTCACAATACACGACTGCACTTCAGTTTAATGAATTTTTAATTGGAATACATGGGTTACTGGTCAAAAACAAAGGACGCTCGGCTGTCTCCAGCGCAAACCACTGCCAAGGTCAACTACAAACTCCACAGTCACTGAACTTTATTCTTAAATCACCGTACATTTTTCACAAATCAATGTCTTATCACCAACTAAATGCACTTTATTTAAAAAAAACCAATATAAGGTTTCTTTAAAACATTTTAAAAACCCCTACATATGTGACACCCCATGAAGATGGCTTTCTAGAGAGCCGAAACATATGTAGGGGTAGATAACAATCATCTCCCAATAACTGCACTAATTGTAATTATTATTACACTTAAAGGTTGCCCTACATATGTTTCGGTCACAAGGTGACCATCATCAGGGGCATCATACGCACTTATGTGCACTTCACTTCACGCTTCACGCACATAAGTGGGTATGATGCCCCTGATGATGGTCACCTTGTGACCGAAACATATGTAGGGCAACCTTAAAGTGTAATAATAATTACAATTAGTGCAGTTATTGGGAGATGATTGTTATCTACCCCTACATATGTTTCGGCTCTCTAGAAAGCCATCTTCATGGGGTGTCACATATGTAGGGGTTTTTAAAATGTTTTAAAGAAACCTTATATTGGTGTTTTTAAAACAAAGTGCATTTAGTTGGTGATAAGACATTGAGCCACAGTCACTATCTGTACCTGATACTCATTCCGCAGGCCACAGTGCCGGTGTGAATGAGGTGGCCGTGAAGAAGAATTTTTACAAATGCCATAAACCAAAATGCGGTCGTGCATATACGTACGTTCCCTGTGTCACACTATTCTACTCTCAGAAAGCCATAAACCAGTAGCGTTTGCAAATATAAAGAAGTGAAGGATTTTACAGTCTTGTAATTTTTTTCGGAATTTTTCTTGAACTGGAAAAATAGCTGAATTGATATGGACACAAAAGCCGTCTGGCAGATTTTAATTGCCTTCAGTCATACTGTTCATCCCAACGCTAAGAAAATGTCATTAAAATAACTTTTATCAGCGTTGTGATGAAGAATCGAGTCTTCTGAGGGGCATGAAGTTAACCATTCACCTCCACTTTTGCCGCGGTTACGAATGGGTATAGATATACACCTGCACACCCTGTGTGTTTTTATAGCATGAACAGGGTCAAATTTACCTCTTATCAAATGCAAACGTTACACATAAGATGGTCATAAGTAACAGGCTAGGGCAGTGGTATTGAACCTAGGGTACGCGTACCCCCGAGGGTATGCGAAGACATCTTAGGGGGTATGTAAAATTAAAAAAATAAATATATTATTTCATGATAAACACTGAATAATCAGGGCCAGATTTAGGGTTACCCACAAGAAACCCGGACGTAAGGACATGCGATTTGAGAGCGCCATTTTTTCTCTCTCTCTCTCCTTTATGAGATTCTTATCTGGGCGGCTAGTTTTATTTTATTCCACATAGTGCATATAATTTGGCTTTGCTAAAATACCTTTGTTCCTTTAGTAATTTTTATACGATAGGCAATAATATATTTGTTATTTAAAAGCTTGATTCTCCTTTTTTCTTTTAAAACTCATCATTCAATACATTATTTTGGATGTAATTTATTTAACTTATTTTAGATGTAGATTATAGACTATGTATAACTTGAATTATGCACCAACAACTTTGGGGGTACAAAGTTGAAGATAAATTATATGTGGGGGTACACGAACAAAAAAAGTTGAATACCACTGGACTAGGGTAATGTGCGGCGGGTCTTAGGTTCGACCACGTTTGACGGAGGAACGGGTGTCCTCACGGCGCATTCAAACCAAGGCACAGCGGAGGTTCACATCATTACACGAACTGAAACCAACACCAAACGTACATCTGTTATGCGCATGCGTAAGTCATGTCTGAACATCACTTGTACTTGTCTAAATCCGCGTAGAACCATAAGCTGGCACGCGAGTCAAAAATCGCAAAGAGTCATGTACATAATCGCCTAAATTAGTGTGTAATTTTTATAGTATATACGTAAAATTTAAAAAATGTGGCCATGATCCGTGTAACACAACCGAATGTGGCTCGCGGGCAGCGGCTATGCAAATGCTGGACAAAAACAAATACCATAACAATAACAGTGACCATAGTAGACATCTGTTCGTGTCTGGTCACCAGAAAGAAGGAAAATCGTAACACAAGTGTGCTTTCGAAGTGGAAAAGTTAAAATGCTGAAAATTACAGGAAACAATCAAAATCGTATGGGGGAAGAAAGTAAAATTGCAGATTTGTGTTACAATTCAATTCCAAATACACTTCAACCTATCTTTAAAAGAAAATAAAAGAAAATAATAATAATTATAATAATACATTAGAAAAATATTAAACCAGAACACACCACAACATATGTTCCATGTTATTTTGTTTCAGTGTCTGGAACACACCACACCATATGTTCCATGTTATTTTGTTTGAGTGTCTGGAACACACAACACCATATGTTCCATGTTATTTTGTTTGAGTGTCTGGAACACATCACAACATATGTTCCCTGTTATTTTGTTTGAGTGTCTGGAACACACCACACCATATGTTCCATGTTATTTTGTTTGAGTGTCTGGAACACACCACACACATACGTTCCATGTTATTTTGTTTGAGTGTCTGGAACACACAACACCATATGTTCCATGTTATTTTGTTTGAGTGTCTGGAACACATCACAACATATGTTCCCTGTTATTTTGTTTAAGTGTCTGGAACACACCACACCATATGTTCCATGTATTTTGTTTGAGTGTCTGGAACACACCACAACATATGTTCCATGTTATTTTGTTTGAGTGTCTGGAACACACCACACCATATGTTCCCTGTTATTTTGTTTGAGTGTCTGGAACACACCACAACATATGTTCCATGTTATTTTGTTTGAGTGTCTGGAACACACCACACCATATGTTCCATGTTATTTTGTTTGAGTGTCTGGAACACACCACACCATATGTTCCATGTTATTTTGTTTGAGTGTCTGGAACACACAACACCATATGTTCCATGTTATTTTGTTTGAGTGTCTGGAACACATCACAACATATGTTCCATGTTATTTTGTTTGAGTGTCTGGAACACACCACACCATATGTTCCATGTTATTTTGTTTGAGTGTCTGGAACACACCACACCATATGTTCCATGTTATTTTGTTTGAGTGTCTGGAACACACCACAACACATGTTCCCTGTTATTTTGTTTGAGTGTCTGGAACACACAACACCATATGTTCCATGTTATTTTGTTTGAGTGTCTGGAAGACACCACACCATATGTTCCATGTTATTTTGTTTGAGTGTCTGGAACACACCACACCATATGTTCCATGTTATTTTGTTTGAGTGTCTGGAACACACCACACCATATGTTCCCTGTTATTTTGTTTGAGTGTCTGGAACACACCACACCTTATGTTCCATGTTATTTTGTTTGAGTGTCTGGAACACACCACACCATATGTTCCATGTTATTTTGTTTGAGTGTCTGGAACACACCACACCATATGTTCCCTGTTATTTTGTTTGAGTGTCTGGAACACACCACACCTTATGTTCCATGTTATTTTGTTTGAGTGTCTGGAACACACCACACCATAAGTTTCCTGTTATTTTGTTCGAGCGTGGAACTCGAGTCTGTCACTTTGAGGGAATAACACAGATTTACTGTGTTTGACAAAGGTGCTGTGAAGAATATTTATACGAAGGAGAGAGGAAGTGGCATGGGGATGTAGCAAACTGCGCAGTGAAGGGCTTTAAGTAGATCAAAGGAACGGGGATGGCATGGAGGGTTACACAATTTGAATGGTAGACCTAACAAGACGAGGCCACTAGTGGGGTCTGGGAGTACGTGGCGGACACTGACTTATTAAAGTGGCTTTTAAGGAAATGAAGTGAAAGGATGCGAGCGGCATAATTCTGAGGATAGAGCAGGGTGTTGTGAAGACAGTAACTGCTTGTCGCATTTTACGGTGGCTAATGTCCTTACTCATTATTAGACATATCAAGTATTCGACAGGTCTGTAACAATTTATTGCTCTACATAGCACAGCATTCTAGAAGACTTGAGTCTACAATAAAGGCATTGCTTTTTCTCTGACTTAACCAAAAATGCAGAAAACAAAGGATTCTATACGCTGATGAAAACGTAATGTTAATGTTACAGAGATATTACTTATGGAATCAACATTGGACACCACAGCCTGGGGTCTCCACTGTACCAAACTAGAAGTGATTTGTAAGGCAGATGTTTGGAGATAGACTTTTATATATTTTATATTTATATTTTGTGTATTAACAAACTATATTTGAATATCATACATATAATTTAAATTATATAAAATCACTGATACTATATAGCAGCTACTGCTGTATATATTAATGTACATATTACCATATATAATAGCTTTTATTTTAACCAACATATGCATTACACCTTTGTCGTCATATATTCCCCTACATATGTTTCGACTACTTATTAGTCATCATCAGGGGATCAAAGTATATAAACACAGACTACACATCCACTATAATAGTTGGTTCACATTCAATGTTAAAATAAGATGAACTATGTTCACTATAAAAACATGTAGCATTTTTTGCTTCAGTGGTTAAAATATATATAAGTGCGTTTGTTTTTCTTTTTGGATTAAAAGGTTTAAAATTTATTTAAAATACAAAAGCTATTATATAAGACAGAATGCACGGTGAATATAATGTGAAATTTGTACATATTACCAATTATTGACATATTATATGCTGCGCACGTCTGTGGAAAGTGACTCATTGATGATGGCTACGAAGGACAGCCGAAACATGTAGGAGTAAAAAGAATTGTTGTGCAGTGTTTGGTAAAAATAAAAAAAAAAACTCATATGTAAAGCTGATGAAAACATTCCATTTCATTAATACAGAAAGCCATCAATGAAAGAGGTCCTTTACGTCAACCCGTTCCGCTATAATACTGAATGACAACAAAAATGATCACACATCTGTCTCTAGATGCCACAGGCATACGCTATAAAATATGCCAGTACTCGTAATTCCATTCTAAGCACATAATTACAAAAGAATAATCCTACCTCACAGAAAATAATCCCGCCTTCTCTACAAAGACTAAAAGGTTAATAACATTTAGGGAAATACAGTGGAACCCGGTTATAACGATATCGGTTTCTACGACACCTCGCCCATAGCGTCAGATATTCTGTGGTACCAATTAATTCCTCACTGTTAACCATAACGTTACACTCATCGGATATAATAGAATTCGTTTATAACGACACAAAATATTCAGTGCATTTAATGACGTTATAACCGAGTTAGACCCTAATTTATTTATATTGTGAAAATAAAAGGAAACACACAAATACACTGATTGGAAAAAATAGAGGGGTTTTAATCTTAAACAGGTGGTATATAATGTTACCACTAGAATTTAAAGAAATATTTCTTTCTATGATACGAATCAAATCTCATGGGATGTTACACCCTGTAGATTGGTAAATAGTTATTAACTTTGGAGGAGTGTAATGCTGCCATCCTCGGGATCAAACAGAAAACTTGTTATTTGCTATCGTCATATACAGTCGAACCCGGTTATAACGACATCGGTTTATGCGATACCTCGTCTATAGCGTGAGATATTCTGTGGTACCAATTAATTCCTCACTGTTAACCATAACATTATACTCCTCGGTTATAACAACACTCGTTTATAACGACACAAAATATTCAGTCTCTTTCATGACGTTATAACCGAGCTTGACTGTATTTTGCAGGGACATGACTCTACAACGAGCAATGTAGACGACCTTTCTATGTGATAACAAATTGAAGTCTCTAAATGTACCTACATTCTTGAGCCAACGCTCTAGTCTTCTGATTATCGAACATCCACGGCCATGTTAGACATGTCAGGCACTGACTGACAGCAAAGAGAAGTCGTAAATAAAACTGTCGATACTGCGGGGTATTGATCTTCAGTGTGAGTTTGCAGAGAGCGCGACGTGCCTTTACAAGGAAGCTTCAGTAACTGGTACACCTGAGGGATATGCAGCCGTCGTTGGAGATTCAAATACTGCATTGGTTGCCGTTTATTTCCATAATTCACCACGCCACGATTTAAGGACTCGACACAAAATGTTGTGATCAACAGGACAGGCAATGTACGTATAAAAGTAACATTGAGGCGCGTTCGCGTAACCATCTTTGCCGTGGAAAAGCAATAAGTATTACATAGTCTGAGTGTGTGTAGATTTAGTTATGCAGCACGCAAAGCGCATGCGCCGTATTGTATTGTCATCTGTGGCCTGTCTGGTTGTACCATATTTTTCCACATTATCTCATAAACGGCGTGACTTTCTGGAAAAAGTTATTGAACATAAAATGTGTATTTTGATTTTATCTACGTCTTTTGCCTGAAACATTTCTCATTCTAAAAACAATTCAGCGAGATATTATCATAAATATAAATTGGTCTTCATGTAAAGTACCCGTTATTCTTTTCAGATTTTAATGAAACTTGAATATTTTCGACATATTTTCGAAACATAAACAAGTATCAAATGTCATGAAAATCCGTCCAGTGGGAGCCGAGTTGTTTCATGCGGGCGGACGGTTAGACAGACATGACGAAGCTAATAGTCCCCTATCGTAATTTTCCGAAAGCGCCTAAAAAACGGGTCAGTCAGAGTGGGACTAGAAGAGTGCTCAGGTCTCCTACTTCTCTCCATATTAAAGCCACTTAGCTGACGTATATGTCAGCTCGCCCGGACAACATCCCAATCACAAGTGCTTTGTTTCGGATAAGTGGAGCATTTTAAGCCAGAAATTAATCCGAATTATATATAAAAATTCATTTCCTACAGAACAAAAAACAAGAACAGAAAAATGGGTAAAGCTTCCACTGTGCACTTCATTAAAGAATATAGGGGCAGTAGAATCATATCTTCACTCATTCTTGACCACAACACTAGATAGAAATGATTGGTGACTTCACGCTCCGGCCACTTTACCCACGGAGGAAGAGGCGTGGGACCGATTGGCACACAAAACAAAATCCGTTCCAATTACAACGAAATAGCAGGCATCGTTTGTATGTAAATTATCGCTGCTTCGTATGACGATCATAAGAAACACACTTCGTGGAAAAATGCAGAAATTCTCACTTACGGTAAACGGTACATGTAATTACCACTAGGCTTGAAACGGTAGCGTGATCTTAGTAGTTACACATTTATGAGAATAAACCTAATAATCATATATAAAAGTTTAATGAAGCCTGAAATTCCGTCCACGTAACAGCAAGTCTGAATAGCTCTCACGTAGCTGATACGTTTTCAGTGTCCTTCATTAACCCTTTCACGGGGATGATGTGCCAGTAGCTAAAACGTTCCAGATATCTACCTCCTCCGTCACTTCTAGTTCAAATTTCGGAGACGTCTTCACGTCACAGTCCATGCTAGGTTACTGTCCAAACTACAAACACTGTCATCATAGCCGGAACAATCGTACATGAATTTCTTTGGCGTCAAATTTGGGCCTTTTGCAGAAGTCAGGCGTTAGTTTCATTGGTGTTTCTTAAACTCCTCTAAGGCCGTGTCATGGCTCAGGCGGTTAGTCGCCGGCCTCTCACCGCGGAGGTTCGGGTTCGATCCCGGGTAAGTCCATGTGGAATTTGTGGTGGACAAAGTGGCACTGGGACAGGTTTTCTCCCCGAGTAATTCGGTTTTCCCCTGTAAATTTCATTCCACCGGTGCTCCATTACTTGGAAAAATGAAAAAAAAAACTGATAATCTTTCTTTTCATCTTCATCACAGGGTTGCACAATGTCTCAAGGCTGCGGTGCGTCCGTAGCTTGTGCTGCGGGGCTCTTCTCCACAAAACAAAAACTCCTCTAGGTGTGGAGTCTTTAGTTTCGAGAACATTTTGACGATTCCCTAGACCGATAAATTTGTGGAACACGTTTATATTAGTTTAAAATCAATGGAGAATCTCGAAACACATATTGAAGCATAGCGTAACTGAAAAGAATTACGTCACTTTAAATGTTTCATTGCCATTTGTTTGGGTTGATAAACGTAATTTCAATAATTTCTCAATCTTCCAGTACAGGGGGTTCGTAAATAAAATTCACTATCGGTAACGACGCTTCACAATTACAGTAACTTAATATTTATCTAACTACATAATATTACTTATTAAAGAACTCCATGAAATTAAAATTCCTCATTAAAGGTTTAGGCTGGGCGCAGATTTTAGGATAATATTAAAACGGATCTTCAAGAAGTGGGATGGAGGGCATGGACTGGATTGATCTGGCTCAGGATAGGGACAGGTGGCAGGCTCTTGTGAACGTTATAATGAATTTCCGTGTTCCATAAAACGCGGGGAATTTCTTGACTAGCTGGAGACCTGTTAACTTCTCAGGAAGGACTGTGCTCCATGGAATTAGGAGTAGAATGTTTAAGACAGTATTTCGAAAACACGGCGCTAAGGAGAATATTTAGACCAAAGAATGTAAGAAATTAATATACATATTAAGATTTGTAAACGTATAATGTGTAACTTTGAAAATGACTTTCTGAAAAAGTATTTACGTTATTGCAGCTATTTACCCTACTTCCACTCTTGTCATTTTTCATTGCAGAGTCGCTGTTTTAGTAAGGCGTGGCATGTTTATACGCAACACTAATGGGGTCAATTTGTTACAAATTAGAGTTTCAGAGACACAAAAATGGTTTCTCCAAAGAAATACACCGGTGACCCCCACAATGCAAAAGTTTTCAACTTCGTGTAAGGGATTGGACACAAACATGCATGATGCTCATTCATCCAAAAATAATTCTTCTGACAGCAAAGAAATAGACACAGGGAAAGGTAAAAGTCAAGATAAAGTTATCTGTGTACACGCCATGAAGGCATATAGGGGGAGTGGAGGTACAGCTCCACTTATTCTTACCCTCGACATTAGATCGAATTGACTGACCAGCCCCAGACACCGGTCGCTATGTCTCTGGGGAAATAACTCCGATATACACTGAATATGAGGCTGGGTGGGCCCCAGAGCCGGTTTACATGTTTTCTAGAAGAGAAAAATCTCTTTCCGCTGCCGGGATTCGAATCCCGACTCTTCCAGTCCGTAGCCTAGTCGCTATGCCGACTACACTATGACGTAAAAAGGTAAAGCAATCCCATTACAGGCCTTGACAGGCCCTTAGGGCTCCAGGAGGTCGAGGCTCCCAGAGTTTTAGACAATCGGCACGTGAAGGTGGTAAGGTTGTCAGCCCTACGCCCCGGCCGCCTTTATCCCCAGGAAAGATTCCTGGTACTCATTTCTGTACACTATGACGTGTTCAAGGAAATATAAACGAAGCTTACACTTTGATTTTAAAGTTCCATAACATTCATATTATGTTATACAGGGTGTTGTTATAGAGGATGTTTCAGTGAAAGTATGAAGCTACGGCGGCTGCTGATAAATTTTACTGGAACATTTATTTTGACATATTATTTATGTATATTCTATATATATATTATATTATATATATATATATATATTCTTTATATATATTAACTTCATTCAAACCACACATCTGTCAACAAAGTCACTCTAGGTGACAAGACAAAACATCTGCGCGCACGTTAAAAATAAGTAGATGTAAATATGTGTACCTGAACAAAAACAAAATTAGCTGAAACTACAATTTGGGTGATGCTTAAATCTTAAACACACATCCTATGTTAGTATTCTGCGGTCTGGATTCCCCATTTTACAGTCCATTAGTACCGAGTCGTTTATACTCATTTCTGAGTGTCGTGACCCCACTGGCACGAAGCCGTGTATGATTCTATTCATCCTGATAGGACCGCTAGATCCCTCTAGCAGCCGATTAAGAGAGGGTGAGAAATGGCCGCTAAATTTTGCTTACGAAACATCTCTATGCCCGTAAGGTTCTTTTACATGCCGTAAATCTACGACATGGGACTGACGGCTTTATTTCCCCTCCGAAGTGGTGCTCCGGATTTTTATCACCCTTAAAAATCCATCGACCTCGGTCGGGATCGAACCTGCGAACCTTGGGTCCAGTGGCGAGCACGCTAACCACTAGTCCACCGAGGGCGACTACAATCCATTACATTCATTATAACAGGTTTTTTGCACGTTTCAACGCGAATTATTAATAACTGTTAAAAAGTATATATGAAACTGTAATATCGCAGGACTATGTCAGTTGTTCTCAGAGAGTCGGTGTTCGTCGGACATTTGGGGTACGGATCCCTTTTTTTTTAGCAGCAGAAAAGAATTAGAATAGAAACTAAAATCTACAGTAACAGAAGACCTAATTTATTGTGTAAAATATTGTAAATCAGAAACATGAGGTTTTGATACAAACATAAGTGCAACGGTCTTAAGTAAATGCGGTGATGTCCAAACTTATCTAATTTATGTTACTATTCTTCTAATCAAATCCTCATTGCAGAAATGGCTGAGGCTCGCGGCAGTCAGTTGAGAGTCACTGTTATAAGTTTCCAAAAATAGCTACATACGTGAGAAAAAAAGTGTTACACGACGAGTGAAAGATGGATTGAAAGACGCCGAGAAAAGAGGAATAAGATGGAATCATTTAATGGATAAACGTTAATTAGACTGGCCTACGTTAGGTTTTAGGTTAGGCTTAGCTACTCTTTTTTTTTTGCAGTATGTGTGTTTTGTTGTTTTTGTATTATTTAATGTGTGGGTGTTTTTGTAATGTGCGTGTGTTTTTTTGTGTTGTGTGTTGGTGCTTTTGTAAGGTGTGAATGTTTTTGTAAGGTGTGGATGTTTTTGTTAAGGTGTGGATGTTTTTGTAATGTGTGTATGGTGTTCTAATATGTGTACTTGTATTTACTGTATGTATTGTTTTGTAATTGTGTATAGTTTGTATTGTATTGTTATTTCTATGTATATTATATGTCAGTTTGTATTGTGTGTACTAGTGTAAGGACTACTGCCACCGGGTGAAAACATTTGTATTGTTTGTACTAGTGTAAGGACTACTGCCACCGGGTGAAAACATTTGTATTGTGTGTACTAGTGTAAGGACTACTGCCACCGGGTGAAAACATTTATATTGTGTGTACTAGTGTAAGGACTACTGCCACCGGGTGAAAACATTTGTATTGTGTGTACTAGTGTAAGGACTATTGCCACCGGGTGAAAACATTTGTATTGTGTGTACTAGTGTAAGGACTACTGCCACCGGGTGAAAACATTTGTATTGTGTGTACTAGTGTAAGGACTACTGCCACCGGGTGAAAACATTTGTATTGTGTGTACTAGTGTAAGGACTACTGCCACCGGGTGTAAACATTTGTATTGTGTGTACTAGTGTAAGGACTACTGCCACCGGGTGAAAACATTTGTATTGTGTGTACTAGTGTAAGGACTACTGCCACCGGGTGAAAACATTTGTATTGTGTGTACTAGTGTAAGGACTACTGCCACAGGGTGAAAACCCAATTGCAGTAAATAATAATAATAATAATAATAATAATAATAATAATAAAATATAGGGTACATCAGAACTGAGTCCCCAGCTTAAACCAACATACATTACTTCCATTTCAAAAACCAGCTGGTTAAATTTGTATAGGGACGTAAATTTTGTTTGTTCTGAGAATTATACAAATACACAAATAAAACCTTTGGCAAAATGCAGAGCGTTTTATAACGTTAAAGCGGTTGGTACACAGAGTTACGAATGTGCGTGAAAATTTTAAGCGAAGGCAAAGAGAATGGAGACATTTCTGCAGTATACCTTTTTATAATGGAACAGATTAAAGATTAACTAATAATCTACATAAAAAATTGGAAACTAAAGCGGATTACTTACGATCCCAGAAACAGTAATCTCGCCATTGGTTGACAGGGGCAGTAAATCCGTCAGGATGCAGCCCTCTAGCGCCAACACCAGCTCAGCGGCAGTACATGGAACTATTCCCTCTTCGTTTAGCCACCATTCCTCTGTATAAGTTCCCATGATGATCCACTGGTACTTGCGTCCATACATTCCTGCCCTGGGGAATAAAAGAGTTTTAGTTACCTGACCAACCTGTCAAATGCTAAAAAGCATATAAATAATAAAATTTGGTTGTAATAATATAAAAACCACGGAACATCCCGGTCAAATGTTGGCATTCTGGCTTCGTATGTGGGAGATTCCGGCTTCGTTTCTCGGGTTGAATGTTATTCTACTGTCCCAAAAGATTTCTGGTTTCCGTCAGTACAGTAAAATACTCATAGGAACTTAAATAAGAGTTACGAAAATTTTCCGTCAACATTGTTACAAATTAACCCTTGAAAGGCAAATACAATGTGCTGTTAACATTTAAAAAAGTCACACTTTGTCCACACTGTGCATTGCATGTGTGAAATACATGGTTATTACATGAATTGCAATTATTTCCGCAGACAGAATTAGCTGAATGCTCTCTCTAATGGTGATGTTAGCGATTTGATTTTGCAATTTATTATAGGGTTTGTATCATAAATGTAAATTTTACACTATAATCGATGTAAAGTGAAGGACCAAAGCCTGCATAATTATTTCATTAATGTGGTTTATTTTAAACTCTTATTCAGTTTCCATTTGGTTAATTTCATTACGTGTGCTACAACAATACCTATTGACTGTATTACAAAAGATAAAATTTTCGTGTGATGCATCTCGTAAGTAAAAGACAGAATATACAGGGCATACACAAAAGACTGGTGCGGTTTCAATAGTGAATACTATTGAAACCGAACCATTCTTTTGTGTATGCCCTGTATATTAGGGTTTTATTGTACTAAAGGACAGTCATGTCAGTAAGTCTTTTCAGGTGGCGAAGTAGCTAGTGACGTCACTGAATATGCTTGTTACATGTCACTAGGCAGACGTTGTAGGTCAAAATGGAATTATTACCAGTAAAGGTTACCGCAGTAAAATAATTCTTCCAGGCGTCTTTACTGTCTCTTTTGCTACATCATTACATTAATCCACGTTTCATACTTCGCACACAGGGTGTATCTAAAACGCTTCAACAAACTTCAAGAGCGAGTTCTTCACATCAAAACAAAGAACAAGTTTCATATAAACATTTGAGTGACTTTTGAGTTTCATTGAAAGATTACATTCAACAATACATACCTTCGTTGTGTAACATGCTACTTGCAACTGACATAATAGAGTCGAACTCGGTTATAACGTCATGAAAGGGACAGAATATTTTGTGTCGTTATAAACGAGCGTTGTTATAACCGAGGAGTATAATCTTATGGTTAACAATGATGAATTAATTGGCACCACAGAATATCTGACGCTATAGGCGAGGTGTCGCATAAACTGATGTCGTTATAACCGGGTTCGACTGTACATTTTCTACACGTTTCCAATTTAATAACTGTCGAGGTATTATTATTTATCAAGCCAAAAATCACAACAAATGCTCAAAATGTCCTCCACCTGAAGCAACGCACGCATGGACACGTCTGCTCATGGGCTGTCGCACACTTTCAAAAGTCCCGGTGAGTCTGCGAATGGTTTGACGGGCACCAAACATGCGTCGATTAAGTATTTCTTCATTTTCAATTCGAGCTGAATAAACTAAGGCCTTTAAATGTCCCCACAGATAAAAATATAAAGGATTTAAGTCAACAGGTTTTTAGGCTCTACCTCGAAAACAAAGTCCAAGAACTTTAGATACACCCTGTATAGGCCTATGTACATTATGCACCATTTGAGGACTGCGAATTGAATAGCGCTATTGTGAAACATGAACAGTTCACCAGCACGGACGACAACCATGTTCGTGTTGATGAGGGAGGAGTTGAGAAAGTACTAGGAAGGGGAGGTTCCTAACGATATGCTATTCATCTGCTTCATGAAAATCGATTAATGAGTGATGTCTATAATGTTTACATCAGTAACTGCTGGTGCAGACGGATACATTGACACACGCACAGCTCGTTAATGGAGTTCCGAAACGGAAGTGTTGATCACGTGGACACACATGGTGGACAGCAGGAAGTGAGCACGTCAGGGTGACGTAACAGTGACGTAAGTAATGACGTTTATTAACGTTTTAGTTCAACTTCCTGAAAAAGCACAACAAAACAGAAACGTTTAAATATATTATTCTTCTTCTACCTCTATGGGGCTTCGACGATTTTTCGGGCCACGGACCCCCTCCCCCCTATCTTACTTCGGGGTGCAGTGTACTCTTTTTTGGTAGTGCTACATGGAAATTTCAACCAAACGTGTATTTAGTTTGTTATGAAAATATATTTTGAACTAACGAATTATATTTTCCTTTTACAAGTTTAAGCAATTCAGACTAAGAGGGAAAGAAATAAAGAATGAGCTCTAATAATTCAATTCAATTTAATTCAATTCTAGTCTATTAATGTGTCAAGTCAACAGCCAGATGGCCAATTACAGAAACAGCACAACGTACAAACACAAATATCAACGGACAGTGTACAGGACACAAATGAAACAGACACAACCAAAACAAACAAACAAATAAAAAACACTTAAATAATTAATTAGGACACATTGAAATAATGTAATAAAATAGTATCACATCTGACTAAGTGTGACAATTTGCCTTCTGAAGACATCCAATTGATTACAAACTGAATTTGCCGCAGTTACACACCGGCCGGAGGGACAGTTTGTACAGGACGAACTGACATGAAACAAAGGAAAGTCTCGGAGGTTCCGAGTGGGAACTCGGAGACCAATAATGTTCATGGTAGATGGACAAGATTTAGAGCCCAGAAAAACTTTAATAACAAAAATTGCATCAAGTTGATGTCTTCTGTTATGTAAAGTACGTAAATTAAGTACTTCAAGAGCATTAGCATAACTATAACCATTACTGTCTCGGGAAATGAATCGATTATAGCATGGAGCTACAAACTTAATAATAATAATAATAATAATAATAATAAATATTTAACGTGAGAAATAACATTACATGTACCATAAATTGTAACTACAGAAGATGTGCAACACTAGATATATATATATATATACCCTAGAAACATGGTTTGTTTCAGGTATACATATAATTGTAGCATAAAGGTGATAACAAATAATAATAATATATTTATTATAATATAATAATAGTTATATCTGACTAGAAAAATTTTATGAGAAGGATGAATTGGCTTCAGTCAGGGATGATTTCAACTTGCACGCTGAAGGGAGAAAAAAATGTCGACATAAGCCTAACTAACCACGTAACAATTTGATGTGATAAGTCTTACTAAGTAGAGAGGCTACACAAATAGAGGTACTAACAAGGCCAAGAAGGACAGTGATAATGTTCATACACTACTGCCAAACAGATGTTAGCTACAGTAAAATACACAGTAACGGATGAGACGAATTAGGGCATGACTGCTGCAGCAGGAATACTGATCTCTGTCGCTGTTATCTCCATTCTGTCGACTGTTGATGGAGCTTGCGTGTGTCGGTGAACTCGTAAGCCACGCCAGCCAAATCTAATTGCTGGCAGGGCTATCGAAGGCGGACAAGAAAAGACACGCTGGCCTTTCAAGTTGGGGGTTCGCCGTGGGCCTGGCATCCTAAACTCGTACTCATATTGTCTCGAAACACCAGCAACGGGGAGGCCATTGCCCTAAAACGGGGCGAAAAGCCACAGAAGAAGAAGAAGGCTGCTGGTAATTCCATTGAACTTGAATGACCTTGAATTGTTCAGAGCCACAAAATGTGCCAAGAATAGAGAAAATTTGGGCTACATGATGAAGTAGGTACTTTATTTTTTTCAGAATAACCAATTCTCTTGGATGATACAGTTTGGAAAAAGTGGACGGCGTACCTGAGTGATATAACGCCACATAGCGGAATTAAGTGCAGGCTTTCAAGGTATTGGCTCGACGTTTTTTATTACAGAGACAAAACTGAGAAGAAATTAAGGTTTTGAAATCATGTGCTTAGGAACAGGTACATTGGATTGTTTTGCAACCCTGCAGGTCTGTCTCTTTGAAATGAAGTACCGATAAATGAACCTGTAAGGTTACAGAGCAAGAAGTTTCGGAGGGCCTCATGATGAAATTACTAGAATATTTTCCAGGAATTGACGTTCCTAATAACCGAGTGCTCAGTACACTTGATGCGGATTTTTCAATTCCATATATAACAGAAAAATAACAAGAAAAACCTCGAAAATTAAATTCTCTACGGCATCTTTTATTGCTTTCAGGACACAGTTATCAAACGATTATAGGGAAATGGACGAAAATCAATAAAAGCCTTAATCCCTTTTCCCAAATCATACATGTGTAAACTGGATTTCTATCCCCAAGTCTAATTAAGAGAAAAAAAAATACTGTGAGTGACGGTATGTGGAAGTTGAAATTACATTCAAGTTTTATCCAATCGAGCCAATGATTGACTCTTTACGTCATTGGAAACAGACACATTCATCGCAACAATATCGTTCGTTTTTATTCCCATTTATTTTGCGTAATAGTTTTTAGTATCACTTTATTAGGAGTATTTCGATTGATTGATTTTAAAGTGGTAGCCGGAAAAAAAAAAATAAAAAATTGAGAAAGCCAGCTCCAAAAAAATCGGCATGGATATTCAAAGAGACGGGGTTCTGAGAAAAGCTTTCTCCAGGAATTTTTGAAGAGACATTCCACAAAGACCAAATGGATATGACAAAAGAGACAGAGAGAGTAAGGAGGAGGGCTATTTTTGATGTCTATATCAAACAACTTCGCGGAAAATTTACGATAAAAGTATTTCCGATGACAGTGTCTGTAAGAAGTGAAATTATATTGACTAAATGAAGCTTCACATTTAGAGGACACAAGTACCTCAGAAAGTGTCATTTGTAGATACACCTTAATACCTTGAAGCGGACCACACAACGTAAAGCATCATGTCAAGATATTTGCAAATTTACATAAATAACATTCGATAAATATTGTCAGAAAAGTATTGTTTCACTTGTACGATATCGAGCATGGAGATAAAGATGGCGGAATTACACACAGAAGCCCCGAAAGCATTTCTCTTCTCCCTTATGCGTGCCACATGTTCCGTCCATCTCATTCTCCTGAATTTTCAGATCTTCAATTTTGTGTGATGTTACGCAGCGTAGATTGGTAGTTACAGACGTTTCGGGACAACAGATCCGCCCCACCTTCATCACTGTGTGTAGTCAAGCTGTAGATAGATGCTTTGTATTTTCGGGTATTTAGCGAGATCCTTTCAGTACTTACAACTAACTAACGCTAAGTAAATGACAAACTAATTAACTAAGTAACTACGTAATGAATTATATCCGTGAAACGAATTCCGTCTTGAAAAGCTAATAGTTCCTCAGCTAGTCAAAAATGCCCCGCATTTTCTGAAACCCGAAGTTTAATTACATGTTTATATTACCTTCACCGTACACCAGCAACGGGGAGGCCATTGCCCTAAAACGGGGCGAAAAGCCACAGAAGAAGACGAAGGCTGCTGGTAATTCCATTGAACTTGGATGACCTTGAATTGTTCAGAGCCACAAAATGTGCCAAGAATAGAGAAAATTTGGGCTACATGATGAAGTAGGTACTTTATTTTTTTCAGAATAACCAATTCTCTTGGATGATACAGTTTGGAAAAAGTGGACGGCGTACCTGAGTGATATAACGCCACTTAGCGGAATTAAGTGCGGGCTTTCAAGGTATCGGCTCGACGTTTTTTATTACAGAGACAAAACTCACAAATTACACACAAACTAAATTATATTTCCACTTTTTATTCTTCAACCCCTACATATGTTTCAGCCTTTACAAGGCCATCTTCAGGGGGCTCGTAATCTACATTTACTTTACATCCATTGTTTATGTCTGCTATTATGTTATATATCACATGTAGTCAAGTTTCATAATCATTTATAGATTTGTGAGTTTAATTACATCGTTCGCAAGACCTCGCCACCTGTCCCTGTCCTGAGGGATCAATTCAGTCGAAGTCCGCTAACCTATTTATTTAATATTCATTTTAATATTATACTCCAATCTGCTCCTATGTCTTCAAGTGGTCTCTTTCCTTAAGGTTTCCACACCAAAACTCTGTATGCACTTCTCGTCTCCTCCATACGTGTTACATATCCCGCCCATCTAATTTTTCTTGATTTGATCACCCGAATATTATTTGGTAAGGAAGCTCGTCATTGTGCAGTCAACTGTGGTAATGCTACTACTGACAGGAACAACAAACACAACAACAACCACGTCTAAAACCATAGTGGTACCTGTGCGCCTCACAGAAGACCCTGCGGGCCCAAGACTCGTTAAAGTTGCCCAGAATTATCCTGACGTCCTTTTCCTTCAGTTTGTTCATGGCAGATATCACCTCATTGGCAAAACTTTGGGTTTCTAGAACTTCAAAGCCTCCTGTGTCGAGATCAGCCACGAGGCGATTGTGCGCCTGAAACAAAGACCAGACAACATCACAGCACTGCTAATGGTGATTGTGCGCCTGAAACAAAGACCAGACAACATCACAGCACTGCTAATGGTGATTGTGCGCCTGAAACAAAGACCAGACAACATCACAGCACTGCTAATGGTGATTGTGCGCCTGAAACAAAGACCAGACAATATCACAGCACTGCTAATGGTGATTGTGCGCCTGAAACAAAGACCAGACAACATCACAGCACTGCTAATGGTGATTGTGCGCCTGAAACAAAGACCAGACAACATCACAGCACTGCTAATGGTGATTGTGCGCCTGAAACAAAGACCAGACAACATCACAGCACTGCTAATGGTGATTGTGCGCCTGAAACAAAGACCAGACAACATCACAGCACTGCTAATGGTGATTGTGCGCCTGAAACAAAGACCAGACAACATCACAGCACTGCTAATGGTGATTGTGCGCCTGAAACAAAGACCAGACAACATCACAGCACTGCTAATGGTGATTGTGCGCCTGAAACAAAGACCAGACAACATCACAGCACTGCTAATGGTGATTGTGCGCCTGAAACAAAGACCAGACAACATCACAGCACTGCAAATGGTGATTGTGTGCCTGAAACAAAGACCAGACAACATCACAGCACTGCTAATGGTGATTGTGTGCCTGAAACAAAGAAAAAATAAACACAGCACTGCTAATGGTGATTTTGCGCCTGAAACAAAGACCAGACAACATCACAGCACTGCTAATGGTGATTGTGCGCCTGAAACAAAGACCAGACAACATCACAGCACTGCTAATGGTGATTGTGCGCCTGAAACAAAGACCAGACAACATCACAGCACTGCAAATGGTGATTGTGTGCCTGAAACAAAGACCAGACAACATCACAGCACTGCTAATGGTGATTGTGTGCCTGAAACAAAGAAAAAATAGCACAGCACTGCTAATGGTGATTTTGCGCCTGAAACAAAGACCAGACAACATCACAGCACTGTTAATGGTGATTTTGCACCTGAAACAAAGACCAGATAACATCACAGCATTGCTAATGGTGAGTGTGTGTCTGGAAAAAAAGACCAGACATCACAGCACTGCTAATGGTGATTGTGTGTCTGGAAAAAAGACCAGACATCACAGTATTGCTAATGGTGATTGTGTGCCTGAAACAAAGACCAGACAACATCACAGCATTGTTAGTAGTGATTTTGGGCCTGAAATAAAGACCAAACAACATCACAGCATTGCTAATGGTGATTGTGCGCCTGAAACAAAGACAAAAACATCACAGCATTGCTAATGGTGATTGTGCGCCTGGAAAAAAGACCAGATATCACAGCACTGCTAATGGTGATTGTGCGCCTGAAACAAAGACAAAAACATCACAGCATTGCTAATGGTGATTGTGCGCCTGGAAAAAAGACCAGACATCACAGCACTGCTAATGGTGATTGTGCGCCTGAAACAAAGACAAAAACATCACAGCATTGCTAATGGTGATTGTGCGCCTGGAGAAAAGAGCAGATAACATCACATATTTGTCAAAATAATGTACCGGAATTTTCACATAGTGACTTAGGAAAGCCAGAATAACCTCAGCGAGGACAGCCGTTGTCCCGGCCGACATTCGAACCAAGTACCTTCCAAATAGAGGTCCAGAACGTAACCACTAAACGAACCCGCTCGTTCTTGTGCCGTTGTCAACATTTGATTTATTGTGCACTAACTGGCATCAAGAATACCAAAGAACTGAACAACAGCGCATTCCTGCATTATGCATATCGCCAACAGCCGGCTTGAAGACGAAGCAAATTTGTGTTTTCATTTACATTTTAATAACGGACCCTCCAGATACAGTTAAATTGTCTTATAATTTCAAAAATGTGTCAGTATTTAAAGAAAATAAAGTCGTATAATAATTAAAAAGTGCGGGGTTATGATTCAAAAGAATATTAAACTGTGGCAGTGCTGAGTGAATCGATTTAAAAACTTACACCAAATTCAATTGTTTGATTTTATGCAGCCGCATGATTACGAAAACATAATGGGGAATTGTGGGACTGTTAAGTAGTAGGATAGCAGAACTTAATGGATCTTCAGGACGTTCGGTGATCACGCGCTGCTCCACTGCCAAACATCAGCCTTAATTCAAAAGCCGTCCACTTTAGTGTATTTTGTGGATGAAGGATAAAGGCACTGACCTTCCCAACGAAGGAATAGTTGATATGAAGTAAGATATACTAATGTGAATGTGAGAGGTGCGTTTCCCACGGCGATAAATATGAAGGTACTGTCTTAAATTACATAACACCGTGCAGTCTGGTAAAAATTTCTTGACCTGTTGTGGGAAATAACTGCATCCACATTCAGGGCAGAAGGGTGCCCCGTCTGGATTTCACAGCCGGAAGATCGAAAAGGTAGGTTGCTGTGAAACCGAAAAATTTCTACCAGTCTGCACAGTGTCACATACAAGACAGAAGATCAAAAATACTCATTAGGGCTGTTCCAGTTCTCCTAACGTACACGAAAACCCTTTACAAGCATCGTCAGGTGCAGGCAACGGGGCAAACACAATTATCAGCGGCAGTGCAGATAATCACAATTATCAGCGGCAGTGCAGATAAACAGTATTATCATCGGCAGTGCAGATAAATAGAATTATCAGCGGCAGTGCAGATTATCACAATTATCAGCGGCAGTGCAGATAAACTGTATTATCATCGGCAGTGCAGATAAACAGAATTATCAGCGGCAGTGCAGATAAACACAATTATCAGCGGCAGTGCAGATAATCACAATGATCATCGGCAGTGCAGATAAACAGAATTATCATCGGCAGTGCAGATAAACACAATTATCAGCGGCAGTGCAGATAATCGCAATGATCATCGACAGTGCAGATAAACAGAATTATCATCGGCAGTGCAGATAAACACAGTTTATCAGCGGCAGTGCAGATAATCACAATGATCATCGACAGTGCAGATAAACAGAATTATCATCGGCAGTGCAGATAAACACAATTATCAGCTGCAGTGCAGATAATCACAATAATCATCGGCAGTGCAGATAAACAGAATTATCATCGGCAGTGTAGATAAACAGAATTGTCAGCGGCAGTGCAGATAATCACAATTATCAGCGGCAGTGCAGATAATCACAATTATCACAGACAGTGCAGATAATCACAATTATCAGCGGCAGTGCAGATTTTGTCCGAAACTACGCACTGTGACGTCGTCGGGATAATGTACCCTACTTAGTTCTGAATTTAAGATGTCTAAAATTAAGGATGAAAAATAATTTGGAGAATAATACGTTATGTGAAATTTCATAGTTTTGATATTGTCAGGTCAAATGAATTAACAAATTTATACGATGAGTTTACAGTAAAACGTGGATTACAAAAGTGAAGTAACAGACATTTGCAAGCCCTTTCAACAAAGAAACACTTTCCTTCAATTCTTTCCACAAAGCAATCAATAGAAGAAATAATGTGGGCCACGTAACGAATTTAGAGGAATCGCCATCAGAGCCTTTAGGTACCTTTAAATCTCACTTTATGAGCACTCTTCCCCGTCGCCACTCATATCACGCTTCCTTTTATATCTTTTTTCAAACTGCATCAGAGTTTGGTTGCTAGGGTTGGCCAAAAGAAGATCTATGCAAAAGAAAGAGCCATACTTCTATTAAAAGCAATCCTATTACAAGCCTGGACAGGCCCTTAGGGTTCCAGGAGGTTCAGGCTCCCAGATTTCTAGACAATCGGCACATGAAGGTGGTAAGGTTGTCAGCCCTACGCACCGGCCGCCTTTACCACCCATGCAATATTCCTGGTATTCATTTCAGTTAGAGGCTGAGTCGACCCCAGGGCCATAGTGCGACCGAAAGGATTATGTCAATGAAAAATTCCAAAGAAAGCATCGGGAATCGAACCCGTGACCTTCCGGCTTGTAGTGCAGTGCCTCAACCAACTACGACACTGCAAGCCCATTGTCATCTGTGGCCTGTCTCGCTCTACCATATTTTTCCACATTATCTCGTAAACGGCACGATTTTCAGGAAGACGTTATTGAACGCAGAATGTGTGTTTTGATTTTATCTAAAACTTTTGTCTGAAACATTTCTCATTCTAAGAAGAATTCAGCGAGATATTATCATAAATGTACATAGGTCTTCATGTAAAGTACCCGTTATTATTGTCAGATTTCAATGAAACTTGAATTCTCTCGACGGACTTTCGAAATATACTCAAATGTCAAATTCAATGAAAATCCGTCCAGTGGGAGCCAAGTTGTTCCATGCTGACAGAGAGACAGACACGACGAAGGTAGTAGTCGCTTTTCGAAATTTTGCGAACGCGCCTGAAAACACGTTTAAACGTTTTATTATTATACGGTTACCAAACTCAGATACTGTTAAATTCATCGCAAAAAGAATTAAGAGACAATAAATGGTTGAAAGATACAGCAGTCTTGTTGGATGGAACCAACTACACTCAAGTCCAGTGTGGCTGGCCGAAACAGCAACATAAAAAATCCTCTGCTTGGATGGTGACGTAGTACTATCTAAATACATTATTTGTTATATACCAGCTATCTGTATTTTAAAATTGGTACTCAGCTTAAACGGCTAGTAACAAATAAACAGCTACAAGACTTGCGTGACATGATAACTGAATAGCAGAAAAAGATTACGAAGAGAAGAATTGAGGAAACAGTAAGAGCGGCCAAAATAAGTGTGTTCCTGTCACCACAGCATGAGGCGTCCTCAGTTTGGGGATGGAGGAAGAGGCTCTAGATATAAAGGGTAGCTGCGAGTATATTGGATAAGCAGTCACGGACAGCCGACAAGGGGTGTTCCTCCAACTTGGAGGCTGGAAGAGGGGATAACAACTCCTCACCGTAAAAACTAACATGTTACGTATAGCTAAATAAAAATCTGGAAGTAAGAGGGATGAGGTAACAGGGGACTGGAGGTTATTGCGTAATGAGGAGTTTATTGATCTGTACTTCACATCAAATTGTATTTTTTTAATGACTCGACAGCCCCTTGGGGGCCTAGGCCGCCTCATTGTTCGAGGCTTCACGATCACACACACCACACTTAGTAGGACTCCTCCGTACGAGTGATCAGCCCGACGCAGAGACCTCTACCTGACAACACACAACACTCACAACAGATATTAATGTCCTCGGCGGGATTCGAACCCACAATCCCAGCAAGTAAGCGTCCGCAGATCCACGCCTTAGACCGCGCGGCCACTGGGATCGGTCATCAAATTGTATTAGAGTGATAAAATCAAGAAGTATGAGATGGGCGGGGCATGTGGCACGTATGGGGAGAGGGGAGGTGCTTACAGGTTTCTGGTGGCGAAACAAGAGGAAAGGAGAACACTTGGAAGACCTAGACATATATGGAAGGATGATATTAAAATGAAAGTTAAAGAAATAGTTTTGGAGGGCGTAGAGTGGATTAATCTGGCTCACAATAGGAAAAAGTGGCGGGATCTTGTGAATGCGGTAATGAATTCCTGGTTTCACAAAAGGCGGGAAATTTCCTGACTAGGTGAGGAACTACTAGCTTCCAAGGATTCTGCCCCATGAAGTTAGATATAACAGACGGAAGGAAAGAAACGAAAATTAATGACGAAGGGACAGACGGTTACAGAGACAGAGAGACAGACAGGGAGGCAGGTAGGAAAACACACAAATATGTACACAGCTAGGGAGCAAGACAATTGGACAGACGGACACAAAGAGTTATGGGAACTCAGGACAGTAAGACAACATAATTCTTCTTTTGTACGCCTTGATGTTACTGTTACAGAATTCTCTAAAAATATTGTAGATAATATCGCGCAAGGGATTTATTTCGTTCTTTGTTCGTTTTCTTCCTCCATTACCCCCTCGCCCCAAACTCCTTTCAAGAAACAAGACGCTAAGGCAGAATTAAGTGAAACAAAGCAACTGTTGACAGTCTTAATAAGGCTGATGGTGTGGCGTCTGATACAGAAATGCGCCGATAAAAAGACAATGAAACAAAATTCCTTCTTCAGTTTTTCGTAAAATATATATCAAGGAAATTTACATAATTAAGGATGTCTGAGTACTGTCTTGTAGATCCAGAAAGCTGATTATTTTTAGAGTGTATTATGTTACGAAATATTCCTTTGCACTTCTCAAAACAATCCCTAACAAATGAAGACAAAAGACAATTATGGTGTTTTATTGCTTATTCATGCTAAAGTCGAACATAGTAGCTATTCGCTTCCCAAACTGTCGCTACTTGCCACAAGGGTGATGTCTATACAAACTAAATTTTCATAACAGGAATTTCCAGTATATTTTATGAAATTAGGAACATCAACATAAGAGAATTTTTCCATTAAAATAATTAATAATAAAGTCCCCCAGCATTCTTTCAAGGTACTCGTGCAATTTTTAAACTGAAAGAACATGTCGAATACATCTCGAAATTTCGGTGACCATAGAGCGAAAACAAAAAAGGAATTCGAGACAGAAGTCATGTAAATTATGTTGGTTGATTTGTGTATGTAAATATAATTTCTTAAAAATCTGACGATCTACTTTTTCGAAATTCATTATACTTTACCTATAAGAAAATCCAAATAAATTTTGCTTATACACAGAAAATCAGTTTGATAGTCCCATCTGATTTGAAAACCCGAACAGGCTATTAATATATGCAGATAAACTAGATGGTTTGATATTTCATTTAGTTTACGTTGAAAAAGGTGCACAATTACGTATTATATATTAGAAGACACTTCTGTTTATTAACTTTAAAGCAATTACTGATGTTCATACGATTTTGACTGCACTCAAAGTATTTCTAAATCATAGTGCCGTTGAAGAGTCAGAGATTTGTCGATAAGTTTTCATTCTTATGCGGCTGAATTAATCAGTTGCATGTGTTGTTGTGGTGTTACTGGAATGAGACATTGTTGTCACTCCAGGCCGGTTGGATTTGAACGGAACATTGCACGTGGACCAGCGTGACGTGTGTGAAGAACATTGCACGTGGACCAGCGTGACGTGTGTGAAGAACATTGCACGTGGACCAGCGTGACGTGCGTGAAGATCATTGCACGTGGACCAGAGTGACGTGCGTGAAGAACATTGCACGTGGATCAGCGTGACGTGCGTGAAAAACATTGCACGTGGACCAGCGTGACGTGCGTGAAGAACATTGCACGTGGACCAGCGTGACGTGCGTGAAGAACAACACCAAAAATTAAAAAAAAACAACTTACAAAAACCGAACACATCTTCACCACGCAGTGTTGCTCTTTTTGAACATGCAAACGAGATACCGTGGAGATGAAAACCAGTTCTAATCTCTTACACGTTTTCTCATTTTTATAGTAAATACCCACCTCTTATATGATAAAACACAGCTAAATGATATTTGAGAATACAAAATTAAAAATTATTTTTATTTTTTTCAGTATATAATATATTAATTACACAAATTGTGTTTAAATATTTATATAAACCGTAACACATGTAATGTTAAAACAATAATAAGTATTAACTTTACAAGTTTGTATTAAACAATCACGACAATTCAATTTGTTGCTTTGATATCTCAGAACAGAAATGTTCCTTTTGTATTAGTCTCACCGTGAATTTTACGATTCAATGTTAAAACAATCAGAGGTGCGCGGTAACACATTGATCCAGGCAGTCGCAATTTATTATTTCGACACAAAATTAGACGAATTTTAAGGATTTTATACAATATTTTATATGTTTTAAATTCTGATTTTAGAAATGAATGCAAATAACACGCAAGACATTGCACAGTATCTAAACCAGTATTAACATTGGATGTGATATAACGTAGTTTTGAACCCCCTGAGGATGGGTTTGCGTAAAACCGAAACATATGTAGGAGTTAAAAGTTAAAGCAATCCCATTACAGGCCTGGACAGGCCCTTAGGGTTCCAGGAGGTTGAGGCTACCAGATTTATAAACAATCGGCACATGTAGGTGATAAGGTTGTCAGCCCTACGCACCGGCCGCCTTTAACCCCCAGGAAATATTCCTGGTACTCATTTCTGTTAGAGGCTGAGTCGACCCCAGCGCCATAGTGCGACCGAAAGGATTATGTCAATGAAAAATTCGAATGACACCATCGGGAATCGAAATGTAGGGGTTAATTAATATATGTTAAAGTGAAAGTGAAGTGCATTTTGTTGGTTTTTTTTGAACATAGAAATATTCCTTGTTTTTTGTCCTTCTATCAGTGTCATGTTTAGCTTTTATTTCCATCCGTTGAAGTATATGTGGAATGTATCACTCTCTTAAGTGCCTTTGCTTGAATTCTGTTCCATATTTCTTTTGCAACATTCATTCTAGACAATGCATAAAGTTTTATAAGAGAATGTCCGAGGTATTCAATAAAGAATCTTCTTTCATAAAGTGCATCTTTGTTTCCACATTGAATTTATTTCTGTCGACAAGATACGGACGTTACAGAAACTACATACAAGACAAAAATGGCCACCATCTCTCTTTTATTTCAAGAGGAAAATTTTCTGAATATTCTAGGAGCAGCTGTACTCAACATGTTGGAAGCGAAGTTATGAGTGTAGTTGAAGAAAAGAAACAAAGAAACCAGAATCCGAAATAAATTACAATGTTTAAAGTAAGACGGTAAAGACAGTACTACTGTCCTCATTAGCAAGGAATGTTCGAAGAAAGATAGCTGATTTCCTTTGTATAAAAATGTGACTCAGGGAAAAACTTCTAGAAACACTTGCACGAGAATTTCTGTAAATTGCGTCATATTGGTGCCCTACAGACATAGGCAACGCTACCGAAACATCAAAACTAGCATAAATTTTCACACTTCAATACCTACCGACCCAAAACAAATTTTTCAAACTCTGGACTAGTAATGACGAAGCAAACAAAGGTATATATATATACCGTGTGACTGATTGAGGTAATGGGCACTTAGTTTCCATGTTTCGACATAACTTGGGCTGTGATTGTGTGCGTCACAATTGGTTTCCATGTAAACCACACGACAATCTGCGTTACGATGGCACTACTAGGCAGCTGCAGGTACCTATGGTTCGGTCGGCATTGGTGCGCCGTGCGTTGCCGACAGCATATATCAAGTTCACGTTTACAAATTTTAAGATTTATGGCAAAAATATTCTGTGCAACTGACTTTTCTTATTACCCATGTCAAGGTAAAGGTAAAGGTATCCCTGTACAGGCCTGGACAGGCCCTTAGTGCTCCAGGAGGTTGAGGTTCCCAGAATTTCTACAAAATCGGCACATTAAGGCGCCAAGGTCGTCAGCCCTACGCAACGGCCGGCTTTACCTCCCAGGAGATATCCCTGGTACTCATTTCCGTTAGAGGCTGTTTCGACCCCAGGACCATAATGCGGCCGGAAGGAATAAGTCAATGAAAAATCGCACTGACCGCATCGGGAATCGAACCCGCGACCTTCCGACTTGTTTCGCAGTGCCGCCGCGTACTCCCCATGTTACCCATGTAGGGCTATAATATACATACATGAAAATATAAACTGAAGTGTTATATGTAAAAAATTCTTAGAGATGCCGTGGAATAGCGCGTGGATATTGTGTTAACCGCGTTATATGACGGGACCGTTTTTAATGTAAACATAATTGGAGGACGTTATGTTAACAGAACGATCATTTGTTAAGAGCATTGACAGTTATACTGAATGGAGGTTAATAGATACTGTTGCAAATTCCACAGAAGAGAGTATTAGGAGCACAGTTGCTTATATTACTCCCCATCCGGGGTGCAACAGCCCTTGGTGGTCCAGGGTCTCCTCATTATCGAGGCTTCACGATCACACTCAGACACACCACACTCGGTAGGACTGCCCTGGACGAGTGATCGGCCCGACGCAGAGAACTTTACCTGACAACACACAACACTCACAAGAGACAGACATCCATGCCCCCGGCGGGATTCAAACCCGCAATCCCAGCAAGCGAGCGGCCGTAGACCCACGCCTTAGACCGCGCGGCCACTGGGATCGGCTGCGTCTATAAGTATTACTTAGTAATCCAAACAATCTGTTTAAGTTGCGAATATTCCAGGATTGAAATTAAGTCTTGCATATCAAGACCCAGCCGATCCCAGTGGCCGCGCGGTCTAAGGTGTGGGACTGCGGCCGCTCGCTTACTAGGATTGTGGGTTCGAATCCCACTGGGGGCATGGATGTCTGTCTGTTGTGAGTGTTGTGTGTTGTCAGGTAGAGGTCTCTGCGACGAGCTGGTCACTCGTCCAGAGGAGTCCTACCGAGTGAGGTGTGTGTAAAGTGTGTGATCGTGAAGCCTCGAAAAATGAGGAGGCCTAGGCCCCCAAGGGGCTGTCGATCCATTGGAGAAAAAAAATACCACGACCCAACTTATTACCATTCATTACCAGTAAAAAGAACGCGTAGACAAAGCCAGCCAACTATTGCTATTTTCGTATAATTTAGTTTCCTTCAATCACACAATTATTTTGTTACTAGATACGAAATAACTGGGGCTCGAACTGTCAACAGAATCACCACTTATTCTAAGAACTTGCAGAAAATTGGTGCAGCATCGGACACTTTGCGAAATGACATTCGTGAAAGACATTTTCCCCAATAAATTTGAATGTTGCCTTAGTCGTTTGAACAAAGCCCTATTTAAACGAACCAGCACATCATATAGCACAATACATTACCTAAACGACTGCATGCAAAATAACCACTCTATGTTTATTCATGAGTTGCGCCATTAAAGCACGCCGCCTGCCTTGCGAAAATCATGAAAGCGGCTTCTTTAATGTAATCAACAGGATCAAGACCAGAGACACATAGCTTACTGCAGTCTATACAGTAAAATTCTGTCTGGCTTGTGGTTAAGGGAAGTCATTTGCCTTTATACGCGGTATTTGCCTAACAAGAAAACAAGTACTTTTTCGTCCGACGTAAATTAGAGGAGTTCTTTACAGTTCCATAGACGTATAAATACTGTGAAGACCATAGTTCACAAAAACAGTTTTCACTTTCGGTATTCGTTATCAAGTTATAGACTTGTTTCCTCTAGGTATAGTAATGTCGTTGTCAATCTCAGTGGCCGCGCTGTCTAAGGCGTGGGTCTGCGGCCGCTCGCTTACTGGGATTACGGGTTCGAATCCCGCCGGGGGTCGTGGATGTCTGTCTCTTGTGATTGTTGTGTGTTGTCAGATAGAGGTCTCTGCGTCGGGCTGATCACTCGTCCAGAGAAGTCCTACCGAGTGTGGTGTGTCTGAGTGTGATCGTGAAGCTTCGATAATGAGGAGGCCCTGGCCCCCTAGGGGCTGTTGCGCCATGGGAAAAAAAATCCCATATGAATTTACACTTTTCTCTTTAATGTACTATTAAGTACATATTTTAACTGTCCATGTGTATTTATTTTAATTACGAACAAAAAGGCAAAAAAATGCATAGACCTGTTGTGTGTGTAATTTGGATTATTTATAATCACCAAAACTGTAGCACTGTGTATCAAGCAACGCGTATTTCCTTTCTCCTCACACGAATATCGACATATTCTAACTATAGACGATATATTATTAAAGGTTCATAGATCAGCCTGTCATAGAGATCGTGACTCACGCAAAGTTCGACCCTTTAAGGACCAGTGGCTACCTTTAACATTCACAGACTGTACGTTCTGATCAATATTTTGTTTTGTATTGATCTGGGGAAGAGCAGCGATTATTTCCGTATACGACATTAACTGCTTGCTTTATATGGCCGAAAAGTAGACCGTTTACTGCGCGATACGAGCTGAATCTTTCAATAAAATTCAGTCTAATTTTCTTCTTTAACCGGTTTAAAAAAATCAATCAGATCTTTAAAAACGTATTACAGAACATACACACAAATCTAAGAAGCGAATCTTTCCTTTTATAAGGATTGGATAGTAGTAACACGAGTTATCAAAACTCTTACTTATTGATAGTGTTTACGGACGAGTGTTTATGCATGGCGCATGCGTTGTTTCGAGTTGTTACCCTACATTTTTTTTCCAATGGCTTGACAGCCCCTTGGGGGCCTAGGTCGCCTCATTTTTCGAGGCTTCACGATCACACTTTTTAGACACACCACATTCGGTAGGACTCCTCTGGACGAGGGACCAGCTCGTCGCAGAGACCTCTACCTGACAACACACAACACTCACAAGAGACAGACATCCATGTCCGCGGTGGGATTCGAACCCACAATCCTAGTAAGCGAGCGGCCGCAGACCCACGCCTTATACCGGGGGGTATAAGGCTCGGGCCTCCTCTTTCCGAGGTTACTGGGTCGTGCGCATTCGTGGCAGTTGGTGACTGGCCAACTGGCCGCGCTGCTGTTCTATCGATCCTGATGTGACCGAAAGAGCCATCTGGCAGGCAGTCAGGAGACTTGGGTGAGAAATTGGGGTTGAATTTTGCTATTCATGCCCGTAAGGTTCTTTTACATGCCGTAAATATACGACATGGGACCGACGGCTTTACTTTACGAAGGAAGTGGTGCTCCGGATTTTTATCACCCTTAAAAATCCATCGACCTCGGTCGGGATCGAACCCGTGAACCTTGGGTCCAGTGGCGAGCACGCTAACCACTAGTCCACCGAGGGAGACGGCTACCCTACATTACTGTGATTAATTATGTATAAGGAGCACCTTGGACACAAACTTCATAACTTGATGTCATTACTTGATATATTTTGGATAACTCATGGCGCCGAAGGTAAGTTCACATTCAGTCACTTCTGACGGCTTGGAGACCCAACATTTACATTTACGAATTCACCACATTGTCATTATCATAGTGAGGTTTACTTTTTGTCTGATATTCAAAGACGCTGTCAGTTGCTAAGATTACTTAGCGTCGGTGATGACTGAATGACTATGGAGCATTGGTGGAATGATATTGACAGGGGGAAACCGAAGTACTCAGAGGAAACCTGTCTCAGTACCACTTCCAGTTTCCAAAAATTCCCACACCTATCCAAATAAATCCATTCAACGCCCCATTCTATTTCTTTAAGATCCATTTTAATGTTATCCTTCCATCTACTCGTAGGTCTTCCAACTTGTTTCTTTCACTCTGCTTTTCACACAAAAACCCCTTTCCTCTCCCCAATACGTCGCACATGCCCCGCCCACCCAATAGTAAAGCTCATGAAGCTCCTTTCTGTGCAATCTTCTCCATTTCCCTGCCACCACGCCCACTAGACAGCCTTTGTCCTCATGATTACACGCCGATAAGGAAATCTTTCTTTGGCCAGACCGGAAATTATATCTCTTTATAAAGTAAACGCTAAAGGCCGTCGGTCACAATTAGGTTTTATGTTATACTTTTATACAGCTTTAACGAAACGTGTTTCGGCTTAAGTACAAAAAGCCATCATGAGGCGAAATTAGAATTATTAGAATTAGAATATCAAATAAAATTTATCATGCAATCCATATTAATTCATTGTCGTTTTAGGTATATATATATATAGTTGACACGAACGAGTTTATATAGTTCAGATGAGCGCTCTTCTGGGATATTACGCAGCGTTGAGTGGTAGTTCTGTACCGACGTTTCGGGACAACCTACCGGTCTCATCTTCAATGGTCAAGAAATTCAAGAAAGTGCTTCTTGGAACTTCTTTACCCTTGAAGATGGGACTGATGTGTTGTCCCGAAACGTCGGTATATGATCATCACTCTACACTGCCTAATATCCCAGAACAGCGCAGATCTCATCCACATCGCGGCGGGAGCGTGAAATCACGCAAATCCCTCTGCAGCAGTGCTCACAGGGCAGTAAGCCCTGACACAGACAATCCTGATGCAGCATATAGGACTTATTTCAATGGAACAATTCGAAGCATTAAATAAAAGTGAGCTTTCGAGTTCACTGGCAGAGTGTGACGGTTGAGCCACGCTTTCCCCTCAGGTCAGGTGAACAGTGATCAAGTTACCGGAGCGTGAAATAGCGATAGAGTGCGGCGTGGTGTGATTGGACGATTGCAGAAGCTTAATTTCCAATAATTATCAATGGTTATTATTGATTAAACCGCAAAATCTCTTCGTCAGTCAGACATCTATGCTTTCGTGTAGCAGCGAATACAGGGTTGCCAACTGAGAGAAATAAGACACTGGACTTTTACACAACATTATTATTTCCATTTCAGTCCTAACGTATAGCTCCTGTAAGCCATAACATTAACATGTTCATAACACTAAACATAAAAGTTATTACTGAAGTCATAAAAAAAGTTAGCTAGGGTGATGGCGGTTCTGATTTATGTCTGAAAGGTACTTGGTTCAATTACCGGCTATGATGAATGTCTATCGTGTTTAACCTCAATCCTTCGAAGCAAATGTCAAGTTAGTACCTGAAACTAGACAAAGGCCACATTCTTTCATACCGTTTGCACTCATTCTTTAACAATCACCCTATAATTCGAGGCTATATAACCTTGGAGAGCGAGAAAGCTTTTAAGCATAAGCTGCATCTATACAACATTATTGAGCCCCAAGATTACTATAATCTTGTTTACTCCAACTAGAATTTAAAAGCCGATCCCAGTGGCCGTGCGATCTAAGGCGTAAGCCTGCAGCTGCTTGATTGCTGGGATTGCGGGTTCGAATCCCGCCGGGGGCATGGATGTCTTGTCTTTTGTGAGTGTTGTGTGAGGTCCTTGCGCCAGGCCGATCACTCGTCCAGAGGAGTCCTACCGAATGTGGTGTGTCTGAGTGTGATCGTGAAGCCTCGACAATGAGGAGACCCTGGCCCAATAGAGGCTGTTGCGCCAATGGAAAGAAAAAAAGAATTTACAAAAATATTAATTAATTTTGTTGATATGGTCGTAAATCGTGGCTATTTATGTGGCTAGATGAACTCTAAGTGAAATAGCTGGAACGCAAGTGGTAAAGAAAATATGTGCAGTCAAACGGGATGAAGTACGAGGTGTAGAATGGAGACAGTTACGTAACATGAAGCTTCAAGCTTTATTGAGAACGACGGCTTATTAAAAAAAAAAACAATAAGCACGAAGAAGTCTGGAAATGGATTTAGCATCTCAAGCTGGAACATGAAACGCCTGTGTGCATAATTTTAATGTGAAAATCTGCTGCAAATATGCCTTTGTAAATGCTAGAGTTTAGGGGCGATATTAAAACCGATTGTATGGTAATGCTTTGTGAGGAAGTGAGCTAACGTATACTGCTTCATGACAGGTTTCTGAATTCGTCTTACAACCCTGAAGATACGAATTTTATTGTCTGATAGTTAATTACTTACATCTCCCTGAAGATGCGAATGTTATTGTCTGATAGTTAATTACTTACATCTCCCTGAAGATGCGAATTTTATTGTCTGATAGTTAATTACTTACATCTCCCTGAAGATGCGAATTTTATTGTCTGATAGTTAATTACTTACATCTCCCTGAAGATGCGAATTTTATTGTCTGATATTTAATTACTTACATCTCCCTGAAGATGCGAATTTTATTGTCTGATAGTTAATTACTTACATCTCCCTGAAGATGCGAATTTTATTGTCTGATAGTTAATTACTTACATCTCCCTGAAGATGCGAATTTTATTGTCTGATAGTTAATTACTTACATCTCCCTGAAGATGCGAATTTTATTGTCTGATAGTTAATTACTTACATCTCCCTGAAGATGCGAATTTTATTGTCTGATAGTTAATTACTTACATCTCCCTGAAGATGTGAATTTTATTGTCTGATAGTTAATTACTTACATCTCCCTGAAGATGCGAATTTTATTGTCTGATAGTTAATTACTTACATCTCCCTGAAGATGCGAATTTTATTGTCTGATAGTTAATTACTTACATCTCCCTGAAGATGCGAATTTTATTGTCTGATAGTTAATTACTTACATCTCCCTGAAGATGCGAATTTTATTGTCTGATAGTTAATTACTTACATCTCCCTAAAGATGCGAATTTTATTGTCTGATAGTTAATTATTTACATCTCCCTGAAGATGCGAATTTTATTGTCTGATAGTTAATTACTTACATCTCCCTGAAGATGCGAATTTTATTGTCTGATAGTTAATTACTTACATCTCCCTGAAGATGCGAATAAGCCTCTGCGAATGATTAAATATTATAGCGTTGTTCAAAAGGAGATAAGCATCGATGTAACTACATATATCGATGTAACTACATATATCGATGTAACTACATATATCGATGTAACTACATATATTACCAGTAGTGAAATGAGCTGTTTGTATCGCCATGTGCCACAAATATCTCCGTGAGAAGATAAAAGTCTTCTGAGATGTGACGCTGTGCCGTTGGACGAGCAGTTTCCGACGTTTCGAGAAATCATATTGCTTTCATCTCCAGGGTCAATAAATCCAAACGGTCTTCTTGGACTGCTTGAACCTGAAGATAAAGCAACACGATCATTCGAAACGTCTGGAACTATTTACCTAAAGACACACCGCTGTGAGATCCCAAAATCTTGCATTTCCGCGGTACATTATTTTTCGATGTAGTGAATAGCTGTAGATGGGCAGGGCATGTGGCACGTATGGGGGACAGGAGGGGTGCATACACAAATTTGTTTGGGAGAAATGAGGGTAAAAGACCACTTGGACGACCTACGAGTAGATGGGAGGATAATATGAAAATGGGTCCTTAACAAGTGAGATGAGGAGGCCTGGAATGGATTTATCTGGCTCAGGATAGGGACAGGTGGCGGGCTATTATGAATGCGGTAATGAATCTTCGGGTTCCATAAAATGCGGGAAATTTCTTCACTAGCTGAGGACCTGTTAGCGTCTCAGGAAGGAATGTGCTACATGCAGTTAGTTAGTTAGTTAGTTAGTTAGTTGTTGAATGTCGAGTTAGCACAATTTATATTTATTCTTGAAGCTCTATACTAATCTCAAGCCAAGATACAGCACAAATATATGTTTTATTTAAGACTATCAGTGCCCTAAAAGCTTCGCTCACAGAGTGCAAGAACTAATGCAATCAAATATACCGGACTGGCAAACAGAGTGTATGAATGATGAGTGTGTGTCACGCACACAGAGAAAGGAACACTATAGTTAATGACATACACCTTAATAATGATTACTCGGAGCATGAGTGCTTCCTCTAACTGAAGGAGTAACTCAAGTTGATTTCTGAGTCTAACGTCATTAAACAATAAAGCTGCATGTCATAAATGAGTGACATTGCTGGATAGGAAACTGACATTTCACTGTTCCATGTCATGATAAACACACGCATACATATGTATAATTGAAACCACGTGAAGATGGCGCCAATCTCCACATCAGAGTATCAATTCTTAACACTCCATGTGCTACTCGCGTTGCAATTTAAAGTGGCACTGTACAATATATCCTAGGAGAGGGCTTATTATTGAGAAAGTACGTTGTTCACTCTCAGAGGGCGTGTTTACTCTCAGTGTCCGACAGACTGCGTTGCCCGTCAGCCTCGGATATTTACATACTTTCACCTTGATACTCTCAATGTCCGACAGACTGCGTTGCCAGTCAGCCTTGGATATTTACATACTTTCACCTTGATACTCTCAATGTCCGACAGACTGCGTTGCCAGTCAGCCTCGGATATTTACATACTTTCACCTTCATACTCTCAATGTCCGACAGACTGCGTTTCCAGTCAGCCTCGGATATTTACATACTTTCACCTTGATACTCTCAGTGTCCGACAGACTGCGTTGCCAGTCAGCCTCGGATATTTACATACTTTCACCTTGATAATCTAAGTGTCCGACAGACTGCGTTGCCAGCCAGCCTCGGATATTTACATACTTTCACCTTGATACTCTCACTGTCCGACAGACTGCTTTGCCAGTCAGCCTCGGATATTTACATATTTCACCTTGATACTGTTAGTCTCCGACAGATGGCGTTAACTGTCAGAAGATCTCGAATATTTACATACTTTCACCTATCTAATCTCAGTGTCCGACAGATGGCAGATGGCGTTGTCAGACGGCCTCGAATATTTACATACTTTCACCTATGTAATCTCAGTGGCCGACAGATAGCGTTAATTGTCAGGCGCCTATGGAAGTTTACATAATTTTACCTATAATACTGTCAGTGTCTCACAGATGGCGGTAATCGTCGGATGACCTGCATGTGTGTACACTTTAATTTACGACACTTTTCGTCAAATGTTTAAGGTTCTTTTCAAAATACAAATGCAGTAATACAACAACGGCATATGGTTTTATTTTCTTCTTCCTTCATTCCAGAGTTCCTTGAAATACATAAATGGAAATGAAACCATTACTACAGCGTATTTCAGAGAAACTTCTGGATTAGCTATATTTTTTTTTAAATTTTGTAATTATGGCACTACAAGCCTCAAGGCTAGCTAGACAGTTCATCATTCTGATTCTGGGCTACGAGGCTGACACTACTTAGCATACTTTAGAAAAAACTTTCCAACTTAATATTTTCAAATGTCTTATTATGTCTAGCATCAGCACCGCAAAAGCCGTGCTGTTATTTGTAAATTTGTTGTAAGTACAAATAATTTTGTTGCTGCATAGTGTGTTCCCTTATAAGAATTCCGCAACCCTCTAAGTGTAACTATAGTCATGACATAAATAATTTATTTTACAAACACGTTTCCTCGTACGTGCATTAGCTAAGGTATTAAATAGCGCCCCACGATATATGTTTGTATACAGTGTTACATGCACATACAGTTCAGTCCTTACCCTTGACCTCTAGCGAAATTTACGTCATTACAAGTTTTGTAGTGAAACTTTAATTATGTCTTGTTTCCACATGGCAACATTTTGTTGCGAGTTGTGAGGTCTGCACAGCGCTGGTGCTGAGTATTCGGGCCTTTCGGTAGGTACAGGCTGCATCGTTCGGTGAGTGTTTCCCAACGTTTCGAAGGCACTATGTTCCTTCGAAACATCGGGAATCACCAAATCAAAGACACAATTTCTCATCTTAGAAAAGATTAAACCCGAGTATTTTCTTGATATTCCGGCTGGCCACGCGGTCTAAGACATAGGTCGGCAGTCATTCTATAGCTGGGATCGCGGGTTCGAATCCTGCTGATGGCATGGATATTCGTATCTTGTGTTTGTTGTGTGTTGTGTAGGTAGCGGCCTGTGCGATGAGCTGATCACTCGTTCAAAGGAGTCCTACCGGCTGTGTGTGTGTGTGTGTGTCTAATTGTGTGTGTTATAGAAACCTCAACAAAGAGGCGGCCTAGGTCAGACTTGTGATGTTGTAACACGGGAAAAAATTATTCTTCTTACTCTTTATATTTAAGTTCAATATGCATCTTTCTAAATAAGAGCACAAGCAATAAAAACATTTTACGGTTATTCGCGCCTGAATTTGATAAAAGGATTAACACAAAAGAATCAAGTAACCTCAACTAATGATTTCAGATATCGTAAATATTTTTATACGATTTTAGGTATAAGCATGTTATATGTAGATGCACACGAAAATACATGGAGCCTACAGCGCATTATTAAGAATTCTAAGGCTGACACCAGTAGCCAGTTGGTTTAACAATTCATGGGTGTTTACTCTTCCTAGCGTAGCTAAAGTGGCAGTTGTACAGTGCGGGAACGTTGAATTAAGGAACATTCCGCGTATTTCACATACTAACCTGGACAGAGAGGGGCGCGCGGTGGCGCAGTTTGTTGACGCACTGTCGCGAGTTCGATTCCCGATGGTGTCATTGGAATTTTTCATTGACATAATCGTTTCGGTCGCACTATGGCCCTGGGGTCGAAATAGCCTCTAACAGAAATGAGTACCAGGAATATTTCCTGGGCGGTAAAGGCGGCCAGTGCGTAGGGCTGACAACCTTACCACCTTCATGTGACGATTGTCTAGAAATCTGGGAGCCTCAACGTCTTGAAACCCTAAGGGCCTGTCCAGGCCTGTAATGGGATTGCTTTTAACCTGGACAGAGTCAAGGTTTAATTTAGGAAAGAATAAGGAAGAATAAAATAGCGCTGAGGTTAAGATTGAACTATATCGGGTTAGGACGTGAATAACTCAGATATGAATAATATTTGCCAGCAAAAATGTATAAAGAACTTTATAAAGCAAACGCAAAAAAAAAGACTGGGTCAATACTCAGCTAGTTAGGCAGTCTATAAACAACTTTAATCCATTCACGTCACAGAGTTAAGCCTGTAATAATGTATTTATATCGCAGATTATAGTCGTATCCTTTAATTAAGCTACCTGATCCGCCAAAGGTAGAGGATACGAAGAGCTGCACCAAATGACTGACCGAGATATCGCCCCTGCAATAAAGGCAGTCTCACTGCTGAAATTTCAGATTGGCACGCATTCTTTGTTTCCGAGAGGACATGAGCACCAAACAAAATACATTCAACGCAAAAATACCACATTGTTTGATGTTCAGTATATACGCCTAGAGTGTAGAATAAATTTTGTACAATACAGTACATATTGAACCTTCCTTACGTTATTATAGCTTGTCACGATTTAAAACGAAAAAAGAATACAAGGAGCCTGACAGTATAGTGACATCCAATCACCTGAAGACGGAATTAGATCCAAATCCCAAAGTGTCGTGTATGTCACATATAACAGAGACAGTGTCAGGTATAATATTGGAAAAAACTGAGGAGAATTAAATTGTTAATGAACTCATGACAGTTTGACAATCAAATATTCAGCTGTGTCTCTTCATTCTATTCCAAGCCACGCATTATTACATCTTCACTGTTTTCGATTCCCGGAAGAGGTAAGAATTATTTTTTTCCGAAACGTCCAGACCTTTTCTTTGGCCCATCTAACTTCCTATTGAGTGGGTACCGGAAGTGATTACCTCAGAGGTAAAATAGCCGGATCTTGAAGCTGGCCTTTCAATTTTCCCTAGTTTAAAAACGAGTGGAGCTATAACTCTACTGCCCCAAGATACCTTCATAACATGGGCAGGCACATCAGTCTTAGGTTCAGCGATTGAGATTCAGGTTATAAATAATAATTTCGCATTCTTCTCAATTAATGACGGTGACATAAAGTGGCGAGTAAAATTATATTTAAGCCGATACCAGTGGCCGCTCGCTTGCTGGGATTGCGGGTTCGAATCCCGCTTAGGCCATGGACATCTGTCTCTTGTGAGTGTTCCGTGTATTGACAGGTAGAGGTTGCTGCGACGAGCTGATCACTTGTCCAGAGGATTTCTACCGAATGTGGTGTGTCTAACTGACTGTGATTTCGAAACCTCAAAGATGAGTACGCCCAGGCCCACTGGGGTTGTCGAGCCATGAAAAAATATATTTATTTATATTTGCTGAAGTTAAAATTGAGCAATTTTGTTTCACATATCTGAGTGTGATCTGTCAGTGGGCTTAGTTTTCCTTGTGTGCTTCCCTTATGAATAGCTATGTTTCGGAGTACATTGTAAAAAAACCTCTCTACATCTAGTGATGATTATTTATAATATATATTAAAACACATATATTATATAATATTCATTGGGAAAATATCTAAAGACAAATTTTGCTCAGAAAGTTATGCAAACAGACAAACATCAAATAGAAAAATTTTATGAATTAAAATAATTGATAATGTGACAGTAGAGTTCCAAGTGCTCAACTTCGTTAGTCTAAAAAAAAAAATTCAAGCCAACTTACACAATTTAAGCGATTCTCAAATGAAAATAACGTCATTAGATCATACAAGATAATTTGTATAGCATTAAATTTTATGTGATTTTTTTTTTCCAGTACATACGGACAAATTCCAGAAGTATTTCATGAGACAGGTAACGAGAAATCTTCGAAATTAATCGATTGTAGACATATGTCAGTACCATTCGATACAAATAACTGCAGTAGTTGATTTCAAGGACATTACACAACATGCCACTCATTCACCATTTCGAATGTTCTTTAGCCATTCGAAATTAATGCAAAAAGGACATTCGTTACAGAGTTTAGCTCCAGTAGACCCGCAATACTGAGACGTCACGAAAGTATTGTTAGCCAGAAACACTTTATCAGTTCTATTCATTTCTCCACTAATTCAGCTATATGAATTATACGCATACAAAATTTTATATATAGTACTTGAAATAATTCATATTTCACAAGAACGGAGAAACAAAAGCATGGCTGTAAATTCAGTGCATTCAGAAATTTTGAAGGAAATGACTAACATGGCCAAATCCTTGAAAAAATTACAATCTCCTAATCAAATATGAGGAGATAGGAAGGACATGTAGTACGTAAAGGAAGATGAGAGGTGAGTAAGCTGTTTAGGTGTGGAAACCTGACGGAAAGACACCATTTGGAGAAATCTGACGTAAACGGGAGGATAATATTAAAATAGGCCTCCAAGAAATATGATGGGGGCGTGGACTGGATTGGTATTGCTCAGGTTAGAAAAAAGTGATGGGCTCTTGTGAACACGGTAATGAACATTCAGGTACAATAAAATGAGGCGAATTTCGTGACTAGCTAAGAAACTATTAGCTTCTCAATGACTCAGCTCCTTGTAGTTAGTTAGATAATTGGTTACTTAACTAGTTACTTGTTTGAGCCTTTAAATTTTTAGTCTAATATATTTTATATGGAAATAAATCAATCGTACTCACAAAGTAGGCGCACCATAGCGCCGAGTAAAATAACATACAGTAACATAAAGCAAATACGTCTATCACAGGCGTTTCAAAGGCGAGATCAGGAACAATGATCGTGTGAAACTAAGCCACATGCACCTTCCAACTCACAATCTTGTTATCAAGAATAAACCTCCAGTGTACTGCTCCGTACTTCGCTTCATCAATGAAACTCAAGAAGAAATGGGAATTGCAGTGCGCCTGCAAGAGTTTGTTTAGATAACACGCAGCACCCAGCAGTCGGAGAAGTTGCCGCTCATGCACGGCGCTCCATTAGAAACAATAAAGGAAACTAAAGCAGGAACATAAATTGCAGTGCGCCTGCAAGAGTTTGTTTAGATAACACGCAGCACCCAGCAGTCGGAGAAGTTGCCGCTGATGCACGGCGCTCTATTAGAAATAAAGGAAACTAAAGTAGGAACATAAATTGCAGTGCGCCTGCAAGAGTTTGTTTAGATAACACGCAGCACCCAGCAGTCGGAGAAGTTGCCGCTGATGCACGGCGCTCTATTAGAAATAAAGGAAACTAAAGTAGGAACATAAATTGCAGTGCGCCTGCAAGAGTTTGTTTAGATAACACGCAGCACCTAGCAGTCGGAGAAGTTGCCGCTGATGCACGGCGCTCCATTAGAAACAATAAAGGAAACTAAAGCAGAAACATAAATTGCAGTGCGCTTGCAAGAGTTTGTTTAGATAACACGCAGCACCCAGCAGTCGAAGAAGTTGCCGCTGAAGCACGGCGCTCTATTAGAAATAAAGGAAACTAAAGCAGGAACATAAATTTCAGTGCGCCTGCAAGAGTTTGTTTAGATAACACGCAGCACCCAGCAGTCGGAGAAGTTGCCGCTGATGCACGGCGCTCTATTAGAAATAAAGGAAACTAAAGTAGGAACATAAATTGCAGTGCGCCTGCAAGAGTTTGTTTAGATAACACGCAGCACCTAGCAGTCGGAGAAGTTGCCGCTGATGCACGGCGCTCCATTAGAAACAATAAAGGAAACTAAAGCAGGAACATAAATTGCAGTGCGCTTGCAAGAGTTTGTTTAGATAACACGCAGCACCCAGCAGTCGGAGAAGTTGCCGCTCATGCACGGCGCTCCATTAGAAACAATAAAGGAAACTAAAGCAGGAACATAAATTGCAGTGCGCCTGCAAGAGTTTGTTTAGATAACACGCAGCACCCAGCAGTCGGAGAAGTTGCCGCTGATGCACGGCGCTCTATTAGAAATAAAGGAAACTAAAGTAGGAACATAAATTGCAGTGCGCCTGCAAGAGTTTGTTTAGATAACACGCAGCACCCAGCAGTCGGAGAAGTTGCCGCTGATGCAAGGCGCTCCATTAGAGACAATGAAGGAAACTAAAAAAGGAACAAAAATTGCAGGTACACCACTTACTCTTATATTTCCACACGCGGCCCGCCAACCATCCCACATTAACGGGTGTGGCCATTTTCCATAAAAAGACTGGACGCCCACGGTTTGCTTCATTCTAAGTCCACAGCCCACCACAAGATACTAAACTCGTATGCGAACTATACAAAGGAAAACACAGTCCCGATACTAAGATAAGTACTCATATTCACATCTCGAACAGAATATTTTCACTAAAATCTTAAACACAAAATAAATTATTTGTAACCATTGCTGTGCCATATCAAGAGGTGTCATCATGAGTTCCAGCACAACCTTAAGGATCAATGTAAAACTGCTCTTATTTCTGCAAAATAAATGACCAAAAGCTGTTTCATTAATTAGTTATTTTTAATGGCTCGACAGCCCCTTAGGGGTCTAGGCCTCCTCATTTTTCGAGGCTTCACGATCACACTTTTAGACACGCCACAGTCGGTAGGACTCCTCTGGACGAGGGACCAGCTCGTCGCAGAGACCTCTACCTGACAACACACAACACTCACAAGAGACACACATCCTTGCCCTAGGCGGGATTCGAACCCGCATTCCCAGCAAGTGAGCGGCCGTAGACCCACGTCTTAGACCGCACGGCCACTGGGATCGGCAATTAGCTTTCATAGCCAGAGAAATCATCTGCCAGCTAGACAAAATAATTCAATACTCTTTCCATTGTAATCCAATATTTGGTGTTGACATGTATTCAAAGCAGGGCTTGGCATTCTTAAAGAGCTTTGTGTTCTGACTATAGCAGGAATCTTTCTTTCTTTCTTTCTTTCTTTCTTCCTACCTTTCTTTAGTGTTACTTTGCAATGACAATACAGGAATGACTCAAATAACTGCGTATATATGAGGGACAAGAAACAATAATTGTATTCAATTCCGACAAATATTTTTCATTTTTTCTCAACAGAGTTTAAATAATTCGTAACTTTGTGACGTTGTGTTCTTTTACATTTGATATCAATAAAACTGGTCAGAAACATTTCATATTGTGGAATGCAAAATTTAATTTTATTCTTCACTAAATTGTTTTTGAGTAGCTGTCGAAGTAGTTTTGTGTTGGCACATTTTACGATTACTGTTTGTTAAACAGGCTATTGACGTTAGTATTATGTTTACATATGCTACAGTTACATATGCTACAGTTACATATGCTTCAGTTACATATGCTACAGTTACATATACTACAGTTAAATATGCTACAGTTACATATGCTACACTTACATATGCTAGTTACATATGCTTCAGTTACATATGCTACAGTTACATATGCTACAGTTACATATGCTACAGTTACATATGCTTCAGTTACATATGTTTCAGTTACATATGCTTCAGTTACATATGCTTCAGTTACATATGTTTCAGTTACATAAGCTTCAGTTACATATGCTTCAGTTACATATGCTTCAGTTACATATGCTTCAGTTACATATGCTTCAGTTACATATGTTTCAGTTACATATGCTTCAGTTACATATGCTTCAGTTACATATGTTTCAGTTACATATGTTTCAGTTACATATGCTTCAGTTACATATGCTTGTTACATATGCTTCAGTTACATATGCTTGTCTCTCAACTGTCGGATTATTACAACGTTTTCAAAAACATTTTTTGCTCCTGTTGTGAATTTGTAATTAGTGTGAGATACTTCAGAAAGAATGTACTGGCCACTTTATTTTTAACAGACTGAAACTTCCGAGTTCTAACACAACAGACCCATACGAGTATTTAGGTACATAATTTTATGAGTTATATGACTGCCCATATTAACTCGCAGTTTAGGAAATGAAGATTAAGTAGGCACAACGCTCAGTTGCCCGGATAAGGAAGTAGAGAACTAAATTTTTATGTACGTTATGACTAAATAAATATGACGAAATAGCATTTAAAAATAGGTACATATTACAAACAGAACTCATGAAACAGATAGACGCAATTATTAAGAGAGATTTGGCGTAAATCGTGAATACGAAGGACAGCTAAAATAAAAAAAAAATAAAGTTTTGGGACAGAAAAGGATAAATTAACACAGAAAATATTATTTCAAGTGCAAGTGTAAATGAACAGAATATACACTATAGGGGATGAAGAGCGTAACATCTGTTGTTGAACGGTATTCAGTTTCTCACACATACGTAAATTTAATTCAACTAAATTATTATCATTACTATTATTATTTCAATCGTATTATTATTAATTATATATATTATTATATATAATTATATAATATATATATATAATAATAATATATAATAATTATTATTATTATTATATACCATATTATTATTTCATCATTTCAATGATCGCTTCCACACGCCCAACGTAGTGGAGGTGGCCTTGTTAATATACTATTATAAATATAGTTAGAACATTTTTTTGTGATTCCCATGTGGTCATCCAAGCGGGTTCATACCTTTTCAAAACTGTAAAAACATTTTTCGTTTGATGCCTGCGCGCAAGGTTACATTACCTATCTTTATTCCATTGCTCTAGAAACCATATGTCCACGATCCATACAATTCCAGTTTTAGCACATAGCACTCTATTCGCTTCGCATACTTATTTCAGTCCTTTCGACAGACCGTTCGTACCGCATCGTTTGCAGTCACAGCATTTCAGCCACTCAGAAAAATTTCATTTTACGTTACTTGTACCGTACATTTTTAATTATATATATGTTATGCAAACAAATGTACACTGTTTTATGTTATTTAACACAATTGTTATTAAATGCTGCCCAACATGTTTCTAGCCTATATAAGGCTCATCTTCAGGGGCTCTTTTGTTGAAATTACAACAGCTATATTATTGGTATATAAAATTCTTAAAATGCCGTTAGATGTACCTGGTTATTGATATATGTAACAGTCATTCCGCTTTCACTATAGACAGTAGGCCTCCAACAAATCTATAGTGAAAGCAGAATGACTGTTACAGATATGTAGATCAACAACCGTTCTACCAAACAGAATTTTAATTGCAATTTTATCTTAAATATTTTAACTTAGGGACGTTTTAATATTGTTTTCAGATATCAATAACCAGGTACATCTAACGGCATTTTAAGAATTTTATATACCAATAATATAGCTGTTGTAATTTCAACGAAAGAGCCCCTGAAAATGAGCCTTATATAGGCTAGAAACATGTTGGGCAGCATTTAATAAAAATTGTGTTAAATAACATAAAACAGTGTACATTTGTCTGCGTAACATATATATATATAAAGATTTCATTGTCTTCGAAGAATGTAAATAAAATCTCGCGTTTAATGGTCTGTATGTATTTGTCGCTGGTTACGGATCTCTACAGCATTTACACCCTGACTACTAAGTGCATTTATCTTAACGTTTACAAATGTCATTATTTTTGCTCCAATGCAGCAAATAAAGGAAATACGAAACACATAAGAAAGCAGAATAAAACCACCCAAAAGATAAATAAAGTTACAAGAAAATTAAATTTTTTACATTATTTCAAACCTGGCCGATCCCGTTTGGCCGCGCGGTCTAAGGCGTGGGTTTACGTCCGCTCGCTTGCTGGGATTGTGGGTTCGAATCCCGCCGTGGGCATGGATGTCTGTCTGTTGTGAGTGTTGTGTGTTGTCAGGTAGAGATCTCTGCGACGGGCTGATCACTCCTCCAGAGGAGTCCTACCGAGTGTGATGTGTCTGAGTGTGATCGTGAGGCCTCGATCATGAGGAGACCGTGGCCCACTAGGGGCTCTTGTGCCATGGGGGCAAAAATTTCAAAATTATTCCTCTTAAAATTAATTTTCAACGTAATCAGGAACATCATGTAAAGTTTGTCCTTCAACATGCCAAGCAGGCGTAGGGGGAACACAGAGGCATGGCTCTACCTATACTCAACCTCGGTGCTAGAAGGGGGTGGGTTGTCAACGCCACGCCGCGGCCGCTTTAAACCCGGGAAAGAGACCCGATACTCATTTTACAGTTGTACAGGAGGCAGGGTGGGCCTCGAGGCTGGTCTGGATGGATTAGAAAAATCTCACCCCCACGGGGTTTCAAACCCTGGACCGTCCATCCCGTAGCGCGTCGCTATACCCACTACGCTATCCCGGGAAAATATATACTTTCACAAATATAAAGTCTTGAGTGAATTACTCATAGCTTTGCAGCGTTCCTTTTATTTTCCTGTGTTCTGTGACAGTTTCTGGGCACCGGAATTCAAATACACTTGTGGCCATCAAGTGGAAGAGCATGCCTGTTGTTACCTTAATGTCTCCTTTCTCCTCCGTGACCGAAACGTCTAGAATTTCTCATAATGGTCCCTTATCATATTACGTAATTTAGAGCACAAACCTTCAACCATACTGTTTGACCTCTCTTCACGTGTCTGCAAGATTCCTAAGGTCTTCCACGTTTCAAGTTGAAGCACAGTCGTCCCTTATCTGTCTGCTGCTCTGTAACGTGTGTGGTCTTCGTGTAATTGTCTGCTTCTAATGTCCAAAATGTCTCGGACAGTTTGTGTAAACTAGTAAACGGTATGAAAGTTAGTTTCATCAGTTTCCTCACTGCAACATATTTGTCTGGTCTTGTGATCTCTTTTCGGGTGAGAAATGTTTTTTGCGTAAAGTGAAGCAAAGAGTTGGAAGGGGGTGGGAGCAAGTCTATATGAATATGGAGGTACATTAACGTGAAGCCTGAAGCTGACTTTGGTGTTGCAAGTATTTAATACTTTAACACGGCACATCATACATAGCCGTGTGTCTGTTCCCTACATCCTACTAACGGTTGTATAGTAAGGGGATGTGCCATCAAAAGTTTTGCGTAGACAAGAGCCGCAGAATACATATTGTGCTAACTTTTTTATGTCATCTTACAAAATTCCAAATTTGCAAAGTCAAATATAGGTGATATTTACTGCCGTTCTGCAGAAGTACAAGTTACCGTCTGAAGCAGATACTGTGCCATTCTTCATGAGCACAACTTATCATACCAAGCAGATACTGTGCCATTCTTCAGGAGCACAACTTATCATACCAAGCAGATACTATGCCATTCTTCAGGAGCACAACTTATCATACCAAGCAGATACTGTGCCATTCTTCAGGAGTACAACTTATCATCCCAAGGAGATATTGTGCCATTCTTCCAGAGCACAAATTATCATCCCAAGCAGATAGTGTGCCATTCTTCAGGAGCACAATTTATAATCCTAAGCAGATAGTGTGCCATTCTTCAGGAGCACAACTTATCATTCCAAGCAGATAGTGTGCCATTCTTCAGAAGCACAACTTATCATCCTAAGCAGATAATATGCCATTCTTCAAGAGCACAACCTATCATCCTAAGCAGATAGTGTGCCATTTTTCAGGAGCACAACTTATCATTCCAAGCAGATAGTGTGCCATTCTTCAGAAGCATAACTTATCATCCTAAGCAGATAGTGTGCCATTGTTCAGAAGCACAACTTATCATCCTAAGCAGATAGTGTGCCATTTTTCAGGAGCACAACTTATCATACCAAGCAGATAGTGTGCCATTCTTCAGAAGCACAACTTATCATCCTAAGCAGATAGTGTGCCATTCTTCAGAAGTACAACTTATCATCCTAAGCAGATAGTGTGCCATTCTTCAGGAGCACAACTTATCATCCCAAGCAGATAGTGTGCCATTCTTCAGAAGTACAACTTATCATCCTAAGCAGATAGTGTGCCATTCTTCAGGAGCACAACTTATCATCCCAAGCAGATAGTGTGCCATTCTTCAGAAGCACAACTTATAATCCTAAGCAGATAGTGTGTCATTCTTCAGGAGCACAACTTATCATTCCAAGCAGATAGTGCGCCATTCTTCAGAAGCATAACATATCGTCTCAAGCAGATATTGTGTCATTCTTGAGCAGTACAAGTTACCGTCTCAACCACATACTGTGCCATACTTCAGTAGTAAAACTTATTGTCTGAATCACATAGTGTGACATTCTGCAGCAGTACAGCATATTCTTTCAAGCACATACTGTTCCATTCTTCAAAGTGCAACTTATCTTCTCAGCCAGGTACTGTGCCATTCTTCAGAAGTAGAAAATACTACTTGAAGCAGACTACTGTGCCATTTACGTTCTTTTCATGAAGAAAACAGTCTAGCGTAGCGTCCGTATAAGAATGGAAAATCATTCATCACTGGCAATTATTTGTTTTAGAACACACGAACTGCCAACAGTATGACAAAACGGGATCATAGAATGTTGTGTCCGTGCTTGTGCCAACAGAAAGTGAGGCATCCTACGGCAGCTTATGCCAACAGAAAGTGAGGCATCCTACGGCAGCTTGTGCCAACAGAAAGTGAGGCATCCTACGGCAGCTTGTGCCAACAGAAAGTGAAGCATCCTACGGCAGCTTGTGCCAACAGAAAGTGAGGCATCCTACGGCAGCTTGTGCCAACAGAAAGTGAGGCATCCTACGGCAGCTTGTGCCAACATAAAGTGAGTCATCATACGGCAGCTTGTGCCAACAGAAAGTGAGGCATCCTACGGCAGCTTGTGCCAACAGAAAGTGAGTCATCATACGGCAGCTTGTGCCAACAGAAAGTGAGGCATCCTACGGCAGCTTGTGCCAACAGAAAGTGAGGCATCCTACGGCAGCTTGTGCCAACAGAAAGTGAGGCATCCTACGGCAGCTTGTGCCAACAGAAAGTGAGGCATCCTACGGCAGCTTGTGCCAACAGAAAGTGAGGCATCCTACGGCAAAACTATTTATTACGTTGTATGAAGACATTATTGGCAACTATCTAGACTCAGCTGATTACAACACGTGAAGTGCCAAAAGAAGAGGCCTAGAACAGTTTTTCCTAAACAAAAAACATTCTATATAAGTCAGCCGAATGGATGAAGTCAATAGAAAACTATTTAATACAGTGGGAATACTGAATGGAATACTGTTGACCATTATGTGAAATGGATATACCCAAAACGGGAACAAAAATTCCTGAATACCAAAAAAGTATTGAAAGATATACGATTATATCGAGTCCATTATGCAGCCAATGGAGGAAATCTCCGTGGACTAATAAACTAGACGTCATCGTTCCTAAGTACATCACCTAGACGTTGTAATTGTTCGTAATGTTTTTTGCCCCCATCAATAAGTATACTTACAACGAACACGGCAAGTGCCGTCATTAGTTGTTTATATAAATTTGTCTTTTCGTAACGTCTTCGATTAAAAATCACAGAGTAAAAGGTACAGAATATCTTTTAGATGAAGAGGCTCCTCATTCACTGTCCCTTGCCCCATCGGATGGGAATTTTAATCAGATTCAGTTAGATTTCCTTCTTACACACCAAACCACACCCAGAACACATTTACATAACACGTCATACATTTTATCTGCACGATTTCGAAGCCTATAGCAACTGCACGAAAGTTGTGACATCGGATTATCATCCTTCAACAATCAAAAACAAATTTTCAGTGTTTCTTATGGTGCAAAATTACCTTGCATATTATCCTTAACTTTGAACAAGATTAAATGGTTACAAGCCGGAATGTCGCGGGTTCGATTCACGATGGTGTCATTGGAATTTTTCATTGACATAATCCTTCCGGCCGCACAATGACCCTGGAGTCGACTCAACCTCCAACAGAAATGAGTACCAGGAATATTTCCTGGGGGTAAAGGCGACCGGTGTGTAGGGCTGACAACCTTACCACTTTCATGTACCGTTGTCTAGAAATTGTGGGAGTCTCAACATCCTGGAACTCTCAGGCCCTGTTGAGGCCTGTATAGGGATTGCTTTACCTTTTACCTTTATTGAACAAGAAATAAAAGGTGGAAGGAACTAAATGCCAGGCTATAACACTGAAAGAAACAGTGTTAATGTTTATCGTTGCGAAATACTTAAAACTTACATGAATGTAAGAAAAATGTTTATACCTACACTATGTTGCTTAGCTGCATAAACGCGGCCAAATTTACTGGTTAGTAAGAAAACCCAGTATAATATATAACAACACAGAAGAAATTCTGTAGAGAATTATTCATTCGCATGGTACAAAGGAAATCGTGGCTGAAAACGTTCGTGGCTAGGCAAGGGGCCGTAGAACACTTCTATATTGGCGATGCTTGCTTTTCAGTTAAATATAAGGTCGAATTGTATAATTCGACCTTAAATAACTTCGAAAGCTTCATAAAATAAACTAAGAAAAGACAAATAGATGTGGCACTAAACTAAACAGAAGAATTAATAGCACCTCCCCTAAATACAATATCTAATACACCTGACAAAATATTTATCACGAAAACAGGAAGTGTACAGGGTGTGCCGATGATTAGGGTATTCCACATTGAGGCATAATTAGGATCACGCTTGAATGACCCAATGCACATTTAACATCCACACAAAATACCTAATCTACAGCACTGCATGAGATGATAAACAGGGCATTCAGTTTCGTATTAGAGGACATAATATATAATACATGACATGTATTATGACGCGATAAGAGGAATAAAGCAGAAGATGATCAGCATTCTGTTACATGACGCCGTGTTTATTGATAATTTATCGGTGTTTTGGAAGAGCTTACTGCCGCATTTCAATATAGGATACTTCATCTGCCCTGAAGATGGAAGCAGTAAGCTACTCAGAAATAATAATAATAATAATTCTTGGCTCAACAGCCCTGTATGGGCCTGGGCCTCCTCTTGCCTCCTCTTGTCGAGGTTACTAAGTCATGCGCATTCATAGCAGCTGGTGACCGGCCAGCTAGCCGCGCTTAGTGTTCTATCGATCCTGATGTGCACGCCAGAGCCATCTGGCGACTTGGATGAGAAATGGAGGCAATTTGGCTTACGCAACATTTTTATTCATGCCCGTAAGGTTCTTTTACATGCCGTAAATCTACGACATGGGACCGACGGCTTTACTTCCCCTCCGAAGGAAGTTGTGCTACGGATTTTTATCATCCTTAAAAATCCATCGACCTCGGTCGGGATCGAACCCGCGAACCTTGGGTCCAGTGGCGAGCACGCTAACCACTAGTCCACCGAGGTCGACAAGCTACTCAGAAATGCCGGTGACAAATCACCAATCAACATGGCTGCATATACCAGGAGAGTTAGTATTAATTAAGAATGCTGTTAAAATTTCAAAACAGCACAAAACAACATGTATTTATACATGCACTAATTACTGAAGAGAATTAGAAGTACACTACTGACATGCAATTCATATGAATGTTACGATTTAGTGCCAGCAACCGTATCGTAGTCACTTCTAAACAAGTTTGTCTGAAGTGAATTATATGCCAACGGTTGACGAAATATGTACGCAAATTAGACAAGCAAACACAGAGCTACCTCAGGCGACAGGCAGAATTCTAGAGACAACAGAACAGCTTAATGACACGATTAATCCTTTGGGTTACAAGCAAACTTCTGAAATACCAGACACTGATGTCCTCATTGATAAACTTCAAGCACTGCTTCTATCAGACAATTGATCTGTGCTTTCGCTCTCTCCAGCGAAGTATTTCTGCCTGAAATGGCGTACCATATATTGAGGATATTCCAGGGTTCAGTGCTGGTAAATCTACTAAATTATATTTTCATACTTGGCATATTATCGAGTTGATCTTACTTTAAACACGACTTAATAAGTTGCGCAGTGACGTCACCAAAACAAATGGTGACCCAAAGTTTGTCTGTGCTTGCACGAAGTACTGTGTTGCTCACAGATCACAGCGATTGTGAAGTCTCTTCATCCTAAACACAAACTTCACTTTCTAACTACAAACTTATTTTCACGAACAGGATTCAGTTGAATAAGGCATGTCATTGTGTGTGTGTTGAGCGGCATAGATCACTACAAATATTTTGGTCGGGTAATTTTGTAAGTTTGACTGCTTTTCAATGAGTTGAAATCGCGAATGAGCGGCTTAAGTGTGCCGAATTTAAAAGTATAAAACATAAGAATATTACATAAGGCTATTACATAAGGCTATTACATAAGGCTATTACACTTAGAAAATTTAGGTGTAAATTAATGCCTGTAGCGCTGGACCAAACAGAAAACACTTGTCATAATAGACCATACCTTACGTTAATTGTAGTGCCTATATATGTATGTATTATTATGTATTATGTATGTATGTATTATGTACGTATGTATGTATGACATTTACGTAAGTAAGTATGTATGTATGTTGTATGTATGTATGTATGTATGGTATGTATGTGTGTATGTATGTATATATGTATGTATGTATTATGTACGTAAGTATGTATGTAAGTATGTATGTGTGCATGTATGTATGTATGTATTATGTACGTAAGTATGTATATACAGGGTATACACAAAAGAATGGTGCGGTTTCAATAGTGAATACTATTGAAACCGCACCATTCTTTTGTGTATCCCTGTATGTATGTATGTGTGCATGTATGTATGTACGTAATTATGTATGTATGTACCTATGTATGTATGCATGTATGTATGTACATACGTATGTATGCATGCATCCATGCATGTATATATGTATGTATGTATGTACGTTATGTATGTATTTATGTATGTATGTAGGCATGAATATATATACATACGTGCTTACATATGTATACATATATATGAATATATATGAACGAATGAATAAATAAATAAACGAATGAATAAATGAATTACTGCGTGAAACTGGTGGAAACAACAACAGTCTGAATAAAACGCAGCTCAGAAAGTATCGTCAGAAAAAGCCCGTCCATTGTTTGCGTAACGCTGGATGGCTAGCATCTAGAGCCGTGCTGGGCAGACAACTTCTCCGACACATTTGTCATACAGGTAAACATACCTTACAGGCATACTCATTTATTCAGCAGCAATTTAAAAGCTATACGTGAATGTGTTATGCTAATTTGTATGAATACCTTTAAATCAGAACCGTTGCTGCAGTAATAAATTCAGTTACAAAGAATAACCACCATCCTCTCTCGCGCCGGGATAGAGTGGCTTTCTTTATCAGTATCACACGTAGTAACTTTACATAAAAAGTGAAAGGAAAAACAAGCATAAGCCACCTTAAATAAGTGATACAGAACACGTCTTACTTTGCTGGGACTGACCGGGAGAGACAATAGAAATTATCACTTGTCAGTTGCTATGTATACAGTAACGACATCTCTTAAAACAGTGTGTGTATGTATGTATTTAAGCAATTACATAATTTATTTAATGCAGTGGTTACCAAAATGTTCACCGCGGATCCAAAGATATCCGTGACCATTTCCCGGGGATCCGTGGATACATTTCTAATGGCTACTTTGAAGTGTACTTATTTTTTTTAAATTAAAGGAATAATGTTTTGTTAAAAATAATCGCGGAACTTCTTGAATTGGCGGTTTGTTAATTTCGTGTGACCGTTAGAATATCTAATTAAGAAATTTCCTGTACCCACGAAGCGAGTGACAGTCATTTTAATTAAGGTCAAATCATGCAATGCATTGTTACACACGCTACTGGCATGTATTCGTAGCTATCTAAAATCATATCTCAGATATAAACTTCTAATTTTGGATACCTACCATCCGGACACTCTATATTTACGTGAGCAGGACGTGAGATCGTGGTTATTTTTCGAAGCCAAAAGGGGGTCCGCGAGCAACAAAGTTTTGGAAACACTAGTTCAACGCATTCTGGGATAAGAAAGTTGCGTGTCCTAGTATGTATCTACCGATACCTCTGTGAAAAAGTTTTTCTATATCATGGCCAGAGCAAGGTCTACCAGAACGCCTGTAAATATTTACCCATCTACACGGCACAATTTTTTTTTCTATGGCTCGACAGCCCTATATGGACCTGGGCCTCCTCGATTCGTCGAGGTTTCATGGTCACACACATTTGAGACACCACAGTCGGTAGGACTCCTCTGGACGAGGGCCCAGCCCGTCGCAGAGACCTCTACCTGACAACACACAACACTCACAACAGACAGACATCCATGCCCTCGGTGGGATTCGAACCCACGATCCTAGTAAGCGAGCGGTCGAAGACCCACGCCTTAGACCGCACGGCCACATATCCTACAATACCTTATTATTTATATAAAATTTATATATCCAATAAAAGATTGGGTAGAGGGTGTGAAGGTTATGTGAAATAATTTGATTGAGGAAGAGCTAGTGGGCGATAAACGAAGAAGAATTTTATCGTGATATATGCCACTGTTAAACTCAGCACAGCGGGGATGTCCAGGACAAGGACAGAGTATAAAACAGGAGCTGGGTGTCACGTTCGCTTCAAGTCCAAACCTCTGGAGTAAGGCTTCGTGGATTCTTTTCTTGCAAGATACAGCTTTCTTCCCATAAAACCACAGAAGCTCTGAGATTATCTCCAGTACGCTGGGCGAAATCTACTTCGGGAATCGAATACAAGCTTACTGCAGAATCCCCATCATCTACTATAAACCTGCAGTAAATTCTCACAGTGAAGTTCGGTAATTACATCATACAAGACTTAAATTCGAAAAGCAACACGTTCCACGTTTCTGAAATTAAAATTAGTGATGATTCACTCAGTAAACTAACAGTGGGACAGCTGACCGGGGTTCGACTCCCCGCAGATACTGTTCCTTATTCGGTTTCACAACGATTCTGGATCTCATACAGTTTCCTATACTGATTGCAGCCACAAAAAGGTCCACGCTGTGAGCTGGACGTGTCTGGCGGGGTGGATGGGTTACAGGAGAGACTACTGGTACAAGAGACAGGCTGTTCTACTAAACACAGGCCCAAAAACATCAGGCGTTTCGTGTAGTAAGAGAGTGAACTGTGTATTGATAAGTAGTCTTGGAACGAATACTTTCAGGATGGGTAGTAACAACTCGTTATTCGCCACTAAATCTTGCGCATGCGCATCCATCGCATTCCTGGCAGGGATCTCCTAGACTGCGGTAAGTACAATATTTACTGCAGTACTTTTAGGGACAGAGCGACCAGGATATGGCTCTGATCACAGTCTCAATCGACAATGCATAAATTTTCACTCCAGTTCCTCTATGTATCGTTGTCGCAGTACTAGAGCATTAGTCGCAAACTAAATCAATTTAGTTTATTCGTACTGAAAATGTAAATTGAATTCGTCTCACTTTCCAGTTCATAACGTAAACAATCTATGTTTCTGAAATTTTGTTTGTAGGTGGTTCGTTTAACCTTTTAAAGACTAAGCGTAAACTTTTATTTAAAGATCCAGTTCGTACCGCGCAGTAAACTCTTTTCATCTTTGTTATAAAAACCAATAAGTTTATGTTATATAGGGCAAAAGTCGCTGTTTTTTTGTGACATAAATACAAAACACATAAATACAGTTTGGGCGGTATGTATAATCTTTTAATGTTAAACCTATTGTTGCGTCAAGTAACCAGTAGGCTTTAAAGGGTTAAACACATACACGTTGAACTTAAAGCAATTAATAACAGGAATACTTGAAATTGTTTTTCATTTTTTTCTAGTCCGTGGAGGTCACTTACAAACCACTTTAACTTGCTGAATAGAGTAAATTTATGCTCTAAGCCGGTCAAGAATTATTGGACCTAACTATGCATCACCGTCTTCACATGGTTCGTACCCTGGAGACGGATCCAGTCCACAAGCTGATATACAGGGTGATTCAGTAGGAAAGGTCAATATTTTGAGGGGTGATACTATCGGTCATTGTGAGAAAAAAACTTCATATGAACGTGTGTCTAATTGTGAATGGTTACTGAGATACAGCTGTTGGTATCTGCAAAATACGAAAGCATTGTGAATGGTAATAAAGGATGAGAAATTACTTACTGTTAATTTAATTTTAATTTTAGTTAATGTTTAAATTACACATTTTACACAGAAATTAAAAATTTGTTACACTTGACAATAAATGTTCGAAAATCACACCGCCAACGTCAATGCAAGAACTCGAAATCTTCGCACACGAGTTACAAAGTGCGATGAGGTTGGCGGTGGGGGATTTTCGAATATTATTGTGAACTGCAACAAAATTTTCATTTCTGTGTAACAAAATGTCACTTAAACGTTAATTAAAATTAAATAACACTAAGCAATTTTTCTTTTTTTATTACCATTCACATGTACTTTCGTATTTGCAGACTCAAACAGCTCTATCTCAGTAAACATTCATAAATAGACACATGTTCATATAAAGTTTTTTTTTTTCACAATGACCCACAGTATCATGTCCCAAAATATTCACCTTTCCTCCTGAATCACCCTGTATTTCTACAGGATTCAATTCTGCGGTAAACCCCCACGTATACCAAAGTCTTCAAATCGTTTTCTTCCCTTCAGATTATCCGGCTAAATTCATGAGTATATTTCCAGTCTCTCCCCTGCGTGCTACAAGTTCAATCAATCTAACCCTTTTTTGATTTTATCACCATCAGGATATGTTCCTGTGTACTTTTGTGGTAAGATGATGTGCTATAACTAAACTCATAGGTATATTTACTACTTCTGTACAGGGCATACATTTTTGTGATCAACAACGTTTTGGAACTGAGGAGAAAATTACGATACCTTTGTGTTTTATACTTAACAGGCAATTTCCTCTTACATCTCCACAAAGAAGAAAGCTCTTAATATAATATACACGCCGTAAATTTATGAATTCCTTATATAGCATGTCAGCTCTCTATTCGTTTTCGAATTAAGGTTTAGAACATGTTTCCACAGACACATAATTTTTCGGAATCCCCCATTTGTAATTCAACATTTTTTTTTTTCATTAAAACATTCTCCGGCTGTTACCCGCATTACAGGTGGCTCCATCCAGCTGTAATGCGGCTAATAGCCGGAGAAGGTTTTAGTGAATTCGCGCTCCGTGAGAACTTCAAGACTTAAACAATTCTTTATCCTTTTACGGTGGTTGAAGTTAAAAACGTTTGTTTTCCTCTTCAAGCTCGAGTTTAGATGCATCTCTGAACACATTTTAGGACACACAGCACGGAAATAATTAAATTCTTACGGCAACCTCATGCGATAACATCTTTCCCTTCACCTGTTTTCTAATATTCACTGTCGTGACTAAACAGTGATTTACATAGTTGCAAGTGACGAAACGATGGTAAATATAAATGGCCAAGCAACCAGACCAAAAAAAAAAAAAACAAATATACGTGAAGAAAAAACGGACAAAGCTATAAGAAAGTTTTACATACATATATAGTTTGGCATAGAGAAGAGTTATAGATTTATAGACAGAACAGAATGGGCATCTATAGTGAGGAAAGCCATGGCCAAAACTAAAGTTCTGTACTGCTAAAGAGAAAGAAGATACAGAATGGCGCAAAAGATACAGGGTGACGCAAAAGCCACTTGACTCTCGATGTTTAGCAACAGAAAACCGTACATACGATAATTGCGTTGTCTTATTATCGTCTGCCGAAACTTTAGGGACAAAAATTTCGGACAGATTTAGTGTGTCAGTAGAGAAGGAAGAACATTTGAACATTCCACATAGTCGATAAATGTAAGTAGTGTGCCTGTAAAGTTAATTAACATGTTGCCCCTAGCATCAAGTGACTTCTGCGTCACTCTGTACATAAATATATTCCTTGTGCAAGATTATTACGAATTTCACATCATCAGATGTTGATTGCCTTCCGATCTCAAAGCCATGAAACATGTGACGTTATTACACTCGCGTATAAGAAGCCACTTTCTAAGGACATCTAGCAACTCAACTTTCAGACTATTTCGGATTATTTCAGACTATTTCAGAATATTTCAGACTATTTCAGACTATTTCAGACTATTTCAGATTATTTAAGACTATTTCAGACGATTCAAGACTGTTTCAATTATTTAAGACTATTTCAGAATATTTAAGACTATTCAATACTGTTTCAGACTATTTCAGACTATTTCAGATTATTTAAGATTATTTCAGATGATTTAAAACTATTTAAGACTACTTCAGATTACTTCAGACTATTTCAGACTATTTAAGATGATTTCAGACTATTTCAGACTATTTTAGACTATTTCAGACCACGGCTATTTCAGGCTGCCACAATACCATAACTCACCAGCGAGTAGCGGGGCTCATTCTGGTAGATGGTCCCCACTCGTGTCCAGTTGAACTCCTGCAGCACCTTGAGTCGTGGTGCGTTGAATGCGTTCTCACTTGGCACCACACGGAAGAAGTTGGGGAAGTGCTGCTTGGTGAACATGGGGTGCGTGTCTGCGTAGGAGAGCTGCAACATGGCGACAACATAAGTTTGTATAACTCCAAAACTGTCACCGCGCTTGGCCTGAAAAGGCTCTGACACGAAATTTTGAGATGTGGTTGACAGGAAAGAAAATTGAGAAAACCACGAAGCATGTTCAAATTTCTGTACTGCCAAGGTCTAGTATGTAGGATGGAGATGTATCTCAACGCTCTTTATACACCGTCACGGCGTAATACTTACACATAAACACAACTTTCTTCATGAAGATTCAAGTCTTCTGGGGTATTACGCAGTGACGTTTATGTATTTCCCTACGTATGGAAGGATCTTTTGCCTTGACGTTGAACGCACTAAGATCATTGAAAGCACCGGAGAAGGTAACTCCAGCTAGAAGGCGTCACATCTCAAAAGACTCAAGTCTTCAGCAGCAACGCTGTAAGAAACTTCAGACTCTCACTTTCAACTCCCCTTATCACCTCCATACAGATTTACTTCCGCGGACAAACGCACTTCGTTTTAGAATTAATGTCATCTTATCACCGACCAGAACGATGGGCTAACCAGCCTCCTTCTAGGATTTAGCTCTTTAAAAATTTCGGTATATGCCCGTCTTGCGTAGAAACTGCGTTCTAAAACACGTTATTGAAGGCAATATAGAGGAAAGGATAGAAGTGACGGGAAGACGAGGAAGAAGAGGTAAGCAGATATTGGATGACCTTAAGGAAAGGAGAAAATAATGGAAATTGAAAGAGGAAGCACTAGATCGGACTCTGTAGAGAACTCGCTTTATAAGAGGCTACGGACCAGTCGTAAGACAGACTACAGAATGAATGAATGAATGAATGAATGAATGAATGAATACGATGCATCATTCCGCCTATATTCTTCATTTTACACCCATTAACATACACATTTCTAGGGATAAAATCATGGTCCATATCATGCAACGTACCACGATGGCTGGTGAGTAGCATTTAAAATCAAGGCCAATAAAAATTACTGGATGCGTCTACGCATCGCTACGTAACAGAGCAATGCCAACAGAGAAACTTCTTTAAATGTTTGGAAAACACTGATAAGGAATTGTAGCCATTATTAAAGCTTTTCGACGTTAAATTTCTCTCAGATTTAATTAAAAATCTTTATTCACACAGACGTAAAATCACGTGACAGGTTTTGCTGTACAGTCCCTTATTAAATAGCATAATTTCCGGAGGTATGTATACATCGTTTACAAAGTTTATAAAAACACTAAACATTTTATACCATGAACGCATTTCTCAGGTTCAGCAATTTTGAATTTTTATAACTTCTACGAGTTCAGAATGCACGCGTCCTTAATTATGCATTTGGAGAATGTTTCAGCTTTTGTGGTATGAAATATTAATGTCACTTAAAGGTCATATTACAAGACTTCTTACGCAACAGTGACATATCTCAGTACAGTACATGAATTTAAATGGGCACGCCGTGGCGCCGTTGGTTGAGGCACTGCCCCACAAGCTGGAAGGTCGCGCGTCCGATTCCCGATGGTGTCATTCACATAATCCTTCCGGCCGCTCTATGGCCCTGGGGTCGACTCAGCCTGTAGCAAAAATGAGTACCAGGAATATTTCCTGGGGGGGTAAAGGCGGCAGGTGCGTAGGGCTGACAACCTTACCACTTTCATGTGCCTCAACCTCCTGGTACCCTAGGGCCTGTGCAGGGATTGTTTTATTTTTTACACGCATTTCCATAAACTGTTAAATAGATAAAACATTATCTTAATAAACTGGGGAGCTCTATAGAGTAAATAAGTCGCAGGGTTTGACGGATAATTGAACTTACAATAACAAACAAACAGGCAGATTGGAGGAGGATGGAACTGTAGAACGTTACTCGAATTACTTCTGAGTTAGAGGGATAAGTTAGAAGTCAACACTGGCATGGCGTTCTATATCGCTCCCAGGAGAATTATACACAAAGCCGACAATGGAATATACACAGAAAGGCGTTCAAATCCAACATCTCTCGAAGCACAATGGCATTAGCAACCCCAAGGCGTTCAATGAGCCACTGTTGCATATTACAGCCCAACCGCGAAGATTACTCTAGTTTCAATCCCACAATCACAAGTATGAGGGACAAGTTCATGAATGGCTTTACAAGAATATGAAATGAAAAGTTTCTGAAGACAGCAGCAGGATCAGAGAAGACATCTGAATTTCTGTCATTCATACAGACAGAGGATACTAATAATGATCCGAATGAAGTGATTCTTGTAACCTTCCGTTAAAACCGACTTACATGCTGGAAATTTGTGAAAATAAATGATATTACACGTGAATTATTTCAAACACTGTTAATTTTCTAAAATATATTTAGTACACACGACGTTTCGGGAGCTGGTTCCACTCCAGTCTTCAGGTAAATATCGTACTGACGTTATAACGTTATTTCTATTTTAATATTAGCATTTCGAATAGAGCGAAGATGAAATGTTTCCTCTCAGAGCACGTGATGCCTTAGCAGTGTTCATTACATTCACTCCAAAACGAAGTGTCAAAAAAAAACAGGGCACATACATAAGTATAAGTTAATTAATTACATTAGACTCAAATCTGTAGAGCTGTCGCCGTCTTTGTAATTTTTCACATAAAAGGAACGTTAGGTAATGTTTCTTCTTATTAGAAAACTAACTACTTCCACATACAAAGAATGTAAAATACATACATATGATACTCTTGCTACATGTTTCGGTGATCGACCGCCATCATCAGGGAATGGCCCCTAAAACTTATACAGTTTAAAATATACTCAATGCATCGTTTATGTAAAAATATAATTTAAAATAACATAATAATCGGTTGCGAAACATCAAACAGGCCTGTGACCATGATTTTATATCACGTCCTGTTTGGAACGGTGGGCCGGGATAGCTCAGTCGGTATAGCGACTCGCTACGGGCTGGACGGTCCGGGGATCGAATCCCAGTGAGGGCGAGATTATTCGCATTCGTCCAGACTGGCCCTGGGGCCTACCCAGCCTCCTATACAATGGGTACCGGGTCATTCCCGGGGGTAAAGCGGCCGGGGCGTGGTGCTGACCACCCACCCCCAACTAGCGCCGAGGTTAAAGAAAGAGTAGAGCTATACCTCTACTCCCCCTCTGGGCATTCATGGCCTCTTCTAGGGAAAACTTTATCTTTTACCTGTTTAGCAGGTGTATACGGGCCTATGTCCTTGAACTGCTCATTCATAGCGCACACGTGACTAAGCTGCGGACAGTGCACGTGTTAGCACACACGTTTGATGTAATCATCTCCAGTGCAGCAGTAACGACCGTTTGGCATGTATGGACGTAATCCTGACGATATTGTTTGAAAAATCTACGAAAAGCTTCATTCACAAGACGGTGCTTTCCCCAAGAAAAAAAATTAGTTTTCTTGGAATATTGTGCTTTTAACTCTTAAGAGCTTAGAGGGTGTCTTAGTGTCATATCGACTCTGTTTAAAGACACTTGCGACGTTCGTTCTGTGTAATAGCACGATGTCAAGGCAAATGGCGTAAGGTTCTTAGCGTTCTGGATTTTCGACAACCGATGGCGGTGACTGCATGGTTATTGCGTAGGATATTAAACCGTACTGCATCAACAGAAGAAGTTACTCAGAATCGAATTAAATGAAAGGCGAATTTGACGTAAGGATATTGACTGACCACTACAATAACGATCTTCATTACAATAAGTTATACTGCAGGCCTGGAAACACCAAATTACTGATACATATCGTGTTTCAAGTCTCTGCTTTTGAGTCCCTATGTACCGATACTGTGAAAATAAGTTTAAACTTTACAGTAATTCACTTTTACGTCTCATAACATTAAAATAAGGACAATTACGTCAAAATTTGAAATATAAAATAAAAACTGCATAAAATATTTCTTCGTTCATTAATTTCTAAGCAGTAGTTAACACACTTCCTTTCGCATTACAACCCAAAGAGAGCAGCCAATAAGCAATTGCAGTTAATACAAATATTCCTTTTACGCTACCGAATATTAACGCTGTCGTGGGATTTGACAGGTGTATGTTAAGTGTACAGGTGGATACTACTGCTGTTATGAGAGATGCAGGTGTGACAGGTGTATGTTAAGTGTACAGGTGGATACTACTGCTGTTATGAGAGATGCAGGTGTGACAGGTGTATGTTAAGTGTACAGGTGGATACTACTGCTGTTATGAGAGATGCAGGTGTGACAGGTGTATGTTAAGTGTACAGGTGGATACTACTGCTGTTATGAGAGATGGAGGTGTGACACGTGTATGTTAAGTGTACAGGTGGATACGACTGCTGTTATGAGAGATGCAGGTGTGACAGGTGTATGTTAAGTGTATAGGTGGATACTACTGCTGTTATGAGAGATGCAGGTGTGACACGTGTATGTTAAGTGTACAGGTGGATACTACTGCTGTTATGAGAGATGCAGGTGTGACAGGTGTACGTTAAGTGTACAGGTGGATAATACTGCTGTTATGAGAGATGCAGGTGGTGACAGGTGTATGTTAAGTGTACAGGTGGATACAACTGCTGTTATGAGAGATGCAGGTGTGACAGTGTATGTTAAGTGTACAGGTGGATACTACTGCGTTTATGAGAGATGCAGGTGTGACAGGTGTACGTTAAGTGTACAGGTGGATACTACTGCTGTTATGAGAGATGCAGGTGTGACAGGTGTATGTAAAGTGTACAGGTGGAATACTACTGCTGTTATGAGAGATGCAGGTGTGACAGGTGTACGTTAAGTGATACAGGTGGATACTACTGCTGTTATGAGAGATGCAGGTTGTGACAGGTGTATGTTAAGTGTACAGGTGGGTACTACTGCTGTTATGAGAGATGCAGGTGTGACAGGTATGTTAAGTGTACAGGTGGATACTACTGCTGTTATGAGAGATGCAGGTGTGACAGGTGTAGTTAAGTGTAGTGTACTACTGTATGAGAGATGCAGGTGTGACAGTGTATGTTAAGACAGTGATACTACTGCTGTTATGAGAGATGCAGGTGTGACAGGTGTAATGTTAAAGGTACAGGTGGATACTACTGCTGTTATGAGAGATGCAGTTGTGACAGGTGTAAGTTAAGTGTACAGGTGGATACTACTGCTGTTATGAGAGATGCAGGTGTGACAGTGTATGTTAAGTGTACAGGTGGATACTACTGCTGTATATGAGAGATGCAGGTGTGACAGGTATGTTAAGTTGTACAGGTGGATACTACTGCTGTTATGAGAGATGCAGGTGTGACAGTGTATGTAAGGTACAGGTGGATACTACTGCTGTTATGAGAGATGCAGGTGTGACAGGTGTATGTTAAGTGTACAGGTGGATACAAACTGCTGTTATGAGAGATGCAGGTGTGACAGGTGTATGTAAGGTACAGGTGGATACTACTGCTGTTATGAGAGATGCAGGTGTGACAGGTGTATGTTAAGTGTACAGGTGGATACTACTGCTGTTATATGAGAGATGCAGGTGTGACAGGTGTAATGTTAAGTGTACAGGTGGATACTACTGCTGTTATGAGAGATGCAGGTGTGACAGGTGTATGTTAAGTGTACAGGTGGATACTACTGCTGTTATGAGAGATGCAGGTGTGACAGGTGTATGTTAAGTGTACAGGTGGATACTACTGCTAGTTATGAGAGATGCAGGTGTGGACAGGTGATATGTTAAGTGTAAGGTGGAATACTACTGCTGTTATGAGAGATGCAGGTGTGACAGTGTATGTTAAGTGTACAGGTGGATACTACTGCTGTTATGAGAGATGCAGGTGTGACAGGTGTATTGTAAGGGTACAGGTGGATACTACTGCTGTTATGAGAGGCAGGTTGACATGTATGTAAGTGTACAGGTGGATACTACGTGTATGAAATGCAGTGTGACAGGTAGTTAAGTGTAGTATACTACTGCTGTTATGAGAGATGCAGGTGTGACAGGTGATGTTAAGTGTACAGGTGGATACTACTGCTGTTATGAGAGATGCAGGTGTGACAGGTGTATGTTAAGTGTACAGGTGGATACTACTGCTGTTATGAGAGATGCAGGTGTGACAGGTGTATGTTAAGTGTACAGGTGGATACTACTGCTGTTATGAGAGATGCAGGTGTGACAGTGTATGTTAAGTGTACAGGTGGATACTACTGCTGTTATGAGAGATGCAGGTGTGACAGGTGTATGTTAAGTGTACAGGTGGATACTACTGCTGTTATGAGAGATGCAGGTGTGACAGTGTATGTTAAGTGTACAGGTGGATACTACTGCTGTTATGAGAGATGCAGGTGTGACAGGTGTATGTTAAGTGTACAGGTGGATACTACTGCGTATGTAATGCAGTGATGATAGATGCATGGTAGTGGACAGTGTAGTTAAGTGTACAGGTGGATACTACTGCTGTTATGAGAGATGCAGGTGTGACAGGTGTAGTTAAGTGTAACAGGTGGATACTACTGCTGTTATGAGAGATGCAGGTGTGACAGTGTATGTTAAGTGTACAGTGGATACTACTGCTGTTATGAGAGATGCAGGTGTGACAGTGTATGTTAAGTGTACAGGTGGATACTACTGCTGTTATGAGAGATGCAGGTGTGACAGGTGTATGTTAAGTGTACAGGTGGATACTACTGCTGTTATGAGAGATGCAGGTGTGACAGGTGTATGTTAAGTGTACAGGTGGATACTACTGCTGTTATGAGAGATGCAGGTGTGACAGGTGTGAAGTGTAGTTAAGTGTACAGGTGGTACTACTGCTGTATGAGAGATGCAGTGTGACAGTGAAGTTAAGTGTACAGGTGGATACTACTGCTGTTTGAAGATGCAGGTGTGACAGGTGTATGTTAATGTACAGGGATACTACGCTGTTAGAGAGATGAGGTGTGACAGTTAGTAAGTACAGGTGGAACACTGCTGTTATGAGAGATGCATGTGACAGGGTATGTAAGTGTAAGTGGTACTACGCTTATGAGAGATGCAGGTGTGACAGTGTAGTAAGGTACAGGTGGATACTACTGCTGTTATAGAGATGCATGACAGTGTATGTTAAGTGTACAGGTGGATACTACTGCTGTTATGAGAGATGCAGGTGTGACAGTTATGTAAGGTACAGGTGGATACTACTGCTGTATGAAGATGCAGTGTGACAGGTGTATGTAAGTGTACAGGTGGATACTACTGCTGTTATGAGAGATGCAGGTGTGACAGTGTATTAAGGTACAGGTGGATACTACTGCTGTTATGAGAGATGCAGTGTGACAGGTGTATGTTAAGTGTACAGGTGGATACTACTGCTGTTATGAAGATGCAGGTGTGACAGTGTATGTAAGGTACAGTGGATACTACTGCTTTATGAGAGATGCAGGTGTGACAGGTGTAGTTAAGTGTACAGGTGGATACTACGCTGTTTGAGAGATCAGGTGTGACGTGTATGTAAGGTACAGGTGGATACTACGCTGTTATGAGAGATGCAGTGTGACAGGTGTATGTTAAGTGTACAGGGGATACTACTGCTGTTATGAGAGATGCAGGTGTGACAGTGTATGTTAAGTGTACAGGGATACTACTGCTGTTATGAAGATGCAGGTGTGACAGGTGTATGTTAATGTACAGGTGGATACTACTGCTTATGAGAGATGCAGGTGTGACAGGTGTAGTTAAGTGTACAGGTGGATACTACTGCTGTTATGAGAGATGCAGGTGTGACAGGTGTATGTTAAGTGACAGGTGGATACTACTGCGTTATGAGAGATGCAGGTGTGACAGGTGTAGTTAAGTGTACAGGTGGATACTACTGCTGTTATGAGAGATGCAGGTGTGACAGGTGTATGTAGTTACAGTGTACACGGTTAGGATAGTTACAACTAAGTCGGGAACTGCTTATGAGAGATGCAGGTGTGACAGTGTAGTTAATGTACAGGTGGATACTACTGCTGTTATGAGAGATGCAGGTGTGACAGGTGTATGTTAAGTGTACAGGTGGATAACTACTGCTGTTATGAGAGATGCAGGTGTGACAGGTTATGTTAAGTGTACAGGTGGATACTACTGCTGTTATGAGAGATGCAGGTGTGACAGGTGTATGTTAAGTGTACAGGTGGATACTACTGCTGTTATAGAGATGCAGGTGTGACAGTGTATGCTAAGGTACAGGTGGATACTACTGCTGTTATGAGAGATGCAGTGTGACAGGTGTATGTTAAGTGTACAGGTGGATACTACTGCTGTTATGAGAGATGCAGGTGTGACAGGATGTATGTCTAAGTGTAAAGGTGGATACTACTGCTATTATGAGAGATGCAGGTGTGACAGTGTATGTTAAGTGTACAGGTGGATACTAACTGCTGTTATGAGAGATGCAGGTGTGACAGGTGTATGCTAAGGATACAGGTGGATACTACTGCTGTTATGAGAGATGCAGGTGTGATAGGTGTATGTTAAGTGTACAGGTGGATACTACTGCTTATTATGAGAGATGCAGGTGTGACACATGTATGTTAAGTGTACAGGTGGATACTACTGCTATTATGAGAGATGCAGGTGTGACAGGTGTATGTTAAGTGTACAGGTGGATACTACTGCTGTTATGAGAGATGCAGGTGTGACAGGTGTATGCTAAGGGTACAGGTGGATACTACTGCTGTTATGAGAGATGCAGGTGTGGCACGTGTATGTTAAGTGTACAGGTGGATACTACTGCTGTTATGAGAGATGCAGGTGTGACAGGTGTATGTTAAGTGTACAGGTGGATAATACTGCTGTTATGAGAGATGCAGGTGTGACAGGTGTATGTTAAGTGTACAGGTGGATACTACTGATGTTATGAGAGATGCAGGTGTGACAGGTGTATGTTAAGTGTACAGGTGGATACTACTGCTGTTATGAGAGATGCAGGTGTGACAGGTGTACGTTAAGTGTACAGGTGGATAATACTGCTGTTATGAGAGATGCAGGTGTGACAGGTGTATGTTAAGTGTACAGGTGGATACTACTGCTGTTATGAGAGATGCAGGTGTGACACGTGTATGTTAAGTGTACAGGTGGATACTACTGCTGTTATGAGAGATGCAGGTGTGACAGGTGTACGTTAAGTGTACAGGTGGATACTACTGCTGTTATGAGAGATGCAGTTGTGACAGGTGTATGTTAAGTGTACAGGTGGATACTACTGCTGTTATGAGAGATGCAGGTGTGACAGATGTATGCTAAGGGTACAGGTGGATACTACTGCTATTATGAGAGATGCAGGTGTGACAGGTGTATGTTAAGTGTACAGGTGGATACTACTGCTGTTATGAGAGATGCAGGTGTGACAGGTGTATGCTAAGGATACAGGTGGATACTACTGCTGTTATGAGAGATGCAGGTGTGATAGGTGTATGTTAAGTGTACAGGTGGATACTACTGCTATTATGAGAGATGCAGGTGTGACAGGTGTATGTTAAGTGTACAGGTGGATACTACTGCTATTATGAGAGATGCAGGTGTGACAGGTGAATGTTAAGTGTACAGGTGGATACTACTGCTGTTATGAGAGATGCAGGTGTGACAGGTGTATGTTAAGTGTACAGGTGGATACTACTGCTATTATGAGAGATGCAGGTGTGACAGGTGTATGTTAAGTGTACAGGTGGATACTACTGCTGTTATGAGAGATGCAGATGTGACACATGTATGTTAAGTGTACAGGTGGATACTACTGCTATTATGAGAGATGCAGGTGTGACAGGTGTATGTTAAGTGTACAGGTGGATACTACTGCTGTTATGAGAGATGCAGGTGTGACAGGTGTATGCTAAGGGTACAGGTGGATACTACTGCTGTTATGAGAGATGCAGGTGTGATAGGTGTATGTTAAGTGTACAGGTGGATACTACTGCTATTATGAGAGATGCAGGTGTGACAGGTGTATGTTAAGTGTACAGGTGGATACTACTGCTGTTATGAGAGATGCAGGTGTGACAGGTGTATGCTAAGGGTACAGGTGGATACTACTGCTGTTATGAGAGATGCAGGTGTGATAGGTGTATGTTAAGTGTACAGGTGGATACTACTGCTATTATGAGAGATGCAGGTGTGACAGGTGTATGTTAAGTGTACAGGTGGATACTACTGCTATTATGAGAAATGCAGGTGTGACAGGTGTATGTTAAGTGTACAGGTGGATACTACTGCTGTTATGAGAGATGCAGGTGTGACAGGTGTATGTTAAGTGTACAGGTGGATACTACTGCTATTATGAGAGATGCAGGTGTGACAGGTGTATGTTAAGTATACAGGTGGATACTACTGCTGTTATGAGAGATGCAGGTGTGACACGTGTATGTTAAGTGTACAGGTGGATACTACTGCTGTTATGAGAGATGAAGGTGTGACAGGTGTATGTTAAGTGTACAGGTGGATACTACTGCTGTTATGAGAGATGCAGGTGTGACAGGTGTATGTTAAGTGTACAGGTGGATACTACTGCTGTTATGAGAGTTGCAGGTGTGACAGGTGTATGTTAAGTGTACAGGTGGATACTACTGCTGTTATGAGAGATGCAGGTGTGACAGGTGTATGTTAAGTGTACAGGTGGATACTACTGCTGTTATGAGAGATGCAGGTGTGACAGGTGTATGTTAAGTGTACAGGTGGATATTACTGCTGTTATGAGAGATGCAGGTGTGACAGGTGTATGTTAAGTGTACAGGTGGATTCTACTGCTGTTATGAGAGATGCAGGTGTGACACGTGTATGTTAAGTGTACAGGTGGATACTACTGCTGTTATGAGAGATGCAGGTGTGACAGGTGTATGTTAAGTGTACAGGTGGATACTACTGCTATTATGAGAGATGCAGGTGTGACAGGTGTATGTTAAGTGTACAGGTGGATACTACTGCTGTTATGAGAGATGCAGGTGTGACACGTACATGTTATGAGTAAAAGCGTATTAAACTACACTGTTTAAGAACCTGAAGACATTCATTTGGATAGAGCTTATGGCTAGTATCCGGGAGGTTCGAGACACTGACTGCTGACTGAAATCTTTCCTAATGTTTTCCCGAGGAAAATTTCAAGGCAGTAATTAGATCATGAAATTTTCCATCCACGTCCTTGCGAATTCATTATTGACTATGTTAGACGCTAAACAGCCTGACATAGCAACAGCACTTTAAAGAAACCACAAATACATAGGCTTAATTTAAAATTCATGGAAATTTGGAGCTATGAATAGAATTATGTAAGTAATGGAAACTTCCCCCTTAGGGAATTAGTATAAGATTATTCAAAAATTTTTGAAGAACGCCCCACACAACTCTCTGAAAGTAACAAAGTGATGACAAGGACAGAAGATAATCCTTTTCCCTTCGAGTACAGTAACAAAATTCTCCATTCCTTTGAATTACGTAGAAATGGAACTGCGGTCAGACAAATGGATATTTATTGTACCAGTAATAAAATAACTTTTCCATTTATCTGTTTCCACGTTTTGCTCACAGGATATATAGCCCGTTATACTGCGTTGGTGCAGTACATAAAGTGCGACCCTGTTTTTATTTTGTTTGGTGCTTTATATTTAAGTACCTACTGCACACTCATGGGAATTTTCAATTTCAGCCTAGGTTTATCACATTTGAACACCAAACTTGAGAAGAGACTCTTTCGGCTTTTTTTAGGTGACTCTATTAAATTTCGAGGAACGACAATTGTAGTACTTATCATTAAAAGCTAAAAGTGTTAATCTGTTCGTAATCAGCTTTGTCCTGAAAGCTTAAAGCGGGTAGCAAAATTTATCGTTTCAGTTTCACACAAAATTTAATAAAACCGTCATGAAACCAATTTTTTTCTTTAAAGAATTTGTCCCAACAAGAACGGAAATCAGAAGCAATAACAACAGGACGCCTGCAATAATTCTATATAAGCTAATCCTCTCTGGCTCACAGCCGCGCAGTGTTTCAAGAAAATCAAATTTTCAGAGAATTCTGAAGCATTCAGCTGCCGTCAGACCAAAGCACTGTTTATTATATTATTTATTTTGGTAACACGTTTCAACCTAAGACGGTTATCTTCAGGCCAGTAGTATATAAATTCATAAAAACTACTGTATAAAATAAATAATATTTTCTTAACAACCAACTAAATGCCGGGATAGCTCAGTCTGTATAGCGACTCGTTACGGGCTGGACGGTCCGGGAATCGAATCCCGGTGCGGGCGAGATTTTCCCCAACCGTTCAGACCGGCCCTGGGGTCCACCAAGCCTCCTGTACAATGGGTACCGGGTCATTCCCGGGGGTAAAGCGGCCGAGGCGTGGAGTTGACTACCCACCCCCATCTAGCGCCGAGGTTGAACAAAGAGTACAGCTATACCTCTACTCCCCCTTTGGGCTTTCATGGCCTGTTATAGGGTGAAATTTACCTAACTAAATGCACAATATATTTATTACTATTATATAACATGTTTGCATCCCTTGATTGTAGATTTAGTTGGTTGTTAAAAAAGTATTGTTTATCAATGCACGAAATTAGTAATATAAATTGTATACAGGTATGTTAAAAGATATTAATAATTGATGACGTTGCTGTGTCAAATTTATTATATAAATTTAAAATCATTAAAAAATGGTTAAAAGAGGATTCGTAAGCTATGCTACTTTATTTCGATACAGTACTAGAATATTGGGGGCACGCGGTGGCGCAGTTGGTTGAGGCACTGCGCTACAAACCGGAACGTCGCGGGTTCGATTCCCGATGGTGTCATTGGAATTTTTCCTTGACATAATCCTTTCGGTCGCACTATGTCCCTGGGGTTGACTCAGCCTCTAACACAAATGAGTACCAGGATTATTTCCTGGGGGGGTAAAGGCGGCCGGTGCGTAGGGCTGACAACCTTACCACCTTCATGTGCCGATTGTCTAGAAATCTGGGAGCCTCAACCTCCTGGAACCCTAAGTGCCCTAATGGGATTACTTTACCTTACAAGAATACGCAGCATACGGTTCATGGAACATCGATTTATGGCACTGTCTATATTTGTAACCGTTACCCGTATTCGTTTTAATTTCCTGTGAATATTATTTACATATTAGCGGTTGTCTATTGCTAATGTTAGCATTACTATTACGTTTCACGAAAAAAGATACTTCCCATCTCCCTCATTAACCTTCAAGGAGGGAATGATAAATAATAAGAGGTTATTTAGTTTCTGGATTTCGTTCATCAACTATTACTCCAGAGTGTTCCAGAAAATGGAACTGTACCTCATCTTCAGGTCAACGGGTTGGGAGGCACTTCTGAGTTGCGTCCAAAAGCAGTTGTCAATAAATGGACAGCGTATGTCATCGTAACAGCTTATATACGTATATGTGACTAGGATCAGGTTTGTTCAGTGGTAGTAGTCTTCTTTTGTCTGCAGTTCTCAGGCTGTTTCACGTCTGTGCTGATGATTCAGTGCCGCGATGTTGAGATGCGTCGCCACTGTCATTGGCACTGTGCCAACTTTTGTGTGATGACGTTCGAGCAATGCTAATTTTGTTTTATTACGTTATGTTGCAAAGCCTGTCTATCGAAATTATTTACATTTATTTATCTTTAATGATCTGATCTGCTAAATCTTATGTGTATGTCCTGTGTGCTTGTGTTGTGTGCTTGTGTTGTGTGCTTGTGCTGTGTGCTTGTGTTGTGTGCTTGTGTTGTGTGCTTGTGTTGTGTGCTTGTGCTGTGTGCTTGTGCTGTGTGCGTGTGTTGTGTGCTCGTGCTGTGTGCTTGTGCTGTGTGCTTGTGATGTGTGCTTGTGCTGTGTGCTTGTGATGTGTGCTTGTGCTGTGTGCTCGTGTTGTGTGCGTGTGTTGTGTGCTCGTGCTGTGTGCTTGTGCTGTGTGCTTGTGCTGTGTGCTTGTGCTGTGTGCTTGTGTTGTGTGCTCGTGCTGTGTGCTTGTGCTGTGTGCTTGTGCTGTGTGCTTTTGTTTGTGTGCTTGTGTTGTGTGCTTGTGCTGTGTGCTTGTGCTGTGTGCTTTTGTTGTGTGCTTGTGTTGTGTGCTTGTGATGTGTGCTTGTGATGTGTGCTTGTCCTGTGTGCTTGTGTTGTGTGCTTGTGTTGTGTGCTTGTGTTGTGTGCTTGTGTTGTGTGCTTGTGTTGTGTGTGCTTGTGCTGTGTGCTTGTGCTGTGTGCTTATGCTGTGTGCTTGTGATGTGTGCTTGTGCTGTGTGCTTGTGCTGTGTGCTTGTGATGTGTGCTTGTGATGTGTGCTGTGATGTGTGCTTGTGCTGTGTGCTTATGCTGTGTGCTTGTGATGTGTGCTTGTGTGTGTGCTTGTCCTGTGTGCTTGTGTTGTGTGCTTGTGTTGTGTGCTTATGCTGTGTGCTTATGCTGTGTGCTTGTGATGTGTGCTTGTGTTGTGTGCTTGTGCTGTGTGCTTGTCCTGTGTGCTGTGTTGTGTGCTTGTGCTGTGTGCTTATGCTGTGTGCTTTGCTGTGTGCTTGTGATGTGTGCTTGTGCTGTGTGCTTGTGCTGTGTGCTTATGCTTGTGTGCTTGTGTGTGTGCTTGTGCTGTGTGCTTATGCTGTGTGCTTGTGATGTGTGCTTGTGCTGTGTGCTTGTCTGTGTGCTTGTGTTGTGTGCTTGTGTTGTGTGCTTGTGCTGTGTGCTTGTGCTGTGTGCTTATGCTGTGTGCTTGTGATGTGTGCTTTTGTGGCTTTGTGTGTGCTTGTGCTGTGTGCTTGTGTTGTGTGCTTGTGTTGTGTGCTTGTGTTGTGTGCTTGTGATGTGTGCTTGTGTGTGTGCTTGTTGTTGTGTGCTTGTCTGTGTGCTTGTGTTGTGTGCTTGTGTTGTGTGCTTGTGTTGTGCTTGTGTTGTGTTGGTGTGTTTGTGCTTGTGTTGTGGCTTTGTTGTGTGCTTGTGTTGTGTGCTTGTGCTGTGTGCTTGTGATGTGTGCTTGTGATGTGTGCTTGTGATGTGTGCTTGTGATGTTGCTTGTGTGTGTGCTTGTGTTGTTTGCTTGTGCTGTGTGCTTGTGTTGTGTGCTTGTGTTGTGCTTGTGTTGTGTGCTTGTGCTGTGTGCTTTGTTGTGTGCTTGTGTTGTGCTTGTGTTGTGTGCTTGTGTTGTGTGCTTGTGTTGTGTGCTTGTGATTGTGCTTGTGTTGTGTGCTTGTGTTGTGTGCTTGTGCTGTGGTGTGCTTGTGTGTGTGTGCTTGTGCTGTGTGCTTTGTTGTGTGCTTGTGCTATGTGCTTGTGTTGTGTGCTTGTGCTGTGTGCTTGTGTGTGTGCTTGTGCTTGTGCTATGTGTTGTGTTGGTGCTTGGTGTGCTTGTGTTTGTGTTGGCTATGTGTTGTGTTGTGTGCTTGTGTTGTGTGCTTGCTGTTGCTATGTTGTGTGCTTGTGCTATGTGCTTATGTTGTGTGCTTGTGCTATGTGTTGTGTTGTGTCTTGTGTTGTGTGCTTGGTTTGTGCTATGTGTTGTGTGTGTGCTGTGCTGTGCTGTGTGCTTGTGCTATGGTTGTGTTGTGTGCTTGTGTTGTGTGTGTGCTTGTGCTGTGTGCTTGTTGTGTGCTTGTGATGTGTGCTTGTGTTGTGTGCTTTTTTGTGTTTTTTGTGTGCTTGTGCTGTGTGCTGTGTGTGTGCGTGTGTTGTGTGCTTGTGTGTTGCTTGTGTGTGTTGCTTGTGCTGTTGTTTTGTTGTGTGTTGTGCTGTGTGCTTGGTTGTGCTTGTGTTGTGTCTTGTGTGTGCTGGTGCTTGTTGTGTGCTTGTGTTGTGCTTGTGTTGTGCTTGTGTTGTGTCTTGTGCTGTGTGCTTGTGCTATGTTCTTGTACTGTGTGCTTGTGTTGTGTGCTTGTGTTGTGTGCTTATGCTGTGTGCTTGTGCTTGTGTTGTGTGCTTGTGTTGTGTGCTTGTGTTGTGTGCTTGTGTTGTGTGCTTGTGCTGTGTGCTTGTGTTGTGTGCTTGTGTTGTGTGCTTGTGCTATGTGCTTGTGCTGTGTGCTTGTGTTGAGTGCTTGTGCTTGTGCTATGTGTTGTGTAGTGTGTGTGCTGTGTGCTTGTGCTGTGTGCTTGTGTTGTGTGCTTGTTGTTGTGCTTGTGCTGTGTGCTTGTGTTGTGTGCTTGTGCTGTGTGCTTATGTTGTGTGCTTGTGCTGTGTGCTTGTGTTGTGTGCTTTTGTTGTGTGCTTGTGCTGTGTGCTTGTGTTGTGTGCTTGTGTTGTGTGCTTGTGTTGTGTGCTTGTGCTGTGTGATGGTGTTGTGTGATTGTGCTGTGTGCTTGTGTTGTGTGCTTGTGCTGTGTGCTTGTGCTATGTGCTTGTGCTGTGTGGTTGTGTTGTGTGCTTGTGGTATGTGCTTGTGTTGTGTGCTTGTGCTGTGTGGTTGTGTTGTGTAAAATTTTGCCTGCTCGCTACTGGCGATGTTTTCTGTTGCTTTTGTGTCCGTTACTATGGTAGACAACCAGGTTCGAATACAGAACATGACACCCATAGACATGGCTCAGAGTTTACCGCGGTTTATCTTAGCCCTTCTAGACAATTTTCAGCCGAGTTTTAAATTAGACCACAATTATTTCCTTCCACATAATTTACAATTAATTATTCATCAATCATCCTCTCGTTCTATCCGATATATTCTTAGCTACTCACAGTATAAATAAATAAAAATAATAAACAAACAAACAACTACTTGCAGGTAGGAGGTAGGTGTGACTCAGAACACGACATCTATGCGGAAGCAACAAAAAAAAACCATTTCTTGTCAACATCCGCTATGGGAGTCAACAAGAAGGTGAAAATCAAATATAAATTCGAATTTGCAATACAAGCACGTCGATGGCACTTCGACGTGCAAAATCAAACACTTTCAGCCTCTCAGAGGGACCTAAGATATGATGTGGTTTTGTAATAATATTTAGACAGTCCTGACAGAACTGGGGACTTTATTCGTGTCTCATCAATCATATAAATTCGATGTTCCGAATGAGAGCCAGTATTTCGAAAATAATATTCGAAACTCATACATTCCTTCTATCAAGGCTAGCGAACAGACGACGTCCTGTTTGTTTCACCTTTTGCTATCCTGAGGATCTCCTCTTAGACGTCGAGCAGATTCATGCTTTTTGGTCCATTTCCTTCTGATTGCTGCTGTGTCTCTTTCTTCTAGCTTTCCTTCTGTAAAGAAGCATTTGAGGATTTGTCCTATTGTTTGCAGGTAATAATTCTGTACCTCATTTACTACGTTGCAAGATATTGTCACACTACGCCTTAGAACCTCAGCGATACACAATTTAGACAGCCGTTTAGCTAGCTAGTGTAGGCGTCTTCGGCACTCTTTTAACAGGGTCGATACAAGACTGAGTGCAGTGTTACCAACTTTATTGGCTTTTTGGTGTAATGGAACATTCTCAAGTTAGTGTGATAAAGATAGCTCTAATCATATTCAGAAAAGGAAATTTACAAATGAAGTGTTTCTATTTTAGAATGTAATATTTTTTTTATCTTTGAATTGATTCAAAAACTTCTCTAATATTTCTATGTCTATTATTTGTAATGAACCTTCCTGAAGATGGCAATATGAGTGGCCGAGATATGTAGGAAGTATACGGTGTGTATGATATATTTTCATACAATTATGTGCATTTTTGGTTTTCATATCATATCTTGAACTATTTCTAACTTACAGTATTTATAATCAGGCGTTTTACAATGTGCGTGTAAAACCTGAATAAGTGCGCTTTCATAATTTGAAAATTTTATAGAAATGGCAAAAAAAAAACGAAGGCAAATATACCGATACACAAGTTCATCTGACCGTGTGTTTATTTAGTACATTTAGTTACGGTACAACGGGGTGTGTCAGTTAAATTTTCAAAGGCTTCTTTCACGATACTTTGTGAAAGAAAGTCGTAAATGCGAAGCATAACTGAAAAATGTGAGATATTTTAGCAGAATAAAACGTTGGGTCTTCTGGTAATATCAGATATATTTTTAACAAATGCTATTTTGAAGGCGCTAATAAAATTTTCGGATACACATATGCAGGATCTTCAGACACTGATCCTGACGACTCCCAACTTCCATAGCTGGTGAGTGACTCACGTATCTGATTCTGTAACTGGGGTAGAAAAAATTAGTTTTTTTTTTCTATGGCTCGACAGCCCTATATGGGCCTGGGCCTCCTCGATTCGTCGATGTTTTACGATCACACATTTGAGACACACCACAGTCGGTAGGACTCCTCTGGACGAGTGATCAGCCGTCGCAGAGACCTCTACCTGACAACACACAACACTCACAAGAGACAGACATCCATGCCCCCAGTGGGATTCGAACCCACAATCCCAGCAAGCGAGCGGCCGAAGACCCACGCCTTAGACCGCGCGGCCACTGGGATCGGCAGAAAAAATTAGTACGGGTTTATAATTGAGTTACGGGAAAATGTTTATTAACATTTGTGCGTCATACCTCTGTTTATGATATATTTCATAAAAGGACATTTCACGAAACATAACACACGCATTACAAAAACAATGAAAATATTAGGGGTTGATATCTCAGTTAATTAATTGTAATTTGTATTTTAATAATATATAAATTTATATAAACATATAATGCAAAGAAGGGTTAATATCTCCAACGTTCTCATATATTATAACAATACTTCTGTACTGAGAACTAATTTTCTTCTGGACTTTGCCCATCGTCCGGATAAAACATAAAAATATAAAATCACGACGTTTCGGAATGCCTGTCTTCAGGTGAAGGGAGGGGGACACCTACACAAATGGGTCCCTTAGACCGAGCAATTGAGATTAGCTCGGTCTAAGGGACCCATTTGTGTAGGTGTTCCCCTCTCTTCACCTGAAGACGGAAAAAAAACCAGCTTCCGAAACGTCGTGATTTTATATTTTTATGTCTTATCCGGACGATGGACAAAGTCCAGAAGACAATTAGTTCTCAATATCATATAACATCGTCAGAGCTTTTTAGAAATACTTCTGTAATTTAAATTCTTCTATATATTTCTCATATTTCGTACTTGGTCTGATAATTGGATTTTGTGAAAGCCGAAACATGAAGCCTTTACGTTTCACTGCACATTTAATAAACGCGCTGTTTTGACTGGAACATATTTTCATTTTTTATCTTGATACTCACTTCTGTATCTGATAACAATTTTCTCCTTAAACCAAGAAAAATTTAGATTTCACTCGAATTTTGTCTGTCTTCAAGTCTAATTAAAACAATATATTAATTCAGAAGAGGCCTTGTCCTTTTACTGTTTCATCATTATATGAACCATCAAGAAAGAACGTGAATAAATGGGTTATTATTCTGCCGCTCTACTTGCAAACCTCAAATAAAGCATTAGGAAAGCGCTGTCAGAAACATCAGTGAACACAATGTATTTTAATTCTGGTGGATTAATAACAGCAGAATCAGCCACCTAAGCCAATTAATTTAAAGTGGAATGTACAGAATCCCAAACACCTTTTATAGACAGAATTTATACATCAAGTATGTCGAATTGTTACAAACTTTTGTACTGAAATTATTTCTCCATGATTTTATCTCCTTCCTGTGAAAGACCTGCGCTAATCCAGATCTTAACCTAATTGCACAAAACCTCTGCAATATCACTTTTTTTTTCTTTTCTTTCTATGGCTCGACAGCCCTATATGGGCCTGGGCCTCCTCGTTTCGTCGACGCTTCACGATCACACTCAGACACGCCGCACTAGGTAGGACTCCTCTGGACGAGGGATCAGCCCGTCGCAGAGACCTCTACCTGACAACACACAACACTCACAAGAGACAGACATCCACTGCAATATCACTACAAACACAAAATACAGCCGAACTCGGTTATAACGCCATAAAGAGAATTAAGATTTTGTGTCGTTATAAACGAGTGTTGTTATAAGCGAGGAGTATAATGTCATGGTTAACAGTGACGGATTAATTGGTACCACAGAATATCTGACGTTATAGACGAGGTGTCGCATAAACCGATGTCGTTATAACCGAGGAGTGTAATGTTAGGGTTAACAGTGAGGAATTAATTGGTACCACAGAATATCTGACGTTATAGGCGAGGTGTCGCATAAACCGATGTCGTTATAACCGAGGAGTGTAATGTTAGGGTTAACAGTGAGGAATTAATTGGTACCACAGAATATCTGACGTTATAGGCGAGGTATCGTATAAACCGATGTCGTTATAACCGGGTTCTACTGTAATATAGATGATTTTCGGAACGGATGGCAAAGCTGGACCAAGTTGTGGTCATGATACAAAAATAACGCAGCTTAGCTACGCACAGTAAATATATTACATTACAAGCGTTACACACATCGTTAATTTTACCCGTACTGTACACCAGATATTTTAACCGACGTAAGTACACAGAACACGTCAACGGAGTGATATTTGGCTCTAAATGTTGTGTGGACTTAGCCGTCACTCTGAAAACTTCAACTAGGCTGCTGGCTTTCGATTACTTTAAGTTAAAATCGTGGTTGGAATGAGACAGCCATTGGTGGGTACAAAGTGCCTTACGAGTTGTCGAATTAAGGGCTGCCTCACCTTAGCTAACTCTGGAGTTGAAACTCTCTGGTCTGATGTGGTGGGTACCAAAATGTAATCTCTCAATCCTGGCGAATTTGTCTTTTACTACCGCAAAAGTTAGTCACAATGCGAAGAAACTTGGCTTTTTAACACTTGCAACCTCCTAGAGCAACTGCAGGCAGCAGAAATCCACGTGAGGCACACGTGATTATAGGAAGGATAAGCTGTGTGTTACGCAGCGCGCTGTTTATAATGGACATACCGCCGCTGCACAGAGACGGAGAGGTGCATATGACTGAGGAAAAAACAGAGTTAGAAGCGACAGCTGAGATCTTTACATCAGCATTGTTGAATTTTCAGATCTTCTAGAATATAACGCTGTTTGGGCGTGTAGTTTCAGACCATGGGCGCCGGCAGCGGGGAGGTGCAAGGGGATGCTGTTGCATCATCTTGGAATTCCGATGAAATATAATTTTTCTGTATTTAACAATTTATTAAATAAAAAAAAACTTCTACTAAAACAAAAACAAAGAGTTTTAGTCTAAGGATGACGTACATACTTGCTATCTTTAAATATAAATCCTGTCGCTTTACATATAGGTAATTGGCACCACTTTACAAAAAAAATCCTGCAAGCTCTGATGTTTTCGACGTTTCGAAAGACCCTAGTGCCTTCATCTTCACACTGAAGCAGTATAAGAATAATTAATGGGATGCAGCAACGGTTTGGACCAACAGTTTTTAAGATTTGACCAACAAATAACTCGAAAGCCCTCAGTTGTCGGTCTGTTGTATTGACTGCGCAGATAAAACGCAAAATCTCAAGCAGCCTGACGCTCGTTCCAAATTATATTTCATAAAGATGTGGTCCTGTTTTGTCACGGCGTCCAGTCTTAAACAGCGCATGTCTGAGGGCAATAGCAGCGCATGTCTGAGGGCAATAGCAGGTCACGTCCGAGGGAAATAGCAGCGCATGTCTGAGGGCAAGAGCAGCGCATGTCTAAGGACAAGAGCAGCGCACGTCTGAGGGCAATAGCAGCACATGTCTGAGGGCAATAGCAGCGCATTTCTGAGGGCAATAGCAGCGCATGTCTGAGGGCAATAGCAGCGCATGTCTGAGGGCAATATCAGCGCATATCTGAGGGCAATAGCAGCGCATGTCTGAGGGCAATAGCAGCGCATGTCTGAGGGCAATAGCAGCGCATGTATGAGAGAAATAGCGCATGTCTGAGAGCAATAGCAGCGCATGCCTGAGAGCAATAGCAGCGCATGCCTGAGGGCAATAGCAGCGCATTTCTGAGGGCAATAGCAGCGCATGTCTGAGGGCAATAGCAGCGCATGTCTGAGGGCAATATCAGCGCATATCTGAGGGCAATAGCAGCGCATGTCTGAGGGCAATAGCAGCGCATGTCTGAGGGCAATAGCAGCGCATAAATAGCGCATGTCTGAGAGCAATAGCAGCGCATGCCTGAGAGGAATAGCAGCGCATGCCTGAGGGCAATAGCAGCGCATGTCTGAGGGAAATAGCAGCGCATGTCTGAGTGCAATAGCAGCGCATGTCTGGGGAAATAGCAGCGCATGTCTGAGGGCAATAGCAGCGCATTTCTGAGGGCAATAGCAGCGCATGTCTGAGGGCAATAGCAGCACATGTCTCAGGGCAATAGCAGCGCATTTCTGAGGGCAATAGCAGCGCATGTCTGAGGGCAATAGCAGCGCATGTCTGAGGGCAATATCAGCGCATATCTGAGGGCAATAGCAGCGCATGTCTAAGGCAATAGCAGCGCATGTCTGAGGGCAATAGCAGCGCATGTATGAGGGAAATAGCGCATGTCTGAGAGCAATAGCAGCGCATGCCTGAGAGCAATAGCAGCGCATGCCTGAGGGCAATAGCAGCGCATGTCTGAGGGAAATAGCAGCGCATGTCTGAGTGCAATAGCAGCGCATGTATGGGGGAAATAGCAGCGCATGTCTGAGGGCAATAGCAATTATTTTTGCCAAAGTATTTAACGTGCCAGTACATCTGAAGTAAAACACACGGTACACGTCCTTGATATTTCGTGGCTAGTTTGATTTTCAATTTCCATATCGCTGGCGAAAATTAACTGGTTGCAAGTCTGGTCTCGCCTAACGGTGCACTAATGTCACACGTGCCTTTTCCCCGTGATGCGGGCAGTTTTTATTTTTTACAAATCCGCAGGAGGTTCCCCCTTGGTGGGGACACTGTCAAAATCCCCAAGAGGCATGCCCGTTCAATGTAAAATTTTTGTGTAAAGTTTGGGTCTAATGGACTGAGAAGCGTGTCTGCAATCCGAGCTGAAAGAAGTGTGGGAAAAAAAATTGTGTCACTCGCTAATATTTCCTATTATCATCTAAGCTTTTAATGAAAGTTTTGAAGTAGAATTTTTTTACTGACATCTAGTAGAGACACGTACATGTTTCGAGTTTCATTACTCTATTTATAGCAGTTTTTGGGAAATAACACTATTCAAAGATCCCCTCGTTGGCTCCTTGTAGTGTCTGGTGTAAATATGCAAGGACTGAGTGTTTGGGGCGCATTCTCGTCATGTTGCTTGCGACAAAAGCGAGCCTTGATACACTGTCAGCCAGTAAAGAAATCTCTCCCACTTTGTGGTCCAACAAGATTTATAGCATGTTTCACGCTACCTAGCCAGTGAATACTTGCTTCAATCCTCTCCCTCACGTCTTACAGCCTTCAGCACTATTTTACTCGAATATTGAGATCTGGAATTTTCACGACTTTGAGCTTGTAAAACACGAGGCAGCAAGTTGCTTGTAAACGGTGACACTTACCAAAGTTCCTTTGTCACAACCCAGCAGACAATAACGTAATTAAAGATCTGAACCTCGGCGTGTCAAATTCTGTTTCCTTTGATACTGAAGACCAAGTATAAGCAGTTTTGAGCCTTTCGATGCTTGTTACTTGCCCTGCCCATCCCATTCGCCTTACATTTTTCATCATAATAATTATTGTTCAAGACTAGTGATTGGGAATAATTTATACGTGCGATTAGAAAGTCTGTATTTTGGTTATTATGCCATTTGTTAGGAAAATATATCATCATTTATTAATATTTCACTACCAACTAAATGTACATTTTATTAAAAAAAAACATATATAAGGTTCTTCTAAAATCGTCTAAAAGGCCCCTACATACGTTTCGATTTTTTTAAAAAGCCATCATATGTAGGGGCCTTTTAGAGGATTTTAGAAAAACCTTATACAGGGCATACACAAACGAATGGTGCGGTTTTAATAGTGTTCACTATTAAAACCGCACCATTCTTTTGTGTATGCCCTGTATATGTTTTTTTTAATAAAATGTGAATTTAGTTGGTAGTGAGATATTAATTAATGAAAATGCACGGTGAAACCAGAATAAAATGTCATAATTTGTTTGCGGGTTGCACTGCCGCAATACCTGATACAGGATTTCTGTCCGCTAAACAATGACCATGCCGATGCCAGTGGCCGTGCGGTCTAAGGCGTGGGTCTACGGCCGTTCGCTTACTAGGATTGTAGGTTCGAATCCCACCGTGGGCATGGATGTTTGTGTTGTGTTGTAAAAAGACGGTTGTGGACCGTAAAAAGAAAGGAGAAAAAGGACGAAAAAAGGATAAACGACAAAGGATCAAAAACCCAGGAATTATTAAAAAAAAAATCCCACCGGGGGCATGGATGTCTGTCTCTTGTGAGTGTTGTGTGTTGTCAGGTAGAGGTCTCTGCGACGGGCTGGTCCCTCGTCCAGAGGTGTCCTACCGAGTGTGGTGTGTCTGAGTGTGATCGTGAAGCCTCGAAAAATGAGGCGACCTAGGCCCCCCAAGGGCTGTCGAGCCATTGAAAAAAAAACAATCACCATTAATTACTAAGCAGTTTGAGCATGCATCAAAATTTGTTTCTGGTTGTATTCAGTATTCTTTCTGCAGGTACCGATTTAACTTCAGCTAGCCTGTGTTTATGAAGCGTGTATTAATGACACTGATTGCTTTCGCCATTACGTAATATTACACAATATTTGATATGACATCAAGGAAGAATAAGTTACAAGAAAACAAAACGGTTATACCATAACAATCCTTCAGAACTGCAGTAAGTGACATATGGATTCAAAACTCTAATTTTGAATAAAGACAAAGAAATTACGTCAGAATTAAGAAGCATATAGAACGTTCTTGCACTGATATATTTGTTATTATATAAGAAGCTGGAACTTTAGAATTAATTAAGGTCTGGCCTTCCTAAGGGAGCTGGAACCCCGCTGGTTGGAAATTAAGTCTCAAAATGAATAGAGTTATAATTAACCCAAGAATATGACAGCACAACCTTGCCATGTCCCCAATGTCTTTCCTTTCCAGGAACCTACGAAAAGTCTGGAACAAATATACCAACTAACATTTGTAATCACAAAGCAATAATTAAGTTCAACCTTGAAGCTTTCTGCCTCCTTGATGTAACACTGTGCAGTCCAGCAAACAGTACCAACATTTCAGATAATCCCACTGACTTCGTCTTTAGTATAGAAGTTTGAGGCACAAGGTTCCTTAGTTCTTATCTACTGGGCTACAAGCAATATAACGCCAGAGGACAATAACCTTCCTAGTCGCCCGTGGTAGACCATCAGCCTTACAAATCATGCTGCGTCCTCTGCAGTAACGTTAAAAGCAACAGTAGTCCTCTGCATTAACGTTAAAAGCAACAGAAGTCCTCTGCATTAACGTTAAAAGCAACAGTAGTCCTCTGCACTAACGTTAAAAGCAACAGTAGTCCTCTGCAGTAAAGTTAAAAGCAACAGTAGTCCTCTGCATTAACGTTAAAAGCAACAGTAGTCCTCTGCAGTAAAGTTAAAAGCAACAGTAGTCCTCTGCAGTAACGTTAAAAGCAACAGTAGTCCTCTGCAGTAACGTTAAAAGCAACAGTAGTCCTCTGCATTAACGTTAAAAGCAACAGTAGTCCTCTGCAGTAACGTTAAAAGCAACAGTAGTCCTCTGCAATAACGTTAAAAGCAACAGTAGTCCTCTGCAGTAACGTTAAAAGCAACAGTATTCCTCTGCAGTAACGTTAAAAGCAACAGTAGTCCTCTGCAGTAACGTTAAAAGCAACAGTATTCCTCTGCAGTAACGTTAAAAGCAACAGTAGTCCTCTGCAGTAACGTTAAAAGCAACAGTAGTCCTCTGCAGTAACGTTAAAAGCAACAGTATTCCTCTGCAGTAACGTTAAAAGCAACAGTAGTCCTCTGCAGTAACGTTAAAAGCAACAGTAGTCCTCTGCAGTAACGTTAAAAGCAACAGTAGTCCTCTGCAGTAACGTTAAAAGCAACAGTAGTCCTCTGCAGTAACGTTAAAAGCAACAGTAGTCCTCTTCAGTAACGTTAAAAGCAACAGTAGTCCTCTGCAGTAACGTTAAAAGCAACAGTAGTCCTCTGCAGTAACGTTAAAAGCAACAGTATTCCTCTGCAGTAACGTTAAAAGCAACAGTAGTCCTCTGCAGTAACGTTAAAAGCAACAGTAGTCCTCTGCAGTAACGTTAAAAGCAACAGAAGTCCTCTGCAGTAACGTTAAAAGCAACAGTAGTCCTCTGCAGTAACGTTAAAAGCAACAGTAGTCCTCTGCAGTAACGTTAAAAGCAACAGTAATCCTCTGCAGTAACGTTAAAAGCAACAGTAGTCCTCTGCAGTAACGTTAAAAGCAACAGTAGTCCTCTGCAGTAACGTTAAAAGCAACAGTAGTCCTCTGCAGTAACGTTAAAAGCAACAGTAGTCCTCTGCAGTAACGTTAAAAGCAACAGTAGTCCTCTGCAGTAACGTTAAAAGCAACAGTATTCCTCTGCAGTAACGTTAAAAGCAACAGTAGTCCTCTGCAGTAACGTTAAAAGCAACAGTAGTCCTCTGCAGTAACGTTAAAAGCAACAGTAGTCTTCTGCAGTAACGTTAAAAGCAACAGTAGTCCTCTGCAATAACGTTAAAAGCAACAGTAGTCCTCTGCAATAACGTTAAAAGCAACAGTAGTCCTCTGCAGTAACGTTAAAAGCAACAGTAGTCCTCTGCAGTAACGTTAAAAGCAACAGTGGTCCTCTGCAGTAACGTTTAAAGCAACAGTGGTCCTCTGCAGTAACGTTAAAAGCAACAGTAGTCCTCTGCAGTAACGTTAAAAGCAACAGTAGTCCTCTGCAGTAACGTTAAAAGCAACAGTAGTCCTCTGCAGTAACGTTAAAAGCAACAGTATTCCTCTGCAGTAACGTTAAAAGCAACAGTAGTCCTCTGCATTAACGTTAAAAGCAACAGTAGTCCTCTGCAGTAACGTTAAAAGCAACAGTAGTCCTCTGCAGTAACGTTAAAAGCAACAGTATTCCTCTGCAGTAACGTTAAAAGCAACAGTAGTCCTCTGCAGTAACGTTAAAAGCAACAGTAGTCCTCTGCAGTAACGTTAAAAGCAACAGTAGTCCTCTGCAGTAACGTTAAAAGCAACAGTAGTCCTCTGCAGTAACGTTAAAAGCAACAGTAGTCCTCTGCAGTAAAGTTAAAAGCAACAGTAGTCCTCTGCATTAACGTTAAAAGCAACAGTAGTCCTCTGCAGTAACGTTAAAAGCAACAGTAGTCCTCTGCAGTAACGTTAAAAGCAACAGTAGTCCTCTGCAGTAACGTTAAAAGCAACAGTAGTCCTCTGCAGTAATGTTAAAAGCAACAGTAGTCCTCTGCAGTAACGTTAAAAGCAACAGTAGTCCTCTGCAGTAACGTTAAAAGCAACAGTAGTCCTCTGCAGTAACGTTAAAAGCAACAGTAGTCCTCTGCAGTAACGTTAAAAGCAACAGTAGTCCTCTGCAGTAACGTTAAAAGCAACAGTAGTCCTCTGCAGTAACGTTAAAAGCAACAGTAGTCCTCTGCAGTAACGTTAAAAGCAACAGTAGTCCAGCAGCTCGGTTCACATTCTTATATGAGCTGCTTTCTCGCAAGGAACCTAACTTAAGATTCTCGAATCAATGTCTTATCACCAACCAAATGAACTTTTATTAAAAAAACAATATAAGGTTTCTTTAAAACATTTAAAAACCCCTACATATGTTTCGGCTCTCTAGAAAGCAATCTTCAGGGGGTGTCATTCAACTGCATTTGTTTAAAAACAAGTCCGTGCTTTTGTTCAATAAGAAAAAACAACCCCATTACAGGCCTAGACAGACCCTTAGGGTTCCAGGAGGTTGAGGCTCCCAGATTTCTAGACAATCGGCACATGAAGGTGGTAAGGTTGTCAGCCTTACGCACCGGCCGCCTTTACCCCCAGGAAATATTCCTGGTACTCATTTCTGTTAGAGGCTGAGTCGACCCCAGGGCCATAGTGCGACCGGAACGATTATGTCAATGAAAAATTCCAATGACACCATCGGGAATCGAACCCGCGACGTTCCGGTTTGTAGCGTAGTGCCTCAACCAAATGCGCCACCGCGTTCCCCGCGTGATTTTAGAATAAACTTAAGATTCTCGGTTTAAATTTTACATTGATTTTCAATTCCTTTACGGTCGTTATCGGTTTTCTCAGAGAGTATAAGTGCAGCTTATATATCAAGTCAGTTTTTTTTTCTTCCTTATTAAATGGTGTTCCATTGTGCGTGTCTTCTACATAAACGCAGTTCGTCACACGCACTGACACGCACTGTAGGTTCCTTCGTGTCGATTTGAGATGTATAGAAAGTTTATGTTCCGCAATGTTATATTCACGTCTCAGCAGATCACCTCTCTATTTTGATAAACTATGAGTGTACATTACTTAGTCTATTGTTCATATAAAGAGCAGAGTGTACAGAAACCTGCACAAAACTGTTTGAATAACGTCTCATAAAAACCGAACAATTGTACAAACAACGCGATGTATTGCAATTTACTTGGAGACAGGATAACAAGTAGCGCAGTTGGTATAGTGAATAGGCTACGGGCTTTACGGTCCGGTGTTCGAAACCCGATAGGAGCAAGAGAATTTTATCTTCTCAAAAACGTCCAAACCGGCTCTGGGGACCACCCAGCCTGTTATTCAATGGGTACCGGGGTAATGTGGTCGGAGCGTGAAGTTGACCACACACTTCCATCTAGCGCCGAGGTTAAGAGTGGATCTATACATCTACAGAGTGTTTCACTTAAAATGGACCGGCTTTCACGAAGAAATCGAGAAAGAATTTTTGATAACAAGCGCACAAAAATGTATTGATTCACAAGGGTCTCATTTCCAACGTATTCTGTAACAGTGTGCATTTAGTCTACCAAAGACTAAACGAAACAAAATTCATTCTTGATTTCGCAGTGTATGGTGGCCGGTTTTAATTGGAACATCGTGTACTAGCCCTGTATGCCTTTAGGTCGAGAAAAGAGACAGGTTAAACAGTTTGTTTTACATTTATTTATAAAAGTCTTTATTGCTTTAGAAATTTCGGGCGCTTCTTACATCTAAATAGCACCTTTTTACGTTATATAATTATGGTTAACAAAAATAATGTGAAGAATAATAAACCGAGACATACACGACAGAAGACAAGCATGTAACAAAAAAGAAATGTTATAATCGGACACGAGGTCAAAACCAGCACAAAACAGAGACAAATACGGACACAAGGCGTTAAATTTGAGCAAAGGTAACGAAAAAAAAATGACATCCAGCATCCTTGTTCTTTTACAGAATTCGACTATAAAAATATTACGCCTACATCCGACAATAATATTACCTGAAGTACATTTATAAATATTTATATAACGTTTCGATGGGAGATTCAACTTTTCTAGGTTGTTACGCCGTATCGATGTTAGAGTTACCGGCATTACGAAGGATCATTCGAAACGTCGGTAAATATTAAGCAGTCGATATGGCCTAACAACAAAAAACGCTGACTCTTCAGCAAAACTGTCGTGAGAACGTCACATATTTCAGACGTATTACTCCTGTCAGCAACCGGTCTACAATACACTTACTGACATTTCAGTATTTTTAATAGTTATCTTAGTTTCGATATCGACTGTCACATACATCATAAAATGTCTCCCAGCATAATGATAACAAATCAGTTAACGTGGCGATACAGCCAACTCGCCGAAACCTTGTGTAACGTTGTTGTATAGCTCTGTGTCAAATACACCTCAGGAAATGTACAATATCCAACATAATGCACGCAAATTAATCAACACGATTCGTAAGCCTAAGGACAATTATAGGATTAAACACCAGTCTCCTGTATTCTGCGAATAGCAGAACGAATTGATACAGATGTGATGCTTCTTGTCCGCATCTGGAAAGTAACGGCTTCGCCATCTCCGTCACAAAAATGGCTATTAATATTTGGCGTATATTTTCGTGATCTTTCTCACGCCGCTCGGAAATATACCGGACAAACAGTGTCATAAATATACCGGACAAACAGTGTCATAAATATAAAGGACAAACAGTGTCATAATATACCGGACTAACAGTGTCATAAATATACCGGACAAACAGTGTCATAAATATACCGGACAAACAGTCTCATAAATATACCGGACAAACAGTGTCATAAATATACCGGACGAACAGTGTCATAAATATACCGGACGAAAAGTGTTATAAATACACAGGACAAACATTGTCATAAATACACCGGACAAACAGTGTCATAAATATAACGGACAAACAGTGTAATAATATACCGGACTAACAGTGTCATAAATATACCGGACAAACAGTGTCATAAATATACCGGACAAACAGTTTCATAAATATACGGGACAAACAGTGTCATAAATATACCGGACGAACAGTGTCATAAATATACCGGACAAAGAGTGTTATAAATATACTGGACAAACAGTGTCATAAATACACCGGACAAACAGTGTCATAAATATACCGAACGAACAGTTTCATAAATATACCGGACAAACAGTGTCATAAATATACCGGACAAACAGTCTCATAAATATACCGGACAAACAGTTTCATAAATATACAGGACAAACAGTGTTATAAATATACCGGACATAGTCATAAATATGCCGGACAAACAGTGTCATAAATATACCGGACAAACAGTGTCATAAATATACCGGACAAACAGTGTCATAAATATACCGGACAAACAGTGTCATAAATATACCGGACAAACAGCGTCATAAATATACCGGACAAACAGCGTCATAAATATACCGGACAAACGGTGTCATAAATATACCGGACGAACAGTGTCATAAATATACCGGACAAAAGTGTCATATCCGCGATTTATAAATGACGCTTTTACGTAGACACGGCTGTATGTCGACTTACGAACAGAAGGAATAGCGCAGTTTTACGTCGAAGTAGGCGCCCTGTTTAAGGTCAATATGCTTACAACTTAAACACACACCTACAGAAATATTGTTTTACACCAACCAAATGCACTTATTTATTTAAAACATTTATGTAAAACAATATTTATGTTCAAAAATGCACGGTGAAATCAGAATAAAAAACACACCTACAGGTTTGTGGGTCAGAGAGATCTGACAAGGAAAACGGAGACTTTGCTTTATGTACTTAATATGTTTACACATTTGCTGGTTTTATAGGTTAAAATAAATTTATCTATATTCGTAGTATTTCTGTACGCCTAATACGCTGGGGATCCAGAAATAACGGGTATCGCTTTAAGTCGGAATCCACTTTAGGACGATAGCCTGGAACTTGCAAAACGGTTGGCTATGTTAAACCTTTACGGACGAAGTGTTATTTTTTTATTTAAGGACAACCCGTACTGCGCAGTAAACACACTCCGTCTCAGTTATACAAACCAGTCAGTTAATGTTGTACAGCGAAGTAATCGTTGTTTGTTCTGAGATCCACACAAAACACATAAATACAGTCCGTACCGCGCAGTAAACACACTCCGTCTCAGTTATACAAACCAGTCAGTTAATGCTGTACAGGAAAATAATCGCTGTTTGTTCTGAGATCCACACAAAACACATAAATACAGTCCGTACCGCGCAGTAAACACACTCCGTCTCAGTTATACAAACCAGTCAGTTAATGCTGTACAGGGAAATAATCGCTGTTTGTTCTGAGATCCACACAAAACACATAAATACAGTCCGTACCGCGCAGTAAACACACTCCGTCTCAGTTATACAAACCAGTCAGTTAATGCTGTACAGTGAAATAATCGCTGTTTGTTCTGAGATCCACACAAAACATACAAATACAGTCCGTACCGCGCAGTAAACACACTCCGTCTCAGTTATACAAACCAGTCAGTTAATGTTGTACAGCGAAGTAATCGCTGTTTGTTCTGAGATCCACACAAAACACATAAATACAGTCCGTACCGCGCAGTAAACACACTACGTCTCAGTTATACAAACCAGTCAGTTAATGCTGTACAGGGAAATAATCGCTGTTTGTTCTGAGATCCACACAAAACACATAAATACAGTCCGTATCGCGCAGTAAACACACTCCGTCTCAGCTATACAAACCAGTCAGTTAATGCTGTACAGTGAAATAATCGCTGTTTGTTCTGAGATCCACACAAAACACATAAATACAGTCCGTACCGCGCAATAAACACACTCCGTCTCAGTTATACAAACCAGTCAGTTAATGCTGTACAGGGAAATAATCGATGTTTGTTCTGAGATCCACACAAAACACATAAATACACTGTGTGGGCAGAACGTAGAATTTTTGAATGTTAAACCTCAATAAAGATCCAGTTCGTACCGCGCAGTAAACACACTCCGTCTCAGTTATACAAACCAGTCAGTTAATGCTGTACAGGGAAATAATCGCTGTTTGTTTCTGAGATCCACACAAAACACATAAATACACTGTGTGGGCAGAACGTAGAATTTTGAAAGTTAAACCTCAATGAAGACTCAGTTCGTACCGCGCAGTAAACATACTCCGTCTCAGTTATACAAACCAGTCAGTTAATGCTGTACAGTGAAATAATCGCTGTTTGTTCTGAGATCCACACAAAACACATAAATACAGTCCGTACCGCGCAGTAAACACACTCCGTCTCAGTTATACAAACCAGTTTAGTTAATGTTGTACAGTGAAATAATCGCTGTTTGTTCTGAGATCCACACAAAACACATAAATACAGTCCGTACCGCGCAGTAAACACACTCCGTCTCAGTTATACAAACCAGTCAGTTAATGTTGTACAGTGAAATAATCGCTGTTTGTTCTGAGATCCACACAAAACACATAAATACAGTCCGTACCGCGCAGTAAACACACTCCGTCTCAGTTATACAAACCAGTCAGTTAATGTTGTACAGTGAAATAATCGCTGTTTGTTCTGAGATCCACACAAAACACATAAATACAGTCCGTACCGCTCAGTAAACACACTCCGTCTCAGTTATACAAACCAGTCAGTTAATGTTGTACAGTGAAATAATCGCTGTTTGTTCTGAGATCCACACAAAACACAAAAATACAGTCCGTACCGCGCAGTAAACACACTCCGTCTCAGTTATACAAACCAGTCAGTTAATGTTGTACAGTGAAATAATCGCTGTTTGTTCTGAGATCCACACAAAACACATAAATACACTGTGTGGGCAGAACGTAGAATCGCTTAATGTTAAACCTGGCGGTATATGAAGTAACAGCCAAGGTTTAAAGGCTAAAGTGGCAAGTGCCACTTAAAACCGATGTCCTTAGTAATCATACCGTATCGGTAAACTTTACATTTTTTGGTGAATGGTGTCTTAGCAAGTCCTGCACAAACTCGGGCTTTTTTGACGTAACAGACTTAACAATAACGGCAATATCATGCATTATGTAACGCTATCGTGTTGCAGGAGGATTTCATACGTTGGCAGAACATGTACTAAAGCAGATAAAAGCGAACAAAACACACAAATCCGCAAGTTTTTGAAAAGGAAATCCTTCTTTGTGAGCGTTCTTTAATAGAACTTTGTTTGGCCTTAGTAACAAAATCTTAAAGAATTACAAGGGGAAGACCGGGCAAAATGGTAAGAAAGGATGTGTTATTATTAAAAGCGATGTTCTCTCTCTCTCGATCCCTCCATTCTGAATATATCCGTGGGATTACGTCTTTGTAGCAGGATTTGTAAAACTGCTAACAGTTGACTCTACGCACGTTACGTTTTGCACCACACTTGACTGGATTACGTCATGAAAACTCAGAAAAAACACAGAATTGTAAGAATTTTACTTAAAATTTATTTCCTTCCACAGGGCTGCTATTCGAGTCTCATGGGATAAACGTGAACAACAATGAAAATAACAGGCCCTATATATCGCATAGAAACTTGTACAAGGGAATGACAATACTGTAGAAGGTTATGAAGCGTAGGGAAGGTCCATTGTAATAATACGTAATTAGTACTTAGTGCATTTGACAAGATTATTTACAGTGTTTTACTATGAAAACTGTGCAAGCTATGGCAAAATATCAGGCTAGAAGCAGATCATGCTAGAAAAGACTCTAGGATAAAGCCAAACACTAATTGTAAAGAAAATTATGCAAGCTACTTTCTGTGGTCAGTCTCAGTCCCCAACTAGTTTTAACTCATGGCCACTTGTAATCCAGATCTGGTAGGATCACGTGTTAGTACCCAACAGCTTGCTAGGACTAGCTCACCTAGCGAGCACTCTCAGAGCTCACCCTGCACATAGCAGGAGGTCTTTGCCCTCATGGGATATTATAGGCTTATTTTATTTTATTTGTATTTTATTTACTATGAACCAAAGAATGGCCGTGCCATGGCTCAGGCGGTTAGTCGCCGGCCTTCCACTGCGGAGGCCCGGGTTCGATCCCGGGTCAGTCCATGTGGAGTTTGTGGTGGACAAAGTGGCACTGGGACAGCTTTTTCTCCGAGTTGTCGGTTTTCCCTTGTCGATTTCATTCCACTGGTGCTCCATTACTTGTAAAACTTGGTAAAAAAACTGCTTATCTTCATCACAGGGTTGCACAAAAGCCTTAAGGCTGTGGTGCGTCCGTAGCAACTGCTGCGGGGCCCTTCACCATGTAAAAAAAAAAGTATGTAAATGAACCAAAAAATACATAAAATTGTTATAAATTCACAATAATATATTTAAAACACTACACTGCTACGTGTTTCGGACCTTACTGTTCCATCATGAGGGAGTAAATCAATTGTTGTTGCATAAAGCAATTATTTAACAATATTTTGGTCTCTTATACACGCAGAAAAAATTGTGGAAATACTCCTTATAGCTTGTACATGTAGCGAACAGAACTGTCACACTGAAAGTTAAAATGTAAGATTATAAAAATATATAAGATATAAAATGTTTAATATTTTGTTATTTATAAAATTATTACGTATAAGTAGGAGAATTGATGTACTCCCTGACGATGGACCTGTAAGGTCCGGGACATGTAGTAGTGTAGTGTTTTAAGTATATTATTGTAAATCTATGATATGTGTGTGCATTTTTTGGTTATTAGCAACTAATCGAGTTATAATACACGGAATGAAAAATGTACAATATTTTACAGCGTTAACATAGTTAATGCGGAATGTCAGAATGACTATGAAAAATTAATTAGTAAGGAGAAGGCAGAACGTAGCAACAACGTAGATAAATGTAAAAGTATTTCTGTAGTAAGTCTATTATTTGGTGGGTGAAAAATTGTAAATCCCTTTGCGATGTTACGACGTATGCGGTGTAGTTGGTAGCAATGCTGTTTTGTAATCACACTGTCCTAGGAAGAGACTTAAACGCGTAAAGTTTATGTTGTAAACACCTTTAGAAGAATAATCTTTAAAAAATATGCAAATTTCGCTAATTTGGTATTTTTATAAGTTTAAAGTAACAAATGGGCAAACGTTCGAAAATTCCGTTTAGTCTTCGGATTGATGGCGGTAATTGGCGTACCAGTGCGACTAGGAATGTGGAATTTGATAAGAAGACGGATTGCAGACATACCAACATATTACTTATTGAATTCTCTCTGTAAAGCAAGTGTTACAGTCTGACGGTGACGCAAAAGTATGACAATGTATCAAAATCTATGACGTATCAAAAACTATGACGTTGTATAAAAACTATGACTTGTATCAAAATCTATGACGTTTTATCAAAAACTATGACGTTGTATCAAAATTTATGACGTTTATCAAAATCTATGACGTATCAAAAACTATGACGTTGTATCAAAAACTATGACGTTGTATCAAAATCTATGACGTATCAAAAACTATGACGTTGTATCAAAAAATATGACGTTGTATAAAAAACTATGACGTTGTATCAAAAACTATGACGTTGTATCAAAAACTATGACGTTGTATCAAACCTATGACGTTGTATCAACAAATATGACGTTGTATCAAAAACTATGACGTTGTATCCAACACTATGACGTTGTATCAAAACTATGGCGTTGTATCAAAAACATTGACGTTGTATAAAATACTATGACGTTGTATCAAAAACTATGACGTTGTATCAAAAAATATGACGTTGTATCAAAAACTAGGACGTTGTATCAAAAACTATGACGTTGTATCAAAACCTATGACGTATCAAAAACTATGAAGTTGTATAAAAACTATGACGTTGTATAAAAAACTATGACGTTGTATCAAAAACTATGACGTTGTATCAAAAACTATGACGTTTATCAAAACCTATGAAGTTATATCAAAACCTATGACGTTGTATCAAAAACTATGAAGTTGTATAAAAAATTATGACGTTGTATAAAAAACTATGACGTTATAAAAAACTATGACGTTGTATAAAAAACTATGACGTTGTATAAAAAACTATGACGTTGTATAAAAAACTTGACGTTGTATCAAAAACTAGGAATGTTGTATAAAAAAACTATGACGTTGTATAAAAACTATGACGTTTATCAAAACCTATGAAGTTGTATCAAAAACTATGACGTATCAAAAAAATTCAAAGAATATAGAATTCCATTTAAGAAAACTTTCATAGCAAACGTAAAAGTAATTAAAACCCAACACATACATTATAACAGCACTAACACATACGTAGATACAGCAAAAGAAAGTAAAAAACCCAACAATAATACACTAAAAACCCAACAATAACAGCACTAACACAACGTAGATACAGCAAAAGAACGTCCCTGTTTTAAGAATTTTCCCCGGAGTCTTGGTTTGTGTGTATTTTTATACCTCCTTTATCTTTTTATTAATCCTATTCTCCCACACGGTATTTCCGAAACGCGGCCCACGGTGATGCAGTGTTTACGGGTCGCGTTCACTAAGCTCACTTGCGGTAGTGCGTGTTCATGACAACTGGGTGTGTAGCTTAGATTAGTGTCGGTGCGGTTGCTATGGCGATATATAGTTGCAGAGGGGATGGCGACTTTGTGCACGCAGCTATCAGCCATCTGCGTTGTTAGTAGTCACTTTCGTGTCACGCATAATTTTGTGTTTCCGTGTTAAAAAAAATATCAAAACGTAGTCGCAAGTTTACTGACAAAACGCGGAGGGGAAAATCTCTTTCTGAAGGAAGTATGGCAAAAAAAGAGAGGGAACGGAATTGGCTGTTCGCATTTGGTCAGCGATTCTAATACAGCTCATGGAGGACATTCTGAATGTCGAGATAACATGGAGGGGTGATGGACACAAAGCCAAAGTGTTCGTAGCAGGGAATTCGTCAAAGGGTACTCCATTTTTAGGCGCGTTTGCGAAATTACGACAAGCGACTCTTAGCTTCGTCATGTCCGTCTGTCCACATGGAACAACTCGGCTCCCACTTGACGGATTTTCATGAAATTTGATATTTGAAGATTTTTCGAAAATCAGTCGAGAACATTCAAGTTTAATTAAAATCTGACAACAATAACGGTACTTTACGTGAAGACCTATGTACATTTATGATAATATCTCGCTGAATTCTTCTCAGAATGAGAAATGTTTCAGACAAAAATTGTAGAGAAAATCAAAACACACATTTTATGTTCAAAACTTTTTCCGAAAGTCGTGACGTTTATGAGATAATGTGGAAAAATATGGTACAACCAGACAGGCCACAGATGACAATATAATACGGCGCATGCGCTTTGCATGCTGGATACCTAAGGCTACAGACACACACACACAATATGTAATACTTATTGCTTTTCCACGGCAACAGTGGTTACGCGAACGCGCCTCAATGTTACGTTTTACGTACATTGCCTGTCGTGTTTGGGCTAGGACTGTGTTCCTGCAGTTAAGACGCAGCTTCCGTGCTCAACACGGTCCTGCACGGCACATGAGTCTTAAAACGGTTGACTAGAGTTGGAAAACTGTTCCAAATTTGCGTGTTTTGAGCTTTTCACAGAAATGTAAACGAGGATTTCGGTCTTCTGGGACCTGACGCGGCGTCGTTTCAAAGGAACCTGTCACCTCCAGATTCAACGACTCAAGACACACGGCCCATTTACCCAGCGACACAAAGCCACATTCCAGAAGATCAGAAACCTCGACCTGACAGCCTGCGAGATGGTTGGTCTTGCCAGGCGAAGTGTGAACTAACTTGAAAAGTTTTTGGGACTAAGTCAAATGAAAACTGAAGGAGGATTTAAAATTAACTAATTCCGTAAAAGTACCTACGGATACGTCGAAACGGAATTACATAAAATTGATTCTCCTCAGGAGGGCTGCGACAGCAAGGGGTGGAAAGGAAATTTTCAGAAACTAAGTAATTTCCTGGAAAAATGTAAGAAAAAAAAAAGTAAGCATAATTTAGTACTGGTGAAGAGGACAACACAAAATAGAACACAAAATTAAATCGTAAGTTCGTTTAACTGTAACAAAAATCTTGTATAGTTAAAATGGAGAGTTAAAAATGTTTACATCCGCGATAACAGGCATCCTAACATGGGCGTTGCTGGAGATTCTCGGAGATTAGGCTGTGGGGTAGGTTGATAGATGAGATGATCCAACAAGATCTCTATTACACTGCTTAAATATGGAGGAATTACGTTCCTCCGAAACGTCGGAACAAAAGAAACACACTGTATGGCGTAAAAATTCTAAAGACGACGATGATCTGAACAAAACCCACCGCAAAAACCCGAAAATTTACTACATGGAAAGTAACTAAAATTTGTACATAATAAAGAGCATGGATGGACCGATCGTGTGAGAAATAAAGAAATATTACACAGAGTCAAGGAGGAGAGGAATATCGTACATACAATAAAAAGAAGAAAGGCTAAATGGATTGGTCACATCTTGCGTAGAAACTGCCTTCTGAAACATGTGATTGAAGGAAAGTTAGAGGGTAGGATAGAAATGACGAGAAGACGAGGGAGAAGACGTACATACAATAAAAAGAAGAAAGACTAACTGGATTGGTCACATCTTGCGTAGAAACTGCCTTCTGAAACATGTGATCAATGAAAAATTAGAAGGAAGGACAGAAATGACGGGAAGACGAAGAAGAAGACGTAAGCAGCTACTGGATGACCTTAAGGGAAAGAGAAGATACTGGAAATTGAAAGAGGAAGCACTAGATCGCACCCTGTGAAGAACTCGCTTTGGAAGAGGCTACGGACCTGTCGTAAGACAGACTACAGAATGAATGAATTGACAGTACAGTGAGTAGTATCTGTTCCTATAGTAGGTTACACCGGACCTCCTTTCATATGCAAGAAAGGGAATGTGTTTTTGTAACACAAAGGCTTTGGTAGCAGTACGTGTGAGAAATCTGTACAATATGAGCATAGCTGCGAATTCGAATCAGGCAGCCATGTTTTATTCAATTTGAACTTAGTTTTCTGCAGTGCTTGCTTACAATCAGAATTTTTGCTGTAGGCAGTGCCTGCTGAATCCATTAGACGAACTAGGCTGTAGCCTATGGCAGAAAAATCGTAAGAGAAATGTTTCATGTTTTATATTGTGTTTTACATAATTTTTATGTTACATTATTCTTACCTCGTGATTTATTCTGTTTATTATTTATTTTGTAGGTATGGATGTTATATATTTGTATCAGTGATGGTTATGTAATTAGTCACTAGGCTGATGGGTCATCACGTAAATAAATAAGGAAGGAATGGCACCGAATTAAATTCAAATTATTTTTCATATTATTCAAGTGAATTTTTCGCCATACAGAAATGGTTTTGCCCGTTGTCCTTCGCAGTTATCATGAAATTCACACTATGGCACGTGTTTCGCTCAAGTTTTTTTTTCCTATGACTCGACAGCCCTATATGGGCCTGGGCCTCCTCGTTTCGTCGAGGTTTCATATCACTCACATTTGAGACACACCACAGTCGGTAGGACTCCTCTGGACGAGGAACAGCTCGTCGCAGAGACTTCTACCTGACAACACACAACACTCACACACAACACAACATCCATGCCCCCGGTGGGATTCGAACCCACAATCCCAGCAAGCGAGCGGCCGAAGACCCACGCCTTAGACCGCACGGCCACTGGGATCGGCGTTTCGCTCAAGTACCGGGTTAAATAAACATTTATACTAATTACAAGAGAATATAGCGGCCTTTAAAGAACCTCTAAGCGAATCTATTTAAAATTAACAAATTACGCTGCGAGATAAATTGAAACTCCATGCTGCCTTCCATCACGACGACCTTTCTAGATCCATCTACGAACATTTAATTACACTTCCTCATACTCTGGTATTGGTGTCTGCGTACAAATGCGCAGAATTGAACTTCAGCAAGTCTTACCGTGTTGGTCAACGAAAGCCCAAAAATTTTCATCTAACAAACAATTTCAAACGACTGAGTTGAAGTTAGATAACGTAAATCTTCACTTAACATTGCCTGAAAGACTTCATCTTGTCTCTTATTAGCCTATGAGAATTCCTGCTTTACATAAGGGCATAAATCAATTCCCTTATTCGAGACGAATACAAAGTAGCTTTCAGATGTCTGAATCTAGAGTTATCTAAAAGGTTCACATGGCCTGATAAGACTGGCTGGGATGCTTTTACTTTGAACGCTGGTTGCTGCACGCGCTCAGTATGCATAAAGTAGAATATAACCTCATCAATTCCTTCCACCATATCGTTATAGCTGGAAAATAGCCTTACACATACAAAGCAATAAGGAAACGCCACAAACAGAAAGCAAACAAACACAAAGAGGCAATTTGAAATACCCTCCTAGTCATACTTTGTCATATGGTGTCTGACACTGCACTCAGTCTAAGGTAATTAATTTAATGAAATAAATAGACCAATCAATGCACTATTTAATATTCATAGAAATGCACGGTGATAACAGTGTGTAACTAATTTAGTTCTTTATTTCACGTTAATTTCTTAATTTCACTTGTTGTATAATTAGTTCTTTATGTTTCTACGAGCTGACCCAACAGTCTAATGCCCAATTACAAAGAAATCACAAGAAAAAAGGGGGGGGGGAATCAAGAAATGAGCAAATCCCAAACATAAAAAAACACCACAACATAAATATTTTTTTATGAAATTCTTAGATAGACCAGAAAAATTATATTATTTTTAATATTTGTAACTTATAGGGAATAATAGGTAATTATATGATTTTATATAATTTAATTGTAAAGGGGAAAGCCTCCATCTCAACATATTTTTCATGTTATAATCTTGTGACTTCTACCTGATGATGGCCTGCGTAAGCGGCCGAAACATGTTGTACAGGAAATAAAAAGCGCATGTGAAAAATGTTGTGTTTACTCTGACAAAAAAAATTGAAATAACTTATTTTTAAGTAAAGTACATATATTTATTTTTGTTACTTGGAACAAATAGTAATCTTCAGAGGAATAGAGGCAACAAATCATTGGTGGTATTTACGATAGACAAACAGCAACATAATCGACTGTAAGAATGAAGAAAATGAGTGTTATACCGAAGCGTTAGAGTAATTTTCTCTTTTGTGGCGCAACAGCCCAACTCGGGCCTATGCAGCCTCATTGTTGAGGTTCCTAGATCACACACAGATATACACACCCTGTAGGATTCCTCTAAACGAATAATCAGCTCGTCGGAGATACCACTACCTACACAACAGACGAAAATCGATGCCCTCAGCGTGATTCGAACCCGCGATCCCAGCAAACAAGCGGTTGCAGATATACGCCTTAGACCGCGCGTCCACCGGCATCGGCTTCCAATTAACCACATGTTCATAACCTCACCATCTGACATTATATAATCCAAGCAATTGAAGTGTCGTTAAACAAATACTAAATGAGTACAAACGAAGCGTCCGTCTTTATCCACACTCATCCCCTCATTTAATCACGACAGGCACAATCCAGCATAGATAGCATGAGGGATCCAATAACAACGGTAGAAATGCCCTTACAACCGAACAAGAATAACTCTAAAAATGCCCACATCATTATTTTGTCCACTACACATAATATGGGGCACGGGGTGGCGCGGTTAGTTGAGGCACTGCACTACAAGCCGGAAGGTCGCGGGTTCGATTCCCGATGGTGTCATTGGAATTTTTCATTGACATAATCCTTTCGGTCGCACTATGACCCTGGGGTCGACTCAGCCTCTAACAGACATGAGTACCAGGAATATTTCTTGGGGGGTAAAGGAGGCCGGTGCGTAGGGCTGACAACCTTACCACCTTCATGTGCCGATTGTCTAGAAATCTGTGTGCATCAACCTCCTGGAACCCTAAGGGCCTGTCCAGGCCTGTAATGGGATTGCTGTACCTTTTTACATATAATATACTTGGTGTGGGTGAGTCACACACTGTTTACCATGGTTACAGCATGTGTCCTTTGTGTGGTACGCGCTGAGGCCGAAGACACAGTTAAGCCTCGAGCATATAACAAAATATAACAGATGGCAGCACTAATACAGATTGTTTGCTCTGCACTGAGAATAAAAAAAGATGGTTGAAGAAAGCCGTGGAGTACTGCGTCCATATTATGGCATACTGCCACGAAAAGCGGGCGTGTTCTCTGTCAGGTACGAGCCGAGGTTGAAGATACTTTTAATTGAGAAGGATTTCGGTAGGAAAACCGGTAGACAGTGACACGTGCGTGACGTCAGGGATCGGCTTGTATTGTTTCTGTGTGTACAGTACTTCAGTGGAGTAGCGCGTAGATATTATGACTGTCCGTCACAGAAGGGCGCGTGTTTGGTTTATGACAAGTAGCACGTAGATATTACGACTGTCCGTCACAGGAAGGGCGTGTGTTTGGTTTATGACAAGTAGCACGTAGATATTACGACTGTCCGTCACAGGAAGGGCGCGTGTTTGGTTTATGACAAGTAGCACGTAGATATTACGACTGTCCGTCACATGAAGGGCGCGTGTTTGGTTTATGACAAGTAGCACGTAGATATTACGACTGTCCGTCACATGAAGGGCGCGTGTTTGGTTTATGACAAGTAGCACGTAGATATTACGACTGTTCGTCACATGAAGGGCGCGTGTTTGGTTTATGACAAGTAGCACGTACATATTACGACTGTCCGTCACATGAAGGGCGCGTGTTTGGTTTATGACAAGTAGCACGTAGATATTACGACTGTCCGTCACATGAAGGGCGCGTGTTTGGTTTATGACAAGTAGCACGTAGATATTACGACTGTCCGTCACATGAAGGGCGCGTGTTTGGTTTATGACAAGTAGCACGTAGATATTACGACTGTCCGTCACATGAAGGGTGCGTGTTTGGTTTATGACAAGTAGCACGTAGATATTACGACTGTCCGTCACATGAAGGGCGCGTGTTTGGTTTATGACAAGTAGCACGTAGATATTACGACTGTCCGTCACAGGAAGGGCGCGTGTTTGGTTTATGACAAGTAGCACGTAGATATTACGACTGTCCGTCACATGAAGGGTGCGTGTTTGGTTTATGACAAGTAGCACGTAGATATTACGACTGTCCGTCACATGAAGGGCGCGTGTTTGGTTTATGACAAGTAGCACGTAGATATTACGACTGTCCGTCACATGAAGGGCGCGTGTTTGGTTTATGACAAGTAGCACGTAGATATTACGACTGTCCGTCACATGAAGGGCGCGTGTTTGGTTTATGACAAGTAGCACGTAGATATTACGACTGTCCGTCACATGAAGGGCGCGTGTTTGGTTTATGACAAGTAGCACGTAGATATTACGACTGTCCGTCACATGAAGGGCGCGTGTTTGGTTTATGACAAGTAGCACGTAGATATTACGACTGTCCGTCACATGAAGGGCGCGTGTTTGGTTTATGACAAGTAGCACGTAGATATTACGACTGTCCGTCACATGAAGGGTGCGTGTTTGGTTTATGACAAGTAGCACGTAGATATTACGACTGTCCGTCACATGAAGGGCGCGTGTTTGGTTTATGACAAGTAGCACGTAGATATTACGACTGTCCGTCACATGAAGGGCGCGTGTTTGGTTTATGACAAGTAGCACGTAGATATTACGACTGTCCGTCACATGAAAGGCGCGTGTTTGGTTTATGACAAGTAGCACGTAGATATTACGACTGTCCGTCACATGAAGGGTGCGTGTTTGGTTTATGACAAGTAGCCAGGCATTTTTGGGGCGACTATTCGCTTCGTCATGTCTGTCTGTCCTTCCGTCCGTCTGTCTCTTCATGAAATTTGATATTTAAGTGTTTTTCGAAGATCTGTCGAGAAAATTCAAGTTTCATTAAAATCTGACAACAATAACGTTACTTTACACAAAGACCCTACGTACATTTATGACATTTCGCTCAATTCTTTTTAGGAATGGAAATGTTTCAGACAAAATTTGTAGAGAATATCAAAACACATTTTATGTTCATTAATTTTTTTTTCCGAAAATCGTGCCGTTTATGAGATAATGTGGAAAAATATGGTACAGCCAGACAGGCCACAGATGACAATATAATACGGCGCATGCGCACTGCATGTCCGATAACAAAGGCTACAGACACACATTCAGAATTTTTAATAGTTATTTCTTTTCCACGGCAACAATGGTTACGCGAACGCGTCGCAATTTTACGTTTATACGTTCATGGTCTGTCTTGTTTCTTTTTGTTTCTTAATACCGAAATGCTTCTGAGGCGATATTTAAACTTCTAGTTTCAAGCGTTTAATCTGAATTTGACACTTACGTTGTAGTCTCATCACTGTAAGTGTCTCACCGTAACGGCAAAGAAAGTGCCAGTAAGACTGACGTCTCCGCTTCGCTTAAATGTCGATTTGAAACTTAAAGGCTGCCACTTGTGTGTGTTGAAGGTTACTCGAGCGGAAGCGGCAGACACTTTCTGGTAGTGGTCAAGATTGCATTATCATTTGTATTGCACGAGGGTCGACTGACACTATGGTAGAGAACGCGGGCAAGAGCGAAATATGACTCAGTCTATTTCATGCATGTAGCAGATGATTGCCAATTTGCACGGCGTCTTATTATGTTATATTGTCATCTGTGGCATGTCTGGCTCTAATACGTTTTTGCATATCCTCTTATAAAATTAACGGGTTTCGGGACATGTTATTGAAACTAAAATGTGTATTCTGATTTCTTGTGTAAAATTTTGTCTGAAACATTTCTCATTCTAAGGAGAATTCAGCGAGATATTATGACGAATTTACACAGGTCTGTTTGTGAAGTATCCGTTATTATTGTCAGATGTTAATGAAACTTGAATTTTATTGACAGATCACAAATTACACACCAACGTAATGCACCATATTTTTTCACTTTTTATTCTTTAACCCCTACATATGTTTCAGCCCTTACAAGGCCATCTTCAGGGGGATCGTAATCTACATTTACTTTACATCCACTGTTTATGTCTGCTAGTATGTTATATATCACATGTAGTCACCGCACTACTGGACCTTACAACACAAACAGACCTGTTTTACTTGACTGTTTACCTATATATACAGAACCAACTGCCAAAAACAGGCCAATGGTAGAAGATATATCTTAAAAAACCATATAGCTTCATTTTATATTTTTACTACGAAAATATTGACGAACCTTATTTAAGGATTTTATAATCTGTGTTTTATATATTTAAATACAGAAATTGTAAATAACTGTAATATAAATAATAATGAAACTTGATTACATGTGATATATAACATAATAGCAGACATAAACAATGTATGTAAAGTAAATGTACATTACGAGCCCCCTGAAGATAGCCTTGTAAGGGCTGAAACATATGTAGGGGTTAAAGAATAAAAAGTGAAAATATAGTGCGTTTAGATGGTGTGTAATTTGTGATTTGTTAAAAAATACACGGTAAAGATAATATAAAATTTATTGACAGATTTTGAAAAATACTCAAATATCAAATTTCATGAAGATCCGTTCAGTGGGAGAGGAGTTTACTCAACACAGACAGACAGACAGAGAGCCAGAGAGACATAACGAAGTTAACAGTCGCTTTTCGCTGTATTTTTTGCGAAAAGCGCCTAATAACATTATAATGTAATAACAAATCTCTTACTGTGCGCCTGTAGTGTACAGAAATGGCGTGGTATTGATTGCCGTTATAATTTTGTGCAAGGTAAATATAACCTAACACAACTTCCAGTTAACATAGGATGTACAGAAGAGCAAAAGAAATCACCCAGTTAATCACATTATTTGCTGTTACACAGAGTGACAAAAACCATTTGCATACAACTGAGCCACATTACTAATGTACCTTAATTTTATATTGTGTGTTTGTGCATCAGAGCAGCACATTTTCACCGAATCCTCGCAAACACTTCCCATGAACTGTAAATATCTGCAGGGGAGGAGATGGGGTGCTACCCCTACCAGAATCATCAAACTAGAGGGTAATGCCGATAAAAGGGATCGCTGAAGGCAGTAAAAGCTGCGTTGTTCTGCTTCATTAGCTACAATGGATACCACTATATACAGTTTTATAAATCAATTCTTCACAGGTTTTTTATTTTTTTAAAAAAATACCATCAAATTGGTGTTTTATTAAATAAATATAACACAACGCCATGACGCAAAATCTGAAAAAAAAAATACATTTTGCATATTTTTACATCAGTTGTGTAGTTGTTTCAAAGGGAGAAAAAATATTTCGAACTATGTACATAATTGTGTTTATGTGGGCGCCCCATGTCAAGCACACTTTAGTGTGGCACAACCTGCTGTCAACTGCATGCAAGTAAATAGTTCTTTCCAATGTTTTCGCGGGTATTTTCAGTGTTCTCCATATTCCTCTTCAAACTAATTCCAGAGAGTAATTTTTATACTTCGCTAGTTTGCAGTTTTTTTTTGAGTGGCTAGACAGCCCCTTGGGGGCCTAGGCCTCCTCATTTTTCGAGGCTTCACGATCACACTTGAGACACACCACACTCGGTAGGATTCCTCTGGACGAGTGATCAGCCCGACGCAGAGACCTCTACCTGACAACACACAACACTCACAAGAGACAGACATCCATGCTCTCGGTGGGATTCGAACCCGCAATCCCAGTAAGCGAGCGACCGCAGACACACTCCTTAGACAGCGCGGCCACTGGGATAGGCGCATTATATTTACCCTTCTGCTATTATGTTTGGGTGAGGTACAGTGATTGCAAATCAGAGAAATTAACATTAGGCGTGTATTCTCCGGGCATATCATTACCCATTCTACCAAAAACTTCTGCAGTTTTTCCCTATCTTCCTGCATGTTTCCAATTAATTAAATGTGTCACTGGATCATGCAAGACATCAAATACGAACAAAAGAATTAAGTTATAAACCAACCGATGCACACTAAAACCACTCTTTAAGTAGCTTTATTATAAAATTGTTAAAATTGTACCCCTACACGTGTTTCGATCCTAGGATCATCGTCAGGGGGGTTTATTGCTAAAAGCTACAGTCACTTCAACACATGATTTAAAATATTCTATCTGCACTTTGAAACATAAGTTAAAATCTTGTCAAAATATTCGCTAAAAGTTGTAAAATTATAAAAGCACTGTAGATGGTAGATTGTGGAACTGCTGGCGTGTGGTATTAAAAGCATATGAAATGTTTCTGCGTGGAGCGGAGTGTACTACGTGTCGTGCGGTGAGGAGTACTACGGTGGATCGAAACACGTGTAGGGGTACAATTTTAACAATTTTATAATAAAGCTACTTAAAGAGTGGTTTTAGTGTGCATCGGTTGGTTTATAACTTAATTTAATATGACGAAGATGCACGGCGTCAACAGTTTGAAACGAACAAAAGAAGTTTTCCTTGTGAATACCATAAAGGTATTTGTGGGGGCGGGGGGGGGGGCGAAAGAATGTAGCTCCATTAATTCTTGGCCTTGACGCTAGAAAGACGTAAGTGGTCAGGTTAACATTTCGGCCAGTTTAACCAGGGTAAACAGCCAACGATGTCCATATAATAAGAGGCTGGGTGGATTCCAGAGCTAGTTCGGACGCTTTGGAAAGGAGGGATATACCTTGCTCATACCGTTAATGGAACCATTATTCCTAGATCCTCCGTTCCGTAGCCTGATCACTACACGGACGACAGCACTACATTACACTAACGTTAAATGAGCTTTCGAATCCATGATCTACGCATTCGCTGGGCCTATATCTGTGCAAGCCCCAAACCGGGCTACTGCTGCAGTTGCTATTCTATCACAGAATATCGCCTATTATGTCAATGTATTAATATTCTCCTGTTGCGATAGACTGCCAGATACCTATCTACCCTCACAGCTTTCACCATACAGAGATATGTTTGCGTTGCTACTAATTCTAGGCTTAGAGTTCGGGTATAACCAAAGGATAAACAGATGTGTTTGGCTTGGCGAAAGTGGAGTCCATGTAAACACCGCATGTAATGGACGTTGTAACAAACTAAGAAAGAAATAGGATGTTCCAGAAGGCTGTTACATTGAATAACAGAATATACCAACAGCACTACAAGTAAAATTAATAAGTCAGGGCATATACAGGTGGCGCAAAAGTCATTTGACTCTAAAGGCAACACGTTCTGTACCAAGTGGCAACTGACATCTGTGACACTCTGTATATTCATATGAAGTTGGTGATAAACCTGTAACACTGGCTAGTAGGAATATATTGACACTGGCATTCAACACCGCAGCAACTTCAAACATCTAATTTGGAGAAAATGAATTTTGAAAATTTCAAATGTTGTTACAAATTCATTTTTGGTAGCGCCAAATTCAAAATTTGTGTAACTCGCTCTACGTCATCGTCTCATCTTTACAATATTCTTTTTTCCCCTTTTCTGGCCGACTAAATTAATAAAGTAATTTTTACACTAACTGACAAATTTTAAACTTGATTTTCTTTAAATGAGATACAACGAGACGTCGCCGCTGTCACCCGAGGTAGTGACATATTCATAAATGTGAAAGTAAATGATGAAATTTATTTTAAGTGTACCCCGTTTCAACTAACGAACTATTTGCATCAGCGGGGATGTAAATTACATTACTCTGAATTAGGTAACACTTTGACAGCAGTAAAATATTTTCACACAATCGTTAAAACAAATAATTTTATTTATGCAAGCACAGATCCTTCGGCTGCTGTACACAAAGGCTGAGAGAATTAAATTAGGATAAGACTGAGTACTTTTGTATAATTTTACAATTCATTATTGCATATGATTAAACGTGCTATTATTAGATGCGATAAAACAACGATAGAAAGAACTTTTAAATGAAACAAGAATAAACAATTAGGCAAAAGAACGTCCTATTCGATAGAGTAGAATATTCCTAAACACTATAGTACGTAAATATTGTTTTACACCAACCAAACGCACTTATTTATTTAAAGAACACTAAAATATTCTATAAGATATTAGATAAAAACCCCTACATATGTTTCGGCTTATCGATAAGCCATCCTCAGGGGGTGTCACAACTGCTTGTTTTCAAAAAACACGTACACATATTGATCCTCTTTAGAGGAGTATAGTCATCGCCATATCTCACTAGACTTTCTTTCACCACTTGTTACGTGAACAAATTTACAGAGGACCAATATGTGTACGTGTTTTTTAAAAACAAGCAGTTGTGACACGCCCTGAGGATGGCTTATCGATAAGTCGAAACATATGTAGGGGTAAATTATTTGTACCAACAAATGCACTAAGACAGTTTTTTCACTGTTTTCTTTATTATTACGATGCCCCAATACGCATTTCGGCAGTTATTCTGCCATCATCAGGGAGTATTCACCATTCACCACACAGACAGGAGGCAAGGAGGTCCTGCCAACAACATAACACACAGATAACTGGAACACACGCTGAAAATAGGACCACGCTGCCATTAATTAATAATTATACTATAGAGGGTAGTATAATATACTACTTGATCTTATTGTAATTTTTATAAGTTTTAATAATTTAACAACTTTTAGCAGCTTAACAATACCACTACTTTTACAAAATTTTGTACGATGTGGTAACAAATACTGACTCACTGTTATGACGTAACCAAAGAATTGGTCTATGTAAAAACTCACTTAAAATACCCCCTGATGATGGCAGAATAACTGCCGAAATGCGTAATAATAAAGAAATCAGTGAAAAAACTGTCTTAGTGCATTTGTTGGTACAAATAATTCAATTATAAAAAGATGCACGGTGAATATAAAGTGAAATATGTAGGGGTTTTTATCTAATATTTTATAGAATATTTTAGTGCTCTTTATATAAATAAGTGCATTTGGTTGGTGTAAAACAATATTTATGTTCAAAAGTGCACGGTGAAATCAGAATAAAGTACTACGAGTATAGTACGTATATCGATATATCGAAACCGTATCGTAGCAAAACTTTAGCGTAGTCTCCAAAACAGACGATGTTTTGCCGTCGTCCTCGGTGCTTGGGATAAGAGAGCCTGAATTAAGACGTAGCATCAGAATGTAAACAGTTTCTGTGTCCTCTGCTTCACAGCAGTCGTGGCTAGAATTTCTCAACCGTACAGGAAGTTACAAGGCATATAATGTTTCCGGTGACCTGCAGTTCCTTAGGCCAGAACCGGGACGCTTCCAGCTTAAACCAACGTAATCTGGACATTTGAAAAGGACATGTGTGAAATCCAAGTGAAGTGGAATCCGAGGTCTTCGCACTTCTGGTATGTTACGAAACGTAGATTGGTAGTTAGTTGACCGACGTTTAGGGACGACCTATCAGTCCCATCTTCAAGGATCAAGCAGTCCAAGAATTCCTTCGACTGCTCTTCAGGGATGTTACGAAACGTAGATTGGTAGTTAGTGACCGACGTTTAGGAACGACCTATCAGTCCCATCTTCAAGGGTCAAGCAGTCCAAGAATTCCTTCGACTGCTCTTCAGGGATGTTACGAAGTGTAGATTGGTAGTCACCGACGTTTAGGGACGACCTATCAGTCCCATCTTCAAGGGTCAAGCAGTCCAAGAATTCCTTCGACTGCTCTTCAGGGATGTTACGAATTGTAGATTGGTAGTCACCGACGTTTAGGGACGACCTATCAGTCCCATCTTCAAGGGTCAAGCAGTCCAAGAATTCCTTCGACTGCTCTTCAGGGATGTTACGAATTGTAGATTGGTAGTCACCGACGTTTAGGGACGACCTATCAGTCCCATCTTCAAGGGTCAAGCAGTCCAAGAATTCCTTCGACTGCTCTTCAGGGATGTTACGAATTGTAGATTGGTAGTCACCGACGTTTAGGGACGACCTATCGGTCCCATCTTCAAGGGTCAAGTAGTGACCTTTGATTCTCGATGATGGGACCGGTCTGTTGTCCCTAAACGTCGGTAAATACCGATATACGTTTCGTAACACCCCAGAAGAGCGATGATCTTATCTACACGCCGGCGGAAGCCTGAAGTCACGCAGTGCAGTGGAATACATTTATTAAAATCCGAAATAACGCATCTCTTTTTTTCTTTAAATACCCGAGTCACAAGTAGTACGAGTATTCTGCGTGAGTACCGATAAAGATAAAAGAAAATACCAGATAAATATCAGAATTTAAAAGTCATCTGATGCAAAACTGTTTACATACAAACCACGAGGAGCATTTAACCTCGGTTTCGGGCTGTGTACAAACGTGTGCAGAATATTAAGCAGGCCATGAATATGAAAGGCTGACCTTGGATGAAAGCGCGGCTGTGCGTGGAATTGTTACGATTAAACCGAACATTAGGGCTATAAGAATCGTGACGAATTGAGCATACGTAATGAGAGCCTGGTGTGACGCGATGCGGATAAATAGTGTTTTGAAATAACAGGAGATCATACGTGCTGCAAACGTAAAAAAAATCTTCAGTGTTTCAAGCTACGTCTGAACCGCAAATTGTACGTAAAACGTCACGCCGACAAGTTGAATGTTGGCGATCTTTTTTTGCGGGTGTTAAAATATTTTAGCTGCTTGAGTGAGGGAAGGGCGAAAGAAAGAAAGAAGTTGACTGTATTGGAGTTTGTATTTCGAATTTTTTTCGGCCTCTGTGAACCCTCCTCTGCCTCCTTCTTCCGTTTTCGGTAGTTTTCTTGCTTTTATGCGTTAGTTAGTCTCGGCATCGTGAACCTGTAAAAAACAGCGCCGAGGTGACCCACCTATGTGTACCGAAATGTAAGACGTTAGATGGTGAGAGTGTGAAAATCTTAGGTGATTTTGACATGGCCGCCATTTTGGCAGATTTCAAGATTATTCGATGATTCTTATTTTAGCGTGTAGGCATATTCCTTACCTTTCAAACTATGTATCGTTCACTGCTGTAGTCGAAGTAGGCGCGGAGCATTGTGAAGAAACGTAGGTAACGCGAAAGTCTGACACCGCGAGCGCCGAGGTGACCCACCTATGTGTACCGAAATGTAAGACGTTTTACGTCAAAAAATGTATGAGAACTGTCGTTGTGACTAGAATGATTGCGATGGGAATTAATTGCGCATGAAGCAACTACCTTTATTCTTAACTTTTAGCTCTCTCACGCGTTGAAAGTTGACAATCTCAGACGTCCCTCGTTTTTTGAACGGAAAAATAATATTACGATTTGTGTCCTCCAAAGGTACCAAATTCTCTCACACTGATGGGGAGTGGTATTTCTGCAGCAGGGCAGTAAAAGTACACAGAGTGGTGACCAAAATGACCGATTTCTCAAACTGAAAAAAGATTTTCTTAAAGCGCCTTCTAAATCTTGCTGAGCGTGTATTAAAATCAGACCCTTCCGTTCGTCCTGACTCTCGGCTGAAGGATTTTCGTGAAATCTAATAATGAAATGTTGACAGATTTTCGTGAAATTTTATACTGAAATGTTGATAGATTTTCGTGAAATTTTATACTGAAATGTTGACAGATTTTCGTGAAATTTTATACTGAAATGTTGACAGATTTTCGTGAAATTTAATACTGAGTGACAATACTAGCCTCTTTGTTTAGATAATAAAATTTTGATTAAAAAAAAATTGAATCAAATAACAGACAATTTATATGAAGATTTCCATGGGTATCTGTAGCACTTTCATTAAGTGCTTAAATATCGAAAGGAATACAGTTTACAAGAAGCCCACAGAAGCATCAAACACACGCCTTATGCTCCAAACACTTTCACTCTAAGTGTTAACTTCTTTGAGACAATCAAACCGCATTCTCACGCTATGTCTACATTTCCTGGCGTCTGTGTTTAACAATCAACTACGGCTTTTAGAACATACGAGAATATTACGAAGTCTCTTATACTTGTTAATAATCACAGAAAGTTTTCTTCCACTTGAACTCACTTCTCCAAAAACAAAATATATATTCAGTTAGACTACAGCGTTATATAAATGGGTTGTCTGAACAAGTACTTAATATATTTTCACTAATTGAAACATACTTTAGCATGAATATTAGCACAACATTCATAATCCTCTTCGCCATACAACCCTATTAAATTTGCAGTACATACTTATGCATTGTGCTTGATAAATTAGGCGTACATAAATAGTGCCTAAGTATGGAATCCATAAATAATTTCACTAAATCAGAACACACAACATATGTTTAAATTTGGTACAGGCCGTGCCATGGCTCAGGCGGTTAGTCGCCGGCCTCTCACCGCGGAGGCCCGGGTTCGATCCCGGGGTCAGTCCATTTAAGATTGGTGGACAAAGTGGCACTGGGACAGGTTTTTCTCCGAGTTGTCGGTTTTCCCCTGTAAATTTCATTCCACTGGTGCTCCATTACTTGTAAAACTTGGTAAAAAAAATGCTCATATTCATCACAGGGTTGCACAAAAAGCTTTAAGGCTGCGGTGTGTCTGTAGCATCTGCTGCGGGGCCCTTCACCACGCAAAAAAGAAAAACTTTGGTACAGAGTATATTTTTATCACCCAACTTAACACTACAGAATGGGAGGCATATCTGTCGCTATACATCAACTGGTGTCGTCCGCTCTACAGCGAGCAGTCCAGTAAAAAAAAAACTGGCACGAATGTACAAATCCCGAGAGGCAGACTAATCGGACTAAAAAATTTTGCATGATGGCGCCTAATATTGGTGGGTCCTCAGTACGGCAACTGCATAATGTCACACATTTAAGGCCTAGAATTTTGAGGTGCCTGATAGAATTTTGGAAAATCCGTGGACCACTGCTTTGTGGATAAGCGTGATACTGTTATAAAACAGGACAACTAAATCTGTGAGGGCGGTGACCGTAACAGCGAGAAAGAGAGAGAGAGAAATAAACGGAGCATTCTGCGCATGCGTACTGTGAGGTCTTCAGCTATATCTCATTTTAACAACATTACACCATGCTCATATACACTGCTCATATTACGAGCAGGAGAATGTTATCGGAAAGTACAGTAAGGCAAACCTCTTTCCTCCAACTGCGCAGGCGCTAACCCCTTCCACAAACACAGATTCCTTGCTCCGACTCTGCACTGCGATATGACAACAATCTTTGCGCGTGTCTGACCACCATAGTGACCACCTAGTGTGCGTAAAAGCACCACAGAATAAATCACTCGAGGATGTGAAGACTTTACTAAACAAAGGAAAATGCGAGAACTGGAAGGAATCACACAGAGAATGGCGGAGCACGTCCAGATAAGTGTGTTGTGTTACTGTTACGTGCAAAAGAAAAAGAGTCAGTCTAAGAACGGGATGACACATTAAACACATCTTGAAATCTTTTCTGTAAACAATGTCAGGCTTAAGTCGTAGCGATGGTTGAGGGAGATTTGTCTTATATCTCTATGTTGCTTTCTACTGTTATAGATGAAGGGAAGATAAAAAGGCGTTACTGAGTGTTCCCAATAAATGGGGGGGGGGGGGGGGAGGATATGAAAAAGCAGCACCGAAATATTCAGTACCACAAAGTACTCTAAAAGTTCATTCATGTCGTCAGGTGGCTCTACTATTGGTATTGACAAAAATATGTCATATATCTCTACATTTGAGCTCACGTCCTATAAAAATTGGCTAATTAAAGAACGGCTAAATATATAATTCAACTGTAATTTGGTGAAATGCAGAAAAACTCAACTTTAATTATCTTGTAAGCGACTTTAATATCTTAACCTAAACACGAGACAAATAAACAAAGTATCAAACACGCTGCAGGACACATTTAACGGTGTTTTTTCTCCAAGCAGATATCCTGTGCAGTTTGATATTCACACATTTGTTCAAAGTATATAATACTTTTGTCGACCTCGGTGGACTAGTGGTTAGCGTGCTCGCCACTGGACCCAAGGTTCGCGGGTCCGAGGTCGATGGATTTTTAAGGATGATAAAAATCCGGAGCACCACTTCCTTCGGAGGGGAAGTAAAGCCGTCGGTCCCATGTCGTAGATTTACGGCATGTAAAAGAACCTTACGGGCATGAATAAAAATGTTGCGTAAGCCAAATTGCCTCCATTTCTCATCCAAGTCTCCTGACTGCCTGCCAGATGGCTCTGGCGTGCACATCAGGATCGATAGAACACTAAGCGCGGCTAGCTGGCCGGTCACCAGCTGCCATGAATGCGCATGACTTAGTAACCTCGACAAGAGGAGGCAAGAGGAGGCCCAGGCCCATACAGGGCTGTTGAGCCAAGAATTATTATTATATAATACTTTTACTCTCAGTTCAGAAAAAAAAAACCACGCAAATACGATTGCTTTTCTTTACTTTATGTTAAGCATAATGTTATTCGCCGATCCCAGTGACCGCGCGGTCTAAGGCGTGGGTCTACGGCCGCTCGCTTGCTGGGATTGTGGGTTCGAATCCCGCCGGGGGCATGGATGTCTGTCTCTTGTGAGTGTTGTGTGTTGTCAGATAGAGGTCTCTGCGACGGGCTGATCACTCGTCCAGAGGAGTCCTACCGAGTGTGGTGTGTCTAAAAAGTGTGATCGTGAAACCTCGAAAAATGAGGAGGTCTAAGCCCCCCTAGGGGCTGTCGAGCCATAGGAAAAAAAAAATGTTATTCAACCTGCAGGTATAATTATAAGGTGATTTAGGAAAGTGTGTATCACAATAAAAATATTTCCCAGTCTTTCCTAACGATTTAGCTTGTTATGCAGTAATGCAAAAACTAGGAAGAAATGGGGACACGAAAAATGGTGATTTTTAAAATGTAATTTTCGTGAAGGTTGGTGAGAATTTACCTCAGTTTGCAGACCTGCAGACAGAAATCAGAGAGAGAGGGAAAGCGACCATTATAAAGGCTGATGCCACATTTCATTTCATCGGATTTTAAAACGACATTTCCACCCGTCATATCTCGCCGCTTCATCGCGAACATTGCACTTGGTCTATTACGGAACTATCGCAATGTTCTCTCACCCTCCCTCGGAACATAAGTTTCATTTTCATTAAATTTCCTGGACGTCGTAGTTCGTTACCCTGACAAGCGGTGGCGGGTGGGGTGCCCCAGAATAATAAACTTTCTACTGAAACTGCTAGAAACGGAACAAGACCCAAGAACGGGAAACAAGATAAGTTTTAATGTGTACGATTCCTTCTGTATGAGTTCCCTTGATGAAGACTTGTTTTCATTTTAAGGCACATTTTCGGGGGTTCAATATTAACGACTCCCTCTATTAAATATCTTTATTTTTGGTGTCAATCTTTCTTTGTTTTGTCTGATTATGGGTTACATTCCTCGAAATCCCACCAAGGTCTAATGTTACGTATCAAAAACATTTTCTCAGTTCTAACTTAAGAAAACAGAACCGACTGTTGGTTTTACATCGCTAAGTAGTCCAATGATTGTCGCGTGTGTCAATACAGTCACTTTGCTCCGGGATGCAGGATCTGGGGTTCAATTCCTGGTAGAAACGAGAGAATTTCTCCCCTAACCATTCAGACCGGATCTAGGGCCAACCCAGCCTCCTGTTTGTGGGCACTGATGTTTTTCTCTGGTGGTTAAGTGGATGGAACGTGAAGCTGATCACTAACATCCACCTAGTGCCGAGGCTTAAAAATGAGTGGAGCTATACCTCTACGCAATTTATATGCCTTCATGGCATGGACAAGGGTTTTATATTTTAATTTGTCAGATAAAAATAACGTGGATCCCGAAGACGATTTCTATAGCTAAAACATTGCAGTGCTATGTGCTATGTCCTATATCCTAAGAGCATACAGTGCTAATGCCCCTGTCCTAAGAGCATACAGTGCTAATGCCCCTGTCCTATGAGCATACACTGCTAATGCCCCTGTCCTATGAGCATACAGTGCTAATGCCCCTGTCCTAAGAGCATACAGTGCTAATGCCCCTGTCCTATGAGCATACAGTGCTAATGCTCCTGTCCTATGAACATACAGTGCTAATGCCCCTGTCCTAAGAGCATACAGTGCTAATGCCCCTGTCCTATGAGCATACAGTGCTAATGCTCCTGTCCTATGAACATACAGTGCTAATGCCCCTGTCCTATGAGCATACAGTGCTAATGCCCCTGTCCTATGAGCATACAGTGCTAATGCCCCTGTCCTATGAGCATACAGTGCTAATGCTCCTGTCCTATAAATACACAGTGATAATGCCCCTGTCCTATAAACATACAGTGCTAATGCCCCTGTCCTATGAGCATACAGTGCTAATGCCCCTGTCCTATGAGCATACAGTGCTAATGCCCTTGTCCTATGAGCATACAGTGCTAATGCTCCTGTCCTATAAACACACAGTGCTAATGCCCCTGTCCTATAAACATACAGTGCTAATGCCCCTGTCCTATAAACATACAGTGCTAATGCCCCTGTTCTATAAACATACAGTGCTAATGCCCCTGTCCTATGAGCATACAGTGCTAATGCTCCTGTCCTATAAACACACAGTGCTAATGACCCTGTCCTATAAACATACAGTGCTAATGCTCCTGTCCTATAAACATACAGTGCTAATGCCCCTGTCCTATAAACATACAGTGCTAATGCTCCTGTCCTATAAACATACAGTGCTAATGCCCCTGTCCTATAAACATACAGTGCTAATGACCCTGTCCTATAAACATACAGTGCTAATGCCCCTGTCCTATAAACATACAGTGCTAATGCCCCTGTCCTATAAACATACAGTGCTAATGCCCTGTCCTATAAACATACAGTGCTAATGCCCCTGTCCTATAAACATACAGTGCTAATGCCCCTGTCTTATAAACATACAGTGCTAATGCCCCTGTCCTATAAACATACAGTGCGAGCTACAGTTACTTGTATTTAAAAGTATGTTTCTGTGAAATTTTAGAAACCAAGTGGCTTTGCAGATCAACGATTGTCAAAAGGTGCAAGACGGTTTACTGTTGGCACACTGGAGTAAGGGTGTGGGAGAAGGAATGTGGTAAATACTTTGATAAAGGTAAAGCCGTATGATTTGCACACCATGAAGGCGTAATAGGGCGTAGAGGTAGCTCCATTCTTTCTTAATCTCGACAATCAAAGGCAGTTTAGCGGTCCGCTTCACAACCACAGCCGATATTGGCTCTTTGGAAAAAAGAAAAAATTGTCCCTGGCGGGAGTCTAAGGATCCCTCGAATTGTCCAGCACCCAGCCTAGTCACTACAACTGCGCTATACTGGCTCAGGCATGTTGAAGATTGAACATAACGAAAAGCTCCTCTGAGCGAAGGGGTTGTTAATAGTCCTGTGATCGAATTGCTGGTCGATTTCCTGCTGGAGATTGGCCTATTGATAAAGTTTCTTCATGATAATTCTCAATGTCCGCTATCAAATTATCTTACAGGTCGATAAACCGTTTTATCCTGTATCCTCTCCAATGTTAGAGCGTTTGATTTATTACAGTGATCCTTACAGTTGATATGATATTATGAAACAAGGCGACGGGAAAGATAATAAGGAATATAAGTTTTAAAACTTTCGCGGCGACATGATTCAATATAGTCTTCTCGGGCGCACAGCCGCGTCAATTCGTTTGAATACAACGTGTCGGGGACTAGCTCCGTCCCCATCCTCAGGCAAAACTGGTTTAACATAAAACTCGTCTGTCCCGTGTCTGGAAACAGGCCACAAGATAGATTTCAACAACACCTGCAGACTAGCCAGCACAAAAGGATACATGGACCGCATAATAAAAGAAGCCATTGAAATAAAATTACATACGGACAACATCAACAGGGATGGCGGTTTCATACTGAGCAGAGCCTGGCAGCCCGCAATACGTCAGATAAGGACCTCGCAGCGAGGCGTGGGAGCACAACAGTCAACAGCCCGCCCACCAACTTAACTATTTGGGCACTACAAACCGGTCTGATTCTCCCTGCCGCGGCAGGTAGAAAAACACGGGACAGACGAGTTGTTTGTTAAATCAGTTTTGCCTGAGGATGGGGACGGAGCTAGTCCCCGAAACGTTGTATTCAAACGAATTGACGCGGCTGTGCGCCCGAGAAGACTATATTGAATGACAAGGAATACCTTAATTAATATAATTAACGTCTGTGCACTCAGACTGTAAATTATTGTAGATTTGGCCGGCGTAGACGAACTTGGCCTCTTTAAATACCTTCCAGAAAATTGATCAACTCACACCAACAAATGAACCAAAACAAGTTTGTCACTGATTTCTTTATTAAAAGATTAGGTAAACTTTTAATAAAGAAATCAGTGACAAAACTTGTTTTGGTGCTTTGTTGCTGTGAGTTGATCGATTGTACAAAAATGCACGGTAAATATAACGTGAAGTTCACCTTCACTCGTAAGTTAAAATCCATTCATTTCGTAGTCTGTCTTACGACAGGTCCACAACCTTTTTCAAAGCGAGTTCCAAACAGAGTGCAGTATAGTGCTTCGTCTTTCAATTTCTAGTATCCTCTATTTTCCTTATGGTCATCCAATAGCTGCTTACGTCTTCTCCCTCGTCTTCCCGTCACATCTACCCTTCCCTCTAACTTTCTTTCAATCACGTGTTTCAGAAGGCAGTTTCTACGCAAGATGTGACCAATCCAGTTAGCCTTTCTTATTTTTATTGTATGTACGATATTCCTCTCCTCCTTCACTCTATGTAATACTTCTTCATTTCTCACAATTATATACTAGTGCAAGCATATTTAAAATTAAATAGTGTCTGTAGATGACATCAACTGCAATACGGAGATCAGATGATGTCTGGTAAAATTAAAGCTTCGATTGACTTAACCTCTTTAAAAGAGAAAATGATACAAAACGGACAAGAGACCCCTTGGGGCCCCAAAATTTTCAAGACATGACAGTGAATACCAACAATGTTATCAGGCACAAAATATATCGCTAATGAAAATGTAATTTGTAGTAACCCACACAATTCGTCAAACTGAGATAACCCGCGTTACTAGACAGTTCGGTTACAAACACACCTTCTGTCAAAATTTTGTGTCCACAAAAAATTACTTATCCTTACATTTTCTCAAAAAAACATAACATGCTTGAGTGTTTGTCTATTGAGGATCGGTCTAGTTTTTTTCCGTCTCCCGTAAAATTTGGTTGCTGTACGTGCTGCGAGGTTTAATACTAAAACTCGGAATTTTATCCACAGAGTGTATTCATACATCCCTATGACTATCTTACAAATTACCCATTATTACCCTATACAACATTAAACTGTCGGTCTTTCAAATGCTTACAGACTGCTCTTTGTGAGGTAAGAACTAAATCTATATACATAATGCAGATTTTAATTTTAGGGTTTGGAGCAAATTCACGTTCCGATAATTGCAACAATCTCTATTTGATTAATAAATATATGTTTAAAACAATATATATAATAACACCTAATATATTATTAGTATAAAAGAAAAAGTACAGCTATACCTCTACTCTTTTCTGGGCCTTCATAGCCTGTTCCAGGATGAAATTTATCTCTATCTTTGTACAGGGTAAACACAAAAGAATGGTGCGGTTTCAATAGTGAAAACTATTGAAAACGCACCATTCGTTTGTGTATACTCTGTATATACGTATAATCTCTTTGAGTCCAAAATGCTGAGGAAAATGCTAAAACTTTCATAATTTGTCATAAACTAAATGTTAAAAGATCGTAAAATCAAAGATAATGAAGTGGAAGGGCCGATAGCACTCTTGGGTATATGACAGATGTAGGCATACATGGAGCTGCAGTCGAAACGTCTAACGGGAAAATACTGTTTGCGATGGTAAGCTAATAAAGAAATAAGGAACGGCCTTGTGAACTGGATTAACGCTTTAAAGACTAAAAGTAACCTGAATTATATTTAAATATTCAGCACGTACCGCGCAGTAAACACACTCCGTCGACGTTTTAAAACCAGTTAATACTGTATAGGGAAATAATCGCTGTTTGCACGAAGAACTGTATATAACACAAAATTAATTCTGTGAGCAGAATGTAGGATTTTCTAATGTTAATCCTCGTGGTACATATAGTAACCACTGGACTTTAAAGGGTTAAACTAAGTCACAGTCGAGTCCAGTACTGGGATTTGGTAAAGACGGTAGGGCATGATCAAGAGACACGGACAACTACTGGTCAGCTTACTGACTATCAGCTTATCTTACCTGAGTGAGGTGCCACCGTTTGGAGGCCTTGGCGATGGGATCCGTCACTTGAGTACAGGCGGCCCCAAAAAGCATGACTTTGTGCGGGCCGATATGCATCATGTCGAAGAAGGCTTTGACACCGACCGCAGCGTTGCACTGGAAAAGGAAACAGAAATTTGAACAGGACTCACATAAATATTGTAACATAACAGGACTCACACAAATATTGTAACATAACAGGACTCACATAAATATTGTAACATAACAGGACTCACATAAATATTGTAACATAACAGGACTCACATAAATATTGTAACATAACAGGACTCACATAAATATTGTAACATAACAGGACTCACATAAATATTGTAACATAACAGGACTCACATAAATATTGTAACATAACAGGACTCACATAAATATTGTAACATAACAGGACTCACATAAATATTGTAACATAACAGGACTCACATAAATATTGTAACATAACAGGACTCTCATAAATATTGTAACATAAGAGGACTCACATAAATATTGTAACATAAGAGGACTCACATAAATATTGTAACATAACAGGACACACATAAATATTGTAACATAACAGGACACACATAAATATTGTAACATAACAGGACTCACATAAATATTGTAACATAACAGGACTCTGATAAATATTGTAACATAACAGGACTCACATAAATATTGTAACATAACAGGACTCACATAAGTATTGTAACATAACAGGACACATAAATATTGTAACATAACAGGACTCACATAACATAACATAACATAACAGGCGACTGCAAAGTTGTGACATTTGTACATTGCGTTAAATCATAATGCTGACAAAATCGAACATAATTATTTGAAATCCTTGTAGAAATTTCTGTGCCACGTGATACAAAAATTACATTTTTTTTAATGGCTCGATATCCCCTAGGGGGCCTAGGCCGCCTCATTTTTCGACGCTTCACGATCACACTCAGTCACACCACACTCGGTAGTACTCCTCTGGACGAGTGATCAGCCCGTCGCAGAGACCTCTACCTGACAACACACAACACTCACAACAAACAAACATCCATGCCCCCGGTGGGATTCGAACCCACAATCTCAGTAAGCGAGCGGCCGCAGACCCACGCCTTAGACCGCGCGGCCACTGGGATCAGCTAATAATTACATTACCTTTCAAAAATAAGAAAATTATGTGTTCAAGAAAATTCTTCTGCGATGTTACGCCGTGGTGATAGTTACAAATCCTACGCAGGAGCGTTCTTTCTCCATCTTAAGGCTGGACTTCTATACCTTCAATATGTAAGCAGCACGCACATCCGAAACGTCGGTAACTCTATCAGTCGACATGGCATAGAATCTCAAGTCTTAGAAGACATAGATCTTTTTTGAACACCACTGTGAGAAACTTAATTACAATGGGCTGGACATGTACAAAGACTCCATCTCGAACACTTACCCCAAAAAAAACCCTGAAAGCTGAGTTCACTGGCAATCGGCCAGTAGGGGGGACTCAGGTTTGAATGGGGGGAAAGTGTAAAAGAATATGCTGTCAGACTTCTCCGTCGTAGCAACTGGAAGCTGACCGCTCAAAATAGAACACTTTGGAGGCACAAATTATGGTAGGTCAAGGCTCGACTACGGGCTGTAGTGCCGTAGATAAGTCTGGACGGTGAGAAATTTAAAACTTGCAATTGTGTATTATTTGTACCACCAAAACACCACCACAGTTGAATAGTCCGGTCTCTTGATTTGAGGCTTCCGCAGCGATGTTGATAAAATCTGCGTTCTTCTGGGATATTACGCGGCGTCGTGTGGTAATTGTTTACCGACGTTTCGGTACAACGTATCGGTTCGGTCTTCAAGGGTCAGAACTCTTGACCCTTGAAGATGGGACCGATATGTCGTCCCGAAACGTCTGTAAACAATTAACACACGACGTCGCGTAATATCCCAGTGAGCACTCATTAGGTTTGAGGGGGGGGGGGGGGGGGGGAGCTTTACCGCTTCGTTCAACCAAATGTCCAAATAATATGTCAAAAGTAGGCAACGCCCCTTTCACATTGTTTCAAATTATTTGTTCCGTAACCAGTCTAACATTCTACGCTGTAAAATAAAAGTTCAGGAAATGAGCGATAAATAAAAAATTATCCCTGTCAACGCCATGAAGGCGTATAGGGGGAGTAGAGATATGGATCCAATCATTCTTAACCTCTGTACTAGATCAATTTTCGTTAAATAACAATAAATAAGCCGAGAATCAGTTGATTATATTGTTTAATATTTTAAAATTGCAAGATTGAATTCCAGAAAAAATAAAATTTATTTTCTTTTTCCACCAAACTTCTACGTAAATCCCGAAGTTAAATTCGCACATCCAGGCTAAGAATTTGGACAAGAGTCAAAAAAACTATTTTTAAAGAAATGAGGAAGCAAAACTTGCGGGGGAAAATCAGTTTGACCTTTATAATTAATTTTAAAACACACCAGAATTTTTAAGGTTCTGGCACATTCACATTACGATTCATTAGTCTAAATTAATCGACAGTAATATGCTTGTTGCTAATGTAATTTAACAGTATGATGTGCCCATTACTCATTTGTTGGAGGGGCGCATTGGGGGTGACTCAACTAATTTGCTGTTTTGTGTGTGGAACAAAAGGTTACTTGCAGTACAAAGCATGACGGTATAATACCAGATGCAACATTGTGTGATGGCTGGCTAGGTTCAGTATATTTAGAGGTGCGTTACTAACCGAAAGCTTCACTCAGCTTCAAATATGAGAACAAACTGGCTCATTCATTCATTCTTTAGTCTGTCTTACGACAGTTCCATAGCCTCTTCCAAAGCCAGTTCTCCACAAGGTGCGATCTAGTGCTTCCTCTTTCAATTTCCAGTATCTTCTCTTTTCCTTAAGATCATCCAGTAGCTGCTTACGTCTTCTCCCTCGTCTTCCCGTCATTTATATCCTTCCCTCTAACGTTCCTTCGATCACGTCTTTCAGAAGGCAGTTTCTACGCAAGATGTGACCAATCCAGTTAGCCTTTCTTCTTTTTATTGTATGTACGATATTCCTCTCCTCCTTCACTCTATGTAATACTTCTTCATTTCTCACACGATCGGTCCAACTGATCTTCTCCATTCTTCTCCAGCACCACATTTCAAAACTTTCCAGATACTTCTGATCCACTTTCCGAAGTGTCCACGTTTCAGCACCACACAAAGCTATGCTCCAAATGTAGCACTTTACTAGTTTCTTCCTTAAATTTAATTCCAGTTTGCTGGTGAAATGATTTTTCTTCTTGTTGAATGCTGCTTTTGCCATGGAAATTCTGGATTTAATTTCACGTGTACACCATGCATCATTTGTTATCATGCTACCCAAATAATTGAAATATTCCACATTCTCCAAGTGGCTAACTTCCAAAATATCTACACTGACTTGAGCTGCTTGAAGGCACTACGAATCAAGCAGTCACGTTTCCATATTCCCAAAATTGAAAAGTTTTTCCCACAACATTCACGTTATTAGCTATAAAGACCCAGCATATATAAAGTCGGTCACTGAATAGGTTACGAGTTTGACGACCGAGGAATGGTCGTTCGATTTGTGTGATGGACACGTGAATTCCTCTCCCCCAAAATATCCAGACCGGATCTCAGGTCCACCCAGCCTCCTATTCAATGGATACCGGGGGCCATTTCCCCGAGGTAGAAAGGCCTCTGTAACTGACCACTCTCCTTAATACAGTGCCAAGGTTAAGAATAAATGGAGCTGTACTTGCATGACTCCCATACGTCTTCATGTCTTCCACAGGGGAAAATTTACTTTACGTGACCAAACAGGTTAGCAAAGAACTAATGCCATTCGTGGGCCGCGATAGCTCAGTCGGTAGAGCGACTCGCTACGGGCTGGACGGTCCGGGAATCGAATCCCATGAGAGGCAAATTTTCAGCACCCGTCCAGACCGGCCCTGGGGCCCACCCAGCTTGCTGTACGATGGGTACCGGGTCATACCTGAGGGTAAAGCGGGCGGGGATTGGCGTTGACCACCCACCATCTAGTACCGAGGTTAAAGAAAAAGTACAGCCATACCTCTACTCCCTGTCTGTCACTTCATGGCGTGTTATAGGGTGAGCTTTACCTTTACATAATGTCATTCACTTGTATTAAAGCCGTACGCAATTCGAAGCATTCCGCAGTGCAACCATAATTTCCTATTCGTGACCGCCATCTGTCACGCAACGTAACCACGACACTTGCTGCATCTACCTGCACATGCTAGACACATCAACACCTTAACTTCCGAGATTTTAGCTTCCAAACGCGGTGTTGCCGAAGATTCAAGTCTTCAGGGAAGTTACGTTTTATCGAATGGTATATAGTTACGGACGTTTCGAAGGCGATACAATCCTTCGACGTTTCGGTAAGTTGACATGGTTTTTAAACCCAGAAGACTTGAAAGTGCTATCTTTGATTTCAGGCTCCCGCCGCGATGTAGATTAAATCTGCGGTCTTCTGGGGTATTACGCGGCGTCGTGTGGTAATTGTTTACCGACGTTTCGGGAAAACGTATCGGTCCCATCCTCACGTGTCAAGAGTCCCGAGTGGTCAAGAGTCTGAGTGGGAAAGCACTTTCCCACTCGGACTCTTGACCCGTGAGGATGGGACCGATACGTTTTCCCGAAACGTCGGTAAACAATTAGCACACGACGCAGCGTAATACCCCAAAAGACCGCAGATTTAATTTGAATCTACTACCCTACCTTGTCGGATAGTTTCATAACATCTGTGTCACTTCCCAGAGAATCCTCTCGTCGCCCGCGCTGTTATCCCAGTCCGTTACTAGCACCACGCTCTGCTCTCTCACCTTCGCCATGTAACACTTCAAAAACTGAAACAACTCTTTTCTGCTCCATATTTTCCAGCCCACCAAGCACAGCCTTTCCCGCAACCCATTCGCTGTTAAATTATCTACCCAGAATAACCAACCGGACCATTCAATAGCACTGGAACTATTATTACTACTGTGTTCTGTGTTCTGACGTGAATGCATTATCACTGCAGAACAAATGAAGCTTGTTCCTGACACATGGGAGAGCCTTGACTGATGTGTTACAATAAAATCAATACACACGCGCACAAAGTCTCCTTCTCCCTGAGTATTCTCACACAAGTTGCACAAAACTTGATTTCTTTCGTCTAAACTAGAGTATAATGGAAATAATAAAGCCCAATTCACACTGTAGGTACAGTCACATTCCAGTCAAGAGCAGGGCAAATGTTCTCCAATATTATGAAGAACCAAAATTAAATTTAAAATAAACAAGGAATGGCTTAACATCAGGAAAATTTTAACCCAGCACATAATTCAGATTACCGCAAAATAAATTTTTTTTTTAAACTATTCATACTGTGCATCTTTTTACAATCATTACATTAAGCAATACATGAACTCAATATAATACGTTCCTAAGGTATTATAATAATTAGATTGGTGTGTTTGATCTACGTTACTTTGTATTGAATGGCCCCCCTGAGGATGGCACCTCGATGTCGAAACATGTAGGAGTTTGTTATAATAGCTTATGACTGTATTTTAGTCAGTGCATGAGTTGGTTAATGCAAAGAAAGTTTTTTTTTTTTTCCATTTTCTTGCTCCTTCGCCGTTCTCCCGAAAGTACCAGACAATTTTAATTATTCAGTTTTAAACTATATTTTATACAGAAATTTTCTCTGTTAAAAAAATTTAATAATTTCAGTTTATTTTATTTTTTTAAATATTGTAAAGTGGATATCTCAACTATGTATATACCGACGCGAAAAATGGTTTAATGTAATTTACATAAAAACTTTTATTTGGTACTCTAATTTTGCCTGATGATGGCTTATTGTACTTAAGCCGAAACATGTTGTGAAGCAAAGTTATACAGGGTATACACAAACGAATGGTGCGATTTTAATAGTGTTCACTATTAAAACCGCACCATTCTTTTGTGTATGCCCTGTACAACAATATGACATGAAACTTAGCTGTGACTGACGACCTTCGCCCCTTTACTCTTTATACCTTCAACACAACAGGTTGCCTATCGAAAAGAGAAGAGTTCTTGATTCTGTTTGAATAGCAGCACAGTGCCCTGAGCAAGACCTTTACTCTGAACATTCCTACTCAGACATACAGAACACCTGATCTACTCTTAACCGCAACGTGACTGTCCTTACAGTGTGTAGCGGGCCAGTGTTTTCTCCTTAATTGAAAGATATATTTCTTAAAACATACTGCAATGATATAATTACATTTTATATCACCATAAAAATTTTATGTATACAGGTTATACACAAAAGAATGGTGCGGTTTCAATAGTTTTCACTATTGAAACCGCACCATTCTTTTGTGTATACCCTGTATATGACTTCCGTTAATTAATTAAGACAGTTATTGAAAGTTCATTTTTTTGTATATCTCTATTTTCTACAAAAACAAATTCTCTGAAATAATTAAACTGTAAATTGTTATAAAATTCTTAGGAATTATTTATTCGATTAATCAACTGAAAATTTACCTAAGGTGTCCTTTCTTTGACCGAGGCTGTCGTGAAAGAAACTGTACTCAAATAGTTAAAGTACTCATTATTTTCACGATGTTATGAACACATTATTTAATTAAGCAAATAAAAACTTGTGGATTTGCAAAGAAACACATCTATATTGCTCAAATTTCTAATTATATTCACCGTACATTTTGTCTTTAAGTAATAGCTTTATTTTTACCAACACATGCACTACAATTATGTCGTATTACCCCTACATATGTTTCGACTATTTATTAGTCATCATCAGGGGGATCAAAGTATATACACAGGCTATACATCCACTATGATAGTTGGTTCATCATGAACCAACTATTATAATGGATGTATAGCCTGTTTATATACTTTGATCTTCCTGATGATGACTAATAAATAGTCGAAACATATGTAGGGGTGTAAAAAATACGACATAATTGTAGTGCATGTGTTGGTAAAAATAAAGCTATTATCTATATTGTTCATTGTGTGCGCTGTGGACAAAAAATTCGCAACATTCAGACCAACAAAATACACAATACTGTTTCTTAGATTTTTAAGAATACTTAACAAGAAACATTGTTCATATTTTTGGTCTTAGTTTTAAAAATAATAAATAATAAATAATTCTTGGCTCAACAGCCCTGTATGGGCCTGGGCCTCCTCTTGCCTCCTCTTGTCGAGGTTACTAAGTCATGCGCATTCATGGCAGCTGGTGACCGGCCAGCTAGCCGCGCTTAGTGTTCTATCGATCCTGATGTGCACGCCAGAGCCATCTGGCAGGCAGTCAGGAGACTTGGATGAGAAATGGAGGCAATTTGGCTTACGCAACATTTTTATTCATGCCCGTAAGGTTCTTTTACATGCCGTAAATCTACGACATGGGACCGACGGAAGTGGTGCTCCGGATTTTTATCATCCTTAAAAATCCATCGACCTCGGTCGGGATCGAACCCGCGAACCTTGGGTCCAGTGGCGAGCACGCTAACCACTAGTCCACCGAGGTCGACTAGTTTTAAAAATATGTAATTAAATTGATCGCTGGTTCATTACCACGACTGTTCCGTTCTACGTCCCCTATTATCAATAAATTTAACTCATTTCACACTGTTGACGCCGTGCATCTTCGTCATATTAAATTAGGTTATAGACCGACTGATGCACACTAAAACCACTTTTTAAGTACCTTTATTATTAAAACTGTTACAATTGTACCCCTACACGTGTTTCGATCCTAGGATCATCGCTGTTCCAACTTATCAAACTCCCCCCTTCCATACTGACTAACACACAACCTCCCGAACCAGATACTCCACCATAGTACTCATCACCGTAAACAGGCAGTACACTCCCCTCCCCATAAAAACATTGCACATGGTAAGTCATTCATATACATTAAATAGAAAATCAATAATGATTACTGTTAACAACCAATATATATACAAATTCTATATTACTTAACAAAATCGTTTATTTTACAGCCTATAATACCACGATCCCACACGCCAGCACTTCCGCATTCTACCATCAACAGTACTTTTATAATTTTACAACTTTTAACGAGTCTTTTTACAAGATTTTAACTTATAAGTTTTAAAGTGCCGAAAGAATATTTAAAATCATGTGTTTGAAGTGACTGTAGCTTTTAGCAAAAAACCCCCTGACGATGATCCTAGGATCGAAACACGTGTAGGGGTACAATTTTAACAATTTTAATAATAAAGCTACTTAAAAAAGTGGTTTTAGTGTGCATCAGTTGGTCTATAACCTAATTTAAATTTAACTCATATTCTGTGCAACTTTCCTGCTGCTGTTCGCAGTACAGTAACCTATATGACTTCCCTTAAAGTCCAAGTTCCAAACAACATGTCCCCTTTCTGTTACACAGGCCGTTCCAAAACGTAAAATTCAGACGTCCTGTACAATAGTTCATAATATCTTGAATTTTTACGCTGAGCTGTAAGACTGACGCTCCGTACGCAATGTCCCATGCGTGTTCAATATATTCGCATCTGACCGACACACACGGAGGCCGGCTCCTCCAGTCGGAGTCTGAGGACGCTCAATGACAAGACGACAGATGACACACGCAGCAGACAGGCTGAGGTGATGATTTTTAGGCGCGTTCGCAAACTTGCGAAAAGCGACTATTAGGTTCGTCACGTCCGTCCGCATGGAACAAACCGCGCTCCCACTGGACGGATTTTCATGAAATTTGATGTTTGAGTATTTTTCGAAAATCTGTTTAGAAAATTCTAGTTTCATTGAAATCTGACAACAATAACGGTACTTTACATGAATACCTATGTATGTTTATAATATCTTGCTCAGTTCTTCTTAGAATGAGAAATGTTTCAGACAAAAGTTGTAGAGAAATTCAAAACACACATTTTATGTTCAATAAAGTTTTCACGAAAATCGTGCCGTTTATGAGATAATGTGGAAAAATATGGCACAGCCAGACAGACCACAGATGACAATATAAGGCGCATGTGTCCACCAATTCCAGGTTTTTTTAATCATTTTGCTGTATTAAAAATAAAATTCGCTAAACTTTCTTCCAGTTATTTGCTGCTTTAATGAGAAGTAATTTTAAAAGTCCTTTAAATCACAAAGAATGAAGATTTCCAGAAGAGAGAAAATATATCTTAAATGGCAGTTTCAGAAGTAAATACGTTAAGTAGCACATTAGTATTTTATACGTTTTAACTAGCAGCAGATACTGTACCTCATGTAATAAAGGCTCATTTTCTATTCCGGGATTAGTCAAAAGCAATTTTTAATTTCCCACAGGCAGTACAGGGTGTATATGTTAGCCGACGTAATGAGCAACCTGAATTATTCATCAACAATATTTCTTTACTTGGCGTAATAAAAGTGACAACCTTAGCTTCTAAGGTTTTATTTTTTTTTGTGGAGAAGGGCCCCGCAGCAGATGCTACGGACGCGCCGCAGCCTTAAGGCTTATTGTGCAACCCTGTGATGAAGATGAAGAGAAAGATGATCAGTTTTTTTTTATTTTTCCAAGTAATGGAGCACCGGTGGAATGAAACTGACAGGGGAAAACCGAAGTACTAGGGAAAAACCTGTCCCAGTACCACTTTGTCCACCACAAATCCCACATGGACTGGCCCGGGATCGAACCCAGACTTCCTCTGTGGAAGGCCGGCAACCAACCGCCTAAGCCATGGCACGGGCTAGCTTCTAAGGTTACTTTATTCTTATACTAAAAGTCTTGAGGACTTCGCCCCAAAGACATCCCTCTTATTACGTAAATACGAACGGAATTACAAATAACTGCAAACACCGCAGAAGAATTACTTCTATTCTCAGATATTACGGTTCAGCAGCACATGTCTTGTGGGCCACGATAGCTCAGTCGGTATAGCGACTGGCTACTGGCTGTACGGTCCGGGGATCGAATCCCGGTGGGGGCGAGATTTTCCGCACCCGTCCAAACCGGCCCTGGGGCCTACCCAGCCTCCTATACAATGGGTATCGAGTCTCTTTCCCGGGGGTAAAGCGGCCGGGGCGTGGAGTTGACCACCCACCCTCACCTAGCGCCGAGGTTAAAGAAAGAGTAGAGCTATACCTCTACTCCCCCTCTGGGCCTTCGTGGCCTGTTCTAGGGAGAACTTTACCTTTAACACATGTCTTTGTGAGTCTCATGGATGTACCACAATGCTCCCGGCTAGAGATTTCCTCCCGATGAGAGAGATCGTGGACAAAACAGGGGGGTGAGACGAGTAATGTCAGAAATTCTGCTGTAACCTCGCTAATAGAAACTTCAATTGTTCGAAATGTAAATGTCCATACTCGTAGACTTAACAAAAACACACAAAATAAGATAAAAACATTTCTTCGACTACAGCAATTTTTCTTCTAGACCACTGTTTTTGGGCGTTCTTTGCTTCGATGTCTCTTTCCCACAATCTTCCTTATCTTCCACATCTCGTATTTTTCTGATGATCTAATCGACACGCCGAATTAACTTCTCTGATTGTTTCTCCAGAAAGCAGAGGGACCGGCAGGAACATAAACACAAGTCCCGCTGGGTCTAAAAAAAAAAGTAAACAGACAACTCTTTTTCTAACCTAACATCATAGAGTTAAGGCGGATATCCGCTTGGTGCGCTGCTGTCTTTGTGACTGCGGAACTCGTGTAGCAGTGAATTCAAGTGCGCTATAATCGCTATTTACTTACTGCCGATCAAAGAGACGGACGCGAGGAGTTTGGTAAAGAGGAAGAAGCAGAGGTCTGGGGGCAATGTCCACCACACTGTGCCACAGGCGTTCTTTTCTGAGGACCTATAACATATATGGGCCAAAGGTAAAATTGTCTATGACCACGCCATGAAGAAATAAACGGCAGTACAAGTATCAAAGTAAACTTCATCCTAGAACAGTCCATGAAGGCCCAGAGGGGGAGTAGAGATATAACTCCACTCTTTTTTAACCTCGGCGCTACATGGAGGTGAGTGGTCAATATGACGCCCCGGCCGCTTAACCCCCGAGAAAAAAAAAAGTCCGGTACTCTCCACGTGTAAATACTTTACAAGATGGAAAAGAAAATAATGTGGATGATAGCTTACAAATTACACATGTCTTTTGTATGTGTGTGTTCTGAACAATTGCACGCGCTCCAATAGATTTTTGGTCCAAGTTAATTTATCTAAGAATATATTATTGGTAATCTTATCACGTTGCAGTAATAAACTACATTTCTTAGTATTATTCATTCCGTAAATATATAAGTAAGTATATAGTTAAAATCTATATATTTATAGTCCGACAAATGTACAATTCAATCACATTAATTGTGCACTTTCACTGTCCTACATGTTTCGAAACCTTAATTTGGGTTCATCTTCAGGGACACATTATCTAAAATCTCACACTAGTTACACCAACTGGCACAATTATTTACATGTATTCTTTACAATTGTTCACATACACTGTTTAAAAAAAATAAATTTAAAAATTGTGGTTGTTGGTTGTTTCAGTCTTACATTCGTTAAAAATTGTATCAAAGTTGAACAATCTATGCTGTTTTGATATCCTGTTTATCGGAATAAGTTGTGGTTGTTGGTTGTGGTGAGAACAGTACTGAAACAACCAACAACCACAACTTTTAACTTTTATTTGTTTTAAACAGTGTATATGAACAACTGTAAAGAATACATGTAAACAATTGTGCCAGTTGGTGAAACTAGTGTGCGATTTTAGATAATGTGTCCCTGAAGATGAACCCAAATTAAGGGTTCGAAACATGTAGGACAGTGAAATTACACAGTTAATGTGATTAAATTGTACATTTGTCGGACTTTAAATATAAAATTACATTTCGTTCCATTTTCTTTACGCATAGTGAAAAATGTTTCAAACAAGATCTGTAGACATAAGCAAGGCCTGTATCGTATTTTATGTGTCGATATTTCACACGATAAGCAGTGTTCACCAAAAATAAGATTTAAATCGATATACAAGTGCACAAGGTTAAATCGATAGCGATTAAAATTGAATTCCCCTGAAATAATTTATTTTAAGACGCGAGTAGCAAATTTCACCGACATTCACTAATGGGCCTTGTATATGAAAGATGAAGATAACAGACAGTAACGAGACTCCTTGTATATGAAAGATGAAGATAACAGACAGTAACGAGACTCCTTGTATATGAAAGATGAAGATAACAGACAGTAACGACACTCCTTGTATATGAAAGATGAAGATAACAGACAGTAACGACACTCCTTGTATATGAAAGATAAAGATAACAGACAGTAACGACACTCCTTGTATATGAAAGACGAAGATAACAGACAGTAACGACACTCCTTGTATATGAAAGATAAAGATAACAGACAGTAACGACACTCCTTGTATATGAAAGACGAAGATAACAGACAGTAACGACACTCCTTGTATATGAAAGACGAAGATAACAGACAGTAACGAGTCCTTGTATATGAAAGATGAAGATAACAGACAGTAACGACACTCCTTGTATATGAAAGATGAAGATAACAGACAGTAACGACACTCCTTGTATATGAAAGACGAAGATAACAGACAGTAACGACACTCCTTGTATATGAAAGACGAAGATAACAGACAGTAACGACACTCCTTGTATATGAAAGATGAAGATAACAGACAGTAACGACACTCCTTGTATATGAAAGATGAAGATAACAGACAATAACGACACTCCTTGTATATGAAAGATGAAGATAACAGACAGTAACGACAGTCCTTGTATATGAAAGATGAAGATAACAGACAGTAACGACACTCCTTGTATATGAAAGACTAAGATAACAGACAGTAACGACACTCCTTGTATATGAAAGATGAAGATAACAGACAGTAACGACATTCCTTGTATATGAAAGATGAAGATAACAGACAGTAACGACACTCCTTGTATATGAAAGATGAAGATAACAGACAGTAACGACACTCCTTGTATATGAAAGATGAAGATAACAGACAGTAACGACAGTCCTTGTATATGAAAGACGAAGATAACAGACAGTAACGACACTCCTTGTATATGAAAGACGAAGATAACAGACAGTAACGACACTCCTTATATATGAAAGACGAAGATAACAGACAGTAACGACACTCCTTGTATATGAAAGACGAAGATAACAGACAGTAACGACACTCCTTGTATATGAAAGACGAAGATAACAGACAGTAACGACACTCCTTATATATGAAAGACGAAGATAACAGACAGTAACGACACTCCTTGTATATGAAAGACGAAGATAACAGACAGTAACGACACTCCTTGCACGTGGAGCTCGCAAAGCTTCCTTTCCTGCTGCATAAAGTTACTTGTATAGCGCTATTAGTATTATAGAACTGTTACTACTGTTAATCCTTTCTTATGGTGCACAACGTGACACTTATCGATTTACAGGTTTACATGGAGCGTATTAATTAAATCAGTTATTTTAACGAACACGGAATTTGTAAAAAGTAATAACTTCGAAAGATATTTTTCTGGGGTTTGACATCACATAAGATCAACGCTTTCTGTCGACGTTTCGAAGCAATACGCCTCTGTTTTTCGAAACGTTGATGTCAATCTAAATCCTACACGGGGTTATAATACAAAGTCTATTTTTTCAACGGCACAACAGCCCCTTGGGGGCCTAGGCCTCCTCATTATCGAGGCTTCACGATCACACTCAGACACACCATACTCGGTAGTACTCCTCTGGACGAGGGATCAGCCTGTCGCAGACACCTCTAGCTGTCAACACACAACACTCAAAAGAGACAGACATCCATGCCCTAGGCGGGATTCGAACCCGCAATCCCAGTAAGCGAGCGGCCGCAGACCCACGTCTTAGACCGCGCGGCCACAGGGATCGGCACTTATAACTTTAGATTAGGGAAATAAAATGAAAAACAGTTATTGTCCTTATAAAAAAAATTAATATTAAAATAACCGCAAGCTCGATGTTCACATAGCGGTGTTCCAGAAAACTTTAAATTTTCCGGAATGTGACGCCATGTCTTTGGTCGAAGAGTTCCAGACGTTACGAATGATGCCTTGCAACGTCGGAAAAATGTTGTTTCCGAAAAATCACGAATTTATTGCTTAGATCAGTAAAATGGAAGTTTACACAGTCATTTGTTAATACCATCACGACATAACATCAGCGTGTCTCAGAAAATAGATATGTCCACAGGCCTACATATACAAGGCATACACAAAAGAATGGCGCGGTATCAAAAGTGAATACAAAATGTATTTCTCACCTTACACGGCACAACATACACCGTCAGCGGCGGCAACTGTCCAAGTTTCTCATTTGGTAATTACAATCCTTCAATGTGTGCACCCTGGGTCACACGACACACATCCACACGGTAATCAAACTCATCCCAGACCCGGTGTAGCATGTCCGCTGTAATGGCCTGCAGTGCATGCGTTATCCGATCACGAAATTCATGGATGGACGTGGGCAATGGTGGTACATAAACGCTGTCTTTAACGAACCCCCAAATAAAGAAATCGCACGGTGTAAGATCTGGCGAACGGGGTGGTCAAGGGAGAAGGTTCTTGTCTCCATTGCTACACCGGGTCTGGGATGAGTTTGATTACCGTGTGGATGTGTGTCGTGTGACCCAGGGTGCACACATTGAAGGATTGTAATTACCAAATGAGAAACTTGGACAGTTGCCGCCGCAGACGGTGTATGTTGTGCCCGTGTAAGGTGAGAAATGCATTTTGTATTCACTTTCGAAACCGCACCATTCTTTTGTGTATGCCCTGTATAAGAATATGAGATGCAAAGTACGCTGACTGGAGATGGATCTTTATGAAAAGTGCTCGGATGCTGAAGAAACATCAGTTGTTATGAATCAGCAGATAACCTTACTACATTACGAACAATTCAAATTCACGACAAGCTTCTTGACAAATCCAGCAAGTGCTCAAGGTCAAATAAGATATAACCACGCGAAATCATAAGCCGCGTGCTTATATCTGCATCGTTATGCTGCTTTCAATTACAGTACAAGTTAACCGACTGTATTCAACACAACTTCGCTCTATCGCTTGCCTCCCAAATCGATGTAACACCAACGTTTAATGCAGCTAGATATAGGGCTAAAAAGGGCGTGCCGGTGTAATTTAGTACAGCTCCCTCTTGTAAACAAGCTTGGCAGCCTGTATTGGGCCTTAACGTACGCAACCACGCGTTAGCCTATTTTGGAGGCTTTGATAGAATCACTGGACCAAAAAGCAATTTTACCTACCGTAATGGAGCTTGAAGCATCATTAGACTGTAATCGGGCAGAACGAAAATACGCCTGCTGATGTGAAGTCTGTATTTATGAAGACGTACCGTACGGTGGTATGTGGCGTAAATCGAAGCAGGTCCATAAAATGAGCACTTGAGAAACGCGTTTGTACATTTCTCGATTTTAAACTGCTTTCTGTACAATGCACAAATGGATAATAGCGAAAAAAAGCCATTTTTTTTGGAATAATTAATTTTGCAAAATAAATTAATTTGCTCCATGGAGCAGAGTCCTTCTTGAGAAGCTAACAGGTCCTCAGCTAGTCAAGAAATTCTCCGCATTTTATGGAACCCGAAGGTTCATTACCGCATTCACAAGAGCTCGCCACCTGCCCCTATTCTGAGCCATATCAATCCAGTCCATACCTCCCCATCCCACTTCTTGAAGATCCATTTTAATATTATCCTCCCATCTACACCTAGGTCTGCCAAGTGGCCTCTTCCATCAGGTCTCACCAAAACCCTGTATGCACCTATCCTGTCCCCCCATACGTGCTACATGACCCGCTCACCTAATTCTTCTTGTTTGGAAAATAAATACTAAGTCAATATTAATAAAGATATGGTAATGTTGGCGACTTTTCTCAACAGAGAAGAAACACTTTATTAAGAACACTGACACTTTAAGGCCCAATGGTTACTATATGTACCACCACGTTTAACATTCACAAATTCTACGTTCTGCCCACACAGTGTATTTATGTGTTTTGTGTGGATCTCAGAACAAACAGCGATTATTTCACTGTACAGCATTAACTGACTGGTTTGTATAACTGAGACGGAGTGTGTTTACTGCGCGGTACGGACTGTATTTATGTGTTTTGTGTGGATCTCAGAACAAACAGCGATTATTTCACTGTACAACATTAACTGACTGGTTTGTATAACTGAGACTGAGTGTGTTTACTGCGCGGTACGGACTGTATTTATGTGTTTTGTGTGGATCTCAGAACAAACAGCGATTATTTCACTGTACAGCATTAACTGACTGGTTTGTATAACTGAGACGGAGTGTGTTTACTGTGCGGTACGGACTGTATTTATGTGTTTTGTGTGGATCTCAGAACAAACAGCGATTATTTCACTGTACAACATTAACTGACTGGTTTGTATAACTGAGATGGAGTGTGTTTACTGCGCGGTACGGACTGTATTTATGTGTTTTGTGTGGATCTCAGAACAAACAGCGATTATTTCACTGTACAACATTAACTGACTGGTTTGTATAACTGAGACGGAGTGTGTTTACTGCGCGGTACGGTCTGTATTTATGTGTTTTGTGTGGATCTCAGAACAAACAGCGATTATTTCACTGTACAACATTAACTGACTGGTTTGTATAACTGAGACGGAGTGTGTTTACTGCGCGGTACGGACTGTATTTATGTGTTTTGTGTGGATCTCGGAACAAACAGCGATTATTTCACTGTACAGCATTAACTGACTGGTTTGTATAACTGAGACGGAGTGTGTTTACTGCGCGGTACGGACTGTATTTATGTGTTTTGTGTGGATCTCAGAACAAACAGCGATTATTTCACTGTACAACATTAACTGACTGGTTTGTATAACTGAGACGGAGTGTGTTTACTGCGCGGTACGAGCTGAATCTTTACATATAATTCAGGTTAATTTCAGTCCTTTATAGGATTAATACAAATTGAATTGATCTCTAAACAACAAGAATATCGACTTAAGGGCAGGCACACATTCCACATGATATATTGCACTCGCTTATTGAGCTCCTAGACCCTGTTCATAGCCTCATTTCTCAAAATTACAGAGCGGTTAGGTAACTGGGTCCGTTTTTGTCCTCACATAATGTGTAGGCATCATTACCGACTTACATGCGACAGATGGACATGTTCTCAGTTACACCACAAACTGTGGCTCGCGGGTCGCCTGTGGGACATAAAGAAAAACACACAATACCCAAGAAGACTTGAAATAATTTAGCTGCTGGGATCACAACCTCCTTTTAAAGCTAACAGTTGCTTACGTAGTCAACAAAGTCCGTAAATCTGACAAATGCCGATGCGTCATAATCAGTCACAAAATCGCATCTCTGGCACATATCCTGAACCAGATGAATCCAATCCACAAATTTTCAATTCTATTCCTTTGTGATTCATTTTAATATTACGCTCCCGCTTATAGTTCTGCCAAGCAGCACTTTCTTCAAAGTTTTCTCACCAAACTTTTCCTTCTCTCAATGTGTGCAACATGTCTTATCTTAGACGTTCCGAAATTCTTCTGTGTCTAATTTTCTCAACGAATTGTGTTTCCCGGTAATTAAATTTAGCACATAGTCCCAAAATATTCTAGCCCTGTTGTCTCTGGACCATCTACACTAATCTAATTATCTGAAGCATTTTTTTCCTATGGCTCGACAGCCCCTAGGGGGCCTAGGCCTCCTCATTATCGAGGCTTCACGATCACACTCAGACACACCACACTCAGTAGAACTCCTCTGGACGAGTGATCAGCCCGATACAGAGACCTCTACCTAACAACACACAACATTCACAAGAGACAGACATCTATGCTCCCGGCGGGATTCGAACCCACAATCCCAGTAAGCGAGCGGCCGCAGACCCACGCCTTAGACCGCACGGCCACTGGGATCAGCTTTCTGAAGCTTAACCGATGTAATTATTATCCACCATGTTAATTCATTAGAGCATGGCAGCCATGTTGCACTGTGCACAGAGGCTAATACAAGTTGACAGCATAAGTACAAAATCAAGAATGTCTAAGATATGGAATAACTCGTACTTGTTACAGTTCTAGAGGCCATGGTGTCGCCAAAGAACTTGCTACTCTGAACTGCCCACGACATTGCAGCTTGCAATTCAAAACAAAAGAGGCTTGATAATACGAACACATAAATATCCGCTTCTCCAAAGGAAGATATTCAGGCTGAAACTGAATTTAGAATATCTGTTGGGAAACTTATAAGAACTCGTGCACTGTTAACTCTATATTATATACATACCGTGCATTTCAGTAATTAAGTAATTATTTCATTCCAACAAATGCACTACACTGTTTTAGTGTTTTCTTGTCCCTAGATATGTTTCGACACTTCCTGTGCCATCATCAGGGGTGTCGTCGATATTTCACAATCCTCAATGCATCCAATTTACTTTCACAACATATAATTTCTGTAAGTCACTGTCACTGAATATCACGTATCTTTTTATTCGTAGTGGTTAGTTTATCTTCTGTGATGTTATTAAAAATAAATCATTAAGATTTTGATTTGAAGACAGTCGTAGTATAAAGCACTAAAAGTTATTAAAATTGTGTTCGACAGCTGGCTGTGTTATTTGTTGTGTGATCGTATTTGATCGTGTGCTTGTGCTGTGTTGTTGGCCGTACTGTGGTGTTTTGTGTACTGTGTATTGTGTATTGTGTACTGTGTACTGTGTACTGTGTACTGTGTGCTGTGTACTGCGTACTGTGTCTTGTGTACTGTGTGCTGTGTACTGCGTACTGTGTCTTGTGTACTGTGTCTTGTGTACTGTGTACTGTGTATTGTGTATTGTGTACTGTGTACTGTGTACTGTGTACTGTGTGCTGTGTACTGCGTACTGTGTCTTGTGTACTGTGTGCTGTGTACTGCGTACTGTGTCTTGTGTACTGTGTCTTGTGTACTGTGTCTTGTGTACTGTGTACTGTGTACTGCGTACTGTGTCTTGTGTACTGTGTACTGTGTATTGTGTATTGTGTACTGTGTGCTGTGTCTTGTGTACTGTGTACTGTGTATTGTGTATTGTGTACTGTGTGCTGTGTACTGCGTACTGTGTGCTGTGTACTGCGTACTATGTCTTGTGTACTGTGTATTGTGTACTGTGTGCTGTGTACTGCGTACTGTGCCTTGTGTACTGTGTACTGTGTACTGCGTAATGTGTCTTGTGTACTGTGTCTTGTTACTGTGTGCTGTGTACTGCGTACTGTGTCTTGTGTACTGTGTCTTGTGTACTGTGTGCTGTGTACTGCGTACTGTGTCTTGTGTACTGTGTGCTGTGTACTGCGTAATGTGTCTTGTGTACTGTGTATTGTGTACTGTGTGCTGTGTACTGCGTACTGTGCCTTGTGTACTGTGTACTGTGTATTGTGTATTGTGTACTGTGTGCTGTGTACTGCGTACTGTGTCTTGTGTACTGTGTATTGTGTACTGTGTGCTGTGTACTGCGTACTGTGCCTTGTGTACTGTGTACTGTGTACTGCGTAATGTGTCTTGTGTACTGTGTCTTGTGTACTGTGTGCTGTGTACTGCGTACTGTGTCTTGTGTACTGTGTATTGTGTACTGTGTGCTGTGTACTGCGTAATGTGTCTTGTGTACTGTGTCTTGTGTACTGTGTGCTGTGTACTGCGTACTGTGTCTTGTGTACTGTGTATAGTGTACTGTGTGCTGTGTACTGCGTAATGTGTCTTGTGTACTGTGTCTTGTGTACTGTGTCTTGTGTACTGTGTACTGTGTACTGCGTAATGTGTCTTGTGTACTGTGTCTTGTGTACTGTGTGCTGTGTACTGCGTAATGTGTCTTGTGTACTGTGTATTGTGTACTGTGTGCTGTGTACTGCGTACTGTGTCTTGTGTACTGTGTGCTGTGTACTGCGTAATGTGTCTTGTGTACTGTGTATTGTGTACTGTGTGCTGTGTACTGCGTACTGTGCCTTGTGTACTGTGTACTGTGTATTGTGTATTGTGTACTGTGTGCTGTGTACTGCGTACTGTGTCTTGTGTACTGTGTATTGTGTACTGTGTACTGTGTATTGTGTATTGTGTACTGTGTGCTGTGTATTGTGTATTGTGTACTGTGTACTGTGTATTGTGTATTGTGTGCTGTGTACTGCGTACTGTGTCTTGTGTACTGTGTGCTGTGTACTGCGTAATGTGTCTTGTGTACTGTGTATTGTGTACTGTGTGCTGTGTACTGCGTACTGTGCCTTGTGTACTGTGTACTGTGTATTGTGTATTGTGTACTGTGTGCTGTGTACTGCGTACTGTGTCTTGTGTACTGTGTATTGTGTACTGTGTACTGTGTATTGTGTATTGTGTACTGTGTGCTGTGTATTGTGTATTGTGTACTGTGTACTGTGTATTGTGTATTGTGTACTGTGTACTGTGTATTGTGTATTGTGTACTGTGTACTGTGTATTGTGTATTGTGTATTGCGTTCTGTGTACTGTGTACTGTGTGCTGTGTACTGCGTACTGTGTCTTGTGTACTCTGTGCTGTGTACTGCGTACTGTGTCTTGTGTACTGTGTATTGTGTACTGTGTGCTGTGTACTGCGTACTGTGTCGTGTGTACTGTGTACTGTGTATTGTGTATTGTGTACTGTGTGCTGTGTACTGCGTACTGTGTCTTGTGTACTGTGTATTGTGTACTGTGTACTGTGTATTGTGTATTGTGTACTGTGTGCTGTGTATTGTGTATTGTGTACTGTGTGCTGTGTCTTGCGTACTGTGTCTTGTGTACTGTGTATTGTGTACTGTGTACTGTGTATTGTGTATTGTGTACTGTGTGCTGTGTATTGTGTATTGTGTACTGTGTGCTGTGTATTGCGTACTGCGTCTTGCGTACTGTGTCTTGTGTACTGTGTACTGTGTATTGTGTATTGTGTACTGCGGGCTGCGTACTGTGTACTGTGTATTGCGTACTGTGTCTTGTGTACTGTGTACTGTGTATTGTGTATTGTGTACTGCGGGCTGCGTACTGCGTACTGTGTACTGTGTACTGTGTATTGCGTACTGTGTCTTGTGTACTGTGTACTGTGTATTGTGCACTGCATTATATTATGTTAATATTCACTAATATAAAGTAAGCTAAAACCTCCACTATCGCGACACTAGCACGAACAACGTTGGACACGCACATCACATTGCATACAGAGAGTCAGTACGTCTTTGCAAAAGAGGGGAAAGTCTTGAGAAGGGGGTCTTGCTACTGCACTACCACGGTGCGTCTGTTGTCAAATCGGCCATAGCAGAGGAACGAGACGTACAGGTTGATCGCAAACTCGCGTAACTCAAATTTTAAAGAAATTTAAAAATTAAAAAATATATCTCATATTTTACATTTTTATTCTATAAATAAAACTACACTTACAGTTTTACAGTAAGCGCTGGAAAGGTCCACTGTGCTCAGCAATGCAAGCATCCACTGTCTTCCCAATTTTACCAGCAACTTTATGTAGAGTTTCTTTCGTAACATTCAAGATACATTCTTTGATGTTCTGTTTTAACTCATCAAGTGAATGTGGGTTGTTTTTGTACACACCTCCTTTCAAATATTCCCCACGAAAAATAGGACTGAGATTGAAGATAGTGTTTAACAAAAACACGCTGCGCTTTTGAAAAAGGCATGTCGGTAGGCACACGGTTTTAAAGCCACTGCTGAGTTGGCGTCAGGTGACGTGACCTGTGCTTGTCCTTCACAGATTCTGCACAGTCATACCAACATACTCATGCATCATACTAATTCCTAGCTAGTACTAAATATCAAACTTCGTATTGCGTTACATTTCGATCACTCTGTACAAGGACCCAATTTTGCATGGATTTGTTCCATTTCTTTCGTACAAAGAATCAGAGCGATGATTTTATATTTCAGACACATCCTGTTTCGTGTGAGAAAGTGGAAGAAATAAACATTATATTAGGCACTACAGAGAGCCTTCAAATAAAATTAGCTGAGTAGCATACTGTAATGACAAAATGTGGGAGTTTGACGCTGATTCTAAGCGAGCAGACTGCATAATAAATGAATTCAATGAACGCAGAACTTTTAACCCTTTAAAGCCCGGCGGTTACTTTATGTATCACCATGCTTAACATTCACAAATTCCAAGTTCTGCGCACACAGTGTATTTATGTGTTTTGTGTGGATCTCAGAACAAACAGCGATTATTTCACTGTACAACATTAACTGACTGGTTTGTGTAACTGAGACGGAGTGTGTTTACTGCGAGGTACGGACTGTATTTATGTGTTTTGTGTGGATCTCAGAACAAACAGCGATTATTTCACTGTACAACATTAACTGACTGGTTTGTGTAACTGAGACGGAGTGTGTTTACTGCGCGGTACGGACTGTATTTATGTGTTTTGTGTGGATCTCAGAACAAACAGCGATTATTTCACTGTACAACATTAACTGACTGGTTTGTGTAACTGAGACGGAGTGTGTTTACTGCGAGGTACGGACTGTATTTATGTGTTTTTGTGTGGATCTCAGAACAAACAGCGATTATTTCACTGTACAACATTAACTGACTGGTTTGTGTAACTGAGACGGAGTGTGTTTACTGCGAGGTACGGACTGTATTTATGTGTTTTGTGTGGATCTCAGAACAAACAGCGATTATTTCACTGTACAACATTAACTGACTGGTTTGTGTAACTGAGACGGAGTGTGTTTACTGCGAGGTACGGACTGTATTTATGTGTTTTGTGTGGATCTCAGAACAAACAGCGATTATTTCACTGTACAACATTAACTGACTGGTTTGTGTAACTGAGACGGAGTGTGTTTACTGCGAGGTACGGACTGTATTTATGTGTTTTGTGTGGATCTGAGAACAAACAGCGATTATTTCACTGTAGAGCATTAACTGACTGGTTTGTATAACTGAGACGGAGTGTGTTTACTGCGCAGTACGGACTGTATTTATGTGTTTTGTGTGGATCTCAGAACAAACAGCGATTATTTCACTGTACAGCATTAACTGACTGGTTTGTATAACTGAGACGGAGTGTGTTTACTGCGCAGTACGGACTGTATTTATGTGTTTTGTGTGGATCTCGGAACAAACAGCGATTATTTCACTGTACAGCATTAACTGACTGGTTTGTATAACTGAGACGGAGTGTGTTTACTGCGCCGTACGGACTGTATTTATGTGCTTTGTGTGGATCTCAGAACAAACAGCGATTATTTCACTGTACAGCATTAACTGACTGGTTTGTATAACTGAGACGGAGTGTGTTTACTGCGCAGTACGGACTGTATTTATGTGTTTTGTGTGGATCTCAGAACAAACAGCGATTATTTCACTGTACAACATTAAGTGACTGGTTTGTATAACTGAGACGGAGTGTGTTTACTGCGCAGTACGGACTGTATTTATGTGTTTTGTGTGGATCTCAGAACAAACAGCGATTATTTCACTGTACAACATTAACTGACTGGTTTGTATAACTGAGACGGAGTGTGTTTACTGTGCGGTACGGACTGTATTTATGTGTTTTGTGTGGATCTCAAAACAAACAGCGATTATTTCACTGTACAGCATTAACTCACTGGTTTGTATAACTGAGACGGAGTGTGTTTACTGTGCGGTACGGACTGTATTTATGTGTTTTGTGTGGATCTCAAAACAAACAGCGATTATTTCACTGTACAGCATTAACTCACTGGTTTGTATAACTGAGACGGAGTGTGTTTACTGTGCGGTACGGACTGTATTTATGTGTTTTGTGTGGATCTCAAAACAAACAGCGATTATTTCACTGTACAGCATTAACTCACTGGTTTGTATAACTGAGACGGAGTGTGTTTACTGTGCGGTACGGACTGTATTTATGTGTTTTGTGTGGATCTCAAAACAAACAGCGATTATTTCACTGTACAGCATTAACTCACTGGTTTGTATAACTGAGACGGAGTGTGTTTGCTGTGCGGTACGGACTGTATTTATGTGTTTTGTGTGGATTTCAAAACAAACAGCGATTATTTCACTGTACAGCATTAACTCACTGGTTTGTATAACTGAGACGGAGTGTGTTTACTGTGCGGTACGGACTGTATTTATGTGTTTTGTGTGGATCTCAAAACAAACAGCGATTATTTCACTGTACAGCATTAACTCACTGGTTTGTATAACTGAGACGGAGTGTGTTTACTGTGCGGTACGGACTGTATTTATGTGTTTTGTGTGGATCTCAGAACAAACAGCGATTATTTCACTGTACAGCATTAACTGACTGGTTTGTATAACTGAGACGGAGTGTGTTTACTGCGCAGTACGGACTGTATTTATGTGTTTTGTGTGGATCTCAGAACAAACAGCGATTATTTCACTGTACAGCATTAACTGACTGGTTTGTATAACTGAGACGGAGTGTGTTTACTGTGCGGTACGGACTGTATTTATGTGTTTTGTGTGGATCTCAAAACAAACAGCGATTATTTCACTGTACAGCATTAACTCACTGGTTTGTATAACTGAGACGGAGTGTGTTTACTGCGCGGTACAAACTGGATCTTCATTGAGGTTTAACATTCAAAAATTTTACGTTCTGCCCACACAGTGTATTTATGTGTTTTGTGTGGTTCTCAGAACAAACAGCGATTATTTCTCTATACATAATTAAATGATTGGTTTTTGTAACCGAGACGGAGTGTTTACTGCGCGGTACGGACTGGGTCCTTTAAAGAAGATTACGTTTCGTCCTGAAATGGTTAAAGAAGGCGACAGGGAATCGAAGTTGGTTAATTATGAATGTATATGCTTGAAATCAGCTGAAGTTGACAGAAATGCAAGTATCCCATCATAGTATGCAACCTCGTACACAGACCGCCTTCATTTAAACTTCATTAAAATCGTCAGTATAGATCTATACATGTAAATCCCTTTAGTAATGGCTGTGATAGAATGTTCGATGTAGAAACAATGACATGAAAATGTTTCTCTCTCACCCCTTGCACCCGACAAAAGAAATGAGAGTGAATACATACATACATACATATATACATACATACATACATAACATATATACATACATACATATATACATACATACATACACGCAATGTTCAATGTTGTTACTGTTACAATATTTCGTTAAATCCAGCGCATAGCCTAAAGCGATGCGACGCGGGGGGTTGCTTTTGTTTTCACTTCAATTTACGAGTCACGTTTTTGGTTTTTCTGCTCCTGTCTTGCTTCGGTGTTCAGGTCCCCAAACATACGCTACAGCAGTCAAGCCTTCCACCAATGCCCCCTTCTCCATTTACTTCCAAGACCATCTGCTCTCCAATTGCATCAGTTACATAAAAATTTTTCTCCGGAATGCGATTTCCCTAACTAAACAAACCTTGAGTAGGAAAAGTCGTGACTATTCCTTACTTTATTCGTTTGCAAAGGCTTTAAATTTTTATTCCTTTCATAAATATCTGATTAATATTTAAAATGCCGATCCCAGTGGGCTTGCGGTCTAAGGCGTGGGTCTATGGCCGCTCGCTTACTGGGATTGAGGGTTCGAATCCCGCCGGGGACATGGATGTTTGTGTTGTGTTTGTTGTAAGGACGGTAGCATGGAACGTAAAGTGACATGAAGGACGAAAGGATTTAAACAGTACAAAAATGGATCAAAGGGGAAAAACCCCGGACAGGCAAAAAAAAAGTATCCCACCGGGGGCATGGATGTTTGTGTTGTGAGTGTTGTGTGTTGTCAGGTAGAGGTCTCTGCGACGGGCTGATCACTCGTCCAGAGGAGTCCTACCGACTGTGGTGTGTCTGAGTGTGATCGTGAAGCCTCGAAAAATAAGGCAGCCTAGGCCCCCAAGGGGCTGTCGAGCCATTAAAAAAAATATTTAAAATAGTTCATAGCCGATATAATAGTTTGTGCTTAGTTTTATTCATTCATTCTTCGTAGCACTTATTCGTTACAAGTTTAAGTGCTTAATAACTGTACAAGTACAGGGTTATTCAAAATAATTGTCGGGGTTTTAACAACTTGTCATACACAATACACTTGAGATAGGTGTATATAGTTGCACCGATGGATCAAGAAATTCTCAAAGTTTGTTTTTATGATGTGCGGTGTGCAGTAGTTATGCATTTCTCCGCTTGGAGCGCAGTTTACTAAGATGGCGGCGAACGGCAGTGAGAAGGCGTTTTGTGTGCTTACATTTCATGAATGTTCTCCAGATGCAACCCCATGTGATTTCTTTGTATGGGGTTACGTCAAGGATCAGGTTTATGTTCCTCCTCTTCCCGCAAGTATCCCGGAACTGAAGGTACGAATTAGAACCGCCATTGAAACCATCACCGCTGACATGCTAGAAAAAGTTTGGAACGAACTCGATTATCGTGTTGATGTTTGTAGAATCACAAAGGGTGCACATATAGAGCACCTGTAAGGTACGTCACAAAAACTTGGAGTGTTGTTCTATTAAATACAAAAATACATATACTGCTATCTCAAGTGTATTGTGTATGACAAGTTGTTAAAACCCCGACAATCATTTTGAATAACCCTGTATTTTCTGAATGAAAAACAGAACTTTCAAGGACGTCAGGGCTGATGTGAGCGTAAATCCGTAAACCCCCCATCTTTCCGGGAAAATATTCCACTTTTAGATTTCGTGAAGAAATCACATTAAACAGCGACGATTTCTTTCGAGTAGAATTGGTAAGGGAGTTTATGCTTTATTAGATGTAAGACAAGGTAAGAACTCAACTCGTCAGTATTCAAAGAGAGTGCCCTTTCAAATTTCAAGGCGGCTGTACATATTCCTGGAAAGTATTCCATTCTTGTTTAAACCCCGACAATCATTTTGAATAACCCTGTACATTTGTACTGGTGTACAACATAAAGGCATATGGGGAAGTAAAGACACAGTATAACCTCGTTAATCCGGATTAATTGGCGGGTGAAATGAACCGGATTAGCGAAGCAAAAGATAGCCATAATAGACAAAGATCTTAGAAAGCCTATAAATGTAAAATCTAATGATATAGGTCGTGCTGCTCTTGTAATGAAATATGTGTCTATTAATTTACAAAATATAAAAATAAATAAAATTTATCACTGTAGAGCCTTTAGCAGAAGCCTTAACAACATCTGTAGCAATTTCTTCCTCTGTCAGATGCGCAAATGGAGTGTTATAGGCAATAGCGTTAACAGAGTTAACAACGATACTGCACAACAAACAAGACTTGGCAGAATATAGTATATGTTCCGTCGCTCTTTACACCTGCTCTACATCTGTTTCATAAATCCCATGTGCCTTTTAAAGTATATACTCAACTGTGAACAGAATTTTTAATATTTGTCAATAAGGATTATCCGACATCAGGATTAACAGTGACCGGATTAGCGAGGGTTTACTGTACATATATATATATAAAAACCACTTCTTAACATCTACATTAGGTAGTAGTTTCACGCCCCAGCCGCTTTATTCATGGGGGAAAGAACCTGCTGTGAGCATTAATAGGACGGTGGGTGGGTCCCAGACCGGTCTGGACGTTTCGGAAAAGTGAAAAAAACCCTTCCCTCTATTGGAAATCAAAGGCACGTTTCCTAGAACATACATCCCGTAGCAAATAATAGCGTTATTTAGTGTCAGCATTACAGTTATTATCACCATTTACCACTATTGTTATTATCACCATTTACCACTATTACTCCGCGCTAAAAGGCGGTCAACAAGCTCTCGCTTTATGAAGCCCGTGTGACAATCACCATTATCCGGAAAAGCCCATAACCTTCCGGTTCAAAACCATTCACGTCGTTAAACAGCTCTTATCTAAGGTCTATTTCAGTACGTGCTTCCCATCTACGCGTGGAACGTCGGTTTGTTTCTTACTTTTATTCGTTATTGCCCAATTGACATTTCTTTCGCGCCTTTATGGATTATTATTATTATTATTATTATTATTATTATTTACTGCAATTGGGTTTTCACCCGGTGGCAGTAGTCCTTACACTAGTACACGCAGTACAAATGTTTTCACCCGGTGGCAGTAGTCCTTACACTAGTACACACAATACAAATGTTTTCACCCGGTGGCAGTAATCCTTACACTAGTACACACAATACAAATGTTTTCACCCGGTGGCAGTAGTCCTTACACTAGTACACACAATACAAATGTTTTCACCCGGTGGCAGTAATCCTTACACTAGTACACACAATACAAATGTTTTCACCCCGGTGGCAGTAATCCTTACACTAGTACACACAATACAAATGTTTTCACCCGGTGGCAGTAATCCTTACACTAGTACACACAATACAAATGTTTTCACCCGGTGGCAGTAATCCTTACACTATACACACAATACAAATGTTTTCACCGGTGGCAGTAATCCTTACATAGTACACACAATACAAATGTTTTCACCCGGTGGCAGTAATCCTTACACTAGTACACACAATACAAATGTTTTCACCCGGTGGCAGTATCCTTACACTAGTACACACAATACAAATGTTTTCACCCGGTGGCAGTATCCTTACACTAGTACACACAATACAAATGTTTTCACCCGGTGGCAGTAATCCTTACACTAGTACACACAATACAAATGTTTTCACCCGGTGGCAGTAGTCCTTACACTAGTACACACAATACAAATGTTTTCACCCGGTGGCAGTAAATCCTTACACTAGTACACACAATACAAATGTTTTCACCCGGTGGCAGTAGTCCTTACACTAGTACACACAATACAAATGTTTTCACCCGGTGGCAGTAGTCCTTACACTAGTACACACAATACAAATGTTTTCACCCGGTGGCAGTAGTCCTTACACTAGTACACACAATACAAATGTTTTCACCCGGTGGCAGTAGTCCTTACACTAGTACACACAATACAAATGTTTTCACCCGGTGGCAGTAGTCCTTACACTAGTACACACAATACAAATGTTTTCACCCGGTGGCAGTAATCCTTACACTAGTACACACAATACAAATGTTTTCACCCGGTGGCAGTAGTCCTTACACTAGTACACACAATACAAATGTTTTCACCCGGTGGCAGTAGTCCTTACACTAGTACACACAATACAAATGTTTTCACCCGGTGGCAGTAGTCCTTACACTAGTACACACAATACAAATGTTTTCACCCGGTGGCAGTAGTCCTTACACTAGTACACACAATACAAATGTTTTCACCCGGTGGCAGTAGTCCTTACACTAGTACACACAATACAAATGTTTTCACCCGGTGGCAGTAATCCTTACACTAGTACACACAATACAAATGTTTTCACCCGGTGGCAGTAGTCCTTACACTAGTACACACAATACAAATGTTTTCACCCGGTGGCAGTAGTCCTTACACTAGTACACACAATACAATGTTTCACCCGGTGGCAGTAGTCCTTACACTAGTACACACAATACAATGTTTTCCCGTGGCAGTAGTCCTTACACTAGTACACACAATACAAGTGGACATATAATATACATAAAAGTAACAATACAAAACAAACTATACACAATTACAAAACAAAATACATACAGTAAATACAAGTACACACATTACAACAACATCCACACCTTAACAAAAACATCCACTCCTTAACAAAAACATCCACTCCTTAACAAAAACATCCACACCTTATAAAAACACCAACACAATACAAAAAAATACAAGCACATTACAAAAACACCTACACATTCAATAATACAAAAACAACAAAACACACATACTGCAAAAAAAACACGCAAATAAAAACAAAGATGATATCATGTTGGTAATAATGACGACGAAGGTGATAATAATAAAGCGAATGATGACAATAATAATATTAATAATAATAATTTTTCATTTTCGTTTATTTACGCGACTTTAACAGCACAATAGCCAATTATAAAACTAGCACAAAATATAGAAAACAAAAGTTAAGCAAACAAACACATACAACAAAACAAGAAAAAGACATTTACGTCTATCACCGAGTCATCACCTAAATTAAATATTTAAAAAGTACTGCTCAAATAATCATTTACATAAAATAGTGACATGAAAGGTAAAATATATTGAAATTAAATATAAATGACTTAACAAAACATAAACCTTAACACACGAGGCATCAGTGAACGGGCTACAAGCACAAAAGATCTTTAAGAGTTCTGATTTGTTCATTAAAGCATATACGTAATCGTTTACCAAATAATAATTCAATCCAGTTCAATTCAATAGTTATTTATTAACATTTAGGCTTAACAGCACAAGTATCAATTATAAAGCGAAAACAAAAAGAGTATAATAAACAAACACGAAACACTAACACAAACAAAACAAAAAACAAGAAACCTATAACACCATAAAAGCAATATACACGAAGCACTGGGACAAAATCCCTGAAATCTGAAAAACAAGGATAAGTTGATTAAAAATGCCACGGATTAGCGCATACTCTGTTTTAATGAAGTAATGGGTTTCCTAAAGATATCGATGTCTGTGCACGCACAGTTAGCAGGAACACATCTGGCAGACGGAGAGTTTTTACGAGTAGCAGAGAAAAAGGGAAGAGTTTCTGAAATTAAGAGGAAGAACTCGAATAGCAGTAGTATCCAAAAGACAGGGCAACATTTTAAACCCGAATAAACAGAAATAATTATAATTCAATTCAATTTAATAGGTATTTATTAACGAGCAGGCTTAATAGCACAAGTGCCGATTATAAAGCCAGCACAAAGACACAAATAAAACACAAAAACAGTACAAATATGCAGAATCAAAACACTAAACAGACAAAACAAAAACAATATTGCAGAAAAAAGCAATACAAGAAAAAAGTATTGGGGCACAAACCCTATAACCTTAAACCCATAGATAATTTGATTTAAAATAATAATAATACGGAACTTGTAATCATGGTAATGAATTTTTGACTTCCATTAAAGACGAAAAATATTTTTAGTAGGTCAGCGGCTTTCTGCTGTTCCGTTAAGTTAATATTTCAATTCATTTCAATTCAATGCTTGTTTACTTATACAGTGGCTTAATCGCCCAAGGCCAAATATAAAACCAGCACAAACGGAGGAATAAATAACAGCAGAAAACAGAAAAGAAGGAGAGAAAAACACAATACGATATAAATTCAGTGCCGATTCAACACGTTCATTAAAATCTATCTAGTTACATTACAACAACAACAACAATAATAACAGAAAAACAAATTGAGTGTTTTCTTTGATAAAACATCTTTCACGCCATACAAAATACATATTTAACTCACTGAAAAATTATCCAGGCATTGACATTTTGACATAAAGCACACACATGTCCTTCTCCCATTTCTCCCAGTTTCCTACAACTCAGGCGTTTCCCATCTAGCGTTTCTACTAACCGAAGCCTCCTTAATGTAAACCAAGCCATACTTTTTCATTTCTTTTTCCCCCCAATTCAGAGTCATTCTGATGCATAGTCCCTCGTTTTATTGTCCTACCAACTCATTTTCTAAAGTAATTTATATGTCTGTGCCCAACACCATCTGCTGTTCACAGCCGAGCTGTGTCTCCGTATTTCACAAGAGTTGTATGAGGTTCACGCTTGTGCTGCCAGGACGAAGGCTCATTTGCGTGTGTACGAAAATTCGACGATCGAAGCTGAGAGTAAACAAAAGATGTTATGTGTTTTTTTTTAGCAAAAAAGGCAGGACGGGATTTTAGTTAGAGAAAGTAGTGTAAGACAACAGTCAAAAACAGCAGTAAACAGTAAGAAATAAACAAGACAGGCAATGTACGAATAACGTAATATTGAGGCGCGTTCGCCTAACCAATGTTACCTTTTTTTTTATTTTTCCAAAAACAAACCCTATTTTACATGTGTATATTAGGGTTAAAGTTACCTTTCAAAAGCAGTAAGTATTACATATTCTGAGTGTGTGTCTCTAGCCTTAGTTATCCAGTATGCAAAGCGCATGCGCCATATTATATTGTCATCTGTGTTCTGTCTGGCTCTACCACACTTTTCTACATTATCTCATAAACGGCACGATTTTTGGAAAAAAAGTTTTTTTCAACATAAAATGTTTGTTTTGATTTTATCCACAACTTTGTCTGAAAATGTCTCATTCTGAGAAGAATTCGGTGAGATATTGTCATAAATGTACGTATGTCTTTATGTAAAGTATCCGTGATTATTCTCAGATTTTAATGAAACTTGAATTTTATCGATAAATGTTCAAAAAATAATAAAATATCAAATTTCATGACAATTCTTTCAGTGGAAGCCGAGTTGTTCCACGCGGACGGACAGACAGGCAGAGAGACATGACGAAGCCAATAGTAACTTTTCGAAGTTTTGCGAACGCGCCTAAGAAATCACACACTGGCTGGAATACAAAGATAGAAGACACTATAAATATCACGACGGCCGTGCCATGGCTCAGGCGGTTAGTCGCCGGTCTCTCACCACGGAGGCCCGGGTTCGATCCCAGGTCAAGTCCATGTGAGATTTGTGGTGGACAAAGTGGCACTGGGACAGGTTTTTCTCCGAGTTGTCGGTTTTCCCCTGTCAATTTCATTCCACTGCTGCTCCATTACTTGTAAAACTTGGTAAAAAAAACTGCTCATCTTCATCACAGGGGTTGCACAAAAAGCCTTAAGGCTGTGGTGCGTCCGTAGCATCTGCTGCGGGGCCCCCTCACCACGCCAAAAAAAAAAAAAAAATCATGACAGAAGCTCTTGTTAAGGCAGCGATATGGTAATGACTGCTTAAACCACTGCAGTGCAATCCGGGACCCTTTCTTAAAGATTGACTGATCACGAATTATTTCAAATTATCAAGGTCAACGGCGAAAGAACGTGGAACGTGTCAAAATACTTTTAAATACTTCTATACCCATATTCAGACCTAAGAAATTTGTCGTAATTTAATAAGTATTTAAAAACATCTTGTACTTTTGTGCAAAATTTTAGACTGATATTAAAACAGCCAAATTATTTAAAATATAATCCCCTAGGCCGTGCCATGGCTCAGGCGTTTATTCGCCGGCCTCTCACCTCAGAGGCTGGAGTTCGATGGCGGGGTCGGTCCATGTGGGATTTATGGTGGAAAAAGTGGCACTGGGACAGGATTTTTCTCCGAGTACTTCGGTTTTCCCATGCAAATTTAATTCCATCGGTGCTCCATTACAATGGTAAAGCAGAAAAAACCTCATCTTCATCACAGGGTTGCACATTAAGCCTCAAGGCTGCGGTGCGTCCGTAGCATCTGCTGCGGGGCCCTTCAATAAAAAAAAATGTCTTCGGTGTTTCAAGCTACGTCTGAACCGTAATTGTACGTAAAACGTCACGCCGACAAGTTGAATGTTGGCGATCTTTTTTTCGGCCTCTGTGAACCCTCCTCTGCCTCCTTCTTCCGTTTTCGGTAGTTTTCTTGCTTTTGTGCGTTAGTTAGTCTCGGCATCGTGAACCTGTATCAAGCAGCGCCGAGGTGACCCACCTGTGTGTACCGAAATGTAAGACGTTAGATGGTGAGAGTGTGAAAATCGTAGGTGATTTTGACATGGCCGCCATTTTGGCAGATTTCAAGATTTTTCGATGATTCTTATTTTAGCGTGTAGGCATATTCCTTACCTTTCAAACTACGTATCGTTCACTGCTGTAGTCGAAGTAGGCGCGGAGCGCTGTGAAGAAACGTAGGTAACGCGAAAGTCTGACACCGCGAGCGCCGAGGTGACCCACCTTTGTGTACCGAAATGTAAGACGTTTTACGTAAAAAAATATATATATATAATCCCTATAAATATATCTTTCAGATACGAAAGTTAAGTTTTAAAGAAAACTTGTGGATATACAGTGCGATGTCTGCGAAGAGGTTCCCGCGGAATATTAAGCTACAAGTCTTGGACCTTTCCACAGCGGAAAGCTCTCAGACGACAGCAGTTTATATAAACCACAACTGCATCGACTTCGCTGTGGTTTGTCACAGACGTCATCACTACACAGCAAAATAAGTTAAGTAATTTAATATTATATTCACCGTGCATCTTGTATAAATTAAATTGAAATTAAAACCAACTTGATGCACCTTCACTATTAAAATTTTTAATAGTAGATTAATTAACTCTTAATTAACCCGACATGTTTTGGTAAGGTACCTTACCATCTTCAGGGGTTTTACTACATTTAGTTGCGTAGACCATATGTTAAACATGGGATCATGTCTTGTGTGTGTTTTATATATGGTCTACTCAACTAAATGTAGTAAAACCCCTGAAGATGGTAAGTTACCTTACCGAAACATGTCGGGTTAATTAAGAGTTAATTAATCTACTATTAAAATTTCTAATAGTAAAGGTGCATCAAGTTGGTTTTAATTTCAATTTTATGTTCAGTAAATTTGACGTTTCCCACCCCGCTGTGTTTATAGACTTAAACAAACAACACCAAACGTTCCGTCCGACAAAACACGTATTTGATAATCATTTATACACAACATGTTTAAATAATTCAATCGTCATCAGGTGTAAAATAAAAAAAAAACCCAAAATTCAAAGTAAAAGTGAGTAAATTTTTGTTATGAAATCTCACTAAATTTTTATGCACTTTATCTAGGATTTTGGGTTTTTGTATTGTATTTTGATCTAATGATTGAAACATGTATTACAGGGCATACACAAAAGAATGGTGCGGTTTCAAAAGTGAATAAAAAATTTATTTCTCACCTTACACGGGCACAACGTACACCATCAGCGGCGGCAACTGTCCAAGTTTCTCATTTGGTAATTACAATCCTTCAATGTGTGCACCCTGGGTCACACGACACACATCCACACGGTAATCAAACTCATCCCAGACCCGGTGTAGCATGTCCGCTGTAATGGCCTGCAGTGCATGCGTTATCCGATCACGAATTTCATGGATGGACATGGGCAATGGTGGTACATAAACGCTGTCTTTAACGAACCCCCAAAGAAAGAAATCGCAGGTTGTAAGATCTGGCGAACGGGGTGGCCAAGGGAGAAGGTTCTTGTCTCCATTTGCAGCAGCACGTCCGATCCAGCGCTGTGGAGTTTGATTACCGTGTGGATGTGTGTCGTGTGACCCAGGGTGCATACATTGAAGGATTGTAACTACCAAATGAGAAACTTGGACAGTTACCGCCGCTGACGGTGTATGTTGTGCCCGTGTAATGTTAGACATAAATTTTTTATTCACTTTTGAAATCGCACCATTCTTTTGTGTATGCCCTGTATATAAATAATTATCGAACACAGGTTATGTCTGACGGAACGCTTCCTGTTGTTTATTTGAAAATAAGTAGAGATTTCTCAAGTACCAATATTGTTACACTGTATTCGTGAATACAAATGAGACTGTACATTCTTCAAAGCATAGCAGTGTAACCTCAAACCAACACTAAGATTACTGCTACTGCTGCTTGCTTAGCAGCAGATCCTTGCAAAACACAGACGCCTTACATGCCTCCGTAATTACTTTGCGGTTTCTCTCATATTTTACTAACATTGCCACGCTACTACTATTGCTCAATACAAAAGGCATGGTGAGGAGGGGGGGAGTACAGGTATAGCACCACTCATTCTGAAGCTCGGTATTAGATAGAGGTAACTACACTACTACTATTACCATCGTTATTAGCTTTCTCCTCCTTTCCAGTTTCTTGTTTGTTACATATTTCTATTCTCCCATAAGCTCCAATGAGGCATCTATCACAATAAATTCACTTCCCTATTTTTATACAGTTTATTAGGTGCTTATGAGCGAATTCCACAATCGTCCTCAATCATTTATTGCATATAAATTGTATTTTTCATATCCGAAAATTTTTATGATATTTTTTCAGCGTCTTCCTCCCGCAAAAGTTGAAGGCATTTTCTGTTTGCAAATCCTCTCATAATCCTTCTAAATTTCAAAATTCCTACTTTCAGACATATTATTTCGATTCTGTCTCATTTATTCTCACAGCCAACAGTGTTATTCCGTTTATCCTAAACACTTTTCAGTTCAAATTAAAATACCAGAGAAAATTTCCACATACATCTGCAAATAAAATATTTGTTTCTATATAATTACACCTTTCTTTACTAGTTTTATGTGTGATATGTATTGTATTATCTAGCTGACTCGGTACAGTATAGGTCTATCGGCATTGTAATTTATACCCCTATACTTTCTCCCTTAGAGTTTTCACACAATTCTCCAAATTTAAATCATTTTTTAGACTTTATATAATCCATAATTCGTGCATTAACAGAATATATGTAATAGCAGAACCAAAATACAAAAAAAAATACACTGAAAATTATTTTATATACACAAAGACCTTGTACATGTTTCGACAAACCATGTCGCCATCTTCAGGGAGATAACATACAAAGGATGGATATATTAAAGATTATAAAATGTAATTGCAGAAGCATCAGAACCAATCCAAAAATATAAAAATAAAAACGAATAAATAAGATATATAAAAATAAATAAAACAGAATATATAATAACAATAACATTTTTTAAACATCCGTGAACATTCCTTACCATAGCATGAGTATTCATATGCAACTATCATAAACAAAATTATACATTTCCTCTTCTGTCTCACTGAGTGTAACTGAGCAACATTATTTGCGCAAGTCTAGGCACATTTAATGATTTATTACAAAAAAAATACTTTTCTCGAGTTTTGTGAATTTATTTACGTATTCCACCTAAATTCCACATCTCTTCTCCGTACACCATTATAGAATCGGATAATAACAGACATACATATCCCAAAATTTGCACCTTCTTACCAGGTTTTCTAGCTCTGGTTTATCTGCAGCTGATGTGTCATTACATGCTGCTGTTGTTTATTCTTTTCTCCTCCGTTTCGTTATTCATTCATTCATCCATTCCTTCTGTAGTCTGTCTTACGACAGGTCCGTAGCCTCTTCCAAAGCGAGTTCTCCACACAGTGCGATCTAGTGCTTCCTCTTTCAATTTACAGTATCCTCTATTTTCCTTAAGGTCATCCAGTAGCTGCTTACGTCTTCTTCCTCGTCTTCCCGTCAGTTCTATCCTTCCCTCTAACTTTCCTTCAATCACATGTTTCAGAAGGCAGTTCCTACGCAAGATGTGACCAATCCAGTTAGCCTTTCTTCTTTTTATTGTATGTACGATATTCCTCTCCTCCTTCACTCTATGTAATACTTCTTCATTTCTCACACGATCGGTCCAACTGATCTTCTCCATTCTTCTCCAGCACCACATATCAAAACTTTCCAGATATTTCTGATCTGCTTTCCGAAGTGTCCACGTTTCAGCATCACACAAAGCTATGCTCCAAATGTAGCAATTTACTAGTTTCTTCCTTAAATTTAAGTCCAGTTTACTAGTGAAAAGAGTCTTCTTAAAAATCTAAGAAACAGTATTGTGCATTTTGTTGGTCTGAGTGTTGCGAATTTGTTGTCCACAGCGCACACAATGAACAATATAGATGTTTTTCTTTGCAAATCCACACGTTTTTAATTGCTTAATTAAATAATGTGTTCAGAACATCGTGAAAATAATGAGTACTTTAACTATTTGAGTACAGCTTCTTTCCCGACAGCCTCGGTCAAAGAAAGGACACTTTAGATAACTTTTTAGTAATTAATGGAATAAATAATCCCTAAGAATTTTACAATAATGTGCAAGATGTGACCAATCTGTTAGCTTTCCATATTTGTTATTGTATGTACGATATTCCTCTCCTGCTTGACTCTACGCCTTACTTCTTAGACACGATCGGTCTAACTTACAACTTGGCATCTAAGTGGAACTGAAGCTCCATAAAAATTAGGAGATGATTCCTAGCTACATTTTATTTATGAAAATGGTGTAGCCATTTCTTGAATTCAAAAGAAGTCATAATAATTTAATTAAATTTAATTATTTTTCATTAACTTACTGAGTCAACAGCCAAGTGGCCAATAACTGAAAAAGCACAACATACAAACACAAGTAACAAAGCACAACATACAAACACAAGTAATAAAGCACAACATACAAACACAAGTAACAAAGCACAACATACAAACACAAGTAACAAAGCACAACATACAAACACAAGTAACAAGAAACATATGCAAGACAAATAAACAAAAATTAAAAAATAGCAAAACAAAAAACAAAAAATTAAACAAAATAACAAAAACATAAAAACAGAACAAAAAATTGATGCATATTCCTATCAAAATATCAGTACAATTCATATTGAATGTAGGGTAAGAGGTTTAATAATGGATTAGGGTAAGAATTGACTACGTGGGCGTTTGTCTACAGTCACTTGTCTGGATAAGTCCATACTGGCCACCGTCTGAACATACACAATTTTATTTGTGTACATTTTAAACATAATTTATATTTTTCTATAAAATGCTATAGAACCCATGTCTACCGACGTCTAAATCTATATGAAAATGCTAAATTCGCGTTCTATTTTCAGACATTCGCACGATATGGCAAAATATAGAGCAACCCTTTCATTTGTATGTTTTATCTTCATTCCATATTTTTTTTTCTGAATGCTCTCTGCTTTCCTTACATTCAATTTGGTTTCCATGGCCTACTGTATAAACGAAACGCAAACAGAACTCAACGAATATAACCCACAGCATGCAATATTATTCCAGAGGTATAGCACTGAAATACACTGAAATACACAAGAGTATTGCTCCTGCAGCTAGAGATACACGCCTTTCACCGAAACTGAATAAAATGATACACAGGAGAGACACGGCACACGAAGATTCTGACTCTAATTGGGAGACTGCCTAGAACATATCTCGCACAATTCTCTTATTTTAATGGTTACACTAGCGGTCACTGCGTTGATCAGAACAGAGAATACTGACAACCCAGTGCATACTTCTTTTGCTTTGAACTTCATAGATATTTGGTTCGAAACTTGATAAAGATAAACTAAATCCTTCCAACAAATTCTAAAAGGTTTCGACGATGCTGTATAATATTGAGAACCAATTGTAGGTGTCTCCCCTCCCATCAACTAAAGACGGAAGAAGAACCAACTTCCGAAACGTCGTGATTTTATATTATACAGTGGAACCTCGAACTTCGAACACAATCCGTTCCAGGAGACGGTTCGACTTTCAAGTTGTTCGAACTTCGAGTTAAATTTCCCCATAAGAAATAATGTAAATTGAATTAATCCGTTCCAGACCCCCAAAATTTAGCCAATATAAAACATTTTAAGTGTCTATTTCAAAAGATCATAATGATAAAACAAGTATATTTAATTTCAATAATTGAAATCTTTTATTTATAATAGTACATACATAAAAATATTGTATAATAATCAATCAATAATAATAGTAGGAGGGATATTACTGTTCACTGGAAGGTGAATTACCCTTCTTTCATCTGGACCAAGCAGAGAGAGAAGGCGACCACGTGATTCTTTGTTCGACTTTCGAATTTTTGTTCGAGTTTCAAAACCGGATTTTCCTCGAATTTTTTGTTCGAGTATCAAGTTGTTCGAATATCAAACCGTTCGAAGTTCGAGGGTCCACTGTATTTTAATATTTCATTTGGACGATAGACAAAGTCCAGAAGACAATTGGTTCTCAATAAATCCTTCCAGTTAAATGTCAGTAATATACATAAAAATAGACCGCGATTTCTCAATCTGAACTACCTCTCTGCTCATTGGTCATACCAATAGTTTCAGCATGTTATATTCTACACAGTCTCAGTATCTGGTATATGGTACTTAAATAACGTAATAAAAACCGACGAATTTGTCATTCTTCTACATCTCAATTCCTTACTTCTCTTAACAGCCAAACTATATGGTAATAATAAGTACGACACTGCCGATGTCTACAAGGATATGTGTAGGCGTCTGCCACGCCTACTATAATAGTGTGTCTAATATAGGGTAAACGAAAGGTTCCGTTGACTGCAAGCAGTGTTTCTGGACAGTGCGAAAAGAAAGCATGTGAACGTCTGTAGAACTGTGGCGGCTGGTAGGTCGAGGTTTGAGAGTGAATTCGGTTTTTAAAACAGGTCTGCCAACTGCAAGGCTACGACATGCAAAAAAAACGGATATTTTAAATATATTTTATCGCATGAGTACCAGCGCAGTCCACCATATTTTGTTTCGAGTTAATGAAACAAGAGTGAAACCACCAGCAAACAAATGGCGAGCATAAAGCAGCTGTTACAGTGTCCAAACCTAAACATAGTTAACGGCATTTTATCTACCTAACTTATATATTTTAATGAGTATCATACGTATATAGTTGGTGTAGTAAATAATAAATAAATTCATCCCTGAGGATGAACTGTGACATGGTTCGAAACATGTTGGATTATATTTAATATAAACTGTATTAAATAACAGATAATAAAGGGTGTACATTTTTCAGTACCATACGTTTATAGTTGGTGTAGTAAATAATTGAGTGCCTGAGGATGAACTGTGACATGGTTCGAAACATGTTGGATTATTTTTAATATAAACTGTATTAAATAACAGATAATAAAGGGTGTACATTTGTCAGTGCCATACGTAGATAGCTGGTGTAATAAATAATTGAGTCCCTGAGGATGAGCTGTGACATGGTTCGAAACATGTTGGATTATTTTTAATATAAACTGTATTAAATAACAGATAATAAAGGGTGTACATTTGTCAGTACCATACGTTTATAGCTGGTGTAGTAAATAATTGAGTACCTGAGGATGAACTGTGACATGGTTCGAAACATGTTGGATTATTTTTAATATAAACTGTATTAAATAACAGATAATAAAGGGTGTACATTTGTCAGTACCATACGTTTATAGCTGGTGTAGTAAATAATTGAGTACCTGAGGATGAACTGTGACATGGTTCGAAACATGTTGGATTATTTTTAATATAAACTGTATTAAATAACAGATAATAAAGGGTGTACATTTGTCAGTACCATACGTTTATAGCTGGTGTAGTAAATAATTGAGTCCCTGAGGATGATCTGTGACATGGTTCGAAACATGTTGGATTATTTTTAATATAAACTGTATTAAATAACAGATAATAAAGGGTGTACATTTGTCAGTACCATACATTTATAGCTGGTGTAGTAAATAATTGAGTACCTGAGGATGAACTGTGATATGGTTCGAAATATGTTGGACTATTTTTAATATAAACTGTGTTAAATAACAGATAATAAAGGGTGTACATTTGTCGGCGCACAATTTTATATAGTGAAATTGATCTTATTTTATTAGAAACTATATTCGCGAAATTAATTGTACTGTCAAAAAAATGAAAAATGGAAAAGGCATTAATGTTCGCGGTAAGATTGATTCAACCAATGGGCTTCTAAGGAAAATGGGAAGTGCAAAACACTCCTATTAAAAATCATCAATTTTCCCACTCTACATATAGTCTATATTACATTAAAACGGCAGGACAGATTTTGGCAAGGACAATTGTATTCCACCAAAATTATCTCCTTTATTTTCGTATAAATCTCTCCTTTAATCACTAAAGCATTAACGATAAATTCAACTACATGACAGCAAACACTCTGATCTACTCATTTAGTGATAAGTCACTGCATATACACGTTGGTACAGTAAAGAAAAGGCACCACGGCAGAAGTCTGAAATGACGCATGCAGCCTCAAATTACCTAGGTATAATTACGCATAAAACTGTGCACTGCACGCATATCAGTTACTTTATTGCGTCCATAGCGTGTAACAGAATACACGCTTTATTTTTCCATTAATAATCTTTGGAAATTGGATTTTCTTCCCGAGTGAAATCAACCGGCTTTTTAGAGCACGCAGAGAAATCCCAACCGCAACTCCAATACTGAGTGCAGGCCTTTTCTTTCCATGGCGCAACAGCCCCTAGTGGGCCACGGCCTCCTCATTATCGAGGCTTCACGATCACACTCAGACACACCACAATCGGTAGTACTTCTCTGGACGAGTGATCAGCCCGACGCAGAAACCTCTACCTGAAAACATACGACAATCACAAGAGACAAACATCCATGCCCCCGGCGGGATTCGAACCCGCAATCCCATCAATCGAGCGGCCGTAGACCCACGCCTTAGACTGCGCGGCCACTGGAATCGGCGAGTGCAGGTCTTAGCCTAGTTGATAGACACTTTGTTGAGTCAAGCCGAGCAGCTGTCCTCAGTTGGAAACTTCTTAAAGATTATTTTATTAATTTTGTTTCGTCACGATGTTGCTTTGCCTGTACAATTTACGTAATGGAAAAGTGATTAAGGGTGATGGGAATGTGGGACGTAAATCGGTCCTGTGGGGGATGAAGAGGGTGAAGAGACGTAGTACTAAAATGAATTCAAAAACGATATTATTGATCTGACTTAGTATTGCGTCTACGGAAAATCTGAGACAAGCAGTGCAGAACTTTCGAGCTGAAGTGAATGGCGTTAAACCACTGAGCGTCTGTGTGGACTTGGTGAATTCTGTGTGAAATATGACTGCATCCGTTTTTGTGCATCTAAGTGTTCCCTCGGAGGGAAATTTAGGGATTAAGGTAACAAAACGTCGATCCCAGTGGCCGCGCGGTCTAAGGCGTGGGTCTGCGGTCGCTCGCTTGCTGGGATTGCGGGTTCGAATCCCACCGGGGGCATGGATGTCTGTCTCTTGTGAGTATTGTGTGTTGTCAGGTAGAGGTCTCTGCGACGGACCGATCCTTTTTCCAGAGGAGTCCTACGGAGTGTGGTGTGCCTACGTGTGATCTCGAAACCTCAATGAGGCGGCCTAGGCCCGAGTAGGGCTCTTGCGTCACAAGAAAAGAAAATTTTACTAAGCAGAACGGTTCAACAAGTGGCCCACATTCATGATAGCTACTGATGATGATGATGATGATGATTATGATGATTCTAAAGAAGATAAAAGGTACCAAAATATTTAGAGTTACGGAAAGTGATCAATATAATATTGGTATAGACGAGAATCATGTTAAACAAACCACCCTAACAATGGACACTGCAATATCCCGAAACGTCTGCAATTCGACCTACTACAACACTGTGTAATCAGTTAAAAGTGGGTGCAGTTAAATCCCGAAACCATGTGTACATCACATGTAAGTCAGCCAATGGGAATGTTTAATAGTTTCAGAGATATGTAAGGTCAGCTGTCGAAACGTCGTGTACATGTATTTCTGTAGTTTATGTAGCCATGCTCTCAGTAGCTCGGACTATATAGCTTCGAATGATGCCATGATTAATGCAGAGTTACTCGTTACTGTCTCAGCATTTCCTTGAAAAGACCGAGGAATATCATATAAACACCTGTAAGCATAGCCGACCTTCGGTTTTGAAGTCGGCACCTTCCAAATAGGAAGCAAAGTAATAACCACTTGATCAAATATTTTTCAAACAATTACAATATTCTACATAAAATCTGTATAGGTCAACCGTTAACAGAACTGTAAAAGAATGTGCAGATCTCTTAATGTGCTGTGCTGAAATGCGGATTGTTTGGAAGAGCTGCTAGGATTGGTTACAAGTAAACTTAGAGTGTAGAATTGTGTGTTGTTTGCAACAGCTGTTGGGATTGGTTAAAAGAACTTGAAGAGTGTAAAATTTTAAGTTGTTTGTAACAGCTACTGGGATTGGTTACAAGTAAACGTAGAGTGTAGAATTGTGTGTTGTTTGCAACAGCTGTTGGGATTGGTTAAAAGAACTTGAAGAGTGTAAAATTTTAAGTTGTTTGTAACAGCTACTGGGATTGGTTACAAGTAAACGTAGAGTGTAGAATTGTGTGTTGTTTGCAACAGATGTTGGGATTGGTTAAAAGAACTTGAAGAGTGTAAAATTTTAAGTTGTTTGTGACAGCTGCTAGGATTGGTTATAAGCGTCTGTAGAGTGTAGAATTGTGTGTTGTTTTAACAGCTGTTGGGATTGGTTAAATAACTTGAAGAGTAACATTTTATGTTGTTTGTGACAGCTGCTAGGATTGGTTACAAGCGTCTGTAGAGTGTAGAATTGTGTGTTGTTTTAACAGCTGTTTGGATTGGTTAAAGAACTTGAAGAGTAACATTTTATGTTGTTTGTGACAGCTGCTAGGATTGGTTACAAGCGTCTGTAGAGTGTAGAATTGTGTGTTTTTTTAACAGCTGTTGGGATTGGTTAAATAACTTGAAGAGTAACATTTTATGTTGTTTGTGACAGCTGCTAGGATTGGTTACAAGCGTCTGTAGAGTGTAGAATTGTGTGTTGTTTTAACAGCTGTTGGGATTGGTTAAAGAACTTGAAGAGTAACATTTTATGTTGTTTGTGACAGCTGCTAGGATTGGTTACAAGCGTCTGTAGAGTGTAGAATTTATGTTTTTGTAACAGCTGCTGGGATTGGTCACACACGAAAGGAAGGAGACTATCAAAGATAAAGCTCCCTAAAGAGGCCTAATTACCCACAAGACAAATGGAACTGTGAATTAGCTTTCTGCCAGAACTTCACAACCTCTAGACAAGGAACCACCGAGGGAGCATCGATCCTCACCTGTCGACAGCTGATTAACGCTTTCTTGATGCGCTGATAGATTTACCACCGACAGGTTTATTCAAATTACGACCACTGTAGAAGAATTCAAAGCTTTATAAGTTATCACATTAATGAAATTTTACATCGGAAAAAGCGAAGCAATTCGACTGTCAGAGGAAGTAAGATGGAAACGTTTAAAATTATATATGCATTGACGTATCGGATTACGGATATAATCACCTAAGTTATTCATATTACACATAAAAATTTTAGACATATTTTTTCGGTAAGAAACTTGTAGAGTAGAATTATTACCTACAAAGTAGAATTCGACGGGAAAGATTGCCCAAGAGCAAAGGCGTGTGTGTAACTACACATTTACTGTGATTACGGAGCTCTTAAATCACAACTTACATGAAACAAGATACCCCAATTTTCGTAATTTCTTTTCCGCTAAAATACAAAAAAAAACAGGAAAATTGTGATATAAGTTAATTCGCTTAAGCACAGAGCATTATAACACTACTACCTCGTGTACTGTTTGATTAAGTGCCTGCGTACTTAATGTTTAGTGATTACTCGAAGGCTGAAGAACCAGAGGCCATTTCCTTCCTCCGCTACAGTACTGTCGCTCCACACAGAGAAAACCACAGGATTTCTCTCTGTATTCAATATTCTTATTAGCTCCGTAATCTCTAAACACATCTGCAAAGAGGCAACACTTTGCAGTAAGGTAGTGTTTTTTCTGTGCGGTTTTTCACTACAATTACGATACGGAATATCTTCTACATGGCGGCCAGGGTTAAGTTCCTGCTCCTAGGCGAAATGGAAGTTGGTAAAAGGCACAACAGATTACTATTCTTGTATTTTCTATTGATGTAACTTGGTACTGTCAATAAAGCTTTTACTAAAAAAAAAAACACTTTGCAAAGAGCTATAAAGCTCAGTTCAACAAATTTTATTCTAGATACACCGTACATTTTTCACTAATTAATGTCTTATCACCAACTAAATGCACTATATTAAAAAAAAACAATATAAGGTTTCTTAAAAAAGTTTAAAAAACCCTTACATATGTTTCGGCTCTCTAGAAAGCCATCTTCAGGGGGTGTCACACAAAAAACACGTCCGTGCGTTCGTCCAACAATATACGCCATATAGTTCGCCACCTTCACTCCTGTTATTTTCACTGTCACGTTTTTGCATCACACGTTAAAACGAGAATAAAATGGATGTTAAAACTGTACAATGCACTATCAGTGACTCTGCTCTCGTTGTGTTGCTAAAGTTGAGAGTTTTTATATAGATTCGCCTGTTGATAGACGTGTTGAAGGATCATGGCGCTGTGTCTACTGTTGTTTCTTGAGTTGCATTGCTGTGGTGTGTACTGTTCCGGTTGTGTGTGGACTATGTGGATACCCCCTGAAGATGGCTTTTCGAAAGCCGAAACATATTTAAGGGTTTTTTAAACGTTTTAAAGAAACCTAATATTGGTTTTTTTAAATATAGTGCATTTAGTTGGTGATAAGACATTACCCAGTTCAACGGTTCAGAAGCCACGTAAGGACAGATACCCTGTCGTAACGACCAAGTCTATGTTATAAGTTAGATTGTAAGAAATTGTTACAGTGACCCAAGTTAACCAAACATTCTCGAGAACGCGTGGAAATATCTCGAGACAAGAGAATTCTAAACCTGAGTTCATAAACTCACTTGTTGGAGGAGGACTTCCCACTTAAATCCATGTCTGCGCTTAAGTAGAAATGTCTATAGCAAGCGATTTACCTTTAATTATCAGTCGAAACATACCGCAGACTTAAGTCACTGCATTACCACAAACAGCAATCGTCCTGTCGTGTCTTAGGTGCAGTTTGAAGTTCGTGTATTAAAGCCAACTTACGTAATCTGCGTTAAATAATTAATCTGTGAAATTACCGCTGTAATTAGTTATGGCGCAATCTTGGTATCGTCAACCATTGCAGTGTTTTTCACATTTGTTCCACGACCTTGACGCAAAACGTCATCATATGTCCTAACCGATGTAACTAAGTTTCTGAAAAGGATAACAGCGTCCTTAGACTGATAAAAGACAGTCAACGTACGTAACACGTAACATTGAGGCACGTTCGCCTAACAATTGATGTGGAAAGGCAGTAAGTATTACATATTATGAGTGTGTGTCTGTAGCCTTAGTTATCCAACACGCAAAGCGCATGCGCCGTATTATATTGTCATCTGTGGACTGTCTAGCTGTACCATATTTTTCACATTATATCATAAACGGCATCATTTTAGGAAAAAAGTTACTGAACATAAAATGTGTGTTTTGATTTAATCTACAACCTTTGTCTGAAACATTTACAATTATAAGAAACATTTAGCGAAATATTGTCATAAATGTACATACGTCTTCATGTAAAGTGCCCGTCGTTCTTGTCAGATTTTAATGAAACTTGAATTTTCTCGACAGATTTTCGAAAAAAAAAACATTGAAATGTTAAAATTCATGAAAATCCGTCTAGTGGGAGCCGAGTTGTTTCTTACTGACAGACGGACAGACAGACATGACGAAGCTGATAGTCGCTTTACGAAATTTTGAGAAAGTGCGTAGAAATTGGTTGGATTCCACGTTGTGTGATTGTGGATCATGCAGTAACACAGCAACACACAAGACAATTTAAATGTTTACTGATTTATCCCCAGAATAAGGTACATATAATTACATGGTTCAGTACTTCATAAGGTACCCTTCCACTTAGTGCACAAAATGAACGTGAAATACTGATGTCCTGTCAGCCTGAACGTTTAATATTCAAGAACATTCCAATGATTTCCATGAATTTCAGTGTATGGAGTCTATAATCATCTTTGCGGAAGAATTGTAACTAATCATATCTAAAACATTAGGCATAGCTAAAATTAAAGTTTTTTAGAACTTAAATAGTAATAGCCCTATAAGCATAACTGGGTCAGTAACGTCACTTCTTACGCTATTTATGCTGCGTGTTCAAATTTCAGCAGGGCCAAGTATTTACATATTCACCACCATGACCACGCCGGTACTGGGGACCAAACCGCTGCATTTCCAATGCCTACTGTAGGATATTCCCTTGTGGGTAATGCGGACGGCGTGTGGCGATGAATATATATTCACATTTTGTGCTGTGGTTAATAATGCGTGGAACTCTATATATATACACATCTTACACTTCTGCAAGGCGTGGTACATTGGCTGAAATAAAAATGTGTTTTACACAAGGCTCATGAGAGGAGGGTGGCACCGAAATAGCAGATAATGACAACGCAATTTAAGGAAGAGGGAAATAGAGTCATCAATTAGACCTCTGTCAGCTGTCTAGATACAGGGATTTATTGGTGACGGGATGCCCTATACAGGGTATACACAAAAGAATGGTGCGGTGTCAATAGTTTTCACTATTGAAACCGCACCATTCTTTTGTGTATACCCTACATAATACCAAGACATTTGTGCATAAGCAGAAATGTAATATAATATGATTGATTCATATAGGGATGGTGAGCCAGCACTTGATTGAGACTGTTGTTGTGGGTGTTGTTGTTGCTGCTGCTGTTGATGTTGGTTGTTGCTGCTGCTGTTGTCGTTGTTGTTGTTCCTGTTACAGCTTTTTTGTTTTTGTTATCGCTGTTGTTGGTGCTGCTGGTTTCTGTTGTGTCTGTTGTTGTTGCTCTTGTGGCTGCATCTGCTGTTGTTGTTACTGTCCTGTTCTTGCCGTTCTTGTTGCTGCTGCTGCTGATGCTGTTGTTGTTGCTGTTCCTGCTGCAGTTTTTTGTTGTTGTTTCTGTTGTTGCTGTTGTTGTTGTTGTTGTTGCTCCTTCTGATGTTGTTGTGGCTGCATCTGTTGTTGTTGCTGTTACTGCTGTTGTTGCTGTTGTTGCTGCTGCTGTTGTTGTTGTTGCTGTTATTATCGTTGTTGTTATTGCTCCTTCTGATGTTGTTGTGGCTGCATCTGCTGTTGTTGCTGCTGCTGTTGATGTTGGTTGTTGCTGCTGCTGTTGTTGTCGTTGTTGTTCCTGCTACAGCTTTTTTGTTTTTGTTATTGCTGTTGTTGGTGCTGCTGGTTTCTGTTGTGTCTGTTGTTGTTGCTCCTGTTGTTGCTCTTGTGGCTGCATCTGTTGTTGTTGTTACTGTTGCCGTTCTTGCCGTTCTTGTTGTTGCTGCTGCTGATGCTGTTGTTGTTGCTGTTCCTGCTGCAGATTTTTTGTTGTTTCTGTTGTTGTTGCTCCTTCTGATGTTGTTGTGGCTACATATGCTGTTGTTGCTGTTACTGCTGTTGTTGCTGCTGTTGTTATTGTTGTTACTGTTACTGTTGTTGTTGTTGCTGTTCCTGCTGCTGCTGCTGTTGTTGTTATTGTTGTTACTGTTACTGTTGTTGTTGTTGTTGCTGTTACTGCTGTTGTTGCTGCTGCTGTTGTTGTTATTGTTGTTACTGTTACTGTTGTTGTTGTTGCTGTTCCTGCTGCTGTTGTTGTTATTGTTGTTACTGTTACTGTTGTTGTTGTTGCTGTTCCTGCTACTGCTGTTGTTCTTGCTGCTGCTGCTGAAGTTGTTACATGTGGCGTTCATACACTTTTGTGCCTCGTTTTTTGTGAATTCGTGCACTTGTGACGAATTTGTAATTGGCAGCTGTGCTGTTACGCCAGCATGTAAATAAACAACCACTTAACTGAATTGAATTACTCTGAATGTCCATTTCCCAACTGAGGATAAAAATAACGACAGAAAGGAGACATTCCGTAAAAACTCGGTAATGAAATTTCGATTTTTATGAAATGCGGCGAATATCTGGTTGTCAAGGCAACTATTTTGTTTCGCAAGATGGACTTTCCTCTCCTCTACTGGGCGACTTAGTTACGTGGCGCAACACACACACACACACCACACATCATTATTATCTGTACCTTTTATTGGAAATATTTTGCATTGTTATTCGAAGCAACAAGATACCTTACGTAATGGTAATCTCTAATGGTCATTACTCTTATGAATATCAGACTTGTATCTGCAGTAAACAAATATATGGAGCTCAATTTACAGTGTTACACTACATGAAAATAAACATCCGGAAAATAAGCTTACACGGAAATGGATCCTATTACCAGTAATCAAACTCAAAATTTCTCCTTTGTCATAAAATTTATAAATATAAAAAGATCTGTCTCTACGCCCCCTAGGCAGCTTTGTGGCATGAAATTCAGGAACAGGATTAGGTTTCCAGTATTGCTAATTTTGTATCTTGAAATAACATTGAAAGGTAAGAAAGGTTTGTCTAAAAACAAAGCTTGAATACGGGCACAGCACAAAGCATAAACTTGGTTTCCAATTTTATGAGAAAAATTTTCATAAAATTTTAATGTCAATTTATTGCAAATATACGAAAACCTCGCTGTGTTATATAGAACGAGGCACTCTTGTAGGTACTTAGATGGATAAACCCCGCAATAACTGACAAAAACCACTCTCAGTATTCGTGCCACATGCACCACCCATCTCATCCTCCTCAATATTATCGTTCTAATAACATTTGGTGAGGAGTACAAATCATGAATCTCCTCAGTATGTAATTTTCTCCATTCTGTCACCCCGTCCCTCTTAGTCCCAAATATCTTCCTCAGCACCCCATTCTTGAACACCCTCAGTCTATTTGCTTCCCTTACTGTGACAGACGGAATATTGCAGTCAAGAAATGTGAGGAAAAATCGTGGTTCTATTTTGCCTTACATTGTTAGGCGCGTTCTCAAAACTGCGAAACGCGACTTTTAGCTTCATCATGTCTGTCCGTCCGTCCTTCTGTCTCTCCGCATGAAACAAGTCTGCTCTCGCTGGAGAGACTTCCGTCAAATTTTATATCTGAGGACTTTTCGAAAAGCTGTCGAAAAAATTCAAGTTTCATCAAAATCTGACAACAATAACGGTACCTTACATGAAGACCTATGTGCATTTATGATAATATCTCGCTGGATTCTTCCTATAACAAGAAATATCTCGGAAAATAGTTGTAGAAAAACTCAAAACACACGTTTTATGTTCAATAACTTCTCCCGAAAATCGTGCCGCTTATGAGATAATGTTGCAAAATATGGTAAAGCCAGACAGGCGAGACATAACGACATAATACGGCGTGTGCGCTTTGCATGTTGGATAATTAAGGCTACACCTGTCTGGCTGTACATACGTATGGTATATTTTTAATACACCTATGACACTAAATTATTTTTAATCCGTAGAAATTCCGGGTTGTCATTGAATTCACCCTAAGAAAGCTTTGCGTTCACTGTGTGTAGTGTACATACACTTGGAGCTGTTTAACACAGCCGAAGATTCTTTATTACTAAGGTTACTAACATGAAAATTTCATAGGTTAAAGGTGTCTGGTTGGGAGATATTCTCCCACAGCTGCTGATAACTACTGAAGGATATGCAACACGCAACGTACGCCTGACACGCTACGCTAATGCAATCCGCACCTACATTGCTTTCATTATCTCCTCATATATGAGCTAAATCCGTAACAGCGTTCACAGACACGTGACATCCTATCGTGACACAAAATACATAACTAATGGATCCATCCATCGTGTCAACTAATAAACTGATCCATAAATTCTTTCGTAATTTTCATGAGTTAAGTCTCTACATTTTTTTTTTGGAACAAATAATTAATTAAGTTTCTACAGTTACAAAAATTACGTTGTTCTACAAGGGATCAGCTCAGTTTATTCCCATATCTTCATTACCCACATCTCTACGGTGCATTATAACATTACGTGACGGTGGCATTACAAGGAAGGAGACTCGTAAAACGTGTAAAAGTTTAAAGCAGTGTATTTTAGCGTGCTTCAAGTTTCAGAAGAAGTGCTACGAGGATTATTAGAAACCAAAAGTGATGTATTTCTCAAAACAAATAAAAAGCGATTAAAATATTATTAACAGTGAAGATATACCGGAAACTTAGGGCTTGTGTTTTTACAATGCAGGTTATCAAGAGGTTTTTAAAATTCAAGTTATACGTGGATAGCTTTACTTCAATTATACACGTGCAATATAGGCTACTCCTTATACTCTACAGCAAGAGATACACGATGGCGCAGTTGGTTGAGACAATGCGCTAAAAGCCGGAAGGTCGCCGGTTCGATTCCAGATGGGGTCACTGAATTAATCCTTCCGGGCACACTATGGACCTGGGGTCGACTCAGCCTCTAACAGAAATGAGTACCAGGGATGTCTCCTGGGGTTCAAGGCGGCCGGTGCGTAGGACTGACAACTTTATCACCTTCATGTGCCGATTGTCTATAAATTCTGGGAACCTCAACCTCCTGGAGCCCTAAGGGCCTGTCCAGGACTGTAATGGAATAGCTTTAGCTTTACTGTACACCGATGGCTATCAGTTGCTATTCCCACGGAAGTTAAGATGCCGAAACGTGACGCTGACCTTTCGTTTTTTTTTAGTGTCGACGATATTAACGCTTGGGGGTAATGTTCTTACATAAAGTTAGATGGTCAGTTTTTCGGCACAGTCTCAAAAATGCGAAAAGCGACTATTAGCTTCGTCTTCTCCTTCCGTCTGTCCGAATGGAATAACTGCTCTCACACTGGTAGTGGAGTTAATTTCTTAGCAGAAAACATAAACCCTATAAAAACAAAGACACAAAAGCCATAGAACGCCCTAGCAAGGAGCTTGGTCGAGAAGTGAATAGACAGAGCAGTGTGTAGAGATAGAACCCATGATCACGTTCTGGCAGCAGCGTGAAGATAAAAACCATAATATAGAGCAGATATTGCTAACAATTCCACAACGTACCGAACTTCAAATATATGTCATAATTCGAAAAGGAAACATTACTAAAATTTCATAGAAATTAAAACTGTGTATTTATCACTGACGTGACATACACAGTTACACAAAATAATAACAGTTTTCCTCCGAGATATAAGCAACTTAAGTAAGGCGGCCACTGCTCTACAAGCCGGAAGGTCGCGGGTTCGATTCCCGATGGTGTCATTGGAATTTTTAATTGACATAATCCTTTCGGTCGCACTATGGCCCTGGGGTCAACTCAGCCTCTAACAGAAATAAGTACCAGAGTTATTTCCCGGGGAGAGGGGGGGGGGTAAAGGCGGCCGGTGCGTACAGCTGACAACCTTACCACCTTCATGTGCCGATTGTCTATAAATCTGAGAGCCTCAACCTCGTGGAAACGTCAGGGCCTGTCAAGGCCTGTAATGGGATTGCTTTAGCTTTACCAGTCCGTCTGCAGCTAGGATGCAGCTAAAGCTTCACAGTAGCGTAGGACTATTACGGAACGGCACATATTTACTGGAGCACTTTGTCCCTTAATGCTTGCGACGTATGTGGATTTACAGTAGATTATCTTCTACTTGCATCTTTAATAAATCAGCGGAATATTGATATAGCCGATCAACAACTCAATTAACTAAAATGTGCCTTTAATATTACCATTAAATTTTGTGCAAAAAAAGAAAGAGCCATAAAATTTATGACGTATAATGAGCGCAAAAGTAACAGGGGAGTGGAGAAGACTACATAACGAGGAACTTAATGATCTGTACTCATCACCAAATATTATTCGGGTGATCAAATCAAGAAGAATGATGTGGACGGGGAATGTAGCACGTATGGGGGAGAGGAGAGGTGCATACAGAATTTTGGTGGGGAGACCTGAGGGAAGGAGACCACTTGGAAGACCCAGGCGTAGATGGGAGGATAATATTAAAATGGATCTTCAAGAAGTGGGATGGGGGCATGGACTGGATTGATAAGGCTCAGGATAGGGACAGGTGGCGGGCTGTTGTGAATGCGGTAATGAACCTTCAGGTTTCATAAACGCGGGGAATTTCTTGACTAGCTGACGACCTGTTAGTTTCTCAAGAAGGACTGTGCTACATGGAGTTAGTTAGTTACTTAATGAGCGCAGACAATTAATTACATTTAAAGTGTTCTAGAATCCCAAACACGGACGTTATAGTGACAGAATTTGCCGCTCGTGTGACATGTAGCCTTATCACTGCAAACAATCCACGTTGCCAAGACACCTTCTGGCAGTATCTCTTAAAACTAAAGAAAAATAGAAACTCCTATCTCTTGCATGTATCATTCGGTTTTAAAGCCTGCACTCACAGCAAATTTTGGGTTTTGAAAACCAAGTTCTTCCACAAAACGCACCCGACAGTTGGTTGAGGCAAATTAAGTTCACGGCTCCGTCCGTAAGTTCACTTCATTGGGCTACACAAAGGCTTCTCTTAAACGTCTCATGTTGCACCACGGAGTTGAGCTCTTCCACTAGAAAATCAAACCTCTGATTTCAAACTGCTTACAGCCAGTGTAAATTGACTTACGTTGTAGTGACTCCTTTCTGCGGCGCCTACAGAAGTCACGTTGCACGGTTTGCAACTGAGTTTGTCTTCGCAAACTGGATAAACTAAAATGACCTCCCTTCTGCAAAAGCAATTGCCAAGACATGTGCGCCTCTGGCGGACATAAAGGGAATTTACTACCCATGGGGCTTTGAAAAAAAAATCACATACATGTTTGTCTTACGACGCAGTTTAGGAAGTGTTATTCACTTTTGCAATTACCTATATTTGGCAACGGACATAACAAATGAAAACTAGATCAGATCTGCGTTCTTCCGGGATATTACGCAGCGTTGAGTGATAGTTCTGTACAGACGTTTCGGTACAAAGTATCGGTCCCATCTTCAAGGGTCAAGAAAATGTGACCGATAGTCTGTCCCGAAACGTCGGTACACAACTACCACTCAACGCTGCGTGATACCACAGAAGAGAGCAAATCTCATATACATCGCGGCGAAAGCCTGAAATCACGCAAATGAAAACTACACCCCCCTCCCCGAGGGAATTAAGGGCGGATTGAATTCGGAAAGACTTGCTACTATAATGCCCAAATTCTTACATCTTCTCGCCTCTTGTCAAAAGAGACAAAGATTTAATTGTGTAATTTTACGTGTAATATTGCGTGTGTGAAACGTGGTCTGTAGCATGAATGTAAGAGCGTGTATGAGAGCAGGGTTCTGAGAAGAACACTTCCACTGAAGATAAAGGAAGCGGGAAATAGCCGCACGTTGAGAAGCCTCAAGAATTTTTTTTATCCTATGGATCAACAACCCCCCAGGGGGCCTAGGCCTCCTCATTTTTCGAGGCTTCGTGATCACACTTTAGACACACCACACTCGGTAGGACTCCTCTGGACGAGGGATCAGCCCATCACAGAGACCTCTACCTGACAAAACACAACACTCACAACAGACAGACATCCATGCCTCCGGCGGGATTCGAACCCACAATCCCAATAAGCGAGCGGCCGAAGACCCACGCCTGTCAAGAATTTTACGTCTTGCAATAAGTTACTAAGATTGCTAAAGTAGATTCAGAGCGGCCGGAAGGCGACACAACTGCGTGCTTTGCAACGTGCCGTTCGGAGTAACAGTAGGAAGAAGAACACTTGGACAACCTAGTGGTAGATGGGAGTATAATGTTAAAGCATACGTTACATAAGGAGGGTGTAGATTGCATTCATTTGGCTTCAGGTAGAAAATAATGAAGGAATTTTTTTTTCTGAAAACTGTAATCAAATTCCAGGTCGTGTAAAATACGAAGAATCTACATTTCACAATTTATTCTCCGTGCATTATTATAACAAATATACATACATACATATATATATATATATATATATATACATGTTTCGTTGGCCCTAACATTCTGCCTACCGACAGCTGGACATGAAACAAGTCACAATTGTATACAACAACAATAAATACAAATTATAAACACTAACACACACAAACAATACATACAACAACATAAAATATAAGTCATGAAAATCAATACAATACAAATACAATTTTAACCAACTAACTCCACGTAGCAGAGTCCTTCTTGAGAAGCTAACAGGTCGTCAGCTAGTCAAGAAATTCCCCCCGTTTTATGGAACCCGAAGCTTCATTACCGCACTCACAACAGCCCGCCACCTGTCCCTATCCTGAGCCATATCAATCCAGTCCATGCCCCCCCATCCCACTTCTTGAAGATCCATTTTAATATTATCCTCCCATCTACGCCTGGGTCTTCCAAATGGTCTCCTTCCCTCAGGTCTCCCCACCAAAACCCTGTATGCACCTCTCACCTCACCCATACGTGCTACATGCCCCGCCCACCTCATTCTTCTCGATTTGATCACCCGAATAATATTTGGTGATCAGTAAAGATCGTTAAGTTCCTCGTAAAATACAATTTTAGACGTATAAAATACAATACAAAACAGGTTTTGAATACTATTATAAAACATGTCGATGGTTAAGACAAAATGTGTAGCTGAATTTATCATAAATCATTTCTATTTTTATTTAACTCATAAAATTCAGTAATTGAATAAAAAGATTAAAACACCAACATGACTATACATGTCAAAATACAGTGCGTATGTTGGTTTATTAATCTTGTGACGAAGAATCTCTTAGATAGCTGAGAAAAATATTAGCTAATCACGGAGGATTTCGTGTTGTGGATATGTTAGCTACAATAAACATTTCAAACAAACATTCCGTGACGTCACAATGTACTTAGATGGTGCGGTGTGGAGCAGCACGGAGTTCGAGCACAGCTAACTGAGAGATCAGCAGTAGCGGGTCGTTGTAAAAGAAAGAATCCTTCCTTCGGAAAAGTGAGACGTATTTGAAAAAAATGTTCGGTGTTTCAAGCTACGACTGAACCGCAAATTGTATGTAAAACGTCACGCCGACAAGTTGAATGTTGGCGATCTTTTTTTGCGGGTGTTAAATGTTTTAGCTGCTTGAGTGAGGGAAGGGCGAAAGAAAGAAAGAAAGAAAGAAAGAAAAAAGAAAGAAAGAAAGAAAGAAGTTGACTGTATTGGAGTTTGTATTTTTTCAGAAATTTTTACAAGTTGTTATATGTATGTGTTTATGTCTCTGTAATGGTTAGCCGTGGCTTGTGGTATGAGAAGTAGGTCGCGTAGTTTACGCTCTTGAGATGGGAGAGACGCCTGGTAAAGATGTGATCTATCGCGCTGCCGCCGAGCGTGGTAGATTGCGCGGGATCGTTGCGTGATTTCTAGACCGAGTTCTTCTTTCATGAATTCGATGAACCTATCATTATTCTTGCCGGGACGAGTATCTTTTTCTTGCTTTTGTGCGTTAGTTAGTCTCGGCATCGTGAACCTGTAAAAAACAGCGTCGAGGTGACCAACCTGTGTGTACCGAAATGTAAGACGTTAGATGGTGAGAGTGTGAAAATCGTAGGTGATTTTGACATGGCCGCCATTTTGGCAGATTTAAAGATTTTTCGATGATTCTTTTTTTATCGTGTAGGCATATTCCTTACCTTTCAAACTACGTATCGTTCACTGCTGTAGTCGAAGTAGGCGCGGAGCACTGTGAAGAAACGTAGGTAACGCGAAAGTCTGACACCGCGAGCGCCGAGGTGACCCACCTTTGTGTACCGAAATGTAAGATGTTTTACGTCAAAAACAGTAAACTTAACATTCCCATAAATATAACACGTGCTTTGATGAAGAGGGACAGAAATGAGAGAGAATGAAAAGACAAAGACGAAACATAGAAGTTAAAATGGGCAGCAAATCAAACACAGGCAGCAGAATATTGAAACTTTTGCTGCAGCACGAAATACGGTTTTACTGAAACTTCATCTCTGCTAACAGAATTACGTGCATTGCCATGCGGTTCGTATGTTCCGAGCATTGTACGTAAAATGTTAATCGTGAATTCTGCTGGACAATTCCGAGTTTCCGCTTGATTATCTGTGAGCAGTATTGCCAAACGAATTTCCCTTTCCGTCGTTTTCTTTTTTTCTTTTTTTGTAAAGCATATAATGGACGGAGTCCAAAAACCAAGTAACCCTACAAAACTTCTCTTTTCAGTATGTATGAAATTAAATTTTCGTAATAAGAAATAATATGGAACTAGTTCAAACAAATTATATGGACACATATGCCACACATACGCCACACATACGCGATCCACACATATCGCCACACATACCCCACAAGACACATACCCACCATAGCCACACTACGCGACACATACGCCACACATACCACATACGCGACACATACGCCACATACGCGACACATACGCCACAATACGCGACACATACGCCACATACGCGACACATACGCCGACACATACGCGAACATACGCCACACGTACGCGACACGTACGCCACACATACGCACACTACGCGACACATACGCGACACACACATTGCCATACTATAATGTTAATTCCATTAACCACAAAACGTCTTTACTCAAACGGGCTTATAAACTTCCATGTTTCCATTTTTACTCGTAAAAGATTCGAACCACAAAGTTAAGGAATATAAATAAATAAATTTCTTAAGCTACGTATTTTATTCGCTGATCCCAGTGGCCGTGCGGTCTAAGGCGTGGGTCTGCGGCCGCTCGCTTGCTGGGATTTCCCGTTCGAATCCCGCCGGGGGCATGGATGTCTGTCTCTTGTGAGTGTTGTGTGTTGTCAGGTAGAGGTCTCGGCGACGAGCTGATCACTCGTCCAGAGGAATCCTACAGAGTGTGGTGTGTCTGAGTGTGATCGTAAAGCCTCGATAATGAGGCGGCCTAGGCCCACTAGGGGTTGTTGCGCCATGGGGGGGAAAAGTATTTTATTGCAAGGCATGGTGTCTGGGAAAAAAGTATTTTATTGGAAGGCAATGTGTCTGGGAAAAGAAGTATTTTATTGGAAGGCATGGTGTCTGGGAAAAAAGTATTTTATTGCAAGGAATGGTGTCTGGGAAAAAAGTATTTTATTGGAAGGCAATGTGTCTGGGAAAAGAAGTATTTTATTGGAAGGCATGGTGTCTGGGAAAAAAGTATTTTATTGCAAGGCATGGTGTCTGGGAAAAAAGTATTTTATTGGAAGGCAATGTGTCTGGGAAAAGAAGTATTTTATTGGAAGGCATGGTGTCTGGGAAAAAAGTATTTTATTGGAAGGCATGGTGTCTATTAAACACGTTCAAGTGTTCGGCTACAGACTAGATGTGTAGCATTCATAAAGCCCATTCCGTTCTCTAACCAAAGCGAACCAAACGACTTACTATCGTCACTGGCAATAAATTATCACCTCCATCTATTTCAGTCAGATAAAACGACTGTGATTTATCTCCACGCAACCCATTCGCAGGCAGCGTATGGTTCTACAGCGGAAATTACTTCACAGTTTTGCACAGGCCTACAGTGATTCATGTTCGACAGATTATAAAATAAACATACCTATACGTGTGCCTCGATGAGGAATAAACGACACATCAGCAAAACATAACAAAGATAACTATTTTTATCTTCGACATCTCTTTGTGTTGTACATTTTACAAAATAGCTATCATTTACCATCAAAACAACTAATTTATTATCTTGTGTAGATGTCGGCTACATGTTTCGACCACCAAGTGGTCACCCTCATGCCGTTCAATACATTAAAATTACAACTGCAACTGAAAATGCAATTGTAATTTTAATTTTATGTATTTTAAAGGCCTGAGAAAGACCAATTGGTAGTCGAAACGTGTAGCTGACATCTATACTAGATAATAAATTAGATGTGTTGATGGTAATTGATAGCTATTTTGTAAGAAAGGTAACACCTAACTAACTAACTAACTAACTCCAGGAAGCAGAGTTTTCTTTGAGAATGCAACAAGTTTTACTTAGTCAAGAAATTATCCGTATTTAAAAGAAAGCGAATGTTTATTACCGCATAACAATTAAACCAACAAACACACTTTATTTCTTTAGCATGTCCACTAATCCTACATATGTTTCGGCTGCAATACAGCCATCATCAGGGGTTCAAGGTCACGTTCACTTCAACATTCACTATGATGGCTCTATTGCAGCCGAAACATGTGTATGGTTAATGTACATACTTATGAAATAAAGTGCATTTGTTGGTTTAATTGTTAAGTGATATCAAAATGCACGGTGAACACAACGTAGAAAGTTCATTACCGCCTTCACAAAAGCCCGTCACCTGTCCGTATCCTGAGTCACACAAACCCAGTCCATGTCATCTTATCCTAATAGCTGCAATATCCTGCAGGATTTAAGGGCTGCCATAAGAACTACCGATAACAATTAGGCCTAAGCGTCGATTTATTGCGGTAATAAAATCTCTAAATGGGAGTACTGTTTATGGCCGACGGCTCTGTGTAGATAAAAGCCGCGTTTACGATGTGACAGATCCTCACAGCCTTCATGTTGAATACAAGGTGATGAGCCAGTAGCCGCTGCTGGTAGCAGAGTGCACTGAACTATTTACTTTGCCCAGTTGTAGCCTAAAAAAAGAAGCTATGATATAAATTAGACACCACACAAACACATTACGTACATACGATAGTCCAACGTCTGGTAAATTTACATCAACCTCGCAGTATGCGGAACAATGAGACAAGTATTTGAAAATAAGAGCCGATCCCAGTGGCCGCGCGGTCTAAGGCGTGGGTCTATGACCGCTCGCTTAATGGGATTGCGGGTTCCAGTCCCGCCGGTGGCATGGATGTCTGTCTGTTGTGAGTGTTGTGTGTTGTCAGGTAGAGTTCTCTGCGACGGGCTGATCACTCGTCCAGAGGAGTCCTACCGAGTGTGGTGTGGCTGTGTGTGATCGTGAAGCAATAAGGAAGCCCTGGCCCACTAGGGGCTGTCGAGCCGGGGTGGGGGGAATTTGAAAGTAAGTCGCTATACAGAATGATAGTAAAGTAAATATTAAATGAACGTATCTCCTACACTGAATGCTATATTGTTACAATTCCTGCATCATTTGAAAGTCCATAAAATACCATTTAATGTCGCACTTCAACACAGCCCCATTATTTTTCACACGCTTCTGTAACTTGGGCGACTTAGATACAATATATCTTATTACGAGTTTTAGAGCAACAGGGGAAAAGGTTTCACAGTATTAACACCGTGCATTTTCTAATCAAGTAATAAAACCGACTAATGCACTATATTGACCAATTTTATTCTGTCCTGTTACCCCTCACCCTACACGTGTTTCGGAACTCTAAGGTTCCATCTTCAGATTCTAATAGACTACAGTACACATCGTACAATTTTTAAAAGAGTTTTGAACTTCATTCACCTATGGCTTTTTATATTTTAACAGACTATTGTACATATTGTGTATTTGTTTTTAATATGTAAATAATTGGTAGCACACGACAACCCCTGAAGATGGAACCTTAGAGTTCCGAAACACGTGTAGGGTGAGGGGTAACAGGCCAGAATGAAATTGGTCAATATAGTGCATTAGTCGGTTTTATTATTTGAGGGGAAAAGGTGTCTTGAATTTGTTGTCCTAATTGATTATTTCTACCAACAGATGCACAAGACAAGTTTTGTCACTGTTTTCTTTATTGAAAAAGTGGCCCAATACGTCTTAATTAACAAATTACACTACAGCAAGTAATTTATATATATACCAATTGATTTTACTGTTAATTTTAATAACATTTAGCAACTTAACAATACCACTAATTATACAAAATTTTATGAAGTGATATTAACAAACATTGACTCACTGTTATGACGAAACTTAAGAATTGGTCTATGTAACAGCTCACTTAAAAAAAAAAAACCCCTGATGATGGCAATATAATTGCCGAAATACGTATTGGGGCACTCTTTCAATAAAGAAAACAGTGACAAAACTTGTCTTGTGCATCTGTTGGTAGAAATAATCAATTATACAAAGATGCACGGTGATTATAAAGTGAAGTTTGTTGTCTTAGTTCATGACGTGGTGTTAGTGTTGATCGGTAAAAATACACACAAGGAACTTTATATTATATACAGGGCATACACAAAAGAATGGTGCGGTATCAAAAGTGAATAAACAATTTATGTCTCACATTACACGGGCACAACATACACCGTCAGCGGCGGCAACTGTCCAAGTTTCTCATGCGCTACCAGCAGTTCGCTTCTCATGCTTACTGCGAGTGCTTCTCAATCGTGTTCTTCCACAGCGCTGGATCGGACGCGCTGCTGCAAATGGAGACAAGAACCTTCTCCCTTGGCCACCCCGTTCGCCAGATCTTACACCTTACGATTTTTTCTTTGGGGGTTCGTTAAAGACAGCGTTTATGTACCACCATTGCCCACGTCCATCCATGAAATTCGTGATCGGATAACGCACGCACTGCAGGCCATTACAGCGGACATGCTACACCGGGTCTGGGATGAGTTTGATTACCGTGTGGATGTGTGTCGTGTGACCCAGGGTGCACACATTGAAGGATTGTAATTACCAAATGAGAAACTTGGACAGTTGCCGCCGCTGACGGTGTATGTTGTGCCCGTGTAAGGTGAGAAATAAATTTTTTATTCACTTTTGAAACCGCACCATTCTTTTGTGTATGCCCTGTACACCGTGCATATTAATAACTAATTAATATCATAAAACAAATGCATCCATATGTTTCAATAAGATATGTATAATCGAAAAATTAACACCAAAAACTGATCACGATGAACAAGAAGATACGTGATAATCAGTGATAGTGAATTTATGTTGTGAAAGTGAATTGGATGCATTTGAAAACTGTGAACTCTCGACGACACACCTGAGGATGGCACTATAAGTGCCGAAACATATGTAGGGACAAGAAAACACTAAAATAGTGTAGCGCATTTGTTGGAATAAAATAATTAATTAATACAAACAAGATTTTCAGTAAGTGGAGATTGTCTTCCTGCCATACCAGTTCGATCTATAAAATTCCATTTGACGATTAAAATCCTCAAGGTTGAAATATTATGAAAGAAGCGGGATTAATTTTGAGACCTAATACTAATTGGTAGCGTGTGCTTTAAAACTGCGCAAGAGTCGTGTCAATACAGTATTTAGTTTAGGAGATACAGCCATTTAACTTTACGTATTTACACATTTTATTTACAAACACCCTGTACAGTGCTTGTTGGAAATATGAGTCAGTACGTAACTGGGCTGCAGCAGAGTACGAGTAGAGCAATTACGTAACAACCAGGTATAGATGTGGAGCTGGAGTCTGAGGTATTCTCTGCGGCACTGGAATACTCTGGAGCAAAGGGAATGAGGCAAATAATAACGTTGATGGAATTCCGCTGGAGAAAACGGAAGAAAGAAACTAGAAATAGAGATGGAGAGATTGCAAAGGCTCTTGATGTTGACTGTATTATAAACAGGTAAAGGTAAAGCAATCCCATTACAGGCCTTGACAGGCCCTGAGGGCTCCAGGAGGTTGAGGCTCCCAGGTTTTTAGACAATCGGCACATGAAGGCCTTAAGAAAAAGAAAGTACTAAAACGGCTAAAAACAGAAGATTGTATTTTATGAACAATCATGGAAGGCATTTCGAGGGCTGAAGCAGCATCAGAAGTTTGAGGTAGCACATCAGAAGTTTGAGGTAGCATATCAGAAGTTTGAGGTAGCATATCAGAAGTTTGAGGTAGCATATCAGAAGTTTGAGGTAGCACATCAGAAGTTTGAGGTAGCATATCAGAAGTTTGAGGTAGCACATCAGAAGTTTGAGGTAGCACATCAGAAGTTTGAGGTAGCATATCAGAAGTTTGAGGTAGCATATCAGAAGTTTGAGGTAGCACATCAGAAGTTTGAGGTAGCATATCAGAAGTTTGAGGTAGCATATCAGAAGTTTGAGGTAGCACATCAGAAGTTTGAGGTATCACATCAGAAGATTGAGGTATCATATCAGAAGTTTGAGGTAGCACATCAGAAGTTTGAGGTAGCATATCAGAAGATTGAGGTATCACATCAGAAGTTTGAGGTATCACATCAGAAGATTGAGGTAGCATATCAGAACTTTGAGGTAGCACATCAGAAGTTTGAGGTATCATATCAGAAGATTGAGGTAGCATATCAGAAGTTCGAGGTAGCACATCAGAAGTTTGAGGTATCACATCAGAAGATTGAGGTATCATATCAGAAGTTTGAGGTAGCACATCAGAAGTTTGAGGTACCATATCAGAAGATTGAGGTATCACATCAGAAGTTTGAGGTAGCACATCAGAAGTTTGAGGTAGCACATCAGAAGTTTGAGGTAGCACATCAGAAGTTTGAGGTAGCACATCAGAAGTTTGAGGTAGCATATCAGAAGATTGAGGTAGCATATCAGAAGTTTGAGGTATCACATCAGAAGATTGAGGTAGCATATCAGAAGTTTGAGGTAGCACATCAGAAGTTTGAGGTAGCACATCAGAAGTTTGAGGTAGCACATCAGAAGTTTGAGGTAGCACATCAGAAGTTTGAGGTAGCACATCAGAAGTTTGAAGTAGCACATCAGAAGTTTGAGGTAGCACAAAACATGGAGGCTGGGGATAAAAACACGGCGTATCGGGCGGGAAGTCAGTACCAAACCCAGTTTTGGTTTTTTCTTTCTTCTTTTTTAATTAACTTAATTATATTTCGTAAACTACACCGGTTAGGTGGAGCAAAAATTCTGGATATTGTAACTCATCAATAGACACAAGGAGGACTAATACGGAACAAATGTATCGTAATATATTTGCCTGATGGTCTGAAGAGATAATCTGTTAAAAAGCTAAAGTTATTCTTTTGCATGCCATGAAGGTGTCGTAGGGAGCAGACGTATAGCTCCACTTATTCCTAACCTCAGCACTACATGAAGGTGAGTGGTCAGGTTCAAGTTTCGGTTGTTTTACCCCGGGGGGAAGAGCCCCGCTACCCACTAAATAGGAGGTTAGGTGGGCCCCAGAGCCGGCATTGATGCTTTGCGGAATAAAAAATATCTTGTTGTGTCGGGGATTGAACCGTGATACCGCGGTCGTCCAGCCAATGCCTAGTTTCTAGAAGTATTTGTGCTGCATTGAAGAAGTTAGAAATGTGAGTTAAGCAGGCAGTCCTACAATTTCTCTGTGATTCTTTTGTTGATTGGCATTCTAATATAAATTTCCGTAATCGATTATTTGTACCAACAAAAGCACCAAGACAGTTTTTTCACAGTTTTCTTTATTATAAGGATGCCCCAATACGCATTTCGGCAATTATTTTGCCATCATCAGGGGGTATTTTAAGTGAGTTTTTACATAGACCAATTCTTTGTTTACGTCATAACAGTGAGTCAGTATTTGTTACCACATCGTATAAAATTTTGTATAATTAGTGGTATTGTTAAGCTGCTAAATGCTATTAAATTTTAAAATTACAATAAAATCAAGCAGTATATTATACTACCCTCTATAGTATAAAATTAATTAATTAATTTTTATATTATACTATATACTATATATATATATATATACTATACTACACACTTGAGAACCGTCAGGGTTTCTTCAAACATACCGCTTACTTAAGCAAAAATATGGGTAATGTGTTCCTCTTCAAATTAGGCAGACATATTTATGTGCCTTCTTCATATATGTCTGGCAAACACAATTGATTTTATTAATATATTAATTTTATTTTAGCATAACGTTGTCAGTAACATCCACGTGTTTACCTTTATGATTGCCATTATTTAGTTTTAACATTTTATTTTTAGAATTGTATATGTCAAGTTGATGTTTCTTTTTTTTTGTGGTGAAGGGCCCCGCAGCAGATGCTACGGACGCACCGCAGCCTTAAGGCTTATTGTGCAACCTTATTATGAAGATGAAGAGAAAGATGATCAGTTTGTTTCATTTTTCCAAGTAATGGAACACCGGTGGAATAAAATTGACAGGGGAACACCGAAGTACTCGCGGAAAAATCAGTCCCAGTGTCATTTTGTCCACCACAAATACCACGGGGACTGATCTGGTATAGAACCCGGGCCATGGCACAGCCAATTTGGTGTATTGGTTTAGTATGTCTTCATATTGTATCTCCCTGAGGATGGCAATTTATCGCTGAAACATGTAGGAAACTACATGTATATGGATAATCTGAGATTTTGTATAAATTGTGTGAATTTATTGGCGTATATGGATTATAAACATAAGAAAATTACAAATTAATTTAATTATGACGTCAACTTACGCTCACATAACTTCCGGTTTCGGAATTAATTTTCGAAAGTCTGATTTTTCTTGCACAATTTGTACATGATTCTTTCCTCAGTATGTTTCCTTAGACAAATTTATTTACGGCATTTGACCTAAACCTGTCTACATTGCTGCCAGAAATGTCTGCAGTCTCTAGGCAAGTTCCAACATTTGTATTTTTCCAAACAGCACCCTCTAATCTCCGTCATCTGTTTCCAGAAATTTGTTCAATTTCTCAGCTAGCTACTAGCATTATTTGGCTATTATTTAATTCTTTTCCCAATGGCTCGACAGCCCCTTAGGGGGCCTATGCAGCCTCATTTTTCGAGACTTCACGATCACACTCAGACACACCACACTCCTCTGGACGAGGGACCATTCCGTCGCAGAGACCTCTACCTGAAAACACACAACACTCACAACAGACAGTCATCCATGCCCTAGGCGGGATTCGAACCCACAATCCCAGTAAGTGAGCGGCCGTAGACCCACGCCTTAGACCGCGCAGCCACTGGGATCGGCATTTAATTATTCACTTCGTCAAATATCGCTACGTCTTGTGTTAACTCGTATTCACCCCACCCTCACCTCCACAAATTATTTCCTACAGTTTTAAGTTTTTATACCAAGTTTTCGTTACGTAACTGTACTGCTCATAACTTATATCCTAAACGCGCAGTTTTAAAGCCTCGCTTGCCTTAGAACACCCTAAGGATAAACAGTTGAAGTATAAAGAGCAATACACACACAGACGCCTCGCGAAAGATACAAACAAACAGAAGGCTCGCATGATATATGGCGGTGTTCTCTGTTTTAAATCCATGCAGACAGTTCTATCACACGGCACCGTGAAGCACTGTCACGCGTCCAGCATCCGATACGATCTCCTGACAAACGGCACTGACATCCGTAAGTATTGAGTTTGTCGTCCCAAAGAACGTCTGTAAAAGATGGACGCCCATTCAATTCAAATGAAAATAGCATCCCAGAAGCTTTTCACTTCTGTCTCTCGCCACACTCAAACGCAGAAAAGAACCTATCTAGTGACCTAGAATCTAGACCTAATGATTTAGTGATCTAGAACCTATCGAGTGATCCGTATTATATGTTCTACTGACGTTACGATCTGTATTATCTGTTCTACTGACATTACGATATGTATTATCTGTTCTACTGACATTACGATATGTATTATCTGTTCTATTGACATTACGATATGTATTATCTGTTCTACTAACATTAGGATCTGTATTATCTGTTCTAGTGACATTAGGATCTGTATTATCTGTTCTACTAACATTAGGATCTGTATTATCTGTTCTACTAACATTACGATCTGTATTATCTGTTCTACTGACATTACGATCTGTATTATCTGTTCTACTGACATTACGATATGTATTATCTGTTCTACTGACATTACGATATGTATTATCTGTTCTACTGACATTAGGATCTGTATTATCTGTTCTACTGACATTAGGATCTGTATTATCTGTTCTACTAACATTAGGATCTGTATTATCTATTCTACTGACATTACGATATGTATTATCTGTTCTACTGACATTACGATATGTATTATCTGTTCTACTGACATTACGATATGTATTATCTGTTCTACTGACATTAGGATCTGTATTATCTGTTCTACTAACATTAGGATCTGTATTATCTGTTCTACTGACATTACGATGTGTATTATCTGTTCTACTGACATTACGATCCGTATTACTGTTCTACTGACATTACGATCTGTAGATACTGCACAGAGTGAATTCATATATTACTTTCACTTTGATTATCTGCTTAGTAAAAATGCTCTGTATCAGGTGACGTCACCATTCTAGATATGTTCTAATGTTACTGACAGGATAAGAATTTTTAATATTATCTTACAGATAGTAGAATTTCAATGCTGTACCGATTCGCATAAGATTTATTGTCTCAAAGATCGGAGTGTGAAATGATTGGTCTAGGTTGTAAAAATATCACAACGTTCAATCTGTAAAGAAAGGGCATTTCAATACCAAAAAATTACGAATTAAAAATTGTAAATTTTTATGGATACGTTCTACATCATATTGTGGTTAATTATTAAAGTTTATGATACTATCGGAAGTCATTTAACGATAATTTAGGACTAAGTCCGTGGGCACAGTGAGTGGCTAGACCGTACTGGCATGGATACTGTGAGTGGCTAGACCGTACTGGCATGGATACTGTGAGTGGCTAGACCGTACTGGCATGGATACTGTGAGTGGCTAGACCGTACTGGCTTGTATACTGTGAGTGGCTAGACCGTACTGGAATGGGTACTGTGAGTGGCTAGACTGTACTGGCATGTGTAATGTGAGTGGCTACAACGTACTGGCATGTGTACTGTGAGCGGCTAGACCGTACTGGCTTGGATACTGTGAGTGGCTAGACCGTACTGGAATGGGTACTGTGAGTGGCTAGACCGTACTGGAATGGATACTGTGAGTGGCTAGACCGTACCGGAATGGGTACTGTGAGTGGCTAGACCGTACTGGAATTGGTACTGTGAGTGGCTAGACCGTATTGGCTTGGATACTGTGAGTGACTAGACCGTACTGGAATGGGTACTGTGAGCGGCTAGACCGTACTGGCATGTGTAATGTGAGTGGCTACAACGTACTGGCATGTGTACTGTGAGTGGCTAGACCGTACTGGCTTGGATACTGTGAGTGGCTACAACGTACTGGCATGTGTACTGTGAGTGGCTAGACCGTACTGGCTTGGATACTGTGAGTGGCTAGACCGTACTGGAATGGATACTATGAGTGGCTGGACCGTATTGGTTTGGGCATAGTAAGTAGCTGCAAATGCACTGATGTGTCAGTGAGATGGACTGTCCTGTCTTAGATGGAACAAATAAGAGTTTGTTTGGCTGCAGTAAGTAGATGGGAGGCAGAGTAAGTGGCTGGACCGTCTGCACATGCAGCATGCACGTGCTATGTACCTCTGCAGAACAATATCGCACACAGAGGTATGATATTGAAACAGTTACATTAATTTAAGAACAGTGAATTATCTGATGATCGGAAACTGCATTTATCTGTCGTCGTCAGTGGCTGAGTCCAAAGGTCTGTCCAAGACAAATCACGACACTTAATTCCGCACATTATGCATAATGCCCAACCTGCTTCGTTTAATGTGCGACATAATTTGCTTCACTTGTCAAATGGTTGATGCTATCACCAACTAGCTATCTATAAGCAAATTAGCTGAACTTAAAACATTAAACTGCCTCAGCAAATACGTATAAATCCGCTACAAACCGCCAAGTTTACTACACAAAACGTTAATTTCATATTTTCCTTATGATCACTATGATAGACAGTCATAACTGTTCCACGTCGATCCCAGTGGCCGGGCGGTCTAAGGCGTGGGTCTACGGCCGCTCACTTGCTGGGATTTTGGGTTCGAATCCCACCGGGGGCATGGATGTCTGTCTCTTGTGAGTGTTGTGTGTTGTCAGTTAGAGGTCTCTGCGACGAGCTGATCCCTCGTCCAGAGGAGTCCTACCGACTGTGGTGTGTCTCTCAGTGTGATCAAAAGGAATTACAAATCTCGACACTGAAACGGGAAACCGGAGTAGGTAGAAGAGGACGACTAAAAAAAATATAGTCACATGTGTAATGAGCCTGCTATGTTCAGGGTTCAAAATTATTTGAAAATAACTTATCTCTTCTTCGAGAAAAATTGAAATAATTAAATAAATAATCAGCCAACCGAGATCTTGGCTTCTCTGTGATGCTGATCTCTCGTCCAGAGAAGTCATACTGAGTGTGGTGTGTCTGAGTGTGATCGTGAAGCCTCGATAATGAGGAGCGTCTGGCCCAATAGAGGCTGTTACGCCATTGGAGAGAAAAGAGAAGGCTCCGGCTGTCCTTTCCCCAGGAGGCTCTGTTAACAAATTCCCGAAATCTGTGTGGCACGCTGAGGCATGATTCGTAGCAGCCGTTCATTCTGCAGTCGGTTAAAGGCTAACTGAGCGCTCAACTATTAAGTGTTGCTTTTCTGACACACATTTTTAATGTAAGTTGACAGAAGTAAGGGGAAGGGAAAATTAGGTATGCTTGTCTTGTATGGATGGTAACATGTGAATGATGAGGGTCGGTTGTAATGACGATACCCTGACGTAAGTACGAAACACAGCACGTGCTGTAATGTGAATCACTCCATGTGTGAGCACAAAAGGCCGTAAACAGCTGTACTGTGAACGGGTAATCCAAAGTCAGGGAATTTGTTAAAGACTCAAAGTAACAAGAATTTATATCTTGATCGGTACAATGCAGTTAGCTGCTGTGTCGATCGGTACAATGCAGTTAGCTGCTGTGTCGATCGGTACAATGCAGTTAGCTGCTGTATCGATCGGTACAATGCAGTTAGCTGCTGTGTCGATCGGTACAATGCAGTTAGCTGCTGTGTCGATCGGTACAATGCAGTTAGCTGCTGTGTCGATCGGTACAATGCAGTTAGCTGCTGTGTCGATCGGAACAATGCAGTTAGCTGCTGTGTCGATCGGTACAATGCAGTTAGCTGCTGTGTCGATCGGTACAATGCAGTTAGCTGCTGTGTCGATCGGTACAATGCAGTTAGCTGCTGTGTCGATCGGAACAATGCAGTTAGCTGCTGTGTCGATCGGTACGATGCAGTTAGCTGCTGTGTCGATCGGTACGATGCAGTTAGCTGCTGTGTCGATCGGTACAATGCAGTTAGCTGCTGTGTCGATCGGTACAATGCAGTTAGCTGCTGTGTCGATCGGTACAATGCAGTTAGCTGCTGTGTCGATCGGTACAATGCAGTTAGCAGCTGTGTCGATCGGTACAATGCAGTTAGCTGCTGTGTCGATCGGTACAATGCAGTTAGCTGCTGTATCGATCGGTACAATGCAGTTAGCTGATGTGTCGATCGGTACAATGCAGTTAGCTGCTGTATCGATCGGTACAATGCAGTTAGCTGCTGTGTCGATCGGTACAATGCAGTTAGCTGCTGTGTCGATCGGTACAATGCAGTTAGCTGCTGTGTCGATCGGTACAATGCAGTTAGCTGCTGTGTCGATCGGTACAATGCAGTTAGCTGCTGTGTCGATCGGTACAATGCAGTTAGCTGCTGTGTCGATCGGTACAATGCAGTTAGCTGCTGTGTCGATCGGTACAATGCAGTTAGCTGCTGTGTCGATCGGTACAATGCAGTTAGCTGCTGTGTCGATCGGTACAATGCAGTTAGCTGCTGTATCGATCGGTACAATGCAGTTAGCTGATGTGTCGATCGGTACAATGCAGTTAGCTGCTGTGTCGATGGGTACAATGCAGTTAGCTGCTGTGTCGATCGGTACAATGCAGTTAGCTGCTGTGTCGATCGCTACAATGCAGTTAGCTGCTGTGTCGATCGGTACAATGCAGTTAGCTGCTGTGTCGATCGGTACAATGCAGTTAGCTGCTGTGTCGATCGGTACAATGCAGTTAGCTGCTGTGTCGATCGGTACAATGCAGTTAGCTGCTGTGTCGATCGGTACAATGCAGTTAGCTGCTGTGTCGATCGGTACAATGCAGTTAGCTGCTGTGTCGATCGGTACAATGCAGTTAGCTGCTGTGTCGATCCTACGAGTACACTGCCTGGCTTTCCGAAACACAAATTCCCAACAGTACCAAGGAGAAAGAGAAGAACGAAATCCCATGAGACATGAGTTTCCCATTTATCGCAGCGATGCTGGTGCAGGACAAAGGGTAACACAAGCATGCAAGTGAAACCGTAAATTTAGCAGTTTTAGCTTTAATGCTACTAACAAGATAATACATTGCAGAGTTTGAAAGATTGAAAAATTGAACACAATGCTTACGTTAATTTTACACTTTTATCTTGAAAGCTTCAACAGCCCCGCGTGTCAAAGTGTCAAGTGTACAGTCAGACAAACAGTAACATGTAACAAACTAGTCGTAAGCTTACAGTGTCAGTATGATTCGGGTCACTATCAGTAAGATTCGGATCTCTGTCAGTAAGATTAGTGTCAGTATGATTAGGGTCATTGTTAGTAAGATTCGGATCTGTCAGTAAGATTAGTGTCAGTATGATTCGGGTCTCTGTCAGTAGGTTTACAGTGTTAGTATGTTTCGGGTCACAATCAGTAAGATTCGGATTTGTCAGTAAGATTAGTGTTAGTATGATTCGGGTCACTGTCAGTAAGATTCGGATCTCTGTCAGTAATCTTACAGTGTCAGCATGATTCGGGTCTCTATCAGTAGGTTTACAGTGTCAGTATGTTTCGGGTCACTATCAGTAAGATTCGGATCTCTGACAGTAAGATTAGTGTCAGTATGATTCGGGTCACTGTCAGTAAGATTCGGATCTCTGTCAGTAATATTACAGTGTCAGCATGATTCGGGTCTGTCAGTAGGCTTATAGTGTCAGCATGAGTCGCGTCTATGCTAGTAACCTTCGGTATCAGCATGACTCGTGTTTGTCAGTAAGCTTAGAGTGTCAGTATGATTTGGGTCTCTGTCAGTAAGCATATATTATCGATATCATATAAGATATAGGTCTATGCCAGTAACTTGCAGGGTCAGTATGATTCGGACCTGTCAGTAACCTTCGGTGGCGGGATGATATGGTCTGTCAGTAAGCTTGAAGTGTCAGTATGATTCGGGTATCTCAGCAAGTTTAGAGCACCAGTATGTTTCGCCTGCATGTCAGTAACCTCCAGCGTCAGTATGATCCGAGTCTCAGTAAGTTTACAGTGTCGGTATGATTCGGATGTATTTAAGTGCGATTTGAGTTTGTCGTAAGCTTACATTGTCAGTAAGATTCTGATATTTGCGAGCTACAGCCTGGGGTTCAATTCTCGACAGTCGAAGATCTTATTTTCTCTGCCACAATATCCGGACCGCCAATGTGTTTCATCCAGCCTCCTACAGAGTGTGTTCAGGGAACACAGGGGTAAAATTTTCCGCTTGCATAGCCGAGGACATATCACACACCCTTTACTGCCATCAAGCCTTAAACGGACATAGCTACTTTCAGCACAGGCGTAAACACTCATGTTATGACACTATTTTTTTTTAGGATTAGATACATTCCCTATTTCATCGCACCATAAATTATTTGGCATATATTTATTAAACATTTCTGTGTCAGAAGCCAACACATATATTTGTTTCTCTTGGGGATAGTCCGGGTTTATATGCGTGAATTATGTGGGAGAAATTGAGAGTGTGGCAATTTTTATAGTGTTTCATTTGTCTTCTCTGTCATTTCAGCAAAGCTTCACAGACAGTATAGCACTCTATGACACATGCAATGACGAAACTGCACAACATAAATATCTATTCTGTTAGTTCTGATTTATTGTCATCGCAGACGATTGGCCACAGTCAGCAGCACGATGTTTGCTTTCAGTGCACACCCCAACATTATCACAACAGTTACCTATCACTTTCACCGCCAGGTATTTAAATTCCCGACGGTGTTGAATTTCCAGGGATTTATTGAATGTTAAACAACTATTGCATCGTCTTATAAATTATAAAATATACTTATATATAAAATTATACATAAAATACATATATTTTTTCTAGTTGTCAGCTACGTTTAAATAAAGATGTTAAATATGTTTCCTGAAAGAACTTATTGTGTGTGTGGCCTATTTAAGGCAAAAAGAGCAAAATTTTAGATCGATTAAAGTCGACATTGGCAAATTAAAACGTAAATACTTAAAATCGATCACGGTCGACTTTGGCAGTGGAAGTGCTATCATCACAGGGAATACCACATCAAGTCCTTGTACACTTATAAATCAGTAACCTGCTACATAATCAATTTGGTGTTTGAGTTTCAGACACACGCAAGTGTAGCAAGAACACAAAATTACCACTTCAAATGGTACAAGTGCGCCTCTTTTAATCCTGGTGCCTTTTCAAGAACTCACAAACAATCAAACGGACTTTCCTCAGATCGAACGCTGACTACTAAGTGCTATCATTAATATTTAGGTATAAATTATCGTGTCCTGTGTCCTTTCTTTTATTTTCCTAATACTAAGGCTCTACGAAATTCGGGCCTAAGAGGGACGAGGCAACAGAAGTGTGGAGAAGACTACATAAAGAGGAACTTAATTATCTGTACTCCTCACCAAATATTATTCGGGTGATCAAATCAAGAAGAATGAGATGAGTGGGGCATGTAGTACACATGGGAGACAGAAGACGTGTATACAGGGTTTTGGTGGGAAGACCTAAGGAAAGAGACCATTTGGGAGACCTAGGCTTAGATGGGAAAATTATATTAAAATTGATCTTCAAGAGGTTGCATAGGGAGGCATGGACTGGATTGATCTGGCTCAGGATAGGGACAGGTGGCGGGCTCTTGTAAATGCGGTAATGAACCTTCGGGCTCCATAAAATGTCGAGAATGTCTTGACTAGCTGAGGACCTGTTAACTTGTCAGGAAGGACTCTGCTCCATGGAGTTAGCTAGTCAGTTAGTTAGTTAAGGGCACTACGTGTATTGGCATCATCCCGGATTGTCACTCACTATAAGAGAGATTGGAATGTCACGTGTTCAGAAAACCCCATAAATCCAATTCGCAGTGTTTTTTAACTTGAATTTAATATTCCGTAATGACATTAGACCGCTTAAAATGTCAAGGATGCTCTGCTATATATATATATATATATATATAGAGAGAGAGAGAGAGAGAGAGAGAGGAGAGGATAGGGACAGGTGGCGGGCTGTTGTGAATGCGGTAATGAACCTTCGGGCTCCATAAAATGTCGAGAATGTCTTGACTAGCTGAGGACCTGTTAACTTGTCAGGAAGGACTCTGCTCCATGGAGTTAGCTAGTCAGTTAGTTAGTTAAGGGCACTACGTGTATTGGCATCATCCCGGATTGTCACTCACTATAAGAGAGATTGGAATGTCACGTGTTCAGAAAACCCCATAAATCCAATTCGCAGTGTTTTTTAACTTGAATTTAATATTCCGTAATGACATTAGACCGCTTAAAATGTCAAGGATGCTCTGCTATATATATATAGAGGATAGGGACAGGTGGCGGGCTCTTGTGAGTGCGGTAATGAACCTTCGGGTTCCATAAAACGCGGGGAATTTCTTGACTAGCTGATGACCTGTTAGCTTCTCAAGAAGGACTGTGCTCCATGGAGTTAGTTAGTTAGTACTGTGGATATATATATATATATATATATATATATCCGATTTGCCGGGATAAAACGTGACTTTTATGTTAAGTCTGTATCAGTTAACATGTCTTACAGTCTCAATGGGCGCACGCATGGTCAAGAACATGCAGTTCATAGAAATGAATACGGTTCAAGCTCTAAGACTTTCGTACTGAAATAAACACAACTCCATTACGTACAATACTTTAATATTTTCCTTATTCTATGTATTAAATCCTGTTCCTACTTTAAACCTTTCTGCTGCTTTGCTTACATAAAAATCATAGAAGCAAATTGTTTTCCCCCTTTACTTAACATAAATTTGCATTACAACCTACGGTTACACGTACCAGAACATCACAGATGTTAATGTTAATTACTAGTTGTATCCGTGCGAAAAATTCGCAAGTAGAAAGAGTAAAATTATTAATTAACAAAAATTACAGCATCTTTATCTTCATAAAAATTAAACATTTTACTTCATAATGCTTGATTTTGGATAATTTCTTTCGGAAATCAGCGGATCATAAACATGTGTAAATAAAAAAAAAACATTGAAATCTACAGTCCTGCCTCAAGCGGAGGTCAAGAGAAGTACATGAAATATGTTAGCTTCCCCTGGCTTCCGCTTGAGGCAGCACTATCACTTTTTAACGTTACAATTTTTGTTAAAGAAATAATATTTTTTGGAAAAAATTAATAAAAACAAAGTAGATTGCCACAAATGGCGAAACATAAGGTTTATAAAATCATCTATTTTGAAACGATCCTTTCGGTAGTTCAGTAGATCATAATGTAGCAAACAAACCTTACCGTATTAATACATATGTTAATAATACATTCTAAAATATGACTAAACAAAGCATGTGAACAATTATTACTAATTAAGATAATTTATTTAAAAAAGAAGAAGCATCAAAACGAAACACAGAAGAAAGGGAGCCACAGTACAGGGCATACACAAGAGAATGGTGCGGTTTCAATAGTGATTCCTATTGAAACCGCACCATTCTTTTGTGTATGCCCTGTATTTGGTGACGTTTTCAAAAAGCTTCGTGCAAAAACGCTTTGTAGACGTTACGTCTAAGACGTTTTCGGTTTACACTGTTAAGAAGACATCAACTACTTGGATTAGTAACGGTAGGTGTAGGTGTCACACCAATAATGAAATTGCTGTCTACATTAAAATATTTATGGATACATCAGTCATAAAACAAACCACCTAAATACATAAATTTTGCATATGTCAACAACTGCTTTAATTCTCCAACGTACTTCGGTCAGTCATCGAATCATCTTCAGGCAGAAAAATACAATAAACAAAAAGGTTGATTATATATACCAACACATAACGTAACTTATCACAAAATATTACTTGTATACATATTTTAAAAAAATACACCCTCTATAAAATCGTACATAAATGTAGTTTTCTGCACCTTACTTCACGTATTAAAGTTGTATCCGTGAACTGATTAAAATTCTCCAAACGTTGGTATCACTGACCAGTTGCGTATTAAATATCTCTGAATATCATAAATATCCACAGATTCATTTAGCAGTCTCGCGGCTTGTTATGTGAACCTCCGCTGATGTATTGGGTGGCACTGTAAGATAGGCTATATCAAAGTAACCAATTTTAAAACTTATATAACCAATTTTCTGTATCAGGCTGGAGGACCGCTTATTGGGCTGGACCACTCGCTATTCCTGTGGCTTGTGCAGCAGTAGTAGCTAACTTTGGTAAGGCTGGAAGACCGCTTACTGGGCTGGACCACTAGCTATTGCTGTGGCTTGTCCAGCAGTAGTAACTAACTTTGGTAAGGCTGGAAGACCGCTTACTGGGCTGGACCACTAGCTATTGCTGTGGCTTGTGCAGCAGTAGTAGCTAACTTTGGTAAGGCTGGAGGACCGCTTACTGGGCTGGACCGCTAGCTATTGCTGTGGCTTGTGCAGCAGTAGTAGCTAACTTTGGTAAGGCTGGAAGACCGCTTACTGGGCTGGACCACTAGCTATTGCTGTGGCTTGTGCAGCAGTAGTAGCTAAATTTGATAAGGCTGGAGGACCGCTAGCTATATGCTGTGGCTTGTGCAGCAGTAGTAGCTAACTTTGGTAAGGCTGGAGGACCGCTAGCTATTGCTGTGGCTTGTGCAGCAGTAGTAGCTAACTTTGGTAAGGCTGGAGGACCGCTAGCTATTGCTGTGGCTTGTGCAGCAGTAGTAGCTAACTTTGGTAAGGCTGGAGGACCACTAGCTATTGCTGTGGCTTGTGCAGCAGTAGTAGCTAGCTTTGGTAAGGCTGGAAGACCGCTACTGGGCTGGACCACTAGCTATTGCTGTGGCTTGTGCAGCAGTAGTAGCTAACTTTGGTAAGGCTGGAGGACCGCTAGCTATTGCTGTGGCTTGTGCAGCAGTAGTAGCTAACTTTGGTAAGGCTGGAAGACCGTCTACTGGCTGGACACTACTATTGCTGTGGCTTGTGCAGCAGTAGTAGCTAACTTTGGTAAGGCTGGAGACCGCTTACTGGGCTGGACCACTAGCTATTGCTGTGGCTTGTGCAGCAGTAGTAGCTAACTTTGGTAAGGCTGGAGGACCGCTTACTGGGCTGGACACATAGCTATTGCTGTGGCTTGTGCAGCGTAGTAGCTAACTTTGATAAGGCTGGAGGACCGCTAGCTATTGCTGTGGCTTGTGCAGCAGTAGTAGCTAACTTTGGTAAGGCTGGAGGACCGCTAGCTATTGCTGTGGCTTGTGCAGCAATAGTAGCTAACTTTGGTAAGGCTGGAGGACCGCTAGCTATTGCTGTGGCTTGTGCAGCAGTAGTAGCTAACTTTGGTAAGGCTGGAAACGTATTCAGGAGATTAAAAGAAAACAGTACACAATGTCAGCAAACTTCACTTAGTGTCCCACAGAAGAAATTAAATAAAAATTGTAGCTGTGCCTTCTTTATCGTTTAAAAAGAAAGAATGGAACAGAATTAAGCTGAAACATTTGTACTGCTTGTCATAATAACACGCTGTAAAGCATAACTTATCGTCCACTGCTAGTGCAGTTATCAGATAACTAAGCATAAACATAAATATCAGCGGAACTTGAAGCAGAAGGTGAACATATAATGTTTGTTAAGCAATTATGTGACATGCGAGCATTTGGAAGCCTGTGACGTAGATGGCTCAGTCGGTATAGCGATTCGCTACGGGCTGGACGGTCCGGGGATCGAATCCCAGTAGGGGCGAGATTTTCGCCAGCCGTCCAGACCGGCCCTGGGGCCCACCCAGCCTGCTGTACAACGGTACCGGGTCTCTTTCCCGGGGGTGAAGCGGCAGGGGAGTGGCTTTGACCACCCCCCCCCCCCATATAGCGCCGAGGTTAAAGAAAGAGTAGAGCTATACCTCTACTCCCCAACTGGGCCTTCATGGCCTGTTCTAGGGCGAAATTTATCTTTAACTTCTAACGCACACGGCAGAATCTAATGACTTAATCTTTGAAAAAACTCACAATGGTGGTATCAAATACACTCACGCTATGTAAAGTATTATTCCACAGCGCGATAAAATTCGCGAAGTTTTTGAAAACTATTATTTCAAAGTGTTTTGGAACCGGTCTTTATACGCGTATTACATACGGTATTACTCGTATATGAAAAGTCAACAAAGGTAAAGTTGTTTTTGTCCATGTCGTAAAGACGTATAGGGGAGCAGGGGTACAGCTCCACTCATTCTTAACCTCGGCGCTAGAAGGAGGGAAGTGTTCAACATCACGAATGGCCGCTTTACCTCTGGCAAAACACCCCGGTATATATATTCAATAGGAGACTGGGTGGGCCCCAGAGCCGGTCTGGACATTTTTGAGAAGACAAAAATCTTGTGTTCTGGGGCCCACCCAGCCTCCTATTCAATGAGTAACGAACGCTCTTTCTCCGGGCATAAAGCGGCCGGAGCATGAGGCTCGCCACTAAATTCCATTTAGCGCAGAGCGGAGCAATAAGCGGCGCCTAAAATCAACGTGGAGCTATAATTCACTCCCCCTATACACCTTCATAGCATGTACAGTGATAACTTTTAATATATTATTTGAATTGTACAAAAATAGATATAGATGCATGTGTACTGCCCCTTTGTGTTTAAAAGTACGATCGGACTCACTGTTCCCTTTCACGAAAGTGGAGAAAGTGCGATCTATCGAATGCACATTCTGTCATTGGCAGTTCGCTTGTTTGTGGCTACAACCATTTATCTTTAAATAAACAGCGCGACATAAACCAGTGTTGCATGCACTGAGACAACAGCTTTGTGTGAATTGGATGAATGTGGCAAACGGAAGAGGAGAGAGAGGTTTCTGCGAGAGGATAAGCATGACTTTCTCTCCTCCTCCATTATTCTGCATTGTTGTGTGTAATGAAGAAGGCGGAGGAGGCTTTCTCAGGAAAAAGTTCCTTTCCACAGGATTCCTCCCCATCACGTAAAGCGAGGAAGGGTGATGTCGCATCTGTCACAACAAAGCCTCTATAACCACGTGACGCATTGTTGCGAATATTTATAACATTAGCCCCAAGGGTGAAATTGTGCCATGCACACAGAGACTTGATTAAAGGGAAGATTGAAGTTTTATCGACTGCAGTGTCAAAAGGTTAATTCTGATTTTATACATAATTCCTTACCGTGTAAGAGGTTTAGAAGCCAACAGATCTTGTATTTTGAGAACCACAGGCTTCTAACATCTTTAAGCCAGAATTTCAGAAAAGGTTTGAAGGCATTGGCCACGAAATATAAGACGCCTGTCACTAGAACACAGAGACTGCTGGTTCAATTCCTGATAGGAGCAGATATGTATGTCAGTGATTTCAGGCTTACGCCGCGATGTTGATGAAATCTGTGGTCTTCTGGGTAATTACACGGGTAAATAATTACCACACGACGCCGTGTAATTACCCAGAAGACCACAGATTTCATGCATGTCAGTGTTATATTATTTGGTGTTGCCATTCACTAATCGTAACTTTGTGGTGTCACCATGCACTAATGGTAACTTCGTGGTGTTACCATGCACTAATGGTAACTTCGTGGTGTCACCATGCACTAATGGTAACTTCGTGGTGTTACCATGCACTAATGGTAATTTCGTGGTGTTACCATGCATTAATGGTAACTTCGTGATGTTACCATGCACTAATGGTAACTTCGTGGTGTTACCATGCACTAATGATAACGTCGTGATGTTACCATGCACTAATCTAAACTTCGTGATGTCACCATGCACTAATGGTAATTTCGTGGTGTTACCATGCACTAATGGTAACTTCGTTGTGTTACCATGCACTAATGGTAACTTCGTGGTGTTACCATGCACTAATGGTAACTTCGTGGTGTTACCATGCACTAATGGTAACTTTGTGGTGTTACCATGCACTAATGGTAACTTCGTGGTGTTACCATGCATTAATGGTAACATCGTGGTGTTACCATGCACTAACCGTAACTTCGTGGTGTCACCATGCACTAATGGTAACATCGTGATGTTACCATGCACTAATGGTAACTTCGTGATGTTACCATGCACTAATGGTAACTTCGTGATGTTACCATGCACTAATCGTAAACTTCGTGGTGTCACTATGCACTAATGGTAACTTCGTGGTGTTACCATGCACTAATGGTAACTTCGTGGTGTTACCATGCACTAATGTCAACTTCGTGGTGTTACCATGCACTAATGGTAACGTCGTGGTGTTACCATGCACTAATGGTAACTTCGTAATGTTACCAAGCACTAATGGTCACTTCGTGGTGTTACCATGCACTAATGGCAACTTCGTGATGTTACCATACACTAATGGTAACGTCGTGGTGTTACCATGCACTAATGGTAACTTCGTAATGTTACCAAGCACTAATGGTAACTTCGTGATGGAACTGTCCCCGTTCCAACAATTTCTGCCGTGTCTAAGACATTCACTTTTCCCGAATGAATTTTAAATCTAATCGTGTTAGAAATATTTAGGAGCGAAAAGAAAAGAAACCCTTAAACATTCTGCTAAACACAAAAAAAAATAACTTTTAATAATAATGATTTAGTATAATTCCGTACAAAATTCGGTCAGTCGTAACAATTTCTACTTTGAGATCTGCGCTCTTCTGGGATATTAGGCAGCGCTGAGTGGTAGTTCTGTACCGACGTTTCGAGACAACCTATCGGTCCCATCTTCAAGGGTCAAGAAGTAAAAGAATAATCTTAGACTTCTTGACACTTGGAGATGGTTGTCCCGAAACGTCGGTACATAAGTACCACTCAACACTGCCTAATATCCCAGAAGAGCTCACATCTCATCTAAGTCGCAGCGGAAGTCTGAAATCACGCACAATTTATACCTTGTCAAAATCCTTTAGGGGAAACCATTTGAGGATTTCCACTGCACATTTTCCAGATGTTAGATAAACCGCCGAATGATAAGTTACATCTAAAGTAAAACCTTAGGTGTAAATTCATTTTGAAATCCTTATTACCTAAGCCTTTCAAGCAACTGTCTTACCCAAAACATAAACCCCAGTTATATTTTGCTGCGTAATTTATCGTAAAAAGGAGTATAAGGAAAACGGTAGCAGAATTTTTGAGATGAGATCTTCACTGCTCTGGGATGTTACAAAGCGCAGATTGGTAGTTAGTTACAGACGTTTCGGGATAACCTATCGGTCTGAACTTCAAGGTCCAAGCTTGACCCTTGATCTTCGCTGGTCCGGGATGTTACAAAGCGCAGATTGGTAGTTAGTTACAGACGTTTCGGGATAACCTATCGATCCAACCTTCAAGGTCCAAGCTTGACCCTTGATCTTCGCTGGTCTGAGATGTTACAAGGCGCAGATTGGTAGTTAGTTACAGACGTTTCGGGATAACCTATCGGTCTGACCTTCAAGGTCCAAGCTTGACCCTTGATCTTCGCTGGTCTGAGATGTTACAAGGCGCAGATTGGTAGTTAGTTACAGAAGTTTCGGGATAACCTATTGGTCCCACCTTCAAGGTCTAAGCTTGACCCTTGAAGATGGGAGAGATAGGTTGCCCCGGAACGTCTGTAACTAACTACCAATCTGTGTTGTGTAACGTCCAAGAAGAGCAAAGATATCATTTACAATGCGGCCGAAGCCTGAAATAACGCAGAATTTCAAATGTTTGTCGAGACATTTAAAATGTCGTGGCAAACAGAAATAGAATGTGTCCATTTAATTACAAAAATCGCTTCCTACAGTTTCTCGCCTAAGGAACACAATTAAAGTTCCTTTCTCCTTTACGCTGCATTTTTCCTCCATGTGAAATACACCTTTGGAATTTAAACAATTAAATCCCGTAAACTAACGAAATTAAACGGATCCAGAGCGCCAAAGATTTGCGCCCCATTCAACACTTGAGATTCAGTGGACTGACTGCGGGCCAATTAACAGCTAGCCTTGTTAACATGCTTCATCTGCAAAATTCTCGACGGCTCTCGGGCCAATTTATTACTGGAGGTATGTGTGTAGAATACATGTAACTACAAAATATAGCTGTTTTATAAAAACAAGATTATATTAAATTATTAAAAGCTAAACTCCAGTTGCATGAAGATACAAGTCATTCCAGGATATAACGTTTTGCCGATCGGTAAATAGTTACCGTCTTTCCGGTTGAGCTTGCTGCCTCCATTTTCAGTGTCTGAGTAGTCACTTTTTTTTTGGACTACTCAGAAGATCAAGTTGGAGGCAGCAAGCTCAACCGAAACGACGGTAACTATTTACCAATAGACAAAGCGTTCTACCCTAATAATGACCTAACTATTCATAAACATCGCCGAGAGAAACATAAATGGACCATTAATTTTCAGTTTCTAACCAACGAATGCACTTTTCATTTTCGTATTTTGTTCAATTAACCCTACACATGTTTCGGCCGTAACTCGGCCATCGTCACGGTACATTGATAAGTTCACTTCACTGTTCACTGGTCCATTTGGTATTATCACAGAACCGTTACACTGTTTGAGGTAATTTTTTTTACATTGACAGTCACCAGTATAAACAAATCTGTGGTCTTCTCGGTAATTACACGGCGTCGTGTGGTAATTATCTTGACCCGTGAAGATAGGACCGACACGTTGTCCCGAAACGTCGGTAAATAATTACCACACGACGCCGTGTAATTACCCAGAAGACCACAGATTACATCAACGTCGCGGCGGAAGCCTGAAATCAAGACCAGTATAAACAGTTTATTCAAGTTTTTTCTTTAAATGTCTCGCTGTATGCAGTATTTATCTTGCGTTTGAAGTATAAAGTACAGCATTATAAATTGTGAATATAGAGCATAATGTAACAATTATTAAAATTATCATTATTAAAAATTGTTAAAATTGCTGGCAGTTGGTTTTGTATAAATGTTGACGTCCGTATCCTTTTGTTGTTATTGTCCTGTTGCGTGGTTGTGACAGTCTGTTGTTATTGTCCTGTTGCGTGGTTGTGACAGTCTGTTGTTATTGGTCCTGTTGCGTGGTTGTGACAGTCTGTTGTTATTTTCCTGTTGCGTGGTTGTGACAGTCTGTTGTTATTTTCCTGTTGCGTGGTTGTGACAGTCTGTTGTTATTGTCCTGTTGCGTGGTTGTGACACTGTTGTTATTGTCCTGTTGCGTGGTTGTGACAGCCTGTTGTTATTGTCCTGTTGCGTGTTTGTGACAGTCTGTTGTTATTGTCCTGTTGCGTCGTTGTGACACTGTTGTTATTGTCCTGTTGCGTGGTTGTGACAGTCTTGTTATTGTCCTGTTGCGTCGTTGTGACAGCCTGTTGTTATTGTCCTGTTGCGTGGTTGTGACACTGTTGTTATTGTCCTGTTGCGTGGTTGTGACAGTCTGTTGTTATTGTCCTGTTGCGTGGTTGTGACAGTCTGTTGTTATTGTCCTGTTGCGTGGTTGTGACAGTCTGTTGTTATTGTCCTGTTGCGTGGTTGTGACAGTCTGTTGTTATTGTCCTGTTGCGTGGTTGTGACAGTCTGTTGTTATTGTCCTGTTGCGTGGTTGTGACAGTCTGTTGTTATTGTCGTGTTGCGTGGTTGTGACAGTCTGTTGTTATTGTCCTGTTGCGTGGTTGTGACAGTCTGTTGTTATTGTCCTGTTGCGTGGTTGTGACAGCCTGTTGTTATTGTCCTGTTGCGTGGTTGTGACAGTCTGTTTTTATTGTCCTGTTGCGTGGTTGTGACAGTCTGTTTTTATTGTCCTGTTGCGTGGTTGTGACAGTCTGTTGTTACTGTCCTGTTGCGTGGTTGTGACAGCCTGTTGTTATTGTCCTGTTGCGTGGTTGTGACAGTCTGTTGTTATTGTCTTGTTGCGTGGTTGTGACCGTCTGTTGTTACTGTCCTGTTACGTGGTTTTGACAGTCACAACCACGCAACCTTAGGTTTTATTGTGTTTGAGTTTGGATTCCGTTTGGCTCGACTTTCTGTTCTGTTAGACAAGCACTCCTGTAGCTGTACAGAAATCTTTTCTCTTCGATTCATGGCGTGCGTTATGATACACTTACAGGAAGTGAAGGGGGTGTAAGAGAGGCAGGAAGTAGGTATTTTGACGTGGATAATTGGAACTTCCTACCGTCGCATTGTTTTTAGCTTAGTTCCATAACAGGGCGAGATCATTTCTCAAACTCCCTAAAGCAGAGCGTTCTAAACAGGAACTAAATTGTTTTCACAGCGGGCCTTAATACAAAACGGCTTCTGTTTCGCGTGTTTTGTGTGCCTGTAGGTGGCATGGCCTTCCTACTGACAAATACTCTGCTTGTGGTGAATGTTTTGCAATGGTGCCGAACTAACGAAAGAGGATAGAAAAAAGAAAGGCAACAAAAAACAAGGAATTCAATACATATTACAGCAGACTGTGGGTTGGCAGGATTCAGCTACGATGCACAAATACAGCTTATCAAGTTAACAGCATCCTACGACTTCTAAACTGTAAATACCCTCTAAAGCTGCAAATAATCCTTGTATCTCGGCGATAATTCGTTTGGTTCCTGCAGCAAGAACGGCTGCAGGGCGGCAACTGAGGATATTGTAAAAACAAGAAAACCCACATAAAATTTACCTGCCACGCGGGTCTGACGTCACAGCTTCATTATTAGGCGTTCTATACGAAGTAATAAGGAACGTCCTACGTGGCGATCGTGTCTGTACGTCGATGACGTAATATCAGGGAGGAAATCGTTGTGTATTGCAAGTATGAATGACTATCTGACAGAAATTATTGTGGCACTAATTGACACTTTCCCTACAAAGTTCTGGCAGACAGTTGTTTAATGTTGTGAAATTTTAAAAATGTCTATACAGGGTATACACAAAAGAATGGTGCGGTTTCAATAGTGAAAACTATTTAAACCGCACCATTCGTTTGTGTATACCCTGTATATATAATTTTGTCTTGGATCTTTTCCACATAAAGAATCGAAGACAAAATTAGATGTTTGTATGCAAAAGAAAAAACTACAGAATATTAACAAACAACTTTTTAACCATAATTAATGAAAGCATGGTAAAAATTAATGTTTTATTATTTATTATTTTTATTTTTTAAATGTCTATAACCATTTTAACCAAAAAATAACTGAGCTATATGTTGACACTAGCTGCATCAATACTGTAATATAATACAAATTACGTTTGTAATATACAGGGCATACACAAACGAATGGTGCGGTTTTAATAGTGTTCACTATTAAAATCGCACCATTCTTTTGTGTATGCCCTGTATTTTAGTAAGTTTTAAATTTTGGTGTAAATCTCCCTGTGGATTGTGTAAATGAAGCCGAAGCATGTTGCAGAAACATAAGACTATATTTTTATGTGTCAAATGTGCATTTGTTTGTGTTATTAATAAATAATTTAATCAAGATGCACGGAAAAAACAGTGTCAAAACGTCTATTTGTATTCAGAAGTCATAAACAATTTATGTAGGCCTATTTTATTATAAGACAGTTCTTGGTAATGCAAACACTTTCCATTTTCCTCTCAAGAATTTTCCCGTAATTTTCAGGTAGCAATTCAGCCTTCCGTAAAATGGAGGGTCACAGCAGTTGACAGAAGCTTACATGACCCCTACATTTATACACGTGTACATAATGTAAGCAACGAAATACTCAGAACAGACAGGTATTCGCGTATCAGGTTACACAATCAGTTGGAATACATTAAAATGGATCTTCTGTTACAAGGTTTAGGATTCGTATGTCCGTTCTCTGATATCCCTAACATGACATTATAAGCCCTAAGGAGATATACAGCCAAGATTTAAGGACTGAGATACGTTAATTGTGTCTGAGAGTTGCTTGTACCTTCACAGCCACTAGGATACAAAACAAGACTAAAGTCATGTGTCAAATAATCAACATATTTAAACACGAAATCCATTATTTTAAGGTGACTCATCTCCGTTATATTATGACATACAAATTAATGTCACAATCAGAGTCAACACAAAATTTTATTCAGGAATAATAAGGCTAAATATTTCGGCTAAAAATGATAAAAAAACATCAGGCTTAATAACAAGAATAATGACATCTCAAACCCAAAATATATTTTTAAAATATACCCCCTTTTTATACATGTAATTAGGCCTGATGATTGCTAGTCATTTTTAGCCGAAACATTAGCTTTTTTTTCTTCCTGAATAAAATGTTGTGTTGATTGATTGAAACATTCATTTTTAGGAAATTTATTACAAGCAGTATCGAAAGTACTCTTCTTAAGCACATATTCTGATTCCGAAGAATTAAAACTTACGAGTTAGACAGGTTTAATTGCTTTGTAACTTACAACACAAAATTACAGTTTCTTATCCGATTACTGCATATGCTATTTCAACAAAGTTTTCAGAAAAAAATTCGGCGCCAGTGTTCCGAAACTTGAAAGCGTAATACTGTACAGGACTACGTAATTTGTGGAAGGCGTAAACAGGATTCCAGCAGTGTTGGCATAGTCGGTATAGTGACTAGGCTACGGAGTGGACGGTCCAGGGTTCGGATTCGGTAGCGGCTAGAGATTTTTCTGTTCTCCAATCCGTCCGGACGGAGTCAGGGGGCCCCACCAACCCTCATACTCAATGGGAACTTGGGTTATTTCCCTGATAAAGCGGCTGGGGCGTGGGGTTAACCACTCACCTCCATCTACTACCGAGGTTAAGAATGAATGGAGCTATACCTCCGCTCTGCCTTCATGACGTCGACAGAGACAAATTTACTTCTTTTGACTAGACGGGCCAAGTTTATCTTCTCAAGAGTGATTCTGAAACTCAAACCGGGTACCTACTTGTCACAACAGCAGACTACTCGACAGCAGTGACATATCTCAGGACAAATAAAGCTGCTAACTTCATGCCTCTGTGCGCATAAAACCGATAGTTGATACATGGGTTTAAATCTGATACGTTTCTGGACGGCATATGCAGGATTAGGTCTTAAATAAATACCAGATTATGAACTTCGCCTAGCCAGTTTTAATCGCCCAAGAGTTATCGGACGCAGCCCTGTGTATAATTTCAGTCAGCTAATATATATGATTTATTGAGAGTCACTCCTGCACAAAAGCGAGTATTATGTGACATTTTCAGAGTCATATTCTGACAAACCGGGGGAAAAAATGTGTTCTAAATTTAAGTTTTCAGAATCTCTCAGCGATTGTTGCCCAAATTATGGCCTTGTTTGGATTTTTCACACATAATAGCGTGGTTGTAGTTTGTTCCGAGGTTTCGGAGACATGCACTGCCTCCATCTTCAAGGTGACATAAATGGTTCAGCATCCATCTAAACCGTCACCCAGAAGATGAAGGTAGTATGTTTCTACAAAGGTCATAACAAACAAAATCACAACTACACAGTGTAAGGAACACATAAAAACACCACCATCTGACCAAGTGTAGTAAACATAATCACCCTGTGTATTCAGTCCTACCACAAAGTCACGCAACGCACTCAGCTAACTCTGTTTCCGGCAACGTGTTAATTCCTCACAGTCCGACGTAAGACCTAATATAACAGACGCACTGCGCAAGCTGTGAGCTGCGGAAGTTTATCATCCATCAGTGACTCAGCTTGATATAATTGAATAAGTATCAGCAGCCTGAGTGCTAAAAGGCCATATGAAGCATTCACAGTCCAATTAAGGCGTCGGTAATGGAATGGGACTGTTAATGTCTGTATTACCTGCGCAACTGAAATACAATGTATGCAGAAACTAATGTTTTAACCAGCCGATCGCGCGATTTCTGCAGTATAATTTACAAACCAAGTACAAAAATTACCATAGAAGTTGTAATCTGTGGTCTTTTGGGTGATTACACGGCGTCGTGAGGTAATTATTTACCGACGTTTCGGGACAACGTGTCGGTCCCATCTTCACGGGTCGAGATTCCACTTTTCCTTCGTGGAATCTCGACCCGTGAAGATGGGACCGACACGTTGTCCCGAAACGTCGGTAAATAATTACCTCACGACGCCGTGTAATCACCCAAAAGACCAAAGATTACATCAACATCGCGGCGGAAGCCTGAAATCAAGGTTACCATAGAAGTTGCGTGTTAATATTCAACCGTAAATAAAATCAGTGACGATCGTAATTAGGTTGACTTTTCACGTATAAAGATTTCCTTAAATGAAGTAAATAGCAAAGTAATCCCATTACAGGCCTGGACAGGCCCTTAGGGTTCCAGGAGGTTGAGGCTTCCAGATTTATAGACAATCGGCACATGAAGGTGGTAAGGTTGTCAGCCCTACGTACCTGCCGCCTTTACCCCCCAGGAAATATTCCTGGTACTCATTTCTGTTAGTGGCTGAGTCGACCCCAGGGCCATAGTGCGACCGAAAGGATTATGTCAATAAAAATTCCAATGACACCATCGGGAATCGAACCCGCGACGTTCCGGCTTGTAGCGCAGTGTATAAATGAGGTAGCAGTGGCAATTAAATGGAGGAACCTCGCGGAAAACTTTCACTGCGAACACTGAAAACAGGTGGCAAGATAACATAAAGGGGAACCATATAGAAAATACTTCGTATGCGTATGACATGACCTGTTACCTGCATCACCAGGTTTAGCGTAAGTGAAACGTTAAGTTATGCAGACGAGGATAACTGAGTGTAATCTTTGAAATTCCCAGAGAAGTCACAACACTTCCTACGCAATTTCCAAAGTACTGAATCTATCGGGGCGCGCGGTGGCGCAGTTGGTTGAGGCACTGCTCTACAAGCCGGAAGGTCTCGGGTTCGATTCCCGATAGTGTCATTGGGATTTTTCTTTCACTTAATCCTGGCCCCTGGGGTTGACTCAGTCTCTAACAGAAATGAGTACCAGGGTATCTCCTGGGGGTAAAGACGGCCGTTGCGTAGGGCTGACAACCTTGCCGCCTTCTGAGAGCCTGGTCTGATCAAGTTTCCAAATGTTTCAATAACAACTATGAATTGTATTAGCATTTTTGGTGTTCCTTGTGACATTAGGTGTTCAAATATGTTTCGTATTTTTAATTCATTCTAATAGGTTTACCTTTACCTTTACATCAGACTTGTGTTGCCGACAAATAACGCGTCGATTTCATACTTTTGTATACAGGATATACACAAAAAATGGTGCGGTTACAATAGGAATCACTATTGAAACCGCACCATTCTTTTGTGTATACCCTGTATTTTATGCAGACAAATGTACACTGTTTTATGTTATTTAACACAGTTTTTATTAAATGTTGCCCAACATGTTTCTAGCCTATATAAGGCTCATCTTTAGGGGCTCTTTTGTTGAAATTACAACAGCTATATTATTGGTATATAAAATTCTTAAAATGCCGTTAGATGTACCTGGTTACTGATATATGTAACAGTCATTGTGCTTTCACTATAGATATGTTGGAGGCCTACTATCTATAGTGAAAGCAGAATGACTGTTACAGATATCAGTAACCAGGTACATCTAACGGCATTTTAAGAATTTTATATACCAATAATATAGCTGTTGTAATTTCAACAAAAGATCCCCTGAAGATGAGCCTTATATAGGCTAGAAACATGTTGGGCAGCATTTAATAAAAATTGTGTTAAAAAACATAAAACTGTGTACATTTGTCTGCATAACATATATATAATTAAAAAATGTACGCTACATGTAACGTAAAGTTCATACTTTTCCTTGAGTAGCTACATTTTCCATGATAGAAGAAGAATAACTTGCAGTGCTCTTGTAGTGCAACGCTAATGCTAAAAATGGACAAGTGTAAAATATGTATTTATATCCTACTTTGTTTAGTTTCTGCGCAATCGTCCACTCAGAGACTTTATGTTGGCCCTACAGCTGTATTAATTTATGTATTCAGATTCATTCTGTCTTCACAAAGTGGCAGAATTTACTAACTCGCTTTGATTCCCCTCAATCTACACACAGAGCTGCACGGTCGACATTCCTCCGCACAGTCCAACGAACATTAACAAAATCCAGTGACCATATAAACTACATTCGTTTTACTTCTGCGAATTTATTAACAAAATTATGAAACAAATCAATGTCGACATGGCAGCTACACATTTTTATCGACATCCTCTACCCTCTCGATGATAAAGACGTGTACCTCGAATGAGCAAAGCGCAGAGGGAACGTATTAAAACAAAAACAAAGCAGAAATCCAATTACAAACCAAGCCCTCGTACCACGGCAGTAAATTCCAATTCTCTATCTCGTATTTAATGCAAATACAGTAGGTAATAGGAGAGAACACAGAACAGTCAAGAATGCTAAAAAGCGTACTTGTTTCTTGTTCCCTCTACTGGTATTTCCGTCAATTACAGACGTTCAAATGTCCGACGTGAAGCGTAGTAAAAAAAAAAGAAAACAAGAACAGCCAAGGGATGGAAGACTCCAGCAAACCAATTAGATGCTTTGAAGAACATATACCGAGTGTCCCAGACATTCCTCTTGGTACTTAAGCAAAATATGCGTTAAAAGAACATCGAAATTTTATACACATAAATTTCAATTGTGATAAATTACGGTTATATTGAAATTTAAATGCAAAATTTACAGAGTAAAAAGTGGCTGGAATCCCTACAGTCAAGCCAGTTGCCTTATCACTGCTACTCTGTCTCCTGAACAAAGCTATATACAGTCCTAATTGGAAGCACAGGCAAGGCAGCAGTTCCATTAATGATACTGGTGAGCAATAACACTTGTGTATCGAGCTTGCCAAAGGACACTTAAGGCAGACACAGTTCTATCCAGAAGTCCTGTGGGAAAGGAACTGGAGGCATAAGAAAGGCTGCAGCATACAAAGTGATAACCACATGTCAATAAGACAACACATGTCAATAAAACAACACATGTCAATAAGACAACACACGTCAATAAGAAAACACATGTCAATAAGACAACGCATGTCAATAAGACAACGCAAGTCAAAAAGACAACGCACGTCAATAAGACAACGCACGTCAATAAAAAACACATGTCAATAAGACAACGCATGTCAAAAAGACAACGCACGTCAATAAGACAACGCACGTCAATAAGAAAACACATGTCAATAAGACAACGCACGTCAATAAGACAACACATGTCAATAAGACAACACGTGTCAATAAGACAACGCACGTCAATAAGACAACGCACGTCAATAAGACAACACACGCCAATAAACAACGCATGTCAATAAGACAACACACGTCAATAAGAAAACACATGTCAATAAGACAACGCACGTCAATAAGACAACACATGTCAATAAGACAACACGTGTCAATAAGACAACGCACGTCAATAAGACAACACACGCCAATAAGACAACACATGTCAATAAGACAACACGTCAATAAGACAACACATGTCAATAAGACAACACACGTCAATAAGACAACACACGTCAATAAGACAACACATGTCAATAAGACAACGCGTCAATAATACAACACATGTCAATAACACAAAATAATAACAGATATGATTCTTTAATATTATATTATATTATTAATAACAGCTGCTTATAACATAATTAATGCGCATTCGACTGTAAACATCGAGTATCGACGTTCAAGAGGTATCGATTGTCTATATGTTCCCATATGATATAGCGATGATGATCGATTGTAAACCTGTTACTCATACGTGGAGAAATCTGACATTGTGTATTAAAATAATCTATTATTCTGCAATGTTTTAACGTATTTTACACCTGGGGACAACAGCAGACCAAAATCGCAAAGTCTTCAGACATTTCCTGACTTGTTTATTGACACTACGAGATACTAACGTATATGATCATTGACTTACAAGCGAAGATGTATATCCATCGCATAATTTATCACAATTCGTATTAAGCTTCCCTTTAAACCAAAAAACCCGAAGTTGATGTAATATATGTTTTACCCCTTACGTAAGACACAAACTGAACGCCAGATGTCACAATGTAGTAATAATGTTAGGTCAATATATATAAGTCAGATAAGGCGCTTGCTTTCATATAGCGTGCAGTAATTTGCATTATCATTCCGAATGTTGTCTATGTTGTATGACATTGTTGTATTGACATTGTTGTATTGACATTGTTGTATTGACATTGTTGTATTGACATTGTTGTATGACATTGCTGCTTGACATTATTGTATTGACATTGTTGTATTGACATTGTTGTATTGACATTGTTGTATTGACATTTCCTGCTGCATCGCAAAAGCCACTACAGGAAACTTAGGCGTAGGTATTTTGTTATTTTAAGACTTAATCGTCAAGCACCTGAGGGAAGGACACCACTTGGAAGACCCAGGCGTAGATGGGAGGATAATATTAAAATGGATCTTAAACAAGTGGGATGGGGGGGCATGGACTGGATTGATATGGCTCAGATAGGGACAGGTGGCAGGCTGTTGTGAGTGCGGTAATAAACCTTCGGGTTCCATAAAACGCGGGGAATTTCTTGACTAGCTGACGACCTGTTAGCTTCTCAAGAAGGACTCTGCTCCATGTAGTTAGTTGGTTGGTTAGTTAGTTAGTTAATCGTCAAAGCTCCTCATTTGATGTTGACGCGAACAGAAACAGAGGCCCTGTTAGGGAGCATGAATGCTTTAAACATAAAATTCAAACTTTATCCCATTGCCACTAGTCATAACAAAACAAGGAAAGGTTTTATCAAGACAAAGTAAAAAAAAAAAGAAACAGCTGTCAATTTATTTTACGTATGAAATATTAAAAGAGTTTATTAGAACTTTCTCTCGTGGGAATCAAAATACATTTCAGTCGGCAGAAGTTATTTTGCAATATATTTCGACTCTCACGACAATATTGACAATACGTAAAGGTGAATTATTTCTCTTACTAAACAAAATTGTTGAGGCGGATATATCCTAGCCACACGTCATGCTCACAATATTGAATACGGTAAGTCTATTCCAAAACCAGGTTGTATTTTCCTTTCAATTTAAATAAAACTTCTTTTGCGAATACCACGTGAAGCAAATATGAGCTGTTCAGCGGGTCTAGATAACTGTGGAATGAAACTGGCACTGAACCAGTCCTGATAACGACGGGGTGCCCAACTGGAAGAGTATTTTGTTCTGGACTGTCACAATATTACCTGGACTTTATCTCTGAGAGGAAAGTCTGGTCAATTAGCCTAGTCGTGAGGCAAGAAATAAATTCAGCAGGTCTTCCTACCAAAATTATATAAGCATTTCTCCTTTTATATTCGTCCGACATGCTCCGTCCATCTCATCCAAATTGACTTGATCGCCTGTGTATTTGGTGAGGATTACAAAGCACGAAGCTCCTCATTGGGCAATTTTCTCCAGTGTCCTCTTACGTCCCCTTAAGCCTAAACATCTTCCTCAGCACCGTATTGTCGAACATTCTTAGCCTGTATGTTTCTTTCAGTTTCAAAGACCAAGTTTCACACTCGCATAAAACAACAGACAAATTTATAGGTCTGTATATGTCAACCTCTTATGTTTTGAGGTAAGGTAAAGGTAAAGCAGTCCCATACAGGACTAGGAAGGTCGAGGCTCCCAGGTTTTTAGACAATCGGCACATGAATGAAGGTGGTAAGGTTGTCAGCCCTACGCACCGGCCGCCTTTACCCCCAGGAAAGATTCTCGGTACTCATTTCTGTTAGAGGCTGAGTCGACCCCAGGGCCATAGTGCGACCGAAACGATTATGTCAGTGAAAAATTCCAGTGACACCATCGGGAATCGAACCCGCGTGCCCCCTTATGTTTTGAGGTAAGGTAAAGATAAAGCAGTCCCATACAGGCCTAGTAAGGTCGAGGCTCCCAGGTTTTTAGACAATCGGCACATGAATGAAGGTGGTAAGGTTGTCAGCCCTACGCCCCGGCCGCCTTTACCCCCAGGAAAGATTCTCGGTACTCATTTCTGTTAGAGGCTGAGTCGACCCCAGGGCCATAGTGCGACCGAAACGATTATGTCAGTGAAAAATTCCAGTGACACCATCGGGAATCGAACCCGCGTGCCCCCTTATGTTTTGAGGTAGCAAAGTGTAATACAGAAAGAGATTTTGAAACGAAGGGTAGCAGGAATTACATTAACTTAATCTGCTCGTATATTCTTCATGCAGTAATTGTGATTTGTTAGTCTTTCCAAAATTTTAGCTTTGCCACATTTCTAAATAACTTACTAACCACCTTTACATTGTGCTTTGATGCAAGTTCTGTTTATGAGACAAAAACGCACTCATTTTTTTTCTCGATATTGACTTCACGACCAATACAGCTTCTGTGATTTTATTTATGCTAATTATGTTTTAGACCATTAAAACATATCATCAGTGTGGACCAGAAGGTGACGTGACCCGTTCAGTTCGAATCCCTGTTGGTTTACTTGGACTTTCCTAAATATGTAATGTAAACCAAAGTTGAAATGCAAAGGCGATATTGCTTCAGACCGCTCTGATTAGGGAAAGTGCCAGACAAAGGGTTTTTTTTAATGGCTCGACAGCCCCTTGGGGGCCTAGGCCGCCTCATTTATCGAGGCTTCACGATCACACTCAGACACACCACAGTCGGTAAGACTCCTCTGGACGAGTGATCAGCTCGTCGCAGAGACCTCTACCTGACAACACACAACACTCACAACAGACAAACATCCATGCCCCCGGTGGGAATTTTTTTTTTTGTAATTCCTGGGTTTTCCCCTTTGATCCATTTGTACTGTTGAAGTCCTTTTTGTCCTGCATGTCACCTTATGTTTCATGCTATCGTCCATACATCTAACACAACACAAACATCCATGCCCCCGGTGGGATTCGAACCCACAATGCCAGTAAGCGAACGGCCGTAGACCCACGCCTTAGACCGCACGGCCACTGAGATCGGCAGACAAAGGTTTGCCCACACAAATTTACTATACGTTCATTCAACACACATTTTAATTAACCTCAGTAGTTTCATTGAGATACCAACCTCAAGGAAAGTAATATATAAAAACCTCCTTCCTAAATGAACCACATATTTTCATGAAATCTATCAATAGCTGATACACTGTAGCAATTTATACACAATTTTCTTTCTCAAGGAGGGTCTATCAACGAATGCAGAAAATGTAGTCAGTAGATGCTCTATTACGTCGGTAGCCATAACGACGATTTACAATAATTGCTTGTACATATAAAATTAATATTCACACAATAATTTTGGAATAAATTTTATATGTAGTTCGTAACAGTGATTGCCTTGATAATTACTACGATCGATCGTTGAGGCAATTCTTCCTATTTCCAAAATAATTCTTAAGTTTCTAAATTCCGTACGTGTTGTTTATGTCACGATTGTATCAATTCTGTTGGAATGTTATCAATGCCTAAAGATTAAGCTCGTATATATTTGTTCCTTGCAATGGTAATACATCTTGAGTATACTTAATATGATTAAAATGTCAGAAAGTGTATGTCAGAGAGATAACATAAATTTTAACATTGGCAAATTTCATTTTATTAAAATTTAGGAGTAATTAATCCCTGGGGAACTGTCCTTTAATGTTGCGTGACACGGATCAGCTTCACTTACATTCTGAAGGCGTTGTCCTTCATATCAGTAATATCTGAGACATTAACCCCGTGACGTGTAGGAATAACCACATAAAGGCCAACAACAAAGAGATACACAATACGACTCTCACAAATAAACATATGAAGGCTAACAAGGAACAGACACAATACGACTCTCACAACTAAACATATGAAGGCTAACAAGGCACAGACACAATACGACTCTCACAAATAAACATATGAAGGCTAACAAGGAACAGACACAATACGACTCTCACAACTAAACATATGAAGGCTAACAAGGAACAGACACAATACGACTCTCACAACTAAACATATGAAGGCTAACAAGCAATACACACAATACGACTCTCACAACTAAACATATGAAGGTTAACAAGGAACAGACACAATATGGCTCTCACAAATAAACATATGAAGGCTAACAAGGAACAGACACAATATGGCTCTCACAAATAAACATATGAAGGCTAACAAGGAACAGACACAATACGACTCTCACAAATAAACATATGAAGGCTAACAAGGAACAGACACAATATGGCTCTCACAAATAAACATATGAAGGTTAACAAGGAACAGACACAATATGGCTCTCACAAATAAACATATGAAGGTTAACAAGGAACAGACACAATATGGCTCTCACAAATAAACACATGAAGGTTAACAAGGAACAGACACAATACGACTCTCACAAATAAACACATGAAGGTTAACAAGGAACAGACACAATACGACTCTCACAAATAAACATATGAAGGTTAACAAGGAACAGACACAATATGGCTCTCACAAATAAACACATGAAGGTTAACAAGGAACAGACACAATACGACTCTCACAAATAAACATATGAAGGCTAACAAGAAACAGACACAATACGACTCTCACAAATAAACATATGAAGGCTAACAAGGAACAGACACAATACGACTCTCACAAATAAACATATGAAGGGTAACAAGCAATAGACACAATACGACTCTCACAAATGGACATATGAAGGGTAACAAGCAATAGACACAATACGACTCTCACAAATGAACAAATGAAGGGTAACAAGCAATAGACACAATACGACTCTCACAAATAAACATATGAAGGCTAACAAGGAACAGACACAATACGACTCTCACAAATATACATATGAAGGCTAACAAGGAACAGACACAATAAGACTCTCACAACTAAACATATGAAGGCTAACAAGGAACAGACACAATACGACTCTCACAACTAAACATATGAAGGCTAACAAGGAACAGACACAATACGACTCTCACAAATAAACATATGAAGGCTAACAAGGAACAGACACAATACGACTCTCACAACTAAACATATGAAGGCTAACAAGGAACAGACACAATACGACTCTCACAAATAAACATATGAAGGCTAACAAGGAACAGACACAATATGGCTCTCACAAATAAACATATGAAGGTTAACAAGGAACAGACACAATATGGCTCTCACAAATAAACATATGAAGGTTAACAAAGAACAGATACAATATGGCTGTCACAAATAAACACATGAAGGTTAACAAGGAACAGACACAATACGACTCTCACAAATAAACATATGAAGGCTAACAAGAAACAGACACAATACGACTCTCACAAATAAACATATGAAGGCTAACAAGGAACAGACACAATACGACTCTCACAAATAAACATATGAAGGGTAACAAGCAATAGACACAATACGACTCTCACAAATGAACATATGAAGGGTAACAAGCAATAGACACAATACGACTCTCACAAATGAACATATGAAGGTTAACAAGCAATAGACACAATACGACTCTCACAAATAAACATATGAAGGCTAACAAGGAACAGACACAATACGACTTCACAACTAAAACATATGAAGGCTAACAAGGAACAGACACAATACGACTCTCACAACTAAACATATGAAGGCTAACAAGGAACAGACACAATACGACTATCACAAATAAACATATGAAGGCTAACAAGGAACAGACACAATACGACTCTCACAACTAAACATATGAAGGCTAACAAGGAACAGACACAATACGACTCTCACAAAATAAACATATGAAGGCTAACATGAAACAGACACAATACGACTCTCACAAATAAACATATGAAGGCTAACAAGAAACAGACACAATACGACTCTCACAAATAAACATATGAAGGCTAACAAGGAACAGACACAATACGACTCTCACAAATAAACATATGAAGGCTAAAAAGCAAGAGACACAATACGACTCTCACAACTAAACATATGAAGGCTAATAAGGAACAGACACAATACGACTCTCACAAATAAACATATGAAGGCTAACAAGGAACAGACACAATACGACTCTCACAAATAAACATATGAAGGCTAAAAAGCAAGAGACACAATACGACTCTCACAACTAAACATATGAAGGCTAACAAGGAACAGACACAATACGACTCTCACAACTAAACATATGAAGGCTAACAAGGAACAGACACAATAAGACTCTCACAAATAAACATATGAAGGCTAACAAGCAAGAGACACAATACGACTCTCACAAATAAACATATGAAGGCTAACAAGGAACAGACACAATACGACTCTCACAAATAAACATGTGAAGGCTAACAAGGAACAGACACAATACGACTCTCACAACTAAACATATGAAGGCTAACAAGGAACAGACACAATACGACTCTCACAACTAAACATATGAAGGCTAACAAGGAACAGACACAATAAGACTCTCACAAATAAACATATAAAGGCTAACAAGCAATAGACACAATACGACTATAAACAGTAACATCCTTAAAAAGGAATTCCTTTAGATTTGTTACACCTTTCATACAAATACAAGAGCCTACTTCTTGTGTGAAAATTTTTGTGCTCATTATTATTAAAGAATACTAAGTTCGTTGTATGCTATTCATAAGTGATAGCTGGGATGCCACGTGTAATTCAGTTCCCTGTAAAAATGGGTCAAGGTAACCAGTGTAGTGAATATAAACAGAACTAAATTGAATTTTACAGGAACCACATCTGTTGCATGTCTATGCCGTAATTTGAAGTTTCCAGTGGATATTTTAAAACATTTAGTTACACCATGCAGACGTGCCCTTTATTCCAACAAACTCAAGTGTGGCATATACGTAGCTCTCTTGGTAGACACTTTCATTTCCACTCACAAACCTCTCACTATATCCAAATGTCCTCCATTCTAAAGAAGTTCAACATTGTTTCCGTATATCCTGGCTGCACGTGGAAGGTGACATCGTCATATTTACCCTTTTCGGACTAATTTTTATCTAAAGTAATCACAAGAATTCAGTTCCTACCTCATAGAGAACACAATCCGTAGCTATTACAAAATTAATCGGTTAAGGTTTTTAAACGAATGATCTATGTTTATTGCGAGAACCGCACTAAGGACATAAATACACGAACATTCTATGCCAAAATACAAAGTCTTTTAATGTTACAGCACGTGGTATACACATTTACCACTGTAGATGCTTAACATTTGGTTTGTTAACTATATAAGACGTACTGGTTGAAATATACGTGTATATTGGTTACACTGGGTGACATTGTTCATAATATTCAACCTCTAGTGGGCAGGCCTCCTCATTATCGAGGCTTCACGATCACACTCAGACACACCACACTCGGTAGGACTCCTCTGGACGAGTGATCGGCCCGTCGCAGAGACCTCTACCTGACAACACACAACACTCACAAGAGACAGTCATCCATGCCCCAGGCTGGATTCGAACCCGCAATCCCAGTAAGCGAGCGGCCGCAGACCCACGCCTCAGACCGCGTGGCCACTGGGATCGGCCACACTAATCATTACAACATATTATTGAAGTACTTTCAACCTATGCGAGATTTCATGTTTCCTGCGCTGTGCAGTTCAAGCTTTCGCTCTTCTGGGATGTTATGGGGGGAATGACGTTTCGTTATATCGGTTTCATCCTCAAGGGTCTTGTTGGACTGCTTGACCCTTAAGATGGACAACCAAATACCAACCTACCTCGCGTAACATCCCAGAAGAACGAAGGTCTCTACTTCAACCTAATCTGACTAAAAATTAATACAAACTATTAGAAGGTGAAATAAAGACAAATTTTTCCCTTTACACTCTCTGAAGGCATGGAGGAATGGAAACAGAACTCCGACGATGCTTAATTTCGATATTAGATGCAGCTAAATTTAAGCTTCACGCCCCGACTGCTTTAACTCCGATATAAATTACGTATGGGCCGCGATCGCTAACAGGCTGGACGGTCCGGGGATCGAATCCGGTGGGGGCGAGACTTTCCATAACCGTCCAGACCGGCACTGGGGCCCACCGCCTCCTGTACAATGGGTACCGGGTCTCTCCCGCGGGTAAAGCGGCCGGGGCGTGGAGTTGACCATCCCCATCTAGCGCTGAAGTTAAAGAAAGAGTATAGCTATACCTCTACTCCCCCTCTGTGCCTTCAGGGTCTGTTATAGGGTGAACTTTATCTACTACTCATCACATAGTCGTCTGGGTGGGCCCCAGATGCAGTCCGGCCTCTGCCGGAATTATAATCGCGGTTCATCTGTCGTCTATGCTGCAGCCCATTACAAGACCGGCTACGCAGCACAGTCTTTCTATCATTATGATGGCCCCCCATAATTATTGTGTCCCGCAGAACAGTCACTAAAAACTAAATGACATTTGTACCACTTATCCGGGGCATTCTGCACAATTCAGCACATTAATTTTACTGGCAGTCACCCTAAGAGGGCCGCACAGCCTTTAGTCCCAGCAGTCCCACATTCTACATTCACAGCGCACACATAAACATTTGCGATGCAGCATCCTTCCGGCTGCGTCTATTGTTATGCACGGCGTTTTTTGCTCCCACCACTGCCGCTCGGAGGCAGGTTGGCCTAGCAGTGAAACTGAAGTTGATTTAAGACTTCCGCCGCGATGTTGATGAGATCTGCGCTCTTCTGGGATATTACGCGGCGACGTGTGGGTAATTGTTCACCGACGTTTCGGGACAACGTATCGCCTCTTGATCCGTGAAGATGGGATCGATACGTTGTCCCGAAACGTCGGTAAACAATTACCACACGACGCCGAGTAATATCCCAGAAGAGCGCAGATCTCGAACTAAAGTTGACGAAGCTCATGAAACTTAAAAGGATTCCCTGTAAAAGGAAAGATGTTGAATACGTCCGTCTTGACTTAGAATTTGGATCAGACTAAAACGAACACAATGGCCGACAGAAACATGCAGTGTTGACAAGACGTTGCAATGGCTGACGGCTTGATTTCAAACTTCCGACGCGTTGTAATATGAGATATTCACTCTTCTGGGATGTTAAGCAGCGTTTGATTGGTAGTTATCGACGTTTCGGGACAACTTATCGTTCCATTCTTCAAGAATCAAGGCTATCTTGATTCGAAATCTTAGGCACCTCTGGACGTGACGAAGAGTATCCTCCGCATAGATTTCAGGTGGGACCAATAAATTGTCCCGAAACGTCGGTACGTAACTACCAATCTACGCTAAATAACATCACAGAGAAGCCAAGATCTCGGTTGGCTGATTATTTATTTAATTATTTCAATTTTTCTCGAAGAAGAGATAAGTTATTTTCAAATAATTTTGAACCCGGAACATAGCAGCTCATTACACATGGGACTATATTTTTTTTTTAGTCGTCCTCTTCTACCTACTCCGGTTTCCCGTTTCAGTGTCGAGGTTTGTAATTCCTTTTGATCACACTGAGAGACACACCACAGTCGGTAGGACTCCTCTGGACGAGGGATCAGCTCGTCGCAGAGACCTCTAACTGACAACACACAACACTCACAAGAGACAAACATCCATGCCCCCGTTGGGATTCGAACCCACAATCCCAGTAAGCGAGAGGCCGAAGACCCACGCCTTAGACCGTGCGGCCACTGGGATCGGCTGGGACTATATAAAGTTGAGTAAAATTGTATAATATAATATAACAACATAACATAATATAATATAATACATAAACTTAATTGTTTCTTGACGGATTTTATTGGAAGTTTTTTGACTTAGTTGGTTTAAAAATTACAGTTCTTACAGATTAAGAAACTTTCACGCCCTTGAAGCTTGTCAGCAGGGAAGTGGTTGAGTGACAGTTTAAAATATTCGTTAAACGAAACAAAACAGCGAGTTCTTTTTTTTTTAAATAAGAACGTCAAGTGTTTAGAAGTGTTGAATAAAATTTGGCCGACATCCAACTCATTAATTACCCGAACTGTAACATATCCCCAGTAACAGAAGCCACAGCCCCACAAACTGAACATTTCTCACACACATTCTAACCGAAATAAAACTCGTAAATTACAGTTCAACAATTTTTACCACTTTAAATCCTTTAGACGCATTACAAATTTATAATGCTTGTCGAGTTCATTTCAAGATAATAAGAAGAAGCATTTGCACACGTCAAGAAAACGTCTGCATGGTAAACACAAGTATGAAACTGGATTTGCTTTAAGCCAATCATAATCCATACCCTCTGAAGAGAATTCAGTTTCATGTTTATTTGTACTGCACGCCATGTGTTTTATATGGCTTACCCCGCAAGAGCGCAAAGCGTCTCATCGCGTCGTGTAAGATTAAGAATCTGGGGCAAGGAGTGCTGCCATCTGCTATATGAGAGTGAAAGTACGAACTAACGTAGCAGAAATCAACTTTCCTTTTAAAGACATAATGGCTTCGCTCTTGAAACTAAAGCCATCTAAGCTAAATTACAAAATGTGACGTCCATGGATACAGCCCGGTCATTAATTATACAACTTACTACAATATGAAGCACAATTTAAACTTATGTTAAGAGAGGGATATTCTGTAGAAACCTATAGGCTTTATCTGAGAAACGGAGATACAAAATAGCAACATTCCTTTCTAATAAAAGCAAAAGTTTCACCAAGTTTAAACTTTCAAGCTGCCATTTTGAATAAGAAATTGCAGTCTAAAAAAAAAACCAACTAATTCTGAAAATAACCTGACATCAATCTCTCCTTCAAAATTTGAAAGCAACTTTGTATAACGGCCTCCACAGATGTACGACAATTAAAATGTCTGCAGCTGTACAACGGCCTCCACAGATGTAGGACAATTAAAATGTCTGCAGCTGTACAACGGCCTCCACAGATGTAGGACAATTAAAATGTCTGCAGCTGTACAACGGTCTCCACAGATGTAGGACAATTAAAATGTCTGCAGCTGTACAACGGTCTCCACAGATGTAGGACAATTAAAATGTCTGCAGCTGTACAACGGCCTCCACAGATGTAGGACAATTAAAATGTCTGCAGCTGTACAACGGCCTCCACACATATAGGACAATTAAAATGTATGCAGCTGTACAACGGCCTCCACAGATGTAGGACAATTAAAATGTCTGCAGCTGTACAACGGTCTCCACAGATGTAGGACAATTAAAATGTCTGCAGCTGTACAACGGTCTCCACAGATGTAGGACAATTAAAATGTCTGCAGCTGTACAACGGCCTCCACAGATGTAGGACAATTAAAATGTATGCAGCTGTACAACGGCCTCCACAGATGTAGGACAATTAAAATGTCTGCAGCTGTACAACGGCCTCAACACATATAGGACAATTAAAATGTATGCAGCTGTACAACGGTCTCCACAGATGTAGTACAATTAAAATGTCTGCAGCTGTACAACGGCCTCCACAGATGTAGGACAATTAAAATGTATGCAGCTGTACAACGGCCTCCACAGATGTAGGACAATTAAAATGTCTGCAGCTGTACAACGGCCTCCACACATATAGGACAATTAAAATGTATGCAGCTGTACAACGGTCTCCACAGATGTAGTACAATTAAAATGTATGCAGCTGTACAACGGCCTCCACACATATAGGACAATTAAAATGTATGCAGCTGTACAACGGTCTCCACAGATGTAGGACAATTAAAATGTCTGCAGCTGTACAACGGTCTCCACAGATGTAGGACAATTAAAATGTCTGCAGCTGTACAACGGTCTCCACGGATGTAGGACAATTAAAATGTCTGCAGCTGTACAACGGTCTCCACAGATGTAGTACAATTAAAATGTCTGCAGCTGTACAACGGCCTCCACACATATAGGACAATTAAAATGTATGCAGCTGTACAACGGTCTCCACAGATGTAGGACAATTAAAATGTCTGCAGCTGTACAACGGTCTCCACAGATGTAGGACAATTAAAATGTCTGCAGCTGTACAACGGTCTCCACAGATGTAGGACAATTAAAATGTCTGCAGCTGTACAACGGCCTCCACAGATGTAGGACAATTAAAATGTCTGCAGCTGTACAACGGCCTCCACACATATAGGACAATTAAAATGTATGCAGCTGTACAACGGCCTCCACAGATGTAGGGCAATTAAAATGTCTGCAGCTGTACAACGGCCTCCATAGATGTAGGACAATTAAAATGTCTGCAGCTGTACAACGGCCTCCACAGATGTAGGACAATTAAAATGTCTGCAGCTGTACAACGGTCTCCACAGATGTAGGACAATTAAAATGTATGCAGCTGTACAACGACCTCCACAGATGTAGGACAATTAAAATGTCTGCAGCTGTACAACGGCCTCCACAGATGTAGGACAATTAAAATGTCTGCAGCTGTACAACGACCTCCACAGATGTAGGACAATTAAAATGTCTGCAGCTGTACAACGGCCTCTACACATATAGGATAATTAAAATGTCTGCAGTTGTACAACGACCTCCACAGATGTAGGACAATTAAAATGTCTGCAGCTGTACAACGGCCTCTACACATATAGGATAATTAAAATGTCTGCAGTTGTACAACGACCTCCACAGATGTAGGACAATTAAAATGTCTACAGCTGTACAACGACCTCCACAGATGTAGGGCAATTAAAATGTATGCAGCTGTACAACGACCTCCACAGATGTAGGACAATTAAAATGTCTGCAGCTGTACAACGGCCTCCACAGATGTAGGACAATTAAAATGTCTGCAGCTGTACAACGGCCTCCACAGATGTAGGACAATTAAAATGTATGCAGCTTCCGTTCAAACAAAGTAACTCCCTCAACAGATTCGATTACGTAAGCAGACGTCACATCCGCTGTCAGACTGTTTACAGACGCACTGTGCTGACATGCCCCTAATAGTGGTCTATATGTTAGCACGGCACGGGCACACGGGACATTTAATGGTTCTTACCTGATCGATAGATCGTGGAAAGGAATTATAGGTCAGACAAATGGAGCACTATGTACGAGTAAGCTCTGGCCTTTGTACCATTACTTCCTGCAATTCACCGGATAATTCATCTGCATTGTGGAACCACAGTGAGACACTTTCAAGTTCATACGGAAAATAATACAATGAGACCTGATTTTTGTTACATGCAGTACCCTGTGTCTCGAATACAAATATGACACTTCGGAAGTGTATATCGACCACTGCATACAGTTAGGGGCCCACGGCGACACGACACGACGCGACACGACACGACGCGACACGACACGACACGACACGACGCGACGCGACGCGACACGACACGACGCGACAGGACGCGACACGACACGACACGACACGACACGACGTGACACGACGCGAGATCCCAAAGGCATTTAGAAATGCACTTCATCGAGTTTAACTCTATTATACTTTATAATGGCAAAACTGAGAATTTGGTTTAAAATTTCATTTTTCTTTCAGAATCCTACAGCCTCAAGAAGTGTTATTATATCTAAGAAAATAATATAAAAATGGCCCAAACGTCACTTGACTCTCATTGGTTACCATGTTGCCTCTAGTTTCAAGTGACATTTGCGCCACTCTGTATAGTTATTTATCCGAGGTTCTGTTGCATGAGTTTTCTATTAACGGAGCCGGCCGTTCCGAAACACGTCATCTGACTGTTAGATTTTCACTTTCGTTACGACGTAGAATGGACAAAATCGGAACTTTTTACGTTTTTTAAACATTCTGCTTAAACACACATACAAAACTTAAATATCTTACTTCATAAAGAACTCGTTTTAAAATCCATTATACTATTTTTATTGCAATTAAACCTATGAGATCTGATATGAACCTAAATTACGTTTGAAAACTCAGTTCGTACAGCGCGGTAAACACAATGCGTCTTGGTTATAAAGACGAATAAATATGTTATTTTGCATAGACAAATAATTGTTGTTTGTACTGAGAGCCATACGAAACACATAAATACAATGCACGGGCAGAAAGTAACATTTTTCACTGTTAAAACTGGTGGTACATATAGTAACCACTCGGCTATAAACGGTTTATAAGCAATAAATGCCATAAACAGGCAAAAAGAGATTAAGAAGTTGAGTATCTGTTATCGGAAGGGCCACAGTTCCATTAGCCCCTCGGACAATGGAGGTTCCATTGCATCGTTTGTAGAAAGATCACATAAAGGAGGTTCCACTGCATCGTTTGTAGAAAGATCACATAAAGGAGGTTCCATTGCATCGTTTGTACAAAGACCAGATACAGGAGGTTCCACTGCATCGTTTGTAGAAAGATCACATAAAGGAGGTTCCACTGCATCGTTTGTAGAAAGATCACATAAAGGAGGTTCCATTGCATCGTTTGTAGAAAGATCACATAAAGGAGGTTCCACTGCATCGTTTGTAGAAAGATCACATAAAGGAGGTTCCACTGCATCGTTTGTAGAAAGATCACATAAAGGAGGTTCCATTGCATCGTTTGTAGAAAGACCACATAATGGAGGTTCCACTGCATCGTTTGTAGAAAGATCACATAAAGGAAGTTCCACTGCATCGTTTGTAGAAAGATCACATAAAGGAGGTTCCATTGCATCGTTTGTAGAAAGACCACATAGAGGAGGTTCCATTGCATCGTTTGTAGAAAGATCGCATAAAGGAGGTTCCATTGCATCGTTTGTAGAAAGACCACATAATGTAGGTTCATTTCGTCGTTTGTAGAACGATTACATAAAGGAGGTTCCACTGCATCGTTTGTAGAAAGATCACATAGAGGAGGTTCCATTTCATCCTTAGCAGAAAGATCACATAAAGGAGGTTCCATTTCGTCGTTTGCAGAAAGATCACATAAAGGGGGTTCCATTGCATCATTTGTAGAAAGACCACATACAGGAGGTTCCATTGCATCGTTTGTAGAAAGATCGCATAAAGGAGGTTCCATTGCATCGTTTGTAGAAAGACCACAAATGTAGGTTCCATTTCGTCGTTTGTAGAACGATCACATAAAGGAGGTTCCATTTCATCGTTTGCATAAAGATCACATAATGTAGGTTCCATTTCGTCGTTTGCAGAAAAATCACATAAAGGAGGTTCCACTGCATCGTTTGTAGAAAGATCACACAGAGGAGGTTCCATTTCATCGTTGGCAGAAAGATCACTTAAAGGAGGTTCCATTGCATCGTTTGTAGAAAGATCACATAAAGGAGGTTCCACTGCATCGTTTGTAGAAAGATCACATAAAGGAGGTTCCACTGCATCGTTTGTAGAAAGATCACAAGAGGAGGTTCCATTTCATCGTTTACAGAAAGATCACATAAAGGAGGTTCCATTGCATTGTTTGTAGAAAGATCACATAAAGAGGTTCCATTGCATTGTTTGTAGAAAGATCACATAAAGGAGGTTCCATTGCATCGTTTGTAGAAAGATCATATTATTCAGTGGATTCCTTAAAACGCAATTTAATCCTACACACCACAAATATGTTTCATAAAGCCATCACAATATATACATTTTACAAATTTAACTTAATTATGTAATTACCTGCATCTAACTTCATAATTAATGTTGATCAGGCCCGGCAATATCGACACACACGCACGAGAGCTGTCAGCAAGCAGAGTCTATTGTATTAAAGTACTTTACACTGGCTATAAATGGCCACAGTATTTTGTAAATTACCTTCGTAAAATCTTACATTAAGCCACATACATTGTCACATACTAAAAACACTTTGTGTTCTGCAGGTCGGTCTCAAAGTCACTTCAATCCGTATTCAAACTACTTTCAGACTGAGGCATCTCTCACACTTTCGACGTAAGTAGGAAAACAAGTATACTAAATTCATAAATGTCTAAAACATGCTAAAGTTTTACAAAGTAAAGCTAATTTTTTAGATTTATATGCATTGCAATTTAACTTATTTATAAATTATACAATTCAAATATCATGAAGTATGTTTAAGGCTTATATAGGTAGCAAAGATCATTTAAGTCAATTTAAAGGTCGTGTCTGAGTTGAATATTCTGTATTTTATACTTGAGAAGCCGAATGGTTACAAAAAACACAATTTCTTATTCTCTAGGGTGAAATTTCGTACAGAGATATGAACATTGTACTGCTAGTTCTAAGGCAGTCAGCTCGCATTTCGTATCCTCCTGTTATAGGCCTATTTATTTATTTGGTATGCTAATGGGCTTATCAGAAAAATACCAGCCACAAACTCACCTTAATAGTCAAGCAGAGCGGTGTTTGTTCTTACCTGAAACAAGAGAAACAAAACGTGAGGCATTCAAAATCGACCAGAACTCCTGCTACTATAAAACTTCAATTCTGGAACTATTATTATTATTATTATTATTTACTGCAATTGGGTTTTCACCCGGTGGCAGTAGTCCTTACACTAGTACACACAATACAAATGTTTTCACCGTGGCAGTAGTCCTTACACTAGTACACACAATACAAATGTTTTCACCCGGTGGCAGTAGTCCTTACACTAGTACACACAATACAATGTTTTCACCCGGTGGCAGTAGTCCTTACACTAGTACACACAATACAAATGTTTTCACCCGGTGGCAGTAGTCCTTACACTAGTACACACAATACAAATGTTTTCACCTGGTGGCAGTAGTCCTTACACTAGTACACACAATACAAATGTTTTCACCTGGTGGCAGTAGTCCTTACACTAGTACACACAATACAAATGTTTTCACCCGGTGGCAGTAGTCCTTACACTAGTACACACAATACAAATGTTTTCACCCGGTGGCAGTAGTCCTTACACTAGTACACACAATACAAATGTTTCCACCCGGTGGCAGCAGTCCTTACACTAGTACACACAATACAAATGTTTCACCCGGTGGCAGTAGTCCTTACACTAGTACACACAATACAAATGTTTTCACCCGGTGGCAGTAGTCCTTACACTAGTACACACAATACAAATGTTTCCACCCGGTGGCAGCAGTCCTTACACTAGTACACACAATACAAATGTTTCACCCGGTGGCAGCAGTCCTTACACAGTACACACAATACAAATGTTTCACCCGGTGGCAGTAGTCCTTACACTAGTACACACAATACAAATGTTTTCACCCGGTGGCAGTAGTCCTTACACTAGTACACACAATACAAATGTTTTCACCCGGTGGCAGTAGTCCTTACACTAGTACACACAATACAAATGTTTTCACCCGGTGGCAGTAGTCCTTACACTAGTACACACAGTACAAATAGACATATAATATACAAAAAAATAACAATACAAAACAAACTATACACAATTACAAAACAAAATACATAAAGTAAATACAAGTACACACATTAGAACACCGTACACACATTGCAAAAACATCCACACCTTACAAAGCATCCACACCTTACAAAAGCATCCACACCTTTCAAAGCATCCACACCTTACAAAAACAAGCATCCACACCTTACAAAAACTGAATGAAAAAGTTGTGTATTTTAAGTGTTACTATTAACAGGCAAAGGTAGGTTCCAAAAATTAATTTTAATACACTGCTCTGAAACGATACTAGTTTTGAAAGGGGAACCTCCAAGACATGAATTAGTTTCAACAGCTCTATCGCGATATTACAAGCTATGATGGTAACAACTGTGTGTGCGTGCGTGTTGTACTGAGGACCGCAGCGTAGTAACGGAGCCTTAGAACTTAGTTGGGGTTTCACCTTTGACACTGCACTCGGCAGAACTCACAGCAAGACCACTTGACCCGGCACGGATCACGGCCATGAATTTATTATCCTGAGTGCTCCGTGGTTTTCCATCGTGTTTCATGCAAATGTCTCTAAGGCGCCGGAATGCAAAGTGCTCCCGAACAGCTGCCTATCTCCGTTGTCATCATCGTTACATCATTCTACAATCCACTTATTACTTTGCATGATGTGACGTCACAATCAGTCACCTAGGCATCCCACTGGTAAAGGTAAAGGTAAAGTTCTCCCTAGAACAGGCCATGAACGCCAAGAGGGGGAGTAGAGGTATAGCTCTACTCTTTCTTTAACCTCGACGCTAGATGGGGGTGTGAGGTCAACGCCACGCCACGGCTGCTTTACCCCCGGAGGCTTAGGCATCCCACTGGAATGTTCATTTATAGTGCTTTGTAAAACGTTAAAGACAATACTGGAGTTCTTAACAAAATAACCAGCCCACTCCATGATACATTTCTTGACATGACAGTAGTTACTGACATGATCACGACATGCGCTTAGTGTTAACAAGATCAGAAGACTGAAACGTAATCTGAAACAGTTAAACACTTTCCATCCCTTCGTTAATTATTTCAGCACTATCCATTTTAACATTATCCTGCCATACCTTACCTTCGCGTTTTCTACCAATATTTGTTATGCATTTCTTTATCCTATATATATGTTCCACGTGTCTCTGACTTCCCACACTTCTAGTCTCCTATCCTTCCTACAAAGAAAATAAAGTAGGCTTATGTGATCATCACGCTGTCTATGTATATCTGTGTGTCCATTTAAATCCTTAAAATAGTTGACAGATTTTTACGAAACTCAGCACAAACGTTATGCCACTGTAACACACCCAAAAGTGATAGGTCTGAACCCTTAAAATTATTAATAACAATATAAGAATGAGATTGGCGGGACATGTTGAACGAAATCAGGAAAAGGAGAGTTTAAGATATGGCATTGGTGGGGAGACCTGAGGCAAAGAGACCATTCTGAAGAGCTAGGCATAAATGGGAAGATAATATTAAAATTTACCTGTAAAAAAGATTAGTCGGCAGGGCGTGGAGGGGATTAATCTGGCTCTGGATAGGGACAATTGAAGGGCTCTTTTCAAGGCAGTAATGAATATTCGGGTGCCATAAAATGCGGGGAGTTCCTCGAATAGCTGTGGACCTATTTACGTAAATAACACTACGTAACCCCCACTGTCTAAGTTTGTGTCAGATGGAATACATAGTGTTATTTATGTAATTATATATACACAACGGTCTGGACGGCGTCAAATTGACGAACTATTGCCTTTTACTGTACTCCAGGCAGTTAGTTAAGAACAACATGCCTAAATCTTCCATCAATTTATTCTGCTTCAACTATCCTGAGGCCGTGCCATGGCTCAGGCGGTTAGTCGCCGGCCTCTCACCACGGAGGCCCGGGTTCGATCCCAGGTCAAGTCCATGTGAGATTTGTGGTGGACAAAGTGGCACTGGGACAGGTTTTTCTCCGAGTTGTCGGTTTTCCCCTGTCAATTTCATTCCACCGGTGCTCCATTACTTGTAAAACTTGGTAAAAAACTGCTCATCTTCATCACAGGTGTTGCACAATAAGCCTTAAGGCTGCGGTGCGTCCGTAGCATCTGCTGCGGGGCCCCCTCACCACAAAAAAAAAAACTATCCTGACATTGGATACAGCAGACTTCTGAGAAACGGTGGTAGCAAATTAACAATCAATACAGCATCTTGCATCAAAATAACGTAATTTTTCACGTGTTGGTCTAGTAGCAAAATGCGTCCGACTTTGTCGTCGGTGAGGTACCTGCTGTATACAGGGCATACACAAAAGAATGGTGCGGTATCAAAAGTGAATTCTTTTGAAACCGCACCATTATGCCCTGTATATACCAAAATTTTGGATAATCTATTTCCCCATGCACGAAGAGCGATGTGCGATGTGCGTAACATTCCGTTGGGAGCAGGTTGATGAAGCAGTTACCGAACCGGAATATGATTCACCTTTGTTTCCTATAATCATGTGACACGGTTGATAAGGTCAGTAAGGATCACCTACTCTAATTGAGAACAAGCACATGCATGACACCCCCAAGCTGGCTATTGCCGGTACATTATCCAGGCATCAAAGCTCATCGCCTTGGGGTATAAATGTCAGAGATACTGACACAACAAACATCCCTGCCTGCATCAAAAGACTATGTCTCACACAATGCACCTTGGCAATGGCTCGCTATCAAGCGCTCGTCATAATTAGAAGACTCAGGGGTACCGGGATCTAACACTGTGTCGTTGGCGTGTACAACAAGATTAATTCTAAAAAGTCTCCAGCATCATGCGCAGGCAATGTTAGCGAGCCTAGGCTTTTGTCACAAGTCAGGAGAGTGCGCGAAGTCGTGTGCGCGTAGGTCAGTGTGTTTCTGCGGTCAGAGCGGTGGAGGTGCCAGTATTGGTCTGCTTAAGTAGCAGCTGCAATCACGTGACTGAGGTAGGAGGGCCGTAAGATTTGTGAGACTCGCGCTGAAGGTTTTCGTAAAAAATGACGGGGATTTTGTGGATGTAATCTTGATATAATACCAAAAGCATTGCGGGATCGTAGAGCCTTTGTCTGCAGGGTCCAAGCCGTTCTACTCGGCCAGTAACTCAACGTCACGTGCCAGAAGACTTAAGTATTCAGCAACACCGTTGTGAGAAACTCAAATATCGCAACATTGAACACTGAACAAATCATTTTGCACAGAAACAAACCTTAGACGTTTGGTCTTATACACAGATTTGCGATTTAGTTCCCAGGAATTCCACGTGAAACTTGAAGTGTCTATACGACAGATCTATCACAGACTATTATTTTCAGCAGGCCCTATCAGTAACACGACATGACATGGACATTTAGATTACCATCTGGTGCTTATCTACAGACCCTCTCGAGGTCGCTGTGCCATCATATCTCAACTAACACCACAGAAAGAAAGATTCATTTTCTTTGGCTTCTTGGATTCTCGGAAAGGTATATGTTACGTCATCAACACCCACACTGACACGAACAAACTTTGCGTTTTTGCACAGTGTTCATGGTGTGAACATCTCACTGCTAAAAGACACTGTTCACATTTGAACTCTAAAAGGTTCTGACGACGGTATATACCATTGAGAACTAATTGTCTTTTGGACTTTGTCCATCGTCTTGGAAAAATATAAAATATAAAAATAACACGACGTTTCGGAAGATGGCTCTTCTTCCGTCTTCAGTTGATGCCTGAAGACGGAAGAAGAGCCATCTTCCGAAACGTCGTATTTTTATATTTTATATTTTATCCAAGACGATGGACAAAGTCCAAAAGACAAGCGGTTCTCAATGTTCACTTTTATTGCGTTTTCCAGATTATTTGAGTGACTTAAAAAAAAAAAAGATTTTCTATAATAATTCTTTTTTTGAGAGGTTAGTCCACTTTTTCGTCTACTGCTATCATCCAAATTTCAATTTGTCAGCAGTCTTCGTAAAGGTGTTCACATCCGCTTTTGTACGTAACGAACGCTTTCATGTTTTTCATAGGTGCATTGTCATCGTAAAATTTACGTCTGTCAACACAGACGCAACCTTTACTAATTCCATCAACGAAGTACTGTGCAAAACTCATCCCATTTGTGTCCACACATAATTGAAATAACGTAATTAATTCTATTTCATTTATTCGTTCTCTAAAACTCTGCCATGCAGGTCTCTTTGTGCAGCTATGACAGTATTTTTTTTTTGAAGCATTCAAAATGTACACTTGTTTGCAGTCACAACTCTATTGTGACATACGTTGCCTGTTTTTTTTATTTACCATCGTCCATCTACCAGCAACTTCAGGGTACGTTAAGCCATTATTCTGCATCGATAATTCTTTCTGTAGGCTTCACCATGCACGCAGTTGCAGCTAATTACAGAAAAGCTAAGTTCAGTTCTCTAAATTCCCTAGTAGGATCAAGACACGTCTAGCAATCTCAATACTATTCTGTCACAATTCTGTCCTTGTCAGTGCACCGTTAATTTCCCGACCATTTATTTTTATTTTTTCCATTTTTAAATTTTAAATTTTGGTCACTTAATACAAATATTTCACGTTAAACGTAACCCACACGTTCATCCTCTACGGCCACTCTTGTTCGTAACCATTGAAACACAATATACACCTCTGCACTGTTTGCACTGCCCAAATTTGCACACATTCAGTGACAATTATTCTATGTCAACCAGACGGCATTCTGACGTCACGTTTATTTACACTTTCTTATTTACACAAATCTTGAAACTATTGTACTGGGCTACAAATCCTTTTTTTACTAGAGGGTCATTTGAGGAACTATATTTATCAGCATCAAACTATAGTGTTTACAATTGAAGTAATCACGGTTTTATCATAACGATAACACATTATTTTCAACTAACGTCTTCCCGCTAGGTTTCGTCTGCATAATATTATACATTTTTGTCGACCTCGGTGGACTAGTGATTAGCGTGCTCGCCACTGGACCCAAGGTTCGCGGGTTCGATCCCGACCGAGGTCGATGGATTTTTAAGGGTGATAAAAATCCGGAGCACCACTTCCTTCGGAGGGGAAGTAAAGCCGTCGGTCCCATGTCGTAGATTTACGGCATGTAAAAGAACCTTACGGGCATGAATAAAAATGTTGCGTAAGCCAAATTGCCTCCATTTCTCACCCAAGTCTCCTGACTGCCTGCCAGATGGCTCTGGCGGCACATCAGGATCGATAGAAACAGTAGCGCGGCCAGTTGCCACGAATGCGCACGACTTAGTAACCTCGAAAAGAGGAGGCAAGAGGAGGCCCGAGCCCATATAGGGCTGTTGAGCCATGGTTATTGTTATTATATTATTATAATATTATATATTCAGTGAAGAACTGATTCGCCATAAAATTTCACATACCAAATCTCCAGGTATGACTAACGGAAAAAGCACACAAGGCGTATAACAAAAATTTAACCTACACGAGAAATTACAGTACCGCCAATGGAAGATGTGAGTTCCTTAAATAAATGTGTTAATAAACGTAATTAAAATAAATCCAGTCTTATGAACATTCATCATCATGTTTAAACAATGTTGGAATGACAAGTCACGTGACGTTGCTAAAAACTGTATAAATGTGACAATATAGAAGTTTAATCCTTCAATCCGTATACCTAACAAACTAACAAACTAATAACTAACTCCATGGAGCAGAGTCCTTCCTGAGGAGCCAACAGGTCCTCAGCTAGTCAAGAAATTACCCGCGTTTTATGGAACCCAAATGTTCATTACCGCATTCACAAGAGCCGGCCACCTGTCCATATCCTGAGCCAGATCAATCCAGTTCACGACCTGCCAGTCGACTTCTTTAAGATAAATTCTAATATTATCTCTCCAACTATGCCTAGGCTTTCCAAATGACCTCTTTCCCTCAGGTTTCCCTACCAAAACTCTGTACGCACCTCTCCTGTCTCCCATACGTGCAACATGTCCCGTCCATCACATTCTCCTTGATAAGTATAGGACACAGTATTGTCCCACGCAGGACATGTAGGAACTCAGCGTCGATGCAAAAAAAAATGCGCGCGGCGAACTTTGACGTGACATTTGTGAGCAGGAGGGTTGGAATATCAGTTTGACGTAAAGCGTTTTTATGTCACAGATGTGTCGGGGTATTTTTGTTACTTTAGACAGTAAATTTTATTTGTGTGACAAGCACAGATACCAATCCTTTTCCTGAAATAAAATGCCGTATTGATATTACGCAGTTTGAATAAATGCCCACACTTATTCTCAAAACTATGCCTGTAATTGCTTTATCAGAATTTGAAATAAAAACACAAAATCGTGTAAAATTTATATTAAATTCATTAACTCCTGACATTTCAGGAATAAATGTATCAGTATTAAAAGAAAGAAGATCGACCTCGGTGGACTAGTGGTTAGCGTGCTCGCCACTGGACCCAAGGTTCGCGGGTTCGATCCCGACCGAGGTCGATGGATTTTTAAGGGTGATAAAAATCCGTAGCACAACTTCCTTCGGAGGGGAAGTAAAGCCGTCGGTCCCATGTCGTAGATTTACGGCATGTAAAAGAACCTTACGGGCATATAGATGTTCGTAAGCCAAATTTAGCGGCCATTTCTCGCCCAAGTCTCCTGATCGGCTGCTAGATGGCTCTAGCGGTCCTGTCAGGATGAATAGAATCGTACACGGCGCAAGGCAACGGGAAACCACCGCTGGTAAATTCTCCCATGACAACCTATGGCTTCGTGCCAGTAGGGTCACGACACTCAGAAATGAGTATAAACGACTCGGTATAAAAGAAGAAAGGCTTAGAAATCAGAAGATATTTTAAACTAATTATTAATTAAAAAAATGGGTTTGTGAAGTTACAGATATCTGAAACCCTACAAATTTTATAAGGTTTACGTGTTTAGCATGAAGATACGAGCCACAAAAACACGTTTCTCTACTCAGCTTCGAAAGATGTTTCATACTTCGGATTAGTTGGTAGGGCATGTGATGGAGAAGACAAGTTTTAAACCTCATAAACACGTATATATTGATTAAAATTATAATATCATAGCATCCCTCAAGGACAATCATACATAAGAATAAATTAATTTTAAAAAGTCTATGGAAATCGTGTCGAACGACGAGAAATATTAAATTTTCAATTGAAATTTGAAAGAACCTTATAGTATTCGTGTATGAACATCGTAAATGTTATTTTTTGTACGCCATAAAGGCATATAGGGAGTGTAACCTCCTCGACACTAGGTGGAGGAGTGTGGTCGACTTAGGTCCCACCGGTTTATTCCCGATATCCATTAGGCGGGAGGCTGGGTGGGCCACGGTCATCATATCATCTGATTCTGTGTAAAAGGTTTTTAAATATACAGTGGAACCTCAAACTTCGAACACAATCCGTTCCAGGAGACGGTTCGACTTTCGAGTTAAATTTCCCCATAAGAAATAATGTAAATTGAATTAATCCGTTCCAGACCCCCAAAATTTACCCAATATGAAACATTTTAAGTGCCTATTTCAAAATATCATAAAGATAAAACAAGTATATTTAATTTCAATAATTGAAAATTTTTATTTATAATAGTACATACATAAAAAATATTGTATAATAATCAATCAATAATAATAGTAGGAGGGATATTACTGTTCACTGGAAGGTGAATTACCCTTCTTTCATCTGGACCAAGCAGAGAGAGAAGGCGACCACGTGACGACCGTGATTCTTTGTTCGACTTTCGAGTTTTTGTTCGAGTTTCAAAACCGGATTTTCCTCGAATTTTTTGTTCGAGTTTCAAGTTGTTCGAACATTAAACCGTTCGAAGTTCGAGGGTCCACTGTACTCATAAAATTATTACCAAAATTATTTTTGTAGTAAGATCTGTCGCGAAACATTCATACTTTGGAACCACACAGCCGGCCTTCAATTGTTTTAATTATGCCCAAGTGAAGCCGAGAAATTGCTTCAAGACTTGAAGAATATTTTGTTATTTCAGTCTCCTTTGAAGTCTCGGAGAAGCAACGGTATTTCCGTCATTTATACGAGAATAACTTTCCACGTTCTGAGAATTCTGTTTATATTATGACATAAAAGCACAAGGAACAAGTATGATTAATCACTCCAGTCCTCAACGAAGAGCTCCCTTTACACTTCTTACAGAATACATAATCGCACGCAGTCACCCATTTACATTTCTATGCACAGGCCTAGCACAACGAAACACAAGTCTCCAAGCAGCTCGGAATGCACTGACGACACATCAGCATAACACTAATCAGCATGGTGACTTTAGATTTTTCGCAAGATGCCCAGTAAAAACTGATTCACAGCTAGAAAAATGTTACTTATAACACAGATAAATGTTAATGTGTGGTGTTTTGAAACAGCACGAATAATTTGTAGGTCCTAACTGGAGTAACACACAATAAAGTCGAAATATCAAAAGAAATGAGGAAGATATTACAGCTGAATTTGAGTTATGACACTCATTTGCTTACAGATTTATAAAGTTTTTATAGAATGAGGTAAAAACTTTGGTATCTGCCGACACAGGATGTGTAAACACGCCGTAAAACCAGAATAGTAACAAAGGATGTGTAAACAGATCGTAAAACCAGGATATTAACACAGGATGTGCAAACAGATCGAAAAACCAGAATATTAACACAGGATGTGTAAACACGCCGTAAAACCAGAATAGTAACACAGGATGTGTAAACAGATCGTAAAACCAGGATATTAACACAGGATGTAAACACAGATCGAAAAACCAGGATATTAACACAGGATGTTCAAACAGATCGAAAAACCAGAATATTAACACAGGATGTGTAAACAGATCGTAAAACCAGGATATTAACACAGGATGTAAACACAGATCGAAAAACCAGGATATTAACACAGGATGTTCAAACAGATCGAAAAACCAGAATATTAACACAGGATGTGCAAACAGATCGAAAAACCAGAATATTAACACAGGATGTTCAAACAGATCGAAAAACCAGAATATTAACACAGGATGTTCAAACAGATCGAAAAACCAGAATATTAACACAGGATGTGTAAACAGATCGTATACAGAAGGCAACGTGCAGCCTTCTCATTACATACACGATTATAACTAAACTAACTAACTAACTAACTCCATGTAGCACAGTCCTTCTTGAGAAGCTAACAGGTCTTCAGCTAGTCAAGAAAGTCCCCGCGTTTTATGGAACCTGAAAGTTCATTACCGCATTCACAACAGCCCGCCACCTGTCCCTATCCTGAACCATATCAATGCAGTCCATGCCCCCATCCCACTTCTTGAAGATCCATTTTAATATTATCCTCCCATCTATGCCTGGGTCTTCCAAGTGGTCTCCTTCCCTCAGGTCTCCCCACCAAAACCCTGTATGCACCTCTACCCTCCCCCATACGTGCTACATGCCCCGCCCACCTCATTCTTCTCGATTTGATCACCCGAATAATATTTGGTGATGAGTACAGATCATTAAGTTCCTCGTTATGTAGTCTTCTCCACTCCCCTGTTACTTCGTCCCTCTTAGCCCCAAATATCCCCCTCAGCACCCTATTCTCGAACACCCTCAGCCTATGTTCCTCCCTCAGTGTGAGAGACCAAGTTTCACACCCATGCAAAACAACAGGCAAAATTATAGTACACGATTATAAACTTTTGTTTTCAAACTGCTTACAGCAGTTGTAAATTTACTTACATTGTAGCTGGTCCCTTCTGTAGTGTCAATGAAAATAAAGATGTAAACTTCTCACTGAAGTTGCCTTCACAATTCGCACAACGCAAAATGTCTTTTCCTGAGGAGAAGCCATTTTCCACAACACATGCGCTCCTGGCGGACAGGAAGCGAACTAATCTCCGGTGAAATATTTAAGTAGTTCGGAGTTTATCTAACAACCGGTAGCCCCACCCATTCATGCGAATTAACTGTCACGTGTATGTTTATTGTCACAGGAATATCTGAAATTGCTACTTTCTTTGTGAATTGTCCCTGTATGTATGAAATCCCGTCATAAGTGCATCTATGTGCGTTATCAACTGAGACACGAGGCCTTTTATTTTCATATGAACCAGTGGGAATCAAAATTTCAATCAACGATATTAAACCCAGCGCACGGTATAACAATATTGAAGTGATAGCTTGATCCAAGAGATAAAGAACAAACAGGGAACGCGTGCATTGCTAATGATAAAACATCCATAAACCTATACAGGCATCTACTGGATGTATCGACAATAATTGAAACACATACGTATATAACACACAATACAACGGATAAATTCCATTGTTGTATTTTAACTAATTTAAATGGTCCTGTGGCCAGAAAACAAAACTGTAATATTGAATGGAAGTTGTTGATACGGGACCTGAACAACGTGTTTATTAGCTACAGGCTTCAATAGACGGTACAGCCTAGAAAACCACTAGGATTTATTAGGATATAAAATTAATATTGTATGTTTTATTACATATATATGTAAAATGTAGATTCAGGTATATAAATGTCTTGCCGTTAGACACGTTTTAACAATGCTGAATCACGTAATTTTCTCCTTCCACTCAACTAGGTCTTTAAGAATGAGCGAACACGATGCTGTCGAGGTTAAGATTTCGTACGTTGACGGAAAATAAGAAAAGGTTAAACCTCTAATTGACAAAACGTCTTGGGGCGGGGTGGGGGGTTATTAAAATCGAATTTCATCTTAGAGGAAAAAGGTTCTGAATCTGCGAAATATCTTGAAGGAGGTGGATCAGCGATTTTGGGGATTGTTATAAGTTAATGCCTCTGTTAACGTCGGAATTTAATGCTACAAGAGACGCGAGTTTGTGGCTGCCTGTACCTCTCCAAATTACGCTATATAATTACTTGTCTTAATCCCAGTAAGGAATTTGGGCTCTTTAAATTCTCTGTATTCCTTACATTCCTTATAAACAGAATTGTTTCGGAATGTTCCCAAAAGCTATTTGTAACCCTATACACGGAGTTCTGTGTATATAATGTGAAGTTCTGGTGTAAATGTACACACGCACGTAATCAAACGTTTCAACATGCAGCGATAGGACAAAGCTGTTTTACAAATATTCTGTTAAAAAACAATTAATTTTATCACGAAGGAAAATACATTAAACACCGACGTTATAGCCTATTGTTTTAAATGGATTTGAAATTTCGCCTCTCACGTTGTCGGAGGAACATGTGTTCGAGAATAGCGTGCTGAGGAGGATATTTGGGCCTAAGAGGGACGGGGTAACAGGGGAGTAGAGAAGACTACATAACGAGGAACTTAATGATCTGTACTCATCGCCAACTATTATTTGGGTGATTAAATCAATAAAAATGAGATGGGCGGGGCATGTAGCACGTATGGGAGACAGGAGAGGTGCATACAGGGATTTGGTGGGGACACCTGACCGAAAGAGACCACTTGGAAGACCCAGGCTTAGATGGGAGGAAAATATTCAAATGGATCTTCAAGAAGTGGGATGGGGAGGGCATGGACTGGATTGATATGGCTCAGGATATGGACAGGTGGCGGGCTCTTGTGACTGCGGTAATGAATCTTTGGGTTCCATAAAACGCGGGGAATTTCTTGTCTAGCTGAGGACCTGTTAGTTTCTCAAGAAGGACTCTGCTACATGGAGTTAGTTATTGCCTAAAAATAATTAATAATCCTCATTACTCCTTAGTGTCCTTATACAAGGGAGATTTAGGGAGAGAATGTGCCGATCCCAGTGGCCGCGCTGTCTAAGGCGTGGGTCTGCGGCTGCTCGCTTGCTGGGATTGCGGGTTCAAATCCCGCCTAGGGCATGGATGTCTGTCTGTTGTGAGTGTTGTGTGTTGTCAGGTAGAGGTCTCTGCGACGGGCTGATCACTCGTCCACAGGAGTCCTACCGAGTGTGGTGTGTCTGAGTGTGATCGTGAAGCGTCGAAACTTGAGGCGGCCTAGGCCCCAAGGGGCTGTCGAGCCATAAGAAAAAAAAGAGAGAAAATGTAATGTTGGCTTGTTTGATATAATTATTTACTGACAAGAGCAAATTATGATACATCTACATCTTTCAGATATTTTCAACTTGCATGATAAACGATACTGCGCGCACATAACACTGTTTAACACTGTTTAAACAACTCTATAAGCCACGTGCTGTGAATGTCTCTGCAGCTACACAATGGCAGGCACTGCGATGTTGATCAGAGCTCTCAGATCGTTCGAGCGGGAATCTGAGCTTCATGAGGTCGTTGGGATTCCCACGGGAACAGAAATGCCTCAAGCGACTTAAATTGATTTAAGTAGGTTCAACTTCGCTAGGGAAGCTGTTCATGTAGAATGGAAAAACAGGAAACAAGGGAATTCTTACAAACATGGATAGTCTCCCCTCGACTTAATCCTCTTCATTAAGATCCGAAACAATCCCATGCCTTGATTCCCCAGAGTAGTATTCAGACCTGAATGTACACAGTTCGCTGGCCTGAATGTTCCTTTACACCCAAGTCTCTGTCTCCCCAAAACAAAATCACGTACTTTAAAACTGCCTTAATCTATTTAATGAAAATTACATTTTCAAGCCATGATATTTGTTTCAGCCGATCCCGGTGGCCGTGCGGTCTAATGCAAACTACATTGATCGCGGGTTAGAATCCCGCCGAGGACATTATTATTATTATTTACTGCAGTTGGGTTTTCACCCGGTGGCAGTAGTCCTTACACTAGTACACACAATATAAATGTTTTCACCCGGTGGCAGTAGTCCTTACACTAGTACACACAATACAAATGTTTTCACCCGGTGGCAGTAGTCCTTACACTAGTACACACAATACAAATGTTTTCACCCGGTGGCAGTAGTCCTTACACTAGTACACACATATAAATGTTTTCACCCGGTGGCAGTAGTCCTTACACTAGTACACACAATACAAATGTTTTCACCCGGTGGCAGTAGTCCTTACACTAGTCACACACATACAAATGTTTTCACCGGTGGCAGTAGTCCTTACACTAGTACACACAATTAAATGTTTTCACCCGGTGGCAGTAGTCCTTACACTAGTACACACAATACAAATGTTTTCACCCGGTGGCAGTAGTCCTTACACTAGTACACACAATACAAATGTTTTCACCCGGTGGCAGTAGTCCTTACACTAGTACACACAATACAAATGTTTTCACCCCGGTGGCAGTAGTCCTTACACTAGTACACACAATACAAATGTTTTCACCCGGTGGCAGTAGTCCTTACACTAGTACACACAATACAAATGTTTTCACCCGGTGGCAGTAGTCCTTACACTAGTACACACAATATAAATGTTTTCACCCGGTGGCAGTAGTCCTTACACTAGTACACACAATACAAATGTTTTCACCCGGTGGCAGTAGTCCTTACACTAGTACACACAATACAAATGTTTTCACCCGGTGGCAGTAGTCCTTACACTAGTACACACAATACAAATGTTTTCACCCGGTGGCAGTAGTCCTTACACTAGTACACACAATACAAATGTTTTCACCCGGTGGCAGTAGTCCTTACACTAGTACACACAATACAAATGTTTTCACCCGGTGGCAGTAGTCCTTACACTAGTACACACAATACAAATGTTTTCACCCGGTAGCAGTAGTCCTTACACTAGTACACACAATACAAATGTTTTCACCCGGTGGCAGTAGTCCTTACACTAGTACACACAATACAAATGTTTTCACCCGGTGGCAGTAGTCCTTACACTAGTACACACAATACAAATGTTTTCACCCGGTGGCAGTAGTCCTTACACAGTACACACAATACAAATGTTTTCACCCGGTGGCAGTAGTCCTTACACTAGTACACACAATACAAATGTTTTCACCCGGTGGCAGTAGTCCTTACACTAGTACACACAATACAAATTGACATATAATATACGTGTACATAAAAATAACAATACAAAACAAACTATACACAATTACAATGGAATTTTGTTAATTAATTATTTCATTCCAACAAATGCACTACACTATTTTAGTGTTTTCTTGTCCCTACATACGAGTATGTTTCGGCATTTATAGTGCCATCATCAGGGGTGTTGCAGAGAGTTCACACTTTTAAAATGCATCCAGTTCACATTGGATGCATTTGAAAACTGTGAACTCTCGACGACACCACTGAGGATGGCACAAGGAGTACCGAAACATGTGTAGGGACAAGAAAACACTAAAATAGTGTAGTGCATTTGTTGGAATGAAATAATTAATTAATTATTAAAATGCACGGTATTAATGATATAAAGTTCGTTAATGCCCAACAAAAAAAAATGAATTTTTGTATTTTGCGTTTGTTGTGTGTTGTGCAGGTAGTCCCTTCTGCGACGAGCTGATCACTCATTAAGAGGAGTACTATCAGGTGTGTGTGTCTAACTGTGTGTGATCTAGAAACCTCAACAATGATGCGGCCTAGACCCCAGTTCGACTGTCGCGACACAGAAAAAAAGAGATTGTGTAAAGCCTATCAGAGTAGCCGCATGCATTCAAAAGATCGTGGTTCTCGATCAGATAAGCTTTGGGTTCGAGAATCCAAATGTCATCTGAGACAGGAAAGTTTGTGAAATCTGCGGTCTTCTTGGGTATTAAGCGGCGTCGTGTGGTAATTGTTTACCGACGTTTCGGGACTCTTGACTCTTGACCCGTGAGGATGGTACGATACGTTTTCCCGAAACGTCGGTAAACAATTATCACACGACGCCATGTAATATCCCAGAAGACCGCAGGCGGAAGCCTGAGATCAAGGAAAGTTTGTGTTCCATTTTTCATAGCGTGGTTTAGTTAAGAAAATAAATGCCTCATGATATTGTGACCGAATAACTCACGGAATGAGAGATCAGTTTTAAGACAGAAATACTACTTGGATTCGGGCCTTATTTGTCTGTTGTTAGAACAGAAAAATGTGCAACTGTCATGTGGGTGTGAAACTTGGTCTTTCACTGTAACCAATAAGCATAGATGTCATATAGCAGGACTTCAAAGCAACATAATAAGTAGATACACAAGTAGAATTCGGATACCCTACACTGTGTTCGGAATGGAGAAAACAACATAACTAGAAACTTTACGAGCTTTATGGCCCAGTTATTACGTCAATACTATTATTGCTGATGGAATATGCGTGTCGCGGAGCAAATGCACTTTGCGTGGATTGCAAACATGTGTTAACAATTATGGATTATAAATTGTGGACAAAATGACAGCTAGAAATATATTATAGAAATAACGATACGAACATAGTGATAACAGTAAACGGTAAATATAGGATGGGGTTTGGACTCAGCTGGCGCAAGAGTGAAAAATTACTGGGCTTCATATCTGTAGTGTTAAATCTTCGTAGCCCATTACAGAAGAAAAAATTACTGCTAACTGAAGAGCATTTATAATCAGACTGCCCGACCGTGAAGATGGAAATATTATGGTCATTCGAAACGTCTGGAGTCACTTAAGGACACAGCGTCACACCCCATGAGTCCTGAATCTTCAAGAAGAATTTGGTTCTAAAAACGCATAATGTCAGGCTTCCACCGCGGTGTAAATGACGTCATCGCTCTTTTGGAATGTTTTACAGAGTTGATTGGTAGTTACCGACGTTTCGGGACAGCCTATCTATCCCTTGAAGATGGGACAAATAGGCTCTCCCGATCCGTGGGTAACTAACTACCGATCAACGCTGCATAACATCTCAGAAGAGCGAAGACCTAATTTACACCGCGGCGGAAGCCTCAAATTATGCAAGTCGTGTAGTTCAGTGGTATTCAACCTGGGGTAAGCGAAGACATTTTAGAGGGTACGTGAAATTAAAAAAATTAATATATTATTTCATGATAAACACTGAATCATCAGGGCCAGATTTAGGGTTACCCACAAGAGACCCGGACGTAAAAACATGCGATTTGGGAGCGCCATTTTTTTCTCTCTCTCTCTCCTTTATGCGATTCTTATCTGGGCGGCTAGTTTAATTTTATTCCACATAGTGCATATAATTTTGCTTTTGCTAAAATACCTTTGTTCCTTTATTAATTTTTATATGATAGGCAATAATATATTTGTTATTTAATAGCTTGATTCTCCTTTTTCTCATTTAAAACTTATTATTTAATACATTATTTTGGATGTAATTTATTTAACTTATTTTAGACGTAGATTATAGACTATGTATAAATTGAATTATGCACCAACAACTTTGGGGGTACAGAGTTGAAGAGAAATTATGTCTGGGGGTACACGAACAAAAAAGGTTCAATACCGCTGGTGTAGTTGATAACCGGTCGTTACGTTCTTACAAACCCAATAGGTGATATCACTGCCAATAATTCCAGTTAAGAACTGTGTAAGTCCGTTCACAGTCCGAGTGTTACAACAGCAGATATGCTCTAAACCAGACGCCGCCCGTCGTTCGCACTCACGACGGCTCATCTTCATGAAATTTAATAATGAAACTGTTTCAAACCTGGCAAACCCGTCAAGTACCGGAACTCTGAAATAGTGCAAGACGAACAGAAGCGTAAGTCCGCGACATCTTCGCCTCTTTAGACACTATCTGGCCCCCTATTCAGAGAAGGTTAAAGTTCACGGTGTTTGTGTGTGGGGAGGGGGGGTGGAGTAAGGTTTTGGAGGGAGGGGTGCTGGGAACTGCCAGAACTCCTTCATCAACAGACAGCCGAACCTGCAGTACTTCCCATGCCATGCGAAACAAACAACGAATCTGCGAGTCAAGTCAAACTAATGGTATACAAATAAGCTAACAGAATGTAACAAGGAACTTCCTCGATATAGAATCTTCCCAGAGTACTTGTTACTCTGTTTACCAAGTTATTCCTTCATTCATTCATTCATTCATTCATTCATTCATTCATTCATCATTCTGTAGTCTGTCTTACGACAGGTCCGTAGCCTCTTCCAAGGCGAGTTCTCCACAGGGTGCGATCTAGTGCTTCCTCTTTCAATTTCCAGTATCTTCTCTTTTCCTTAAGGTCATCCAGTAGCTGCTTACGTCTTCTTCCTCGTCTTCCCGTCATTTTATCCTTCCTTCTAACTTTCCTTCAATCACGTGTTTCAGAAGGCAATTTCTACGCAAGATGTAACCAATCCAGTTAGCCTTCCTTCTTTTTATTGTATGTACGATATTCCTCTCCTCCTTCACTGTGTGTAATACTTCTTCATTTCTCACACGATCGGTCCAACTGATCTTCTCCATTCTTCTCCAGCACCACATTTCAAAACTTTCCAGATACTTCTGATCTACTTTCCGAAGTGTCCACGTTTCAGCACCACACAAAGCTATGCTCCAAATGTAGCACTTTACTAGTTTCTTTCTTAAATTTAAGTCCAGTTTGCTGGTGAAAAGATTCTTCTTCTTGTTGAATGCTGCTTTTGCCATGGCAATTCTGGATTTAATTTCACGTGTACACCTTGCATCATTTGTTATTTTATTCCTTGTTGGTCAAAAAATAATCTCATAACAGTAATTAAAAACTTTCATCCCTGGAGCACGCAATATACAAGCACAGTCTGGGCTCAATTACATCGTTTACATGACTCCGTCAGGTACACATGTTGGCATGAAAAGAAAACAGAGGAGAGTTTTACGGACCGAGATGTGAAGCCGGTACGGAAACTTTTGACTAACGTTATTTAGAACTTGCATGGAAGCAACTTGTTAAAGCTATGAGCTGTCTTTCAACTGCAGATGAGATTTGAAATCAGGAACTCGCAGTTATTGGCAGGAGGTTTACAATATATCAACCTACCTTATATTTCAAACCCCGCATTAAATTCCATCACTCTTATTACCAGAGAGGAATGGAGTGACAAAGGTCCAAACTAAAATAAATCTTACTCCCACAAATGTACACTATTTATGTTATTCAAAATAATTTTATTAAAAAATGCCCGACATGTTTCGAACCAATTTATGGTTCATCTTCAGGGGTTCACTTTTCTCAAATTACATCAGCTATACATTCATGGTACATATTAAAATACAAGTTGAAATAGATAAATGTCAACTGTGTAGTATTTTAAAAAACTGTGTAGTATTTTGAAAAAAATGTGTAGTATTTTAAAAAACTGTGTAGTATTTTGAAAAAATGTGTAGTATTTGAAAAAATATGTAGTATTTTGAAAAAATGTGTAGTATTTTGAAAAAATGTGTAGTATTTTGAAAAAACTGTGTAGTATTTTCAAAAAACTGTGTAGTTTTTGAAAAACTGTGTAGTATTTTGAAAAAACTGTGTAGTATTTTAAAAAACTGTGTAGTATTTTGAAAACACTGTGTAGTATTTTGAAAAACTGTGTAGTATTTTGAAAAAACTGTGTAGTTTTTGAAAAAACTGTGTAGTATTTTGAAAAACTGTGTAGTATTTTAAAAAACTGTGTAGTATTTTGAAAAACTGTGTAGTATTTTGAAAAACTGTGTAGTATTTTGAAAAAACTGTGTAGTATTTTGAAAAACTGTGTAGTATTTTGAAAAACTGTGTAGTATTTTGAAACGTGAGTATTTGAATTCTGTGTGGGTTATTTCCTGTTTTACTATTGAGTTGCTGGTAGCTTACTCAACTTGTATTTTGATATGTACCATGAATGTATAGCTGATGTAACTTGAGAAAAGTGAGCCCCTGAAGATGAACCATAAATTGGTTCGAAACATGTCGGGCATTTTTTTAATAAAATTGTATTGAATAACATAAACAGTGTACATTTGTCGGAGTGAGATTTATTTTAATCAAAAAGAATGTACGGAACAAGTGATGTAAAGTTCACAGGTCCATACATTGCAGTACGATAACAGTACTGGTGAAATTCCTGCATTATGCTGCTATTTCCAAACGCGTTTCTGCCTTTCCATATTACACAACTGTGTACCTTGAATTGTCTCTTCAAGATTACATTATACTTGTGTTAATAATGTTATATTATACTTATGTTATGAGAAATGAAGAAGTATTACACAGAGTCAAGGAGGACAGGAATATCGTACATACAATAAAAAGAAGAAAGGCTAACTGGATTGGTGACATCTTGCGTAGAAACTGCCTTCTGAAACACGTGATTGAAGGAAAGTTAGAGGGAAAGATAGAAATGATGGGAAGACGAGGAAGAAGACGTAAGTAGCTACTAGATGACCTTAAGGAAAAGACAGGATACTGGAAATTGAAAGAGGAAGCACTAGATCGCACTGTGTGGAGAACTCGCTTTGGAAGGGGCTAAAGACCTGTCGTAAGACAGACAACGGAATGAATGAATGAATAAATGTTAATATATGAAGCAAAGATTTTATTCTTCCATCCCCGCAGCCACGACAGTGTCTGTAAGACCAAACTGTGTCACGTTCCGACCGTTTGTATTCCTTCGGCGACAAATTCGGTAGTGTCCCTCCTCTGCATGGACTACCTTCGCGTCTTCCGAACCACAATGGACCATGTAGACACTGTTAGGAATCTCCATCAAACGTTACATCTCCATATGCAATTGAAATGTCTTCGGTTTATATATCGCCTTTCCTGGCAATGGAGTCTACCGATGGAGCTCAGAAGGTAAAGGCCTTGCACGAAGGTATGTCGTGTAAAGAACTTCTATAAATTGGTATTTGCACCGTTCTTACTGCTATTGTCACTTCATGACACTATGAATGGGTCGACAAACAGGATAACTGCGAAACATGGAAACACCCGTGAGGGTGTGGCGATCCGTCCTGAGCTCAAACAGGAAGGAAAAAATGACGCCAACACCCAATGATTGTTTGCATTCAGCAAACCACAGATATTCACTGTGGTGAACCTGACGATGTTGGTAAAGACTGCGATGTATTCTTACACTGTTCTAATTCCGTTGGAATGCTCGTGTTTTGTGGCACGCAATATGATTCACTTGCATGACACGTTGTGCGATATCTCAGGAGATTGCTGTCACAGCATGTTCAACGTTCTGGTATCTCAGAAGATTTCTGTCACAGCATGTTCAACGTTCTGGTATCTCAGAAGATTTCTGTCACAGCATGTTCAACGTTCTGGTATCTCAGAAGATTTCTGTCACAGCATGTTCAACGTTCTGGTATCTCAGAAGATTGCTGTCACAGCATGTTCAACGTTCTGGTATCTCAGAAGATTTCTGTCACAGCATGTTCAACGTTCTGGTATCTCAGAAGATTGCTGTCACAGGATGTTCAACGTTCTGGTATATCAGAAGATTTCTGTCACAGCATGTTCAACGTTCTGGTATCTCAGAAGATTGCTGTCACAGCATGTTCAACGTTCTGGTATCTCAGAAGATTTCTGTCACAGCATGTTCAACGTTCTGGTATCTCAGAAGATTGCTGTCACAGCATGTTCAACGTTCTGATATCTCAGAAGATTGCTGCTACAGCATGTTCAACGTTCTGGTATCTCAGAAGATTGCTGTCACAGCATGTTCAACGTTCTGGTATCTCAGAAGATTTCTATCACAGCATGTTCAACGTTCTGGTATCTCAGAAAATTGCTGCTACAGCATGTTCAACGTTCTGGTATCTCAGAAGATTGCTGCTGCAGCATGTTCAACGTTCTGGTATCTCAGAACATTGCTGTCACAGCATGTTCAACGTTCTGGTATCTCAGAAGATTTCTATCACAGCATGTTCAACGTTCTGGTATCTCAGAAAATTGCTGCTACAGCATGTTCAACGTTCTGGTATCTCAGAAGATTGCTGCTACAGCATGTTCAACGTTCTGGTATCTCAGAAGATTGCTGCTACAGCATGTTCAACGTTCTGATATCTCAGAAGATTGCTGCTACAGCATGTTCAACGTTCTGGTATCTCAGAAGATTGCTGCTACAGCATGTTCAACGTTCTGGTATCTCAGAAGATTGCTGCTACAGCATGTTCAACGTTCTGGTATCTCAGAAGACTGCTGTCACAGCATGTTCAACGTACTGGTATCTCAGAATATTGCTGTCACAGCATGTTCAACGTTCTGGTATCTCAGAAAATTGCTGTCACAGCATGTTCAACGTTCTGGTATCTCAAGAGATTGCTGTCAAAGCACGTTCAACGTTCTGGTATCTCAGGAGATTGATGTTACAGCATGTTCAACCTTGTGATGTCTCAGAAGATTGCTGTCACAGCATGTTCAACGTTCTGCTATCTCAGGAGATTGCTGTTACAGCATGTTCAACATTTTGATGTCTCAGGAGATTGCTGCTAGAGCATGTACAACGTTCTGATATCTCAGGAGATTGCTGCTAGAGCATGTTCAACGTTCTGATATCTCAGGAGATTGATGTCACAGCATGTTCAACGTTCTGATATCTCAGGAGATTGCTGCCACAGCACGTTCAACGTTCTGGTATCTCAGAAGATTGCTGCTACAGCATGTTCAACGTTCTGGTATCTCAGAAGATTGCTGTCACAGCATGTTCAACGTTCTGGTATCTCAGAAGATTGATGTCACAGCATGTTCAACGTTCTGATATCTCAGAAGATTGCTGTCACAGCATGTTCAACGTTCTGGTATCTCAGAGATTGCTGCTACAGCATGTTACAACGTTCTGGTATCTCAGAAGATTGCTGCTACAGCATGTTCAACGTTCTGGTATCTCAGAAGATTGCTGTCACAGCATGTTCAACGTTCTGGTATCTCAGAAGATTGCTGTCACAGCATGTTCAACGTTCTGGTATCTCAGAAGATTGCTGTCACAGCATGTTCAACGTTCTGGTATCTCAGAAGATTGCTGTCTACAGCATGTTCAACGTTCTGATATCTCAGAAGATTGCTGCACAGCATGTTCAACGTTCTGGTATCTCAGAAGATTGCTGTCACAGCATGTTCAACGTTCTGGTATCTCAGAAGATTGCTGCTACAGCATGTTCAAACGTTCTGGTATCTCAGAGATTGCTGCCACAGCACGTTCAACTTTCTGGTATCTCAGAAGATTGCTGCTACAGCATGTTCAACGTTCTGGTATCTCAGAAGATTGCTGCTACAGCATGTTCAACGTTCTGATATTCCTAAATGCGGCACAGCTGGAGACGACATCTAATCAGGTCCCATTTCATGTCATTTTAAGTTTTGTGTACTAACCTCTCTCTCCTATGACTAAATTGTTTGCTGCTAATTAGTTAGTCCTAAATCTAGATAAACGAAGTACCTACCGACCAAGCGGTGGGCTACCGCGTCATATTTCATTAATGAGGCACTTCATATACTGAGCCATAAGAACCTCCAGACTTCACAAAAAGAAATCCATTCATTTGTATATCAGAACCATTCCATTCATCTCACTTTTCGAAACCAATAGGCAGGGACTGCCTTACAAAGATGCACAGATGTCCCAACAGTGACAACGTTCATTCAAAAAACGTTGCTTGTAGGGAATTTGAAGGTATATTTCGTTATCTATTTCACGGAATACACACGAAACAAAAATTGCCAAACAGAAAAAATAAGTTTTTTTTCTGATAATAATGCAAAATAGGAGGACAAGTGAAATATGTACACTATCTTATGCTATAGGGCTTTATTGATAGACTAAATAAAATAGGAGGTTGCTATGGAAGAAAAATCGATGTGGAAAAACTGAGGTAATGAGAACCCCAAGGCAGTACAGATTATGGTAGATTAAAAAAACTGGAGAATATGGACATTTCAAATATTTGGGTAGCATAATAACAAATGATGCAAGAGGTAAAGACTAAATTAAATTCAGGATTGCCATGGAAAAGCAGCATTCAACAATAAGAAAATAAGACAATAAATTGGACTTAAATTTAAGGAAGAAACCAGTAAAGTGCTATATTTGGAGCATAGCTTTGTATGGTGCTGAAACGTGGACACTTGGGAAAGTAGATCAGAAGTATCTGGAAAGTTTTGAAGTGTGGTACTGGAGAAGAATGGAGAAGATCAGTTGGACCGATCGTGTGAGAAATGAAGAAGTATTACACAGAGTGAAGGAGGAGAGGAATATCGTACATACAATAAAAAGGAGAAAGGCTAACTGGATTGGTCACATCTTGCGTAGAAACTGCCTTCTGAAACATGTGATTGAAAGAAAGACAGAGGGAAGGATAGAAATGACGGACGACGAGGAGAAGACGTAAGCAGCTCCTGGATGACCTTAAGGAAAAGAGAAGATACTGGAAATTGAAATAGGAAGCACTACTCGTATGTTTCACTCTGTGGAGAACTCGCTTTGGAAGAGGCTACGAACCTGTCGAAAGGCAGAATACGGAATGAATGAATGAATGAATGAATGAATGAATGAATGAAGAAATCATGGCTACAAGGGGACAGAAATAATACAGCCATTAGTTCTAGTAGCCGTCTTTTGGAATGTAGTCAAAATTGGAACAGAGTAGAACACGATCACTCTATGGGAAGTTACGCATAATTAGTGGATGGAAAATAACAAATTAATGAAACTTTGGTCTGGAAGCTGGAGAGGGGCGGAGAAAATAACATAGAAAGCAGTAATCAAAGCTTTGATTGGTCGTACAAAGAGGGACAAGTCTGACGGAGAGGACGCAGAAATTGCGTGTGGAGGGAAGTGAATAGTCAGTTTGGTTAACTAGAGCTTCAGAGACAATATAGGGCCCATATTAAGGAATTCAACTGACACCGCAGAAAGGCGAATCCCGGATCTGCACTGCATACAAAATGAGCTTCTCAATTTTAACTCTGTTTTAGTCTGCTTCGAGATTCTCTTGGAAAAATCATGGAAGTAAAACAGATTAACAAGTACGAAAATGTAGAACAGTGCTTAAAGAGAACTTTTATAGTCTAAACTCCTCACCTGACATTTAAGTTAGTTAAATCCGTAGGACAGATACGTTTATGAAAGTAGCTCTCGCGTGACAAGAAAAGTCACAAAATCTTCGGTTAGAAATCCATAAGAAATGGAGACGGTAATATGGGAGCCCAACAGTGTTAACATAACCTCAATATGTTTCAGGCTGTAAATCTCACCTCCCATATTTTAAATTTATTTAACTCCATGGATCAGAGTCTTTCTAGAGAAACTTTAAGTCCCTTAGCTAGTCTAGAATTTTATGTAACCCGAAGGTTCATTACCGCATTGACAACAGCACATCACTTGTTCCTATCATAAACCAGATCAACCAAGTCCACAGCCTCTCTAGTGATTTCTTTAAGACCCATTTTAATATTATCCTCCCATCTACGCAAACCCTGTACTCAACTCTCATCTCACCCATACGTGCTACATGCCTTGCCCATCTCATTCTTCTTGATTTGATCACCCTGATAATATTTGGTGAGCAGTATAGATCATGAAGTTTCTCATTGTGTAATATCCTCCAGTCTACCGTTACCTCCTCCCTCTTAGGTCCTAATATTTTCCTCAGTACCCTACTCTCGAACACCTCAGCCTATGTTCTTCCCTCAGTGTGAGAGATCCATATAAAAAAACAGGCAAAGTTATAGTTCTGTATATTTTAATGTACAGTCCAACCCGGTTATAACGACATTGGTTTATATGACACCCCGTCTATAGCGTCAGATATTGTGCTATCAATGAATTCCTCACTGTTAACGATAACGTTACATTACTCTGTTATATCAACCCTCGTTTATAACGACACAAATATTCAGTCTCAGTCCCTTTCATGACGTTATAACCGAGTTCGACATACTGTAAATTTATATATTTCTTTTTACAGACCTACTGTTAGCGACAGGGCTTTAATAAGCGTGATTTATTCAAATACATTATTATACTGACATATACTATTTTGTTTATCGGCCAGTACACTAAGGAGACACAGACATGGCATGCATACTAACATAACAGACATGGCATGCATACTAACATAACAGACATGGCATGCATACTAACATAACAGACATGGCATGCATACTAACATAACAGACATGCATGCATACTAACATAACAGACATGGCATGCATACTAACATAACAGACATGGCATGCATACTAACATAACAGACATGGCATGCATACTAACATAACAGACATGGCATGCATACTAACATAACAGACATGGCATGCATACTAACATAACAGACATGGCATGCATACTAACATAACAGACATGGCATGCATACCAACATAAAACTGCTTTTCTTTACAGACAAAACAGCGTGAAAGTAATAAGTTGAACATAATACATGTTGTAGTACAGTGGTTCCCAAACTGGGCGGTACCGCCCCTGGGGGCGGTGGGATTACCGAGTTGGGCGCTAATAGGTACGAGAGGTGGAAGGGAGCGCTGTTATTATCACAGGGGGGGCGCTAGTAGACAAGTAGTGCATTTATTTTTATAATAAAATTCAAATGAAGTAATTTTTGTGTTAAAAATAGAAAATGAACTAAATTTATTAGTATTTTAATTTATGAATCTTATTCAAGCGCATATTATTTGTTTAATAAACTATTGCTAGATGTATTATTGTTAATCATAAAAAATATAATAAATTTAATTTATTAATTAACACATAAAACATTAAGTTTAAATCTTATAATTTTATTTAAACGATTTTTTTAACAAAAGCGCATTTATGTTTTTTAAAAAAAAATAGGGGGGCATTGTGGGTGTGCATATGGAACTAAGGAGGCGGTGGACCGAAAACGTTTGGGAACCACTGCTGTAGTATGACAATTAACTGAAAGCATGTGGTATGCGGGACATGTCGACCTATAGCGTCCAGCCAATGCATATGCCAAATAACTTTGAAACATAATTGAACATTACGTAATTTTAAAAATTATTTTAAGGTTGTGGAGATTGGGATGTAAAACAGTAGTATTCTTTGGTTCTATACAGAGGCTGATGAAAAATAAACATATGTCCGGCAGTTTTTGATATCGGTTTTATCTTCATCTTCTACATGAACGAATGACCATGTTAGGAACGAGGTAATGCTTACACTGCGCTCAGCACATTCACAGAATTGAAAGTACTCTCTTTGTAGGAAAACAAAGTTTTGTGATTGTTACAGTAGAAGTTTAATTAAAATTTTTTTTGCACTACATTACACAATTTTCATCATGGAAATCTATGAACTGAAGCAGTCTGTGCTTCATTAAAACCTTACATTGAAGTGCCTGTCCTTTACACACAGCCAAATATCAGAAATCATCCATTTCGGTAGAACACGCTTTGTAAGAAGACATGTAAAGCGAAACGCATATTCAGTCTTAGGAATTAAATTTAAAGCACAAATAAACTGAATAGAAATTTTGTTTCAGGTGAATGAATACCGCTGAAACATCGATATTCCATTTTCGGTGCTAAGTAACGGAAATCTATGGAACTAAGTCTAAAAAAAAAAAATTTTTCACATTTAAAAAGTTTTGACTATTACTTTTTTCTAAAACCACCGTTCATCTTATCACAATCACTATTCAAAAACACCAACTGGATGCACTTTTATTTTAAAAAACTGTATAGTTCTTTAAAACATTTTCAAAAAATCCGACATATGTTACCCCTGAAGATGGCTCAGTGAGGAGCCGAAACATATGTCGGGTTTTTAAAAATGTTTTAAAGAACTATACAATTTTTTCAAATAAAAAGTGCATCTAGTTGGTGTTTTTGAATAGTTTTGACTATATATTAAACATATTTTGGTACTCCAGAAACTGTGCTTGTCACTAGGATGTTTAGCCCTGTTAGAGGGTGGCATAACAACGGGTGTCGCAAAAGCGACAGATGCAGTTGTTATCGTAAAATATGTTCTTTTGGATACTCAATATTATAGATATTCAGTTCAGTTGTTTTTACATGTACAAGTTTATTTATACTAACTACTGTACATCAATTACATATGTTAATTCTATATGCTACTACATGTTTCGGCTAACATCCTCAGCCATCATCAGGGAGTCATTCTCTATAGACTTACGCAGCGTGTCACGGAATTGTAAAATATATACGTATATTACAGCCGTAGTTATAAAATACAATAAAATCAGTTGTGTTGGTACACAAAAATATTTAGATATAAAACATGTATGTAACATTTACACACATATTTAGATTTTTTTTTTTTTTTTTTTATTATTACTTACTGCAATTGGGTTTTCACCCGGTGGCAGTAGTCCTTACACTAGTACACACAATACAAATGGACATATAAATATACATAAAAGTAACAATACAATAAAAACTATACACAATTACAAAACAATACATACAGTAAATACAAGTACACACATTAGAACACCATTCACACATTACAAAAACATCCACACCTTAACAAAAACATCCACTCCTTAACAAAAACATCCACACCTTACAAAAACACCCACACACAATACAAACAAAACACACGCACATTACAAAAAACAACCCCACAAACTAAATAATACAAAAACAACAAAACACACATACTGCAAAAAGAAAGAGTTGTTAAGCCTAACCTAAAACCTAACGTAAAAGAATCAGAGTTAAAAGTAATTTCGTATACCAAGCAATGAGTCAAACACTATACAAAAATAAAATTCCATGTTTTCAAAAAATGATACACACACATTTCAACTGCACCATCACTTCACTACGCTTATATACACATCACGGCATTCCCCGTTTTGCCTCCCTTTACTTCACTTCACTTCACTTCACTGTATTATTAGATATTTTTCCCCACCCTCTATACCCTTCACTTCACTTCACTTCACTGTATTAATAGATATTTTTCCCCACCCTCTATACCCTTCACTTCACTTCACTTATCACTTTCCTAACCCTCTTCCTAAAAATACTCGGCTTACAAGGGAAAGTCCCTAAAGCATCTGCAGGTAGTTTGTTCCAGAGTTGGATGGTCCTATTTACAAAGGAGAATTTTCCGATATCCGTCCTTTGCTTCCTGTTCCTAATTTTCCGATTATGATCAACCCTGCTCAGATAGTGTGGCCTTTGTAGTCTGTCACCTATAGCCTTCCAAGCCCGTTCGCCAGTGTATGCTTTGAAGAGAGCACATAAGCGTGCTGTCTTTCTGCGCTGCGCCAAAGTTTCCCAGTTCAAATCGGTCGTATAATTTGCAAATTTAGCCGCTTTCTGTTGTACCCGGTCTAACGCATTTATCTGTCCCTCCCTGTATGGATCCCAGCAAGCAGCCCCATACTCAAGAATCGGACGTACTAGTGACGTGTAGGCTAAGCTTTTAGTATTACTATTTCCCTTTTTGAGAATACGCATTATGAAATGAAGTGCCTTCCAAGCTTTTCTCACCGTGTAATTTACTTGGTCAGCCCAGCTTAAATCGCTGCGTAAGATTATTCCCAAGTATTTACAACTGCTCACTTCTGAAATTAATTCGTCCCGTACAGAGTAACTTAGTGGATCCTTCGCCCGGGCTCTCGTGAAACTAACTGCCTTACTTTTACCTGCATTTATTTTCATCTCATTTTCTACCGCCCACTCCCCCAGTCTGTCCAGATCTATCTGCAACGTTTTTATGTCATTTTTATTTACAATTTTCCTATATATTACACAGTCGTCTGCGAAAAGTCTAATAGTTGAGTCAATGTTCCTCCAAATGTCATTAACGTACGCTAGAAACAGAAGTGGGCCCAATACACTTCCTTGCGGTACACCTGACGTTACTCTGACCTCCTCTGATAATTGCCCTCCTACCCTGACTCTCTGCGTACGACCCAAAAGGAATTCTTTTATCCATACAACTACCCTAAAATCCACGCCCGAGGCCGCAATTTTCGCAAGCAGCCGATCATGAGGAACTAAATCGAAAGCCTTCGAAAAATCTATTACAATAGCGTCTACCCTGTATCCATTATCCAGAGAGTCGGCAATGTCCTGGCAAACCGTGATTACTTGACTTTCACACGAATATCCCGGCCTGAAACCGTGTTGACCCTCGTATAACCAATCATTTTTATCCCAGACCTGCCTTAGATACGATGCTATAACGTGCTCCATTTGCTTGCAGACCACCGAGGTTAAGCTGACTGGTCTATAATTAGTGACTAGCGATCTGTCACCCCCCTTGTAAATAGGAACCAGGATAGGATATAAAACATGTATGTAACATTTACACACATATTTAGATATAAAACATGTATGTAACATTTACATACATATTTAGATATAAAATATGTATGTAACATTTACATACATATTTAGATATAAAACATGTATGTAGCATTTACATACATATTTAGATATAAAACATGTATGTAACATTTACATGCATATTTAGATATAAAACATGTATATAACATTTACATACATATTTAGATATAAAACATGTATGTAACATTTACACACATATTTAGATATAAAACATGTATGTAACATTTACATACACATTTAGATATAAAACATGTATGTAACATTTACATACATATTTAGATATAAAACATGTATGTAACATTTACACACATATTTAGATATAAAACATGTATGTAACATTTACACACATATTTAGATATAAAACATGTATGTAACATTTACATACATATTTAGATAAACATGTATGTAAAATTTACATACATATTTAGATATAAAACATATGTAACATTTACATATGTTTTATATCTAAACATTTTATGAATCAACACATCGGGTTTTATTGTATTTTATAACTAGGCTGTACAATATGTATATATTTTACCAATAAGTGGTACGCTACATACTGCGTGTGTGTATAGATAAGAACTTCCTGATGATGGCTGAGAATGCCAACCGAAACATGTAGGAGTATATGGAATAAATGTATGTATTTGGTGTGCAGTAGTTGGTATAAATAAACTTATATATTTTCCTTTGAATTTTCTCGAGGGTTGCGCTAACTTATGTGACCGCTTAATAGATTCAAAATGTCCGTCTGTCCGTTTCGATCTGAGCGCACGTAAGACATTTTTACTAAAGGTGCTTTTCAAGGATTCTGGTTTTGACCGAATTTTTTTATGGGCAATATAAAGTACAGCTGTATATGAAGATGCATTTTGCTCACAGAACTTGTGTGTTGGGGTGACAGCACAAAGCAGCCCTTCAGTACACACTTGGTACGTGGGCAAAGAGCGTCCTTCCCATCGGATGTGATCCTCAGTTGGATGAGATTTGGGAAGAAAATATTTCAAAGTGAATTATGTGCTACCACTTAAAGAAGTTCGCCAAAGAATACACACTTCGACGAGACCGAAATTACAAAGTTGCTAAAATACAACTTTTGTGCAAGCTATATTTCTTCACGTCAGTTGATTCAGTTCCAGCACAATCGAGATACAGCACCGTTAAATCTGCCTTCCCCAGGAGAACAAGCTTTCTCTCCCTCAAAAGATCAAACGTCACATAGAGGTCATTGGTCACTGGACGGTCATGGCCTTCATACAACGTCACACCGCCATCATGTTCTGAAAGCTACGGTTCTGCACACGGTTGAACGTTCAACTCACTTGACCAGCATCTATATTCGGTCATCAATACAGCCAGATGACATCTATATTCGGTCATCAATACAGCTAGATGACATCTATATTCGGTCATCAATACAGCCAGATGACATCTATATTCGGTCATCAATACAGTCAGATGACATCTATATTCGGTCATCAATACAGTCAGATGACATCTATATTCGGTCATCAATACAGCCAGATGACATCTATATTCGGTCATCAATACAGCCAGATTACATCTATATTCGGTCATCAATACAGCCAGATGACATCTATATTCGGTCATCAATACAGCCAGATGACATCTATATTCGGTCATCAATACAGCTAGATGACATCTATATTCGGTCATCAATACAGCCAGATGACATCTGTATTCGGTCATCAATACAGCCAGATGACATCTATATTCGGTCATCAATACAGCCAGATGACATTATATTCGGTCATCAATACAGCCAGATGTCAGCGATTCATCGAGAAACGATTCAGCTTATTTCAAGAAATTAACCTTATAAATGCGTCTACTCGGTTATTTAATGACGCTGAGACAGCTGCTCGGTTTGGGTAGCGTTGGAGGAGAAACGTCCGAATGGAGGGTGAAGAAACTTTTTTGCCTATTCGAAGGCATCTTATGGAGGAAAGGAAACGACGGTATTGTACCTTAAGGCAGATCACGCCAGAAAGATACTTTTAAAGGAAACATCCAGAACGGGCTGGACTAACAGCCTACACTCTCTTACAGTGACTGCAGACACACTCCGCACACTAACATTGCTGAAACTTCAATATTTTACAAAAAAAAAAAAATTCAGATTAACTAACTCTGCGACAAAAAAACAGGAACTTCAACAAAGCCAATACAGTGACCTGCCTTTGTGGTGTGTGCGCCTAAGTTTTATTTACACAGCATAGAGAAGAGAGTGCGATCTAGTGCTTCCTTTTCAATTTCCCAGTATCCTCTATTTTCCTTAAGGTCATCCAGTAGCTGCTTACGTATTCTCCCTCGTCTTCCCGTCACTTTTATCCTACCCTCTAACTTTCCTTCAATCACATGTTTCAGAAGGCAGTTTCTACGCAAGATGTGACCAATCCAGTTAGCCTTTCTTCTTTTTATTGTATGTACGATATTCCTCTCCTCCTTCACTCTGTGTAATACTTCTTCATTCCTCTCAGATCGGTCCGACTGATCTTCTCCATCCTTCTCCAGCACCACACAATATGATCGTATTTGAAAATTTTATTTATTCAAAAGGTCATTTTTTGATGTTAGAAATTATTTTCTCTCGTAAATCAAATGAGTTATAACAATTGAATGACACTGTACGTTCCTATAAATCCAGCTGCGACATTTAAACTGAATAAGCGCCAGTGAAAACTAACGAAGTTAATCCCTATACAAATACAGCCGACTCGATCATCCCCATTTTTTCACATTATTTTCTCATACGTATATAATCGCCATGAATTTAAAAAAAAAATCTTTCTCCCCAAAGCACCACAAAAGCATCAACGCCAAAATTCCACCGTTTTATCTCGTTATACATAATTCAGTAGCTGCCGGACCTGATATTATATGCCTCCACGGATGTACTAAATTAGTTCCGTGCCCTGCCCCTGCTGTCTATACATCCGCTCCGCTTCAATCTACATTACAAATATTCTTTTATCTGGACTGAGGCAAATTTCATAGTCAAGTTACATTTTTATGTACTTTGTACAATTTCTCTTTATTAAGGTTTGTTTCATTTCTACATATGGTCTCTTTAACATGGACATACAAGGACCAAGCTGGCTCTATTATTAAGGTTTCTGACTCATATTCCAGACGTGCCATGTTTCAGTACTGAGCATGACTGGCTATGGATAAGGATATCGTAGTTTTACTTAGTCACTTCAGCTAAATGCTGAAACAGTGCCTTAAACTAGGTCACGGTACTGTGTTGACATCTTTTTATTGTGTACATGGATTGCTAGTTCGGTTTTCTGAACTGTTACTGTACTGTGATTCCCTGATGATGACCTCATAACGGATCGAAACAGTAGCAGCGTTCAACGTGATATTGTAATATAAAATACCCCAGAAGAGTATAGTGCATTTTGTTGAACTGATTGTTGTAAGTTGATTATCGGCAATGCGCTGTACGAACAGTATAAAATTGTTCCCACGTATTTCCAAATCACTATCATCTAAGCTACAGGGCCCGAAATGCAGATAGTGTCGTTAAATAAACTACAAATGGATAGAGAAGGGCACAGGATCTGATGTTACTTACACAGCGAAATAAAATGTATGAGATACCATTAGCAAATTGGATTTGAAGTTAGGTGATATATGGTTTTCCCTTAATATATATCTGCGTTGTTGCATTGCATTTCATCCACAGAAAATTATGGACGAGATTCATACAAAATAAGGTAAAGGTAAAGGTCACCCTAGAACAGGTCATGAAGGCCCAGAGGGGGAGTAGGGATATAGCTCTATTCTTTATTTAACCTCGGCGCTAGATGGGGGTGGGTGGTCAACGCCACGCCCCGGCCGCTTTAGCCCCGGGAATAACCCGGTACCCATTGTACAAGAGGCTGGGTAGGCCTCAGAGCCGGTCTGGACGTGTGCTGAAAATCTCGTCTCCCACCGGGATTCGATCCCCTACCGTCCAGCTCGTAGCGAGTCGCTATCCCGGCCCACGATTCATACAAAATACCTTTCGATGTGTAGAGCAAGTGAAGAAGCTGACAGTCGCATTTTATTGCCTGTAATAACGAATGGAATGACTGGCTGCAGGAAATGCTTCGGCCTTGAAGGCCGACGTTTGAATGATATGATTTATAGACAGACAGACAGACAGACAGACAGACACAGCATCCCACAACTTTCCCGCACTTCATAACCGTAAATCATGTTACCTTGTTTATTCTTGTTTTATTGTAGAAGTATATATATGTCAGATATAAACGATAACTCTACGTTATATGTCATATACTTGTCAGCGGAAGGTTAGCATAAATTATGAGCCAATAATCATAACATCAGCGTTAATAAAACATCCTGGGAAATCTCTAAATCAGACTATGGATCAAAACATAATGTTTTTATTGGAGAACTTTGTTTACAGTTTCCTTTGTTTATGGTGTTCACAGGCGCAATGACAGACTCATAATTAGTCAGCTAACTAATCATTCATTATACTGTTACTGTAAAGCTTATTCAGTAGCGTGAGCTCAAAATATGTTCAAATGATAAAGTCTTTTTTTTTTTTAAAGTAGAGTTCGTGAGGTGCCATGGCTCACCAATCGTCGGTCTCTCACCGTAGAGGATCGAGTTCGATCCCACGCTAGGTCATGTGGGATTTGTGGTGGAAAAAAGTGACAATCAGAAAGGATTTTTTTTTCCCTCTTAGTATCATTCCACCAATGTTCCATACACATATTGCATTCATTTTTCTGAGACGACAAATAACATTAAAAGCTGTAAGCGTCGTTAAATAAAACACTTCTGTCTGTCTCTTATCTTTATTTCGCACTCTCTCTATACTCGACTTTTCATATCTAATTGACTGACTGGTTAAGTGATTGAATAACTCCACGGAGCAGAGTCTCCAGCTAATCAGGAAATCCCCCCCCCCCCATTTAAAGTAACCCGAAATTATATTACCGCTTTCACCAGAATCTGTCAATTGTCCCTATCCTGAGCCACATTAATCCAGTCCACATCCTTCTTCCTTCTCGTTCAAGAATAATTTTAATATTATCCTCCCATCTGTATTTACCTTTCCACTTTCCTTCGTTCTTTTTCATTTCCTTTACACACTACCTCACCCACTTATTAACTTTTCGAAACTTCGATTTTATTGAAATCTGTGGTCTTCTGGGTAATTACACGGCGTCGTATGGTAATTATTTACCGACGTTTCAGGACAACGTTTTTTTCCCTACTTGGAATCTTGACCCGTGAAGATGGGACCGATACGTTGTCCCGAAACGTCGGTAAATAATTACCATACGACGCCGTGTAACACCCCAGAACACCACAGATTTCATCAACATCGCGGCGAAAGCCTGAAATCAAGGTTCGAGTTTATTTGTATCCCATTTCTTTCGCCAGTCCTTATACATTAAAATCTCTAATGCCGTATGCGTGAGTCTAATTTAAACAAATTAGCATAATTATAGGTAGCGAGAAATGAATGCTGGTAAGAAACGTGGGGCGTATCAAGGGATCTTTTGTGACTGTGACGTAATGGGTCACGTGGGTACCCGGGAGACGAGAAGCAAATATCAGTATTTATGTGCTTGTTGAGGATAACATTCGCCGTCCACAGAATATGGTGCCCACGAGTGGACAGACAATAACCATTATTCTAACTTTCCGTTATTATTTTGTCAATTGTGTAATGAACAAGTCAGCTATATGGCTATGGGTCACAATGCAAGGGCAACAAATCTATAACATTCAAACACCAGAATACGTTCAGTAACTAACCACTGTACCATTTAATTGACTTCGTATTAACAGTCTCGTAATTAACGTACTAAATGGCATATTGTTACATAATGTGTTAATTAATGTTACCATGTTACTGGCTCAATGTCACAGATATATCTTTGGAGTGTTACTAGGCGTAAGTATGCAACCACACAAAACTGGGTAAGATATAGAAGCGGGAAATTTAAAAATGTTTTTGACTTAACAAAATGTACAACCTATAATATTTTGAGATAAAATCAATACAAATCCAGATTTAATGTTTCTCTGCTTGCCTAAAAAACATGCCATTCTCTTTTAGGTACTTTTGCGCTACTTAACTGCGTGATTCAGTAACAATGCACTCTTTGCAATGACAGTAAGTAATCATTTTAGTTGCCGGTAACACAAAACGTATCAAGTTTATTGCTTTCCAAGAGTCACTCACTTATCTCTGACAATCTCCTGTGAATGTAGAACAGAAAGTTATCATATTTAACACAAATATTATTTCCCAGTTAATCCTTCAATGCCGGCCTCGGTGCTCTGTAATGACCTTTAATTCCTCGTGCTGACGGTCTCGGTACACCGCACAGTCTCCAATACATTTACGGGTACCACAAATTACAAACTCATTCATCCTGGACAGTAGTTGGAATTTAAACCCCAGCGTGACTAAAGAGTTAAAATTGGCCTTATTTATGTGTCTAGAAGAGACATCATTGAAGTGGAGTCAAACCCGGTTATAACGACATCAGTTTATACGACACCTCGTCTATAACGTCAGATATTCTGTGGTACCAATTAATTCCTCACTATTAACCATAACATTACACTCCTCGGTTATAACAACACTCGCTTACAACGACACAAAATATTCAGTCCCTTTCATGACGTTATAACCGAGTTAAATTGTATAGTGTATAGTATATTTTTATATAGGCTAAGATTTCCATAGATGTAACCGATATTTGGGACATCACTTGTCGTATGAGGCCAAAAAAAAACAGGTCATGTTTCGGAGACTGAATCTGTCTCCTTCTTCACTGTAGTCCACTGAGGCAGCTTATCTGTTTCTAAGGCGCCCACCTCAGTAGTTTACCCCTCTTCCTTTTCTTAGTGAACAGGCGATGGATATTGTCCAAAATATCAGTGACGTCTATTATAACACAATTTCCTCAAAAATATTTTAAAAGACGACCTTCCATGTTGTAACATTTGTTTCTTCACTTCTTTACTCCTATTTTTTTTAAATCCCAATTCGTTCCTAAATATTTCTTTTCGAAAATTTCTGTTTGACAATCATTAACATATCTTGTACACTGATATTTATGTTGTTAGCACAAGGGCGTCATCACCAGTGATTTGTGCATGTCTAGCCTCAACAAAACGCAGTTTAAACAACCCAAGCTGGTCTCCTGTTGCACTACAAATACCGTTGTCATGTCCACGCTAACTGGTACTCAAGTTTCATTTGTACACAAGGTAAACCACGAAATGCCTAGCTGCGTTTGTGGAATGTAAGAGAAGGCGATAGTGCAAGAGCAGCGCTCACTCAAAGAGGGTTGTACCGTCATTCGTACGAATTCTGTTGAGAATGGAATGCTACATATGTTTGCAAAAGCGATAGTTATGTTTTAAGTCCGTGACATTCGCTACAGGACTGTAAAGTCACGAATTATACGTATGTTAGACGTAAGCAAGCATATTTGGAACTGTAAAAGCATCGCATCACATCCAACATCACTCCACATTTTATACAATTCAATACAAACTTCTGAAATGAAGAAACTTCCACATTACCTAATCCAATGACGCGTTTAATCATGAATCCTGTCATGCCAAAACAGCAACTCTCCTTCTCTGCCACTCAATCCCACCCAGTGAATACTTGGTACCGGTTCTTACAGTTTGGCTCCCCTTCCTCCCGTCGTGGACATTTTTCCATCCGTGGCTACAGCCAGCAACAATATATATATATATACCCCCACCACTTCTTACCCAGTCCCTGTCAGAACCTATCACAACACACCACACCTCCCCCTTCCTCCTGATTGGCCCGTCCATTCAATATTACCCATTGGACCCCACTCCTATATAAACACATGTTCCTTACCTCCTGGCATCCCGAAACGTTGGTCATACGCCAAAAATTGACGCCGGGCAACAACCCAAAAAATTTTAAGCAACATTACGACCACGGCGGAAGCCTTCAATTACATAAACAGCAAAGACGTTTACCGACGTGATTATGAACACTTTAAGGCCTAGTGTCAAATATGTACTGACTTTATATTGTTCACACCGTGCATTTTCATTCGATCACACATTTCTTAAACCAACAAATGCACAATTTTATTTAGTACACAATACAATTTTTTTTACAGTAAAATCAGTCCAACATGTTTCGGATCCCTATCCTGGGACCATCATCAGGGTCCCAGGATAGGGATCCGAAACATGTTGGACTGATTTTACTGTAAAAAAATTGTATTGTATAATAAACAAAAAGTTTGCATTTGTTGGTTTAAGAAATGTGTGATGTACTGACTTCTGTAACATTGAAAATGGTAAGTTTTCCCTAGAAAATGTTTTAAATACCTTGCAGCCTTTTCTGATTAAGTATTATTAGGGTAATAAAAGCGAACAAATGAAAGGGGTGCGACATGTAACACGTAGGGGGAGAAGATGCATGCATACAGGGTTTTGGTTGGAATACCTGGTGGAAAAAAGCCACTTGGAAGATCTAGGAGTAGATAGGTGTCAAATGCTAAAATTTATCTTAATGAAACATAGTGGTAGGCCCCAAGACAGCGACAAGTTTCGGACCCTTGTGAATGCAGTAATGAATATTTGGGTCCCATAGAATGGGACTAATTTCTTAACTCGCTGAGGAACGTTTGGCTTTCCAAGAAGGACTCTGCTTCATGGAGTTAGTCAGCTAGTTAAGGCAACACTTCTGCAGCTTTCATGGATATTTTTTTTTTTGACAGATGTTTGCGTCGTCAGGGTGACATCGGCTTCCGAACGAGCGGTAGTAAACCTCCGTTTGCCCTCCAGTTTCCTCGCAGTTCCAGCAAGATAAATGACACTTGCAATATTCTATATGAACATACAACGTGCTAAAAATGTACGTCACATAAATAGCAATTCTACTTGGCGTTTATATACGGAAAGATTTGTCGTTTACGAAGTTCCTCATACAAAATTTCGTTGTCACAGCATGAAGAAATAAAAACATTGTTTATTGTAGCCTGAAACTTAACTGCGGTCCTGGCTCCATACCTGGGCCTGCACAATAGCTGAGAATAAACAAATTCATCTCAGATGTTAAGCATAAAAGGAGACCCACTTCCTTCACCCAGCCTCACTTCTTCAAAGAAATTGCGATGAATTGTATATAACTTACATACGTTCTCCGTAAAAGCAACATCCATAGAAATAAGTCTTTGTTCACAGTTACGATTTCACTGCTCTTTAGAAACTTGAACTACATATCTACATAGTCATACAACACGAAGTTGTCGCCAAGTCCTTCTGTGACAAGGCCTTAAAGATTACAATGTTCGAATCATAAGCGTGAATCTCACAGAAATTCAGAACAAACTGAAAGTTGAATTGATTTAGTTTAGGAAGACGCTAACTTCTCGTATACAAACTTATGATTTTATTTTTGGTTCCAAGAAACTTAGCTATATACATCAAGACTGACGTTATTTTCATGAGAAAATCTGTCACAAAATTCACATCGATGTAGCAAAGTGTATGTTTAACGTACAGTGTCATAAAGACTGATACACAGTGTCTGAGGCTCGCGATAAACAAATCTTCACGGCCCCATTCAGCGACATTAACTCAGACGAGACAGATTACAATTTTATGTGCTACTGTAGTGACCCAGTGTCACGAAGAGCGCCTTGATGACACAGTTAAATGTACAATACAGTACTGGAATTATAGCACGTAATGTTATCGTAAAAACACAATTCACTTCAGACGTTAACTTGACAGATTATTTAAGCATTAGGAAGTACCAAGACAGATATTCTTCAAACATAACACTCGTTTATTAAACCCTAACTTAGCTACATGTTTCGGCCTGAGGATGGTTGAATTACGAGCCGAAAAACGTATCGGAATTACATTTTTATTAAATAAGAAATACATAATAAATAAGATACCAACAGATATTCTTCAAACATAACACTCGTTTATTAACCCTAATTTAGCTACATGTTTCGGCCTGAGGATGGTTGAATTACGAGCCGAAAAACGTAGCGGAATTACATTTTTAATAAATAAGTAAATAAATAATAAATAAGATACCAACAGATATTCTTCAAACATAAAACTCGTTTATTAAACCCTAATTTAGCTACATGTTTCGGCCTGAGGATGGTTGAATTACGAGCCGAAAAATGTAGCGGAATTACATTTTTAATAAATAAGGAAATAAATAATAAATAAGATACCAACAGATATTCTTCAAACATAAAACTCGTTTATTAAACCCTAATTTAGCTACATGTTTCGGCTGAGGAGGTTGAATTACGAGCCGAAAAACGTAGCGGAATTACATTTTTAATAAATAAGTAAATAAATAATAAATAAGATACCAACAGATATTCTTCAAACATAACACTCGTTTATTAAACCCTAATTTAGCTACATGTTTCGGCCTGAGGAGGGTTGAATTACGAGCCGAAAAAACGTAGCGGAATTACATTTTTAATAAATAAGTGTTGTGTCTGACGGACATTTATTAGTATTACAGAATAAGTAACTAAAAAAATAGCTTAGTGTTATTGACGATAAAATAAATGAGTTTTCGAAATTAATTCCAAAATATCAAATTTCAAGTTTTGATTTTCTTTTTCTCTTATTAATGTATTCCAAAGCCTGTTCGCCATTTTATATATAAATTACTTCTCTTCTGTTGTCATAATTTCTACTCTGAAAAACGGAGGTGGCACTACATGGCGCCAAAGCTCAAAATAGTAACGAAAAAAAAACGTTTCGCATAATATACAGAAATAATTATCCTACTAATTATATTTTCAGGTTTCAAATGTTTGTGTCACTCAAACGTAAGGGCATAATTCATAATCGCTTTAGCGAGTTTTTAAGATATACAGAACTATAATTTTGCCTGTTGTTTTGTATGGGTGTGAAACTTGGTCTGTCACACTGAGGGAGGAAATAGGCTGAGGGTGTTCGAGAATAGGGTGCTGAGGGGGATATTTGGGCCTAAGAGGGACGAGGTAACAGGGGATGGAGAAGACTACATAACGAGGAACTTAATGATCTGTACTCATCACCACATATTATTGCGGGTGATCAAATCAAGAAGAATGAGGTGGGCGGGCATGTAGCACGTATGGGGAGGGGAGAGGTGCATACAGGGTTTTGGTGGGGAGACCTGAGGGAAGGAGACCACTTGGAAGACCCAGGCGTAGATGGGAGGATAATATTAAAATGGATCTTCAAGAAGAGAAATGGGGCATGGACTGGATTGATATGGCTCAGGATAGGGACAGGTGGCGGGCTCTTGTGAGTGCGGTAATGAACCTTCGGGTTCGATAAAACGGGGGAATTTCTTGACTAGCTGACGACCTGTTAGCTTCTCAAGAAGGACTGTGCTACATGGAGTTAGTTAGTTAGTTAGTTAGTTAGTTTTAGCGAGTTTATGACAAGGAAATAACTGAGCCGATGAAAAATGTTGTGTTTGTGCCTAAATCCTGTTCGGTCAAAGCTTACAAGCTGAAATACTGATACATTTAATAGCTCAATTATAACAAAGACGTAACGTTCTCTATATTGTGGCTGCACACGACTCTGTGGTCGCAATACTGCAAAATACAAGCGCGGACAATCAAAATTAACTTTTTTTGATAATCATTTAAGCTAATAATTCTCAGCACAAATAATTGTCAAAAATTAAGCTAAGATTATAGATTCTTGCACTGTCCTTTTAAACACTGCAAAGCTTCGCGTAGTCCGTAAGGATTTTAAAGGACGTTTCGTTCACACCGTGAGTTGTCAGTAGTTAAAATACATAACAAAAATGCACTCTTATTATTTTTTAGATATTCTACTGCAGTATCTGTAGACTTATCCAACATGTTTCGATCCCTTTTGGAATCATCATCAGGGTAAGAATTGCACAGACAAAACTAACAATATATGTACATGTTAAAAATACATGAAATATATAAAAGATGATCAGTTAAACTGTAGGCTATTTCGTAGTGGATCCCCAGTCTGCTGAAAATCGGGGATCCACCACGAAATCGCCTGCAGTTAACTGATCATCTGTTATATATTTAATGTATTTTTAACATGTACATATATTAATACATTCTAAAATGTTCTGACGACGGTGTATAATATTGAGAAGTAAATGTCTTCTGGACTTTGTCCATCGTCCGGATAAAATATATAAAAATATAATATAAAATAACGACGTTTCGGAAGCTGGTTTTTCTTCCAGGTCCAGTGATTGAGATTAGCTCGGTCTAAAGGACCCATCTGAGTAGGTGTCTCCCCTCGCATCACCCGAAGACGGAAGAAGAACAGCTTCCGAAACGTCGTGATTTTATGTTATATTTTACTATTTTATCCGGACGATGGACAAAGTCCAGAAGACAATTCGTTCTCAATGTACATATATTGTTAGTTCTGTTTCTGCAATTCTTAATTCTACAAGAATCCCTGACGATGATCCCAGAAGGGATCGAAACATGTTGGATTAGTCTACAGATATTGTAATAGGTAAAGGTAAAGTGCCCATACAGGCCTGGACAGGCCCTTAGGGCTCCAGGAGGTCGAGGCTCCCAGGTTTTTAGACAATCGGCACATGAAGGTGGTAAGGTTGTCAGCCCTACGCACCGGCCGCCTTTACCCCCCAGAAATATTCCTGGTACTCATTTCTGTTAGAGGCTGAGTCGACCCCAGGGCCATAGTGCGACCGAAAGGATTATGTCAATGAAAAATTCCAGTGACACCATCGGGAATCGAACCCGCAGTGCCTCAACCAACTGCGCCACCGCGTGCCCCGTATTTTAATAGAATGTCTAAAAATAATAAGACTGTGTTTTGTTGGTTTGAGTGTTGTGTGTTTTAATTTTAAATAAATTGCTACGAAATACATGTTAGAGGTACAAAGTACGTGCAAGGTACGTGCAAGGTACGTGCAAGGTACGTGAGCTGTAAAGCTGTGCACGGCTGCCTACGCTTTTCCTTCTCTTATAAATGTTAAAAATGTGGAAGCCATAAGAGAAAACGCGATCAGAATACGAAAAACAGAAACACGAACAGAAGTTTTGGTCAGACAGCTTATTTTAAGACGCAACAGAGTCTCGTAATACATAAATATATAACTAATATCTCAGTACCAACTAAATGCACAATTTAAAAAAAAAACCAAATATAAGGTTTTTCTAAAATCGTCTAAAAGGCCCCTACATATGTTTCAGTTTCTGTAAAAAACCATATCAATCATTATGAAAGGGGCCTTTTAGACGATTTCAGAAAAACCTTATATTTGGTTTTTTTTTTAAATTGTGCATTATTTGTTAGTGAGATATTAATTAGTGAAAATGTACGGTGAACTCAGAATAAACAAAAATGTATGTTAAGAATTTGATTCTAGTAGCTTTAAATGAACTTAAGTGCCTTAAAGCGAGATCACTATTGTTGCTGACGCGTCGGTTTCTACAATCCAACCTTAAGTAGATGAACCCAAAGAATCGATAGAGTTAATGCCGAAGCTCTCCACTGGACATGGTCCTGAACTGATCCTATCCTCCCAATGTCCATAACAACCTATTCCCCTAAGATCCAAGATCCTTGTCGAACTCTAAAGTAGATATTTCCCTTGGGATTCAACACCAACATCCTGTATGAGTTCCCATTCCCTTCCGTTAGAGCAGTTTGTTGAACGTATCTAAACTCTTGGATCTCGTTATGCTCGTAACCATATTTTATGCTGTGTATATACCACGAATTTAATTTTGAGGGAAGGACATAAGAACAGGACCTCAGATTTGAGGACTCATATTTGAGACATCTCCTCTTACATTTGAGCAAATAAATCAGCCCAGAAGTAAATATATATGTAACTAAGTACTCAAAAAAACAAAACAGAAATTGGCAGCAATGGATTAACAGCTATTATGACCTTAATATGAGATCTCCTCTACTAACTAACTAACTAACTAACTAACTCCATGTAGCACATCCTTCTTGAAAAGCTAACAGGTCGTCAGCTAGTCAAGAAATTCCCTGTTTTTTATGGAACCCGAAGGTTCATTACCGCACTCACAACAGCCCGCCACCTGTCCCTATCCTAAGCCATATCAATCCAGTCCACGCCTCCCATCCCACTTCTTGAAGATCCATTTTAATATTATCATTCCATCTACGCCTGGGTCTTCCAAGTGGTCTCCTTCCCTCAGGTCTCCCCACCAAAACCCTGTATGCACTCTCCCCTCACCCATGAGATCTCCTACACAGTTTACAAAACAAAAACAAAAGGCGATGGCAATAACTCCGACACGATTTCATTAACAAAACAAGTTACTTTGTTTTGACAGTTAGCAATATGTTGCTCTTAATATCAAACCAAAACCAAGCTAAATGAAATTAAAAGACATGCGGAAAAATATTACAGATTGACGTTAGTGTCAATAATGTGTCCAGATGTTACTCATTTCATATTTACCGTTACTTTCAAGACAAACATTATCCTCAACTTGTCCAAACGCATTACATTAATACAATATGTCGGCTTACGTTCGTATTATTGTTTCAAATGTAAACTGTTGCGGAATTATAAAATAATACAAAATTCGTATATTATTATTATTATAAATTGATGTTATTTTTTTACATACATACATAAATACATACATATCATACATTATAACATGATACATACATACATAATTACATAATACCATACATATAATACATACATGACATAATAATACATACTACATACATAAATAATACAAAACATAATAATACTATCACATCATACATTTAATATATAAACATACATAATACATAAAATACATAAATCATACATACACATACATATACAAATACATACATAGATACAACAACATAATCATAATACATACATAATAAAAACATAGATACATACATACATATACATATATAACATAATACAACATCATAGATACATACATAATACACAATACATACATACATAATACACATAAATACATACATACATACATAAATACATACATAATACATATATCATACATACATACATACATAAATAATACATATATAATATATATATATATATATACATACATACATTCAGAGCACTAGAAGCAGATGACCGCTTTCCCGCTTTCTCTCTTCCAAACACTAAAGTTTCCGTCTCTCTCTTTGCCACGGCACACAGCACACAGCACACCATAGGCGCACCCGGAATTTTTCTTTGGGGGGGGGGGGCTTACCCTGAGGCTATATGTAATTTATGTTTGATTTTAAAAACGACGTTATGAAAGTCATGTCAAAATCTCTTAGCCAACACCTAGTTACGTTACAGAGAAATTTAAAACTCTTAAAAAAATAATCCACATATTCGTAAGTTTTCATTACGTTTTTCAATATTCCAATGTTCTAGTCATCGGCCGAGATCAGTGGATGATTTAGGCTCAAGGGTAAATCACGTAAAACCTTTGATATCATGTTATCTACAAAATCTGTTTTTTTTTTTTAATTTCGCTTTGGGGAGGGGGGCCTGCAGCCCGGCAGCCCCCCCCCCCTTTGGTGCGCCAACGCAGCACACATTTTAGTGAGTGTGGTAAGGCATACAACTTGTACAACTGTACAACTCGTAAGTTTTAAAACTTACATACAACTCGTCTTGAATGCCCCCACACTAACAAGAGTTGCGCACAGTTGTCGCAAGCCACGCCAATAAGTCTCACCTCCGCACGACACGTGTCAAAGCAGAACACCTTAACTCCGTGGTCAGTGACTTCAATACAAATTGAACACTTTTACATAAGACTTAGAACGGCAGAGATGCAGTAAACAGAGATATAAATGATATCAAGTTTTGCTTCACAGGGAGGTTCCCATTTTCACCGAAAACAAGAAGATCACAGAATTTCACGTTGTATTCACCGTGCATCGTTATATATAACTGATTATCATTCACCAACAAATGCACAAAGATCATTTTTTCACTAATTACTTTATTAAAGGATTTCCCCTATACGTATTTCGGCAATCTATATTGCCATCTTCAGGGGGTCAATGACCCCCTGAAGATGGCATCTAAATATGTACACATATTGGGACACATATTAGCATCTAAATATGTACACATATTGGGGCACGTATTAGCATCTAAATATGTACACATATTGGGACACATAAGTAGTATTAGTACGCGTTTGGGACCGGAAGTGACGTCACAAGATGGCGGATGTAAACAAAGTCACGTGACGAGGTCAATGACCTTTACCGGAAGTGACGTCATAATGTAAACAAACATGGCTGCCGTGCGCACTTAATTGACCTAATTAATGTTTTAATTGATGTAATTAATGATTAATTGATGTAATTAATGTTTAATTGATCTAATTATTGATGAATTGATCTAATTATTGATGAATTAACCTATAAATTACGTAATTATACGCCTATATATAAACAAACTTCCCAGACAGTCTGGCGCCTGAACATAAACCTAACCTTATACTTTCAGTGTGTTATAACTTCCCAGACAGTGTGGCGCCTCAAGATGGCGGATGTAAACAAAGTCACGTGACAAGGTCAATGACCTTTACAGGAAATGACGCCTACACATAAACAAACGTCCCAGACAGTCTGGCGCCGTAACATTAACCTAAGCTATACGCGGTAATTTTGAATTTATACATGTGGCTACGCGGTATAATTTGAATTTTAAATGTTGGTAGTTGCGCGGTAATTTTAATTTTTACAATATGGCGGATGGGCGCTAAGTTTAAATTTTAATAATATTACGAAAGCGCGCTAAGTTTAAATTTTAATAATATTACGAAAGCGCGCTAAGTTTAAATTTTAATAATATTACGAAAGCGCGGTAAATTTAAAATAGATAACTGCTTGATGCTATACATATAAGTGGTTTGAGTATAGGTTAAGATAGCTATATGTAATTGAAAGGGGTGGTTGAGTGGTAAGGTGTAGGACTTATGATCACAAGATCCTAGGTTCGAATACTGCCTACCTTAATTACCCCTTTCTTTTATTTATACATTTAATTAATTTTATTAACTTGTGAAAATAGGGTGTTAATGTATATTTATGAATATTAAACATTATAGAAAGCGGAGACAGTGGGGCGTGCTATGCTATTTTGAAAATAGAAAGTAGGGCAGCCAGATCATGTACAAACATGTATAGGGACTAGAAGTTGAACTATTCTTGAAATTAGAAAGGTTTGTTTACACACGCAAATAGTACACTTGCTATTTTGAAAATAAAGATTTTGTTGGATGTATTTGAATACTACCTATGTCAATTACCTCTTTCTTTTAAAGGATAGGAATAGGTTTTTATTAAACTGAAATGGAGAACACAATTCACTTTTAGTACTTACATTTATTCAATAACTTGTTGTTGTATTAACGAGGGAGCAAGTTCCCCATTGTATTTACACAGAGCGACTTTAAAGTTGCAGGTCCATTTTTCACACACAATTTACAACCACAATGAGGCAATCCATACCAATGGTGATATTTCCTGATGTACACCTCTAGGTCAACGACCTTTAGGATGTAAATAAGCCCTACCTTAATTAATGGTTGTTGCGATAAACTCCCTATCCCACAGGTTAACGACCATGTAGGACTAAAACAAACCCTCACCCTATAAATGATTGATATTTTTATGTAAGCAATCCCCCCACCGTAATTAATTACTGTTTAATAAATATTAGGCTAATTAAATATAATTAAAGGTTTTTTTGGCACAAAGTAGTTAAATAAATTAACAGTAACTAAACGTTTGAGCGTAAGCTACTATTTTGTTTTTTTTTTATTTAGACATACGGTAGTTTTGCAAATGCGCTAATTTTAAATATTTGCAAATGCAAGTAGTAAACTGGTTTTTTGTTGTTATTACGTAACTGAACTTGTATTTAACTTACTTATGTTATAAACAGCGTTGATTTACTAAGCGACTGATGAACTGGAGGGTATGGTTTTGGTGTTGCTTGGAATGAAAATGCCTAAGGTTATATGCTATTTTAAAATTAGAAAGTAGGTAGATTGATAGTTTACTATGACTCATTGAGACTAGAAAGTTTGTTTACAAACGCAAATAGTAAATATTAGAAAGTAGGTCGCCAGACGCATAATGCATTTAATAATAGAATTACACTTGTGTCAAGATACCCTAAGTGGGTAGACAGAGCGTCGCCAGCATGCAGGTGGTAGTTGAAGGACTTTAACACAGTGTGGGAAGGGAATATACGTTTTCAATAAATTATGTATTATTAATACACGTTTTAAAAATAAAATGTTACAATTTGTAGGTAAAATGTAGAGAGCTAAGAACGGAATATGCATGCATTGACATCAAGTAGAGGCCTTGAAAAATACAAGAAGCAAGAAAGGACGGTGGAAACGTATGTAGGTTACCTGCAAATTTATGGCCTGGACAGACCCTTAGGATACCCAGACGTCTAGACAATTGGTACATGAAGGTGCACTGGTCGCCTTTAACACCATCAGATAGCCCTGGTATTCTGTTAGGGGCTGAGACAACCCCACAACCACAGTGCGGTCAGAAGGATTTTGCCAATGAATCACGACCTTCCCGCTTGTAGCGCAATGTCCAGCTAACTATGCCACCGCGTGCCTACACCTGCTATGAGAATACGTATATTTTAAAGGTAGCGAAGTGATAAACAAGGTCCTTATATTTTGATGACTCACCAAATAGCAAAGGAATGTGAACATGTTCAGACATGTTTTAGTAGGATGGCGTTCTCTATTACGTCCGCGCATTTTTGGTAAACGCGTTAATTTTAAGGTAAGCTACTAATAAGTAAAAGTACTATTTTAAATTTTATTTAAACGAAATGGCGGCTTTGCTGAAATTTTAAAATTTATACAACATGACCGCTACAATTTATATAATAAGGCGAACAAGATGACGGCTTTTAAACTTAATATAATGATATATTTAACTGAAAGGGATGGCGAGCTGTATTCTTAAACGTAAAGATCCTAGGTTCGAATACTACCTAACTAGAGTAATTTACATCTGATGTTAAACGTTTATTGTACTTACACAGAAGTAATGTCGATTCTACGATGGCCTGCAAGACACCCCTAACACCACAGAAATATAAAGATGGAAATATGATTGGAATGCACAACTACTTTCTAGCTACGGCAGGTTATTTAGACAAGAATTACTTATTATGGGACAGACTGTGTCCCCACAGTAGTCGCTGTATAGGTCTATTTATGAATTTAGAAATGCAGTAAGGATAATTACAATATGTTATTATTACAAGTTTTACTGGATACAGTACAGCGCATCATAGTACAGTTGCCGGTGAGACGTTATTTTTACTTTAAACTGTACAGAACGCTTACTAGCACGGAAATAAACTAGATATGTATGATCGGAATGTACTACTTTCTAACTACGGTAGGTTATTTTTAGGATAAGAATTACCCTAAGTTGAGACTTAGTGGCGACTCTCAGCAGGTATGCACGTACCGACTTGTACAAACTACTAACGCTGAACTAGACAATATGACGGCTTTCAGTAACAGAATGCCTACGATACCTGTTTTAGAAAAGATTATTATTATTATTTATATATAAGGTTGAAAAGGGATGGCAATAAACCATTGAACTGTTTGCACATTAGCAAGTACCGTGAATAACCTGTTTACTACAATGAACTTAATTTCTTTAATGTTATACGAAAGTTTTAGCTTTGTGAAATATCATAAGTAGGAAATTTAACCGTCTTTTCTTTATGTACAAAGAATTAATTTTACCGTTTTACTTAGTAACATGTTACAATTTTTGCTATTACGATCTAAATATATTCTAGAACTGTATGCATATGTCACCAGGGTATCCAATGCAGTCGATTATTTTAAGGTATTAATTTTACTTATTACAATTGCTAACGTACTTTATGCGCGCATGCTCGAAAAATATGTATAAGAATCTCATCATTACTAAAGGGTCTGTGTTTAAAAGCACTAGAATAACGTGCTAACAGGTTATTGTAATAAGCTTCAACACATAATAAATTACAATATTGTTTCTTGTACTCCTTTTATGAATATATAAAAAAAGAAAAACATACGTAGAGTACTAATAAAGATAGCAAGGATTTTTTAAAATATTTAACTTTATTAGCATATGAAACTAGCGTGTTACCGATATTAATGCATATTTTTATAACATTGGTGATAGTATAGCGCAAAACGGCTATAGTTTGACTGTTTAAGACCTGTAAATACGCTATTTAGAAAATTAAGATGATGTTGGCTGTATTTGAGATGAACTACATGCAAGGTGCTGAAACATATTACAAGCTTTAAAGTATTACAATATAGTTACTTAGAAGAAACTGTATTTATAAAACGGAGAATAGAATGCGTTACTATGTATATATTTGTTTAAAATTGAGTAACATAAATTTAGGTTATTACTAAAGTTTTAACATATTATTCACGAGTTTATGCAAAACTACGTAATACTACATAGACGTGTTTACACGTAACACGAATATACGGTTACGATATATTTGAAAGATAATGTGAATATACTTAGTTAATAGATAGTGCTTATTTTACGTTCTGTTTTAAATAAGAGTAAGGATTATTTATTTAACAAGGTTAACACGACACAATGTAAAAAACATGCTACGTATACTATACGTAAAGAAATACAGTTTCAAAAAAGTAATTATACACTGTGAGAAAGTAGGTACGGTTTGATAACGTAAGCATATGTAAAGACATGGAATATAGAATATATACTTATGCAGAATTGTTCTGATGAACAACGGTAGGTTACAGTCTGCATGCAAAAGCTTTACTATGCGGCAGGTTATTTATAATTAATTAACGTAGTAAACTGAAATTATAGACTTGTATATGAACGAAGTAATAGGTACAAGTACGGACTTGTTATGCTAGACGGACAGGCAGGTGCACGCAGATATAGCTAGACCCCTACGGCAACATACTATTTGGAGCATTGGAATGTAGGTAGACTCTCTGTTGCCAAACGATCAGGTGTTTACACAGCTGGTTCAATATGCAAAGACTAGTAGGCTTTACTTAATGATGTACAGAAATAATTACTATTTTTGCTTTGAAGTCTGTAGACATTAATGTACTTTGTACATATTGTGTTTAGAAAATAAACGTTTTAGCATAGAAATGATTCTTGATGTGTTATAACTTTACATTGCAAGTTTTGTTTTTTAACTGCAATAGATGATAAGTTTAATAATTAACTGATTATATACGTTGGTACGTACAATGCATGGCTATTAGTATTATGCTATTACACTGAATATAGTTACTTAAATTATCAAAAGCATATGTTATTAAACATCGTACGGTATTGATGCTAAACTGATTATTTGTGAATATGTGACTGAAAATATAAGGCACTTTGTGAAACAATTACCTTAGTCATTTATGAATAAAGGGAAAAAAAGGATCGGATGACAATTCATAGAACATGAAAACAAAAGATAGTAGGCTGAAAACTTACTTACTTTACTTAAAATATTAAATAATACATAAATTAAAATGAACACTAGAGGCTTATGCAAACCCAATTATTGATGATGCATTCCATTTATACGGCGACATGATCACAAAGTTTGTGTGTTTTCCATCCTCAGACGGCACTGGTACAGTTTTTTGGGGTAAAAAACGTAATGATCCAGAGATCATAGCAATTCTTAGGCGACGATAAAATTGTTTTTGATCTTCACAGCGTGCTAACGTTTCTTTATTTTTTAAGACATTATCACACGTTGTTTGTTTATTAAACGTATGAAGGTGAAAGTGGATGATAGGCGAAAACCCTTTTTTGCGGATGGTCAGGCTGAAAGGAGTTCCGTGAATTTTCCGTGATTCTATTATCGATACGATGGATATGTAATGTGTACCAGCCATTTCACAAGATTATGCTGAAAAACAAATAAAATACGGAATTATATTATTATAAATATTAAAACAGTTACATGTAGGGTATAAAATTTAGAATTTATTATTATTATTATTATTATTATTAATATGTCTTGTAGATATTTACGATATACAAGTACATTTAGATATCCTTAACTATATAGTTTAAGGTAGGAACTAAATTGAGCACTTTGTTACAGGCTTGAAGAAAGGAGAAACACTTAGAACTATTGCAGCAATAAACTGAAACACGTTATAGTATGAGACAATATTACAAAGAGATCAAAACTTTAAATACTGTTGTTATCATAGGTATGAACTGATACAGCTATTAGCCACAAACGTTAGTTTTTGATTTATAACATCTTAATATAGCATTATATAATTTAGGAGTTTAAAACTACTGATACATGACAAACCCTGAGAAGCACTCGATAAAGAGAGTGAACTCTTGTCAATATAAAGCAGAAATACGATTTAGTATTACTGACAACCACAGAAAGGTTGAAAACTTACTTACTTTACTTAAATTATTAAATAACCTGTAATATAGCATTAAATAACTACGAGACCTAGAACTAAAGATACAAGTTCGGAACCAGGAGACACTAGAAGTATGGTAGATTCAAAAATAAATTAAGAAGGTAATTAAGCTTCATTATTGATTGATTAGGTGTGACTTAACTGAGAAAATTACTTACTTACTTACTTGCTGTACAGAATGATGGATAATTACAAACAAGTAAAATCAGCAGTGCAATACGATACAGTAAGGTCGACTACCACTGAGAGAATGACATTTTAAGCACATAACCCTCCCAACCTCCTCGTTAAAATCTGTCTTCCTACTGGCGCCTCTTAGACCTACAAGTACACACATTACGGGCTAATGGATGATAATATCAGAATCTATATAAGCGTTGACAGTAACATGCCCCCATCGCAGAATTTTTGACACACATAGCTTGAAGTATTGTTTGAACTTGTTTGTGAAATATTTGGAGCAAGTCGACAGGGTGTCGCCAGATCCATCAGATTTAGATGTACTCAATAAGAAGTGTATTTTGAAAGAGTCCTCTTTCTAAAATAGTTCTGCACTTCTTTTGAGTGCAACTAAATCTGATGGATCTGGCGACACCCTGTCGACTTGCTCCAAATATTTCACAAACAAGTTCAAACAATACTTCAAGCTATGTGTGTCAAAAATTCTGCGATGGGGGCATGTTACTGTCAACGCTTATATAGATTCTGATATTATCATCCATTAGCCCGTAATGTGTGTACTTGTAGGTCTAAGAGGCGCCAGTAGGAAGACAGATTTTAACGAGGAGGTTGGGAGGGTTATGTGCTTAAAATGTCATTCTCTCAGTGGTAGTCGACCTTACTGTATCGTATTGCACTGCTGATTTTACTTGTTTGTAATTATCCATCATTCTGTACAGCAAGTAAGTAAGTAAGTAATTTTCTCAGTTAAGTCACACCTAATCAATCAATAATGAAGCTTAATTACCTTCTTAATTTATTTTTGAATCTACCATACTTCTAGTGTCTCCTGGTTCCGAACTTGTATCTTTAGTTCTAGGTCTCGTAGTTATTTAATGCTATATTACAGGTTATTTAATAATTTAAGTAAAGTAAGTAAGTTTTCAACCTTTCTGTGGTTGTCAGTAATACTAAATCGTATTTCTGCTTTATATTGACAAGAGTTCACTCTCTTTATCGAGTGCTTCTCAGGGTTTGTCATGTATCAGTAGTTTTAAACTCCTAAATTATATAATGCTATATTAAGATGTTATAAATCAAAAACTAACGTTTGTGGCTAATAGCTGTATCAGTTCATACCTATGATAACAACAGTATTTAAAGTTTTGATCTCTTTGTAATATTGTCTCATACTATAACGTGTTTCAGTTTATTGCTGCAATAGTTCTAAGTGTTTCTCCTTTCTTCAAGCCTGTAACAAAGTGCTCAATTTAGTTCCTACCTTAAACTATATAGTTAAGGATATCTAAATGTACTTGTATATCGTAAATATCTACAAGACATATTAATAATAATAATAATAATAATAATAAATTCTAAATTTTATACCCTACATGTAACTGTTTTAATATTTATAATAATATAATTCCGTATTTTATTTGTTTTTCAGCATAATCTTGTGAAATGGCTGGTACACATTACATATCCATCGTATCGATAATAGAATCACGGAAAATTCACGGAACTCCTTTCAGCCTGACCATCCGCAAAAAAGGGTTTTCGCCTATCATCCACTTTCACCTTCATACGTTAATAAACAAACAACGTGTGATAAGTGTCTTAAAAAATAAAGAAACGTTAGCACGCTGTGAAGATCAAAAACAATTTTATCGTCGCCTAAGAATTGCTATGATCTCTGGATCATTACGTTTTTTACCCCAAAAAACTTACCAGTGCCGTCTGAGGATGGAAAACACACAAACTTTGTGATCATGTCGCCGTATAAATGGAATGCATCATCAATAATTGGGTTTGCATAAGCCTCTAGTGTTCATTTTAATTTATGTATTATTTAATATTTTAAGTAAAGTAAGTAAGTTTTCAGCCTACTATCTTTTGTTTTCATGTTCTATGAATTGTCATCCGATCCTTTTTTTCCCTTTATTCATAAATGACTAAGGTAATTGTTTCACAAAGTGCCTTATATTTTCAGTCACATATTCACAAATAATCAGTTTAGCATCAATACCGTACGATGTTTAATAACATATGCTTTTGATAATTTAAGTAACTATATTCAGTGTAATAGCATAATACTAATAGCCATGCATTGTACGTACCAACGTATATAATCAGTTAATTATTAAACTTATCATCTATTGCAGTTAAAAAACAAAACTTGCAATGTAAAGTTATAACACATCAAGAATCATTTCTATGCTAAAACGTTTATTTTCTAAACACAATATGTACAAAGTACATTAATGTCTACAGACTTCAAAGCAAAAATAGTAATTATTTCTGTACATCATTAAGTAAAGCCTACTAGTCTTTGCATATTGAACCAGCTGTGTAAACACCTGATCGTTTGGCAACAGAGAGTCTACCTACATTCCAATGCTCCAAATAGTATGTTGCCGTAGGGGTCTAGCTATATCTGCGTGCACCTGCCTGTCCGTCTAGCATAACAAGTCCGTACTTGTACCTATTACTTCGTTCATATACAAGTCTATAATTTCAGTTTACTACGTTAATTAATTATAAATAACCTGCCGCATAGTAAAGCTTTTGCATGCAGACTGTAACCTACCGTTGTTCATCAGAACAATTCTGCATAAGTATATATTCTATATTCCATGTCTTTACATATGCTTACGTTATCAAACCGTACCTACTTTCTCACAGTGTATAATTACTTTTTTGAAACTGTATTTCTTTACGTATAGTATACGTAGCATGTTTTTTACATTGTGTCGTGTTAACCTTGTTAAATAAATAATCCTTACTCTTATTTAAAACAGAACGTAAAATAAGCACTATCTATTAACTAAGTATATTCACATTATCTTTCAAATATATCGTAACCGTATATTCGTGTTACGTGTAAACACGTCTATGTAGTATTACGTAGTTTTGCATAAACTCGTGAATAATATGTTAAAACTTTAGTAATAACCTAAATTTATGTTACTCAATTTTAAACAAATATATACATAGTAACGCATTCTATTCTCCGTTTTATAAATACAGTTTCTTCTAAGTAACTATATTGTAATACTTTAAAGCTTGTAATATGTTTCAGCACCTTGCATGTAGTTCATCTCAAATACAGCCAACATCATCTTAATTTTCTAAATAGCGTATTTACAGGTCTTAAACAGTCAAACTATAGCCGTTTTGCGCTATACTATCACCAATGTTATAAAAATATGCATTAATATCGGTAACACGCTAGTTTCATATGCTAATAAAGTTAAATATTTTAAAAAATCCTTGCTATCTTTATTAGTACTCTACGTATGTTTTTCTTTTTTTATATATTCATAAAAGGAGTACAAGAAACAATATTGTAATTTATTATGTGTTGAAGCTTATTACAATAACCTGTTAGCACGTTATTCTAGTGCTTTTAAACACAGACCCTTTAGTAATGATGAGATTCTTATACATATTTTTCGAGCATGCGCGCATAAAGTACGTTAGCAATTGTAATAAGTAAAATTAATACCTTAAAATAATCGACTGCATTGGATACCCTGGTGACATATGCATACAGTTCTAGAATATATTTAGATCGTAATAGCAAAAATTGTAACATGTTACTAAGTAAAACGGTAAAATTAATTCTTTGTACATAAAGAAAAGACGGTTAAATTTCCTACTTATGATATTTCACAAAGCTAAAACTTTCGTATAACATTAAAGAAATTAAGTTCATTGTAGTAAACAGGTTATTCACGGTACTTGCTAATGTGCAAACAGTTCAATGGTTTATTGCCATCCCTTTTCAACCTTATATATAAATAATAATAATAATCTTTTCTAAAACAGGTATCGTAGGCATTCTGTTACTGAAAGCCGTCATATTGTCTAGTTCAGCGTTAGTAGTTTGTACAAGTCGGTACGTGCATACCTGCTGAGAGTCGCCACTAAGTCTCAACTTAGGGTAATTCTTATCCTAAAAATAACCTACCGTAGTTAGAAAGTAGTACATTCCGATCATACATATCTAGTTTATTTCCGTGCTAGTAAGCGTTCTGTACAGTTTAAAGTAAAAATAACGTCTCACCGGCAACTGTACTATGATGCGCTGTACTGTATCCAGTAAAACTTGTAATAATAACATATTGTAATTATCCTTACTGCATTTCTAAATTCATAAATAGACCTATACAGCGACTACTGTGGGGACACAGTCTGTCCCATAATAAGTAATTCTTGTCTAAATAACCTGCCGTAGCTAGAAAGTAGTTGTGCATTCCAATCATATTTCCATCTTTATATTTCTGTGGTGTTAGGGGTGTCTTGCAGGCCATCGTAGAATCGACATTACTTCTGTGTAAGTACAATAAACGTTTAACATCAGATGTAAATTACTCTAGTTAGGTAGTATTCGAACCTAGGATCTTTACGTTTAAGAATACAGCTCGCCATCCCTTTCAGTTAAATATATCATTATATTAAGTTTAAAAGCCGTCATCTTGTTCGCCTTATTATATAAATTGTAGCGGTCATGTTGTATAAATTTTAAAATTTCAGCAAAGCCGCCATTTCGTTTAAATAAAATTTAAAATAGTACTTTTACTTATTAGTAGCTTACCTTAAAATTAACGCGTTTACCAAAAATGCGCGGACGTAATAGAGAACGCCATCCTACTAAAACATGTCTGAACATGTTCACATTCCTTTGCTATTTGGTGAGTCATCAAAATATAAGGACCTTGTTTATCACTTCGCTACCTTTAAAATATACGTATTCTCATAGCAGGTGTAGGCACGCGGTGGCATAGTTAGCTGGACATTGCGCTACAAGCGGGAAGGTCGTGATTCATTGGCAAAATCCTTCTGACCGCACTGTGGTTGTGGGGTTGTCTCAGCCCCTAACAGAATACCAGGGCTATCTGATGGTGTTAAAGGCGACCAGTGCACCTTCATGTACCAATTGTCTAGACGTCTGGGTATCCTAAGGGTCTGTCCAGGCCATAAATTTGCAGGTAACCTACATACGTTTCCACCGTCCTTTCTTGCTTCTTGTATTTTTCAAGGCCTCTACTTGATGTCAATGCATGCATATTCCGTTCTTAGCTCTCTACATTTTACCTACAAATTGTAACATTTTATTTTTAAAACGTGTATTAATAATACATAATTTATTGAAAACGTATATTCCCTTCCCACACTGTGTTAAAGTCCTTCAACTACCACCTGCATGCTGGCGACGCTCTGTCTACCCACTTAGGGTATCTTGACACAAGTGTAATTCTATTATTAAATGCATTATGCGTCTGGCGACCTACTTTCTAATATTTACTATTTGCGTTTGTAAACAAACTTTCTAGTCTCAATGAGTCATAGTAAACTATCAATCTACCTACTTTCTAATTTTAAAATAGCATATAACCTTAGGCATTTTCATTCCAAGCAACACCAAAACCATACCCTCCAGTTCATCAGTCGCTTAGTAAATCAACGCTGTTTATAACATAAGTAAGTTAAATACAAGTTCAGTTACGTAATAACAACAAAAAACCAGTTTACTACTTGCATTTGCAAATATTTAAAATTAGCGCATTTGCAAAACTACCGTATGTCTAAATAAAAAAAAAACAAAATAGTAGCTTACGCTCAAACGTTTAGTTACTGTTAATTTATTTAACTACTTTGTGCCAAAAAAACCTTTAATTATATTTAATTAGCCTAATATTTATTAAACAGTAATTAATTACGGTGGGGGGATTGCTTACATAAAAATATCAATCATTTATAGGGTGAGGGTTTGTTTTAGTCCTACATGGTCGTTAACCTGTGGGATAGGGAGTTTATCGCAACAACCATTAATTAAGGTAGGGCTTATTTACATCCTAAAGGTCGTTGACCTAGAGGTGTACATCAGGAAATATCACCATTGGTATGGATTGCCTCATTGTGGTTGTAAATTGTGTGTGAAAAATGGACCTGCAACTTTAAAGTCGCTCTGTGTAAATACAATGGGGAACTTGCTCCCTCGTTAATACAACAACAAGTTATTGAATAAATGTAAGTACTAAAAGTGAATTGTGTTCTCCATTTCAGTTTAATAAAAACCTATTCCTATCCTTTAAAAGAAAGAGGTAATTGACATAGGTAGTATTCAAATACATCCAACAAAATCTTTATTTTCAAAATAGCAAGTGTACTATTTGCGTGTGTAAACAAACCTTTCTAATTTCAAGAATAGTTCAACTTCTAGTCCCTATACATGTTTGTACATGATCTGGCTGCCCTACTTTCTATTTTCAAAATAGCATAGCACGCCCCACTGTCTCCGCTTTCTATAATGTTTAATATTCATAAATATACATTAACACCCTATTTTCACAAGTTAATAAAATTAATTAAATGTATAAATAAAAGAAAGGGGTAATTAAGGTAGGCAGTATTCGAACCTAGGATCTTGTGATCATAAGTCCTACACCTTACCACTCAACCACCCCTTTCAATTACATATAGCTATCTTAACCTATACTCAAACCACTTATATGTATAGCATCAAGCAGTTATCTATTTTAAATTTACCGCGCTTTCGTAATATTATTAAAATTTAAACTTAGCGCGCTTTCGTAATATTATTAAAATTTAAACTTAGCGCGCTTTCGTAATATTATTAAAATTTAAACTTAGCGCCCATCCGCCATATTGTAAAAATTAAAATTACCGCGCAACTACCAACATTTAAAATTCAAATTATACCGCGTAGCCACATGTATAAATTCAAAATTACCGCGTATAGCTTAGGTTAATGTTACGGCGCCAGACTGTCTGGGACGTTTGTTTATGTGTAGGCGTCATTTCCTGTAAAGGTCATTGACCTTGTCACGTGACTTTGTTTACATCCGCCATCTTGAGGCGCCACACTGTCTGGGAAGTTATAACACACTGAAAGTATAAGGTTAGGTTTATGTTCAGGCGCCAGACTGTCTGGGAAGTTTGTTTATATATAGGCGTATAATTACGTAATTTATAGGTTAATTCATCAATAATTAGATCAATTCATCAATAATTAGATCAATTAAACATTAATTACATCAATTAATCATTAATTACATCAATTAAAACATTAATTAGGTCAATTAAGTGCGCACGGCAGCCATGTTTGTTTACATTATGACGTCACTTCCGGTAAAGGTCATTGACCTCGTCACGTGACTTTGTTTACATCCGCCATCTTGTGACGTCACTTCCGGTCCCAAACGCATACTAATACTACTCACATATTAGCATCTAAATATGTACACATATTGGGGCACGTATTAGCATCTAAATATGAACACATATTGGGACACATATTAGCATCTAAATATGTACACATATTGGGGCACGTATTAGCATCTAAATATGTACACATATTGGGACACGTATTAGCATCTAAATATGTACACATATTGGGACACATATTAGCATCTAAATATGTACACATATTGGGGCACGTATTAGCATCTAAATATATACACATATTGGGACACGTATTAGCATCTAAATATATACACATATTGGGACACGTATTAGCATCTAAATATGTACACTTATTGGGACATGTATTAGCATCTAAATATGTACACATATTGGGACATGTATTAGCATCTAAATATGAACACATGTTGGGACACGTATTAGCATCTAAATATGTACATATTGGGACACATTAGCATCAATGACCCCCTGAAGATGGCAATATAGATTGCCGAAATACGTATAGGGGAAATCCTTTAATAAAGTAATTAGTGAAAAAATTATCTTTGTGCATTTGTTGGTGAATGATAATCAAGAAGATCACAATTTATAACTTTGTACGTCAAAATGTGTTTTTGTTTGTGTACCAAAAGTCCGCCTACAACTCACAAACGTCACAAGTCACCTCTTGCAATGAGAAGCCTCTCGGATGGCTACGTTTTGCCACATCGCTCAAGATTCCTCGCAAATGCAGGAAGGAACGGACACTGACCGCCGTACATCCACTATTTCAGCAAGCGCTGCAGGAAGCTCTCATTTCATTTCCAAGAGATTTAAAACTTCCTGTCAAAGTTGTAAGTCCCTTTGTCTGTATCAATTTTTTTACGAACGTGACATTTGAGGTTCTCACAGCGGTGTTTTTTTTTTGTGGTGAGGGGGCCCCGCAGCTGATGCTACGGACGCACCGCAGCCTTAAGGCTTATTGTGCAACCCCTGTGATGAAGATGAGCAGTTTTTTTACCAAGTTTTACAAGTAATGGAGTACCAGTGGAATGAAATTGACAGGGGAAAACCGACTGCTCGGAGAAAAACCTGTCCCAGTGCCACTTTGTCCACCACAAATCTCACATGGACTTGACCTGGGATTGAACCCGGGCCTCCGTGGTGAGAGGCCGGCGACTAACCGCCTGAGCCATGGCACGGCCTCACAGCGGTGTTGCTTCAACTTTCACGTCTTCAAGGATGTTACGCCGATTCGAACGGTAAGTTACAGACATTTCGAAAAATCATAGTGCCGGGCAGTTCAGGCTATTTTTAATGGCCTACTTCATCCTGAAGATGGAGGCACTACGAACCTCCGAAGCGTCTGTAAGTATTTGCCCGTCGATATAAATCCCAGGAGACTCACATCTTCATGTTTTATCGGTGAGTCCCATAGGGTAAAGGTAAGGACAAAACTGCTACTGTGCTAGATTAAGCATCACAGCTTGAAAGCATATGGGGCGTGGAGACATAGCGCCACGCATTGTTAACCTCGACAGTAGACAGCACGTGAGTGGCCAGCTCAATACCCCGGCAGCTGCATTCCCGGGGAAGATTCCCATGTACCGTTAGAATGGGAAGCTAGATGGTTTTCAGGGCCACTCTTGACCTTTTAAAAAAGAGAAAATATGTTGCTTCTGCCAGGCATAGAACCGCAAATCCTAGGTCATCCACCCCTCTGCCTAGTCACTATACTGACATAAAGTGCTACGCTATTTAGGGTAAGTGTTAAAATTAGGTCCTTCTGGAATATTAAGTAGTGTAATAGGGCCTATAGTATACATAGATTCTATCACTTCGAAAGAAAGGGCTGCTTCTAACTACAGGGTTGAAAAGGGGAGTGCAGCTGAATCCTCAGACATTTTGGCCTATCTACACAGTCCACCCCTAGTGGTTAGCGTGCTCGCCACTGGACCCAAGGTTCGCGGGTTCGATCCCGACCGAGGTCGATGGATTTTTAAGGGTGATAAAAATCCGTAGCACAACTTCCTTCGGAGGGGAAGTAAAGCCGTCGGTCCTATGTCGTAGATTTACGGCATGTAAAAGAACCTTACGGGCATGGATAGAGATGTTTAGTAAGCAAAATTCAACGGCCATTTCTCACCCAAGTCTCCTGACTGCCTGCCAGATGGCTCTGGCAGTCACATCAGGATTGAGTAGAACTTGTGCGGTCAGTGGGCTGGTCACTAACCACATCAACGAACATGACCATATAAACCTCCCAAAGAAGGCCCCTATGCTCCATGTTGGAGCGACAGGGACAAACAACAACAACAACAACACAGTCCAGCAGATATTAATGTCACTGACCTTCTTAACCGTTATATGTACAGACGCTCCTATTAACTAGCATTGGTAATTGATAAGTGAATGTGTATGGCCCATTGGTGGAATGGTGCTAAAAGAGAAAGCTAAAGTACTCAGAGAAAAACCAGTCCGAGTGCCACTTTGTCCACCACAAATCCCAAATAGTCTACACTGGGATTGTACCAGCGCGTCCGCGCTGACAGGTGTTTTAGTTAAATGTACAAGTGGCAATTTTAACGTTTTACATTCCGCTGTGGATCAGAAGTACCTGGAAAGTTTTGAAATGTGGTGCTGGAGAAGAATGGAGAAGATCAGTTGGACCGATCGTGTGAGAAATGAAGAAGTATTACACAGAGTGAAGGAGGAGAGGAATATCGTACATACAATAAAAAGAAGAAAGGCTAACTGGATTGGTCACATCTTGCGTAGAAACTGCCTTCTGAAACATGTGATTGAAGGAAAGTTAGAGGGAAGGATAGAAATGACGGGAAGACGAGGGAGAAGGCGTATGCAGCTACTGGATGACCTTAAGGAAAAGAGAAGATACTGGAAATTGAAAGAGGAAGCACTAGATCGCACCCTGTGGAGAACTGGCTTTGGAAGAGGCTACGGACCTGTCGTAAGACAGACTGCAGAATGAATGAATTAACGTGTTACTTATATATAAATTAATAAACTTCATTAAGCAGTCGGTAAAAAAAATTCTACGTAGAAGGTTTTAAATAGACTCAGCGTTGTTAAGAAGGGCATTGAATTTTATTAATGTAAAAATGCAAATTCATATAGGTCGAAGTGTTGAAGGTTGTTAATGATGAGTTGGACAATATTGATATGCATCAGTAAGCAGCAGTGGGTGGCTGTGGGAATGAAGGACATAATATTCGGGATTAACTGAGGAAATCTACGGAAATATCAGCCGTTAAATGCCAAAAAAAACTGCAGTCAGGTATTTACCGAAAAAATTCAGTGAGGCCTGTATCACTCTGAAAACAAGAAACCGGCAGGCCACTAACGCCAAAGTGCCAGACACGTATCCCAAAGTACTATATTCGAATCTCGATTAGAATACTCTTTATCCTTACTAAAAACTTCGTGGTTTTATTCATCCTTTATAGGCAAATTCCCTGGGCAGTACCTTAAAATAAACCATTACTCATTTGTATTCGGTCTTTCCAGTAAATATTACGCAATATTTATGTCTGAAACGATTCTGCATATCCTATGCATAAAAACGCAGTCATAAAACAACTTACGGTTTGACCAACCAATTTGGATTCAGGCCTAATACTCGTATTTTCATCTGCAATATATTTCGTTCCTCCCAACCTCAATAATCTAAGCACACGATCAGGGTCAAATATCATTGCCAACGTAATATAAATACCGTCAAAAACTAGCAGCTTGGTTGGCTGGTTTCCTAATTTCATGGTGCAGAGTTTTGTAAGAAATGCTTGGTGACGTTAATAAATAAATTTCCTCGTCTTTCGTTCGCCCAACATTTATTTCCGCCACTCCCTAGGGCCTCTATCAAGAGTTCATTCAATACAGTTTATACCTTCAGAAACCTTCCTCTGCAATATCCAACAGAATTCCACACAACCGTCGCTTCCCATGACAATTCCGAAACCAATTATTCTGTGAATTATTTTTCCCACAACACATGCTACATTTTCTAATCACAACGTCCTAATTCATTTCATAATTTTCTCCTCTGTAAGCCTTTAAAGATAAAAGTATCTGTTTTATATGACTCAGTCCGTACCGCGCAGTAAACACTGTCTAACTCTGTTATACAAAACCAGTCAGTTAATGTTGTACAGTGAAATAATCGCTGTTTGTTCTGAGATCCACACAAAACACATAAATACAGTCCGTACCGCGCAGTAAACACACTCCGTCTCAGTTATACAAACCAGTCAGTTAATGTTGTACAGTGAAATAATCGCTGTTTGTTCTGAGATCCACACAAAACACATAAATACAGTCCGTACCGCGCAGTAAACACACTCCGTCTCAGTTATACAAACCAGTCAGTTAATGTTGTACAGTGAAATAATCGCTGTTTGTTCTGAGATCCACACAAAACACATAAATACAGTCCGTACCGCGCAGTAAACACACTCCGTCTCAGTTATACAAACCAGTCAGTTAATGCTGTACAGTGAAATAATCGCTGTTTGTTCTGAGATCCACACAAAACACATAAATACAGTCCGTACCGCGCAGTAAACACACTCCGTCTCAGTTATACAAACCAGTCAGTTAATGCTGTACAGTGAAATAATCGCTGTTTGTTCTGAGATCCACACAAAACACATAAATACAGTCCGTACCGCGCAGTAAACACACTCCGTCTCAGTTATACAAACCAGTCAGTTAATGTTGTACAGTGAAATAATCGCTGTTTGTTCTGAGATCCACACAAAACACATAAATACAGCTCGTACCGCGCAGTAAACACACTCCGTCTCAGTTACACAAACCAGCCAGTTAATGTTGTACAGTGAAATAATCGCTGTTTGTTCTGAGATCCACACAAAACACATAAATACAGTCCGTACCGCGCAGTAAACACACTCCGTCTCAGTTATACAAACCAGTCAGTTAATGTTGTACAGTGAAATAATCGCTGTTTGTTCTGAGATCCACACAAAACACATAAATACAGTCCGTACCGCGCAGTAAACACACTCCGTCTCAGCTTATACAAACCAGTCAGTTAATGCTGTACAGTGAAATAATCGCTGTTTGTTCTGAGATCCACAAAAACACATAAATACAGTCCGTACCGCGCAGTAAACACACTCCGTCTCAGTTATACAAACCAGTCAGTTAATGTTGTACAGTGAAATAATCGCTGTTTGTTCTGAGATCCACACAAAACACATAAATACAGTCCGTACCGCGCAGTAAACACACTCCGTCTCAGTTATACAAACCAGTCAGTTAATGTTGTACAGTGAAATAATCGCTGTTTGTTCTGAGATCCACACAAAACACATAAATACAGTCCGTACCGCGCAGTAAACACACTCCGTCTCAGTTATACAAACCAGTCAGTTAATGCTGTACAGTGAAATAATCGCTGTTTGTTCTGAGATCCACACAAAACACATAAATACAGTCCGTACCGCGCAGTAAACACACTCCGTCTCAGTTATACAAACCAGTCAGTTAATGTTGTACAGTGAAATAATCGCTGTTTGTTCTGAGATCCACACAAAACACATAAATACAGTCCGTACCGCGCAGTAAACACACTCCGTCTCAGTTATACAAACCAGTCAGTTAATGTTGTACAGTGAAATAATCGCTGTTTGTTCTGAGATCCACACAAAACACATAATACAGTCCGTACCGCGCAGTAAACACACTCCGTCTCAGTTATACAAACCAGTCAGTTAATGCTGTACAGTGAAATAATCGCTGTTTGTTCTGAGATCCACACAAAACACATAAATACAGTCCGTACCGCGCAGTAAACACACTCCGTCTCAGTTATACAAACCAGTCAGTTAATGCTGTACAGTGAAATAATCGCTGTTTGTTCTGAGATCCACACAAAACACATAAATACAGTCCGTACCGCGCAGTAAACACACTCCGTCTCAGTTATACAAACCAGTCAGTTAATGCTGTACAGTGAAATAATCGCTGTTTGTTCTGAGATCCACACAAAACACATAAATACAGTCCGTACCGCGCAGTAAACACACTCCGTCTCAGTTATACAAACCAGTCAGTTAATGCTGTACAGTGAAATAATCGCTGTTTGTTCTGAGATCCACACAAAACACATAAATACAGTCCGTACCGCGCAGTAAACACACTACGTCTCAGTTATACAAACCAGTCAGTTAATGTTGTACAGTGAAATAATCGCTGTTTGTTCTGAGATCCACACAAAACACATAAATACAGTCCGTACCGCGCAGTAAACACACTCCGTCTCAGTTATACAAACCAGTCAGTTAATGCTGTACAGTGAAATAATCGCTGTTTGTTCTGAGATCCACACAAAACACATAAATACAGTCCGTACCGCGCAGTAAACACACTCCGTCTCAGTTATACAAACCAGTCAGTTAATGCTGTACAGTGAAATAATCGCTGTTTGTTCTGAGATCCACACAAAACACATAAATACAGTCCGTACCGCGCAGTAAACACACTCCGTCTCAGTTATACAAACCAGTCAGTTAATGCTGTACAGTGAAATAATCGCTGTTTGTTCTGAGATCCACACAAAACACATAAATACAGTCCGTACCGCGCAGTAAACACACTACGTCTCAGTTATACAAACCAGTCAGTTAATGTTGTACAGTGAAATAATCGCTGTTTGTTCTGAGATCCACACAAAACACATAAATACAGTCCGTACCGCGCAGTAAACACACTCCGTCTCAGTTATACAAACCAGTCAGTTAATGCTGTGCAGTGAAATAATCGCTGCTTGTTCTGAGATCCACACAAAACACATAAATACAGTCCGTACCGCGCAGTAAACACTGTCTAACTCTGTTATACAAACCAGTCAGTTAATGCTGTGCAGTGAAATAATCGCTGCTTGTTCTGAGATCCACACAAAACACATAAATACAGTCCGTACCGCGCAGTAAACACTGTCTAACTCAGTTATACAAAGCCAGTCAGTTAATGCTGTATAAGGCAAAAGTCACTGTTTGTCCTGAGATCCGTACAAAACACAAAAAGAGCAATGTAAGCACCATGTAGAATTTTTGAATATTAAACCTGGTGGTACGTAAAGTAATTGCTAGGCTTTAAAAGGTTAATATGTCATGTGCTTATCGTAATAACCAAGCCAACATTACAGCTATCGCCGCTAACAGTGTGAAATATTAAAGCAATCAACAAAGAACCATTTGCTGGGAAGTAACTTGTTAAAGTTTTGGATGTTTACAAGCTAAAGTTCCAGTTTTTCGAAAGTGCTGACTTGACCTAAACTGATGTGCTAATCTAAACTACTGATCGCAACGCCATCTGTACTACGGAACCTCTACTCCATTTCCACGATTCTGCTTACTTAGTTCTGAAACAGTTACCATTTATTTTCCTGTCACGTTACTGAGGTAAGTATAAATTTCTTCAGGTCTTCAAATGAAAATTCTGGTGATTTTTATTTAAGTTTTCCCGATATTTTGTGTGTTTTTTTTTTTGAAAAGCAGGGAAGAAAAACAATTTCGAGTAGCGTATTCGACATATTTTTCCGCCATATTGTATTTTAAAAATTAATATGAAATTTTTTTTCTTTCAAATTCAATTCAACTTTTATTGTATATATACTCATTAGAATACTTACAAATAAAGTTGTATTAAGACTCAGAATAAAACTTTACATTAATGCATGTAGCCTATATGAAATCAGAACCACGAAGAGCACTTCAGTGAAAGAAATTCAACTTCGTCTTCATTCTTAAATTCTTACTACTATTGTTAGGCTAGGAACATGAAATTGTTACGAATAGGCCGAACATGAAACTGGGATGAAATAACAACTCACATAAAACTGTCCCTGGGAGATATAGCACAAAATGGCCGACTGGAATTGGACTGGCTTGATTTGACCCAGGGTAAACATATACAGCTGGTTTAGCAGCGGCTCGCGTTCTTAAGATCCAGCATAGGCTTATTTAACTACTTACTGCAGTGTTATCACTTGCGAATGTGTTAGCGCAATTTCTTAAAAAAAATTCTGCGGCCAAAGGTAAGAAAATCATCTTGGTGTGTGGCACAAGGCTCTACTTTGTGATATGAAAACAAAAATTATTTTTTTCTACTCTGTCGACACAAATTTATCTGTAAAGAAAATTCCTTTCAGTCAGACGCGTTCGAAGATTTGTGAATAGAGGCTATTAACTTCGTCATGCCTGTCTGTCTGTCTGCATGGAACAACTCGGCTCTCACTGGACGGATTTTCATGAAATTTGACATTTGAGTATTTTTCAAAAGACTTACGAGAAAATTAAACTTTCATTAAAATGTGACAAGAATGACGTGTACCTTATATAAAGACCTATGTACATTTATGATAATATCTCGTTGAATTCTTCGTAGAATGGGAAATGTTTCAAACAGAATTGTAGACAAAATCAAAACACACTTTATGTTAAATTTTTTCTCAAAATCGCGCATTTTATGAGATAATGTGGAAGAATACGGTAGAGCCAGTCAGGCCACATATGACAATATAATACAGTAGAGCCAGTCAGGCCACATATGACAATATAATACAGTAGAGCCAGTCAGGCCACATATGACAATATAATACGGTAGAGCCAGTAAGGCCACATATGACAATATAATACAGTAGAGCCAGTCAGGCCACATATGACAATATAATACAGTAGAGCCAGTCAGGCCACATATGACAATATAATACGGTAGAGCCAGTAAGGCCACATATGACAATATAATACAGTAGAGCCAGTCAGGCCACATATGACAATATAATACAGTAGAGCCAGTCAGGCCACATATGACAATATAATACGGTAGAGCCAGTAAGGCCACATATGACAATATAATACGGTAGAGCCAGTAAGGCCACATATGACAATATAATACGGTAGAGCCAGTAAGGCCACATATGACAATATAATACAGTAGAGCCAGTAAGGCCACATATGACAATATAATACAGTAGAGCCAGTCAGGCCACATATGACAATATAATACGGTAGAGCCAGTAAGGCCACATATGACAATATAATACAGTAGAGCCAGTAAGGCCACATATGACAATATAATACAGTAGAGCCAGTCAGGCCACATATGACAATATAATACAGTAGAGCCAGTCAGGCCACATATGACAATATAATACGGTAGAGCCAGTAAGGCCACATATGACAATATAATACGGTAGAGCCAGTAAGGCCACATATGACAATATAATACGGTAGAGCCAGTAAGGCCACATATGACAATATAATACAGTAGAGCCAGTAAGGCCACATATGACAATATAATACAGTAGAACCAGTCAGGCCACATATGACAATTAATACGGTAGAGCCAGTAAGGCCACATATGACATATATAATACAGTAGAGCCAGTCAGGCCACATATGACAATATAATACAGTAGAGCCAGTCAGGCCACATATGACAATATAATACGGTAGAGCCAGTAAGGCCACATATGACAATATAATACGGTAGAGCCAGTCAGGCCACATATGACAATATAATACAGTAGAGCCACTCAGGCCACATATGACAATATAATACGGTAGAGCCAGTCAGGCCACATATGACAATATAATACAGTAGAGCCACTCAGGCCACATATGACAATATAATACGGTAGAGCCAGTCAGGCCACATATGACAATATAATACAGTAGAGCCACTCAGGCCACATATGACAATATAATACAGTAGAGCCACTCAGGCCACATATGACAATATAATACAGTAGAGCCAGTCAGGCCACATATGACAATATAATACGGTAGAGCCACTCAGGCCACATATGACATATAATACAGTAGAGCCAGTCAGGCCACATATGACAGTATAATACAGTAGAGCCACTCAGGCCACATATGACAATATAATACGGTAGAGCCAGTCAGGCCACATATGACAATATAATACGGTAGAGCCACTCAGGCCACATATGACAATATAATACGGTAGAGCCAGTCAGGCCACATATAACAATATAATACGGTAGAGCCAGTCAGGCCACATATAACAATATAATACGGTAGAGCCAGTCAGGCCACATATGACAATATAATACGGTAGAGCCAGTCAGGCCACATATGACAATATAATACGGTAGAGCCAGTCAGGCCACATATGACAATATAATACGGTAGAGCCACTCAGGCCACATATGACAATATAATACGGTAGAGCCAGTCAGGCCACATATGACAGTATAATACGGTAGAGCCAGTCAGGCCACATATAACAATATAATACGGTAGAGCCAGTCAGGCCACATATGACAATATAATACGGTAGAGCCAGTCAGGCCACATATAACAATATAATACGGTAGAGCCAGTCAGGCCACATATGACAATATAATACGGTAGAGCCAGTCAGGCCATATATGACAATATAATACGGTAGAGCCAGTCAGGCCACATATGCCAATATAATACGGTAGAGCCAGTCAGGCCACATATGACAATATAATACGGTAGAGCCAGTCAGGCCACATATGACAATATAATACGGTAGAGCCACTCAGGCCACATATGACAATATAATACGGTAGAGCCAGTCAGGCCACATATGACAGTATAATACGGTAGAGCCAGTTAGGCCACATATAACAATATAATACGGTAGAGCCAGTCAGGCCACATAAGACAATATAATACGGTAGAGCCAGTCAGGCCACATATGACAATATAATACGGTAGAGCCAGTCAGGCCACATATGACAGTATAATACGGTAGAGCCAGTCAGGCCACATATGACAATATAATACGGTAGAGCCAGTCAGGCCACATATGACAATATAATACGGTAGAGCCAGTCAGGCCACATATGACAATATAATACGGTAGAGCCAGTCAGGCCACATATGACAATATAATACGGTAGAGCCAGTCAGGCCACATATGACAATATAATACGGTAGAGCCAGTCAGGCCACATAAGACAATATAATACGGTAGAGCCAGTCAGGCCACATATGACAATATAATACGGTAGAGCCAGTCAGGCCACATATGACAATATAATACGCCCCAAAAAAGATGCGATTTGCATGCTGGATGCGTGTCGTTGCGAGCTGGGTAAGTCTATAAAAGATGACGCCCTTACGATGGCTGAGAATGTCAGCCGAAACATGTAGGAGCATATAGAATAAATATATAGAATTGGTGTGCTGTAGTTGGTATAAATAAACTTATATACAGAATATGTTTATTCTTATTACATATTAACAGTAGAAAGATTGTAGATGCATAATTGAAAAATACATTATGTTAATTAATTGAACCCGACTCATTAGCGCACAGCAGACATTTAAGTGCTGCGATGCGTATAAAAAGATACATCTTTCGACAAATATTTTTATGTGTAGGCAGTGAGCTAAATCTTCATTTAAAAAAAGTTACGTCTAATCTTGTCTAATACGATAACAATCAATGCCATACCTCTTATAAAGCTCTCCAATTAATTAGTGATTAAGTAGTCTTCAGAAATACGTTTTTGAGTTCTTTATTCGATTTTGATTAGACCCATTATACACCATTTTTATTGTACCAGTGCTGTCACATTAAAGTGTCATTCACGTCAGTCACTTAAGTGTAAAATTACGTAATGGACTCTATTCTCAGTGAAAAGCCTTGAAAATAATGTGTTCGTGTTCATAAAATACAGTTGGACCCGGTTATAACGACATCGGTTTATACATCACCTCGGGTATATCGTCAGATATTCTGCGGTATCAATTAATTCCTCACAATTCACTGTTTACAAACCAAAAATGCACTTCACTTTCAATTTTATTATGTATTAATCGACCCCTACATATGTTTCGTTTTTATGTAAAACCATCTTCAGGGGGTTAAAAAAACTACGTTCATTCCACATCCAATGTTAATTCTGGCATTATACTGTGCAATATATTTGTATGCAAATTACGATCACTTATAAAATCAGTATTTAAAACATATATAAATATATAATAAATATATAATAAATATATAATAAATACATAATAAATATATAATAAAAGTAAACGTGAAGTGCATTTTGTTGTTTTTTTAAAAGTGAATTTTAGAAATGCACGGTGAGACTTAAAATAATTCCTCTGTTAACCATAACATTATATGCCTCGGTTATAACAACACACGTTTATAACGACACAAAACATTCAGCCCCCTTCACGACGTTATAACCGAGCTCCACTGTACATGTCACATCTCATGCAACATTTATTTAAGCTTAACCAATTGCGAGAAACTCAAGCATATAAAATCGATATAAGTGTACACACAAGCACATAAGGCAATCTTCTTCGAGGTGAACACATTCAGGTGTACACGAAAGAGTGAACATGCATGTGACAGTAAATTCTTACCCACCAGTCGATAGACAAACACAGAACATTTTTTTTTTAAATCCCCTCAGGAAATGATTGCCACTTCGTTTCCGCCAGGGACGCCTATGTTACGAAAACAACAGAAGACATTTTGTGTTATCCAGTTTGCGAACACGAATTCGAGTGACAAATGTGCAACGTGTATTTTGCAGACGCTTCGGAAAGGATCCACCACAATTCACGACAATTTACACCTGCTGTACACAGTACGAACACAAAAGTTTGTATCTACCGGGTGTCCCACGAGTCACTCATAAACTAGGCATTTTAGAGCAACCCGATAAGTCGACTTACGGAGGCAGCCATGAGTTTAATTTGCCTCAAACCACAGTCTGCTGTTTTCAAAAGAAGCATTTACGTTTTTTTTTTGCAGTTGATGCAGAAATTCAAACCGAACAGGAAACGCAAGCGATATGAGTTTTGTGAGTTTTAAGAGGAACGTGAAGAGGTTCGGGTAGCAGCAGGGCTTGTTTCTGGGTGACGACGTCCCATTTCACAAGATCAAGAAGTCGATCGTCACAGCATTCGTGTCTGGGGTTCCTGTAATGCTGGGCAAATCCTACAGAAAGAATGGCACTAACCAAAACTGAATGTGTCTCGTACCATTTTTATCACAAAATTTATGGCCTTTACTTTAGCAATGGAAACATTGTGCCGATCCCAGTGGCCGCGAGGTCTAAGACGTGGGTCTGCGGCCGCTCGCTTACTGGGATTGCGGGTTCGAATCCCGCCTAGGGCATGGATGTTTGTCTGTTGTGAGTGTTGTGTGTTGTCAGGTAGAGGTCTCTGCGACGAGCTGGTCACTCGTCCAGAGGAGTCCTACCGACTGTGGTGTGTCTGAGTGTAATCGTGAAGCCTCGACAAATGAAGCGGCCTAGGCCCCCAAGGGGCTGTCGAGTCATTAAAAAAAATTACCTCAAAATGTTAATTAACTGAAGTTTCATCAACTTAATGAATATACCGCAGATTCTATTATCTAGCAAGACGACACACACCCACACTTTTCTCCGGGGGGCTTGAGAACACCCGAATATCACACTACTACAGCGATGGTAGTGACACAGTAGCGAATAATGATACTTACGCTTCTGGCCTCCCCGGTCACCGGAACTGACACAGTGTTGATTTATTTTTATAAAGCTATGTCAATGACATAGTGTTTATGCCAGTATTGTTAACAAGCAATAATTAACATAAATCCAATATCACTAAGGGAGTGACATCAATTACCTCGAAATATAGACAAAATGGAATATAAAATATCGTAATTAATAATAACAAATAATTTTTTAAGAATTTTCGGAAATACAGTGGAACCTCGAACTTCGAACACAATCCGTTCGAGGAGAAGGTTCGACTTTCAAGTTGTTCGACTTTCGAGTTAAATTTCCCTATAAGAAATAATGTAAATTGAATTAATCCTTTCCAGACCCCCAAAATTTACCCAATATAAAACATTTTAAGTGCCAATTTCACAAGATCATAATGATAAAACAAGTATATTTAATTTAAATAATTGAAAATTTTTATTTATAATAGTACATACACAAAAATATTGTATAATAATCAATCAATAATAATAGTAGGAGGGATATTACTGTTCACTGGAAGGTGAATTACCCTTCTTTCATCTGGACCAAGCAGAGAGTGAAGGCGACCACGTGACGACCACGTGATTCTTTGTTCGACTTTCGAGTTTTTGTTCGAGTTTCAAAACCGGATTTTCCCCGAATTTTTTGTTCGAGTTTCAAGTTGTTCGAACATCAAACCGTTCGAAGTTCGAGGGTCCACTGTATTATATCACACAACAAGTTTCAGTCATTTTGAATTTAAAGTGTAGAAGCATGTTTGTGCAATGGTAATTTAAATTAAAATTACAAAAGCTAATGTAACATCTTTACTTCTTTACATTAAAGCAAATTTTAAGGGTAAAAAAACATGTTTCCTGATTATGAAAATTTTGTTTTTTACACATAAAATTTCACAGACTTATGGCACGAGTAATGAAATTAATATATCAAAATCTCTGTGACCTTGTCCTTTACTATTAATTTATCATGAAAATTCTTTCTTTTTTTGCCGAAATCGAAAAGGTTCTGTACCGAGGGAAGCAAATTTCTGGATTATTATAATGGATCGACAAAATTCCCTTCAAATTCAGCTCGGAATTCCCGCGTTTATGCCAAACTCTCTTGACGGCCGATATTGTCAAATTATGCGCACTCCTGAAGACATTTTAAATTGACGAAGACGAAATACTAAATGAACTGGACGAATATGTAAATTCATTCAGAAATTTAATAAAACAGGTTACAAGGTAACACAGACAATATGGCCGTGTCATGGCTCAGGCGGTTAGTAGCCGGCCTCCCATTGCAGAGGCCCGGGTTCAATCCCGGGTTAGTCCATTTGGGATTTGTGGTGGACAAAGTGGCACTGTGACAGGTTTTTTCCCGAGTACTTCGGTTTTCCCCTGTTAATTTCATTCCACCGTTGCTCCATTACAAGGAAAAATGAAGAAAACTGATCATCTTCATCTTCATCACAGGGTTGCACAATAAGCCTTAAGGCTGCGGGGTGTCCGTAGCTTCTGCTGCGGGGCCATTCACCATAAAAAAAACACAGAAAACATCTAAAAGTTACAGAAAAGATAAGTAATAAATTGATGCCGTTACGGCGTTTGAAAATATATGCACTATATAACACTTGGGGGGATGTTTATATCACTGCTAAAGATGGGTGCTAGATTGAGGTAAGGAATGATTCAAAATATTATTTTCGGAACCGGACATTAAGGCAGCGGACGCAGCATTTTTTTAAAATTAGACTCAACTAACAAATATTTGGTTTTGAAAATTATAACACCTGTACTTCTTCCCCTGCCTCGGTGAGGCAAATACAGGGTATACACAAACGAATGGTGCGGTTTCAATAGTGAATACTATTGAAACCGCACCATTCTTTTGTGTTATACCCTGTATACTTATAAACGTACCTTCAAATGTGTTGATTTATTAAGAAGGAAGAAAAAAACAATAAAACCGTAATTGACAACATATTTGGTGATTATCTCCATATTTTATGGTTAGAAATTCATCAAAATACTTCAAAATAATAAAAGCTTGTTCTTGGTAAATTTGAAAGGAAAGTACAGAAAATGTTGTATAAGAAATGTATTCAAATTCCGTAACAGATTGACAGTACCACGAGACAACAAAAAGTATATGAAATTAGGAACTTACGAAAAAACGGCAACTTTCAGCGAAAAATGGAAACTTGCTGAATATGCTCCATGCTTACTTTAGCAGTTTACTCCCCAATGGGTGATACCTCAATGATAATGCATCAGAACACAGCATAGAGTAGTACCTGAACGCATACCTCAAAACAGGGAAAGAATACCAAACGGCTGCTGATATAACAGAACTTCCAAATACCTTGATAAATATATTACCTTGCGTAGAAACCACAATAAAGGTAAATGGTAAAATTACCCTATAACAGGCCACGACGGCCCAGAGGGGGAGTACTCTTTCCTTAACCTCGGCGCTAGATCGGGGTGGGTGGTTAACGCCACACCCCGGCCGCTTTACCCCCGGGAATGACTCGGTACCCATTGTACAGGAGGATGGGTAGGCCCCAGAGCAGGTCTGGACGGGTGCTGAAAATCTTGCCCCCAACCAGGATTCGAACCCCGGACCGTCCAGCCCGTAGTACTTTATATTACTTCCACACAGTTTTTGGTGCGGGAAATGAAAGTTGTAACGAAAAGTGATATTGTACTGTCCTTAAGTTACAGACGTAACAAAATTGTTCAACTTGTATTATAAGAAAGCACAGATCAAGACAAATAAAACTGTAACTGTATTTCTTGATTCTACGAGTTCGAATCTTGCTCCTTTGCTCAGAAAAAGGCGACAGACGACGTTGGGGAAACAGGCTATGCTGAGACTGGAACATCGTACTCGTGACATCGACGTCTTCACGTGCGCGTTTGTATGTACCTTTTTGTTCTATGTCGTAGCGATCTGATAGGCAGTAAGGAGACAGGATAAATGCCTGATACATTCAGAATCCATATTTTAAACCAATAATTCTGAAACGAAACAGACTGGAAGAGAGAATTTATAAAAGCTGACAAAGACATCCATAAGCCGACGCCGGTGGCCATGCGGTCTAAGGCGTAGGTTGCGGCCGCTTCATTGCTGGGATTGCGGGTTCGAATTCCGATCCCAGTGGCCGTGCGGTCTAAGGCGTGGGTCTACGACCGCTCGCTTGCTGGGATTGTGGGTTCGAATCCCGCCGGGGACATGGATGTTTGTGTTGTGTTTGTTGTAAGGACGGTAGTATGGAACGTAAAGTGACATGAAGGACGAAAGGATTTAAACAGTACAAAAATGGATCAAAGGGGAAAAACCCCGGACAGGCAAAAAAAAAATATCCCGCTGAGGGCATGAATATTCGTCTGTTGTATTTTTTGTGTGTTGTGTAGGTAGCGGCTTCTGCGACGAGCTGATCACTCTTTCAGAGGAGTCCTACAGAGTGTGTGTGTATAATTGTGCGTGATATAGAAACCTTAACAATGAGGCGGCCTAGGCCCAAGTTCGGCTCTATCGCCACAGTAAAAAAAAATACAAGACGAAACAAGGGACCAGAAAAAACTGGATAACAAATTAAGATCTTTGTCATAATTTTTGTCACAGTAATGTTATATTTATCGACGCTTTATCAAATACATATCCCACAAACATGTCGAATACCAAGGAAGATCCTACACAGATTGCAAAACGACACGCTGCTACTTATGACGGTTTATGCTGCCATCACTCACTGAAACTTACTTCTCCTTTAACATCTGGCTCCACCTAATTCTTCAATATTTTAAAACCCACAAATCCTTTGCACAAGACAGACCCACGTACTATATCTCAATTATTCCACCCCGATGCTGAAGGCCGTGGTTGTCACGAGAAAGAAATTACAAGAAAACACAACGTATTATTTGAAGATTAATTTCTTAAAGAATGTTCATTGTCCGACAAATGTACACTTCTATTCACTATTAATTTTTGTGAAACACAGTCCTAGATGTTTCGAACCTTATCCTGGTTCATCTTCAGGGACTTCAGTATTTGATGTAAAAAATATTTGTAATTTAAAAATACTGAAGTCCCTGAATATGAACCAGGATAAGTTTCGAAACATGTAGGACTGTGTTTCACAATTAACAGTGAAAAAAGTGTACATTTGTCGTATATTAAATATAGAAAATAAAATGTACGGAATTAATAATATTATGTTTCTTAAAGAAAGTCACGCAGTGTCAAGTGTAAGCAGTCGCCGGCATTTTGAACGATCGTGTTGCCTTCAAGGACCCGCAGTCCAAGAAGTTTTGTTCTCGGACTGATAGACATTGAACGCAAAACTATCCTCCGAAACGTCGGTGAGTATTTACCAATCGACACGGCGTGACATCGTTTAACAATTGACTCTTCAGCAGCACCGTTACGATAACATGAAATCTAAAATCGTTGCGTGTTATTTCCGATGCCACGCACACGCACACACACATATGTATATATATATATATATACATATACGAGTGTATATATATATATATAAGGTAAAGCAATCCCATTACAGGCCTGAACAGGCCCTTAGGGTTCCAGGAGGTTGACGCTCCCAGATTTCTAGACAATCGGCACATGAAGGTGGTAAGGTTGACAGCCCTATGCACCGGCCGCCTTTACCCCCCAGGAAATAATCCTGGTACTCATTTCTGTTAGAGGCTGAGTCGACTCCAGGGCCATAGTGCGACCGAAAGGATTATGTCAATGAAAAATTCCAATGACACCATCGGGAATGGAACCCGCAACCTTCCGGCTTGTAGCTCAGTGCCTCAACCAACTGCGCCACTGTGCCCCCTATATATATATATATATATATATATATATATATATATAAAACCAAAACCGTGTTTGTCCGAGCATTCGTACATACAGGACAAGACTGATGGAATGTCTAAACATGTAAACCAGAGGTTATCTTATTACATGCATTAGAGCAACGAGGACGGCTGATGTCACTTCTTTCTGCTAAAGTGAACTTTCATGTAAATTTGGAACAACGCAGCAAAAAGCGTCGTCAACCTTGTTGAGTTGCTCAACACGTAATTTTCTCCAAGCCGCACGTAACGTTCTGATATTTCCCTTAAAATGTACTTACATAAGACAGATATTAATATCGCAGCTGCAGAACCACTGAGCCAGGGGGCAGAGATATCACACTCCATAATATCTAAAAAGCACGTAAACTGAATTTTTGATAAATACCATTTGGCATGAACTGGAAACAAATGTGACAGACTTCAAGTAAAGTACAGTTCACCCTACAACAGGCCATGAAGGCCCAGAGGGGGAGTAGAGGCATACTCTACTCTTTCTTTAACCTCGGACCTAGATGGGGGTGGGTGGTCAACGCCACGCTCCGGCCGGTTTACCCCCGGGAATGTCCCGGTACCCATTGTATGTGATAGAATATAATTATTGAAAAATGCAAAACAAGTCGAATATTGGCAAATATGCAGAACTCAGGCTTGCGTTTTGATAAACGCCAAAAATAAATACGCTTAAAACAGCAGCAGTGACTGATAAATGTCATAACAAAGTCACACACTTAAGTATGTGCGTGGGTACATTATGTACAGACACAAACAAATTTAATCGTACAGCCCACACGTTCACACACATTACGCAGGACTTCACGTATGCACACACACACACGCATATAAAACACGTCACACTAACAAATCCACTCGCAGCAAGGAGCAGGTTATCCTGCGGTTGCTTACGTCTCTTCAATTCTTTCAGGGTAAATCGTGGCTGGCCTTCTGTAATCAATTTAAGATTAACAAATATGACGAAGTCATTTTCCAAAACTATTTATTGATAGCAAAATTTACTACTTGACAAACGGTCGCCAGAACCACGTGTGTTCCACGTGTTATACGGAATAAGTACTCAAAACACTCACATATATATACGCCCACCCAGCCTCCAATTCAACGTGTACTGGCGTTCTTTCTCGAGAGTAAGGAGGACGGAGCGTGACATTGACCACTCATCTTCATCAACCGCCGCGGTTGAGAATGAGAGGAGCTACACGTCTACTCCCCCTTTCCGCCTTCATGTCACGAAAGGTAAAATTTTACTTTACACACGCATATAATTATTCAAACTGTCATTTGAATGATTGGAATCATTACACCGATCGAATGTCAAGTAGGGGTCGTTAAGGTCGAAAGCAAGTCTGTTTGCCTACCACAGAAGTGCAAGTAAAAGTATATTGGACAAATAAATATAATAGCTTTTATTTTAACCAACACATGCACTACACCTTTGTCGTCATATATACACCTACATATGTTTCGACTACTTATTATTCATCATCAGGGGGAACAAACTCAGACGTCAGACGAAGCCTACAGAACACGGCACAACAACACGCCACAGATAAATTCACCAGCCATTTGAGAAGGAAACAAGACCAGCTGCCAATAATTTTTAAATAATTTTAAACGTTTTAACCAAAAAGGAAAAAACAAACGCTCTTTTATATACAGGGCATACACAAAAGAATGGTGCGGTTTCAAAAGTGAATAAAGCATTTATGTCTCAAATTACACGGGAACAACATACACCGTCAGCGGCGGCAACTGTCCAAGTTTCTAATGCGCTACGAGCAGTTCGCTTCTCATGCTACTGCGTGGCCGCGGGGCCAGTTTAGGGGAAATGCGCTGGATCGGACGTGCTGCTGCAAATGGAGAAAAGAACCTTCTCCCTTGGCCACCCCGTTCGCCAGATCTAACACCGTGCGATTTCTTTCTTTGGGGGTTCGTTAAAGACAGCGTTTATGTACCACCATTGCCCACGTCCATCCATGAAATTCGTGATCGGATAACGCATGCACTGCAGGCCATTACAGCGGACATGCTACACCGGGTCTGGGATGAGTTTGATTACCGTGTGGATGTGTGTCGTGTGACCCAGGGTGCAAACATTGAAGGATTGTAATTACCAAATGAGAAACTTGGACAGTTGCCGCCGCTGACGGTGTATGTTGTGCCCGTGTAAGGTGAGAAATACATTTATTTATTCACTTTTGATACCGCACCATTCTTTTGTGTATGCCCTGTATTTTAACCACTGAAGCAAAAATGCTACATGTTTTTATAGTGAACATAGTTAATCTTATTTTAATATTGAATGTGAACCAACTATTATAGTGGATGTGTAGTCTGTGTTTATATACTTTGATCCCCCTGATGATGACTAATAAGTAGTCGAAACATATGTAGGGGTATATATGACGACAAAGGTGTAGTGCATATGTTGGTTAGAATAAAAGCTATTATATAAGACGGTTCTTCAGTTGATGATGTTACGACATAGTGGACGTGATATTGATAGAAACCTTCCTTCACTTTGGTCGTGCCGTATTTCATCGCGGAGGTTTGGGTTCAATCCCACGGCAGCTCTTGTTCCTTACCAAAAAAGAAACAGCTTAGAAATTGACAGCAAGGGTAGATGCCTCATATATCTGCGGGTTAACCATCTGGAGAAAACGTACAAGTTCTGTCCAAAACTTAAGTCTCCCTGACTGCAAAATGTAGATTTTTAACACGGCCGTATGTGAGTCTAATATATTTTTAACTGGAATACATCGATTATTGGTCATAAATATGTAACTCTCTTTTTCCCCTTCCGCCACATCGAACAAGGTCATAGCTGTTCTCTTGAGTAAACATAGGAAACTGGATTTGTTTCTCTCCTGTTACTTCTGTTTCTTCCTCCCCAGTTATCCGTTATTTTATCTTTATTGCTGCACATTCATTTTTCGTCATTATCAACATCAGAATATCTTGTCACGGGCGCCCATTTTACGCCACATTGCCAGAGGATTGGGTTCGATCCCACGCTTATATTTTGAACGTGACATTTTTGCAGTGTTGACTTATAACTAATTAATGTTGTGAACATTTTCATTACAAATGAAATTTTAGTAATAGTAGATAATAAAAGCTATGAATAAGACAGAATAATAATAATAATAATAATAATAATAATAACCATGGCTCAACAGCCCTATATGGCCTCCTCTTGCCTCCTCTTTTCGAGGTTACTAAGTCGTGCGCATTCGTGGCAGTTGGTGACTGGTCAACTGGCCGCGCTACTGTTCTATCGATCCTGATGTGTCCGCCAGAGCCATCTGGCAGGCAGTCAGGAGACTTGGGTGAGGCAATTTAGCTTACGCAACATTTCATGCCCGTAAGGTTCTTTTACATGCCGTAAATCTACGACATGGGACCGACGGCTTTACTTCCCCTCCGAAGGAAGTGGTGTTCCGGATTAAAAATCCATCGACCTCGGTCGGGATCGAACCCGCGAACCTTGGGTCCAGTGGCGAGCACGCTAACCACTAGTCCACCGAGGTCGACAATAAGAGAGAATGCACGGTGAATATAATGTGAGATTTATAGGTAGTTCTGACGAGTTTAAATCGGTAAGTCATGTTAATCGTTTAGATTACAGTCTTTGTTACGGCAGGTCGCTGGCCGTTATATACGAGAAGGTTAAGATTTATAGGTATATCAGTTTTGTAAATACTGAACTCCGTATTCTAACAATAATCCGACATAATCCATGGATATTCGAAGAATATGAAGCCATATACTAGCAACGTGTCTGTAACAAAGCGAAATATAAACCTGGCTCAGTACATAGTTTCAGTCATTTGTAACAAATCTTTTACTCGCAGTTTCTAAACCCCTTACAGCAGCATCTATAAATTCTAAAGACTCTCAAAACATATATTAAACAAAGGAGGCACATAAAAAACAGAGATTTATAATAACAAAAGTCACGTTTGCAACTTCTAAAGGGAAAAAAATGTATATCTTACGCTGGAAATTACTAAAATAAAAGTTTATGAAACTTTCTAAAGAGCTGTGACTTGCTTTACTGCTCCTTCGGTCAGATCCACTCAAAATGTAACGGCGTAATCGTGAGCAATAAATGGTCCTTTTTCAACCTACACGTTGTAAGTTGCGAAGGTACCTTTATGAGCAGACAGCAGGCCTTTATGAGAAGTCAGTCGATTCCTAACAAAGTTTGTCTAATCTTCCTGCTTCGAGTACAGTAGTCGTATTTCGTCACAATCAGAATCGTGGTCATTATTCTGCGTGTCACCCTCAAGAATTTCGTCTCCATTAATTCAATTTAATTCAATTCAATTCTATTTTATTAATGTGCCGAATCAACAGCCAGGTGGCCAATTACAGAAACAGCATAATAATAATAATAATAATAATAAGTGATCAAGAAATGAGCCAAAAGATTTTGAAATGTAAAGATCTTAACAATAGAAATATAGGGTAAGTGGAATGTAGAAACAAAAGTGATGGCAGTAATAATAGGGGAAACTGGAGCCATCTCAAAATCATTCAGAAAATACCTGAGCAACATACCGGTAAGTACGACGTCAAGGAACTACAGACAACAGCCATACTGGCACTGCACACGTACTGCGGGAAGTACTGACGTAAATGTACAGAACATTTAACATAGGAACTGAGCAGTCAGCTGTACTGTTTGCTTTGCAACTAATTTTACTTGTATGGTGGTATATAACATTGCAACTTCTACGTACACCATCAATTGAAACATGACAGACTTCTTACAACATTTTATCTCTATATTTTAAATTTATTTTTATAATTACCTTTTAATTACAAAATTTATACTCTGATTATATAATTATTTTCAATAGTGGAAAACGTTCTGACACTTTTCTAATTGTATTCTTGTTTATAACTCCCTGAAGATGATCACATAACTGGCCGAAACATGTTAAAGGATGCCCTGTAATTTATCTCTATATTTTAAATTTATTTTTATAATTACCTTTTAATTACAAAATTTATACTCTGATTATATAATTATTTTCAATAGTGGAAAACGTTCTGACACTTTTCTAATTGTATTCTTGTTTATAACTCCCTGAAGATGATCACATAACTGGCCGAAACATGTTAAAGGATGCCCTGTAATTTATCTCTATATTTTATATTTATTTTTATAATTACCTTTTAATTACAAAATTTATACTCTGATTATATAATTATTTTCAATAGTGGAAAACGATCTGACACTTTGCTAATTGTATTCTTGTTTATAACTCCCTGAAGATGATCACATAACTGGCCGAAACATGTTAAAGGATGCCCTGTAATTTATCTCTATATTTTAAATTTATTTTTATAATTACCTTTTAATTACAAAATTTATACTCTGATTATATAATTATTTTCAATAGTGGAAAACGTTCTGACACTTTTCTAATTGTATTCTTGTTTATAACTCCCTGAAGATGATCACATAACTGGCCGAAACATGTTAAAGGATGCCCTGTAATTAAAATACATCAAAATATAAATTTTTTGGTATTGATATTGTATTCAATTCCAGAGTACTTTAAAGTGAAAATTACAGCCCTTTATTTGACAGTAATTACTTGTAATAACAATCTACAATAAATCATATTCTTCAAGACAAAAACACATAAATATCCCTTAAAATAGAAAACAAAATCATATTAACCAGAAACACTGAAAAGATGGAAGAGGGACTCGAACAGAAGTGTGAAAACCCAGCACTCAGAAAGAAGAAAACACGGAAAATTTGATAAAGATAGAATTGAACCGTGGATATTAGTCACAGGAAGTGTACCTTTCGGCCCACAAGGAAATTTGAAAAAAAAAAACGTGCTTTGAATAATAATTTGAAATAACAATTGCAGAAACCGGACATTCAGCAGACATGCCTTCTTGAAACAAAATATTTATAACAGGGTTTGACACCTTGGGTTAAATTCCTCACCAAATCTTCATTAAATAAAATTTAAAAATTCCATTATTTTCTTAATCAGTTTACTGTCTGGTATTACGCAAAGTTTTCGGGTTACGATTTAGGAAAGGACTACTGTTATTAAATAACAAAAGTACATTTTGAAAAAAAAATCTTACGTATGGTAATTGTGTAAGCTTCCGTACAACCAGTGAAGTACAAAGCACATAATTGTCTCATAAACGTCTATGTGGCCTGGAATGTACGTCCAGAGCAAGCTAACAGCTGGAAAATTGTTACAGAAGTACAACCACACAGATGTCAATATCTGGCGAAGCGATCACCTCGAGATTTATTGGGATCGATATCTTATTATGGAGAGAACTGCCTTGGGAAAATACACTCAATAACTTAGCATTTGACAAACAACGATAAAGTTATATAGTTAATTGATTTATGAGTTAAAAATCTTCTGTTATGAAAGTCATGCATAATTTATGGAGCTTCAATAAATGTCACATAGTTAGTTAGTTAGTTAGTTAGTTACTTCCTGTCGCTCCTTGCGGAGCATAGGGCCTCCTCTCAGAGGTTTTTTGGTCTGGAGGTGTGCATTCTCTAGTGGGTGACCAGCCCACTGACCGCACAAGTTCTACTCAATCCTGATGTGACTGCCAGAGCCATCTAGCAGTCAGTCAGTAGACTTGGGTGAGAAATGACCGCTGAATTTTGTTTACGAAACATTTCTATTCATGCCCGTAAGGTTCTTTTACATGCCGTAAATCTACGACATGGGACCGACGGCTTTACTTCCCCTCCGAAGGAAGTTGTGCTACGGATTTTTATCACCCTTAAAAATCCATCGCCCTCGGTCGGGATCGAACCCGCGAACCTTGGGTCCAATGTATTAGAGCCAGCTTCTTCTAACTATGTCGCATAGTTAGAAGAAGCTGGCTCTAATACATACAAAGTCTGTCAAGTCTGTGTCTAAACAAACGACAGTGCTGTAGCCTTAGTACAATGATGAGTAAGTCTGATGAACTACTACTACTACTACTACTACTACTACTACTACTACTACTACTAACACCAATAATAATAATAATAATAATAATAATAATAATAAACACAAAATTGGTGTTCCTATTCTAAAGGTTCTAGAAGCCGGCTAACCTATCTGAGGGTTTTCTTAACTTTTTCTTATGCAAGGAATGTACCACGATGTCATTAAAATAGGCCACTACTTTTTATATTAGTCTCACCGTACATATTTCACAGCTCACTGTTCATAAAACACCGACAAAATGCACTTCACTTTACCACTTTATTATATTTCAATAGACCCCTACATATGTTTCGGTTTATGCAAAACCCATCATCAGGGGTTCAAAACTACATACATTATACATCAAATGTCATTTCTGCCGTTATAGTTATGCAGTATCTTAGTATGCAAGTGACATTGTGCCATACAGTCTTGCAACTTTCACCGGAACACAGGGTGCTGTATCAATACGGAAGCTTTCCACTAACGTTCACCGCACAGCGATCTTTACACCATAAGCATTGAACGTAGCGTAAACAAGATTACGTCAACACCGCCGGTTACGCTAACTGGTCCACTACACCTTGATTTCACTTCACGTTTCTACCAATAGTACAGATCTCTTCCAAATCAATAATTTAATAATTACACTTTAAATACTTTCAACCGCCAAAGTGTATGTACCTAAGTATTACTCCTTACAGAGAATAATAGAGTTATATAAGCGGGTCGTTCAAATTTAAACGAGAATTTAGTTCCCTTTTGAGCACAAATCAACTTGTTTGAACGTGCTTGCGCTGATAAGTTATGACATGTTTAATCTTGCTACCCGCACTAGTCAGGTCCCTCTCTGCCTCAACCATCAGGTGCAATCAAGATGGCAGTGCAAGCAGTACCCAACAGTGTTGCGCATCGTAAAATTATCAAATTTCTCACGAACGAAGGTGTCATTCCTTTTGAAATCTTCACCAGGTTTCAAGCACAGATTGGGGATGAATGTTTGTCACAGCCAAGGGTATTCAGTTGGGCGAAATCATTTCGAGAAGGAAGAGACCGTGTTGAAAATTAACCTCACGCTCGGCGACCAAAAACTTCTGTCAATCCAGATAACGTTTTGACAATTGGTGAACTTATTCGGGCTAATCGTCGCATAACTGTTCTTGAACTGTCACAGGAAGTAGGAATTAGTGTAGGGAGTGTTGAAGAAATTCTGTACAACGAGTTGAAAGTCAGTAGAGTGAGCGCAAGTTGGGTCCCACGGCCCCTATCACCGGAGCACAGGAAAAGACGTTTAGTGGCCGTTACTCAAATTTTGCAACGATACGAGAGAGAAGGAGCCGAATTTTTGGACTCAATTGTGACCTGTGATGAGACCTGGGTCACGTGCATCACTCCTGAATCAAAAAGAGCAAGCAAGCAGTGCAAACACACCCATTCTCCACCCTCCAAAAAAAGCGAAAGCAATTTTTTTTTTCAACGGGGAAGATCGTGGCTGCTGTGTTCTGGGATTCAAAGGGTATCATTCACCTGGACTTTCTCACTGGTTAAAAAACCATCAATGCTCAGTACTATTCAACTCTCCTGAATGAAAAAGTGAAGTCGGCAATCCGCTTAAAGCAAAGAAAAAGGCAGGATTCAGTTTGCTTCCTCCAGGACAACGTTCTTCCTCACACTGCGGCTTTAATGATGGCAACTCGACTGAAACTGAAGTGGGATGTCCTGCCTCATCCACCGTACAGTCCAGACTTAGCTCCATCTGATTATCATTTGTTTGGACCAATCAAGAGGGTTTTAGGAGGCAAGAGATTCCGGAATAATGATGAGGTCACTGCAGCTGTGCAAACTTGGATACACAAGCAACAGAAAACCTTCTTTGAAACTGGAATTACGAAGCTTCCAGAACGTTGGCACAAGTGTATGGCAGTCAACAGGGACTACATTGAAAAGTAGTGTGTAAAACGTTTCCATTTTATTATGAATAAATTTTTTAGAAACGAATTCTCGTTTAAATTTGAACGACCTAAGTATCGCAATGCTTTAAATGTCAAGGTGGGGGCCTCCACCACAACATACTTGCATTTTACGGTATTGTAAATTCTACTTGATGATGACCGGTACACGCTGCCGAAACATGTAGAGAAAATAAAAGTGCATATGATAAACGTTGTGTTTGTTCTGAAAAAGTTGAAATAGTCGATTATATACACAAAGGGATGATGACGATACCAAAAACAAATTATCTGCATTATTTCATCGTTCGTTGCTGCTGAAAGTTAAAACTGATTATTAGTTTATAATTTAAAACCAAACGTGATGCTCGATTGAGTCGTCCTCCTCTTTTGTATTCGGGAGGTCCCGCGTCCGAATATCGTGACAGTGACTGCCTGTCACTAAAATTGTATGTGCTTTACGTTAAGTGCCTTTAGACAAATACCAGGCCTCAAATTGAGCCTTGGCCCTTCCTTACGAAGGATCTCTCCAACTCATCAGTCAACATTCATCACAACACTTGGCACTGCACACACTGAACAAGTGGCAACGTCGTTAAATAAACACTAAGAACTAAATATTAAATCAAGTGTGACGGGCAGCGTTTCTTCTGCTTATAATTCTTCAACAAAAAAAAAAAAACACGACAGCAATTTGTATCTTGTATGATTAACGATGGAAACGAACTGGAACAAAAAAGAAAGACTTCCTACAAGCGACTTATTGTAAATCAGTTAACTAAAAAATGTCTTTCTTCACTGTTAAATATTCCTTCAGTTCACACTCAGTTAAGGACGACGTCCTCAGCAGTGTAGTAAAGACAGATACATCAAAACTGAGACTGGACTTAACGCATTCGATGAAATAATAATTTTACAAATTAAAAGCGGTAACGACAGCGTTTGCTGTTTTAAGTTCACCTCTGTTACTGAAGGGTACGTAGTTGTATGAGACACTGCGCTACAAGCCGGAATGTCGCGGGTTCGATTCCCGATGTTGTCATAATCCTTTCGGCCGCACTACGGCCCTGGGGTCGATTCAGCCTCTAACAGAAATGACTACCAGGAATATTTCCTTGTGGTAAAGGCAACAGGGGGTCTACGGCCGCTCGCTTGCTGGGATTGTGGGTTCGAATCCCACCGGGGGCATGGATGTCTGTCTGTTGTGAGTGTTGTGTGTTGTCAGGTAGAGGTCTGTGCGACGGGCTGATCACTAGTCCAGAGGAGTCCTACCCAGTGTGGTGTGTCTAAAGTGTGATCGTGAAGCCTGGATAATGAGGAGGCCTAGGCCCCTTAGGGGCTGTCGAGCCATAGGAAAAAAAAAGGAAACCAGTGTGTACGGCTGACAACCTTATCACCTTTATGTGTTGATTGTCTAGAAATTCTGGGAGCCTCAACCTCCTGGAAACCTCAGGGTCTGTCCAGGACTGTAATGGGATAGCTTTACCTTTCAACCCTCTTTACCACAGTACAGTGTTCACATTATGTCAGGCATGTTATATGTTTTGCTAATAACTTACATGTTATTTAGAGAAGACACATAGGCCCACCTTGCGTTCAGTAATCGCCTCGTTAGAATCACAAAATAAATTAACCTCGTACCGAACTAAACAAGCAACTCAGGTCGATAAATCAAGAACACTAGAACCGAATTTACTGGCAATTACAAGACGAAGAAGCTGAATGGTACGCCGGCATATCCCTAGAGACTGTTTCCTGTTACAACATTTCTACTGCTTCAACTTTCCGTGTCTTATCAATAAGTTTCAATGAGAATCTTCAAGACAATTCGAAAATTAACTCCAAGACTAAGACACTAATTGCCAAGGTATTGAAGGCCAAGTCTGACAGAGAAGGTGGCTGCGTCATTACACGACATTAACTGCTGAATTAGAGGGGAAAAAAATTATTCTAGACGAACTAAGTGAATTTCATTTTTATTTACATATAAATACAGTAACAAACCATCAAACATCGTGATTTTGTGTCCCAATACTTGTGTAATGTAACTGGATTCACCATACCATTTCTCATAAGCGACGTACTAAGCATACCAAAGTCTGCGTTCAGCCTGCAGAACAGTGTCACATTTAATTAGTTCTGAAACGACATAAACTTCAAATACAGGAATACCAACCAAATTAAACAAAAGCTGGTTTCAGAACAAGCAACAAGCAGTCAAAGGACTCCGTTCCTTTGTTACAACGGCAGACGTGATTACAGGGCTGCCACTAAACTCTCATTAATTTACTTTTCTAATATAAGCCAGTTCCATGATCATGACCCAAGTGATCAAAGTTTCCTAATCCATACCTAAATGATGTGTGTGTGTGTGTGTGTGTGTGTCCGCCCGAGGCAGGAGTTTCGCATGCAGAATATTAATGAACAGAGGCGCAAAATGGGAGGGAACTTAGCGAACCAGGAGCTGCACTGCTGCCGGAAATTGGGTTATTGTAGGAGACGAGAAACAGCTCCTCTTTCTTGTGTTGTGCTGCAGGAACGAAGCAATCGGGAAGAAAATGGAAAACACAGAATATGAGGCAGAAAGAAAGAGACCACAACTTGCAGGGAGAAAGCGGGAACGAAGCAATCGGGAAGAAAATGGAGAACACATAATATGAGGCAGAAAGAAAGAGACCACAACTTGCAGGCAGAAAGCGGGAACGAAGCAATCGGGAAGAAAATGGAGAACACAGAATATGAGGCAGAAAGAAAGAGACCACAACTTGCAGGGAGAAAGCGGGAACGAAGAAATCGGGAAGAAAATGGAGAACACAGAATATGAAGCAGAAAGAATGAGACCATAACTTGCAGGGGGAAAGGCATGATAAAGAAAAATAGTGAAAGGTCGTAAGAAAAGGAGAGCAAAGAAAAATAATCAGATCATGAAGGCAGAAACTATAGAATAAGGCTAGACTAAACCTCAGTGACACAAAGGTGTAAGTGAATTTAGAATTTAATGTACAAAGACGATATGCATTATGCGAAGGATAACATAGAACAACACAAAATGAAAGAAAATTGTAAAGTCATTCGAAAGCAAGCTAAAACTCGCAGGCCCAAACTTGATGTAAACTGTTTAAGGACGTGGCATACGTATGTACTTAACACTTTAAAGACTGAAATTAACCTGAATTAAATTTAAAGATCCAGTCCGTACCGCGCAGTAAACACACTCCGTCTCAGTTATACAAACCAGTCAGTTAATGTTGTACAGTGAAATAATCGCTGTTTGTTCTGAGATCCACACAAAACACATAAATACGTCCGTACCGCGCAGTAAACACACTCCGTCTCAGTTATACAAACCAGTCAGTTAATGTTGTACAGTGAAATAATCGCTGTTTGTTCTGAGATCCACACAAAACACATAAATACAGTCCGTACCGCGCAGTAAACACACTCCGTCTCAGTTATACAAACCAGTCAGTTTATGCTGTACAGTGAAATAATCGCTGTTTGTTCTGAGATCTACACAAAACACATAAATACAGTCCGTACCGCGCAGTAAAACACACTCCGTCTCAGTTATACAAACCAGTCAGTTAATGCTGTACAGTGAAATAATCGCTGTTTGTTCTGAGATCCACACAAAAAACACATAAATACAGTCCGTACCGCGCAGTAAACACACTCCGTCTCAGTTACACAAACTAGTCAGTTAATGTTGTACAGTGAAATAATCGCTGTTTGTTCTGAGATCCACACAAAAACACATAAATACAGTCCGTACCGCGCAGTAAACACACTCCGTCTCAGTTATACAAACCAGTCAGTTAATGCTGTACAGTGAAATAATCGCTGTTTGTTCTGAGATCCACACAAAACACATAAATACAGTCCGTACCGCGCAGTAAACACACTCCGTCTCAGTTATACAAACCAGTCAGTTAATGTTGTACAGTGAAATAATCGCTGTTTGTTCTGAGATCCACACAAAACACATAAATACAGTCCGTACCGCGCAGTAAACACACTCCGTCTCAGTTATACAAACCAGTCAGTTAATGTTGTACAGTGAAATAATCGCTGTTTGTTCTGAGATCCACACAAAACACATAAATACAGTCCGTACCGCGCAGTAAACACACTCCGTCTCAGTTATACAAACCAGTCAGTTAATGCTGTACAGTGAAATAATCGCTGTTTGTTCTGATATCCACACAAAACACATAAATACAGTCCGTACCGCGCAGTAAACACACTCCGTCTCAGTTACACAAACCAATCAGTTAATGCTGTACAGTGAAATAATCGCTGTTTGTTCTGAGATCCACACAAAACACATAAATACACTGTGTGGGCAGAACGTAGAATTTGTGAATCTTAAAACTGCTGGTTTGTAAAGTAATCACTGGGTTTTAAATGGTTAATTATACTAATTACATACTAACCATAAACTAATGATGTAGGTCAGTTTCAGGCGTACTGAGCTTATTTAGCCTGGACGATTCCTCCACCCTCTAGAAAGCTTTTCGTCTGTTTCATCAGCATACCGTACGAATATCACTAACATTCACTAACAAAAAATGGACCAGACATCACACCAACATCGCCGTCACTGCAAATTGACCGCTGAGCTCCCTGTGTAATACGGATTTCCACTGAATGTATACAATTTAGTCTGCTTATTAGCTGACTTGTTCTGAAATATACAATTGGGGGTCATTTAACTTTAATTGCATGTACACAAAAAGGGGAAACCCACTAAACTGAACAAGAATACATTTCTACAATTTATTTCACTCCTGGCACTATGCCATCCTTCATTGAATATTATCATAATGTTTAAAAGAGGAAGAGGAAATGGGCGATATCGGAAAGAAGATAAATTCACAAAATATGATTAGGAAATCTGAAGGCAGTAGACCACTTGGGAGACACAGGGTTAGGTGGCAACATAGTATTACGTGGGTCTTATACAGGCAGGTTTGGAAAATGTGGTGTGGTTCACTTGGTTCAGGATACGAATAGCAGAGCGCTCTTGTGAATACAGCAGTGAACTTCTGAGATTCTGGAGTAGCTGAGAGACTATCAGCTTCTAAAACAAGATTCTGCTCTGTGAATTTAACGAGTTATCTAGCGTAGAAATAAATTGAGGATCATGTGGTGGTCCAAAAAGAATATTCCGCGGGTTCTTAAAGGGAGGTCTAAGCATTTTAAGGGTTTCATTTGTAAAGGCTTCATTGAATATCCCGCGCAGTGAAGATCCTACAAGAATATCAGGTTCTGTTTTACTGACAGAAGAAGCTAACAGATTCTGATCGTTGTAATATTTCATATTCTCAACACAGAATGTCACACGACATTCGCACACGCACAGCAATATCAAGTGTCATGAGCCTGTCTAAAGTCATTCCACGGTTTTCTACGTGGAATCGACGGCAAAATGCGTATTTACGAATCCCACTACTAACGCACTCAACCATCCGTCTGTCTAAAATTACATTGCATGCTTTCTACTTCAATGTGCCAACGTGATTTTATAAAGGCATGTAAAAATAGATGTAATGTGCATTATATAATGTGCATTATACAGGATGTTTCATGAGCTGTAGACGTTAATGTGCATCATACAGGATGTTTCATGATCTGTAGACGTTAATGTGCATCATACAGGATGTTTCATGATCTGTAGACGTTAATGTGCATCATACAGGATGTTTCATGATCTGTAGACGTTAATGTGCATCATACAGGATTTTCATGAACTGTAGGCGTTAATGTGCATCATACATGATGTTTCATGAGCTTTAGACGTTAATGTGCATCATACAGGATGTTTCATGAGCTGTAGAAGTTAATGTGCATTATACAGGATGTTTCATGAGCTGTAGAATTTAATGTGCATCATACAGGATGTTTCATGAGCTGTAGAAGTTAATGTGCATCATACAGGATGTTTCATGATCTGTAGACGTTAATGTGCATCATACAGGATGTTTCATGAGCTGTAGACGTTAATGTGCATCATACAGGATGTTTCATGAGCTGTAGACGTTAATGTGCATCAAACAGGGTGTTTCAAGCTGTAGACGTTAATGTGCATCATACAGGATGTTTCATGAGCTTTAGACGTTAATGTGCAACATACAGAATGTTTCATGAGCTGTAGACGTTAATGTGCATCATACAGGATGTTTCATGATCTGTAGACGTTAATGTGCATCAAACAGGGTGTTTCAAGCTGTAGACGTTAATGTGCATCATACAGGATGTTTCATGAGCTGTAGACGTTAATGTGCATTATACAGGATGTTTCATGAGCTGTAGACGTTAATGTGCATCATACAGGATGTTTCATGAGCTGTAGACGTTAATGTGCATCATACAGGGTGTTTCATGAGCTGTAGACGTTAATGTGCATCATACAGGGTGTTTCATGAGCTGTAGACGTTACTGTAGTATATTAATTCCCAGCTCCTTTTCATCAAGACAAGTTCCTATCGACATGAGTCCTATTCTCAACCATTATTGTGTTGTGGGTGTTTTATAATCCCCGTAAACGCACTCCTGTGAACAGCGCGTCGCACACCCCTCCAACTCTTATACGCTACGCGACCTCCAACAACCTCTCAATCTGCCACTGAAAAGGGGCGTGAAGTAAACAGATGTTATGCTTATCTCTAGCTTTCCACAGGCGCTACTGACAACCGAGTGTCGAGGTTTTCTTGCGGCTGAGGGTGAGATTTTCGAAACCCTGTTTCAAGCACAGATCTGTGTAAATTAATAGCAGTTTCTGTCGTGAGGTTAAATTAAGACTTTAAGTTTATCAGGTAATGTGTTTGATTATTATTTTGCTCCATAACCTTCCAGTAATTTTTTATTTTTGCTTGTTGAAGGGCCCCGCAGCAGATGCTACGGACGCACCGCAGCCTTAATGCTTCTTGTGCAACCCCTATGATGAGGATGAGCAGTTTTTTTACCAAGTTTTACAAGTAATGGAGCACCAGTGGAATGAAATTGACAGGGGAAAACCGACAACTCGGAGAAAAACCTGTCCCAGTGCCACTTTGTCCACCACAAATCTCACATGGACTGACCCGGGATCGAACCCGGGCCTCCGCGGTGAGAGGCCGGCGACTAACCGCCTGAGCCATGGCACGGCCTCCAGTAATTCTTACATTTATCTAAGTCTGAAGCTGTAATGAGTTCGTAAATGTTCAAACTCGGACATGGACACATTTTTGTAGGAAATATTTGATAGCAAACACCTAGAAAATCATCTCCTACAGTAATGTCTGCCACTCGTGAAACACCCTGTATTTATATTACAGAGGAATATTCTGATTTTAGAGAGGCAAGAAATTTACCATATCTACTTTGGCTCAGTATTCTCCTACAGAATTATTCTTTTGTTCGCCAATGCAATTACGTTGCATCTGTACGCCAGGTCGCTACATTTCCACATAACCTGCAGCATAGGCTGCACGCACAACATAAAATGCAATACAATATGTTTATACGCTGACATGTGTTACTGGAAATTCTGTAGTTACAGTGTCATGCACAAAGTGTTATTTTCCACCTACTCATTATGTTGATCCTTCCTGATCATTTGCGAACGCGGAGGGATACATGGCAGGAATTCACCCCTCCCAACGTTCCTACGAACTTCCTGTGCATTCGACAGTAATGCCAATTATGAAAGTCCCGTTGTTAGGGAGCACTGAACTGTACGTATTGACAAGCGCCAAACAAATCTCCTTGACCCCTCGACATAACCCTTTGAAGCCCAGTGGTTACTTCTTGTACCTATAGCTTTAGCGCTCAAAAAGCTCTACTTTCTGCCCACACAGTGTACTTCTGTCTCCCAAGGACAACAGTACAAGCAGTGATTATTTCCCCATACAGCATTCACTCATTGCTTTTTACAACGAATAAGGAATACGTTTACTGCGCGGTACGAACTAAATCTTTAAATATAATTCAGATTAACCGTTTCAAGACAAAGCGTAAACTGTTTCATTTAAAGACCCAGTTCGTACCGCGCAGTAAACACTTTTCATCTCGGTTAAAAAAACAAATCAATTTATGTTATATAAGGCAAAAGTCGCTGTTTGTTGTAATATAAATACAATACACATAAATACAGTGTGGGCAGAATGTAGAATTTGTGAATGTTAAAACTGTTGATGTATCAAGTAACCGTTAGGCTTTAAAAGGTTAAATTCAGTCTTCAAATACTTAAACCTTATATACTTCATACAACATCCCTATGTGAGTGATTTAGTCACAACTTGGTTGCCACGGTTACGACAGATTTTGATAGACTGTGTTCTCTGTCATGTACGGGCTGGAGCCGAAGAAAGAGCTTCATTGAAAGTACGTTCTCGACGAGGTACGAACTGAGGCTGAAGAAACAGGTCGACACCGAACGTATACTACAGCATAGTATAACAAGATGGCACCACTACATTACACGAAATTAAGGCTTGGTCTGTTCTCAGAACAAAGAAATGATCAATGAAAAGAACCGTGAAGTACAGCGTGGATATTGTGGCAGCCAGTCACATACGGGCAGCTGGCCAGTTCATAATAATAAACAGAAATAATGTGTTCTATAAATTATACAAGCCTGTCGAATCAAGAGACTCTAAAGCGGAAACACCTAGCACTTAGAGCGCCACTTTCAATGCAGATTGCAAAACTTGTTCAGATGGCAAAACTTGCTTCTGATGTTTCGCAGGCCCACTTAAGTTCCTGGCATAAATGCAGAAGAATGTGTGAGCCAATATTATGGCAATATCATGTGATATTAATATTGAGGGGACTTTACAGTTACTAGAACAGTTAAGAAATTTGTCTTTTATTGAACCAGATGACTCATTCTAGAATTAAAAAGAGCCCTCTTTTGGTCCATACCGAGGACCACATCAACACAGTCCAAACCCTTCTGCTCTCATTTCGCATCACGCTATTTATCTCTTTGTATTTAGAATCAATTAACTCCTTACTAGCTCGCACGGTTCAGGCTTACCACCTGCCACCATTCGCGACCGCTTACTTCATACATTTGCAATTACCCTGCAAATCTCGAGACCGCCTGCACAGTGAACATGTCCCACAGAGCAGTGACAACAGCTTAAAGCCTTTTCATCTTCAACTTCGACTCCAAAATCTTTCTTTATGACGGCGACCGAGTATTCTGACACGCACATTTCCATCACTGTCTTCAATGCCTCCAGAAAACTACTAGGATATTTAAAAATGGTTGCCGGCTCCTTGTTTTCACGTCACGGCGGATTCGTCGCTTCAGATAATCCTCCCATATCTCGTCTTACGTCACATTATTGCTACTGACAAATAAAATAATTGACTAACTAAACAAATCTTAAAAGTTTCCCATAATTGAATATCTGCCTGGTGGAAACAGCATACGAAAGCGGATTGTCACTTACTGAAGCGTATTTAAACCCCCAACTGACAATTTATTTTGTACAACCGACGAAAATGGTTGCATAACACAAAGGAAACAGGCTTCAGATACGCCAATTAGTTCTTTATTTTTTTTTCGTAATAAAATTTAATAGACTATTTTTGAATGCCTAATTGGACAGGATAAAGAGAAGACGTCACAGCTTAAATCCAGTTACTAAAACTATATTTGCCTTGTGGAAAATAGCAATGCGAATATCACCTGTCGGCGTGACCGGGATCCGGTTGAAGAACTGAACCAGTGAACCTGCGAGTAAGACCAAGGGCTGCCAACCACTTCACTGTGACCTGTCTTAACTCTTATTATTTCAGTGAAAGTCGCGTGAACTTTAAACTTTAAGAAAGACACGCCTAGCTTATGTCTTAAGTTGATACATTGAGGAAGATTACGACATTGCATAGCTAATTTAGCTTACGCAGTCCCTAATGAATGTATTTATTACGTCTCACGCAAGCAACGCCAGCTTCAGCAGGGGGCTGTAAATTATTCAATGTAATACTGTGAAAGTATCGTTGTACAGTGACACCAGTATCACACAACTGTCATGAAAATGAATAAGTATCAAAATTGTATAATGTTTATTCCAAAAACTGCATAATAATTATATACAAAAGTATACAATAATATAGTAAGTCTGCTACATGTTTCGGCCTATTCCGGCCATCTTCAGTGAGGTATTCAACAAAGAAAAAACACAACATTGACTAATTATGTCACAGATGCACAATTGTAGAGTTAATAACATATATTAAAATTCTATAAAAATTAACAAAAAAGTATATGCAGATTGCATGTAAGTATATTTTATATATTTATATATTTATAATCTGACTGCAAAAAAATATCTACCGTAGAATGTCATCTTCGTTCTCCAGGATATGTCCCTGGGATATGTCCTGGAACCACAGGAGACACAGGGATATGTCCCTGTGTCTCCTGTGGTTGTTCATGTCACCATGGATAGATGAGTCGAAACATGTAGCAGACTTACTATATGATTTTATACATACGTATCTAATTATTTTGCAGTTTTTGGAATAAGAATTTAAAATTATCTTACTGCACGGAACGTGGATAATATTAGAAATGTATCAAAATGTCTAATGGTTTAAAAACAAAGCTGGACAACGGAATATGTAATTAATATAACATTATGACACAATATGTAATTAATATAACATTATGACACAATATGTAATTAATATAACATTATGACACAATATGTTATTAATATAACATTGTGATACAATATGTAATTAATATAACATTATGATACAATATGTTATTAATATAACATTGTGATACAATATGTAATTAATATAACATTATGACACAATATGTAATTAATATAACATTATGACACAATATGTTATTAATATAACATTGTGATACAATATGTTATTAATATAACATTGTGATACAATATGTAATTAATATAACATTATGATACAATATGTTATTAATATAACATTGTGATACAATATGTAATTAATATAACATTATGATACAATATGTAATTAATATAACATTATGATACAATATGTTATTAATATAACATTGTGATACAATATGTAATTAATATAACATTATGATACAATATGTAATTAATATAACATTATGATACAATATGTAATTAATATAACATTGTGATACAATATGTAATTAATATAACATTATGACACAATATGTAATTAATATAACATTATGACACAATATGTTATTAATATAACATTGTGATACAATATGTTATTAATATAACATTGTGATACAATATGTAATTAATATAACATTATGATACAATATGTTATTAATATAACATTGTGATACAATATGTAATTAATATAACATTATGATACAATATGTAATTAATATAACATTATGATACAATATGTAATTAATATAACATTGTGATACAATATGTAATTAATATAACATTATGATACAATATGTAATTAATATAACATTATGACACAATATGTTATTAATATAACATTGTGATACAATATGTTATTAATATAACATTGTGATACAATATGTAATTAATATAACATTATGATACAATATGTTATTAATATAACATTGTGATACAATATGTAATTAATATAACATTATGATACAATATGTAATTAATATAACATTATGATACAATATGTAATTAATATAACATTGTGATACAATATGTAATTAATATAACATTATGACACAATATGTAATTAATATAACATTGTGACATAATATGAGCACTAGAAACGGGTGCAACCAATTTATGGAGTCATTGTTCGGTTGGACGGGTTATCACGCACTGTTTAATTTATGTGACACACATCGCTGCGTTCCGTACTCACGTATATAAGGACGCACTGTGCGTCGACATGACGATCTTCAATAAAGGTGTTATTGCAACGTGTTTCGTTAATTTGCAGAGTAGGCAAAATGCAGACATTTTAAACCCTAAGGCACGTGTGAACGTAGAACATACGGTCAGTATACAACATACACTGTCTGTTGTACGGTCAGTATACAACATACGCTGTCTGTTGTACGGTCAGTATACAACATACGCTGTCTGTTGTACGGTCAGTATCCAACATACACTGTCTGTTGTACGGTCAGTATACAACATACACTGTCTGTTGTACGGTCAGCATACAATATACGCTGTCTGTTGTACGGTCAGTATACAAAATACGATGTCTGTTGTACGGTCAGTATACAACATACGCTGTCTGTTGTACGGTCAGTATACAACATACGCTGTCTGTTGTACGGTCAGTATACAATATACGCTGTCTGTTGTACGGTCAGTATACAACATACGCTGTCTGTTGTACGGTCAGTATACAGCATACGCTGTCTGTTGTACGGTCAGTATACAGCATACACTGTCTGTTGTACGGTCAGTATACAGCATACACTGTCTGTTGTACGGTCAGTATACAGCATACACTGTCTGTTGTACGGTCAGTATACAGCATACACTGTCTGTTGTACGGTCAGTATACAACATACACTGTCTGTTGTACGGTCAGTATACAGCATACACTGTCTGTTGTACGGTCAGTATATAGCATACACTGTCTGTTGTACGGTCAGTATACAGCATACACTGTCTGTTGTACGGTCAGTATACAGCATACACTGTCTGTTGTACGGTCAGTATACAACATACACTGTCTGTTGTACGGTCAGTATACAGCACACACTGTCTGTTGTACGGTCAGTATACAGCATACACTGTCTGTTGTACGGTCATTATACAGCATACACTGTCTGTTGTACGGTCAGTATACAACATACACTGTCTGTTGTACGGTCAGTATACAACATACGCTGTCTGTTGTACGGTCAGTATACAACATACGCTGTCTGTTGTACGGTCAGTATAAACATAAGCTGTCTGTTGTACGGTCAGTATACAACATACACTGTCTGTTGTAGGTCAGTATACAACATACGCTGTCTGTTGTACGGTCAGTATACAACATACACTGTCTGTTGTAAGGTCAGTATACAACACACACTGTCTGTTGTACGGTCAGTATACAACATACACTGTCTGTTGTATGGTCAGTATACAACATACACTGTCTGTTGTACGGTCAGTATACAACATACACTGTCTGTTGTACGGTCAGTATACAACATACACTGTCTGTTGTACGGTCAGTATACAACATACGTTGTCTGTTGTACGGTCAGTATACAACATACGCTGTCTGTTGTACGGTCAGTATACAACATACGCTGTCTGTTGTACGGTCAGTATACAACATACACTGTCTGTTGTAGGTCAGTATACAACATACACTGTCTGTTGTAGGTCAGTATACAACATACACTGTCTGTTGTACGGTCAGTATACAAATACACTGTCTGTTGTACGGTCAGTATACAACATACACTGTCTGTTGTACGGTCAGTATACAACATACACTGTCTGTTGTACGGTCAGTATACAACACTACACTGTCTGTTGTACGGTCAGTATACACATACACTGTCTGTTGTACGGTCAGTATACAACATACACTGTCTGTTGTACGGTCAGTATACAACATACACTGTCTGTTGTACGGTCAGTATACAGCATACACTGTCTGTTGTACGGTCAGCATACAGCATACACTGTCTGTTGTACGGTCAGATACAGCGCTCCTGTGCAAGTCAGACATTTGTTAAGTTTCTAAAATTATTTCTAAAGAAAGTCATCCCGTTTTGTTGTTAATAGTACAAACAAATTACATCATATCTGTCCAAAAACAACTAAATTCTACTTTTTATATAGAACTACACGTTTCGACCTATTTCGTCGAAACGTGTAGTTCTATACAATAAATAGAATTTAGTTGTTTTTGGACAGATACTGATGTAATTTTTTGTTCAAAATTAATATTCATATTTGACTCCCATCTTCATCTAGTCATTGCGTCACATCGAACATTTTAAGGAATTAATCACGTGACCTGCCTTCTAAAACACGTGATTGAAGGACAGATAGAAGGAAGGACAGAAATGACAGGACTACGAGGAAGAAGCCGTAAGCAGCTACTGGATGATCTTAAGGAAAATAGAAGATACTGTAAATTGAAAGAGGAAGCACTAGATCGCAGTCAATGGAGAACTCGCTTTGGAAGAGGCTACGGACCTGTCGTAAGACAGACTGCAGAATGAATGAATTAATGAATGAATCACGTGACACCGAAAGAATGGAGGAATACAAAAAGGCTTGTTTTACGTCGTTTTGACTACGCCTTTTTATTTTAACGCCCCCTATAATTTACAACACTTCTTAATTTACGTCCTCTCATTTTCGATTTAAGCTCTTTCGTTGGTTTATTTCCATTTTCATTTTAATTTGCGCATTTTTGCTTTCGTCCACTTTTTTCAGGAGCAATACTAGAGAGCAAAACAAGGCTTTGGTGTGTTTTGTAAGTGAACAAGGCCTGACATAAACAGCTTCTGATGGCTGTTAGCACTCCTGGAGACAGAATAAAACTATAATATCAAACAGACAGACAGTGGGGTTATTACAGCGGTGCTGTTGGAGATTCGGTTCTTCTGGGATGTTACTCCGTGTCGACTGGTAAATAGTTTATCGATGTTTCGGTGGAAAGCACTGTCTCCTTTTGTATCAATCAGTTCAAGAAGAGTATGACTGCCTAACCATAAAGATGGAGCTAATAGACGACTCCGAAACGTCGGCAACACAGTATAACATATCATAAGACTCAATTCTTCAAGGTGGGCATTCTTAAAACTTCAACTTCCGGAACAAATTAAGTTGTAAGTCACTGACATTGGTTACGAAGATTCTAGTCTTCTCGGACGTGATTGGTTCCCGACGTTTCGAAGACCCGTAAGCCTTCATCTTCAGTTTTAAACAGCCAGAAAAAAATAGTTTGAACTCTCTGACTTTTGAAGATGAATAAATTACGATATTTCGAAACGTCAAAAGCACTCATGCAACGACACGGCGTCACATATAAGCAGACTTGAAACCTCAGCAACACCGATATGAGAACCTAAATCCAGCACGACCTTGGTGCTGTTTATGCTCGTTTGAAACACAATATAGCTGTCTAACACTGTGAAGTTAATGCACCGTGAAACAACCGTAACTTGGCTTAAAGTTACGTGTTTCCTGTCTTAAAGTTTCCTGTAGGGAAGTCAAGGCAGATTCCATTTTAATTCAGAAAGTAACAATGCAGTGCCTCGTAAAACTGCGAGAAGAGCAACACACCTGACGTAACTATGTGCTGTTGGAAACGAAGATATTATCTCAGAGCTTAAAATTAAAAAAAAAAAAATATATATATTATATATACAGGGCATACACAAAAGAATGGTGCGGTTTCAAAAGAATTCACTTTTGATACCGCACCATTCTTTTGTGTATACCCTATTAATTTCGTAACGCATAGCTGAAACGTGGGACACTTTCAGACATATTGGAAAGTTTTGAAACGTGGTACTGGAGAAAAATGAAGAAAATCAGTTGAACAGATCGTGTGAAAAATGAAGAAGTATTACACAGAGTCAAGGAGGAGAGGAATATCGTACATACAATAAAAAGAAGAAAGGCTAACTGGATTGGTCACATCTTGCGTAGAAACTGCCTTCTGAAACACGTGATTGAAGGAAAGTTAGAGGGAAGGATAGAAATGACGGGAAGACGAGGAAGAAGACGTAAGCAGCTACTGGATCATCTTAAGGAAACGGGGGACACTAGAAATTGAAATATAAAGCACTGGATTGCAATCTACGAGAACTCGCTTTGGAAGAGACTACGGACCTGTCGTAAGACAGACTGCAGAATGAGAGTGGAATTAAAATCAAACCCCTGTTCGTAAAAAAGTGGGTCTAACTAGAGTCACTTTGAAGCTAAATTGAATGAATCATGTATGCTACTGACGGTAAATTGATTCGCCCAACATTTAAAAAGGTCCTCTATGATACGTACAAAGATGACAATGCATCTTCAAGAATAACCAAGACAGGTGCGGGATATCGTACCTGTCAAAGCATTTTCATATGTAAAACGGAACAGCTTCTTGCTTGTCTGTAAAATTGATATTTTGTGGTTGTCCTCTTTTTTACAAAATAAAGGCGATATTATAACAAAAAACATTCAACGAATACGGATATATGACACTTTTACTGTAACAGACTTTTGTTGCTCTATTTTAACATCGTCACTGGTATGATACAACAAAAGACACGTTTCTGGAGTAATGACAAAAGGTTATACGCATAATGTCAGCAGGGTCTTACACCAGCTGGTAGCAACCGCGTGTGTGATGTGGCTCTGGGACACGAGACATAGCGTGCTTGTATAAATATACTAAAACCACACGAACTTAAGACACAGTGTGCCCTAACTCATGTCTTTGCTCTCGTGTTGCGAAATCACATTCACTGAAGTAGAATGCATATATATGGCATTACAAACCGTACATTGATTATATTTGGAAGGTTGAGTTTGGCGTCCAGGCAGTGAGCTACTTGTCAAGTTCATAAATGATATTAACGCTTTAAATGATAGCATTAACCTGAATTGTAAAGATTCAGCTCGTACCGCGCAGTAAACACACTCCGTCTCAGTTATACAAACCAGTCAGTTAATGTTGTACAGTGAAATAATCGCTGTTTGTTCTGAGATCCACACAAAACACATAAATACAGTCCGTACCGCGCAGTAAACACACTCCGTCTCAGTTATACAAACCAGTCAGTTAATGTTGTACAGTGAAATAATCGCTGTTTGTTCTGAGATCCACACAAAACACATAAATACAGTCCGTACCGCGCAGTAAACACACTCCGTCTCAGTTATACAAACCAGTCAGTTAATGCTGTACAGTGAAATAATCGCTGTTTGTTCTGAGATCCACACAAAACACATAAATACAGTCCGTACCGCGCAGTAAACACATTCCGTCTCAGTTATACAAACCAGTCAGTTAATGTTGTACAGTGAAATAATCGCTGTTTGTTCTGAGATCCACACAAAACACATAAATACAGTCCGTACCGCGCAGTAAACACATTCCGTCTCAGTTATACAAACCAGTCAGTTAATGTTGTACAGTGAAATAATCGCTGTTTGTTCTGAGATCCACACAAAACACATAAATACAGTCCGTACCGCGCAGTAAACACACTCCGTCTCAGTTATACAAACCAGTCAGTTAATGTTGTACAGTGAAATAATCGCTGTTTGTTCTGAGATCCACACAAAACACATAAATACAGTCCGTACCGCGCAGTAAACACATTCCGTCTCAGTTATACAAACCAGTCAGTTAATGCTGTACAGTGAAATAATCGCTGTTTGTTCTGAGATCCACACAAAACACATAAATACAGTCCGTACCGCGCAGTAAACACACTCCGTCTCAGTTATACAAACCAGTCAGTTAATGCTGTACAGTGAAATAATCGCTGTTTGTTCTGAGATCCACAAAAACACATAAATACAGTCCGTACCGCGCAGTAAACACACTCCGTCTCAGTTATACAAACCAGTCAGTTAATGTTGTACAGTGAAATAATCGCTGTTTGTTCTGAGATCCACACAAAACACATAAATACAGTCCGTACCGCGCAGTAAACACATTCCGTCTCAGTTATACAAACCAGTCAGTTAATGTTGTACAGTGAAATAATCGCTGTTTGTTCTGAGATCCACACAAAACACATAAATACAGTCCGTACCGCGCAGTAAACACACTCCGTCTCAGTTATACAAACCAGTCAGTTAATGTTGTACAGTGAAATAATCGCTGTTTGTTCTGAGATCCACACAAAACACATAAATACAGTCCGTACCGCGCAGTAAACACATTCCGTCTCAGTTATACAAACCAGTCAGTTAATGCTGTACAGTGAAATAATCGCTGTTTGTTCTGAGATCCACACAAAACACATAAATACAGTCCGTACCGCGCAGTAAACACACTCCGTCTCAGTTATACAAACCAGTCAGTTAATGCTGTACAGTGAAATAATCGCTGTTTGTTCTGAGATCCACAAAAACACATAAATACAGTCCGTACCGCGCAGTAAACACACTCCGTCTCAGTTATACAAACCAGTCAGTTAATGCTGTACAGTGAAATAATCGCTGTTTGTTCTGAGATCCACACAAAACACATAAATACAGTCCGTACCGCGCAGTAAACACATTCCGTCTCAGTTATACAAACCAGTCAGTTAATGCTGTACAGTAAAATAATCTCTGTTTGTTCTGAGATCCACACAAAACTCATAAAGTAACCAATGGGCTTTAATACTGTCCGTTGCTGAAGAGAAGACTTTTGGCTCGTTCAGTCACAGTCAGATTTCTACTAGCAAACCACTTTTTAGGAAGCAGACCATAGGACTTCGGCACTACCGCTGAACCGTCCCATATCCCTTCAACTAACACAATTTCAAGCAATTCACTTCATTTAAGCTACGGCAATGTCTTCAGTTTCTGAGCTCGTCTGCACTCACAAGGTACACGTGTACAGCAATCTGGTTGCGTTTTTGACTGGACTAAGTACAAGACAGCCGATCCAGTAGCCGCGCGGTCTAAGGCGCTCGCTTGCTGGGATTGCGGGTTCCAATCCCGCCTAGGACATGGATGTCTGTCTCTTGTGAGTGTTGTGTGTTGTCAGATAGAGGTCTCTGCGTCGAGCTGATCACTCGTCCAGAGGAGTCCTACCAAGTGTGGTGTGTCTGAGTGTGATCGTGAAGCCTCGATAATGAGGCGGCGTAGGCCCCCAAGGGGCTGTCGAGCCATTGATGAAGAAATAAGAGATCAGCAATCTCAGAAACAGAAAATGACTCGTCCTTTGACGGAGACTGATTCCTAGGACAGCTGTCTTATTTTGAATTAGATATTGTACTAATACACGCTATTATATTTGTCTGGCGTGCAGACAATAGCCTTTTAAATAGTCTTAGTCACGGAACATATTCCAATCTCAGTCAACGCAAATGGTTTAGAGAAAAGTATGTTCTCTTTATTTATAGCACTTAATGAACTTTTCACCTTGGACAGTCTATATCAATGGTGTTTAGGTCAAAACAGGATGGTGGGGGGGGGGGGACTTACCATCACAACGGAATTCCTGCCCCTAAAGGCAAAATATTACTTCGGAATTTAAAGAACGTGATTTGGGTATTTGTCGCGTTGAATTAAATGGCATTACACACTACCAAATATTACAAAAGACGTTTCAGATTAATTTGTTAGCAGCTTCTTTGTTTCTCAACTGCTTTGCTGTTCATCTACCAGCAGTAAGCAAAGAATTATACCCCTGCTATATACACGTAAAAAGAACTCGTGGCCGATCCCAGTGGCCGCGCTGTCTAAGGCGTGGGTCTACGGCCGCTCGCTTACTGGGATTGTGGGTTCGAATCCCGCCTAGAGCATGGATGTGTCTCTCGTGAGTGTTGTGTTTTGTCAGGTAGAGGTCTCTGCGACGGGCTGATCACTCGTCCAGAGGAGTCCTACAGAGTGTGGTGTGTCTGAGTGTGATCGTGAAGCCTCGAAAAATGAGACGGCCTAGGCCCCCAAGGGGCTGTCGAACATTGGGAAAAAAAAACTCGTGACTTACTCTGAACGGACGAATACAATAATTAATCTGTTGCCCGCATTACAATCTGCTGACACACAATTTACCACTGTGCCAACACTGTGCCAATGGCACACAGCTGTCAATAAATATCTCATTTATGTAAAGTGCTCCTGTTTACTTTCGAATTTCAATTATTTCTCAGACGAGCCTACAAACGTCAGTTGATGAGTCGCGGGTATTAAGACGCTCCCTTGTTCCTGAGGTTTTGAGGAATCAAAAAAAAAAAACAAAATCCCAAAGTCTTTCAGTGGCCTACTCCTCTTAACCACTCTTCACAAAATGAAAAATTTTTCTTCTCTCTTTTACAACACAAAAAGTGTTTTATGGGTCAAAACTGTTTTAAATTAATGCGAATTCCAAGACCGTACGTTTTACAACACATAAAGAAAAATATTCCCAAGTTTATAGTCCCTTAAACCCTTTTATGCAGCAATCGCGCGCAGTGTGTCAAGTAACCTTTGTTGTTCTGTTATTTTCCTGGGTTACTCTTTTCGCCTTCAACATCTCCTGACTGCCTGCCAGATGGCTCTGGCAGTCACATCAGGATTGAGTAGAACTTGTGCGGTCAGTGGGCTGGTCACTCACTACATCAACGCACATGACCATAGAAACCTCCGAAAGGAGGTCCCTATGCTCCGCGTTGTAGCTACAGGGACAAACAGCAAGACAAACAACAAACAAACAACAAAACAAACAACAAGGCAAACAACAAGGCAAACAACAAAACAAACAAAAAGGCAAACAACAAAACAAACAACAAAACAAAAAACAAAACAAACAACAAACAAACAACAAATCAAACAACAAAACAAACAAGACAAAAAACAAAACAAACAACAAGACAAATAACAAAACAAACAACAAGACAAACAACAAAAACAACAAAACAAACAACAAGACAAAGAACAAGCAAACAACAACAACAAGACAAATAACAAAACAAACAACAAAACAAACAACAAGACAAACAACAAAACAAACAATAAAACAAACAACAAAACAAACAACAAACATTCTTCTCGCCTTAATACGGCAGACACCATACAATTTTCCTTTCTCTATCAGTTGAACGGGAAACTGACAAATTATTATTTTCCCCAGTGCCTCTCGTTCAGACTCCTCACTCACGTTATTTACAGTTTGCCTTTCTTAGATGAAGTTGTTTCAGTCTTAATCAACCTGGTTCGTACATAGCACACAGACACGTGTACAGTCAGGGAACTTACGATACTTAGTAACAGAGTACACTATTAACAAAAATGCTTTACACATAATGTAGACTGCGACGTTTTGTGTTATGACATCATGTAATCTGCTAGGTTACTGACGTTTCGGCGGAACCTGATGCTTCCATCTTCCAAAGCTTTCGTAACTACCTAACACATTGCAAGGTGCCATAATCCAGAAGAATGTAGTGTACATATATTGATGAAGGGGTTAATTATCTTCCAAGGTTTTAACACTAACGATTGAGGTCTTCTCACAAGAATTTGCTGCTGTCAGACGGCCATTAAAGTAACTTATAAAGCACTATTTTTAATAGTCTTCCGCGAAATTCTGAGTAAGGCGCCTGTTGTGTATACTACCTGAGATAATTTCTTAGAAACATGAAACAGTAAATTGTCAAACACGGTCCTTTGATGTCAGACACTACTAAGGCTGCTGCATCATTCAAACAGGAGGTGCCAGACTTTGTAAGGCGTCACAAGATATAAATAGCTCTATCGTGTTTCTTCGAACTGGTTAATTGTACTTGAGATTTCTGGGAGTTTGGGATGCTGTGATGTTGAAATAATACAATATTTCTAACGCCTCCCACTACTTATTTTGCTAATATTCTAATAGAGTCTATTTTGGGTGCACATAAAAATTGTTTTCTTTCTCTGCTGTAATTATTATACCGTAAAACGTGGAACAGGAATTAGACGACAGGACTTCTAATGGCAGGATGGCAGGATAATAAGTTTCAAAGTATCTATTGCAGTAACAAATACACTAAAATATGATATTAGGGAGAAGAATGACGTACAAAAATTGGCAAAAGTACCAGTGAAGAGAAAATGTGTGCTGGTTTCTGGAATCGAAATCAGATACTGGGTGTCGTCCAAATATGGAACAAGCCTCAAATAATCCACCTGCTAGACTTCAAAATTCGATTTTACTAACAATATACATAACCCATTTTTATCAAAAAAAAAAAAAACGCCAGTAGAAAATAAGTAATAAAGGTTGAAATCTGCCGTTTTCTGGGGTATTACGTAGCGTCGAATGATAATCCTTTACCGACGTTTCGGGACTACGTTTCGGTCCCATCTTGAAGGGTCAAGAAGTCCATGAAGAAGAGGCTTTTCTTCTGGGACTTTTTGGCCCTTGAAGATGGAACCGAAACGTTGTCCCGAAACGTCGATAAAGGATTACCAGTCGACGCTGCGTAATATCCCAGAAGAGCGCAGATCTCAACATCGCGTCGGAAGCCTGAAATCGCGAAAGTAATAAGGCTTGTTTACAATAACGCAGCCTAAAATGTTTTCAGGACACCAAAATTCTTATAAATCCTAAAATGTCTGACGATGGAGTATAATCTTGAGAAACAATTGTCTTCTGGACTTTGTCCATCGTCCGGATAAAATATTAAAGTATAATATAAAAATCACGACGTTTCGGAAGACGCATTTATTTGGTGAACGGGAAACCGTACGCTCACAAAATATCACTGCCTGGTTACGTACTTACATTTACGTCCTATCTGATTTCGGCCTTTTCGAGGAAGAGAATGAAGCAAGGACTGCTGGACAGAACTCCACCTGCTACCAGCCCTGGCAGCTAACCCTGTAGACGGATTCAGCTCGACCTGTTTATTCAGCATCTCCATCACTTTTCTATTGTTTAACCAAGGTAATAGGATCCCACAGCGAGACTTGCTCTTCTCGTGGCCACATCAATATTACCTTCCTGCAGGACGTGACGCCTAGTAGTTCCGTATATTCATTTATTCCGTAATCCGTCTTGCGTCTACTCCATAGCCTCTTCCAAAGCGAGTTGTCCACAGAGTAAGAATCACACGTATTGAATTCCTTCAACTTCAAAATATTGTACGTGACAAAATGTCCAGAATTGCTTTGACCAGTGGTATTCAACCCGGGGTACGTGAAGACATCTTAGGGGGGTACGTAAAATTAAAAAAAATAAATATATTATTTCATGATAAACACTGAATAATCAGGGACAGATTTAGGGTTAGCCACAAGAGACCCGGGCGTAAGGACATGCGATTTGGGAGCGTCATTTTTTTCCTCTCTTTCTCTCCTTTATGTGATTCTTATCTGGGCGGCTAGTTTCATTTTATTCCACACAGTGCATATAATTTTGCTTTGCTAAAATACCTTTGTTCCTCTATTAATTTTTATATGATCGGCAATAATATATTTGTTATTTAATAGCTGACTCTCCTTTTTTATTTAAAACTTATTATTTAATACATTATTTTGGGTGTAATTTATTTAACTTATTTTAGATGTAGATTATAGACTGTGTATAACTTGAATTATGCACCAACAACTTTGGGGGTACAAAGTTGAAGATAAATTATATGTGGGGGTACACGAACAAAAAAGGTTGAATACCGCTGGCTTAGACTGTTAAGTACTAAAAACACGTATCATCCAATGTATCTGCCATGCACTGCTGTTTTTGTATTGCACAGTCACTACTACGACGCCCGAAACATAGACGGTAGATTGCAACGTCTCGGCCAGGAACCGATATTTGTAATGTGGCCAACATTCAGACATTGCCAGCCTCAGCTCTTAACTAGCCCAATGCCGCTTTCGCAGCATCTAAATGCGTATAAATGGTTTATGGTTTATGGTTGGATGCCTAGTAACAGGCGATTATAAGACCGCTAATGCACGGTACATATTCAGACTGTCTGACACACCTTGACTCTGTGTTCCTGTCGTCTTCTGTGCGAGATAACAGAAGACGGAAGGAGTACCGGTGACGATGATGGCCGCATTCTTCACTGCAGTGACTAACAGACCCTTTAATACCACGCTAGACTATTAACATGCAATTAACTACTCTAAAGTAAAGATTGAAAATATAAGCTTAATTTCTTCCCAGTTTTTCCAGATGTGACGTGGAGGAAAGTGATTAGATTGAAAATATTATTAGCGTTAGACTCAGAAAACGATTATGCTAACGAAGTAACCCAGCACTCCTTTTAGGCCCACGTTGCGTTCCTTAAAATGGTGGGGGTAAGTCAAAAACGCGTAAATAAAAATGTCATTCCTATCAGAAGTATGGGGTTAGCTGGGGTTTGCGTAATAGAATGCAGCCAGCCAAAAGGCGTTAAACCGAAAATGAGAGGGCGTAAATTAAGAAGCGGTGTAAATTTGCGAGGGGAGTTAAAGCAAAAAGGCTTAAAACAAGGGCTGGGTGTAGTAATCTTTACGTATGTGAACATGCAAATAGACAGTATATAGTGAATCTGATTGTTGCATAGCCGTCTTGATCCTGTTCTGATCTGACGATTGAAAGTTTAGCAGTAGTTAAAACGAACTCACTTTCTCTAAACTCTATCCACTACAGGGTGTTCAGTCAGAAGGTATCAACACCACTACAACTTACATAAGTTGCAGCACGCACTTATTCGCGGAGTGCGCCTGTGAAAACCCCAGATATCTAAACTGGTGACGAAATTGTGGGCCGCGATAGCTCAGTCGGTATAGCGACTCGCTACGGGCTGGACCGTCCGGGGATCGAATCCCGGTGGTGGCGAGATTTTCAGCACCCGTCCTGACCGGCCCTGGGATTCACCCGGCCTCCTATATAATGCGTAACGGGTCTCTTTCCCGGGGGTAATGCGGCCGGGGCGAGGGTTTGGCCACTCACCCACATCTAGCACCGAGGCTAAAGAAAGAGTAAAGCTATAGTTCTACTTCCCTTCTGTGACTTCATAGTAGGTTATGGGGTGATATTGACCTTCTACCTTTTTCATGGGGCACGCGGTAAACGCAGTTGGTTGAGGCACTACGCTACAAGCCGGAACGTCGCGGGTTCGATTCCCGATAATGTCACTGGAATTTTTCATTGACAATCGTTTCGGCCGCACTATGGCCCTGGGTCGACTCAGCCTCTAACAGAAATGAGTACCAGGATTATTTCCTGGGGGGTAAAGGTGGCCGGTGCATAGGGCTGACAACCTTACCACCTTCATGTGCCGATTGTCTAGAAATCTGGGAGCGTCAACCTCCTGGAACCCTAAGGGCCTGTTCAGGCCTATAATGGGATTGCTTTACCTTATATATATACACTCGTATATGTGTATATATATATATACATATGTGTGTGTGCGTGTGCGTGGCATCAGAAATAACACGCAACGATTTTAGATTTCATGTTATCTTAAAGGTGCTGCTGAAGAGTCAATTGTTAAACGATGTCACGCCGTGTCGATTGGTAAATACTCACCGACGTTTCGGAGGATAGTTTTGCCTTCAATGTCTATCAGTCCAAGAACAAAACTTCTTGGACTGCGGGTCCTTGAAGGCAACACGATCGTTCAAAATGCCGGCGACTGCTTACCTTACCACCTTCATGTGCCGATTGTCTAAAAACCTGGGAGCCTCGACCTTCTGGAGCCCTAATGGCCTTCATAGGCCTGTATGGGATTGCTTTACCTTACCTATTTCATGACAGACGTTTAATGCTACACAGTGACCCAACTTAGTAGAATGAAGTTGCGCGAAATCCCAGCTTCAGGCGATAAGTTACTTTTACTAAGGCCGTGTCTATTGTGAGACTTTATCATATGTCACAAAGCATAAGCAGTCGTTGAGTGTTGCAGCTATGAATCCCTTCAAGACGTTTCACAGGACATATAAAACTGGCTGGCAGCTCGTCGAGGTGGTATTCTGACAGCTCACCAAGCAGAGTCATTTCTGACAACAACAAAAATGCATGAGACTACGTAATTTAGCTGTCATTTGTCATGAACGGCTTCATAGTGGCCGGGACCTGCGAGTAAGATCAAGATATCTTCACACAAACAAACCCATTTGCTTGCTAATGCTAGAGGCACAATGTCGCCAGTGATGCAGTAAAGGCTAACCACTGCCCTCTCCACTGTGTACATCCTGCAAAGCGAAATTTATACTGCGACATCCACTTCATTTTCTGGCGCAAAATATTTAATTTGTTTTCAGTGCTCGGACCACGGCATCAGAAGTCTACAAATTATTCCTACGAGTATAGGATGATCCAAAAATATTTTCCGAAAATTCAAAAAGCATTCAACAATTAAGAATATTTCTCTGTTTACGTGGAACCCTAAAATTAATCACTTCGAAACGAAACAAAATCTCCCCCCCCCCAAAAAAAAATCTAATCACAAGGTGTCCTTGGGTGTGTTTGTAACAAATTAGGTCTATAATATCCAGAAAGCCTAAAATTCCTTTTGGATACAGGGACTCCTTTCCCGTGGGAAAGGCTGCCACAGCATGAAACTGTTTGTAGTCACCTTACCGCGCCAAGATTAAACCCGGGCACAATTCCTAACAGACGTTTACTGCAGGATGGGGAAAAGTTGTTACTTTTACGTGTTGCATCAGCAAGAGCTGTAACTGCGTTCTGCATAAATATTGTTATAAAAAACTTGACAATTAACACTTTGTTATAAATAAGTATATGTTAGCATGCAATTTTAATTCGATACACTGACAGAACACGAGGATGAAGACGTAAGCAGCCACTGGATGACCTTGAGAAAATCAAAGTGCGGTGATTGCAAAGTTCAGTGGAAGATAATGAGCTTGAAAGAGAGGGTTAGCAGATGTGCAGTGCTATAGTGAGACAAACTAGTAATGTTTCGTAAGCAAAATTCAGCGGCATTTCTCAACCAAGTCTCCTGACTGACTGCTAGATGGCTCTAGCAGTCACAACAGATTGAATAGAACTTGTGCAGTCAGTGGGCTGGTCACTCACTACATCTATGCACACGACCATGAAACCTCCGAAAGGAGGCCCCTATGCTCCGCAAGGAGCGAAAGGGAATAGATAGATAGATAGATAGATAGATAGATATAGTGAGACAGTGAAGGTATAGTCACAAATTGGCAATGTACGTCAGAATTAAGAAGGGTAGATAATATGTAGATGTAGTCAATAAGACTGAATTGTAGCAGTAGAATATAAAGTGACATCACAGATATTACGTGGCCCTCAGGCAGTGAAACATTTCACATGACTTCACAGAAAGTTAAAAATTAGATATAAAATGAATTAAAGAGTATAAAAATTCCTGTCTCTTCAGTGTTATTTTATAATTGACTACTTCTACTATAGTTTGTTTTGTATTGTTATTTTTATGTATATTATATGTCCATTTGTATTGTGTGTACTAGTGTAAGGACTACTGCCACCGGGTGAAAACATTTGTATTGTGTGTACTAGTGTAAGGACTACTGCACCGGGTGAAAACATTTGTATTGTGTGTACTGTGTAAGGACTACTGCCACCGGGTGAAAACATTTGTATTGTGTGTACTAGTGTAAGGACTACTGCCACCGGGTGAAAACATTTGTATTGTGTGTACTAGTGTAAGGACTACTGCCACCGGGTGAAAACATTTGTATTGTGTGTACTAGTGTAAGGACTATTGCCACCGGGTGAAAACATTTGTATTGTGTGTACTAGTGTAAGGACTACTGCCACCGGGTGAAAACATTTGTATTGTGTGTACTAGTGTAAGGACTACTGCCACCGGGTGAAAACATTTGTATTGTGTGTACTAGTGTAAGGACTACTGCCACCGGGTAAAAACATTTGTATTGTGTGTACTAGTGTAAGGACTACTGCCACGGGTGAAAACATTTGTATTGTGTGTACTAGTGTAAGGACTACTGCCACCGGGTGAAAACATTTGTATTGTGTGTACTAGTGTAAGGACTACTGCCACCGGGTGAAAACATTTGTATTGTGTGTACTGTGTAAGGACTACTGCCACCGGATGAAAACATTTGTATTGTGTGTACTAGTGTAAAGACTACTGCCACCGGGTGAAAACATTTGTATTGTGTGTACTAGTGTAAGGACTACTGCTACCGTGTGAAAACATTTGTATTGTGTGTACTAGTGTAAGGACTACTGCCACCGGGTGAAAACATTTGTATTGTGTGTACTAGTGTAAGGACTACTGCTACCGTGTGAAAACATTTGTATTGTGTGTACTAGTGTAAGGACTACTGCCACCGGGTGAAAACATTTGTATTGTGTGTACTGTGTAAGGACTACTGCCACCGGGTGAAAACATTTGTATTGTGTGTATTAGTGTAAGGACTACTGTCACCGTGTGAAAACATTTGTATTGTGTGTACTAGTGTAAGGACTACTGCCACCGGGTGAAAACATTTGTATTGTGTGTACTAGTGTAAGGACTACTGTTACCGGGTGAAAACATTTGTATTGTGTGTACTAGTGTAAGGACTACTGCCACCGGGTGAAAACATTTGTATTGTGTGTACTGTGTAAGGACTACTGCCACCGGGTGAAAACATTTGTATTGTGTGTACTAGTGTAAGGACTACTGCCACCGGGTGAAAACATTTGTATTGTGTGTACTAGTGTAAGGACTACTGCCACCGGGTGAAAACATTTGTATTGTGTGTACTAGTGTAAGGACTACTGCCACCGGGTGAAAACATTTGTATTGTGTGTACTAGTGTAAGGACTACTGCCACCGGGTGAAAACCCAATTGCAGTAAAATAATAATAATAATAATAATAATAATAATTCTCAGTCAATATAGTGATTACGCCACTGGCTGTACGAATGGGGAATTGTGGTCAGGTTCCCGGGCAGAAACAAAACACTTCTCTCTTCTACGAAAATTTCTACACCGCCTTTGGTTATCAGCCAGTGTCCTGTTCATTTGGCACCGGCAGCCCTTCAGGCGGGTGTAAGGCGGCCGTGACGTGAAACTGACCTCCCTCCTCTTCCTATAAAAGGTAAAGTTGTCCGCGTTCACGCCATGAAGGCATATAAGAGGAGTAGAGGTCTACTTCCACTCATTCATTCATAAACTGGGCGCTAGATGGAGGTCAGTAATCAAATACACCCTCGGAAAAGAATTCCGGTGCCCACATCTAGCACCGATATAAGAATGAATGGAGCTGTAACTCCACTCCGCAGCACGACTTCATGGCCTGCACTGGGACATTCATATCTGATACGAACTGATTTATGTTCTTGTGGTCTTTGATTGAAGAAAGGAAGATAATTTACATAAACATCATACAGACAATAAAATCTCACCCCACCACTGTTATTGGCTTCAAATTCTTACACTGTACCTTTATAATAATAATAACCATGGCTCGACAGCCCCATATATGGGCTTGGGCCTCCTCTTTCCGAGGTTACGAGGTCTTTGTGCATTTGTGGCAGTGAGTGACCAGTCCACTGGCCGCGTTGTTCGACTCAATCCTGATGTGACTGCCAGAGCCATCTGGCAGTCACATCAGGAAACTTGGGTGAGAAATGGCCGCTGAATTTTGCTTACGAGCATTACTAGTTCTATTCATGCCCGTAAGGTTCTTTTACATGCCGTAAATCTACGACATGGGACCGACGGCTTTACTTCCCCTCCGAAGAAAGTTGTGCTACGGATTTTTATCACCCTTAAAAATCCATCGACCTCGGTCGGGATCGAACCCGCGAACCCTGGGTCTAGTGGCGAGCACGCTAACCACTAGTCCACCGAGGTCGACACACTGTACCTTTCAGTAAAAATTTAATTACACGTTCTCAGTTTGTACAATACACCGGTAAACAAACGACACAGAGCGAAACATCTCCACTATAAAGAGACTAAATAAAGAACAGTTAACAAAGGCGAAGGACCACGGTACACATAAAGCTTCTGATGAATGTATTTCAATTGTATTTCGACCTGCCCGCAGGTAATTTTCAAAATGCTGCAGAAAAATATGCAGTTCTCGCGGTTGGCAACTGTCTTTAATTTGCGAGACACTGAACAGAAAATGTGAAAGTCTTCACGGCTACAAAAGGGCGACTTCGGCATCTAAATCTTCTGGTTGCTATTTGAATGTCGCGAGCTCTTTTGCATAAAGCAAAGCGTACAGAAAGCGGTCGATACGAATCTTGACGCCTGAATTCTATACACATTAAGCGACTTCAGACTTGGGCCATTAGCGAATTACTGTATACCTCGTAGACTGCATTCATCTAAACCTTCACTATTTACTGATACATAAAGAGAAACAGACATGGAACTGTCCATGTTAAAAACATTCTTCATGTCCCTTTTAGCTTCTCATCACACACACGAATAAATAATCACGTCACCATGTATCTTACCGCAGTATAGTGCCTACACATTAAACAATTTCGTAACATGCGTTTATGGAAAAAATAGCACTAGAACCTATAGATTCACTTGTTTCATGTAAATGTATAAAAGAAGCTGTACAGATCATTAAAGACACTGTATGTATAGATCATTATAGACACTGTATGTATAGATCATTATAGACACTGTATGTATAGATCATTATAGACACTGTATGTATAGATCATTATAGACACTGTATGTATAGATCATTATAGATACTGTATGTATAGATCATTATAGACACTGTATGTATAGATCATTATAGACACTGTATGTATAGAACATTATAGACACTGTATGTATAGAACATTATAGACACTGTATGTATAGATCATTATAGACACTGTATGTATAGATCATTATAGACACTGTATGTATAGATCATTATAGACACTGTATGTATAGATCATTATAGATACTGTATGTATAGATCATTATAGACACTGTATGTATAGATCATTATAGACACTGTATGTATAGATCATTATAGATACTGTATGTATAGATCATTATAGACACTGTATGTATAGATCATTATAGATACTGTATGTATAGATCATTATAGACACTGTATGTATAGATCATTATAGACACTGTATGTATAGATCATTACAGACACTGTATGTATAGATCATTATAGACACTGTATGTATAGATCATTATAGACACTGTATGTATAGATCATTATAGACACTGTATGTATAGATCATTATAGACACTGTATGTATAGATCATTATAGACACTGTATGTATAGATCATTATAGACACTGTATGTATAGATCATTATAGACACTGTATGTATAGATCATTATAGATACTGTATGTATAGATCATTATAGACACTGTATGTATAGATCATTATAGACACTGTATGTATAAATCATTATAGATACTGTATGTATAGATCATTATAGACACTGTATGTATAGATCATTATAGATACTGTATGTATAGATCATTATAGACACTGTATGTATAGATCATTATAGACACTGTATGTATAGATCATTATAGACACTGTATGTATAGATCATTATAGACACCGCTGACATGTTAAGCACATAAACACATGCTTATTTAAGTAAGGTCAGGTACAAAGGTAAATTTCACCCTACAACAGACCACGAGGGCCCAGAGGGGGAGTAGAGGTATAGCTCTACTCTTTCTTTAACCCTCAAATTAGATGAGGTGGGTGATCAACTCCACGCCCCGGCCGCTTTACCGCTTTAATTTATTTCAAATTTGGAGTTGAATAAGCACGCATTAATTTAATTCATACAGCGCCGAACAAATCAATTGTATTTAATAGTTTAATAAAGTAATTATTCTCCACGCGCTCTCTAATTCAAGAGCCAAATTTCGAGCAATCTTCCATTTCTAATTATACTCCCCCCAAAGTGTTTGTCCTTACAGCGCCCCTTTCCATCCCTCGTGGTACCCTCTTCACCCGTCAAACAAATATTTACCTCTTATTTTAAAATCATTAACTTGGTCATAAAATAATCGTACCCACAGCCACTTCACAAAACCTCCCACATGCACTACAGCAAAGCATTTATCTAGGCGTTCTTTATGTAATAACAACAACAACAAAGTCCACATCCCTTTTTGTGATTTATCGAAGCCCCCAACCTCCAACTGACCAATATTGATTGACATAAACGTCGAAATGTCTTTAACATAAAGCACTGCTTGTAAACCTTTATTTCCAGACAGTGATGCAGCACAAATCACCGGCGTCAGGCCCCGAGGTAACTAAACTTTTTACCATGGTGCCTAATATTTGTGAGTGAAAATGATTTCATGTCTCATTTAAGACACCCATAATTTTGAGGTGGCTGTTAGTTATTTGCAAAATTTTTGTACCAATTCGTAAACTTTGTTTATTAAAGAATAATAATAATAATAACCATGGCTCAACAGCCCTATATGGCCTCCTCTTGCCTCCTCCTTCCGAGGTTACTAAGTCGTGCGCATTCGTGGCAGTTGGTGATGGCCAACTGCCGCGCTAGTGTTCTATCGATCTGATGTGTCCGCCAGAGCCATCTGGCAGGCAGTCAAGAGACTCGGTGAGAAATGGAGGCTTTGAATTTAGCTTACGAAATATGTCTATTCATGCCCGTAAGGTTCTTTTACATGCCGTAAATCTACGACATGGGACCGACGGCTTTACTTCCCTCCGAAGGAAGTGGTGCTCCGGATTTTTATCACCCTTAAAATCCATCGACCTCGGTCGGGATCGAACTCGCGAACCTTGGGTCCAGTGGCGAGCACGCTAACCACTAGTCCACCGAGGTCGACATTAAAGAATAATAGACATATAATTTTAATTCCAAACAGCGTAGTAAGAGAAGGCTTTTGGAGGAGGGATAAAACTGGGCGTAGACAGCATCTGGATAATTACAGAGCTCCTTGCAAGAAGGTATTCTCTGACATCTAAAGCCATTCGCAACGAAACACGCAGCGTCGAATTCCCTACAACTAATGACGGTAAAGTGGCAAGACATTTGATAATGGACACCTGCTAGGAAGACAAACACAGCATACGGCGTTCTTGTATCCTGTTTACTACGTAACGTGCTGACGATAATGAAGTAACTTGCGAGATGTAACTAGTGGCAGTTAGCTATATCTTCTTAATTGCTACGTGAATAAATGGGGGGGGGGTTTCTGTTTTACTGTATGTAAGCGGAGGATGTAGGGGTGAAAATTATTACAAAATAGCAAAGGCCTAAGGCTCCACCCTTCCTTTTATCTTTCATTAGAATTTTAGACAAATCACCGGCATTAATTTCGGCGTATGACAGAGGGTAAGGAGGGCTGGCACCTAGAGGTACGTAATACAGTGCAAAACGAAAAATTGATGGTTCTGCAGGATGCAAAAGCCGCTTAGCTATCTGGTTTTTTTTAACAAACACGTGGCTAATCAAAAGCCGCTTAGCTATCTGGTTTTTTTTAACAAACACGTGGCTAATCAAAAGCCGCTTAGCTATCTGGTTTTTTAACAAACACGTGGCTAATCAAAAGCCGCTTAGCTATCTGGTTTTTTTTAACAAACACGTGGCTAATCAAAAGCCGCTTAGCTATCTGGTTTTTTTTAACAAACACGTGGCTAATCAAAAGCCGCTTAGCTATCTGGTTTTTTTTAACAAACACGTGGCTAATCAAAAGCCGCTTAGCTATCTGGTTCTTTTAACAAACACGTGGCTAATCAAAAGCCGCTTAGCTATCTGGTTTTTTTTAACAAACACGTGACTAATCAAAAGCCGCTTAGCTATCTGTTTTTTTAAACAAACACGTGGCTAATCAAAAGCCGCTTAGGTATCTGGTTTTTTTTAACAAACACGTGGCTAATCAAAAGCCGCTTAGCTATCTGGTTTTTTTTAACAAACACGTGGCTAATCAAAAGCCGCTTAACTATCTGTTTTTTTTAACAAACACGTGGCTAATCAAAAGCCGCTTAGCTAACTGTTTTTTTTAACAAACACGTGGCTAATCAAAAGCCGCTTAGCTATCTGGTTTTTTTAACAAACACGTGGCTAATCAAAAGCCGCTTAGCTATCTGGTTTTTTTAACAAACACGTGGCTAATCAAAAGCCGCTTAGCTATCTGGTTTTTTTAACAAACACGTGGCTAATCAAAAGCCGCTTAGCTATCTGGTTTTTTTAACAAACACGTGGCTAATCAAAAGCCGCTTAGCTATCTGGTTTTTTTTAACAAACACGTGGCTAATCAAAAGCCGCTTAGCTATCTGGTTTTTTTTAACAAACACGTGGCTAATCAAAAGCCGCTTAGCTATCTGGTTTTTTTAACAAACACGTGACTAATCAAAAGCCGCTTAGCTATCTGTTTTTTTAAACAAACACGTGGCTAATCAAAAGCCGCTTAGGTATCTGGTTTTTTTTTAACAAACACGTGGCTAATCAAAAGCCGCTTAACTATCTGTTTTTTTTAACAAACACGTGGCTAATCAAAAGCCGCTTAGCTATCTGGTTCTTTTTAACAAACACGTGGCTAATCAAAAGCCGCTTAGCTATCTGGTTTTTTTTAACAAACACGTGACTAATCAAAAGCCGCTTAGCTATCTGTTTTTTTAAACAAACACGTGGCTAATCAAAAGCCGCTTAGGTATCTGGTTTTTTTTAACAAACACGTGGCTAATCAAAAGCCGCTTAGCTATCTGGTTTTTTTTAACAAACACGTGGCTAATCAAAAGCCGCTTAACTATCTGTTTTTTTTAACAAACACGTGGCTAATCAAAAGCCGCTTAGCTAACTGTTTTTTTTAACAAACACGTGGCTAATCAAAAGCCGCTTAGCTATCTGGTTTTTTTAACAAACACGTGGCTAATCAAAAGCCGCTTAGCTATCTGGTTTTTTTTAACAAACACGTGGCTAATCAAAAGCCGCTTAGCTATCTGGTTTTTTTTAACAAACACGTGGCTAATCAAAAGCCGCTTAGCTATCTGGTTTTTTTAACAAACACGTGGCTAATCAAAAGCCGCTTAGCTATCTGGTTTTTTTTAACAAACACGTGGCTAATCAAAAGCCGCTTAGCTATCTGGTTTTTTTTAACAAACACGTGGCTAATCAAAAGCCGCTTAGCTATCTGGTTTTTTTTAACAAACACGTGACTAATCAAAAGCCGCTTAGCTATCTGTTTTTTTAAACAAACACGTGGCTAATCAAAAGCCGCTTAACTATCTGTTTTTTTAACAAACACGTGGCTAATCAAAAGCCGCTTAGCTATCTGGTTTTTTTAACAAACACGTGGCTAATCAAAAGCCGCTTAGCTATCTGGTTTTTTTTAACAAACACGTGGCTAATCAAAAGCCGCTTAGCTATCTGGTTTTTTTTTAACAAACACGTGGCTAATCAAAAGCCGCTTAGCTATCTGGTTTTTTTTAACAAACACGTGACTAATCAAAAGCCGCTTAGCTATCTGTTTTTTTAAACAAACACGTGGCTAATCAAAAGCCGCTTAAGTATCTGGTTTTTTTTTAACAAACACGTGGCTAATCAAAAGCCGCTTAACTATCTGTTTTTTTTAACAAACACGTGGCTAATCAAAAGCCGCTTAGCTAACTGTTTTTTTAACAAACACGTGGCTAATCAAAAGCCGCTTAGCTATCTGGTTTTTTTAACAAACACGTGGCTAATCAAAAGCCGCTTAGGTATCTGGTTTTTTTAACAAACACGTGGCTAATCAAAAGCCGCTTAGCTATCTGGTTTTTTTAACAAACACGTGGCTAATCAAAAGCCGCTTAGCTATCTGGTTTTTTTTAACAAACACGTGGCTAATCAAAAGCCGCTTAGCTATCTGGTTTTTTTTAACAAACACGTGGCTAATCAGCTCAGTGGAGGACTGTACCTGCAGGGTGCACAACTTCAAGTAAAGTTTAACCCCTGTAAAAATGAGAACTTTGAAAAGCGGTGAAATAAAGGCCACTCAGCAGGAGATAAAGAAGCAAGGGCACATTGAATCAGACAGGTGGAAAATAAGAATATAGTGGCTGTGCAGGAATGCAATTATCATTCAATTTCAGCAGGTAATTCTGTAACCAAACAGGACGAAGACTGAAGCTCCTCAAAATTAGACAGCGTCGTACAAAGAAGACAGAATACACGCGGACGTTAAAGAAAACTGAAAAATAGGAAGCAGTCAGTGGCGGCTGGTCCATAAGGGCTCTGGAGTCCTTATGGACCAGCCGCCACTGACTAGAATGAAGATAGGGACACCAGTTATATCGGGCCCCAAAAACTAACTGCATGAAGCAGAGTCCTTCTTCAGAGGCTAGCAGCTCCACAGGCAGTCAAGAAATACCTCGCATCTTATGGAACAGGAAGTTTCATTAATGTGTACACACGAGCCATACATTTATCACTATCCTGAGCCACATCAATCCACGCCTCGATCCCTATCATATTTATTAAAGACCCATTTTAACATTATCCTCCCATCTATATCTAAGTCTCACAATTGGTCTCTTTCCCTCAGGTTTTCCCACCAAAAAACCTTTATGCACTTCTCTTCACCATGCGTGCCACATCCCCAGTCCATCTCATTGTTCTTAAGTTGATCACCCGATTAAAATTAGGTGAGATCTACGCTCTTCAGGAACATTACTCGGCGTCGAGTGGTAATTGTTTATCGACGTTTCGGGACAAAGTATCGGTGCCATCTTCAAGGGTCAACAAGTAAAATAGACTTTTCTGCTTAGACTTCTTGCTCCTTGAAGATGGGACCAATACGTTGACCCGAAAACGTCGGTAAACAATTACCACTCGATGTTGCATAATATCCCAGAAGAGCTTAGATCTCACCAAAATCCCGGCGGAAGCCTGAAATCACGAATATTAGGTGAGTACAGTGAAATCGAATGAAGTAGTTAAAATCGATACATCTCGCGAGTGGTGCAGAATACACGGGGGACTGTGACAGGCGAATGTAGCAATAAATACGAACATTTGGCGCGATAGAAACAAAATATTCATAAATACAAAGACAGTGCAACTGACAGAGTGACTAAAGTAAAAATGCAACCCTAAGTACAAAGGTTTCGAAGAAGCAGTAGGAAAACTTTCATTGAAAATTTCGGTTTACTGAAGGCCACAGTTTTGGAGTTGTCAGAAATTTTACTACACTTGCAGAATGTAATACAAACACTTCACAGGACAGAGCTGGAGGCACTCGAGTATGAGATAGAAAAGCCGGGAAAATTTCTTTCTGATATTCAGAAGTCAACTGTCAAGAAGGTATTTCTTAGGAAAATGCTGAAGGCTACTGAAACTCCTGTCATAAACAGAAAATAATGTTTGAGAAGTCAAATCAATAACATACAGAAAAAAAGAAGGTTACTGTCACGAGAAGAATGTGGAACTTTAATTAAACTGTCACAATGTTTGGACATCGACGACTGGCCGAAGGGTATGAATTTTACTTTAGTAGGAAAGTCGACAAAATGCAGAACAATTCGGTTTATGTGAAAGACAGCATGTCAGAACATTCACCGAACTTAGAAACTCAAAAAAAAAAGTCAGTTTCTGCACATCGCCAGTGATTTTTCACTCCTACGAAAAAGTTCACAGCGACAAAACCCGAAAAAATAACAAAGTTACAGTGTAAGAAATTTGAGTGTCAACGAAACATGCCTTACTTCAAATTTGAAGGTACTCATTATCGGACAGCTTCACAAAGATGTCCCGAAAAGCAGATACAAGCCCCTCGAGGTGTCCGTCCGTCTGTCTGCATGCAACAACGTGACTCTCACCGAACACCATTTTTGTGATAATACATGTTTTGCGATTTACACTATAATCTGTCGACACATTCCGTTATTTCTTAAAATGTGTCAAAAACAACAGAAACTTTACAACAAGACATTTATATCACAGGGTCTTTATATGCAGGTAGAAGGTGCTCTCTGGGGTACGAATTGAGACCAAAGAAACAACTGATCATCTACACATCTCGCCTTACACGAAACAAGTGTTAGATATAAAATACCTCGTTCTTTAATCAAATTATCTCGCCGTTTACGAGAGAAGTGCAAGAAATACGATACGTCGACGCTTACAAGAATACCAATCAAGGCTGCGTAAAATCCCAGACGATCGAAGACCTGCAGTTTCTGCGCTAAGGACGCCGTTGACTCCTGCAAGCATTATACAGCGTCGGTGATAGACGAATGAATGGGTGTGGAGCATTGCTGGGATGTAGTACTCGAAGAAAAATTGTACTGTTTCCAAATTGTGCGCCAAAAATTCTATCATAACTGGAATACAAGTGAGACTGAACCCTTTGGAAACCAACACAATCTGATTTTTGAAAGCATTCATATTCTTTGTACATCACAGAGAACATGCCGTGTCCATATTACAGTGTGTCCACAAAGTCCCTTCAGGGTTTTGAAAAATTGTGGCGCACAAACAAATTGAGCTAGCCACATGCGGTTTGCGGCAGATTACAGTGAAACTCTGGAAGTTTTTTTGCCGCCAACAACATGGTGCTCCACCTCATTCGGGTATGCAGGTACGCGCGTACCTAGGCAGGACATTTCCAGGAAGATGGATCGGCAGAGACGGTCCAATGCCTTGGCCTCCACGTTCACCAGACATAACACCACTGGATTTCTTCCTGTGGGGTTATGTCAAGAGCAATATGTTCCGAACACCAGTTAACGGACTTGATGACCTGAAGACCCGTATCAGGAATGCGATCTCGGCTATTCCAGCGGACATGCTCCACAGAACATGACAAGAGCTCGAATATCGTCTGGACGTTCTCCGTGCTACCAAGGGAGCCCACATCAAGGTCTACTGAGGTCAGTAAAATACTTCCAGATTTTCACTGTAATCTGCCGCAAACCGCATGTGGCTAGCTCAATTTGTTTGCGCGCCACAATTTTTCAAAACCCCGAAGGGACTTTATGGACACACTGTACATAGATCTGTAAGTTAGTGCTGTTTAGAATAAAATGGCTTTTTATTGCGCAAATTATACGGAACACATAAATGCTCTATGAATATAACACAGTGTTTTGAGTGTTAAACCTAATGGCATAGATGGTTATTACTGGCCTCCAGAGATTTAAAAGATTTCAAGAGAAAACTTCCAGTTTTGTGTGCGACAGCATTGTGTTTGGAAGACTGCAGAAAATCCGTACGTCTTCTCAAGTGACAGTTTGTCGCCTGTCGAAATTATGAAACATGGAACGCTAGGATAATCATGATTGGTAAAGACAAATGCATTCACAAATACAATATTTGACCCATTTTAACATATGTAAGACCTGAAGGTCAGTTGCGAAATTCAAACATATTTGAAGAACAGTAAAAAATAAAAATTGCATTCATGACACAGTTAAGAGCCTTAGGTTCCGAAATTTTCCCGCCTGCTATCCAAAAAGTAGAAATTAGAATAAGCGGGAAAAATTTTGCGTGCAGCTTCTTATGTAGGCCTATATAAAACTCGGTTTTTGACACTGAGGAAGCAGTATACGATTGAGGGTGTTTGAGAAGAGGTGGCTAGAAAGTCCTATGGACCTAAGACCGAGGAAAGTGTTAGGGGGTGGGAAAAAATTGTATTACGATCAGCTTCATAATTTGTGATCTTCGCCCGACATCAGTAGCATCATTAAATGAATAAGATAAGCAATGTACGTATAACGTAATATTGAGGCGCGTTCGCGTAACCATTGTTGCCGTGGAAATACAATGAGCATTACATATTCTAAAGATGTGTCTGTAGCCTTATTTATCCAGCAAGCAAAGCGCATGCGCCGTATTATATTGTCATCTGTGGCCTGTCTGGCTCTACTACAGTCTTTCCGCATTATCTCGTAAACGACACGATTTTCGAGAACAAGTTACTGAACAAAAATGCGAGTTTTGATTTTATCTACAAATTTTATCTAAAATATTTCTTATAATAAAAATAATTCATTGAGATATTATCATAAATGTACATAGGTCTTCATGTAAAGTACCGTTATTTTTGTCAAAATAGAATAAAGCTTAAAAACTCTCGGCAGATTTTCGAAAAATCCTCAAATATCAAATTTCATGAAAATCCGTCCAGTGGGAGCCGAGTTGTTCCATCAGGACAGACGGAAAGACACTTTTCTCAATTTTCCAAACGCGCATAAGAGCAGTGACATGAGCGGCGCCACGTATCATTGGTGGGGAAACCAAAACTGCGTACAAAAATTTGGTACAAAAACGTTAAGTCTTAGGCTTCGATATAACAGTGACGTCACAACGAATATTAAAGAAACAGTTCTGGAGAAGGTGGACAGGTTTTGTCTGACATATTACAGTTCACCGAGGGGCTGTACTGAGCTTTTGAGTTTCAAAAAGGAAGAGGAACTTCTTGGGTAACTAAGTGGCTGTTGGGTTCTTAAGTAAGAATCTGCTGTACGGACTTAGTAAGTTAGTGAAGCTAGCGGACAAGTGATTTATATTCCTCTGCATAATCCAGTCCCGTAAACCCAAGCTCTCATTCTTCGATCCCGTAATCTGAAGTAAAGGACTTCCTCTTCCAGGGTTAATATATTAAGACATCATCCACTCTGCCGGCTTGAAAGGTTAAACGAAAATACAAGACCGTCAGTCATAACCTGGCCCCAAGGTTTATCCCACTGCACCGGGGCACCTTTTTAGGGCCTCTAATACCACGGCTGCCCTACCCCTCTCTGCTATATCTGCTTTACTATGCTGGGCCCCGCAGATAAGCCGGTTGGCGCACACAACAAAGATACAATATACCAAAGAAATCATATATTGTAACACACAAATTAAATAAGATACAACAAAGACAATGATATACAAAATTACAAAAGATACACGACGTGAGACTGACCAAGCAATTACTTGTTTGCATACATACCAAACCAAAGTTACCTTGGCGTCGTCGTGGGGCTAAACCCAACAAAACCAAAGACCTGCGACCACGACGACCGCCAAGGGACTCCAACCTCACCAACTCACAGCTGGACGGAATTTTGCCCCCATGGCCGAGACGAAATTTGGAAGTTACTTGTAGGCGGCTAGGTTCAGAGTGATTTCCTCAATCATACGCAATAGGAAGTAAACTCGGGACAGGAGGGGAAATGGAGGGGAACCAAGTAGGAGGGATTGATGCACGCGACGAAAGTCCGTGGTTCGAGTTCCGAGAGAGTGCTGGGAAAACTCCCGGCACACTAAACTAACTAAACTACATGGAGCACAGTCCTTCTTGAGAAGCTAACAGGTCGTCAGCTAGTCAAGAAATTCCCCGCGTTTTATGGAACCCGAAGGTTCATTACCGCACTCACAAGAGCCCGCCACCTGTCCCTATCCTATCCCACTGACGGTTTCACTGTCAGCTGCAAAGCGCTTGTTACTCTGACATCACTAAATAGCACCATCTACTGTCCGCAGCCAGTAACGTTTTATGGTCGCTGGTTTCAGGAAGGATACCCACCGCTACTCACCATCGACAATCGTCCATTACAACGCCATTATCACCCATATCTGGGAGACCCTCCATGAGATGACCACTCGATGTAATTAAGGTACTCAAATAAAAAGACTGAAATGGATGGAGCTTGCTGCCTGCATGGAAGAAGTGGACATGTCACACATAGATTTAATAGAAGAAAATGTACAGAACAGACAATTGTGGAGAAGTAATTTGGTCCATTTTTTTTTTCTTATGGCTCGACAGATCTATATGGGCCTGGGCCAACTCGTTTCGTCCAGCTTTCACGATCACACTTATAACCGATCGTTGCTGGTTACTTTTTAATTTGATATACACCAAATTACGAGATTGTTCTTTCAAAGGTTTAACTTTATTTCCATTATAACAATACAAACGTCAGCACAATACCATTCGTCTACTCCTTTCCTTTACTGAATGCCAACTGGCACGGGACACCTGGTCCTTTCTTCTTCCTACTATATACAGAGGAGTGGGGAGGGAGAGCCGAACTGCTCCAATAATGTTGATTTCAGGCTTCCGCCGCGATGTTGATGTAATCTGTGGTCTTTTGGGTAATTACACGGCGTCGTGTGGTAATTATTTACCGACGTTTCGGGACAACGTGTCGGTCCCATCTTCATGGGTCAAGATTCCAAGATGGAAAGAAAGCTCACACAGTCGGTAGGACTCCTCTGGACGAGTGATCAGCCCGTCGCAGAGACCTCTACCTGACAACAACACAACACTCACAACAGACAGACATCCATGGCTCCGGTGGAATTCGAACCCACGATCCTAGTAAGCGAGCGGCCGCAGACCCACGCCTTAGACCGCACGGCCACTGGATCGTCAATTTGGTCCATATAGGTGGATAATTCTAAATTGGATTTTAAATCAGTTTGATACCACCAACAAATGCATGTGGTAAATACGTATACAGCGTGTATTAGATACCCCTACATATGTTTCGACAAAACTGTATCATCATCAGGGTGTTTAAACAAAGGTGTACAAGTACTTCGCATCCATTTATATGTTACAAATATCACACATTAGAAATTCAAACATACAAATTCAAGTGATAAAAAATCATATTTTACTAATCAACATTTTAACATTGTACTTTGTGAAGTATCAATACGAATTTGTATCTTTTAATTTCTAATGTGTGATATTTGTAACATATAAATGGATGCGAAGTATTTGTACATCTTTGTTTAACTCCCTGATGTTGATACAGTTTTGTCGAAACATATGTAGGGGTTTCTAATACACGCTGTATACTTATGTACTAATGCTCATCTGTTGCTGTTATTAAGTTTATGACAATACGCAAGGTCTACATAACACAAAACTTTTAAACCAATTCGTTTCAAGACGTAGAATGTACTAAACATCTCACAGTAATTGTCAAAGCTGATTCATTGTAAACACGACAGCCAACCATCAGGGTCCTTGAACAGAAAGACAGGATTTTCTTCAACAGCTGAACAACTGAACGAGCCACTAACATTTTCCAGGAAGACAAAAGCGGCAATGGGTTTGTTACAAACCACAAAGTTCCCGTAATCATATTCATTTTCAGCACTGCGGCAAAACGAATTAACATTTTATTATGTTTAAAACCAGCTGCAGTCAAAGAGAATACGAATGTGACAACAATGCAGCGCCCCTTGAAAGGAAAGTTATTTAATACAGAACAACACACTTGTCTCGGAATAGCTGTGGGCCGGAATAGCTCAGTCGGTACAGCGACTCGCTGTAGGTTGGACGGTCCGGGGATCGAATCCCGGTGGTGGCGAGATTTTCCGTACACGTCCAGACCGGCCCTGGGGCCCACTCGGCGTCCTGTAAAATGGGTACTAGGTCTCTTTCCCGGGAGTAAAGCGGCCGGGGCGTGGCGTTATCCACCGATCACAATCTAGCGCCGAAGTTAAAGAAAGAGTAGAGCTATAATTCTACTACCCCTCTGGGCCTTCGTGGTGTGTTGTGGGGTAAAAATTACCTTTTCCAAGGAACGGGTAATTATTCGTGTAGAATCAAAAGCGAATAATTCAGCAATGATATCAAAACTGATAAAATAAAAATGACTAAGTTTAAAAGATCCGAAACTGTTTCATTCTGACGTCAGGCCCCGCCCTAAAATGTACGAGAAACCCAAGCTACAAGCGAATACTAAGATTAAACACTAATATATCGCCATTTGTAGGAAAGAACATAATTTGGAATCTGCATTCAAGTAACTATTGAATGATTTTTTATTTTTGTGGTAAAGGCCCCCGCAGCAGATGCTACGGACGCACCGCAGCCTTAAGACTTATTGTGCAACCCTGTGATGAAGATAAATAGAAAGATGATCAGTTTTTTTTTTTTTTTTTTACGTTTCCGTGTAATGGAGCACCGGTGGAATGAAACTGACGGGGGAAAACCGAAGTACTCGGGGAAAAACCTGTCCCAGTGCCACTTTGTCCACCACAAATCTGACCCGGGATCGAACCCGGGTCTCCGCGGTGGGAGACCGGCGACTAACCGCCTGAGCCATGACACGGCCATATTGAGTGATTTACATACTTTTTTCGCTTTCCCTCAGAACTAAGTTTGGGGCAATACTTTCAAAGTGACTGTGGTCAATTGCTTAGCAATTCCTCTCCTCTCCATGTTGATTCTCTCACTTTACTCAAAACTGTACATACCGCAGTCTACTAGCAGGACTTTTTCAAATACCACAGTGTTTATCACAATTTCATTTTCTGAAAAATTCTAAAACTCAGTCCCCACGTTGTTCAGTCACACGTACCAAGAAGAATAATTCTTCTTGGACTTCTTGCCCTTTGAACATGGGACCGATAGGTTGTGCCGAAACGTCGGTAAATAACTACCAATTTACGCTGCGTAATAGCCCAGAAGAGCCGATCCCAGTGGCCGTGCGGTCTAAGGCGTGGGTCTGCGGCCGCTCGCTTACTAGGATCGTGGGTTCGAATCCCGCCTAGGGCATGGATGTCTGTCTGTTGTGAGTGTTGTGTGTTGTCAGGTAGAGGTCTCTGCGACGAGCTGATCACTCGTCCAGAGGAGTCCTACCGATGGTGGTGTGCCTGAGTGTGGAGGGTGGTGTGTCTGAGTGTGATCGTGAAGACCCGATAATGAGGAGGCCCTGGCCCACTAGGGGCTGTTGCGGTATGGGGGATAAAAAGAGCCCAGAAAGAAGATCTATAATCAAATTTCTTTTCAAATGTTATAAAATATATTCACGTTCTTTCTTTAATGCCTTTTCTATAGCTTTTAGCTATTAAGTTTGTTGTCTTGAATTCTGTTCTATTAATCTTCTTGACTATTCCTTTTATCATTGGTATTTTTAGTACCTTTGCGAGCTATCCGTACAAACACAGTTGTAGAATTCGGTCTTAGCAGCCCACACAGAAATAACATCAGTAAATATTACGACAGTTACGACTTATACCACTGTGCGATATTCCCACCAAGATAAAGCGTGCCAGGTCAACACTAGCTCCTCCATTCCAAAAACACATGAACTAGCAGTACAAGAAGTTGAAGTCAGTCGTGACAAGGAAACAGAAAGAAAGATTTGGAGCAGTAAAAAGCGTAACAGAAATGGTTTTATTGCCAGCATTACAGACAGCCAGACATACTCAGTGGCTGACACACATACAACATATTCGCAGTGAAGAATCTTCATTATTTCATTGTACGAGTATAAAGCTAATCCTTGCCAAATGTTTCCTACAGAATGAATTATATATTACAATATCTGCCGCACCCTGTATAACATTCTGGTCAGAAACAGTAACTTGGGTGCAAATGTATGTGCCGTTTTAGGCGAGTTCGCAAAATTTCGAAAATTGACTATTAGCTTCGTCATGTCTGTCTTCTATATGCCTATCCACTTGTCTGGCCACATGGAACAACTCGGCTCCCCACTTGAGAGATTTTGATGAAATTTCACACTTAACGATTTTATCGAAAATCTGTCGAGAAAATTCAAGTTTCATTAAAATCTGACAATAACTGGTGCTTTACATAAAGACCTATGTATATTTATGATAATATCTCGCTGAATTCTCCTTAGAATGAGACATTTTTCAGACAAAAGTTGTAGAGAAAGTCAAAACACACATTTTATGTTCAATAACTTTTTCCGGAAAATCGTACCGTTTATGAGATAATGTGGAAAAATATTGTAGAACCAGACAGGCCACAGAAGACAGTATAATACGGCGCAGAAAAGGTGCGATTTTTATGCCTGATAACTAAGGCAAGAATACAGACACACACTCATAAGGTTTAATACTTATTGTTAACAGCAGTACGAACTATTTGGTAGACCAACAACAATGCAAGGGGAATTCAGCTCTGCATTAGTATAGCAACACTGAACAGTTTTATATTGCTGGAAGCTACATCTACTCCAACAACAATACAAAGGGAAAGTATTGTTGCCTTTCGATGCCAACAATGGTTACGCGAACACGCGAAATTTAACTTTATACGTACATTGCCTATCTTGTTGATTTTATATTGCCAGTGTCTTATGGTAGTGGTATTCAACGTGGGGTACGCGTACCCGGGACGAGACATCTTAGGGGGTACGTAGAATTTAAAAAAATAAATATATTATTTCATGATAAATACTGAATAATCAGGGCCAGATTTAGGGTTAGCCACAAGAGACCGGACGTAAGGACATACGATTTGTGAGCGCCATTTTCTCTCTCTCTCTCCTTTTGCGATTCTTATCTGGGCGGATAGTTTCATTTTATTCCACATAGTGCAATAAATTTTGCTTTGCTAAAATACCTTTGTTCTTTATTAATTTTTATATATAGACAATAATATATTTGTTATTTAATAGCTTGACTCTCCTATTTTCATTTAAAACTTATTATTTAATACATTATTTTGGATGTAATTTATTTAACTTATTTTAGATGTAGATTATAGACAATGTGTAACTTGAATTATGCACCAACAACTTTGGGGGTACAAAGTCGAAGAGAAATTATATTGGAGGTACGCGAACAAAAAAGGTTGAATACGACTGTCTCATGGCATTGTTTCCACAGGACAGAGGACAAAAGTTTCTCATAATGTCGTCAGTGGCTACCGGGGGTTTCTGATGGAGAAAGACTGTTCTCTGTGAGGTACGAACTGAAGATTTATATATAATTCTGATTAAAGTTAGTGTTTAAAAGTGTTACTTATATTGCATTCGTTCTAAATGCACACTTTGAAAGACGTCAGTTAGAAGAAATGGTCTTCCTGGGAGCCGAAAGACCATTACGAACAGCAAATGACGAGCGTCGGTTGTGATGACCCGAGATATTTTAAAAACAAGGAAATTATTCACATTTAATTACGAAAAATACATAATTAGTCTCCGATGTTTCAAACTAAAGCGTCGAACGTTAATATTACTTGTTTATTCATTGTGTTCACAAGCTAGATGTGATTTCTCGCCAGCATAAATGATACAAGAACAGTAACAAACTGTGTGTGAATTTTATATGTGATATTGTTTAGCCGACAGGGTATATGTATATTTATATATATACTATAGTATGTGAACACCATACTGTACATTTTGTGATTGAACTAAATTATGTATCATGCTCACGTGTATATAAACACGCCTAATAATTCAGCATCTGCTCTGTCGCCCGCACATAACATTATCATTAAAATTACTGTTTTAATTACGAATAATTAATATTGTGGTAGCAATGTTGTTAATTAACGATACCTTGTAGGTTTATCTATCATTCTGCGGTGAGATTTGGCACAAATCCTCATTATGTGATGCAATGAATACTGTTATACAAGAATATAGCGTTGCTTATATCCAAGCCCATTTGATTTATAAAATTATAAAGCTACATATTATGAGAAGAAGTGTCCATTAAAAGAATTACATTGTTTGTATGCTACCGAGTAATTGAAATTGTTAAATATGTTTATCATCCAGTTGGTAACTTGCAGTCTGCTACTGTAGTCTTAAGAAAGGCCAATATAAGCACGTTTGAAGGGCTGCATTTTATTTTTTAAGTTCGTGAATTTTCTTTTCTCGTATAGGAGAGAGGAAAACTCGGAAGAGAATTTAAAAAGCGAGACACTCAGCATTAAGTAAAAGCGAACACGAAAACTTCTGGAGGGAAGACTGCAAGGTGTGGGGCGGATATACTGCTTATTGTAGTACTTCGGAACAGCGAACATTTTGTTGACAGTGTCGTACTTTTGAATTATCCAAAAACAACAAGTATGGAATAATAACTTAAATTGTACTTACCGCAGTATAATAATTAATGAACATCATACACTCCATGTACAGTATGTCCACAAAGTCCCTTCGGGGTTTTGAAAAATTGTGGCGCGCAAACAAATTGAGCTAGCCACATGCGGTTTGCGGCAGATTACAGTGAAACTCTGGAAGTTTTTTTTGCCGCCAACAGATGGCATAAGCGGCATCTTTACGTTTCTTCAGTCAGTTGTTTGTGAAATGGCGACTGTGCAGGAACGCGCGCGTTGTGTGGGATGGCAGAGACGGTCCAATGCCTTGGCCTCCACGTTCACCAGACATAACACCACTGGATTTTTTCCTGTGGGGTTATGTCAAGAGCAATGTGTTCCGAACACCAGTTAACGGACTTGATGACCTGAAGACCCGTATCAGGAATGCGATCTCGGCTATTCCAGCGGACATGCTCCACAGAACATGGCAAGAGCTCGAATATCGTCTGGACGTTCTCCGTGCTACCAAGGGAGCCCACATCGAGGTCTACTGAGGTCAGTAAAAAACTTCCAGAGTTTCACTGTAATCTGCCGCAAACCGCATGTGGCTAGCTCAATTTGTTTGAGCGCCACAATTTTTCAAAACCCCGAAGGGACTTTGTGGACACACTGTATATTGTATTGACCTCTGATGGCACCTCACTGTCGAAGAATGTATATCACAAGTAAACAAAACTTACTGTGATGTGGGGGGGGGGGGAATGCTACGTTAATGGAGAAGAATCCTTCTTGAAAAGCTAACAGTTCCTCAGCCAGTCAAGAAATTCGCCGAATTTTATGTAGCCCGAAGGTTCATTACCGCATTCACAAGCGCCCACCACCTGTCCCTATCCTGACCGACATTAATCCAGTCCATGCTCTCCTTACCGATTTCCTTAAAATTCATTTTAATATTGTCCTCCCATTTACGTCTAGGTTTTCCAAGTGGTCTCTTTCCCTCAGGTTTCCCCTCTAAAATCCTGTATCCACCTACTGTCCCCTACAGTGCCATATGTTAATTGGCTGAGTTACTGCAAATGTGTAACTAAGGGAAATGTATTAAGCAGTTGATCTGAAAACTGAACCTAGTACTTTTCATGTTTGAAATGAAAATATTCACAAATAAAAATCCCCAGACAGTTCGCGTGTTTCTGTTACTCTGACCAATAGCTTGGCAATTAAGAGATGTTAATGGTGGGCGATGTGTTATTAAAATTGGTAGTTTAGAAGATAACGCAGCTGCTTATAAATTCGCAAAACCCAATTTTTTTTTTTTCCAATGGTTCGACAGCCCCTTGGGGCCTTAGCCGCCTCATTTTTCGAGGCTTCACTATCACACTTTTTAGTCACACCACACTCGGTAGGACTCCTCTGGACGAGTGATCAGCTCGTCGCAGAGACCTCTACCTGACAACACACAACACTCACAAAGACAGACATCCATGCCCCCGGTGGGATTCGAACCCGCAAGCCAAGCAAGCGATAGGCCGCAGACCCACGCCTTAGACCGCACGGCCACTGGGATCGGCTCGGAAATCCCAATTACATATATAAAAGCTTTAGTAATCCACTTCAAACGTAACGCTGTAAATTCCTGTCATCAAACTATCCGAAATTCCTAATTTGTTTTAGCTTGTTTAACTGTTTTATTACCATAGTTTCAAGAAATTCAGATGTTTCAGTCTTTCTGTAATCCCATAATGTTGCTGCTATGTTCTAGAAATTTGCTTCTGGGGAAATATTATCGTAATCCAGCCCCAGTATACCGCTTACGATGCCTATATGAAGAGCAAGGCCAAACGCTCCTTGTGGAAAGCGAATATAATCAAAAGGCTGGTTTAGAAAGAAAGTCTGTTCCTTAATTAGGCGGCAGTCCCCGCAGCAGCTGCAACAGCCTGAACAAATGAAGGTAAAGATGGTACAAAATAAAGGTGAACATTTAATATTTCCCTGCAAGCTAAGTCAAGCACAAAATCAAAGACGCAGGACTATAATTAATTAGTCTCCTGTAAAGTAAACAACACAGAAAATGAAAGATGCGCACTCAATATTTCTCTCTTCATTAACCATGCTTCTTTTTAATAAAAGTCCGTTCCATCAAGTAACAATTTCGATATTGTAAAAGCCTACAAATACGATAAACTAAATAAAAACAAATTATTGAATTCTGTTTCTACCTAAGACAGTGGTTCAAAATTTTTCCCTAACAGACACTATTGGCCGTGCCAGTTAGTCGCCGGCTTTCCACCACGGACGCTCAGGTTCGATCCCTCAGTCCATGTGGGATTTGTGGTGGACAAAGTGGCACTGGGACAGGTTTTCCCCCCGAGTACTTCGGTGTCCCACTGTCAATTTAATTCCACCGTGCTCCATTACTTGAAAAAATGAAAAAAAAAAATGATAACTTTTCTCTTCGTTCTCATTACAGGGTTGTACAATAAGGATTAAGGCTGCGGTGCGTCCGTAGCTTCTGCTGCGGGGCCCTTCTCCGCAAAAGAAAATTATTATCGCATTCACATAATACCTGTTGTAATGTGCGTAACACATCAATAGACTAGCACAGAGAGACTATCCGCTGTCTGACAGTTACAGTGCAGAATTATCTTCCATTCTACTGAGTATAAGCCCAAGAGAAATAAGAAAGTTATGTCTTCTCAAAAACTTTGCAAGCCTTCCTGAAGGTAGACCTTTTCAAGTTGAGGTTTAGATTGAAAACATTAAATTAGATTTGCTAAAAAAACCCATGTCAAAAAATATGTAAGTGTTTCAAATGCCTTAAAGGATTGCAATATTACATGTAAAGCAAAGCGAGAGACTAGGGGCGTGTCTGTATTTTAAATTTAGGCTAACGTTTTGAAGGACAATGTACAGAAAACTTAAAACTTTACTGCAAACTTGATAAATCTACTTAACGAATGTTTTCATAAGGCACCCAAAACTACACAAATCTAAACCAATAATATCATATGATGATCACAAGGTGACGTCACAGAAGTCCCGCGCTTTGGATTTTTAACAAAATTTCCCTTTCTCTTATTTTAGTGTTGGCAACATAAACATGTTATATGCTAGAAACTTTGGGACTGTAATTTCATTGTAATAGTATTAAGGAGCAAACCGGGACTGTAATTCTATAATCAGTATTTAGAGGCGCAAGGTGTACACGTGAAATTAAATACAGAATTTCCATGGCAAAAGCAGCATTCAACAAGAAGAACTTTTTCACCAGCAAACTGGACTTAAATTTAAGGAAGAAACTAGTAAAGTGCTACATTTGGAGCATAGCTTTGTATGGTGCTGAAACGTGGACACTTGGAAAGTGGATCGGAAGTATCTGGAAAGTTTTGAAATGTGGTGCTGGAGAAGAATGGAGAAGATCGGTTGGACCGATCGTGTGAGAAATGAAGAAGTATTACATAGAGTGAAGGAGGAGAGGAATATCGTACATACAATAAAAAGAAGAAAGGCTAACTGGATTGGTCACATCTTGCGTAGAAACTGCCTTCTGAAACATGTGATTGAAGGAAGTTAGAGGGAAGGATAGAAATGACGGGAAGACGAGGAGAAGACGTAAGCAGCTACTGGATGACCTTAAGGAAAATAAAAGATACTGGAAATTGAAAGAGGAAGCACTAGATCGCACTATGTAGAGAACTCGCTTTGGAAGAGGCTACGGACCTGTCGTAAGACAGACTACAGAATGAATGAATATCCCTCTGTTTCATGGTTTAGACTATACGTGAAGCACATTCGACAACATCGATCATCTTCCCGTTTGTGACGTCGTGTTTGATATCGCTGTTCACGTTCAGAAAGGCATAAAACAGAATGAGATGTACACAGCCCGGAGATAAAGTCTAAAAACACATAAAATTCTGAAGGACTATGAAAGAAATGTGAAAGTTCTTAAAAGATATTAAAGTCATTTTGGTAAAATTTTAAACGCTAAGAGGCAAAAAAAAAGGGGTTAAAAACTCGAAATCTCAAACGTGAGGGCTTTAAAGCACACTGGTATGAAGTGGATGTGACAGAGACGGTGTCAGGAACTCGACAGGAAACTTCAGCATCCAGAAGATGAAAACAGGCATTAATCTTCAACAGAGATATTATATAGAGAAGTTCCGCTAGCGAAACCCAAACCGACAGGAAACATTCTGAATTATATAAAGTCACAGTTTCAGGCATGCACTTTATTTACGGATGTTAAAGAACACGCGATGACTAAGAAGGATCATGTTCGATCCCGGGTCAGTCCATGTGGGATTTGTGGTGGACAAAGTGGCACTGGGACAGGTTTTTCCCCCGAGTACTTCGGTTTTCCCCTGTCAATTTCATTCCACCGGTGCTCCATTACTTTAAAAATGAAAAAAAAAACTGATCATCTTCATCACAGGGTTGAAGACGAAAGCCTTAAGGCTGCGGTGCGTCGGTAGCATCTGCTGCGGGGCCCTTCACCACAAGAAAAGAAAAATAATTGTCAATATATCGTGAAATCATAATTCGTGTTCTGATCTATGTTATGAAGCACTCAGTCTTTTGGATTATGCTCCGTCCGATTGTACGACGACTGAGGTGTAAGGATCTGGAAGCAAGAGGTCATGGCCCAATAAAGGCAGTGCACTCGCATTCACCTGGAGGGACGGAAAAAAACGACGAAAAAAGTCGGTCAGGACACAAATGATCAGACCAAGATTCGAACCCGCAACCTCCCAAATAGAATCGATCCTGTTCTTTATATTGTTACGTTTGAATACTAAATTTAATTAAAGTCTTACAAAAGAAAGGTCTAACTAACTAACTAACTGTCCAACTACATGGAGCACAATTCCTCTTCAGACGCTAGCAGCTCCTCAGCCAGTCAAGAAATTCGACGCGAATTATGGGATTTAAAAGCTCATTACCGTATTCACAAAAGCCCAACACTTGTTCTGTCCTGAGCCAGATCAATCCAGTCCAAACCCCTATCCCATTTCTTGAAGATCCATTTGAACTTTATTCTTCTATCTACTCCTAGGATTTCCAAGTGATCTCTTTCCCTCAGGCTTCGCCACAAAAACTCTCCACGCACCTCTCCTCTCCCCCATGTGTGCTACATGCCCCATCCATCTCACTCTTCTTGATTTGATCACCCGGATAATACTTGGTGAGTAGTAGAGAAGCCGATCCCAGTGGCCGCGCGTTCTAAGGCGTGGGTCTGCGGCTGCTCGCTTGCTGGGCTTGCGGGTTCGAATCCCGCCGGTGGCATGGATGTCTGTCTTTTGTGAATTGTGTTGTCACGTAGAATTCTCTGCGACGGGCCGATCCCTCGTCCAGGGGAGTCCTACAGTGTGTGTGTGTGTCACTGAGTGTGATCAGATGCAGCAGTAACCCTGTACACTTACAATGAGTAGGTAGAAACAGATCAGAACAAGACAGAAGAACGAAAGAGTAGTTCAAGAATAAGCTTGTCTTTACGTAATACTCTCCAGGCTCCCCTTATTTCCTCCCTCTTACAACCAAGTATCTTCCTCTGCGTCTCAGTCTCACACACCCTCAGACTATGTTCATCATCTTAAAGGTCTATACCAAATTTTTCATATTACATCCAAAACGAAGTATCAAAAAAAATTCCAACTCCAGATTTTTCCGTTATACATTAGCTTTCTGTTAAAGCAATCCCATTAGAGACCTGGACAGACCCTGAGGGTTCCAGGAGGTTCAGGCTTCCAGATTTCAAGACAATCGGCACATGAAGATGATAAGGTTGTCAGCCCTACGCACCGGCCGCCTTTACTCCCAGGAAATATTCCTGGTACTCATTTCTGTCAGAGGCTGAGTCGACCCCAGGACCATAGTGCGGCCGGAAGGATTATATCAATGAAAAATTCCAATTAAACCATCGGAATCGAACCCGCGACCTTCCGGCTTGTAGTACAGTGCCTCAACCAACTGCGTCACCGCGTTACTACGTCTTAATCAAAGGCGAGGTTCTGCGCGAAACATCGCAACGGTATTTGAGCGGACATGACATCTTAGAACGGTCATTATTGCTCTCAACAAAGTGCAAAATATTTCCTAAAACACTGACTTTATAACACACCTTTGGCTTTCTCATATCAGCTGATTCGACTGGCAATGAATACTCTAAAGTCGCCTAGTGCAAGACAGCATCACTGATGGGAAACAACAAATTGGAGCTGCGAATTTGCGTTTAATCAGCTCACACATCAATCATCAGGACCGCAGTAAAGTACAGCGCGTCACATATGTACAGCAACTGTAATGGGACAACAATGCACTGATGGGGGCAGTCGTGCCGTGCGACCGGGAATTAACACGCCTGTGTCGGGGCAGGTACGTTTGTCGGCTGATGGTTTACTGAAGGGTTACGTAAATTAAATTCAAAAAAAGAATGTACATTCTTTCTCCTGAAGCGGATACTAATCAACAGATGAAAGAACTGATTAATATAGTGTAACAAAATGACATCAAAGTAATTAGTGTGTCTGTGTAAATGATAACACGAATATTTCAATTTGTTTCAAGCATCGAATTACAATAGCCAGCCACAATACCTATAAAATAAAATAGACTTCTGTTGCGAGACAGGTAATGACATACGTAGAAGGGTAATGAACTGATCCTACAGTTAAACAGATAGACAGTGTACGTTTAAAGTAACAATGATTTACGTTCGTGTAACCATTGTTACCGTGGAAACGCAATACATATCACGTATTCTGAGTGTGTGTTTATAGCCTTAGTTATCAAGCTCTACCAAATGTTTCCACAATTATCTCATAAACGACACGATTTTCGGAACAAATTTATTGAACATAAAATGTGTGTTTTGATTTTCTCTACAAATTGTGTCTGAAACATTTCTCATTCTAAGAAGAATTCAGCGAGATATTATCATAAATGTACTAGGTCTTCGTGTAAAGTACCGTTATTGTTGTCAGATTTTAATGAAACTTGAATTTTCTGGACATATTTTCCAAAAATATGAAATTCATGAAAATCCGTACAGTGAGAGCCGAGTTGTTCCATGCGGACAGACAGTCGCACGGACAGACAGAAAAGACGAAGGTAATAGTCGCTTTTCGCAACTTTGCGAAAAGCGCCTAAAAAAGCAACTTTATCCCTGTCTAAGCCATGAAGGCATATAATGGTAATAGAGGTATGGCTCCACTCGCTCTTAACCTCGGCACTAGATGGAGGTCAGTGGTCAACTTCACGACCCGACAGGTTTACGTCCGGTATAGAACCCCGGTACCCATCGAATAGTAGGCTGGGTGGGCCCCGGAGCCAGTGTGGACGTTTCGGAGAAGAGGAAATCTTTTGCCCCCTGAATCCCTGACCGTACAGCTGTAGCTTAGTCACTATACCAATTGAGCTATCATATGTCGAACAAATTATACAGTATAAAGTAGCAGAACGCAGACAGCGACGATGGCCGTTACAAAGATGCAATGAATGTGTAAAATTCGAACAGACTTGCATATAAAATTAGACACAGAGGAAGATACCGAAGCCGTATTCTGCAGCCCTGACATAAACATTGCTAACATATCCCAGATCAGAAGTATCTGGAAAGTTTTGAAATGTGGTGCTGGAGAAGAATGGAGAAGATCAGTTGGACCGATCGTGTGAGAAATTAAGAAGTTTACACAGAGTAAGGAGGAGAGGAATATCGTACATACAATAAAAAGAAGAAAGGCTAACTGGATTGGTCACACCCTGCGTAGAAACTGCCTTCTGAAACTGCGATTGAAGGAAAGTTAGAGGAAGGATAGAAGGACGGGAAGACGAGGGAGAAGACGTAAACAGTTACTGGATGACCTTAAGGAAAAGAGAAGATACTGAAATTGTAAGAGGAAGCACTAGATCGCACCCTGTGGAGAACTGGCTTTGGAAGAGGCTACGGACCTGTCGTAAGACAGACTGCAGAATGAAGAGAGGCTTAGCGACTAGCTGTTCGTAAGACAGACTGCAGAATGAAGAGGCTACGGACCTGTCGTAAGACAGACTGCAGAATGAAGAGGCTACGGACCTGTCGTAAGACAGACTGCAGAATGAAGAGGCTCACGGACACTGTCGTAAGGACAGACACTGCAGAATGAAGAGGCTACGGACCTGTCGTAAGACAGACTGCAGAATGATTGAATATCCCAGTATGAGATGTGCACATATCTTAAAGTGTACTGCTCTTACATAACCTAATACTTATTGCTAATGTTCCACAATATGCTAAACGTATCTTGGACACTGTAAGTTAATATTTCACACGTTATATTATGTGCAGCCCTGTCACCACGGCATGGCACGTCGTCGGGTACCGGATGGAGAAGACGGACTCCAGACATGTAGGGTATCTGGGCATCTACTGACTACAAAATCGGGGGCAGCAAACAAGGGGTGGTCCTCCAGATATTGAGTTGGGCTACAGAATAAAAATTCGTAAAAGTAAACAATACATAAACTTTATATTAGTCTCACCGTGCAAGAACGTAGTTTATAAACACCCTGAAGATGGCCTTATATAAGACCGAATATGTAGGGGTTAATAATAATAATATAATAACCATGGCTCGACAGCCCTATATGGGCCTCTTCTTTCCGAGGTTACTTGGTCTTGTGCATTTGTGGCAGCGAGTGACCAGCCCACTGGCCGCGCTCTTCAACTCAATCCTGATGTGACCGCAGTCAGGAGACTTGGGTGAGAAATGGCCGCTAAATTTTTCTTACGAGCATTACTGGTTCTATTCATGCCCGTAAGGTTCTTTTACATGCCGTAAATCTACGACATGGGACCGACGGCTTTACTTCCCCTCCGAAGGAAGTTTGCTACGGATTTTTATCACCCTTAAAAATCCATCGACCTCGGTCGGGATCGAACCCGCGAACCTTGGGTCCAGTGGCGAGCACGCTAACCACTAGTCCACCGAGGTCGACATATGTAGGGGTTGATTAATACATAATAAATTGAATGTGAAGTGCATTTCGTTGGTGTTTTAAACAGTGAAACAATACATAGTTACGAACTGTTACACACGGTCTCAGACTAGGTAAAGCAGAGGTTCCCAACCTGTTATATGTGTGACCCTAAAGTAGCAAACGGTATGTGACCCGCGACCGTCCATGGAAAAGGCAATAGTCATCGATATTTACTGTAAATGAAATAATACTAATGTCTTATCTTGAACACTACATAACACCGCAACGTTGTACAGTACAATAACAAAGTGTGTTCATTAGTTCTTTAAAACGTAATTGCTACAGTATGTTCAAAATTAATAAACACAGATTCAATAATCATATTTTCTGGATCATTCTGTTTGAATTTAGATATAATTTTTTATTTTTTTCATAATTATCGAGTTCTCCATAAGAACCTCTCGCGACCCTGATTGGGTCGCGACCTGAGGTTGGGAACAACTGAGATAAAGAAAAAAGTTAAAAAAAAACGTTGATTGGATTCCTCTGGCTCAGGATAAGTACAAATAACGGGCTGTTGTAAAGGTGGTAATGAAATTTCGGGAATCCTAAACTGATGGGAATTTCTTGACCAGGCGAGGAACTGACTGTCAACTTATAAAGAACAACTCTGCTCCGTGAATCAGTTGTAACTTAACAAAGAAATTCGGTTAAGTCCTATCTATTCTTTATTTCTTGAAGCCAAAAATTTGTATAAGCGACTTCATAGCGCTGATCAATAAACGAGACCGAAAGTAGCTTATAACAGTGCTTTAAATACACTTCAATGAAGGCAACGCGATATAATTAAGCCCAAGTCTCGAGGCCTCTCTCCTTCGGACGCGGTTAGCACAGTGAGTTCATCACAAATGAATTATAAAAATGAAGCAAATTGTCCAAAGACGTAAAGAAGGGGTGGGACTCCAAACGAATCAGATCCGCGTCATTAGTACTCATGAAATGAAACAAAAGAATAGGTAATGGAGTGAAAAAAGAGCAGAAGAGGAGACCAGAATCGATGGGCGAAAAGACAAAGGTACGTCAGGCGATAGCAAGGAAGGACAAAGAATGTTGAAGGGAGTTCCTCGTAGTGGCAGATTACAACAGTAGAATCCTTTTCACACAGCAATTATACTGACATTTAAAAATATTAAGTTACATTTGATAACTGATGGATAAAATGACTACACGTTTCGGCCAGTAAAGATCCACTTTAAAGTCACCTCCAGACACTCTGTACCTTAAACACACTAAACACACCGTGTTAGAGTATTTGAGTTTATAAATTATGGTCTCTTTCCGATTCAGTACATCGCAGTAAAAACATCGTTAAATTTCTATTGTCCAGTACTTCACCGACATGTTTGTTCAAACACGTAATTACAAAAGATTATTAATGTTAAGGAAATATAAGATTTAAGTGTATAACAATACAGACAATGTACGTATAAGCGTAAAATTAAGGCGCGTTCGCGTAAACATTGTTGTCGTCGAAAAGCTATAAGTATTACATATTATGAGTGTGTGTGTCTGTAGCCTTTGTTATCCAGCATGCAAAGCGCATGCGCCGTACTATATTGTCATCTGTGGCCCGTCTGGCTCTACCATATTTTTACACATTATCTCATAAAAGGCACGATTTTCGGAAAAAAAAAATAGTTATTGAACATAAAATGTGTGTTTTGTTGCTATAAAATTTTGTCTGAAAAATTTCTTATTCTAAGAAGAACTCAGAGAGATATTATCATAAATGTACATAGTCTTCATGTAGACACCAGTTAGTCTTGTCAGATTTAAATTAAACTTGAATATTTTCAACAGTTTTTTTAAAATAATTAAATACCAAATTTCATGAAAATCGGTCCAGTGGAGGCTAAGTTGTCCCATGCAGACGAACAGACGGACGGACAGATATGACGAAGCTAGTAGTCGAATTTCGCAATTTTGTGAACGCGCCTGAAAAATACAAAACCGTACAAATATTTCAAGGAAATAAAATGAATTACAATCTTGTTATAAATTGAACACTTCAACATGTGTCCTTGACCATCCACAGGAAGTGACTGCACAGATAATTCAGTGGTAATATTTCGTATTAACCTTTTAAAGCCTAACGGTTACTCGATACATCAACAGTTTTAACATTCACAAATTCTACATTCTGCCCACACTGTATTTATGTGTTTTGTATTTATATTACAACAAACACCGACTTTTGCTTTATATAACATAAATTGATTTGTTTTTTTAACCGAGATGAAAAGTGTTTACTGCGCGGTACGAACTGTGTCTTTAAATGAAACAGTTTAAGCTTTGTCTTTAAAGCGAAGGAAACGAAATAAGAGCAGCGGTTCAATCAACTACTTTGAATTTGTTGGGCACCACGATCATAAAACAAGAGGAAATTATTGTAGGTTAAATATGGTTATAAAACCATTGTTTTTATTTTAAATAAGCGTATTTGTTTAAACAATTAAAAGTAAGCGGAGGAACAATGTGATAATGATTTAAACTATGAATAGTGCTTAGAATAAAATGAGGTGAATTATGACAATTTCGATGAAGAATTTCAGAAATAAACGGAATAAGGAGAGGAAGGAGAATGAGGTTAGCAGGTGCTTAATGTGATGTACAGATTACACAAAAACACGACAGGTGGTTAATGTAACATGCGCAGACTATACAACAACATTGTAGTAGAAACTCATACGCCAGAAAGAAGTGACAGGAGAATGGGAAGATGTGAAATAGTACTCAAAGGAAAAAAAAAAATATTAAATTTGGGGCGGCAGAAAATGTGAGGGGATATGGAGGTGAATGAGAATAAAAAAAATGACTGGTTATTGAAAAAAATAAACATAAATAAGAAAAGAAGCAGGAGAATGGAAAACATTTTGGAACGTAGGACTGTGAAATCTGCGTTTTTCTGGGGTATTACGCAGAGTCGAGTGGTAATCCTCTACCGACGTTTCGGGACAACCCACCGCTTCCATCTTCAAGCGTCAAGAAGTCCAAGAAGATACATTAGAAAATCAGACCGGTCCCACAGGGTCCCAGTTAGTCGATATAATATTACGTCAACAGAATGGGCCTTAAAACAAAATGATTTCTAACTTTATTCACTGAAATGTAGAAAAAATGTGGTAAAGAAAGTTAATTGAAAATGTGCCCGTAATTGTGGCAGCCGGTTGATGCTTATAAGCACAGTCTATATATAATGTCATTAGTTGATGAGAAATCGAAACTCGCTCAGATATCGGATGCGGTATTAGGAGATCCGCGGAAAATCATCTTGCTGATGGGAAATAAATCACATCGATGTCTGACGGAAGAAGAGAGAGAGGTACACTGCAATTTCTAAATTGCCGATTTCTTGATGCACAGTGTGCCACATTTTGGGCACGTCACATGTCATTGTTCACAAATTATTTCGATAGAGGCAATCACAAACATATAAATTAGAAGACGTCCATATTGTTATATTATCTGTACCGTGCAATTCAGCATTTAATTAATTATTTATTCCAACAATTGCACTACACTATTTTAGTGTAGTGCAATTGTTGGAATAAATAATTGCTTAAATACGTCGACATGTTTCACTGATACAGATCTTACAATCCTTATAACGTCACCAAAACAAACTACTATCAAATTTTGACTTCATTCATGTAAGAACATGTCTAAAACAATGTCAAAAACAATGTCAAAAACAATGTCAAAAACAATGTCAAAAACAATGTCTAAAACAATGTCTAAAACAATGTCTAAAACAATGTCTAAAACAATGTCTTAAACAATGTCTAAAACAATGTCAAAAACAATGTCTAAAACAATGTCTAAAACAATGTCAAAAACAATGTCTAAAACAATGTCTAAAACAATGTCTAAAACAATGTCTAAAACAATGTCTAAAACAATGTCAAAAACAATGTCAAAAACAATGCCTAAAACAATGTAAAGAACAATGTCTAAAACAATGTCAAAAACAATGTCTAAAACAATGTCAAAAACAATGTCAAAAACAATGCCTAAAACAATGTCAAAAATAATGCCTAAAACAATGTAAAAAACAATGTCTAAAACAATGTCAAAAACAATGCCTAAAACAATGTCAAAAACAATGTCTAAAACAATGTCAAAAACAATGTCTTAAACAATGTCTAAAACAATGTCTAAAACAATGTCTAAAACAATGTCAAAAACAACATTACATGTTGCTACCAGTTTCAGCATAAAATTACATTTTCAGGCGACAACACAATAAAAACTAAGTATCATTATTCATACATTTATGTTTAAAAATCCCATATAAGTATCGTTTTAAAAATGAATAAAGGTAAATTTATCCTGTCCACGATATGGATACATTTCTGTCCGTGGATACATTTCTGTAATGGCCATTTTGAAGTTTAATTTTTTAAATTAAAGGAATAATGTTTTGTTAAAAATAATAGCGGAACTTCTTTAATTGGCGGTGTGTTAATTTCGTGTGACCGTTAGAATGCCTAATTAAACACCCTGTACCCATGAAGCGAGTGACAGTCATTTTAATTATGGTCAATTTATGCAATGCATTGTTACGTATGTTACTGGTATGTATTTGCAGCCATATAAAATCAGTTCTGAGATGTAAATCCTTAATTTTGTACAGCTATCATGCAGACACGCTATTTACGTGAGCAAGGATGTGAGGATCCTTTGTTATTTTTCGAAGCCAAAAGGGGGTCGCGAGCAAAAAAAGTTTGGAAAACACTGTCCTTTGTTAAAGTTCATGGAGCACACATGCATGATACATTTCCCAAAAAAAAAATCATCGGCTACTATTTAATTACTAAATATATATATTTTCAGTATATCTAAGCTTCTTCTGCAGAATCTGCATTACCAAATTTAGAGCAGGCCGCTTCATTGTAAGCTAAGTTAACGTACCATTATCACTAAATAATATATTTGCATTAAAAGAAATAAATATTTCGGTTCCAGGTATGGGCTACATACCTTCTGCCCTCAAAACGTCCAGACCGGTTCTGAGGCCCACCCAGACTCCTATTAAATGTGTACCGGCGCTTTCTCCGGGAGTAAAGTGGCCGGGGCGTGAAGCTAATCACTCACCTCACCTAGTGCCGAGATTAAAAATGAGTGAAGCCATAATTCTACCTCACCATACGCCTTCACGGCGTAAAAAAGGAGATTGTTAGTTTACGAGAAATAACTGTATTACACACGTAACACGTGACACCTATAATGTATATAAGGAGTTCTTCGGGCAGTGTTATACACGAGCTGAACACTCAGCAACGTTAAAATCCTTGCGTGGAATGTCAGATGGAAAACTGGTAATAACAAGCTAGTTACTCTGTTTCCTGGAAGAAATTAAACCGTAGATACGGCAGCCTGGTCCTAGCCCGCGGTATTATCTCTACATTATCTGCGAAATAATAAAGAAACCATCCACAGCATGGTGAGCGATATTAGCTTCCACAGCTGACACGTCTTACAGTGTTCAAGAAAGCCTGGGCAGAGTTTTAAAGCAAGCGACGGTAAACAAGCCCGTCACATCTTGTGTTAAGATGCCAATAACACAAGAATTCCGTTTCTCGTTGTATGCTACGCCTTTGTCGACGTTTCGGGCGATCGTAGTATCTTCATCTTCAGAGTAAGGAGCAAACAGAATTCCGTTTCTCGTTGTATGCTAGACAGCCTACCGCCATGCTACGTCTTTGTCGACGTTTCGGGCGATCGTAGTATCTTCATCTTCAGAGTAAGGAGCAAACAGAATTCCGTTTCTCGTTGTACGCTAGACAGCCTACCGCCATGCTACGTCTTTGTCGACGTTTCGGGCGATCGTAGTATCTTCATCTTCAGAGTAAGGAGCAAACAGATTTCCGTTTCTCGTTGTACGCTAGACAGCCTACCGTCATGCTACGCCTTTGTCGACGTTTCGGCGATCGTAGTATCTTCATCTTCAGAGTAAGGAGCAAACAGAATTCCGTTTCTCGTTGTATGCTAGACAGCCTACCGCCATGCTACGCCTTTGTCGACGTTTCGGGCGATCGTAGTATCTTCATCTTCAGAGTAAGGAGCAAACAGAATTCCGTTTCTCGTTGTATGCTAGACAGCCTACCGCCATGCTACGCCTTTGTCGACGTTTCGGGCGATCGTAGTATCTTCATCTTCAGAGTAAGGAGCAAACAGAATTCCGTTTCTCGTTGTATGCTAGACAGCCTACCGCCATGCTACGCCTTTGTCGACGTTTCGGGCGATCGTAGTATCTTCATCTTCAGAGTAAGGAGCAAACAGAATTCCGTTTCTCGTTGTATGCTAGACAGCCTACCGCCATGCTACGCCTTTGTCGACGTTTCGGGCGATCGTAGTATCTTCATCTTCAGAGTAAGGAGCAAACAGAATTCCGTTTCTCGTTGTATGCTAGACAGCCTACCGCCATGCTACGCCTTTGTCGACGTTTCGGGCGATCGTAGTATCTTCATCTTCAGAGTAAGGAGCAACACACCTTTAAGAACTTCAAATCACAGATAAGACAAATGCGTATAAGGTCAGAAATTCTGCATGCAAGATTTTTATTTCGCCTCTCATGTTGCAATATTTGGCACGCAATATATATACAAAACTATTTACAACACGTGACGCCAGTCAATTTTAATACTGCCTCTGGATATGTAAATAACACATCGTGACGTCATCGCTCTCACAGTAAACTCTGCGGTTGCTTCAGTACACGACGTAACTTTGCGACACACAAGCATATATGAGACTATATAACCAGCCCGAGGGATGGTGAGAAGAAACAGCGCTGTCTAACGAACAAAACTTTGCATTAAGTCGAAAGAGTATTACTTATATATCTTATTTTTCATTGTGTTTCGTTTTTCTTTCGCCAACGAAATTTACGATACATAAAACTGGATTTGGTCAAGAATTCTCGTCCCCCTGACTCTCACTCTTGACTCGTTCCACCATAAATATTACCCCCCCCCCTCCCCCGTTCCTGATACAACACTACGTCACTCTAACACGAACGCCCACAGAAACAGCAAAAGCTAAGTAAGGAAAGTCACGATTTGTTCGTTCTGTATATTGCACACATTAAGAGCATTGAAAAATGTGTTTACAGACACATAAAATATATGCAAATACGGTCGAGCCCGGTTAAAACGACATCGGTTTATACGACACCTCGTCTATAACGTCAGATACTCTGTGGTACCAATTAATTCCTCACTGTTAACCATAGATTACACTTCTCGGTTATAACAACACTCGTTTATAACGACACAGAATATTCAGTCCCTTTCATGACGTTATAACCGAGTTCGACTGTATATACAGCCGACAAAGACTGTGTTTAAGACAACGGACAGACCCCCCCCCCCCCATCGGAGAGGGCGCCCCAAAGGCTGACATCGCATTCAATATCCATAATCAAATCTTATCATTGGGCCCAGTAAAGCCTCGACACCAAAAAGGATCGTCACTTGTAACGTAACGTTTCCTTTCCAAATTACTTCAACATTCACCCACAGAAGAATCAGTGGCACTGAAGATAGGGGCAGTATGCCCCTCCGAAAGATCGGAAAAAAATTTTTGCACCACCCGGTATATTAATTACAGACCTAAGAATGTTTGCCTTTATTATTAACATACTTATTTTGTCAGAATTTCGTTCACTGAATTAACATTACCTTCTCATATCTACCTCTATACAACACAGGTTTTTCAATTAGATGCCAAATTGCTTTATGTACGACAGTAAAGACACCTTGCACAAAAAACAATGCATTTTTTACTCCGCGATCAGTGAAAATGTTTGAACAGATAAAAATTAAAGCAATCCCATTACAGACCTGTACAGGCCGTTAGGGTTCCAAGAGGTTGAGGCTCCCAGATTTATAGACAATCGGCACATGAAGGTGGTAAGTTGTCAGCCCTACGCACCGGCCGCCTTTACCCCCCCAGGAAATATTCCTGGTACTCATTTCTGTTAGAGGCTGAGTCGACCCCAGGGCCATAGTGCGACCGGAAGGATTATGTCAATGAAAAATTCAAATCACGCCATCGGGAATCGAACCCGCGACCTTCCGGCTTGTAGCGCAGTGCCTCAACCAACTGCGCCACCGCGTGCCCCAATAAAATATTAAAGCAGAGAAAAAAAAAGAAGACTGTAAACAGGTGAGCAATATTTATTGATATAAACTAACTAGCAGTTTGTTTGTTTGTGCGTTTGTTTGGTCGTTATTTTTTCATATGCTAAAGTAATAGATTTGAAGGCCGTGCCATGGCTCAGGCGGTTAGTCGCCGGCCTCTCACCGCGGAGGCCCGGTTTCGATCCCGGGTCAGTCCATGTGGGGTTTGTGGTGGACAAAGTGGCACTGGGACAGGTTTTTCTCCGAGTTGTCGGTTTTCCCCTGTCAATTTCATTCCACTGGTGCTCCATTACTTGTAAAACTTGGTAAAAAAAACTGCTTATCTTCATCATAGGGTTGCACAAAAAGCCTTAAGGCTGTGGTGCGTCCGTAGCATCTGCTGCGGGGCCCTTCACCATGTAAAAAAAAAAAAAATTTGAATGATGGCATTTTTTTAGGGGGGGGGGGTATGTCGTACACAAAATATTGCGCCAGTTTGGAGTAAAGTGAATGTAATATTAAATTCTTAGAGCTGACATTTATACAGAGAGAAGGGTGTTAACTAGTGACACGTACAGGACTACACTTTAGGTTGAGTGAAAAATTCTGAACGTTCCTCTATCAGATTTACACTCGACTGTCTCTTATAATAAGCGCTTGAAATGTCACAGTTATGATATATGAGCCATCCGCGTCCTTTCGCTCCGCTGTAATCATTCGTATAAGGAAAAAGAGACACAGCTGTAGCAATGTTGAAGTGAACAGAGGCTGTAAATAATTTGTAAGCACATCCTATATAAATATCAAGATAATTTGTGGTAGTAAGTCTCGTGACATGGCGTGAGCCATCAGTCTCAACTAACAGTGTGAAAGGTTTGCAGATGGTTCACAGTTTCTGATTTACATCTTTCTACCATAAAATGTATTCCTATAAAATCATAAACAAATGAAGAGTCCGGTCTGAGTAAAATCACGTATAAAACTCTTCCACTGCATTATCTGCTACATGAATATTTCACTTTCCTAAGGAAAAGAATTCCTTCTTCGGAATCCTACATACAAATCAACAAGGCGCACTTGTCCATGTTCTGCCTATAATCCTGTTATTATGTAATCTACCAAAAATCGACTTCAAAAAACTGTGCGACTTTTCCGAGTTCTGTTAGCCTATATCATTTTGACACCTGAGATTACGTGATATCAGCTCACAAAATTCTGTGATCACCGGAGAAATGCTTCAAACTACAGGGACATGACGACACAAATGAAAATACGGACATACAAGGACACACGGACATATTATTTCTTCTTTCCACGGCGCAACAGCCCCTAGTGGGCCTAGACCTCCTCATTTTCGAGGCTTCACGATCACACTCAGACACACCACACTCGGTAGAACTCCTCTGGACGAGTGACCAGCCCGACGCAGAGACCTCTACCTGACAACATGCGACACTCACAAGATACAGACAGCCATTCCCTTGGCGGGATTCGAACCCGCAATCCCAGCAAGCTAACGGCCACGGAGCCACGCCTTAGATCGCGCCGCCACTGCGATACATACGGACATATATACAGATAAAATGGCGTTAAATAAGCATCCTCATATAAGAATATTTGTCTGCATTTTTACAATGGCAAGTAGGGTAAAAATAGACTGAAACTTTCTCACCTTAAAGGACAGAACACTTTCTTTCTCTTAGCCACATCTATTCTTAGATCGATCAGCTAGAACTGAATTGCTTTCCTACACTTTCTTGATACTTCCGAACTATAAAATCTTAGATAATAAAAAAAAACAGGTCTGAGGAATATTTGAAACGCAACTTGGCTCAAAGGAAAAGAAATTTTTTTTTCGCAACAGAAAGTGATACAAGTCTCAGATAGTCTACGGCATGGCCATACAAAGTACAGCGTGTTTCATAAGTCCATCCGGGATTTAGAGGCTTGGCCGTGCAGTAGCAAACCCACATATAAGAGATAAAAACATGCCAACGGATAGAGGAAATGTAAAAGTTTTTTCGTGATAGATGCGATGGCGTAGTTACCCGTTTCTCCGCTAGGAGGCAGTGGTGTGCAAACATGGCGTTTTCAGGTGAACACTTATTCCCTGGCCTGCCAGGTCACCCGACCTTACTCCATGTGACTTTTTCCTGTGGGGTTACGTTAAAGATCGTGTTTACGTGCCTCCTTTACCAAGAGATTTACCGGAGCTTCGGCTAAGAATTATGGATGCAGTTGTTACCATCGACGTTCATATGTTGGAACGTGTGTGGCAGGTGCTAGATTACAGGATTGACGTCTGTCGAGTCACCAAAGGGGGATATATTGAACATTTGTAAGGTAGGTTCAAAACTTGGATATATACTCTTTTCACTGACATGCTCTCATCCCCCGTGTGTGATTTGGCTCCTGAGCTACAGACCTCCGAAATCCCGGAGGGATTTATGAAACACTCTGTATAAGAAAGAGGATTACTGCATCGCATCAGGAAGGTTAAATTGATTGAGCGAGTTAGGTGGATTGGTAATAAAGACATTAGCGGTATAGACAGAAGCAGTCTTACCGCAGTTGAATATGTGTACAGATAACCCATGGAGCAGAGCCCTTCTTGAAAACCTAACAGTTTCTCAGCTAGTCAAGAAATGCCCCGCATTTTATGGAACCCATAAGTTCATTACCGCATTCACAACAGCCCGCCAACTGTCCCTATGCTAAGCCAGATCAATCCAGTCCATGTCTCTACATCTCACTTCTTGAATATCATTTTAATATTATCGTCTCATCTATGCCTGTGTATTATTGAAGGTTAAATATAAATGGGATAAATAAAAGTGGTGAAGGACTGAAGTTTAGAAATGAGATTTCGTAAATGGAAAATTATTTGATATTAACATAGGCTTGGAATTTCTGAGCCGATCCCAGTGGCCGCGCGGTCTAAGGCGTGAGTCTGCGGTCGCTCACTTACTGGGATTGCGGGTTCGAATCCCACCAAGGACATTGATGTCTGTATCTTGTAAGTGTTGTGTGTTTTCAGGTACAGGTCTCTGCGACGAGCTGATCACTCGTCCAGAGGAGTCCTACCGAGTGTGGTGTGTCTGAGTGTGTTCGTGAAGCCTCAATAATAAGGAGGCCTAGGCCCCCAAGGGGCTGTCGAGCCATAGGAAAAAAAAGAAAAGCAGTTTCTGATATCATACAAATGAGTGTCTCACGTGACGGCGAGAAACGCGAGGAGCTTTCTCCGCAGCATTTGTTGTTAGCGCGGGCAAGCCTATTAAGTTCACACAACTCAATAGACTAACCTCAAGGCAAACAGTTTCACTTACAATGTGCCACACCGCAGTAACAGTTTCACTTACAATGTGCCACACCGCAGTAACAGTTTCACTTACAATGTGCCACACCGCAGTAACAGTTTCACTTACAATGTGCCACACCGCAGTAACAGTTTCACTTACAATGTGCCACACTGCAGTAACAGTTTCACTTACAATGTGCCACACTGCAGTAACAGTTTCACTTACAATGTGCCACACTGCAGTAACAGTTTCACTTACAATGTGCCACACCGCAGTAACAGTTTCACTTACAATGTGCCACACCGCAGTAACAGTTTCACTTACAATGTGCCACACCGCAGTAACAGTTTCACTTACAACGTGCCACACCGCAGTAACAGTTTCACTTACAATGTGCCACACCGCAGTAACAGTTTCACTTACAATGTGCCACACCGCAGTAACAGTTTCACTTACAATGTGCCACACCGCAGTAACAGTTTCACTTACAATGTGCCACACCGCAGTAACAGTTTCACTTACAATGTGCCACACTGCAGTAACAGTTTCACTTACAATGTGCCAACCGCAGTAACAGTTTCACTTACAATGTGCCACACCGCAGTAACAGTTTCACTTACAATGTGCCACACTGCAGTAACAGTTTCACTTACAATGTGCCACACTGCAGTAACAGTTTCACTTACAATGTGCCACACGCAGTAACAGTTTCACTTACAATGTGCCACCACGAGTAACAGTTTCACTTACAATGTGCCACACCGCAGTAACAGTTTCACTTACAATGTGCCACAACACGCCGAGTAACAGTTTCACTTACAATGTGCCACACCGCAGTAACAGTTTCACTTACAATGTGCCACACCGCAGTAACAGTTTCACTTACAATGTGCCACACCGCAGTAACAGTTTCACTTACAATGTGCCACACTGCAGTAACAGTTTCACTTACAATGTGCCACACTGCAGTAACAGTTTCACTTACAATGTGCCACACTGCAGTAACAGTTTCACTTACAATGTGCCACACCGCAGTAACAGTTTCACTTACAATGTGCCACACCGCAGTAACAGTTTCACTTACAATGTGCCACACCGCAGTAACAGTTTCACTTACAACGTGCCACACCGCAGTAACAGTTTCACTTACAATGTGCCACACCGCAGTAACAGTTTCACTTACAATGTGCCACACCGCAGTAACAGTTTCACTTACAATGTGCCACACCGCAGTAACAGTTTCACTTACAATGTGCCACACTGCAGTAACAGTTTCACTTACAATGTGCCACACTGCAGTAACAGTTTCACTTTACAATGTACCAGACCGCAGTAACACTTTCACTTACAATGTGCCAGTCCGCAGTAACAGTTTCACCGCTCTCCTTCGCGCATTTTATTCCACAGCCTTCCCGCTGTGATCCATAAATATATCCAACACGATTTTCTATTTCTATGCAAATAGTTCGTATTGACTTATTTCAGACACAAATCCAGAGCTAAGCTAAGCAGAAACAAAGACATATCACGCTATGCAATTCCCTACATCTGTTCCGTTGTACATATACTGTGTGGATCCATTAATACTCACATTTAGTCACTAACACATTAACCAACTTATGCACTTAATAAAATACATTCAGAAGCATAAAACTCCCTATAAAACTCCTACATGTTTCGGCACCGAGGTGCCATAAAAGGAGAATTATTCAGAACAAAGGAGTATAATGAATTTTGGGCCGTGCCATGGCTCAGGCGGTTAGTCGCTGGCCTCTCACTGCGGAGGCCCGGGTTCGATCCCGGGTCGGTCCATGTGGGATTTGTGGTGGACAAAGTGGCACTGGGACAGGTTTTTCTCCGAGTACTTCGGTTTTCCCCTGTCAATTTCATTCCACCGGTGCTCCATTACTTGGAAAAATGAAAAAACTGATCATCTTCCTCTTCATCTTCATCACAGGGTTGCACAATAAGCCTTAAGGCTGCGGTGCGTCCGTAGCATCTGCTGCGGGGCCCCTTTCAATAAAAAAATAATGAATATATTTTATTAAGCTGCATAAGTAGGTTAATATATTAATTATAAGAATATACACGGTATGAATAGCATAAAAACATACATTTAGGTTAGTTAAGGAATCACACGGCAGTAATATAAAATTTATACCACCTACAAGTGAAGAAATGTACCGTAAAGTGATTCCTAAATTATGTTTGGTCTTCAATAAAGCACAGTTCTTTAACGAACTAGCAAATCACAAACTCCACTCTATTTAAAGATACACGCGTAAAGTCAGATTCTGTTCCGAAGATAGAACTCAGCTTTTCGTCTCCTGTAACCATAAACATTCTACAACTTTGTCGAATGCCTTGAACACAGTGAAAATGTAGAACCAAACACCACACAAGTAGAACTTCTGATATTACCACAGAACAAAGTTAACCGTCAGGGCAGGAAACAACGTATATCACTGTATAAAAATAGAACAGAAACAATGCTCCAAACTTCCAACACAGAAAGGTCATAAGAAAAGTCGAGAAAAACAAAAGTTTTGAGGAAGAAATGTTTCACCGTATTCCGTACTGTAAGAGGTTTTAGTTCAGTTTTCCAATACGATCAGGCAAGCGGAGAAACCTTATCATGAAAGTGACGTATCAGGATTTCTTTTGTTTGCTGTCTGTGTACCTCAGAACAGTGCAAATCAAATCTGCCTCTGTACTGCCAAATATTGTTCTACATAACTTCCAGGTCAGTGTGTTCGATTTGTCAAAATGGCAACTGTGTAAGATGAAACGTGAACAGAAAATAATACAAGACAAATCCCGTTTTGGTAGGCGCTTCCTTTACGTGTCTTGTATCAACGTGCATAAGTACAAGCAGTCTTGTATCACGTGCATAAAAGCAGTTTGTATACGGCATAAGTAAAAGCAGTCGTCTGTCTTGTATCAACGTGCATAAGTACAAGCAGTCGTCTGTCTTGTATCAACGTGCATAAGTACAACAGTCGTCTTGTATCAACGTGCATAAGTACAACAGTCGTCTTGTATCAACGTGCATAAGTACAAGCAGTCGTCGTCTTGTATCAACGTGCATAAGTACAACAGTCGTCTTCTTGTATCAACGTGCATAAGTATAAGCAGTCGTCTTGTATCAACGTGCATAAGTACAAGCAGTCGTCCGTCTTGTATCAACGTGCATAAGTACAAGCAGTCGTCTCTCTTGTATCAACGTGCATAAGTATAAGCAGTCGTCTTGTATCAACGTGCATAAGTACAAGCAGTCGTCTGTCTTGTATCAACGTGCATAAGTACAATCAGTCGTCTTGTATCGGCGTGCATAAGTACAAGCAGTCCTCTTGTATCAACGTGCATAAGTACAATCAGTCGTCTTGTATCAACGTGCATAAGTACAAACAGTCGTCTGTCTTGTATCAACGTGCATAAGTACAAGCAGTCGTCTGTCTTGTATCAACGTGCATAAGTACAAGCAGTCGTCTGTCTTGTATCAACGTGCATAAGTAAAAGCAGTCGTCTGTCTTGTATCAACGTGCATAAGTACAAACAGTCGTCTGTCTTGTATCAACGTGCATAAGTATAAGCAGTCGTCTTGTATCAACGTGCATAAGTATAAGCAGTCGTCTTGTATCAACGTGCATAAGTACAAGCAGTCGTCTGTCTTGTATCAACGTGCATAAGTACAAGCAGTCTTGTATCAACGTGCATAAGTAAAAGCAGTCGTCTGTCTTGTATCAACGTGCATAAGTACAAGCAGTCGTCTGTCTTGTATCAACGTGCATAAGTACAAACAGTCGTCTGTCTTGTATTAACGTGCATAAGTATAAGCAGTCGTCTTGTATCAACGTGCATAAGTACAAGCAGTCGTCCGTCTTGTATCAACGTGCATAAGTACAAGCAGTCTCTCTTGTATCAACGTGCATAAGTACAAGCAGTCGTCTGTCTTGTATCAACGTGCATAAGCACAAGCAGTCGTCTTGTATCAACGTGCATAAGTACAAGCAGTCGTCTGTCTTGTATCAACGTGCATAAGTAGAAGCAGTCGTATGTCTTGTATCAACGTGCATAAGTACAAGCAGTCGTCTGTCTTGTATCAACGTGCATAAGTACAAGCAGTCGTCTGTCTTGTATCAACGTGCATAAGTACAAACAGTCGTCTTGTATCGGCGTGCATAAGATACAAGCAGTCCTCTTGTATCAACGTGATAAGTACAATCAGTCGTCTTGTATCAACGTGCATAAGTACAAACAGTCGTCTGTCTTGTATCAACGTGCATAAGTACAAGCAGTCGTCTGTCTTGTATCAACGTGCATAAGTACAAGCAGTCGTCTGTCTTGTATCAACGTGCATAAGTATAAGCAGTCGTCTTGTATCAACGTGCATAAGTACAAGCAGTCGTCTGTCTTGTATCAACGTGCATAAGTACAAGCAGTCTTGTATCAACGTGCATAAGTAAAAGCAGTCGTCTGTCTTGTATCAACGTGCATAAGTACAAGCAGTCGTCTGTCTTGTATCAACGTGCATAAGTACAAACAGTCGTCTGTCTTGTATCAACGTGCATAAGTATAAGCAGTCGTCTTGTATCAACGTGCATAAGTACAAGCAGTCGTCCGTCTTGTATCAACGTGCATAAGTACAAGCAGTCGTCTCTCTTGTATCAACGTGCATAAGTACAAGCAGTTGTCTGTCTTGTATCAACGTGCATAAGCACAAGCAGTCGTCTTGTATCAACGTGCATAAGTACAAGCAGTCGTCTGTCTTGTATCAGCGTGCATAAGTAGAAGCAGTCGTATGTCTTGTATCAACGTGCATAAGTACAAGCAGTCGTCTGTCTTGTATCAACGTGCATAAGTACAAGCAGTCGTGTGTCTTGTATCAACGTGCATAAGTACAAGCAGTCGTCTTTTATCAACATGCATAAGTACAAGCAGTCGTCTGTCTTGTATCAGCGTGCATAAGTAGAAGAAGTCGTATGTCTTGTATCAGCGTGCATAAGTACAAGCAGTCGTCTGTCTTGTATCAGCGTGCATAAGTACAAGCAGTCGTCTGTCTTGTATCAACGTGCATAAGTACAAGCAGTCGTATGTCTTGTATCAGCGTGCATAAGTACAAGCAGTCGTCTGTCTTGTATCAGCGTGCATAAGTACAAGCAGTTGTATGTCACTAATAATGTTCTCATATTTTGTACTGACAAAATCAAAGCAATAACTAACTCTTACATTGATAACTGTTGCACTGAATACTAGTGACATATTTTACGGATTACAAACTACCAACTGTATGCCTTCCAACCCACAACAGCTGGCGGAAATAATGATTTCAGTACACGACTTTTCATAACCCGTACTCTTCATTACAAATGCATTATTAATTTCCATCAGCTACTGCTGTTTACATTGTATATGATCCAGAATGCTGCTCTTTCCTTTAACTTATATGCAAACTAACTTAAATGTACTGAGGTATAGTAAATACAAATTCATCAAAATCATACCTACGCATAATTTTATACAGACCCTTAAAATGGAGATTAACAAATGTGAATTCAACGCTTCGTAATGCTCACACAGCGGAAGTGAATGTTAGGTTTTATAAAAATCTAGCAAAGAGCTCGGAAATTATACGTATAATCTCATCACAGCCCTCGAAATAAACCAGCTAATCAAAATCAATTGTGTCTGCAAAATTTAGTGTAGGCCAGTCGCATAGAGTTTTATACAATTTTGAAGTTTTCATTTCCAAGTGATGACTAAAGCACACACAAACCGGCCTACAAACTAATGCATGTTTCAGCATAAATGTCACATAAACTGAATTATTAAAGTATCATACGTAAAGTACTGGTAGGAATTTGATCGTGTTTGGAAAATTATTTTAAGATATTCAAAATTATGCATATAATAAACAAATATACCGCAAATGTTCCGTCGACGTTACAAGCACAATTATTGTACTTCCTATGACGATATCGCATGCTTCACCTTCACAATCACTTTTAGAAATATTACCTCCAAAAAAGAACATTGCATGATGTACAAACAAGGCCATCGCAAACAGAACCTGCCATCCCAAGCCACATCAAACCTCTACAAACTGGGATCAACCTGAATTACATTTAAAGATTCAGCTCGTACCGCGCAGTAAACACACTCTCTCTCGGTTACAATAATCAACTAGTTAATTGTGTATAGGGAAATAATCGCTGTTTGTTCTGAGATCCACACAAAACACATAAACACAGTCCGTACCGCGCAGTAAACACACTCCGTCTCAGTTATACAAACCAGTCAGTTAATGTTGTACAGTGAAATAATCGTTGTTTGTTCTGAGATCCACACAAAACACATAAACACAGTCCGTACCGCGCAGTAAACACACTCCGTCTCAGTTATACAAACCAGTCAGTTAATGTTGTACAGTGAAATAATCGTTGTTTGTTCTGAGATCCACACAAAACACATAAACACAGTCCGTACCGCGCAGTAAACACACTCCGTCTCAGTTATACAAACCAGTCAGTTAATGTTGTACAGTGAAATAATCGTTGTTTGTTCTGAGATCCACACAAAACACATAAATACAGTCCGTACCGCGCAGTAAACACACTCCGTCTCAGTTATACAAACCAGTCAGTTAATGTTGTACAGTGAAATAATCGTTGTTTGTTCTGAGATCCACACAAAACACATAAATACAGTCCGTACCGCGCAGTAAACACACTCCGTCTCAGTTATACAAACCAGTCAGTTAATGTTGTACAGTGAAATAATCGCTGTTTGTTCTGAGATCCAAACAAAACACATAAACACAGTCCATACCGCGCAGTAAACACACTCCGTCTCAGTTATACAAACCAGTCAGTTAATGTTGTACAGTGAAATAATCGTTGTTTGTTCTGAGATCCACACAAAACACATAAATACAGTTCGTACCGCGCAATAAAACACACTCCGTCTCAGTTATACAAACCAGTCAGTTAATGCTGTACAGTGAAATAATCGCTGTTTGTTCTGAGATACACAAAACACATAAATACAGTCCGTACCGCGCAGTAAACACACTCCGTCTCAGTTATACAAACCAGTCAGTTAATGTTGTACAGTGAAATAATCGCTGTTTGTTCTGAGATCCACATAAAACACATAAATACAGTCCGTACCGCGCAGTAAACACACTCCGTCTCAGTTATACAAACCAGTCAGTTAATGCTGTACAGTGAAATAATCGCTGTTTGTTCTGAGATCCACACAAAACACATAAATACAGTCCGTACCGCGCAGTAAACACACTCCGTCTCAGTTATTACAAACCAATCAGTTAATGCTGTACAGTGAAATAATCGCTGTTTGTTCTGAGATCCACACAAAACACATAAATACAGTCCGTACCGCGCAGTAAACACACTCCGTCTCAGTTATACAAACCAGTCAGTTAATGTTGTACAGTGAAATAATCGCTGTTTGTTCTGAGATCCACACAAAACACATAAATACAGTCCGTACCGCGCAGTAAACACACTCCGTCTCAGTTATACAAACCAGTCAGTTAATGTTGTACAGTGAAATAATCGCTGTTTGTTCTGAGATCCACACAAAACACATAAATACAGTCCGTACCGCGCAGTAAACACACTCCATCTCAGTTATACAAACCAGTCAGTTAATGTTGTACAGTGAAATAATCGCTGTTTGTTCTGAGATCCACACAAAACACATAAATACAGTCCGTACCGCGCAGTAAACACACTCCGTCTCAGTTATACAAACCAGTCAGTTAATGTTGTACAGTGAAATAATCGTTGTTTGTTCTGAGATCCACACAAAACACATAAATACAGTCCGTACCGCGCAGTAAACACACTCCGTCTCAGTTATACAAACCAGTCAGTTAATGTTGTACAGTGAAATAATCGCTGTTTGTTCTGAGATCCACACAAAACACATAAATACAGTCCGTACCGCGCAGTAAACACACTCCGTCTCAGTTATACAAACCAGTCAGTTAATGCTGTACAGTGAAATAATCGCTGTTTGTTCTGAGATCCACACAAAACACATAAATACAGTCCGTACCGCGCAGTAAACACAGTCCGTCTCAGTTATACAAACCAGTCAGTTAATGCTGTACAGTGAAATAATCGCTGTTTGTTCTGAGATCCACACAAAACACATAAATACAGTCCGTACCGCGCAGTAAACACACTCCGTCTCAGTTATACAAACCAGTCAGATAAAGCTGTACAGTGAAATAATCGCTGTTTGTTCTGAGATCCACACAAAACACATAAATACAGTCCGTACCGCGCAGTAAACACACTCTGTCTCAGTTATACAAACCAGTCAGTTAATTCTGTACAGGGAAATAATCGCTGTTTGTTCTGAGATCCATAAAAGTTCAAGAAACTCGAAGACGGGGCCGACAGGTTGTCCGGAAAGTCGGTACAAGATAACCGCTCTAATATCCCATTAGAGCGCAGATCTCTTTCTTCTGGTTGTCGGTTTGTAATTCCGCATTTTGGTGGATCAGACATAGAAATTGTGCTTCCGCCATTTTTGGTAAGCTACTTTCTCATAATTTCGTTTAAATGTCATCTGTCCTGATGATGGAAACTTTGTTTCACTTCTGCCACACGACAAGTTGTCAAGTCCCAGAAAAGTGCAACCCTTGCCAAACTTCACAAAATATTTTGGTTAGGTTGATCAGATTACCAAGCTACATTCTGATGCTCTATTATTTAATGTACACGTGAAATTAAATCCAGAATTTCCATGGCAAAAGCAGCATTCAACAAGAAGAAGACTCTTTTCAACAGCAAACTGGACTTAAATTTAAGGAAGAAACTAGTAAAGTGCTACATTTGGAGCGTAGCTTTGTGTGGTGCTGAAACGTGGACACTTGGGAAAGTGGATCAGAAGTATCTGGAAAGTTTTGAAATGTGGTGCTGGAGAAGGATGGAGAAGATCGGTTGAACCGATCGTGTGAGAAATGAAGAAGTATTACACAGAGTGAAGGAGGAGAGGAATATCATACATAAAATAAAAAGAAGAAAGGCTAACTGAATTGGTCACATCTTGCGTAGAAACTGCCTTCTGAAACATGTGATTGAAGGAAAGTTAGAAGGAAGGATAGAAATGACGGTAAGACGAGGGAGAAGATGTAAGTAGCTATTAGATGACCTTAAGGAAAAGAGAAGATACTGGAAATTGAGAGAGGAAGCACTAGATCGCACCCTGTGGAGAACTCGCTTTGTAAGAGGCTACGGACCTGTCGTAGGACAGACTGCAGAATGAAATGAATGAACTGAGCTCGCCGTAGTGTCTTTATCGATAACATACACTGGTTTATACTTCCAGAATACCTCGTTTCGTTTCAGCAATATAATTACGTAGGTAATGACATTCCATTTAGACGCAAGTGTCTTATAGAGTGTATTATTACACAATTTTCGACACAGTCTGTTTACGTAATGAGCAACCTGAGGTCTGAACTTGAACGTTTCAGATTTATATTCCGTGTTTTCAAGTCCTTTGCTTTAAAATTGAATCTTCAGAAGTTCTAATTAGCTCCGGGTCTCCTCCCTCTTTGTCTGTGTAATTTGTTTGTCTCAGATTCTACACATAGCTACAGGCTAGGCTCAACCAAAATACGTCTGGTTTAACAGCAGAAAGAAGTAATCAAGAAATAACAAGAAATTGCAGATGGGGCTACAACAATGGCGCGTTTTGTTTATGCATAAAAGCTGTACGCTCTGATGGAAATGAAAACTCTGTTACTTTATTCTAACACAATAATCGCAGCACAAAACGTAATTTATAGAGATGGTGTTGTTGAAGTTTCTTTCCACCCACACCACCCGTTTCGCCTGTTTACTGTCACCATCAGAAGTGTTCACATAGATTACAGAAAACATTTCAGGTCGTTAAGTGGTCTTGCCTGAAAACCAAAGCAGCCTACACGCGGATACAGAGCATGCCATGTATAATACGCTAATCAATTTCACTTTTTCTCTTAATCAAAATGGTGTTAGATTCAAATAATGGCAACAAACCCTACCTACAAGTGATATTTGTCAACAAACGTACAAAGTGTTTCAGAACTTAAGCCTGTCACAGAGCGCAGAAGGTTGTTAACGGTAAAGCTATCCCATTACAGGCCTGGACAGACCCTTACGGTTCCAGGATGTTGAGGCTCCCAGATCGGCACATAAACGTGGTAAGGTTGTTAGCCCTACACACCGACCTTTACCCTCACGAGAGTCTGAGTCGATCCCAGGGCCGTAGTGCGGACGGGAGGATTAACTCAAAGAAAAATCACAATGGCCCCTTCAGGAATCGAACCCGCGACCTTACGGTTCGTAGCGCAATGCCTCGACAAACTGCGCCAGCGCGTACCTCTAGAAGATTGTTAAGGCTTAGGTAAATTAATGCATGTTCCTCTTGATCTTTCTATCTTTGTTTTGGTCTTGCTAGATCACGGCGTCCGCTCGGATGATACTGGAAAGCCAATAATGGCAGACAATTACTTCTATTCTTGCCACATGTTTCGTCAGTTTCATTTTGTAACAGGAGATGTCCTCAACTGCGACATTTGGTAATAGGAGATGTCCTCAACTGCGACATTTGGTAACAGATTCCCCAACTGCGACATTTGGTAACAGAAGATGTCCTCGACTGTGATATTTGGTAACAGGAGATGTCCTCAACTGCGACATTTGGTAACAGGAGATGTCCTCAACTGCGACATTTGGTAACAGGAGATGTCCTCAACTGCTACATTTGGTAACAGATTCCCTCAACTGCAAAATTTGGTAACAGAAGATGTCCTCAACTGCGACATTTGGTAACAGGAGATGTCCTCAACTGCGACATTTGGTAACAGGAGATGTCCTCAACTGCGACATTTGGTAACAGGAGATGTCCTCAACTGCGACATTTGGTAACAGGAGATGTCCTCAACTGCGACATTTGGTAATAGGAGATGTCCTTAACTGCGACATTTGGTAACAGGAGATGTCCTCAACTGCGACATTTGGTAACAGAATCCCTCAACTGCAAAATTTGGTAACAGAAGATGTCCTCAACTGCGACATTTGGTAAAAGGAGATGTCCTCAACTGCGACATTTGGTAACAGAAGATGTCTTCAACTGCGAGAGTTGGTAACATGAGATGTCCTCAACTGCGACATTTGGTAATAGGAGATGTCCTCAACTGCGACATTTGGTAACAGGAGATGTCCTCGACTGCGACATTTGGTAACAGGAGATGTCCTCAACTGCGACATTTGGTAATAGGAGATGTCCTCAACTGCGACATTTGGTAACAGGAGATGTCCTCAACTGCGACGTTTGGTAACAGAAGATGTCCTCAACTGCGACATTTGGTAACAGGAGATGTCCTCAACTGCGACGTTTGGTAACAGAAGATGTCCTCAACTGCGACATTTGGTAACAGGAGATGTCCTCAACTGCGACATTTGGTAACAGGAGATGTCCTCAACTGCGACGTTTGGTAACAGAAGATGTCCTCAACTGCGACATTTGGTAACAGGAGATGTCCTCAACTGCGACGTTTGGTAACAGAAGATGTCCTCAACTGCGACATTTGGTAACAGGAGATGTCCTCAACTGCGACATTTGGTAACAGGAGATGTCCTCAACTGCGACACTCAAACAGTATCGTGAAATGTAGTGTAGTATATCATGTCACTGCAGTGTAGCTGATGCTCAAAAAATATGGAGGTAACAAGTGTTTTTTTATTATCTATTGAAAATCATCTATAAATGTGGTAAGAAATTACTTTTCAAAAAGGAGCCCCAAGATGCATAAAGAGGCTAATTATTTTTTTCTTGTAGCGCAACAGACCTACTCTGGGCTAAGCAGCTTCATTTTTGAGGTTTCAAGATCACACACAATTAGACACACTCGGTAGGACTCCTCTGGACGAGTGATCAGCCCGACGCAGAGACCTCTACCTGACAACACACAACACTCATAACAGACAGACATCCATGCCCACGGCGGGATTCGAACCCGCAATCCCAGTAAGCGAGCGGCCGCAGAACCACGCCTTAGACCGCGCGGCCAAATTTCCTAATTATGTTTGTCTTATCGGGGAAAGACGAAAACTTTTATTTCTGCGTCACGTGCACTAAACATGCAGAAACGGGCCAAAGGACGAAGGACCTTAACAGCTTGGTAAACGTCCTTCGAATGAAACTCAGCATCAGGAAAGAAGAGAAAAAAGAAAGGAAAAGAAACTTGGAAAGATTTTTGATTCGAAAGTTTCAGGAAGGCTCTTCCGCTGAAGTTGGCCACCCCCACACCCCTCAAAGAACGTTAAGGAAACCGCAGAGAAGATGACGTCAGACTTTCCGAGACACAAAGTAGTTTTGAGAACACAAATAAAGAAGTTAGCCCCCATGCGGTGGTCTTCCTGTCATTTTACGGCATTAAAAGGTGCCGGTGCTTTGAATTTTAATAGCAGTTTCTTAACATGCTAAACGTCACGCCAGTAATATAGTCAGTACTTGGACCGCAGACGACATTACAGTTTTCGGTTTTTTTTTAAGTCTACTCATTTATTATCCAGTTACACAGCAGTCTAGTGCTTTACTTGGCAGTTAAGTCCCTCACTTAGCGCGTATACCCAAAATCGCGTATAATCAGAACACCACCCCTCCTTATATCCTCCTACCCCCTCCCTTAAACAAATCAAATAGGGTCGAACTCGGTTATAACGTCATGAAAGGGACTGAATATTTTGTGTCGTTATAAACGAGTGTTGTTATAACCGAGGAGTGTAATGTTATGGTAAGACTGAATATTTTGTGTCGTTATAAACGGGTTTCGTTATAACCGAGTAGTATAATGTTATGGTTAACAGTGAGGAATTAATTGGCACCACAGAATATCTGTCGCTATAGGCGAGGTGTCGTACAAACCGATGTCGTTATAACCGGGTTCGACTGTAAATCGTAAGTGTATTACTATATATATGTATACATATGTATTTTGAAGTATTTTTGTGAGTAAAACAGTATGAAGACGGTCACACAGCTAATGCAGTACAGTACAGTACACAAGGTCACACAACTAATGCAGTACAGTACAGTACACAAGGTCACACAGGTAATGCAGTACAGTACAGTACACAAGGTCACACAGGTAATGCAGTACAGTACAGTACACAAGGTCACACAGCTAATGCAGTACAGTACAGTACACAAGGTCACACAGCTAATGCAGTACAGTACAGTACACAAGGTCACACAGCTAATGCAGTACAGTACAGTACACAAGGTCACACAGCTAATGCAGTACAGTACAGTACACAAGGTCACACAGCTAATGCAGTACAGTACAGTACACAAGGTCACACAACTAATGCAGTACAGTACAGTACACAAGGTCACACAGCTAATGCAGTACAGTACAGTACACAAGGTCACACAGCTAATGCAGTACAGTACAGTACACAAGGTCACACAGCTAATGCAGTACAGTACAGTACACAAGGTCACACAGCTAATGCAGTACAGTACAGTACACAAGGTCACACAGCTAATGCAGTACAGTACAGTACACAAGGTCACACAACTAATGCAGTACAGTACAGTACACAAGGTCACACAGCTAATGCAGTACAGTACAGTACACAAGGTCACACAGCTAATGCAGTACAGTACAGTACACAAGGTCACACAGCTAATGCAGTACAGTACAGTACACAAGGTCACACAGCTAATGCAGTACAGTACACAAGGTCACACAGCTAATGCAGTACAGTACAGTACACAAGGTCACACAGCTAATGCAGTACAGTACAGTACACAAGGTCACACAGCTAATGCAGTACAGTACAGTACACAAGGTCACACAGCTAATGCAGTACAGTACAGTACACAAGGTCACACAGCTAATGCAGTACAGTACAGTACACAATAGGTCAAATAAATTTCAATACTAATTTAACGTAACCCATATTCCGTGCAATATATTGATTAAACATTACTTGATCCAACAAACGGCAAATCAATAATAAATAACCATTTGTCACTTATGTTCCTCCTACATGTTTCGATATCTACAAGGTCGTCACAAGCGAGATATATACAAAGGCATACACGTGCAGGTAATTCTGTCTTAGAGATGTGGATATGTAGAGTCAGAATACAAACTTGCCAATTAAAATTACTGAAAATGTTTCTTTAATAAATTAACAAATATTTTTTACAACCCTAACAAATGTTTTATCTTCTATTTCCGACAAACATGTGTGTGTCAATTTTTTGTCATCTTCATTCAAAGAGAATATGTCTGAGTCGTCTGGTTGGTGTTTATGCCACGTTGGGTCACTGAGAAACGCCAAATACTAATAAAATACCGGGTCCAGTGACCCATTATCTAGAGCAGTCGATATTGCAGACTTTTCCCCTTTAATTTTGAAAACTTTGATTATCGGTAAGGCCTTTCTTTACACCTGCACTCACGGGACAGTTACTGATGTGGGCGGAAATTCCCTTCGATTGCCCAATTAACTTTTCAGTGGCCGACACCGTATACACGGATGCGCGTGAAAATACTGCACGTGAAAATACTGCGCGTGAAAATACTGCGCGTGAAAATACTGCGCGTGAAAATACTGCGCGTGAAAATACTGCGCGTGAAAATACTACACGTGAAAATACTGCGCGTGAAAATACTGCGCGTGAAAATACTGCGCGTGAAAATACTGCGCGTGAAACGCGACCATACCTTACAGTACTGTAGGAAGGGAGAAACCTGATAAATGTGCGAACATACACACTAAAATTTATTTGAACACAGCAATGAATTTAATGTTTTAATTAAATCCATTCTGCCAATTTGCGGGCACTTCAGACGCGATAGGAATTATCAATGGACCATCAATTCAAAGGCACAAAGTCAATTCGAAGTTCAGAACAATTTTAGTAAACAATTTAATGATGATGCACGAACAAATAAGTTTGACATGTGCTTCAGTTGAATTGCAATAGCCTCTTTGAATGATTCCCACATCACACACAAGAAGGCATGGAATTACGTCTGTCCGTGTTTATAAATAATTAATTAGCTACTTGACGAACGACGGAGAGCCGGTAGTTCAATCCGTGGCAGATGCAAAGCGCCCAGCTGGTTCTGGGTACCACACAGCTCACTATTAAGTGGGTACCAAGGGTTCTTTCCCCAAAGGCAAAGTGGCCGGGGCGTGAATCTGACCACTTACCTCCACTTATTTCTAAGGTTAAGAACGTGTGGAGTTATACCTCGATTCCCTCTTATGTCGTCATGACATGCCAAGGCCAACTTTAACCTTTACCTAAACTCAGACGACACAAACAAGCCCTAATAATAGGACTTTATTGTGTTTAAGATCGCCGATAAAGCAATCTCTCTGGAATTAGACATTATGTGTGAAGCACTTAAATTTACAATTTAAAAAAATTAACAAATGCACTATATTATTCATTATTGTTCAATATCCCCTACGTATGTTTCGGTTCCAGCTGAACCATCTTCAGGGGGTCAACGTTACATTCATATTACATACATTAGTTATTCTGATTATATAATATATATATATATCACAATATAAAGTCAAGTTGTGTGTTAAGTGGTGTATATATATATATATATGTATTATATAATCAGATTAACTAATGGATTTAATAAGAATGTAACGTTGAACCCCTGAAGATAGTTCAACTGAACCGAAACATAAGTAGGGGATATTGAACAATATTTGATAATATAGTGCATTTGTTGGTTTTTTTTTAAATTGTGAATTATTATGCACGGCGGATATAATGTGGAATTCGCTTAAATTTATTACCAGGTGAACATAGCAAGATTTACATACAGAGATAGTTAGAGAAATATTACGTGGGGAATTGAAGGTAGAAGGTAAAGTTTACCCTGTCTGCAATGAAGACATATACGGTCAGTACAGATATATCTCCACTAATCCTTAGCCTCGGCACTAGATGGAAATAAGTGGTCACCTTCACCCCTCGGCAGCTTTATCCCCGATAAAGAACCCAGGTAAACATTTAGCAGGAAGCCGGATGGGCGTGAAAGCCCATGTGGGCGTATTGGAGAAGACAGGAAAACAATTCTCCCACCATCATTTTACCAATTCGTTTTCTGTCCCGAATAATAATTTTTGAAGTAGCCAACTTGAAAATACGCATTAATTTAGTTTATCATACATTATATCTCGATGGCCGATCCCTGTGGCCGTGCGGTCTAAGGCGTGGGTCTACGGCCGCTCGCTTACTGGGATTGTGGGTTCGAATCCCGCCGGGGCATGGATGTCTGTCTCTTGTGAGTGTTGTGTGTTGTCAGGTAGAGGTCTCTGCGACGGGCTGATCACTCGTCCAGAGGAGTCCTACCGAGTCTGGTGTGTCTGAGTGTGATCGTGAAGCCTCAATAATGAGGAGCCCTGGCCCACTAGGGGCTGTTGCGCCGTGGAGAAAAAAATATGTCTCAAAATTCCATCTTCAAGTTGTATCTCGAACTCAACATAAAACATAATTTCACGTTGTCACTTGCGCTCCTATCTACACCTTTAGTTAGTGCCGTGCCTAAAGCCAAACGTATACAGTTCTACATCCAAGAAATATCTCGTGTTTATTACATACACAGGCTTCCTGCATCCCGCACATGTTAACCGGACGAACACCGTCGTCAACGAAATAACAGGATTTAATCCAGACATGTTTCACATACCCAAAAACTGTTCCATAATACAACCATTCCTGTGATTCGAACCCCGAACCGTCCGACTCTTACTTAACTGCTGTACTATGTTACCACGCCTCCTTAGAATAATCTATTTATCACGTCTCAGTACTTCTGATCAGTTCAGCGATTAGTGATGCTACTACCCGCGTTCTCAGCGTGTGGTGTATAAACCTGTAGTCACGATTACCATAACAAGGGGCGGTATAGGCTCTCGTACATGCAGATTGTCTTGTGTTGCCGCTTACCGAACTGTTGGGCCTAATTGAGCAGTACGACCTTCAGCAGTTCATGAATATTGAACTGGCTGTGTCTAAAGCTTCACCTAAGAAAGAAATCAGGTTAAAACGTTCTGTGTGAAAACATTCCGACAATTCAAATTACATTCTTCCTCTGTCTTAGAAAGTTATTATAAACAATATTTGCAAAAATCAATTTCCATACCATATGTAAATAAATTAAACAAAATGGTCGTGCCATGGTTCCACTGCGGAGGCCCGGGTTCGATCCTGGGGTCAGTCTATATGGGATTTGTGGTGGACAAAGTGGCACTGGGACAGGTTTTTCTCCGAGTTGTCGGTTTTTCCCCTGTCAATTTCATTCCACTGGTGCTCCTTACTTGTAAAACTTGGTAAAAAAAAACTGCTGATCTTCATCACAGGGTTGCACAAAAAGCCTTAAGGCTGTGGTGCGTCCGTAGCATCTGCTGCGGGGCCCTTCACCATGTAGTAAAAAAAATTAAACAAAAATATATACTGGACATAAAATATATGTCTGGAAAAGGGGATTTATGTCGAATGGTTTCCATACTTCATTTCATTTGTAATCAATGAGTTAGAAACAAAGGAAAAATTTACATATAAATTATGGCGAATCCCAGTTCGCTTCTCTAGATTACTGGGAGAGAAATGGCGGTAGGCGGACAAATAGAAAGAAGAAAAGAATAGAGGAGAAAAGAGATAAAGGCAAGACATGTATAAAGGAGAAATGATAGGTGAAGAAACCGTTTTAACGTATAGGAAAGGGAGAGGAACAAGGATAGGAAGGACAAATTAAAAGGGATGTAATAGATTTAGGTATATAGGGGGAAAGGAGACTGATAAAGGAAAGGATAAAACGGTTGTTTGCACTTCGCATTTTACGTGTCACTTTGATATCAGACCAGAGGCTTGCGACTGTTTACAATTTACATTAACTTTATAACTAGGTTATGTTTAAAAATTACACAGATTTACGCTTCCAAGGATTCTTAACGAGAAAATTTGAACCAAAGCAACATTCAGACAGATTATAGTCATTCAGGTATAAATTTTCAATCTTCAGTAAAAAAAAAACGATATTTGAGATTACGTAACACGTACAGCACCCCCCCCCCCCCCCCCGAAGGAATCCCTATTTTGACATAGTGGTGTGGCTTGTGTGGTCAAATGACCCTGAGAGCTATGCTGACGGTAGTGTAGCTACTGGTGAGACCTCCCATGTCAGACACGTCAAAGGTGATGACCCAGACAAAAAGAAATACCCCGGTCCTCCAGGTTGGGGTTGGGCGTGGGGCTAAACAACCCCACACCGTAAAAAAAAATTCTGTTGAGAAGCTTCTAAAATTGGAAACTGTATAATTTTGGAAAAGACTAAGGAACACCAAGGACTGTAATGCCAGGAGAAGAAGTACACATATAGCAGCATGAACCTCGCAACAAAATTCCAATATGAAAGCCGAAAATAGAACCACTCACAGCTGAGATAAAGCTATTAGAACCCGCAACCCAGGCCAGACATTGATATCTACTGCACAGCACGGGGCGCAGCGTGCAGTTTGCTCAATTCAACACCAAAATAACCACGGCCACAAACAAAAGGGAAAGAAAACACACCTGCATAAAGGTTTCAAACAAACATGTCGCTCCACAGGACACAAGGATGTCGTTCCAAGCTAAACCTACTACTCAATATCGTAACTCGACATCGAGAAAAACACAACTCGCAACCATAAATATTGGTTTAAGTTTAATTAAAACCAACCAATGCACAAGAATTACTAACAAAGTATATTTGCAACCCCTACATACGTTTCGGCAATCAAGTTGCCATCCTCAGGGCGCACATCAAAGAATCACAAACATCCAGATATACACACACTTTTATAATGAAATCACACATGCAGCTAACAATATTAAAACGAATTGATTCCCACATTAACAAAACCAAACTTTAAAAGTAAAAAACATAATTTGTTGGTTCTGTGATTGTGGACATCAGTGCGTTTTAATATTGTTAGCTGCATGTGTGATTTCATTATAACAGTGTGTGTGTATCGGGATGTTTTGTGATCCTTTGATGTGCCCCCTGAGGATGGCAACTTGATTGCCGAAACGTATGTAGGGGTTGCAAATATACTTTGTTAGTAATTCTTGTGCCGATCCCAGTGGCCGTGCGGTCTAAGGCATGGGTCTGCGGCCGTTCGCTTGCTGGGATTGTGGGTTCGAATCCCACCGGGGCATGGATGTTTGTGTTGTGTTTGTTGTAAGGACGGTAATATGGAACGTAAAGTGACATGAAGGACGAAAGGATTTAACAGTACAAAATGGATCAAAGGGAAAACCCGGATAGGAAAAAAAAAAATCCACGGGGCATGGATGTTTGTCTGTTGTGATTGTTGTGTGTTGTCAGGTAGAGGTCTCTGCGACGAGCTGATCACTCGTCCAGAGGAGTCCTACCGAGTGTGGTGTGTCTAAAGTGTGATCGTAAAGACTCGATAATGAGGAGGCCTAGGCCCCCCAAGGGGCCGTCGAGCCATGAAAAAAAAAATAAAAAAAAAAATAATTCTCGTGCATTGGTTGGTTTGACTCAAACTTACGACAGAATGCACGGTACATACAATATAAACTTCATAAACACTGGTGTTCCACTACGAAAAAAAAAAAGCGTAATATTAATAACTTTTACCGATTTTATAAAGTTTTATCAAATGTTAATAACTAATTTATTTGTTTAGCTTATATTTAAAAATTAACACCTGCTTATATAATCAATATCTTTGCGGAGTTTTAAGAAACCCGGAAGTACGTTATTGTATGCACAGACGCCAATAATAAGCGCCTATTTTGAGACATACCAAGAAAGTCCACACCCTCTGACACTGTCTTTCAGATACAGTTTAATATTATACTCCCATCTAGGTGCTCATGTCCAATAATAATAATAATAATCTTTCTTATCTCACCCATTCTTCCGTAGTCCGTGTTTCAGTCACATGCATCGGCTTACCTGCAACACAAGAAACAAGGAATGATGTCACAGAAATTTACTTTCTTTCCAAGAAGAACTCCTAGAGGATCATGAATCCCTTTACTTCAGTGACTTTCGGATACCAGACCATCAGACAGGTAAGTAACGTATCTCGACAGGTAAGTTTGGTTTCTGTTTTGTTTGTAGCGCAGCGCCAGTCAGCGGGCAAAAAAACACAGAACACACAAAGCCTCAGATACGTGTTTCGGCTTGTCACATTTTGTTAAGAACCAAATACAGGGCATACACAAAATAATGGTGCGGTTTTAATAGTGAACACTATTAAAATCGCACCATTCTTTTGTGTATACCCTGTATATCCTCTGCGAAGTACAAATTACGGTGCGAATACTGTTAATGGTTTCATAAAACACAACTGGGTACACAAAAACACGCAAGTTTTATTAATCCTTTCACAATGAGAATTAAATTTCATATAAGCTCCTTTTACAAGTTCCTGTATCGTACATACAATAAAAAGATGGAAGGCTAACTGGATTGGTCACATCTTGCGTAGGAACTGCCTTCTGAATGATTGAAGGAAAGTTAGAGGGAAGGATAGAAATGACGGGAAGACGAGGAAGAAGGCGTAAGCAGTTACTGGATGACCTTAAGGAAAAGAGAAGATGCTGGAAATTGAAAGAGGAAGCACTAACCTTGATTTCAGGTTTCCGCCGCGATGTTGATGAAATCTGCGATCTTCTGGGGTATTATGCGGCGTCGTGTGGTAATTGTTTACCGACGTTTCGGGACAACGTATCGGTCCGAGTGGAGACTCTTGACCCGTGACGATGGGACCGATACGTTGTCCCGAAACGTCGGTAAACAATTACCATACGACGCCGCGTAATACCCTAGAAGACCGCAGATTTCATCGAGGAAGCACTAGATCGCACCCTGTGGAGAACTCGCTTTGGAAGAGGCTACGGACCTGTCGTAAGTCAGACTACAGAATGAATGAATAAGCACCTGAATTAAACCAAGGCAAATAATTGGTACAGGTAATATATCACATAAAAGAAAACCTCTTAGTGACAGAATCACTGCCAAGATAAGCGTCTGGTTTATTCTGAAAGTCTTTGTATCGAAACTAAGTCCGGTTTACCGCGGGTTGTTTTGTGCTGCCTCCTCAGACGAAAGCTGCACCAGCGTTTCAAGCCGTCGTCCTTCTACATTCTTAATCATCCCATTAAGAACATGCGCGTTCCAGGCCCTCTGCAGACGCATAAATAATCTCCTTCGCCAGGTCATGAAGACTTCTAATCTGCTTTCTGATAGAAGGCAAAGAGAAGATTATTGCGAAGAAAAGGAGAGTCAAGTTTTGATGTTTTACGGCGGTGTAAATAAGGTTTACTTGCTGCTGGCTTGTGACGCTGTCTTTGGGTGAGTTTACTTGCTGCTGGCTTGTGACGCTGTCTTTGGGTGAGTTTACTTGCTGCTGGCTTGTGACGCTCTGTCTTTGGGTGAGTTTACTTGCTGCTGCTGGCTTGTGACGCTGTCTTTGGGTGAGTTTACTTTCTGCTGGCTTGTGACGCTCTGTCTTTGGGTGAGTTTACTTGCTGCTGGCTTGTGACGCTGTCTTTGGGTGAGTTTACATGCTGCTGGCTTGTGACATTCTGTCTTTGGTTGAGTTAACTTGCTGCTGGCTTGTGACGCTGTCTTTGGGTGAGTTTACTTGCTGCTGGCTTGTGACGCTCTGTCTTTGGGTGAGTTAAGTTGCTGCTGGCTTGTGACGCTGTCATTGGGTGAGTTTACTTGCTGCTGGCTTGTGACGCTCTGTCTTTGGGTGAGTTTACTTGCTGCTGGCTTGTGACGCTGTTTTTGGGTGAGTTTACTTTCTGCTGACTTGTGACGCTCTGTCTTTGGGTGAGTTAAGTTGCTGCTGGCTTGTGACGCTGTCTTTGGGTGAGTTAACTTGCTGCTGGCTTGTGACGCTCTGTCTTTGGGTGAGTTTACTTGCTGCTGGCTTGTGACGCTGTCTTTGGGTGAGTTTACTTTCTGCTGGCTTGTGACGCTGTCTTTGGGTGAGTTTACTTGCTGCTGGCTTGTGACGCTGTCTTTGGGTGAGTTTACTTGCTGCTGGCTTGTGACGCTCTGTCTTTGGGTGAGTTTACTTGCTGCTGGCTTGTGATGCTGTCTTTGGGTGAGTTTACTTGCTGCTGGCTTGTGACGCTGTTTTTGGGTGAGTTTACTTTCTGCTGACTTGTGACGCTCTGTCTTTGGGTGAGTTAAGTTGCTGCTGGCTTGTGACGCTGTCTTTGGGTGAGTTAACTTGCTGCTGGCTTGTGACGCTCTGTCTTTGGGTGAGTTTACTTGCTGCTGGCTTGTGACGCTGTCTTTGGGTGAGTTTACTTTCTGCTGGCTTGTGACGCTGTCTTTGGGTGAGTTTACTTGCTGCTGGCTTGTGACGCTGTCTTTGGGTGAGTTTACTTGCTGCTGGCTTGTGACGCTCTGTCTTTGGGTGAGTTTACTTGCTGCTGGCTTGTGATGCTGTCTTTGGATGAGTTTACTTGCTGCTGGCTTGTGACGCTGACTTTGGGTGAGTTTACTTGCTGCTGGCTTGTGACGCTCTGTCTTTGGGTGAGTTAAGTTGCTGCTGGCTTGTGACGCTGTCTTTGGGTGAGTTAACTTGCTGCTGGCTTGTGACGCTCTGTCTTTGGGTGAGTTTACTTGCTGCTGGCTTGTGACGCTGTCTTTGGGTGAGTTTACTTTCTGCTGGCTTGTGACGCTGTCTTTGGGTGAGTTTACTTGCTGCTGGCTTGTGACGCTGTCTTTGGGTGAGTTTACTTGCTGCTGGCTTGTGACGCTCTGTCTTTGGGTGAGTTTACTTGCTGCTGGCTTGTGATGCTGTCTTTGGATGAGTTTACTTGCTGCTGGCTTGTGACGCTGACTTTGGGTGAGTTTACTTGCTGCTGGCTTGTGACGCTCTGTCTTTGGGTGAGTTTTTCCCTGGTACCGCTAACACACCAATGCGTTTCGTCTTGTACGAGATAAATTCATGAATAGTCTTATTTCGCAGTTTAGGAGATAAGTACGAGAAATACGAAATATAGACTTTCACTACGTAAGTACGTGAAGTAAGGCACAGCTAGGGAAGCCGAAGAAACAGTTTACGATCTAAACGCCACTTAGTATCCCATTCGATGCAGAAAAGGAAACGAATAACAGCCAGAACAGGCATAACAGGGACAATAACAGAGTGAAGGTGCCAAAAGCTCGACACCTGACGGCCTTTCCTAACTTGTATCCCTCCTCGCACGACATACTTTTATACCTTGCTCCCATTTCCCATCCTATGTGGCCCTGACAAGGGCACCTCTCGCTTGTCCACGTTGTTTATTGGATTCTCACGTTTCCTCTCCATTCGTACCGCGCCCTGTTTCTGCCGATCTTTTCCGTTCAATCCTCCTGCTCACTCTTCCTGTTCAATCCTCCTGTTAACTCTTTCTGTTCAATCCCCCTGTTCACTCTTCCTGTTCAATCCTCCTGTTCACTATTCCTGTTCAATCCTCCTGTTCACTCTTCCTGTTCAATCCTCCTGCTCACTCTCCCTGTTCAATCCCCCTGCTCACTCTTCCCGTTCAATCCTCCTGTTCACTCTTCCTGTTCACTCTTCCTGTTCAATCCTCTTGTTCACTCTTCCTGTTCAATCCTCCTGTTCACTCTTCCTGTTCAATCCTCCTATTCACTCTTCCTGTTCAATCTTCCTGTTCACTCTTCCTGTTCACTCTTTACGCTCACTGTCCCTGTTCGGTCGCACCTCGTTTTGTCTCTTACCCTACTTTCCCATCGGCAACCCCCCTCTAACATAACCAGTCGAGACAAGGATTAGAGTATAATCCTAGTCGTCCTCCACGACCACGCTTTTCCGTGATTTTACACAGTTGTAACGCACGTGCCAGGCTATATTTCCAAAGGGTTACCACCCGCCACCCTCCAATCCTTTAGCCAAAGTGATTTCCTCTCACCGTCTCCAACCGTATTCGAGGAACCCTTCATCCAATCTGATCACAACCTTTTTAGGTCAAATCCCTAGACATCCATCCAGGCAAAGTTCTTTTCCCGAAAGACTAATTGCCCGATGGCAAGTTTACAAGACACCGTTTTCACATTCCAGCTACACGCTTCGTAAGAGGGAATAGATTAACCTAACATGCGACGTCCATTTGCGTTCTGCGCAAATCTCTTCCCCAGTTACCCTTCTTTTTTTTTTCTGGTTCATTGGGTAGTTCATGCTGAATACTAAGACAGCACTCCTTCCAAAAAGTTGGTATCCACCTGCAAGACGACACGGTGTCACAACGATAATACGGCTAAATATTCTTCTACATAAAGGCAGAAACCGCAGTTATTAGCAGAATTGAAAACATTGATCTTGGCTTTTAAACACCGTTAACTAATCAGTAGTTATATTTCACCAACACATGCACTACACTTTATTCATAATATACACCCGTACATATGTTTCGGCCAGTCACTAGCCATCATCAGGGAGTCAAAGCATTCTAACAAAGACTATATATCTATTTAAGGTATGACTATTTAAGGTATGGCTAGTGACTGGCCGAAACATGTGTACGGGTGTATATTATGAATAAAGTGTAGTGCATGTGTTGGTGAAGTATAACTACTAACTAGTAACACGATGCACGGTGAATTTAACGTGAAACAGTTAACTAGAATTGTGTCACGGTTTGTCGTCAACTGTAAAAGTGTTTTAGATCGCAGGGAATATATATTATATGTTATATTGCACGTGGTAAACACGTGACGTGGTGGTAACTTGCTCTGTACTGTGCCCAGCGTCAGGTTGTCGTGAAGATTCAAGTATTACTGGATGTTACGTCGTGTAGACTGATAAACAGTTACCGGCGTTTCGGAAAAGCCTATTGAATTCATCTTAAGGGTCAAATAATGCAAGAAGCACTGTTTTTGTAAACGAAATACAAAACACTTAACAGCATATATCAACAAATTTATAAACTGGAAATAAATTTCTGCATGAAATTAAACATACGTATCTTAAAGTAATTTAACCTGCACTAATTTTAATAACACGTAACGTTTAGTGAAAATTTTTCGTGTTACACAGGGTCAAACCCAGCTATAACATTAGCATGATAAAGGCAAGATAAAGCAATCCCTGGACAGGCCCTGAGGTTTCCAGGAGGTTGAGGCTCCCAGATTTCAAGACAATCAGCACATGAAGGTGGTAAAGTTGTCAGACCTAGGCTCCAGCCGCCTTTACCCATCGGGAAATATTCCTGGTACTCACTCATTTCTGTTAGAGGCTGAGTCGACCCCAAGGTCATAGTGAGGCCGGAAGGATTATGTCAATGAAAAATTCCAATGACACCATCAGGAATCGAACCCGCGACCTTCCGGCTTGTAGTGCAAACTGCGCAACCGTGTGCCCCCTCAGTAAGTTGCTGCGCATGGTACCTCACGGGAGTAGCCTTGCACTTGAAGGTTTCTAACTTTACCATTACCTCGACAGTGCAATCAAATTACGGTATTTCTCCTTGTTGTTACGGGCAAATTATGTGAACATTAGACATTTTCATGAGCAGCGTCCTCACATATTTCTCTATTCTCCCTTTTAATTATCAATGCATATTAGCGATTACAGGGGGCACGCGGTGGCGCAGTTGGTTGAGGCGCTGCGCTACAACCCTGAAGTTCGCGGGTTCGATTCCAGATGGTGTCATTGGAATTTTTCCTTCCTTTCGGTAAAGGTGGCCGGTACGTAGGGCTGACAACCTTACCACCTTCATGTGCCGATTGTCTTGATATCTGGGAGCCTCAACCTCCTGGAACCCTAAGGGTCTGTCAAGGCCTGTAATGGGGTTGCTTTACCCTTTATTAGCAATTACAGATCAGAAGTATCTGGAAAGTTTTGAAATGTGGTGCTGGAGAAGAATGGAGAAGATCGGTTGGACCGATCGTGTGAGAAATGAAGAAGTATTACATAGAGTGAAGGAGGAGAGGAATATCGTACATACAATAAAAAGAAGAAAGGCTAACTGGATTGGTCACATCTTGCGTAGAAACTGCCTTCTGAAACACGTGATTGAAGGAAAGTTAGAGGGAAGGATAGAAATGACGGGAAGACGAGAGAGAAGACGTAAGCAGCTACTGGATGACCTTTAGGAAAAGAGAGGACACTGAAAATTGAAAGAGGAAGCACTAGATCGCACTCTGTGGAGAACTCGCTTTGGAAGAGGCTACGGAACTGTCGTAAGACAGACTGCAGAATGAAAGAATGAATAAATTAGGAATTTCCTCCATTACTTTCGAAGGACCTGTCACAATCAATCGGTAACAACTCAGCAATGGCGTTTACAGCACACTTTGAGATTGAAATCTGATTAGACAGAATAAGAAATGCAGCAGAGGCATTTTTCACATGCGGTATAGTAACGTCATCTACATACAAGATCCCAATTTAAACCTCTCAAACAGTCTATTACTGCACTCTCTTCAAACATACACACAGTACGAAGCGAAATGCGTTAAATGGTATGCGGTATCAGCTTACTGCCACGTCGCTCTGTCTGCCTTCTTGTCTGTCTGTAATCTTAATCGTGTCTTTAAATATTCAAAAGTAGCATTATGGGTTATTACAACCGTAATAAAGACAGCATCACCGTCTCGCTTCTCTGTCGAAAAAAAAACACACAATGCAACCTGCGTTCCATAAGCAGAACCGCTTTACGGTTCAAGTCTATAAATATAACTGTCTTCCACACAGAGAAATACATAAACTGGAAACCTTCGTCACACAAAATGACTTTACGACATTTCAGAGGAACGCAACCTAATACCGCACTGAAATCTGTGTTCTTCTGGGTAATTACACGGCGTCGTTGTGTTAATTATTTACCGACGTTTCGGAACAACGTATCGGTCCCATCTTCACGGGTCAAGATTCCAAGAATTCTTAAAATCTTGACCCGTGAAGATGGGACCGATACGTTGTCCCGAAACGTCGGTAAATAATTACCACACGACGTTATTTACCGACGTTTCGGGACAACGTATCGGTCCCATCTTCACAGGTCAAGATTCCAAGAATTCTTAAAATCTTGACCCGTGAAGATGGGACCGATACGTTGTCCCGAAACGTCGGTAAATAATTACCACACGACGTTATTTACCGACGTTTCGGGACAACGTATCGGTCCCATCTTCACGGGTCAAGATTCCAAGATTTCTTAAAATCTTGACCCTGAAGATGGGACCGATATACGTTGTCCCGAAACGTCGGTAAATAATTAACACAACGACGCCGTGTAATTACCCAGAAGAACACAGATTTCATCAACATCGCGACGGAAGACTGAAATCAAGGTTAATACCGCACTGGTTTCTAAATGTCGCTCGAATAACTTTCAAAATTATTCACTAAATGTAATTATTTACACTACAGGTCTAGAATTATAAAATATTAAACACCGTCAACACAACTACTTAGTATTACTAATAATTTATTTTTCGGTAATATGTTTCGACCAACTTTGGTCATCTTCAGGGCACTAAAATAATAAAAAGGTATATTTCACTCTTGTCAGTGGAATATACCTTGCATGTACATGCCAAAGGGGATGTCTAATATTTAAAAAAATAATAACAATTTGTAGTACAAACTTGCATTATTCAACGTTAATAATTGAGATCAAAATTTTACGTTTTATAAAACACATGTTTCTTTCCCAATACCACTGTTATGGTGTTTGTTAAAATTGTGATGCTATAGCACAATTAAAATTATGAAATTGTAGATCGTACTTGCTTGATGACTTGTATTATTTATTGCATAGAGCAAAGGAACACCCGGTACACGAGACACACAATAAACAATACAAATCCTAAAGGAAATACAGTGATACCTCGGCTAACGAAGATAATTCGTTCCGGAATCACATTCGTTAGCCGAAATCTTCGTTAGCCGAAACGTGAGCAACTTTCTGCTTCCCTTGGGTTTGTCGCTTACTTTTTTTTGGTTGGTGGGTCTCCCCTATGTGATGTGGTCAGCTCATCTCTTTGTCACACACATACAGACGGGAAAGATAAGCTCCTGGAATGGCCCGACCGTTTATGTTTGCTGCTTTATGTTAGCGCGAGCATCCACTAAAACATTCGTTAGCCGAATCCATATTCGTTAGCCGAGTCCGAAAAACAGCGAAAAAAAAATCTTCGTTAGCCGAAAAATTCGTTAGCAGGGTCACTCGTTAGCCGAGGTATCACTGTACAACGTGTCAAGACCTTAAATTTAATATTTAAATTATACTACAATATCACAATTTTAACATCACCATAACAGTGGCAGTAACAAGGCAAAATGTATTTTATAAAATGTAATCTTCAGATATCAATTATTAAAGCTGAATAATGCAATTGCATACTATAACTTTTATTATTTTAGTGACCTGAAGATGATCAAAGTTGGTCGAAACATGTTGCCTTAAAATAAATTAATAAATACAGTGGACCCTCGAACTTCGAACGGTTTGATGTTCGAACAAATTGAAACTCTAAACATAAAATTCGAGGCAAATCCGGTTTTGAAACTCGAACAAAAACTCGAAAGTCGAACAAAGAATCACGTGGTCGTCACGTGGTCGCCTTCTCTCTATGCTTGGTCCAGATGAAAGAAGGGTAATTCACCTTCCAGTGAACAGTAATATCCCTCCTACTATTATTATTGATTGATTATTATACAATATTTTTATGTATGTACTATTATAAATAAAAATTTTCAATTATTTAAATTAAATATACTTGTTTTAACCTTAATGATCTTTTGAAATAGGCACTTAAAATGTTTTATATTGGGTAAATTTTGGGGGTCTGGAACGGATTAATTCAATTTACATTATTTCTTATAGGGAAATTTAACTCGAAATTCGAACAACTTGAAAGTCGAACCGTCTCCTGGAACGGATTGTGTTCGAAGTTCGAAGTTCCACTGTATTTAATTGTGTTTATGGTGTTTATTCCTTAATAACTCCATATCACGTAACGAGATGTTTAACGTCACACTTACAGTCCTACAACCCTTATACAACCCCTTCAGAGAAGGTTTGATCTGTTATTGAGGAAAAGAAACCACAAAAGCTAGCGATTGGTCCGTTCTTCTGGAATAAGACGCTACGTCATTGGTTAATCGGATCCAGAAGTCTCAAAGGAAAGCAAGACGTACTGACCCTTCAGAGGAAAGCAATACTTTCCTTTGAAACTTGGGATCAGTTTACTAGTGACGCAGTTCGATACCGTAGAGGAATTGAATCCTCAGTTACACTGCTGCAGAATCCTCAAAACCCGTACAAAAAAATATTAATGTCAAATAATACTGCAGAAAATGTGTTGCTAAAAATACAGAGTGAATATACAGGGTGATTCAGGAGAAAAGGTCAATAATTTGGGAGGTAATAATATCGGTTACTGTGAGATAAAATTCATATCAATGTGTGTCTTAATTCTGAATGGTTACCGAGATAGAGCTCTTTGAATCCCCAGATCTAAATCCGTTACATTTTTTTTTGTGCGGTTGGATGAAGAACGAAGTTTACAAAAGAGAGGTGGATACACGAGACGAATTGGTCGCTTTCATTTTGTATGCTGCTACCCGCATAAAGAAACGTGAAGATCAGCTCAGACGAACAACGCGCGATCTTCGCACAAGAGTTGCAAAGTGCACTGAGGTTGAGGGTGGGATTTTCGAACATTTATTGTGAACTGTAACAAATTCGTCACTTCTGTGTAACAAATGTGTCATTGAAACGTAAAATTAAAATTAAGTTAAATTAAGACACTTCGGTAAGTAGATCAGAAGTATCTGGAAAGTTTTGAAATGTGGTGCTGGAGAAGAATGGAGAAGATCAGTTGGACCGATCGTGTGAGAAATGAAGAAGTATTACATAGAGTGAAGGAGGAGAGGAATATCGTACATACAGTAAAAAGAAGAAAGGCTAACTGGATTGGTCACATCTTGCGTAGGAACTGCCTTCTGAAACACGTGATTGAAGGAAAGACAGAGGGAAGGATAGAAATGACGGGAAGACGAGGAAGAAGACGTAAGCAGCTACTGGATGACCTTAGGGAAAAGAAAAGATACTGGAAATTGAAAGAGGAAGCACTAGATCGCACCCTGTGGAGAACTGGCTTTGGAAGCGGCTACGGACCTGTCGTAAGACAGACTGCAGAATGAAGAGGCTACGGACCTGTCGTAAGACAGACTGCAGAATGAAGCGGCTACGGACCTGTCGTAAGACAGACTGCAGAATGAAGCGGCTACGGACCTGTCGTAAGACAGACTGCAGAATGAAGCGGCTACGGACCTGTCGTAAGACAGACTGCAGAATGAAGCGGCTACGGACCTGTCGTAAGACAGACTGCAGAATGAAGCGACTACGGACCTGTCGTAAGACAGACTGCAGAATGAATAACAGTAAGTTATTTCTGTTTTATTACCATTCATAATGCTTTTGTATTTGTATATTCAAACAGCTCCACCACGGTGACCATGCAGAATTAGATACATGTTCATATGAGCATATTTCTCACAATGAAGATCACATCTCAAAATATTGATCTCTCCTTCCGAATCACCCTGTATAGTTTGTTCTAGTGTTACATACAGCTGAGTAATTTGAGAACTTCTAACAATATATAACCAATATAAGATACATTTCTGTACTTTCCCTCCAAACCGATGATAAAAACACTCATAAATTTATGAATATTTGTGAGATGTCGAGTGTGGCAACACGAATAATACACCGCGACAACTGAGGGTCTCTCAACGGTCGTGTTGCAGACTGGATTATTCAAGAACAATATGGAAATCTACCGTCCAGCTTACAAACAAGGGACACGCGTGTAACTCTTTGGTTTAATTTCTCTATTTTTCTTTCTTTTTGTGATGAAGGCCGCCGCAGCAGATGCTACGGACGCACCGCAGCCTTAAGGCTTATTGTGCAACCCTGTGATGAATATGAAGAGAAAGATGATCAGTTTTTTTATTTTTCCAAGTAATGGAGCACCAGTGGAATGAAATTGACAGGAGAAAACCGAAGTACCCGGGGAAAAACCTGTCCCAGTGCCACTTTGTCCACCACAAATCCCACATGGACTGACCTGGGATCGAAATCGGGCCTCCGCAGTGAGAGGTCGGCGACTAATCTCCTGAGCCATGGCAAGGCCCTATAATTCCTTACAGCTTACGTCCTAATGAGTTCCGTTTCCGCCGACTGTCTCAGTTTCTTCCTGCATACTGTAACCTACATATATCTGCACTTGACACACTTCCTGCGTACTGTAACCTACATATATCTGCACTTGACACACTTCCTGCGTACTGTAACCTACATATATCTGCACTTGACACACTTCCTGCGTACTGTAACCTACATATATCTGCACTTGACACACTTCCTGCGTACTGTAACCTACATATATCTGCACTTGACACACTTCCTGCGTACTGTAACCTACATATATCTGCACTTGACACACTTCCTGCGTACTGTAACCTACATATATCTGCACTTGACACACTTCCTGCGTACTGTAACCTACATATATCTGCACTTGACACACTTCCTGCGTACTGTAACCTACATATATCAGCACTTGACACACTTCCTGCGTACTGTAACCTACATATATCTGCACTTGACACACTTCCTGCATACTGTAACCTACATATATCTGCACTTGACACACTTCCTGCATACTGTAACCTACATATATCTGCACTTGACACACTTCCTGCATACTGTAACCTACATATATCTGCACTTGACACACTTCCTGCATACTTTCACCTACATATATCTGCACTTGACACACTTCCTGCGTACTGTAACCTACATATATCTGCACTTGACACACTTCCTGCGTACTGTAACCTACATATATCTGCACTTGACACACTTCCTGCATACTGTAACCTACATATATCTGCACTTGACATACTTCCTGCGTACTGTAACCTACATATATCTGCACTTGACACACTTCCTGCATACTGTAACCTACATATATCTGCACTTGACACACTTCCTGCATAGTGTAACCTACATATATCTGCACTTGACACACTTCCTGCATACTTTCACCTACATATATCTGCACTTGACACACTTCCTGCGTACTTTCACCTACATATATCTGCACTTGACACACTTCCTGCGTACTGTAACCTACATATATCTGCACTTGACATACTTCCTGCATACTGTAACCTACATATATCTGCACTTGACATATTTCCTGCGTACTGTAACCTACAAATATCTGCACTTGACATACTTCCTGCATACTGTAACCTACATATATCTGCACTTGACATACTTCCTGCGTACTGTAACCTACATATATCTGCACTTGACACACTCACTTCCTGCATAACTTTTCACCTACATATATCTGCACTTGACACACTTCCTGCGTACTGTAACCTACATATATATGCACTTGACACACTTCCTGCGTACTGTAACCTACATATATCTGCACTTGACACACTTCCTGCGTACTGTAACCTACATATATCTGCACTTGACATACTTCCTGCGTACTGTAACCTACATATATCTGCACTTGACACACTTCCTGCGTACTGTAACCTACATATATCTGCACTTGACACACTTCCTGCGTACTGTAACCTACATATATCTGCACTTGACACACTTCCTGCGTACTGTAACCTACATATATCTGCACTTGACACACCTTCCTGCGTACTGTAACCTACATATATCTGCACTTGACACACTTCCTGCGTACTGTAACCTACATATATCTGCACTTGACATACTTCCTGCGTACTGTAACCTACATATATCTGCACTTGACACACTTCCTGCGTACTGTAACCTACATATATCTGCACTTGACACACTTCCTGCGTACTGTAACCTACATATATCTGCACTTGACACACTTCCTGCGTACTGTAACCTACATATATCTGCACTTGACACACTTCCTGCGTACTGTAACCTACATATATCTGCACTTGACACACTTCCTGCGTACTGTAACCTACATATATCTGCGCTTGACACACTTCCTGCATACTTTCACCTACATATATCTGCACTTGACACACTTGTTCATCCACAAATCAATTGCAGCATTCCATATGAAGGCATCTCAATACACAATAGGTAAAGAAAGGAGGAGGTGTTTGTGTTGTGGCGTGAATACCTGCAGTGTGTCTGGCGTAGGAGAGAGAGAGTATGGTATGGCATTCGAGCGTGGAGTGGACGGTAGAATCGGAGTTCGGCCGATTCGTTTCTCGCCACTCTGACCTGCAGCGTGTGAGAGGGACGGCATTAGACCAGCCAATCTCTGTAACATCCTTCCTTTATCTCTTAGCTATAAACGGCCGATTTACCGCAACGGAAGGAGGATACTTTGTGAAATTTAACTGCGATGTAAGCAACAAGAATGGTCTCATATATTACCCACTGTTTAACGAGGTTTTCATCTGCGAAGATAAAATATATAAAATCGAATAGTGGATAATGATTTGGAAATTATGTTAAAAGGAGTTGTCGCTGCGTAGTATAAGGTTCTATCCGGGAATTTACTTGAAGAAGCTGAGGAAAACCATGAATGGTCTCATATATTACCCACTGTTTAACGAGGTTTTCATCTGCGAAGATAAAATATATAAAATCGAATAGTGGATAATGATTTGGAAATTATGTTAAAAGGAGTTGTCGCTGCGTAGTATAAGGTTCTATCCGGGAATTTACTTGAAGAAGCTGAGGAAAACCATGAATGGTCTCATATATTACCCACTGTTTAACGAGGTTTTCATCTGCGAAGATGAAATATATAACATCGAATAGTGGATAATGATTTGGAAATTATGTTAAAAGGAGTTGTCGTTGCGTAGTATAAGGTTCTATCTGGGAGTTTACTTGAAGAAGTTGAGGAAAACCATGAATGGTCTCATATATTACCCAATGTTTAATGAGGTTTTCATCTGCGAAGATAAAATATATAACATCGAATAGTGGATAATGATTTGGAAATTATGTTAAAAGGAGTTGTCGTTGCGTAGTATAAGGTTCTATCTGGGAGTTTACTTGAAGAAGCTGAGGAAAACCATGAAAAATATTAATGTATTCCGTCTGCAGGTCGAGGTTTGAATCCGAGACCTCTAAAATACACAGAACGAGTGCCAGACACCAAATAACAGGCAGGATTATGAGAATTGGTAGGACCTTCACGACTAGCGAGACTAACGAAAGAAAGACTGTTTGTACATTTTCGGTCATAGTGACCTTCATAACAGTTCTAGAGGTCATGAGACCACGCACACGTTAGGTCTGCCTAGTTGCTAAAGACAACTTCAGCAACTAGAAGCATTTTGGCAAAAGTAAGGAACCACCATCCTCACTAACTAGGCAGAATGACGTCACAGCACCAGCAATCTGTAAGTAAGGCTGATGGTTAGAGCACAGGTTGAAGAACTTAAAGGCTTCTTGACAGTACACGATTATGAGCCTTCATCGACGGCGCACACTGCATATAAACGAATCGAAAAAGACAAGCACAACGTCCCTGATCTTCCCCTTTTACTAAACTTTTTCGTGAAAGAGAACCTCGAGACAAAGTAACACGAAGAACTTTAAGAAGCCTTCAAAACTCCCTGGGAGAATTTAAAACAGCAAGGATATTATTTATATATTTAGCCCGTTAAATGCTAAGTGAAAGTACTTTTTCTACACAATGCCCTCCGAATTCCGAAAGATCATTGCTTTTTGAAAGGTTCCCAAGCTTCACCCGTTTGTTATTTTGGTAAGAACAACATGTAGATCAAAGTGAGTATGGAGCATAGGTGGAAAGATAGTAACACGGAAGAACCGAAGTATTCAGAGAAAAACCTGTACCAGTGCCAAATTATTCACCATAAATCTCACACAGACTGACCTGGGATCGAACCCGGGCCTCCGCGACAAGAGCCCGACGAATTAAAGGCAAAGATTAACCTGAATTTTATGTGAAGGTTGCAATCGTACCGCGAAGTAAACACACTGCGTCTTAGTTATACAAACCAGTCAGTTAATGTTGTACAGTGAAATAATCGCTGTTTGTTCTGAGATCCACACAAAACACATAAATACAGTCCGTACCGCGCAGTAAACACACTCCGTCTCAGTTATACAAACCAGTCAGTTAATGCTGTACAGTGAAATAATCGCTGTTTGTTCTGAGATCCACACAAAACACATAAATACAGTCCGTACCGCGCAGTAAACACACTCAGTCTCAGTTATACAAACCAGTCAGTTAATGTTGTACAGTGAAATAATCGCTGTTTGTTCTGAGATCCACACAAAACACATAAATACAGTCCGTACCGCGCAGTAAACACACTCCGTCTCAGTTATACAAACCAGTCAGTTAATGCTGTACAGTGAAATAATCGCTGTTTGTTCTGAGATCCACACAAAACACATAAATACACTGTGTGGGCAGAACGTACAATTTGTGAATGTTAAACCTCAATAAATATTCAGCTCGTACCGCGCAGTAAACACACTCCGTCTCAGTTATACAAACCAGTCAGTTAATGCTGTACAGTGAAATAATCGCTGTTTGATCTGAGATCCACACAAAACACATAAATACACTGTGTGGGCAGAACGTACAATTTGTGAATGTTAAACCTCAATAAATATTCAGCTCGTACCGCGCAGTAAACACACTCCGTCTCAGTTATACAAACCAGTCAGTTAATGCTGTACAGTGAAATAATCGCTGTTTGTTCTGAGATCCACACAAAACACATAAATACAGTCCGTACCGCGCAGTAAACACACTCAGTCTCAGTTATACAATCCAGTCAGTTAATGCTGTACAGTGAAATAATCGCTGTTTGATCTGAGATCCACACAAAACACATAAATACACTGTGTGGGCAGAACGTACAATTTGTGAATGTTAAACCTCAATAAATATTCAGCTCGTACCGCGCAGTAAACACACTCCGTCTCAGTTATACAAACCAGTCAGTTAATGCTGTACAGTGAAATAATCGCTGTTTGATCTGAGATCCACACAAAACACATAAATACACTGTGTGGGCAGAACGTACAATTTGTGAATGTTAAACCTCAATAAATATTCAGCTCGTACCGCGCAGTAAACACACTCCGTCTCAGTTATACAAACCAGTCAGTTAATGCTGTACAGTGAAATAATCGCTGTTTGTTCTGAGATCCACACAAAACACATAAATACAGTCCGTACCGCGCAGTAAACACACTCCGTCTCAGTTATACAAACCAGTCAGTTAATGTTGTACAGTGAAATAATCGCTGTTTGTTCTGAGATCCACACAAAACACATAAATACAGTCCGTACCGCGCAGTAAACACACTCCGTCTCAGTTATACAAACCAGTCAGTTAATGCTGTACAGTGAAATAATCGCTGTTTGTTCTGAGATCCACACAAAACACATAAATACACTGTGTGGGCAGAACGTGGAATTTGTGAATATTAAACCTGACGGTACATATAGTAACCATTGGGATTAAAGGGGTTAAAGAAAGATCAGGCCAGAATTCTAGACGAAGAATGTTTTCCGCTTGTGTCCGGTGCGGTGCGGTTCGATCGTGTTTACTCTACGTGAGGAAGGCAATCCTGTTTGTAAACAGACGAAGGTGGAAGTAAGGGGTATTTCGGTGCTTTCCGTTGAATGAGAAAGAATTTTCTAACATTACTCACATTGGGCATTGACGAAATAAAGTTAATTCTAGACAGGAGCTACTGTCACTTCAGGAGCCCTCATGATTACAACTAGCTGGTCAAAGACAATATGACAGGCACGAAAATTTGAAAACCAGGACAGTTAGGAGCTACTATATGGAATCCTACAGTGTGTACGTTACATGGAAATTTCGACAAACATCCTTCCCGCTGCCCCCAAATTCAGAGCAAAAAATTAATTGTTAATTAACGTAGTATTCTGTAATGGCAGCCGGGAGAGCCTGTCTGTATAGTGGCTAGGCTACGGGCTGGAAAACCGATGAATCGTTGACTTCTAAAAGGTTATGACGATGGTATATGACATTGTGAACCACTTGTTTGTAGGACTTTGTGCATCTTATTTATTGTGAATAAAATATAAAATATATAAAAATCACGACGTTTCGGAAGATGGCTCTTCTTCCGTCTTCAGGTGATGCCTGAAGACGGAAGAAGAGCCATATTCCGAAACGTCGTGATTTTATATATTTTACATTTTATATTTTATTCACAATAAAGACGATGGACAAAGTCCTAGTAACAAGCGGTTCACGAGGAATCGCTGTTCGACTCCCGTAAGGGGCAAAAGATTTTTCTCTTCTCCAAAGCGCTCAGACCGGCCCTGAGGTCCAACCAGCCTTCTACAGAGTGCGTCAGTGAATCGGGCGATTTTGCAACGAGGCGTCCTGCCGAATGTCTAATGACGATTCACAGACGGCGTACAAAAAGGCGCCGCGGCACCAGTTGGAGTGTGAGTAGTGTCGTTATCCGGGATGCACGGGTTTGTGAGCGGATAAGAAGAAGATGGCCCGTTACAGCTCAAGCCCGTTAAATGACGTTTTAAAAAAGCCCGATTCACTGACGCACCCTGTATTTGACCAACACGGTGTCTCGGTCGGGACGTGAAGCCGGCCACTGTATTCCTTTACGTGCCAAGGTTAAGAAACATAATACAATAAAATAATTTTAATGGGTTATATTTAATTATCTTTCTTTACGTATTTTTAATTGCCTGATCATGGCTTTTCACTAAATCTGAAACATGTAGCAATACATTAAAAAAATGATATAGATTTAGTTGTGGTTGACACAGTTTGTATTTCTCCATATATAATTCGATCAGTGACGTCATTATGTTACACGACAATATATCTCCTTCCGGTTTTCACATTATAACCTTTCCTTAACGCTGATCCTTATATATTCAGTTCATTGTTAATGCAAATTTCCGCAGTTTGTGTAAATGCATGTAATACACAAACGTTCTGAACTCAGCAGAAAATCCCAAATATCGCATTCTACACTGGGCATAATTTCTCGAGATTTTACAGCGGTATGCCCAACGTCTGTCATTATTATGTTACCGGAGCCCACGCCCTACGGTTCCTTCTTCGCTCAGTCGCCCAATATCCCCTCCTGCAGTCTCAAAATTTTCCATATCGGTAGAAGGAAAAAATGGAAAACGAATTGTCTTTAAGTGCAATTTCCATTTCTCATTTCAGATTCCCAGAATCAAGCATTCTTTTCATTACTGCTAGTTTAATTAGTCCAATAATCAAAAAAATATCAATCACATTTTTTTTTTAGTCGTCCTCTTCTACCTACTCCGGTTTCCCGTTTAAGTGTTGGAATTTCTTTTGATCACACTGAGAGACACACCCCAGTCGGTAGGACCCCTCTGGACGAGTGATCAGCCCGTCGCAGAGACCTCTACCTGACAAAAACACACAACACTCACAACAGACAAACATCCATGCCCCCGGTGGGATTTTTTCTTTTTTGCCTGTCCGGGGTTTTTCCCCTTTTGATCCATTTTTGTACTGTTTAAATCCTTTCGTCCTTCATGTCACTTTACGTTCCATGCTACCGTCCTTACAACAAACACAACACAGACATCCATGCCCCCGGTGGGATTCGAACCCACGATCCTAGTAAGCGAGCGGCCGCAGACCCACGCCTTAGACCGCACGGCCACTGCGATCGGCTCAGATATTCTTCAGTAGTCTTTATTTCCCCGTCGTCTTCCATTCAGCAACAAAACAACCCACATAACGCTCGTTCTCTCTTTCCCATTTCACCTGCCTCACGAACCTATTTCCTACCCTCTCGAACACAGACGTTACACAGATTCCTCACGTAACACTGACAGTAGCGTCATCTTTACACAGTGCCCATTACCGACATGACACTGAAACATCAAACAATTTGGGACCTTGTTATGTTCGATTTAGCTCGGAAGCGCTCGGTACCAGCACGCTTCACCAACCGTAAAATTCGATTCGATTCGGTTCGTTTCGCTGTTGTATGCGTGGGCCTTAATATACCAGAGGACATTTCTACATCCTTAGGAGAAACACAATAATACAGCAAACTACACAGAGCTGAACGTTGTAACTAGCAGTCTTTTGAGAAGAATGAACGGGACACCCAAAGTCAGAAACCGAGGATAACGGAAAGATGTGGAAATTTCAGGTTAGATTGTGCAGAGAAACGAGAGTATTGAGGGGCTGATGTAAAGAAGAAAATGGTATCTGATGATGCATATTCGATGTACAGTACAGTACCCCAGCATCACACAGAAGTGATTTTGTTTCTTTTTTTTACAATGGCTCTACAGCCCCTTGGGGGGGCCTAAGCCGTCTCATTTTTCGACGCTTCACGATCACACTTTTTAGACACACCACACTCGGTAGGACTCCTCTGAACGAGTGATCAGCTCGTCGCAGAGACATCTACCTGACAAAACCAATACTCACAACAGACAGACATCCATGCCCTAGGCGGGATTCGAACCCAAAATCCCAGCAAGCGAGCGACTGCAGACCCACGCCTTAGACCGCGCGGCCACTGGGATCGGCACACAGAAATGATGGTAGACTAAAAAATCAATAATTATTCTGGGTAGAGGAATACACTAATTATAGGTTTACTTAACAAAGTTAAGCCATAATAGAGTTAACCAAGCTACACGAGAAAGATTCTCGTAGGTTAAAAGTTTCCGCTTAGTAACATCTAGACCACAGGAATAAAAGCAGGAGGAAACAAAGTTAGAAGTTACTTGCAAGCGATAGTGAAAAGTTGTGTCCGACGGGCGATACGAGCCAATTTAGATCTTAATTAAATTCTGAATCAAGGGATAGCATCAAAGCACTCACTAATCAACCAGGGTGTCAGCGAATCCCTGAGCAGCGCCACACACATCTGTCACCAATAAAAGAGTCGTTGTCCATGTTAGCTATGAGAGTGACCAATAAAAGACTCGTTGTCCATGTTAGCTATGAGAGTGACCAATAAAAAAGTCGTCCATGTAGGCTATGAGAGAGTGACCAATAAAAGACTCGTTGTCCATGTTAGCTATGAGAGAGTGACCAATAAAAGACTCGTTGTCCATGTTAGCTATGAGAGAGTGACCAATAAAAGACTCGTTGTCCATGTTAGCTGAGAGAGTGACCAATAAAAAAGTCGTCCATGTAGGCTATGAGAGAGTGACCAATAAAAGACTCGTTGTCCATGTTAGCTATGAGAGAGTGACCAATAAAAGACTCGTTGTCCATGTTAGCTATGAGAGTGACCAATAAAAAAGTCGTCCATGTAGGCTATGAGAGAGTGACCAATAAAAGACTCGTTGTCCATGTTAGCTATGAGAGTGACCAATAAAAAAGTCGTCCATGTAGGCTATGAGAGAGTGACCAATAAAAGACTCGTTGTCCATGTTAGCTATGAGAGTGACCAATAAAAAAGTCGTCCATGTAGGCTATGAGAGAGTGACCAATAAAAGAGTCTTGTCCATGTTAGCTGAGAGAGTGACCAATAAAAGAGTCTTGTCCATGTCAGCTGAGAGAGTGACCAATAAATGAGTCGTTGTCCATGTTAGATATGAGAGAGTGACCAATAAAAGAGTCGTTGTCCATGTTAGCTATGAGAGAGTGACTAATAAAGGAGTCGTTGTCCATGTTAGCTATGAGAGTGTGACCAATAAGAGTCGTTGTCCATGTTAGCTATGAGAGTGACCAATAAAAGAGTCGTCCATGTTAGCTATGAGAGAGTGACCAATAAAAGACTCGTTGTCAATGTTAGCTATGAGAGAGTGACCAATAAAAGACTCATTGTCCATTTTAGCTATGAGTGAGTGATCAATAAAAGACTCGTTGTCCATGTTAGCTATGAGAGAGTGACCAATAAAAGACTCGTTCATTTTAGCTATGAGAGAGTGACCAATAAAAGACTCGTTGTCCATGTTAGCTATGAGAGAGGTGAAAATGTGTATGAATGCACAGCCGTGTAAGTGAATATTACGGAACGGTTCAAGATGTAGACAGCCTGCTACCCCATTAGCCTACATCTGTTACATTTGAGGGGTAGGGGGTTGTAAATGCAGTCACTGCAGTGTCCATTGCACGAAACATATAAGGCTCTTGGGAATAACTCGAAGTTCTAACTGAGATAGCTTTATACAAGGCATACACAAAAGAATGGTGCGGTATCAATAGTGAATTCTTTTTAAACCGCACCATTCTTTTGTGTATGCCCTGTATTAGCAGACTTTTCTTACAGTGAATTCCACATTATATCCGCCGTGCATTTTGATAATAATTCACAACTTTAAAAAAACAACAAACGCACTATATTATCAAGTATTGTTAAATATCCCCTACATATGTTTCGGCTCCAGTTGAACCATCTTCAGGGGGTCAAGGTTACATTCATATTAAATCCAATAGTTAATCTCATAATATAATAATGTGATAGTAACTTGATTTTACATTGTGGTGTATATGTATTGTATTATCAGATTAACTAATGGATGTAATGTGAATGTAACTTTGACCCCCTGAAGATCGTTCAACTGGAGCCGAAACATATGTAGGGGATATTGAACAATATTTGATAACATAGTGCATTTGTTGGTTTTTTGAAATTGTGAATTATTTTCTTACAGTGATTTATTTACAGACATATTTTCATAATATTAAAACCCTTCTTAAAACTGCGATTTAAAGAAAAAAATTGTTAAAGTACATATATATATATACACAAAACCTGCTGCAAAATAAAACAGTAGACATAGAAAACAGGCAACTAGACAATAGCTGTGCTGAATTTCATAAATGCCAAACTTCAAATTCGTTATAGATTGCATCTAAATTTAACAAAATAACATACAAACAAACAACACCACGCCTTTCTTCTGACACAACCTGTATTTCGTAATTATTAGAACTATTATATATATATATAGTATTATATTATATAATTATATTATATAATTATAGTCGATGTTTCAATCATTCGATCAGCATCAGGTGTACAATGCAAAAGATTAAATGAAAAGGTAATAATGTGTAAAAAGTTTTGTGAAATCTCACAAAAATTTTTAAAACACTTTGACCTTGGATTTTAAGTTTTTGTATTGTACACCTCACGATGATCGAATGATTGGAACATGTAGTGTGTAAATAATTATGAAATACAGGTTGTGTCAGAAGGAACTCATTGTGTTGTTTCTTTGAGTGTATCACATAAAAAGGTAACATTGTTAAGATAGGAATTAAAAACCCTCAAATTAAATGGAATTTAAATTCCGATATTCAGCGAGTCCGACCTTCTTAACCCTCAGTAATTATGGCATTTGATTTTTTTAAGGAAATGAAATCTATCCGAATCTTCTACCAACGTATATTAGCCGATTAAGTAATTGTTAATTAGACCACGAAATAACTGTGCTTAGCTGCTAGGAAGTACGTGAGTGTCTCGCTCAAGTTATTTGTAGCCTATCGATCTTAGGCACAAACTAGTTCTTGATCTCCCCCCAAAATCAGTTCTGCTTTCTTCAACTGGTTTTCCCATTTACATTTAATCTTGTATGCGAGGGTACCTAAATTTCTCTTTTCAGTGACATTTTTGACAGTGAATGTCTTCCTGAGTGCGATTTCCTTCTTGATCGTTGGTCACTCGTTTTTCAGGATCTCCTCTCTCCACCTCTGCGTTTCTGGGCATTTCACCAATGTTTTATGTTTTCCTTATCAGAGCCACATTTTCCGCATACACAAGTCCTTACTAGCGGATGTTTGAACATATTTTCCACTATCTGTTTATGTCAATTTATCAGACACGCTTCAGTTTCTGCACATCTTCACTTTCTGCACATCTTCACTCTCTGCACATCTTCACTCTCTGCACATTTTCACTTTCTGCACATCTTCACTTTCTGCACATCTTCAGTTTCTGCACATCTTCAGTTTCTGCACATCTTCACTCTCTGCACATCTTCACTCTCTGCACATCTTCACTCTCTGCACATCTTCACTCTCTGCACATCTTCACTCTCTGCACATCTTCACTCTCTGCACATCTTCACTCTCTGCACATCTTCACTCTCTGCACATCTTCACTCTCTGCACATCTTCACTCTCTGCACATCTTCACTCTCTGCACATCTTCACTCTCTGCACATCTTCACTCTCTGCACATCTTCACTCTCTGCACATCTTCACTTTCTGCACATCTTCACTCTCTGCACATCTTCACTCTCTGCACATCTTCACTCTCTGCACATCTTCACTCTCTGCACATCTTCACTCTCTGCACATCTTCACTCTCTGCACATCTTCACTCTCTGCACATCTTCACTCTCTGCACATCTTCACTTTCTGCACATCTTCACTTTCTGCACATCTTCACTTTCTGCACATCTTCACTTTCTGCACATCTTCACTCTCTGCACATCTTCACTCTCTGCACATCTTCACTCTCTGCACATCTTCACTCTCTGCACATCTTAACTCTCTGCACATCTTCACTCTCTGCACATCTTCACTCTCTGCACATCTTCACTCTCTGCACATCTTCACTTTCTGCACATCTTCACTCTCTGCACATCTTCACTCTCTGCACATCTTCACTCTCTGCACATCTTCACTTTCTGCACATCTTCACTCTCTGCACATCTTCACTCTCTGCACATCTTCACTCTCTGCACATCTTCACTTTCTGCACATCTTCACTTTCTGCACATCTTCACTTTCTGCACATCTTCACTTTCTGCACATCTTCACATTCTGCACATCTTCACTTTCTGCACATCTCCCCCAACCACTTTATTATCAAGACTTATTTGGTCTTGTTTTAACTGCATGTGCTGAGGGTGTTCAAGAATAGGGTGCTGAGGAGGATATTTGGGCCTAAGAGGGGCGGGGTAACAGGGAAGTGGAGAAGACTACATAACGAGGAACTTAATGATCTACACTCATCACCAAATATTATTCGGATGATCAAATCAATAAAAATGAGATGGTCGGGGCATGTAGCACGTATGGGTGAGGGGAAAGGTGCATACAGGATTTTGGTGGGGAGACCTGAGGGAAGGAGACCACTTGGAAGACCCAGGCATAGATGGGAGGATAATATTAAAATGGATCTTCAAGAAATGGGATGGGGGGCATGGACTGGATTGATATGGCTCAGGATAGGGACAGGTGGCGGGCTGTTGTGAGTGCGGTAATGAACATTCGGGTTCCATAAAACGCGGGGAATTTCTTGTCTAGCTGAGGACCTGTTAGCTTCTCAAGAAGGACTGTGCTACATGGAGTTAGTTAGTTAGTTAGTTTAACTGCATGTACTTTACAACAGAGGCTATAGCTACGATACAGGCACTAACAACGCAGCCTACAATAGACTGTGCAACCGTACAAACAGCGGTCCATCAATGACGGTTGGTTTTAGATTTGGCAACATGTGCTCCCTGAGGATGGTGCACTAGCACCGAAACATGTCGCAGCTTTATGTATAACACGTATATGTGGATATTAGAGTGCATTTGGTTGGTGTAGTAAATTGACTATGGGGCACGCGGTGGCCCAGTTGGTTGAGGCACTACGCTACAAACCGGAACGTCGCGGGTTCGATTCCCGATGGTGTCATAATCGTTTCGGTCGCACTATGGCCCTGGGGTCGACTCAGCCTCTAACAGAAATGAGTACCAGGAATCTTTCCTGGGGGGTAAAGGCGGCCGGTGCTTAGGGCTGACCACCTTATAAATCTGGGAGCCTCAACCTCCTGGAACCCTAAGGGCCTATCCAGGCCTGTAATGGGATTGCTTTACCTTTTAGTAAATTGACTATATCCCCCCCCCCCCCCCCGAGTTAGACGCAGCTTTTGGCTGTTTCATAGGGGTGCCGGTCTTGGATAAACTTTTGTTTCCACGCCACTTCCTTATCTTCTTTAATCCTATTGCAGTTTCAAAGTCAGTCGTATTCTTGTGCAGAATTAATGGCGTAGTGACAGTAGGCAGTAAGTTCTGCTCTATAAATTCTAATACATTGCTGTGGAAGAAGAAATATTCAAAGAGTGAGAATACAGGGCATACACAAAAGAATGGTGCGGTTTTAATAGTGTTCACTATTAAAACCGCACCATTCTCTTGTGTATGCCCTGTACATTTTTATAATATAGACTGGAAACACTCTTCCATAGTCTTTTTCAAAACGTATTCCTTTCTCTGCTCTGAAACGAGGACGATATATCCTATAACTTGTCACTGTTAATCCTACAGATCTTTGGACATTCTCCAGTTTTATATGTAAGCGTGACATTATTCCAAACAAAGAAATAAGAACCAAAACAGCGTAACTTTTGCTGTATTTTTCGCGTCATTTCCTTACTATTTAGTTTCATCGCTATCAATCTATTTAGTCTCTGTAAATTATCTATTTTTTATTTCAGTACGTTCCAATTGTTTTGCCTGCACAAAGCCCGTGTACAGATGTCTTCTCCATTCATATATTCAATTACAGTTGAACTCGGTTATAACGTCATCAAAGGGACTGAATATTTTGTGTCGTTATAAACGAGTGTTGTTATAACCGAGGAGTATAATGTTATGGTTAACAGTGAGGAATTAATTGGTACCACAGAATATCTGACGTTATAGGCGAGGTGTCGAATAAACCGATCACGTTATAACCGGGTTCGACTGTATTTCTCCTTAAAAAATTTCAAAATTTACCAATGTTCCACAGCAATGTAATTATCTAACTTAACATCATGTTAAAATGACTGTCCTATACATTGCGTGTCATTTGATTATTAGAGTCCATATATATATATATATGTAGATATGTATATATATGTATATGTAGACATGTATATAGATGAGAACAGCTACAGTGATAAGTACGACCATATTATGAGTATGCTTAATAGCATACTGATATTTAGTTCCATTCAGTATTCTATAAATTGGATGCAATAGGAGGAAACATCACTGGACTCGGAGAGTGGCTTTTAGCATTCCTCCTCGTATAGCTATAGAAGACATTTCAAATACATTAAACCTTTGATATCATAATTCATTACAGCAGTGTGTCAGGACAGTCTGTGGTTTGCTGGAGACCCCAGACGCTAAAATCGCCGCATTAAACACATCGCTGTGCCATTCTCCCCTACATACTTATCTCGTGGTGGCAGCTCTTGCCCATTTCCCACTATTGGTATGACAGTGGTTACAGACTGAATGCTCTAGGCTACATCCGCCTTCACTTGGTCCTGAAGTGGAGAGAGCGCAACACTGTTTGTTACTCTAGCTCGCCTCTAATCAGGTAGCATTTACACTGTTAAATCCTCTCCAGAATAGTTTCCTAAATACCTGACATATAACTGAGCCCTTTACGCTGGCCTGGCAGTCTCTGGTTCAGTTATTTTGCAAAACGTACACATGCTAAATAGGTTTATATTCCACGTGTCCATTCCACGCGTATTTGCTTCCGTGCTTGGCAGTGTTCCCACGCAGCCCTGGGAATACTGCCACAAGTGTACCTGAACATAGATGATGATGACGACGCCCTGCTGTTTAGTGCTCGTGTGGACGGCACTCGTCGTCAGGCGTCACATATTCAAATTTTCAACATAATATTGTACTAGTCTAAGTATAATATTAGTAATTAGTCATTGAGGAGGATATTTGGGCCTAAGAGGGACGAGGTAACAGGGGAGTGGAGAAGACTACATAACGAGGAACTTAATGATCGGTACTCATCACGAAATATTATTCGGATGATCAACAAGAAGAATAAAATGGGCGGGGCATGTAGCACGTATGGGTTAGGGGAGAGGTGCATACAGGGTTTTCGGTGGGGAGATCTGAGGGAAGGAGACCAATTGGAAGACCCAGGCGTAGATGGGAGGATAATATTAAAATGAATCTTCAAGAAGTGGGATGGGGGGGCGTGGACTGGATTGATATGGCTCAGGATAGGGACAGGTGGCGGGCTGTTGTGTGTGCGGTAATGAACCTTCGGGTTCCATAAAACGCGAGGAATTTCTTGACTAGCTGACGACCTGTTAGCTTCTCAAGAAGGACTGTGCTACATGGAGTTAGTTAGTTAGTAATTAGTCATTAGACTGTTGAGTCAGCACGTCAGTACACAAAACTTTATTTGAACTGGATTGCATTATTATTGAACACATTCTGGATGCAATCATCTTCCTTTAGTTTGAGAAGTATTGTGGTATAAAACCACAAGTATCCAATGTACGTGACTCAGGAGTCAGTTACAGAGACATTCTAAGACTGTATAGGCTTGGCCACCGGCAGACAATATTTGTTAATACTGCAGCAATTTAGAAATGTTCTAATGAAGGAATTAATTACAGTCAAACACAACTAATGTAAAATATATATTTTTATTCTGTCAACATGTTTCGACCCAGTTGATCATCCTCAGGCCAATAATATAATATTCATAAAAAGTAGTGTATAAGATTGTATTGAAAGAAATGTCTTAAAAGATGATGAAGGCGGGATGAAACGGTAGTGCAGAACAAATGACAACATATCATCGCATTTCAGTTGAAAGAGGACCGGTGAATTACCGGACAGACGAAGGAAGATGAGACGGACAGTGTTATAAACATGAAGAAAGAAGAATTTAATTTTTTTTAGAAACAAAAAGCCAGATAGATGTAAAAACTAAAGTACAACAAAAAAATTTTCCACAGGAATAATCCAGACAAAAGTGCATAAATCGAGAAAGACATTCACGAGAGGAACTCGGCCCACACGTCATCAGTTCCGGATTTTCAATATTGCAGAAGTAATAAATTAGTTCAGCGCAGGTTTTTGGAACTTACGTTTGTTCATAAATATCCTCAATACATAAAACTTTCATTGGGTTTATTTGCTAACGGAAATTGAAATGCCTGCGCGTTGTGTTATACGAGCAGATGTGATGGCAGTGATATGACGGTAAAGCGGCAAGAGAAATTAGTTCCGGAGCAAAATGAAAATCATTTTACACATCTGTTGTTATATTAAGAAATTCTAAATACAACCAAGGAATGATATTAGAGGATATGTTTTCAAGAGCAAAGGAAGCTTACTTTACTGCATCACACAGCTATCGGCACAACTACTTGTTTGCAATGCATGCCGACGACGTTTCGACGCGTCACATTCTCTGTGCTCCCATTAGAGCTCTGAAATGAGGTGTGATTCGTGTTTCGTGCTCGGTAGTTTGTGGTTCAAAAGGCTTTTCTTCACTTATGGGTATTGCAGAAGTTCTCATTGGCATTGTGGATCACACGTGATCACAGGCTGCAGACGACTTTCTTCAACATCATCATAATGTTATTCTTCTTCTTCATCTTATTCTTCATCATCAACTTACTCTTCTTAATCTTCTTCATCATCTTATTCTTCTTCATCAACATCTTATTCATCAACTTCTTCACACCATCATTTTCTTCGCCAACATCATCATAATGTTCTTCTTCTTCTTCATCTTATTCTTCATCATCAACTTATTCTTCTTAATCTTCTTCATCATCTTATCCTTCTTCATCAACATATTTTTCATCACCTTCTTCAACACCTTCATTTTCTTCATCAACATCATCATGTTCTTCTTCTTCATTTTATTCTTCATCAACTTATTCTTCTTAATCTTTTTCATCATCTTATCCTTCTTCATCAACATCTTCATCACCTTCTTCAACACCTTCATTTTCTTCATCAACATCATGTTCTTCTTCTTCTTCATTTTATTCTTCATCAACTTATTCTTTTAATCTTCTTCATAATCTTATCCTTCTTCATCAATATCTTCATCACCTTCTTCAACACCTTCATTTTCTTCGTCAACATCATCATAATGTTCTTCTTTTTCTTCATCTTATTCTTCATCATCAACTTATTCTTCTTAATCTTCTTCATCATCTTATCCTTCTTCATCAACATCTTTTTCATCACCTTCTTCAACACCTTCATTTTCTTCATCAACATCATCATCATGTTCTACTTCTTCATTTTATTCTTCATCAACTTATTCTTCTTAATCTTCTTCATCATCTTATCCTTCTTCATCAACATCTTTTTCATCACCTTCTTCAACACCTTCATGTTCTTCATCGACATCATCATGTTCTTCTTCTTCATTTTATTCTTCATCAACTTATTCTTCTTAATCTTCTTCATCAACATCTTCATCACCTTCTTCAACACCTTCATTTTCTTCATCAACATCATTTCTTCTTCTTCTTCTTCATTTTATTCTTCATCAACTTATTCTTCTTAATCTTCTTCATCATCTTACCTATCCTTCTTCATCAACATCTTCATCACCTTCTTCAACTTCTTCTTCTCTTGTTTTCGCATACGTCATTTGTTTCTCATTACATGGAAACAATCGATGTATTTATTAAGCGTCGCTAAATAACTCAATCACTCAGTACTTCTGCTGTAACAAATCTGCTCTGGTTTCTGCCCACCTATGCAATCTAATGGAAGATAAACCTCAATTTGCGGTTGTGTTGTGTGTGTGTGTGTAGCGATGCTTCATGCCCTTGTCCATGTGCGTCAATGACAGAAATTAATTAAATGCTGTACATTTGCACTACAGCGGCACTAATCAAAAAGGGAGCGTGCATAGCTTCAGTGACAGTGTATCGCGCTGTTATCGCCGGACAACAGAGTACTCAGTCACCGTTAAAACGTCCGAACTACGCTTTACAGATTTGCTGAACTGTATTCTGAACGTATCCACTTATCCGCCATATCTAGACCACATAATTATCGGGAAGATTTTTGAATAAGGCTAAAGACTGCAAAATTTATAATCACTCCAATCAAATTAAGACCGTCACATAAAATTCGAGAATTTTATGCTTGAAAAAGTTACCAACGTACCAACAGAAATGTAATATGGCTGAGGAGCGACAACAGAAAGACTCAGCTCATTAGTAAGGTATTATGGAAAAATGTTATTAAAATTTTAAGATAGGAATACAGCGTCCTCTTTTAGAGGCAGGAAATGAATGTAACTTAGACAAAGTCAGTCATCAAAGATCTGATATTTCACTCTTTGCTTTAAAATATTAAATTTAGTTTAGGTACAGTATGCCAACGGTGGGCACTGCGCTACAAACCGGAACGTCGCGGGTTCGATTCCCGATGGTGTCATTGGAATTAATTCCTTGACATAATCCTTTCGGTAGCACTACGGCCCTGGGGTCGACTCAGCCTCTAACAGAAATGAGTACCAGGAATATTTCCTGGGGGGTAAAGGCGGCCGGTGCGTAGGGCTGACAACCTTACCACCTTCTGGGAGCGTCAACCTCCTGGACCCCTCAGGGGTTGCTTTACCTTTACAGTATGCCAACGGTAGAGATCTCTGCGACGAGCTGATCACTCGTCCAGAGGAGTCCTACCGAGTGTGATGTGTCTAAAATGTGTGATCGTGAAGCCTCGAAAATTGAGGCGGCCTTGGCCCCTAAGGGGCTGTCGAGCCATTGATAAAAAAAAAAGTATACCAACAGTTCAAAAGCTCAAAGATCTCATTTTTTCCTTAAATAGCGACATAATTTTATTCTCCTCTAATTGAAAGACACTGAATACTGTTAGACCGACATTTGCATAACTTCCATCTAACAAGACAGACACAAAAATGGATTTGAAACGTCTCATCCAACCGCTTATATTTCCGAGCAGTAATGACTACCTGTAACGTGAAATATTTATAAGACGTGGGACCGAGCTCTTCGTATAGTCTGGAACAGTGTACCCAGATCCTGAGGATGCGTCGTTAAACAGGCCTCCCAGGCAGGCGCTATCGATCCTTACTCCTGCGGGGGCCGCGCCTCTGCCGGACAAATCCTCTACTAACAAAACAAAGCTGTCACGAACTTAATAAAGCACCACACACACACAATTACAAAAGGAACAAGCAGGAAGTCGTCATGACTGCGTAGGCATGGTAAGTTGTGCCTGTACTCGACTGCTAAAAAATATGGCTGGTTTAGGTAGAAAACAGACGAAGTTACATGACAGAATTTTCAGTAACGCCGTTTAAATTAATTCATATCTATGCAAAAGCGTTCTCATTATGATTTTTATACTATTCGAGGTCTGGAAATAATTCTTCTTCTTTTGTTCATTTAATCACTTTAAAAGTAGTACGCCAATGTTAGTCTCCTCCAAACATTTGCGCTGCTATATTTACACTTAAAAATAATTCACACGCATTTCTGAAACATCCTGTATAATTAGGAAAGGCAGTCGCAGACACCAGACAAGCAAAACACGGATAATTTATACACTAACTGTGAAAACTAAAAAAAAAAAGGGTAACTCCACAAACCAAATTAAATGTAACAAGAAAACGTGTAATACATCATCAAATTACACACGGTAGTAACTGAGAAAAGTCGCAAGACACTCGAAATTTGCAAATACGGTTTTTGATAAAGTGTTTCCCATGTTTCAATGCTGAATCCCAATAGGATGCTAATAGGGCAATAGTGCTGCCGGAAGGATTAAATCAATTAAAAAATCCCAATAACCCCATTGCGAATCGAACCCGCGACCTTCCGGCTTGTAGCGCAGTGTCTCAACCAACTGCGCCACCGCGTGCCCCACGTTACCATTACCTGTCTCTTAATTCCTGTCCAGCACCATTCATTACGTCCGTGACATATTCGGCGATGCTTATCAAAAGCGGCCCATACATTATCGATAGGAATGTACGAGTTAATTACAAGAGTATTGAACATTCTGTCATTAGCGTGGTTAGCTATGAAGAGAGCAAGAAATAAATTATAGACAGTTAATCCTTTACGTCATACAAATTATACTATTATTTATTTATTGAAGTGCCCCGCAGCAGATGCTACAGACGCACCGCAGCCTTAAAGGCTTATTGTGCAACCCTGTGATGAAGATGAGGTTTTATCTGCTATTCCATTTCAATGGAGCACCGGTGGAATGAAATTGACAGGAGAAAACCGAAGTACACGGAGAAAAACCTTTCCCAGTGCCACTTTGTCCACCACAAATCCCACGTGGACTGACCTGGGATCGAAAGCGGGCCTCCGCGGTGAGAGGCCGGCGACTAACCGCCTGAGCCATGGTACGGCCCATAACTAACCAACTAACTAACTCCATGGAGCAGAGTCCTTCTTGAGAAGCTAACAGGTCGTCAGCTAGTCATCAAAGGAACCTGAAGGTTCATTACCGCATTCACAAGAGCCCGCCACCTGTCTCTATCCTGAGCCATGCCCCCCTATCCCACTTCTTGAAGATCAATTTTAATATTATCCTCCCATCTACGCCTGGTTCTTGCAAGTGGTCTCCTTCCCTCAGGTCACCCCACCAAAATCCTGTATGCACCTCTCCCCTCACGGCCCATATAAATTATAACTCTATAACCTCAGATGCTTTACGGAGGCAATCTCTAAAGAGCCAATCACGTGAATGCTTCAAAACTTGATTTGGCATGTTCTTGGATCCCTTGTCACTATACAATGGAGCGTCTTCAAATTGCATGTGTAGAGGCTAGTCTACAGATACATAAGCTACATGGCGACCTCCTTGCGTTTCAGACACATCTGGTGCTGAATAATTTGTGAGCTCCGTCCTAAAGTTGACGACACCAGGTGCCGGACCCAGCGCTCCGCCGGGACGCTGGCCAAGCTTCCTCACATACCCACTCAGAAGACACACACTGCAGACATCCTTATGGGACATTCATTCTTCATTAAACCCGGAACCAGAGAATGAAAAGCCGCAAGTGATTTCATTGTTGTATGTCACTAGTAGGAGGAAGGACAAGAGAAACACAAAAGCGAGGAGCAATTTTGTCACTGCCCCTTCCGGAGCAGTCCCACTGCGTCTCGTCTCACCGGTCAATCAATTGCAGAACGCTAGTGTGCACTGCTTCCAGCATAATGAAGACTGACATTGATCGCAGCAGATTTTAACCCAACTGTTCCTCTATTCAGAAACGTTTAAAACCATATTTCGTCGTACAAGCAACATCAGTAATGGCCGTGCCATGGCTCAGGCGGTTAGTCGCCGGCCTCTCACCACGGAGGCCCGGGTTCGATCCCAGGTCAAGTCCATGTGAGATTTGTGGTGGACAAAGTGGCACTAGGACAGGTTTTTCTCCGAGTTGTCGGTTTTCCCCTGTCGATTTCATTCCACTGGTGCTCCATTAATTGTAAAAATTGGTAAAAAACTGCTCATCTTCATCACAGGGTTGCACCAAAAAGCCTTAAGGCTGTGGTGCGAGGGCCCTTCATCACAAACGAAAAAATTAAACAAAAAAAAAAAGGAACATCAGTAGGCCTACCTTCTTTCATCCTTGGGTGTTGAACCACTACAGACATATGTCCGAAGAATAGCCGCTCGTTTTTACGCTAAATGTTACCTACATCCAAATCCGATGGTAGGATCTATCGGCCAATATACCTTAGTGACCTGACCAGAATGTACAAAAGATATAAACACAAATGTCCCAAACACTGCATGCTCTGAGTAGAGCTGGATGTTAGGTAGTGTTTTTTTTATGCTAATACAGGGAATACACAAAAGAATGGTGCGGTATCAAAAGTGAATAAAAAATGTATTTCTCACCTTACACGGGCACAACATACACCGTCAGCGGCGGCAACTGTCCAAGTTTCTCATTTGGTAATTACAATCCTTCAATGTGTGCACCCTGGGTCACACGACACACATCCACACGGAATCAAACTCATCCCAGACCCGTTGTAGCATGTCCGCTGTAATGGCCTGCAGTGCATGCGTTATCCGATCACGAATTTCATGGATGGACGTGGGCAATGGTGGTACATAAACGCTGTCTTTAACGAACCCCCAAAGAAAGAAATCGCACGGTGTAAGATCTGGCGAACGGGGTGGCCAAGGGAGAAGGTTCTTGTCTCCATTTGCAGAAAGCCTTCTCCTGCTGCAACGCCATCTTTGAAACTGGCCCCGCGGCCACGCAGTAGCATGAGAAGCGAACTGCTGGTAGCGCATGAGAAACTTGGACAGTTGCCGCCGCTGACGGTGTAAGTTGTGCCCGTGTAATGTGAGACATAATTTTTTATTCACTTTTGAAACCGCACCATTCTTTTGTGTATGCCCTGTATGTTACCTTTCACTACTTCTACTGTTCGCTGTTTGTCATGTAAATAATTAGTGCTCAGGGCGATGTTTCCGCATATGTAGAGAAGTATGGAAGCTGATAAATGGAACGGCTGAAGCAAAGTTTATGTTACGATTTTTTTGTACCTGTAATAAGATAATAAAGCTTTCTTTCTTTTAAAAGAATCAGTAGGCCTATCCAGGAACCTCAAAACCTGAGGTCTCCAGCAGCTCAAACGGCCAAGAAACTAAACTCATAAATTCGATTCTGCATTCCTCTGCCACTTAGCTTCAAATTTACCGTCTTTCGTAACTCCTCCACTTCGCTTTATACAGCTCAAATAAATCGATCGATTCAATCACCAGTGCACCACAATTCAAATTGGGCCCAACCGTGTTTATGATACGGACTGCACAACCTGAGTCATTCACTTTAACGTGAGACATTATCAATTGAGGATATACTTCTGTTTACAATTAGTCATACACAACTTACAACACCAGGTAAGATCGGCTACATGTTTCGGCTTTAACAAGCCACCATCAGGCCTATAACTAGAACATTGAAAAGGAGACTGAAATTGCAAGCAGTTTCAGTTTTAATTTTCGTAATTGGAAAAAATAAAAATATTGTAGTTATTTAGTTGCTATTTTGTTCACATTAAACACGTAGCTGGATGTTAATAAAATATTGAACGACGAAATGACTTCAGCTGTATAGACGTTATTATAAACAATTGTAATTATTGAATTATTGAATTACAACACAAAGGGATGCAAAACATAAAAAAATGTACATTTTCGCTGAAAGTGAACTATCGTACATGCAAATGCCCTTGACAATCCTGCCTACAATACGGTCGTCGAAATATCCCACCATCCCAAAACGCTCACCCGATTTATACCCCCGTATGTGGTCTAATGTGTTTGTTAATGTAAAGACATGCCATCAGGCTATATCCGAAACTACGCCCACTCATTTACCTTAAACTGCTGCTTACTGCTGTGTGTTACCAATATTCGGAATAAACTTGATTCAAATATCCTTTTACCGCAGATACATAATTTTAGAACATCTTACAGGATTCTGTATAGTTCACCATATGTTTCGGCCTTACCAGGCCCGCTAAGGCCGAAACATTTAATCAATTACACAAAATATTGTAAACGTTTTCTAAAATACGAGTAAAATAGCTGTGTTATACAAATTTTAATCCTGAGAACTAAATGGATTTCTGGACTTTGTCCATCGTCCGGAAATCTAAAGTAACTAAATAAAATGACGTTTCGGAAACTGGATCTGCTTCCGTCTTCAGGTTTTCTTGTATACGACAATTTTTTATTGCTTATTAATCTTCCTCTGACATATCCTGGTCTCAGGTACTCATATAGCTACGGCTTAACCGGCTTAGGTTGTCCAGTGATTGAGGTTAGCTCTATCTAAGGGACCCAGCAGAGTAGGTTTCTCCCTTCACTTTAGGACGGAAGCAGATCCAGTTTCCGAAACGTCGTGTTATCTAATTATTTTAAATTTCCGGACGATGGACAAAGTCCAGAAACCCATCAGTTCTGAATGTTACACAGCATCGTCAGAACCTCTTAAAATTCAACTTTCAATCCAGTTACTGTATCACTTTATTGTACCACGCCGACAAGCGAGGTTCGAAGAATGCATACGTTCGTTCCTTCCGAGGAAAAATTTCATTCTAGGTATGAGTTCGCGCCGCAAATCTACATCCAGGTTACGGGGCATAAATGACGAGGAAGGTGTGCCGACGACAGCCTCTGACGGCCGAAAGGAAGGGCCCCTAAGACTAGAAGATACGACACAGGACTCCAATCCTTCACAGCAAAATATTCAGCTATTTTTCCTTTCTTACAAAAGTACTGCAATAGGAGGTAAAACTTCGAAACGACAAGAGCTACGTTTGAAAGGTACGACAATATCTACTGCCTATCTTAACAGTTTATATGGGTCAAGTGATAATCTTTCGTTACGGAAACATAGGAGCACAATTTGGATATAGTATGACGTCATAAAGTCGTCCTCGGTGGACTAGTGGTTAACGTGCCAAGGTTGGCGGGTTCGATCCCGACTGAGGTCGATGGATTTTTTAAGGGTGATAAAAATCCGTAGCACAACTTCCTTCGGAGGGGAAGTAAAGCCGTCGGTCCCATGTCGTAGATTTACGGCGTGTAAAAGAACCTTACGGGCATGAATAGAAATGTTTCGTAAGCAAAATTCAGCAGCCATTTCTCACCCAAGTCTCCTGATTGACTGCTAGATGACTCTGCAGTCATATCAGGATTGAGTCGAACAGCGCGGCCAGTGAGCTGGTCACTCACTGCCACAAATGTACAAGACCAAGTAACCTCGGAAAGAGGAGGCCCAAGCCCATATAGGGCTGTCGAGCCATGGGTATTATTATTATTATGACGTCATAAAGCTAGGTTTTTTGATGAAAAGACTTATGAAACATGAAACTATGTGCCTTAGTACGGAACACTGAACAATGAACACGGCTTTGAAACTAGCTCTTTAGTGAAGAAGCATCTTAAAACAGCAGTTAAGCTAGCAGAATTTGTTAATCGTACGTAATAGCTACTCTTCTCAGTCGGTGGTACAAAATTACTACTGCAAGTGCGCATGCGTCTACTGTCCATCTAGAGTAATATGCAAAGGGTGAATTTTTACGAGCAGTTAAGAGTGCGCGTTTGATCATTTTCGTGACGTCACAAGAACACTTCACTGCGAGATTCCGATGCTAAATTCGGGTTAGAAGACGTTCCTGGAGCAAAAATAATGGTGTTTTTCAAAAAGTAATTATGAAAATGGGATCAGATTAGTGATAAAGTGGTGGTCCTACTGGCCGTCGGGGTAAGCAGTTGGTTGAGGCACTGCGCTACAAGCCGGAAGGTCGCGGGTTCGATTCCCGATGGTGTCATTGGAATTTTTCATTGACATAATCCTTCCGGTCGCACTATGACCCTGGGGTCGACTCAGCCTATAACAGAAATGAGTACCAGGAGTATTTCCTGGGGGGTAAAGGCGGCCGGTGCGTAGGACTGACAACCTTACCACCTTCATGTGCCGATTGTCTAGAAACCTGGGAGCCTCAACCTCCTGGACCCCTAAGGGCCTGTCCAGGCCTGTAATGGGATTGCTTTACCTTTTACCTACTGGCCGTCTGTTCTGATGATTCGGAGAAGCGTACTGCTTCTATCATCAGGGTGACAGTCTGCTTCAGGTGGATGTTGAAGTAACTAAAAAGACGGTACGTTTCGGGTATATCGGAAGATTGGAAGTAATTTCGGCCAATTAATTTAAAAGACCAAAAATACACGGACATTTACACCATAACCGTCATAAAAACCTGAAAACGTACAGAGAAGCAACATTTGATTACCAACGATCAGATCGTAACATAGAGAATACAAACACTGTGGGGGTTTATCCTGATGACGTCACACATAATCAGAACGATCGTACTTTAATTAACAACAGACATTCAAGGAGTGTATTTGTTCGATGATCTGCGACAGATCACTTTTCAGTGACTGGTAGAAATCCCGTCGAATTTCGAATATTAAATTTTGAAAATTCCCATTTCTAGCTCGTTTCAACACACAACACTCGCATTTACCCACCACTGTACATTATAGGAACTCCAAGGACACCTGAAAGTACGATATTACTGAATATATACGTTATGTAACTTTTTCAGCGAAGGTTGAGTTTGCAGTACAGACTGAAACGTAAGGACCCCTCACTTTCCTTTGCTGCTGCCATCCGTATGTCTCATTTTAAAGTTAATAACAATTATTACAACAGAATGAGAAGAGTTAGTATTAGTGTTTACGTGTATGCAGCGGAAGGTAGCTCAGTGAAATGACAAAGCAGGTAATCAACATAGACACATCTAACGTAGGAAAACTCGGGCAACCAACAAATTAAACAAAAGCGCGAAATTATATTTTCAAAAAGTTTGAAAATTTTGGAGAATCCGGAAAACCTGTAAAGTACAAAAGCACTGAGATTACAATAAAAGTGACGTTACGTGTTATAAAGTTTTCACTTCCAAGACAATTTAGGACGTCGCAAGAAATAAACCGAAGTTAAATGAAGAGCAGTCCGTATGTAAGTAAAGGAACATGTCGGAACGAGACAGTTGAACGTTCGTGAAAGGTAAATTATGCTAATTGCAACAAACACCGAGGGAGAAAATCTTAAAGTCAAATTTAAGGAAGATAAAATAAATACAAAAAAAAAAACCTTCACGGTTCAAGACGGCACCGTAATATGAACGGAAAACAACCCAGGGTACATAAGATAAGGAATAAAGCTACTGTTCTGTTTGTATATATCAATAGGCATAATAATAACAATATTTGATAAAATTCCCTTAGGAACAAAATATAGCTGCGCGATCCCGATGAACATTTGATAGACTGAAATACAAAGGCCTATTCCGGAACCGGCCGTTAGAAAACTCGGCGAGGTTCAGAGAAGTCTAGACCAGAATGTCCAATATATTGTACAGTTTTGTGCTAATAATATTAATAAGAACATTCAGAACTAAATTATACCCACATTTCGCAAGTGATTTAAATGTATCTACGTCTTCGGTTCATCCAAATATTAGATACAAAATCTCCCTAATATCATGCCCCATAGTACTCCATATTTAACTTCTATGACAGAACCGTCGTATTATAATATCTATCGGCTACTCTACTTACTGTGTTTCTCTCTGACACTATTACAATAGCCACGCTCAAACACTGTTATGCCTATTTCTGGATATTGTGATTTTACAGACACATAATTATCATCTGGGCCTATTAGGCTGAAAAGTATTTATATATAGCGTTATTTACAAACGTATATATGTACATAAAACCTAGTACATGTAACAGAAACCTTAAATGCTACCGAAAGGACGACAAAGTTACAGATGCTTACTGTACCACGAGAAGTTTAAATACATACATACATACATAAGTACATACATAAATACATACATACATACATCATACATAATACATACATAATACATACATACATACATACATACAATAAATACAATACATACTACATACATACATATACATACATACAATACTATAAACATACATACATAAATACATACATACATACATACATATACATAATACATACATAAATACATACATACAATACATAATACATACATAAGTACAATACATACATACATACATACATACATAATACATTAATACATACATAACATACATACATAATACATACATAAATAATACATACATACATACTATAATACATACATACATACATACATATCTACTGATTCAAGATAGTTACATAATACAACTATACAATACTCAAAATAATACTATTAGGTACATGTGTAATTAATACATAAAGTGTCAATAGGTATTTGTTGTACAGTACGTGTATAAAAGTCACAAAGTGTCAAGATCGTATTATGTTACAGATGGTGTATAAAAGTCACAAAGGTGTCAAGATCGTATTTGTTGTACAGATGGTGTATAAAAGTCACAAAGGTGTCAAGATCGGTATTGTTGTACAGAGGTGTATAAAAAGTCACAAAGGTGTCAAGATCGGTATTGTTGTACAGATGGTGTATAAAAGTCACAAAGGTGTCAAGATCGGTATTGTTGTACAGACGGTGTATAAAAGTCACAAAGGTGTCAAGATCGGTATTTGTTGTACAGATGGTGTATAAAAGTCACAAAGGTGTCAAGATCGGTATTTGTTGTACAGATGGTGTATAAAAGTCACAAAGGTGTCAAGATCGGTATTTGTTGTACAGATGGTGTATAAAAGTCACAAAGGTGTCAAGATCGGTATTTGTTGTACAGATGGTGTATAAAAGTCACAAAGGTGTCAAGATCGGTATCTGTTGTACAGACGGTGTATAAAAGTCACAAAGGTGTCAAGATCGGTATTTGTTGTACAGACGGTGTATAAAAGTCACAAAGGTGTCAAGATCGGTATCTGTTGTACAGACGGTGTATAAAAGTCACAAAGGTGTCAAGATCGGTATTTGTTGTACAGATGGTGTATAAAAGTCACAAAGGTGTCAAGATCGGTATTGTTGTACAGAGGTGTATAAAAGTCACAAAGGTGTCAAGATCGGTATTTGTTGTACAGATGGTGTATAAAAGTCACAAAGGTGTCAAGATCGGTATTTGTTGTACAGATGGTGTATAAAAGTCACAAAGGTGTCAAGATCGGTATTTGTTGTACAGATGGTGTATAAAAGTCACAAAGGTGTCAAGATCGGTATTGTTGTACAGACGGTGTATAAAAGTCACAAAGGTGTCAAGATCGGTATCTGTTGTACAGACGGTGTATAAAAGTCACAAAGGTGTCAAGATCGTATCTGTTGTACAGACGGTGTATAAAAGTCACAAAGGTGTCAAGATCGTATCTGTTGTACAGATGGTGTATAAAAGTCACAAAGGTGTCAAGATCGTATCTGTTGTACAGACGGTGTATAAAAGTCACAAAGGTGTCAACATCAGTATCTGTTGTACAGACGGTGTATAAAAGTCACAAAGGTGTCAACATCAGTATCTGTTGTACAGACGGTGTATAAAAGTCACAAAGGTGTCAAGATCGGTATCTGTTGTACAGACGGTGTATAAAAGTCACAAAGGTGTCAAGATCGGTATCTGTTGTACAGACGGTGTATAAAAGTCACAAAGGTGTCAACATCGTATCTGTTGTACAGACGGTGTATAAAAGTCACAAAGGTGTCAAGATCGGTATCTGTTGTACAGACGGTGTATAAAAGTCACAAAGGTGTCAAGATCGGTATTGTTGTACAGACGGTGTATAAAAGTCACAAAGGTGTCAAGATCGGTATCTGTTGTACAGACGGTGTATAAAAGTCACAAAGGTGTCAAGATCGGTATCTGTTGTACAGACGGTGTATAAAAGTACCAAAGGTGTCAAGATCGGTATTCTTTGTACAGACGGTGTATAAAAGTCACAAAGGTGTCAAGATCGTATCTGTTGTACAGACGGTGTATAAAAGTCACACAAAGGTGTCAACATCGTATCTGTTGTACAGACGGTGTATAAAAGTCACAAAGGTGTCAAATCGTATCTGTTGTACAGACGGTGTATATAAAAGTCACAAAGGTGTCAAGATCGTATCTGTTGTACAGACGGTGTATAAAAGTCACAAAGGTGTCAAGATCGTATCTGTTGTACAGACGGTGTATAAAAGTCACAAAGGTGTCAACATCGTATCTGTTGTACAGACGGTGTATAAAAGTCACAAAGGTGTCAACATCAGTATCTGTTGTACAGACGGTGTATAAAAGTCACAAAGGTGTCAACATCAGTATCTGTTGTACAGACGGTGTATAAAAGTCACAAAGGTGTCAACATCAGTATCTGTTGTACAGACGGTGTATAAAAGTCACAAAGGTGTCAACATCAGTATCTGTTGTACAGACGGTGTATAAAAGTCACAAAGGTGTCAACATCAGTATCTGTTGTACAGACGGTGTATAAAAGTCACAAAGGTGTCAACATCAGTATCTGTTGTACAGACGGTGTATAAAAGTCACAAAGGTGTCAACATCAGTATCTGTTGTACAGACGGTGTATAAAAGTCACAAAGGTGTCAACATCAGTATCTGTTGTACAGACGGTGTATAAAAGTCACAAAGGTGTCAACATCAGTATCTGTTGTACAGACGGTGTATAAAAGTCACAAAGGTGTCAACATCAGTATCTGTTGTACAGACGGTGTATAAAAGTCACAATGGTGTCAACATCAGTATCTGTTGTACAGACGGTGTATAAAAGTCACAAAGGTGTCAACATCAGTATCTGTTGTACAGACGGTGTATAAAAGTCACAAAGGTGTCAAGATCAGTATCTGTTGTACAGACGGTGTATAAAAGTCACAAAGGTGTCAAGATCAGTATCTGTTGTACAGACGGTGTATAAAAGTCACAAAGGTGTCAACATCAGTATCTGTTGTACAGACGGTGTATAAAAGTCACAAAGGTGTCAACATCAGTATCTGTTGTACAGACGGTGTATAAAAGTCACAAAGGTGTCAACATCAGTATCTGTTGTACAGACGGTGTATAAAAGTCACAAAGGTGTCAACATCAGTATCTGTTGTACAGACGGTGTATAAAAGTCACAAAGGTGTCAACATCAGTATCTGTTGTACAGACGGTGTATAAAAGTCACAAAGGTGTCAACATCAGTATCTGTTGTACAGACGGTGTATAAAAGTCACAAAGGTGTCAACATCAGTATCTGTTGTACAGACGGTGTATAAAAGTCACAAAGGTGTCAACATCAGTATCTGTTGTACAGACGGTGTATAAAAGTCACAAAGGTGTCAACATCAGTATCTGTTGTACAGACGGTGTATAAAAGTCACAAGGTGTCAAGATCAGTATCTGTTGTACAGACGGTGTATAAAAGTCACAAAGGTGTCAACATCAGTATCTGTTGTACAGACGGTGTATAAAAGTCACAAAGGTGTCAAGATCAGTATCTGTTGTACAGACGGTGTATAAAAGTCACAAAGGTGTCAACATCAGTATCTGTTGTACAGACGGTGTATAAAAGTCACAAAGGTGTCAACATCAGTATTTGTTGTACAGACGGTGTATAAAAGTCACAAAGGTGTCAAGATCAGTATCTGTTGTACAGACGGTGTATAAAAGTCACAAGTGGTCAACATCAGTATCTGTTGTACAGACGGTGTATAAAAGTCACAAAGGTGTCAAGATCAGTATCTGTTGTACAGACGGTGTATAAAAGTCACAAAGGTGTCAACATCAGTATCTGTTGTACAGACGGTGTATAAAAGTCACAAAGGTGTCAACATCAGTATTTGTTGTACAGACGGTGTATAAAAGTCACAAAGGTGTCAAGATCAGTATCTGTTGTACAGACGGTGTATAAAAGTCACAAAGGTGTCAACATCAGTATCTGTTGTACAGACGGTGTATAAAAGTCACAAAGGTGTCAAGATCAGTATCTGTTGTACACACGGTGTATAAAAGTCACAAAGGTGTCAAGATCAGTATCTGTTGTACACACGGTGTATAAAAGTCACAAAGTTTTCCATTTAGGCAGTCACACTAGTACAACCACATAACGCATCTATCTATTTTGACCATAAACAGTGGAAACTGTACAACACGCATTCAATCAAAATATTTAACAGCTGCGTTTGATACCGTACGTAGTTATTATTTTGGCTCAATTGACGTGTCATATGATGATAGGGGCTTGCGCGCTGACGTGCGCAGTGCACACAACGCGGAACTAAATTCAAATGTCAAACACAATGTTTGTGCAATCACGTGAAAGTTCGTGTATTATATTTCATTATACATCACAAACATTTGTGACATTGTGTAAACATTGTGCGTGTCAGTGCGTCAACGAACACAACCGTTAGCCACTACTGGAAGTAAAGTTCAACATTATTTACTATTATTGTCTTATTCCAAGGTGTACACGTGAAATTAAATCTAGAATTTCCATGGCAAAAACAGCATTCAACAAGAAGAAAAATCTTTTCACCAGCAAACTGGAATTAAATTTAAGGAAGAAACTAGTAAAGTGCTACATTTGGAGCATAGCTTTGTATGGTGCTGAAACGTGGACACTTCGGAAAGTGGATCGGAAGTATCTGGAAAGTTTTGATATGTGGTGCTGGAGAAGAATGGAGAAGATCAGTTGGACCGATCGTGTGGGAAATGAAGAAGTATTACATAGAGTGAAGGAGGAGAGGAATATCGTACATACAATAAAAAGAAGAAAGGCTAACTGGATTGGTCACATCTTGCGTAGAAACTGCCTTCTGAAACACGTGATTGAAGGAAAGTTAGAGGGAAGGATAGAAATGACGGGACGACGAGGGAGAAGACGTAAACAGCTACTGAATGACCTGAAGGAAAAGAAAAGATACTGGAAATTGAAAGAGGAAGCACTAGATCGCACCCTGTGGAGAATTCGCTTTGGAAGAGGCTACGGACCTGTCGTAAGACGGACTACAGAATGAATGAATTGTCTTATTCATTGCTGATATTGCTTTACGGAAGCTTCCTGTCACTGACTTGAAGATTATCCAGAAAGATTATATCATCTCAACACTAATTATCTTTGGTTGTCAAAACGCTTTCAAAAATTTCACAATGTCGCCATTCATGTCTTTATTCCAACAAACATCAGATATCGAGATACTTTTACAAGAATATTAACATTTTATAGCAAAGCGTAAAATGAATTCCAAAAACTTCTGACGACGGTATGCAACATTGAGAACTAATTGGTTTCTGGATTTTGTCCATCGTCCGGAAATCTAAAATTACTACGTTTCGGAAGCTTGATCTGCTTCTGTCCTCGGGTGAAAGGGGGAGGAAGACACCTACTCTGTTGGGTCCCTTAGATAGAGCTAACCTCAATCACTGGACAACCTAAGCCAGTTTAACCGGCTTAGATCCAGCTTCCGAAACGTCGTTATTTTAGATTTCCGGACGATGGACAAGGTCCAGAAACAAATTTAGTTCTCAAAACGTAAAATGTATGTAACACGTAACGTAACGCTCAGAAAACGGTGCGTTTGTTTTTGTATAATTCTGATAACAAACTACGATTGTTTCTCTACACACCACTGACAGGTAGAAACTAAAGTTTTCTGCACGATTTGCATTTAGAGCTCTATAATCAAATTCCTCTTAATAATACACTTATCAGAAGGACAAGCGGGCGAAGACTGGGGACCTTAAAACGAAGCAACGCTCTTTCAGACATCGTCGGAGCAATTGACAGACATATATTTTCACATTATTTTCCACTCTTCTAAGTGTAAATTCAAAATGTCTTGAATTTCATGTTGTTTCTTTGAAGTACAAACAATTTTCTATTACACCCTATTATTGTCGTCTTCTATTTCCACATAATAATTGTACTTCTAACACCACAAGCCACACATGGATTGGAATGGAACTCAACTCGGTACCCCGCGGAGAAGAGACGGCAACTGACAGCCAGAGTACAAACACGGAATTTCCAGTTATTTTTAGGGTAGGAAGGAAAGCAAGAAATTTAGTTGCTACCGCTCGAAATAAGCAGTCGTACATTTTCCACAGACTTGAGTAAAGTTAAATCCGATTACAGCGTCTTTACTCGCGATATCTCGTCTTTCTCCTCACTTCCACTGCCAAAATATCCATCACACTTACTCGCCTTCTGAAATATACCACCGAACATAATTTTTCCACGCAGTAACACAGGTCACATTAAGTGGCCACGTGAGCTGACATTTTCTTCAATGATGCAAAAATTTATTGCCCGCCCTCCGTCAAAATGTCGGCTCACCCATCAATGTCTTTACTGACTTACTTTATTGCACATTTCTTTATTTATTTTATCCCACCAGATCTGCCTTTCACTTTATTCATTCAAGTTAGTTCCGTAGCGTTATGTATAAATTGTTATTGGTGAAATTCATCATCCTGTCATTATGGGCGGAAAGTGAAAAGTTTTTGTCTGGGTCACAAAAGGCATTTCAAATATTATTATCGCTCGTTCAACAGCCTTCCTCTTTATTTCCTTCTTCACAGGAATAAGAACCTAACAACCACTTTGTTACTGGCAACAGTTCTTTGCTTTGACACAGGAGATGGTTTGGTAATTTCATCATACGATAAGCAGCAACTCAACACAACGAATTTACAATTTTTAGTACTAACACAAAGTTTCAGACAAAGTATTTGTGGAAATATCAGAAATGACAGAAAATGTCATGGGTTTCGATAGTAGTAATTTGCTTTATTAAAGATCAGTCCGTACCGCGCAGTAAACACACTCCGTCTCAGTTATACAAACCAGTCAGTTAATGCTGTACAGTGAAATAATCGCTGTTTGTTCTGAGATCCACACAAAACACATAAATACAGTCCGTACCGCGCAGTAAACACACTCCGTCTCAGTTATACAAACCAGTCAGTTAATGTTGTACAGTGAAATAATCGCCGTTTGTTCTGAGATCCACACAAAACACATAAATACAGTCCGTACCGCGCAGTAAACACACTCCGTCTCAGTTATACAAACCAATCAGTTAATGTTATACAGTGAAATAATCGCTGTTTGTTCTGAGATCCACACAAAACACATAAATACAGTCCGTACCGCGCAGTAAACACACTCCGTCTCAGTTATACAAACCAGTCAGTTAATGTTGTACAGTGAAATAATCGCTGTTTGTTCTGAGATCCACACAAAACACATAAATACAGTCCGTACCGCGCAGTAAACACACTCCGTCTCAGTTATACAAACCAGTCAGTTAATGCTGTACAGTGAAATAATCGCTGTTTGTTCTGAGATCCACAAAAAACACATAAATACAGTCCGTACCGCGCAGTAAACACACTCCGTCTCAGTTATACAAACCAGTCAGTTAATGTTGTACAGTGAAATAATCGCCGTTTGTTCTGAGATCCACACAAAACACATAAATACAGTCCGTACCGCGCAGTAAACACACTCCGTCTCAGTTATACAAACCAATCAGTTAATGTTATACAGTGAAATAATCGCTGTTTGTTCTGAGATCCACACAAAACACATAAATACAGTCCGTACCGCGCAGTAAACACACTCCGTCTCAGTTATACAAACCAGTCAGTTAATGTTGTACAGTGAAATAATCGCTGTTTGTTCTGAGATCCACACAAAACACATAAATACAGTCCGTACCGCGCAGTAAACACACTCCGTCTCAGTTATACAAACCAGTCAGTTAATGTTGTACAGTGAAATAATCGCTGTTTGTTCTGAGATCCATACAAAACACATAAATACAGTCCGTACCGCGCAGTAAACACACTCCGTCTCAGTTATACAAACCAGTCAGTTAATGTTGTACAGTGAAATAATCGCTGTTTGTTCTGAGATCCACACAAAACACATAAATACAGTCCGTACCGCGCAGTAAACACACTCCGTCTCAGTTATACAAACCAGTCAGTTAATGCTGTACAGTGAAATAATCGCTGTTTGTTCTGAGATCCACACAAAACACATAAATACAGTCCGTGCCGCGCAGTAAACACACTCCGTCTCAGTTATACAAACCAGTCAGTTAATGTTGTACAGTGAAATAATCGCCGTTTGTTCTGAGATCCACACAAAACACATAAATACACTGTGTGGGTAGAACGTAGAATTTGTGAATGTTAAACCTGAATTATATATAAAGACCCAGTCCGTACCGCGCAGTAAACACACTCCGTCTCAGTTATACAAACCAGTCAGTTAATGCTGTACAGTGAAATAATCGCTGTTTGTTCTGAGATCCACACAAAACACATAAATACAGTCCGTACCGCGCAGTAAACACACTCCGTCTCAGTTATACAAACCAGTCAGTTAATGTTGTACAGTGAAATAATCGCTGTTTGTTCTGAGATCCACACAAAACACATAAATACAGTCCGTACCGCGCAGTAAACACACTCCGTCTCAGTTGTACAAACCAGTCAGTTAATGTTGTACAGTTAAATAATCGCTGTTTGTTCTGAGATCCAAACAAAACACATAAATACACTGTGTGGGCAGAACGTACAATTTGTGAATGTTAAACCTGGTGGTACATATAGTAACCACTGCGCTTTAGAAGATTAAGGAGGACAATAAGATTTCAATACTTAATACCCGAGTTTTTCTATGTATTCTTTCCTTAGGATAAAGTGTTCGCGGGCGATGAAATATGTGTACATTATACAAACACAGATAAGTAAAAAAGAAACAATTAGTAAGTAAATAAGATTAGCAGTATTGTTGCCTACTGGTGAAGAAATCAGTATCAGCACTTCATAATTTTTGTCTTATGTCTGTTATTCAACTTGAATCCGTAGACTGAGCAATAGCAGAACATTTATCTGAACTAGCAACGCATGGTTTCAGTCTCACTGTAATACTGCAGTGACTTACACGCTTGATGCAAGTAGCAGTAATATGACACAGGAAGATCGTCATGCAATGGAGGGAAGCGCATTATGGGCGAAAATGAAAATTGGACATCAGTATATACGGTTATCATGATACTCGCTAGAAGCAAACCAATATATCGATAATTTATGCAGTTGCTGATTACTTGATGAAATACTCAACAGATTGCTCCACTTGCGCGAAATGCCAGTAACAATATCTCATATACACACACACATACACACTAATACCACGGATAACAGCAACTGGGGAATTTAGGAAAATTACTGTACATTTACACAAATAAATCCCGTGCTGTATAAAGCGTACAAGTCCTATCTCAAAAATTAACCAATTCCCCGCCAAACATGTTGCATCTGCGTTATGGTAACCGGATAACCTATATACATTTATTATAGCCACGAACGCATTAACATTGTGACGTAATTTCCGTTGTGTTTATGTCCAATTGAATCTTCTTCCAACAGTTTAGCCTATTTTCATTAAACTCGCTGTGAATGTTACGCCATTGGAGGTCAGGCTTTATGCACATTACAGTTCTACACAACAAAAGTAGCGATATTGTAGTAAATAATAAAACACTGTGTTTTCGGTAATTTAATTTTATAGTGACGTTTTCAAAACGGCGTCGAATTTTTAATTTACCTTTTATATGCTGCGTCAAAAAAAAAACAAGCCACATCAGTGCAAAATCGATATTTATGACACAAGAAAACTCGTATGGTTATAGGATATAAACAGAATTATCTTTTATTTTAAGGAGATTCATCCCCATTTCGTTATTAAATATATATAAAGTTTTGTGATAAGGCAACACAAGATTTATATTAAAATAAAAATAATTGCTACATGTTTCGGCTATAACCAATTAGCCATTAATAGGCATAATTATAACAATGAAGGAAAGGTATTTTTTTTCCTATGGCTCGACAACCCCTTAGGGGGCTTAGGCCTTCTCTTTTTTCGAGGTTTCGCGATCACACACTCAGACACACCAAATTCGGTAGGACTCCTCTGGACGAGTGATCAGTCCGTCGCAGAGACCTCTACCTGACAATACACAACACTCACAAGAGACAGACATCCATGCCCTCGGCGGGTTTCGAACTCGCAATCCCAGTAAGCGAGCGGCCGTAGACCCACGCCTTAGACCGCGCGGCCACTGGGATCGACTTTAAATGTATACAGTTGTAAAATTTACCTCTTTAATTGGTTTCAGCCGAAACATGTAGGCTTTATTCTTCTTGAATATAAATGTTTGCTGACTGATTGAAAAAAAAAATTAATTTGTAAAATTCTCTTTTGAAAATTATTCTTTAAAATACTTTATTAAAAATTCCATCCAAAATATTATTGGCTTCGTGTTAAGACGTAACGAAGTGTCCGAATCCTCAAGCAAACGGCCTGCGCGTTAAAGTCCTTAGTTTTGGTACCGCGGTGGAAGTGTTGGTACATCTGCCTTGCGACATCTTAGCAATGTCCTTAGATTTTGGTACCCGCGGTCAAAATGTTGGTACATCTGCCTTGCGACGTCTTAGCGATGTCCTTAGTTTTGGTACCGCGGTCAAAATGTTGGTACATCTGCCTTGCGACATCTTAGCAATGTCCTTAGATTTTGGTACCGCGGTCAAAATGTTGGTACATCTGCCTTGCGACATCTTAGCAATGTCCTTAGATTTTGGTACCGCGGTCAAAATGTTGGTAATCTGCCTTGCGACATCTTAGCAATGTCCTTAGATTTTGGTACCGCGGTCAAAATGTTGGTACATCTGCCTTGCGACATCTTAGCGATGTCCTTAGTTTTGGTACCGCGCGTCAAAATGTTGGTACATCTGCCTTGCGACATCCTTAGCGATGTCCTTAGTTTTGGTACCGCGGTCAAAATGCTGGTACATCTGCCTTGCGACATCTTAGCGATGTCCTTAGATTTTGGTACCGCGGTCAAAATGTTGGTACATCTGCCTTGCGACATCTTAGCGATGTCTTTAGATTTTGGTACCGCGGTCAAAATGTTGGTACATCTGCCTTGCGACATCTTAGCGATGTCCTTAGATTTTGGTACCGCGGTCAAAATGTTGGTACATCTGCCTTGCGACATCTTAGCGATGTCCTTAGATTTTGGTACCGCGGTCAAAATGTTGGTACATCTGCCTTGCGACATCTTAGCGATGTCCTTAGTTTTGGTACCGCGGTCAAAATGTTGGTACATCTGCCTTGCGACATCTTAGCGATGTCCTTAGATTTTGGTACCGCGGTGGAAATGTTGGTACATCTGCCTTGCGACATCTTAGCGATGTCCTTAGTTTTGTTACCGCGGTGGTAATGTTGGTACATCTGCCTTGCGACATCTTAGCGATCACATGAGAACAACAGGCAGTCTCTCCTCTACAGTCTGGTTGTTGCTGTCGTTGTGTTTTTGTTGTCGACGTCGTCGTCGCTGTTGTTTTAACGCGAACATCTTGTTTCTGGCCCTCTACTTAACTGCCATGAATTTTCCGGTGTTGTATTTACTCAGTGAGAAAACCCCTTAGGTCTAAGTCAAATTGTTCCATGTATTGACCCATTTCTCCTACACAATAACAGCTACAGAAGGAACAAACCAGTGCCAACTTCTTTTGTCGTATTAGATACAGAGATACATATATATATATATAGCGTCTGCAGTTGTCAGCGCGTCATGAAGTAAATACAGAAGATAGCAGTTTAGGTGCAATGCCGATATTTACGAAAATTTCGTTGTTTTGTATAGATAAGTGACACAGATGCTCTTGACATTTCACATTGCACAGTGTAACAGTCCTTATGATATTTGTGATAGATTTAACTACACGTAGTTAAACCCTCAAACGACGAACATGAATTTGAATTGAACGCGGTGGCACAGTTGGTTGAGGCACTGCGCTACAAGCCGGAAGGTCGCGGGTTCGATTCCCGATAGTGTCATCGGAATTTTTCATTGACATAATCCTTCCGGCCGCACTATGGCCCTGGGGTCGACTCAGCCTCTTAACAGAAATGAGTACCAGGAATAATTTCTAGGGGTAAAGGCGGCCGGTGCGTAGGGCTAACAACCTTATCACCTTCATGTGCCGATTATCTATAAATCTGTGAGCCTCAACATCCTGGAACCCTCAGGGCTTGTGCAGAGTTTGTTTTACCTTTACCTTTACCATGAAAAGTTCAATCTGCTTGCGTCATGACTTCAGTCAAGTAACTGACGGACGCTTCTTTCATGTACAGTGCCGACAGGAAGTGACGTCACGTGACATGGCACATAGTGTTTTAATTCCGTATACGAAAAGAAGATAGGTATGTTTGTACTGGGGAAACTGTTTGGAATGGCGCAAAACGTAATTGAATTGACTAAAGTAACCGAAACGTAGGTTACGTGACAACGTGACATTTTATGGAAACAGTCGTTTGTAATAGTGTGGTACGTTACATGCAAGATTGGTGTAACGGAGAAGGCTGCAAGGCAGTATGCATGTACACGTGCAAGAACAAGAAGTTGAAGGACGATTACGAACACGATTAACAAGGTAAAGTTATCACTGTCCGCGTCATGAACGCGCATAGCTTGAATAGAGGTATAGCTCCGCTCATTCTTAAACTCTGCCATAGGTAAGTGGTCAACATCACGCACCGCCCGCTTTAACCCAGGGAAAGAACCCAAGTACACATTGAATATGAGGCTGGGTGAGCCCCAGAGCCGGTCTGGACGGTTTGGAGAAGAGAAAACCCTCTTGGCTGTGACAGGATTCGAACCCGGGACCGTCCAGCCCGCAGCACAGTCTCTATACAGACTTACGATCAACCTCAAAGACTGTGTGCATCAAAAGCCAAATATGTGTGGTGTTATTGAATCCGTGTTGCGAGCGACAGATATTACGTATTTTTTTTTCCTACTTGGAATCTTGACCCTTGAAGATGGGACCGATACGTTGTCCCGAAACGTCGGTAAATAATTACCACACGACGCCGTGTAATAACCCAGAAGATCACAGATTTCATGACGTATTTTTCCCTCTTTAGTTGCTTCGATTTATCCAGCATTTTCTGCAACTACATATGCCATGATATACCGCGTGTCGCACGTGACCGCTCCCTTATATACACACAGACTTACAGCAGGTCTGTTACTGTCTGTGACACGCCCCCCCCCCCTCCCCAACCCCTGCGTCTCGTAAGAATGATCACTGGCATGTCATAACTCAGAAGTGTGGGCAACTGAGAAACAGTAAACTTTGCTCTTCCTGACAAATTATAGACGATAAAGGCAAAAAGCAACACTCAACGTTTCACACCCGTTACTCTCTCAAATAACCCATCTTAGCTGTCACGCAGTTCACACACAATCAATTCTGTTGACGGCAGACTGAAGGTCACACCACAACGTTGTCAATGCTGTAATCCAACAATCAATGTTATTACACGCATCTGTTTGTCCGAGGATTTTTATATAGGTTGACATTCTTTTTTCTTCCTTTTAAGTCAACGCCATTGGTGGCTTTGACTTTTAAATTAATATGTACGACATTTCGGTACCACGAGACAGGCTGTTGTTGTTGCTCTATAAATTTAAACAAAATAATTATTCAATGCAGACAAGTGTAGTATGGATAAATGTTATTCAATCGTGGCCTCATTTAAGACAGAAAAGTAGCATTAACACACACACAGCATTCAATATTAAATATAGTTAATTCCTTACAGCATTTTTAAAAATCTTGAATAATATTCTCATTATTATAAACACTGGAATACTTTAATTACACTACGCTGAAATTATGAGATTAAAAATAAGGAAAGAATGAGGATTGAAATGTAACTGTTTTAGTTTTAATTTGTGGTGTTTTTTAAAATAGATTATTTTTCCCATATAAAGTTTCATAGCGATCCAAATGCCTATGATAAAATATTTCCGTTTTGTTCTCTTTTTATGTACGACACACTTAGTTTTTGGATTCTCACAAATATGGCCACGTTGAATCCTGGAGACTCACAGCCATTTTGTAACACAAATCATGTGTTTACTTGAACTGGCTATATTTACATTATACGACCTCAAATGGGAAAAGGAAAAATTATATGTTTTAAAACACAATTGATAATTGTAATTATAAATATAATTATTACAATTATAACCGTAATCGTTAATTATAGTTATAAGTATATAGAAATAATTCATGTAAAGATAATTGACATAACATTTAACATAAGAATTCAATAGGAACATAGCAACAATTGAGTAGCGGTGAATGTGGATACTAACGGAAAAAAATCGGTGTTTAATAGAATTCGTAAATACTCTCGAACGGAATAATACAGGGTGTTTCAAAAAGAGCTTTATAACTTCGAAAAAGTATACAAATTTATACAGAGGACATACACAACCTGGATTTTTTTTATGGGGATTCGTTAAAGATCGAGTGTTCGTACCACCTTTGCCTGCAAATGCCGTTGAGCTCCGAACTCGAATTACTGCCGCAGTTGCATAAGTGACGCCAGAGATGCTACGTAGCGTATGGCAAGAAATTGAGTACAGGTGGGACGTCTGCCGCATTACCAATGGAAGTCACATTGAACCATAACTATCCGAGGTAAAACTCGGCGTGTTTTGCTACATTATGACAGTTCGAAACGTTGTGTATGTCCTCTGTATAAATTTGTATACTTTTTCAAAGTTGTAAAGCTCTTTTTGAAACACCCTGTACTAGCTACACGTAAAATATGTTGTTGTTTTTAACGTCTAATTGTTGTGAGTCTGTATAATATGGCAAGTTGCAAAGTTACAGCATGTGGAGCAGAGGCTGACTTGTACCTAGGGACAACAGTGGTTATCGCCCAAGAAACAAAATCGTGTGCAATAATGCACATGACGAAACCACAAGATTTTGAAGATGGTATATGGGATAAGAAGCTGAGAATGACTTTATCTATAAGGCCTAACTGAGTAGGTGTTAGCCTTATATTTGGCCTGAGGACGGGGGACAGATACCGTGCCCCAAATGTACTGTTTTATTTTAAAGAAGAACGACAAAGTCCAGGAAATTGTTAATTCCAAACAAACAAACAAAGATAAATGTTGATAACAATGTAAAGGCAAAGCAATCCCTATACAGGCCTCAACGGGCCTTTAGTCTTCCAGGAGGTTGAGGCTCCCAGAATTTCTAGACAATTGGTACATGAAGGTGGCAAAGTTGTCAGCCCTAGTCAGCGGCCGCCTTTACCCCTCAAGAAGATACCCCTAGTACTCCTTTCTGTTACAGGCTGAGTCTAACCCAGGGCCATAGTGTGGTCGGAAGGATTAAGTAAATTGAAAATTCCAATGACCTCATCAGGAATCGAACCCGCGATCTTCCGGCTTGTAGTGCAGTGCCTAAACCAACTGCGCCATCTTCTACCCCTGATAACAATGTGTTTTAGATAATTATAAGTAAAGTCTCCATCACAAAAATTATTTCGCAGTAAGAAACATAACCTAAACAATTTATGAAAACCGCAAGAGAGAAAAATTACCAATACTTGGCAGCACTTCTGCGTGAAGAGCTTGCAGGAGTTCTCACTGCAGATGTGCCAAGTTACATCCACTTGAGCTATAATGCTGTTGACGTTGGAAATTGTAATCCATGTGAGACATGACGGATGGAGTGCCTGGGGACGTGTAGATGACCATCCATATATGCTGAACACTTTACTTACGCAGACGAATGTCTGGTTTCATAAAAAAAAACTTCTACGTTCAATTTCTCATAGTTGGTTTAGAAGGTGACCGTACGAGATCCCGCCGTAAAGCGAGGCAGCAACATGTGAAATATTGCTAATAATATATAACAGCACTTTTTCCATTATCACTAAACACTCACAACCTTTCGAAAGAAGTCTGCCTTCGTCTTCAGGTATAACGTCACGGCTGACCATAAATGTATCAAACGCGGTAATATATGGTCCTGAGGAAGACAGCTCAGTGGTAACAGCCCTCACGTTTCAGAAGTAAGCTACTCCACATTACTCTGCATATACCAGGTGTTTCAGAGGTTCCAGAAAACTTCCAAATGAAAAACATTAAGTACCTGCAAAATTCCACATCCTTCCCAATCCGTAATTCGTAATCATTATCATTATCGTCATTAAATCGACGGTACCTAATATCTGCAAACCACGATAATTCTACAAACACTCATAATATCGGTCAATCACAAGACACAGGACCAGCAGAACGCTCCGAGTATCCAGGTAAGCTAACCTGAAAATTTTCGTCCCATTTCTCAGTCATAAATACACAAGATTATTTCAAACAAAAATCACATTACAAATTGTCTATACAGTTTGCTATTAAGGAAAATAAATTTACAAGAGTCAGACAATTGTGAACTTCGAACAAAACCCACTATCACAAATTACACACCAACTAAATGCACTATATTTTCACTATTTATTCTTCAACCCCTACACATGTTTCAGCCCTTACAAGGTCATCTTCAGGTGTCTCGTAATCTACATTTACTTTACATCCATTAAATTAAGTTATAAACCAACCGATGCACACTAAAACCACTTTTTAAGTAGCTTTATTATAAAATTGTTAAAATTGTACCCTTACACGTGTTTCGATCCTAGGATCATCGTCAGGGGGTTTATTGCTAAAAGATACACTCCACCGTAGTACTCCTCATCGCACAACACGTAGTACACTCCGCTCCACGCAAAAACATTTCATATGCTTTTAATACCACACGCCAGCAGTTCCACAATCTACCATCTACAGTGCTTTTATAATTTTACAACTTTTAGAGAATCTTTTTACAAGATTTTAACTTATGTTTCAAAGTGCAGATAGAATATTTTAAATCATGTGTTGAAGTGACTGTAGCTTTTAGCAATAAACCCCCCTGACGATGATCCTAGGATCGAAACACGTGTAGGGTACAATTTTAACAATTTTATAATAAAGCTACTTAAAAAGTGGTTTTAGTGTGCATCGGTTGGTTTATAACTTAATTTAATATGACGAAGATGCACGGTGTCAACAGTGTGAAATTTACATCCATTGTTTATGTCTGCTATTATGTTATATATCACATATAGTCAAGTTTAATTATCATTTATATATTACAGTTATTTACAATTTCTGTATTTAAATATTTAAAACACAGAATATAAAATCCTTAAATAAGGTTCGTAAATAACCGTAATCCGGGATAGAATCAGAAATCAAGTAATTACAGAACAACTGCAGGTGGAACCATTACAGGAGCGTATTGAGAGAACCCAGTTGAGATGGTTTGGTCACGTATGTAGGATGGATGACCAAAGATACCCTAAGCAAGCTTTGAAGCAAGACCAGAAGGAAGGAAGAAGAGAAGAATACCAAGAGTGAAGTGGGAAGAAAATGTAAGGAGAGGACTCCAGGAGAGAGGAGTGGACTGGAGGCAGGCCAGGAAAACGGCTATGGACAGATCTGCATGGAGATCCCTCGTGTGAACCTCGACACCGGAAGGTAGAAGAGGACGACTAAGAAGAAAGAAGAAGAAGAAATAACCGTAATCTATAAATGATAATGAAACGTGACTACATGTGATATATAACATAATAGCAGACAACAATGTATGTAAAGTAAATGTAGATTACGAGCCCCCTGAAGTTGGCCTTGTAAGGGCTGAAAAATGTGTAGGGGTTAAAGAATAAAAAGTGAAAATATAGTGCATTTTGTTGGTGTGTAATTTGTGATTTGTTAAAAAATACACGGTGAAGATAATATTAAAAAACCCACTATTTTAACTTTCATGTATTGGCATTAGAATTAATATAAATTATTTTAAATTATGCGATAACGAGGTATATTTCCCAACTGCTACATTAGACTGATAAATCCTTAACATATCAAATGCCAAACATATGTAGATCATTTAACATTTAAATTATTCGTGAATATTAACGTTAAGTCGCGCCTTTAATTGATTAACATAACACAAGTTCATATTTTCAGCACCTCTGGCAAAGATCTACTCACAGTAACAAAGTACCAGAAGACAAAAAAAAGGCGCCTGGCGTCATTCAATTGTCGTCATGATGACGCCACTCCTTTCGCCATAACATCGACCACCATGACAGCAATTATATCTACACGTACACAATTCCTGTTTTCTGCCAATACGCTGAGATCTGTCGTATTCCCTCTAATTTATCATCGGCGAATAACATCTTTGTGAAGTTCTGCGTCTTCATTTACCCCACACTTCACTCCAGCATTTCTTTCAAAATTATTTTAGTCCTATTCCCTTTCAATTCAACACAGTTCACGCTCGCCCTGCACAATGTTCGCTTCAAAATGCAGAAGCAAAACGTGCGAAGTAGAACAACAATAATCCCTTTATCAAAAGAATTTCATTCGTCATATACTCCATTATTACCTTAAGACATTAATTTTTTGGTCCATTTTATTGTTGTCAAACATACTTTTTTGGTTCATTTTATTGTTGTCAAACATACTTTTTTGGTTCATTTTATTGTTGTCAAACATAATTTTTTGGTCCATTTTATTGTTGTCAAACATAATTTTTTGGTCCATTTTATTGTTGTCAAACATAATTTTTTGGTCTATTTTATTGTTGTCAAACATAATTTTTTGGTTCATTTTATTGTTGTCAAACATACTTTTTGGTCCATTTTATTGTTGTCAAACAATTTTTTGGTCCATTTTATTGTTGTCAAACATACTTTTTTGGTTCATTTTATTGTTGTCAAACATACTTTTTTGGTCCATTTATTGTCAAACATACTTTTTTGGTCCATTTTATTGCTGTCAAACATAATTTTTTGGTCCATTTTATTGTCAAACACTTTTTTGGTCCATTTTATTGTTGTCAAACATAATTTTTTGGTCCATTTTATTGTTGTCAAACATACTTTTTTGGTTCATTTTATTGTTGTCAAACATACTTTTTTGGTTCATTTTATTGTTGTCAAACATACTTTTTTGGTTCATTTTATTGTTGTCAAACATAATTTTTTGGTCCATTTTATTGTTGTCAAACATACTTTTTTGGTTCATTTTATTGTTGTCAAACATACTTTTTTGGTTCATTTTATTGTTGTCAAACATACTTTTTTGGTCCATTTTATTGTTGTCAAACATAATTTTTGGTCCATTTTATTGCTGTCAAACATAATTTTTTGGTCCATTTTATTGTCAAACACTTTTTTGGTCCATTTTATTGTTGTCAAACATAATTTTTTGGTCCATTTTATTGTTGTCAAACATAATTTTTTGGTCTATTTTATTGTTGTCAAACATAATTTTTTGGTTCATTTTATTGTTGTCAAACATACTTTTTGGTCCATTTTATTGTTGTCAAACAATTTTTTGGTCCATTTTATTGTTGTCAAACATACTTTTTTGGTTCATTTTATTGTTGTCAAACATACTTTTTTGGTCCATTTTATTGTCAAACATACTTTTTTGGTCCATTTTATTGCTGTCAAACATAATTTTTTGGTCCATTTTATTGTCAAACACTTTTTGGTCCATTTTATTGTTGTCAAACATAATTTTTTGGTCCATTTTATTGTTGTCAAACATACTTTTTTGGTTCATTTTATTGTTGTCAAACATACTTTTTTGGTTCATTTTATTGTTGTCAAACATACTTTTTTGGTTCATTTTATTGTTGTCAAACATAATTTTTTGGTCCATTTTATTGTTGTCAAACATACTTTTTTGGTTCATTTTATTGTTGTCAAACATACTTTTTTGGTTCATTTTATTGTTGTCAAACATACTTTTTTGGTCCATTTTATTGTTGTCAAACATAATTTTTTGGTCCATTTTATTGTTGTCAAATACTTTTTTGGTTCATTTTATTGTTGTCAAACATACTTTTTTGGTCCATTTCATTGTTGTTAAACATACGTAGAATCCGTATTTGAGGACAATTTTAAGTGCTGAGGAGAACAGCAAAACCTCGAGGACTCCGTTCTTTTGGGATATGATGTGACGTCACTAGGTAATCGTTTCCTTACGTTTGTAAGGAATATACAGTCTTCATCGTCAAGGGACATGAAGGTCAGAGAGGAAGTCGTTATTTTCTACGTGCTTCCGGGGCAAACGAAACATTTGCTGAACATCTGAGATGTTTGTTGTCAGATGTTATAATCTGTATGTCACAGTCCTTACGTCTCTTCCACATACAAATAATTAGCAAACATTGTGAACCAATTGTTTGTAGGACTTTGTCCATCGTCTTTAATGTGAATAATTTATAAATTATAAAATGTAAAATATATAAAAGTATAAAAATCTAAAATTCAATACGTTTCGGAAGATGGTTCTTCTTCCGTCTTCAGGCCTACTCAGGTGGATCCTGTTGATTGAGCTAGTCTCAATAAACAGGACCCTGATTTAGACTTCCGAAAAGTAGTGAATTTTAGATTTTTATACCTGTATATATTTTATATATTTCACATTTTATAATTTACATTTTATTCAAAATAAAGACGATGCACAAAGTCCTACAAACAAGCGGTTCACAATGTTGTATACAAATCGTCAGAACCATTTAGAATTCAATAATTAGCGAAGTTCATAATAACAGAAGTTACGACTTGTGGCAAGAAAAATTCATTGATGTGTTTTTTTAAACAAGCAGCACAGTAAACAAATATCTTTATTGTGCCAAATTACAAAAACAAAAAAATGTGTTTTAAAATACGTTTAAGGCATTTTATGACGCCGTTTGACATTACTGGTTGCTTATTTTGATCAAAAGGTCCCTCTTTCCTGAATAAATTAACGGCGAAATAAAACCTTCTGTAACATTATATATCGCCAAACGTTTCAGATTATTCGATTACATGACTCAGCGTGGATCACTTCCACGATAAAGGGACCATCCAACGGGGGGGGGGGGGGGGGGGTCGCTGCGAGATAAAATATGAAGACAGATTTCGAATATGACGTTAGTCGGTTTGGTCATTTACAGTCTATATTGACATAAAGAGTGAAGTTCCCACGATACTAAGAAGTAGTATAACAAAAAAATATAAATGATGGTAACAAAATATAGGGAAACAGAATGAAAAAAAAAATATTGAAAATTCAATAGTCGATGGAAGGAAGCAACCTGACATTAATTCAAATAATATGTCAATTGAAATGTTATCACCAGTGAACTTAAAGGGGGGAAAATAATGCAGTAAGGCTAACAATAAATCAATTTTAAGACAGAAAAAAAAACCAATAAGATTGAAAAAGTCTCTATATGAAATGGGTGGGAGAATATAAAAAGTAGAAAAAATGAGGAAAATAACATGAAATAGATGAAATATATAAGAAGGACATACAATACTGAGACAGAAAGACAGCTGAGAAAGAACGCGAAACAAAGGACGAAGGTTATACAAAGTAATAATGATTTTAACAGCTTGGTGTGAAGTATATAATGTAGGGGAATTTGATGAAGAGAGTTACGGAGAGAGTTACGAAGGTTATGACGCAAATTCAGCTAAATACAATAAATAAATTAACCTTTTAAAACCTAGCAACTAACGTATGTTCCATCAGGTTTAACATTTATAAATCCTACGTTCTGCCCACACAGTGTATTTATGTGTTTTGTGTGGATCTCAGAACAAACAGCGATTATTTCACTGTACAGCATTAACTGACTGGTTTGTATAACTGAGACGGAGTGTGTTTACTGCGCGGTACGGACTGTATTTATGTGTTTTGTGTGGATCTCAGAACAAACAGCGATTATTTCACTGTACAGCATTAACTGACTGGTTTGTATAACTGAGACGGAGTGTGTTTACTGCGCGGTACGGACTGTATTTATGTGTTTTGTGTGGATCTCAGAACAAACAGCGATTATTTCACTGTACAGCATTAACTGACTGGTTTGTATAACTGAGACGGAGGTGTTTACTGCGCGGTACGGACTGTATTTATGTGTTTTGTGTGGATCTCAGAACAAACAGCGATTATTTCACTGTACAGCATTAACTGACTGGTTTGTATAACTGAGACGGAGTGTGTTTACTGCGCGGTACGGACTGTATTTATGTGTTTTGTGTGGATCTCAGAACAAACAGCGATTATTTCACTGTACAGCATTAACTGACTGGTTTGTATAACTGAGACGGAGTGTGTTTACTGCGCGGTACGGACTGTATTTATGTGTTTTGTGTGGATCTCAGAACAAACAGCGATTATTTCACTGTACAGCATTAACTGACTGGTTTGTATAACTGAGACGGAGTGTGTTTACTGCGCGGTACGGACTGTATTTATGTGTTTTGTGTGGATCTCAGAACAAACAGCGATTATTTCACTGTACAGCATTAACTGACTGGTTTGTATAACTGAGACGGAGTGTGTTTACTGCGCGGTACGGACTGTATTTATGTGTTTTGTGTGGATCTCAGAACAAACAGCGATTATTTCACTGTACAGCATTAACTGACTGGTTTGTATAACTGAGACGGAGTGTGTTTACTGCGCGGTACGGACTGTATTTATGTGTTTTGTGTGGATCTCAGAACAAACAGCGATTATTTCACTGTACAACATTAACTGACTGGTTTGTATAACTGAGACGGAGTGTGTTTACTGCGCGGTACGGACTGTATTTATGTGTTTTGTGTGGATCTCAGAACAAACAGCGATTATTTCACTGTACAACATTAACTGACTGGTTTGTATAACTGAGACGGAGTGTGTTTACTGCGCGGTACGGACTGTATTTATGTGTTTTGTGTGGATCTCAGAACAAACAGCGATTATTTCACTGTACAACATTAACTGACTGGTTTGTATAACTGAGACGGAGTGTGTTTACTGCGCGGTACGGACTGTATTTATGTGTTTTGTGTGGATCTCAGAACAAACAGCGATTATTTCACTGTACAGCATTAACTGACTGGTTTGTATAACTGAGACGGAGTGTGTTTACTGCGCGGTACGGACTGTATTTATGTGTTTTGTGTGGATCTCAGAACAAACAGCGATTATTTCACTGTACAGCATTAACTGACTGGTTTGTATAACTGAGACGGAGTGTGTTTACTGCGCGGTACGGACTGTATTTATGTGTTTTGTGTGGATCTCAGAACAAACAGCGATTATTTCACTGTACAGCATTAACTGACTGGTTTGTATAACTGAGACGGAGTGTGTTTACTGCGCGGTACGAACTGTATTTATGTGTTTTGTGTGGATCTCAGAACAAACAGCGATTATTTCACTGTACAGCATTAACTGACTGGTTTGTATAACTGAGACGGAGTGTGTTTACTGCGCGGTACGAACTGTATTTATGTGTTTTGTGTGGATCTCAGAACAAACAGCGATTATTTCACTGTACAGCATTAACTGACTGGTTTGTATAACTGAGACGGAGTGTGTTTACTGCGCGGTACGAACTGTATTTATGTGTTTTGTGTGGATCTCAGAACAAACAGCGATTATTTCACTGTACAGCATTAACTGACTGGTTTGTATAACTGAGACGGAGTGTGTTTACTGCGCGGTACGAACTGTATTTATGTGTTTTGTGTGGATCTCAGAACAAACAGCGATTATTTCACTGTACAGCATTAACTGACTGGTTTGTATAACTGAGACGGAGTGTGTTTACTGCGCGGTACGAACTGTATTTATGTGTTTTGTGTGGATCTCAGAACAAACAGCGATTATTTCACTGTACAGCATTAACTGACTGGTTTGTATAACTGAGACGGAGTGTGTTTACTGCGCGGTACGGACTGTATTTATGTGTTTTGTGTGGATCTCAGAACAAACAGCGATTATTTCACTGTACAGCATTAACTGACTGGTTTGTATAACTGAGACGGAGTGTGTTTACTGCGCGGTACGGACTGTATTTATGTGTTTTGTGTGGATCTCAGAACAAACAGCGATTATTTCACTGTACAGCATTAACTGACTGGTTTGTATAACTGAGACGGAGTGTGTTTACTGCGCGGTACGGACTGTATTTATGTGTTTTGTGTGGATCTCAGAACAAACAGCGATTATTTCACTGTACAACATTAACTGACTGGTTTGTATAACTGAGACGGAGTGTGTTTACTGCGCGGTACGGACTGTATTTATGTGTTTTGTGTGGATCTCAGAACAAACAGCGATTATTTCACTGTACAACATTAACTGACTGGTTTGTATAACTGAGACGGAGTGTGTTTACTGCGCGGTACGGACTGTATTTATGTGTTTTGTGTGGATCTCAGAACAAACAGCGATTATTTCACTGTACAACATTAACTGACTGGTTTGTATAACTGAGACGGAGTGTGTTTACTGCGCGGTACGGACTGTATTTATGTGTTTTGTGTGGATCTCAGAACAAACAGCGATTATTTCACTGTACAGCATTAACTGACTGGTTTGTATAACTGAGACGGAGTGTGTTTACTGCGCGGTACGGACTGTATTTATGTGTTTTGTGTGGATCTCAGAACAAACAGCGATTATTTCACTGTACAGCATTAACTGACTGGTTTGTATAACTGAGACGGAGTGTGTTTACTGCGCGGTACGGACTGTATTTATGTGTTTTGTGTGGATCTCAGAACAAACAGCGATTATTTCACTGTACAGCATTAACTGACTGGTTTGTATAACTGAGACGGAGTGTGTTTACTGCGCGGTACGAACTGTATTTATGTGTTTTGTGTGGATCTCAGAACAAACAGCGATTATTTCACTGTACAGCATTAACTGACTGGTTTGTATAACTGAGACGGAGTGTGTTTACTGCGCGGTACGAACTGTATTTATGTGTTTTGTGTGGATCTCAGAACAAACAGCGATTATTTCACTGTACAGCATTAACTGACTGGTTTGTATAACTGAGACGGAGTGTGTTTACTGCGCGGTACGAACTGTATTTATGTGTTTTGTGTGGATCTCAGAACAAACAGCGATTATTTCACTGTACAGCATTAACTGACTGGTTTGTATAACTGAGACGGAGTGTGTTTACTGCGCGGTACGAACTGTATTTATGTGTTTTGTGTGGATCTCAGAACAAACAGCGATTATTTCACTGTACAGCATTAACTGACTGGTTTGTATAACTGAGACGGAGTGTGTTTACTGCGCGGTACGAACTGTATTTATGTGTTTTGTGTGGATCTCAGAACAAACAGCGATTATTTCACTGTACAGCATTAACTGACTGGTTTGTATAACTGAGACGGAGTGTGTTTACTGCGCGGTACGGACTGTATTTATGTGTTTTGTGTGGATCTCAGAACAAACAGCGATTATTTCACTGTACAGCATTAACTGACTGGTTTGTATAACTGAGACGGAGTGTGTTTACTGCGCGGTACGAACTGTATTTATGTGTTTTGTGTGGATCTCAGAACAAACAGCGATTATTTCACTGTACAGCATTAACTGACTGGTTTGTATAACTGAGACGGAGTGTGTTTACTGCGCGGTACGAACTGTATTTATGTGTTTTGTGTGGATCTCAGAACAAACGGCGATTATTTCACTGTACAGCATTAACTGACTGGTTTGTATAACTGAGACGGAGTGTGTTTACTGCGCGGTACGAACTGTATTTATGTGTTTTGTGTGGATCTCAGAACAAACAGCGATTATTTCACTGTACAGCATTAACTGACTGGTTTGTATAACTGAGACGGAGTGTGTTTACTGCGCGGTACGAACTGTATTTATGTGTTTTGTGTGGATCTCAGAACAAACGGCGATTATTTCACTGTACAGCATTAACTGACTGGTTTGTATAACTGAGACGGAGTGTGTTTACTGCGCGGTACGAACTGTATTTATGTGTTTTGTGTGGATCTCAGAACAAACAGCGATTATTTCACTGTACAGCATTAACTGACTGGTTTGTATAACTGAGACGGAGTGTGTTTACTGCGCGGTACGAACTGTATTTATGTGTTTTGTGTGGATCTCAGAACAAACAGCGATTATTTCACTGTACAGCATTAACTGACTGGTTTGTATAACTGAGACGGAGTGTGTTTACTGCGCGGTACGAACTGTATTTATGTGTTTTGTGTGGATCTCAGAACAAACAGCGATTATTTCACTGTACAGCATTAACTGACTGGTTTGTATAACTGAGACGGAGTGTGTTTACTGCGCGGTACGAACTGTATTTATGTGTTTTGTGTGGATCTCAGAACAAACGGCGATTATTTCACTGTACAGCATTAACTGACTGGTTTGTATAACTGAGACGGAGTGTGTTTACTGCGCGGTACGAACTGTATTTATGTGTTTTGTGTGGATCTCAGAACAAACAGCGATTATTTCACTGTACAGCATTAACTGACTGGTTTGTATAACTGAGACGGAGTGTGTTTACTGCGCGGTACGAACTGTATTTATGTGTTTTGTGTGGATCTCAGAACAAACAGCGATTATTTCACTGTACAGCATTAACTGACTGGTTTGTATAACTGAGACGGAGTGTGTTTACTGCGCGGTACGGACTGTATTTATGTGTTTTGTGTGGATCTCAGAACAAACGGCGATTATTTCACTGTACAGCATTAACTGACTGGTTTGTATAACTGAGACGGAGTGTGTTTACTGCGCGGTACGGACTGTATTTATGTGTTTTGTGTGGATCTCAGAACAAACAGCGATTATTTCACTGTACAGCATTAACTGACTGGTTTGTATAACTGAGACGGAGTGTGTTTACTGCGCGGTACGGACTGTATTTATGTGTTTTGTGTGGATCTCAGAACAAACAGTGATTATTTCACTGTACAGCATTAACTGACTGGTTTGTATAACTGAGACGGAGTGTGTTTACTGCGCGGTACGGACTGTATTTATGTGTTTTGTGTGGATCTCAGAACAAACGGCGATTATTTCACTGTACAGCATTAACTGACTGGTTTGTATAACTGAGACGGAGTGTGTTTACTGCGCGGTACGGACTGTATTTATGTGTTTTGTGTGGATCTCAGAACAAACAGCGATTATTTCACTGTACAGCATTAACTGACTGGTTTGTATAACTGAGACGGAGTGTGTTTACTGCGCGGTACGGACTGTATTTATGTGTTTTGTGTGGATCTCAGAACAAACAGCGATTTCTGCCCACACAGTATAAAATGACTGGTTTTTTATAGCCGAGATCGAAAGTGTTTACTGCGCGGTACGACCTGAGTCTTTACAGAAAACAGATTACGTTTCCTCCTTAAAGGCTAATAAACAATTCGCCAATATACTGTGTTTTTATAAAAATATATAATAACATAAAAATAATGTAATTACGTGAAGTGTTACATATAAAAAGTACAGCAACAGGTAACAGACGTTAAAATGAACAGATATACAAATTATGTACAGTAACACAATGTCACTGTTCAATGAATCATATATGTAACGCATTACGTATTCGAATGCCGAGTGAATTCAACAACTGAAAGTACTTTAGTAACATCGGGGAATACAAATTGCACTGGGCAGTGTTTAATCCTGGTCTGTGATCGAACTATTCTAACGCGGCTAACCAAACGTAACAGATGAGAGCAGCGTGACGTCAGCGTGACGCTGACTATATTGGAGAAGCTCGCTTTGCTGATTCACAGATGGCGTGCTACCACTGAGCCTTTGGTCGGAAGTACGAGTACAATAGAAGATCGACGCTATTTAAGGTATTCGCCTATCACACCACATATGTACACAATTATATACATGCTGCGCAGTAAAGCACTTAAAATTGAGGCCATGAAAATAATTCAGTTATTCAGTTTTTTTATACAGGTTTAACTTTGGTAAAACGGTAAAGTTCTCCCTACAACAGGCCATGAAGGCCCAGAGGGGGAGTAGAGGTATATCTATACTCTTTCTTTAACTCTGGCACTAGACGGGGTGGGTGGTCAACTCCATGTCCCGGCCGCTTTACCCCCGGGAAAGAGGCCCGATACCTATTGTGTAGGAGGTTGGGTAGGCCCCAGGACCGGTCTGGACGGCTGCGAAAAATCTCGCCCTACCGTTAACTCTGATTCCGAATTGAATTAAATCTTTCAGAGGTTTCGTTATTTTATTGCCTTAGTTCTGTTCCTCAAGGGAAAGAAAGTAGATTCAATATATCAACACGCTCTGTGTCAGGCACTCCCCATTTCAACTTATGAACTACTTGAAACAATTTCACGAAACTTGATAACAACGCAATGCCATAGCATGCTATCGAAGATTCGTAATCTTTAATTCCCTATAAACAGTAATAACTAACGGCGAACTTGCAAGTTTCCAGCAATATTAAATTCATTTAAGGACCTGAAAAGACGTGTGGTATTAGAAAGACTGTGGTATTAGAAAGACGTGTGGTATTAGAAAGACGTGTGGTATTAGAAAGACGTGTGGTATTAGAAAGACGTGTGGTATTAGAAAGACGTGTGGTATTAGAAAGAGTGTGGTATTAGAAAGACGTGTGGTATTTGAAAGACGTGTGGTATTAGAAAGACGTGTGGTATTAGAAAGACGTGTGGTATTAGAAAGACGGTGGTATTAGAAAGAGTGTGGTATTAGAAAGACGTGTGGTATTAGAAAGACGTGTGGTATTAGAAAGACGTGTGGTATTAGAAAAGTGTGGTATTAGAAAGACTGTGGTATTAGAAAGACGTGTGGTATTAGAAAGACTGTGTTTGAATGTGTATTAGAAAGATGGTTGTGGTATTAGAAAGACGTGTGGTATTAGAAAGACGTGTGGTATTAGAAAGAGTGTGGTATTAGAAAGACGTGTGGTATTAGAAAGACGTGTGTATTAGAAAGACGTGTGGTATTAGAAAGACGTGTGGTATTAGAAAGACGTGTGGTATTAGAAAGAGTGTGGTATTAGAAAGACTGTGTGGTATTAGAAAGAGTGTGGTATTAGAAAGACGTGTGGTATTAGAAAGACGTGTGGTATTAGAAAGATGTGGTATGGGTGTGGTATTAGAAGATGTGTATTAGAGTGTGGTATTAGAAAGACGTGTGGTATTAGAAAGACGTGTGGTATTAGAAAGACGTGTGGTATTAGAAAGAGTGTGGTATTAGAAAGACTGTGGTATTAGAAAGACGTGTGGTATTAGAAAGACGTGTTTTAGTGTGGTATTAGAAAGACGTGTGGTATTAGAAAGACGTGGGTATTAGAATGTGTGTATTAGAAAGACGTGTGGTATTAGAAAGACGTGTGGTATTAGAAAGACGTGTGGTATTAGAAAGACGGTTGTGGTATTAGAAAGACGTGTGGTATTAGAAAGACGTGTGGTATTAGAAAGACGTGTGTATTAAGAGTGTGATTAGAAAGACGTTGTGGTATTAGAAAGACGTGTGGTATTAGAAAGACGTGTGGTATTAGAAAGACGTGTGGTATTAGAAAGACGTGTGGTATTAAAAGATGTGGTATTAGAAAGATGTGTTGAGCGTGTATTAGAAAGACGTGTGGTATTAGAAAGACGTGTGGTATTAGAAAGACGTGTGGTATTAGAAAGACGTGTGGTATTAGAAAGACGTGTGGTATTAGAAAGACGTTGTATAGCGTGTGGTATATTAGAAAGACGTGTGGTATTAGAAAGACGTGTGGTATTAGAAAGACGTGTGGTATTAGAAAGATGTGGTATTAGAAAGACGTGTGGTATTAGAAATTTAGAAATGTGGTATTAGAAAGACGTGTGGTATTAGAAAGACGTTGTGGTATTAGAAAGACGTTGGTGTGTATTAGAAAGACGTGTGGGTATTAGAAAGACGTGTGGTATTAGAAAGACGTGTGGTATTAGAAAGACTGTGGTATTAGAAAGACGTTGTGGTATTAGAAAGACGTGTGGTATTAGAAAGACGTGGTATTAGAAAGACTGTGGTATTAGAAAGACGTGGTATTGAGCTGTGGTATTAGAAAGACGTGTGGTATTAGAAAGACGGTGTATAGAGATGGTGTATTAGAAAGACTGTGGTATTAGAAAGACGTGTGGTATTAGAAAGACGTGTGGTATTAGAAAGACGTGTGGTATTAGAAAGATGTGTGGTATTAGAAAGACGTGTGGTATTTGAATGACTGTGGTATTAGAAAGACGTGTGGTATTAGAAAGACGTGTGGTATTAGAAAGACGTGTGGTATTAGAAAGATGTGTGGTATTAGAAAGACGTGTGGTATTAGAAAGATGTGTGGTATTAGAAAGACTGTGGTATTAGAAAGACGTGTGGTATTAGAAAGACGTGTGGTATTAGAAAGATGTGTGGTATTAGAAAGACGTGTGGTATTAGAAAGATGTGTGGTATTAGAAAGACGTGTGGTATTAGAAATACGTGTGGTATTAGAAAGACGTGTGGTATTAGAAAGATGTGTGGTATTAGAAAGATGTGTGGTATTAGAAAGACGTGTGTGTATTAGAAAGACTGTGGTATTAGAAAGACGTGTGGTATTAGAAAGACGTGTGGTATTAGAAAGACGTGTGGTATTAGAAAGACGTGTGGTATTAGAAAGACGTGTGGTATTAGAAAGAAGTGTGGTATTAGAAAGACGTGTGGTATTAGAAATACTGTGGTATTAGAAAGACGTGTGGTATTAGAAAGACGTGTGGTATTAGAAAGACGTGTGGTATTAGAAAGATGTGTGGTATTAGAAAGACGTGTGGTATTTGAAAGACGTGTGGTATTAGAAAGACGTGTGGTATTAGAAAGACGTGTGGTATTAGAAAGACGTGTGGTATTAGAAAGATGTGTGGTATTAGAAAGACGTGTGGTATTAGAAAGACGTGTGGTATTAGAAAGACGTGTGGTATTAGAAAGACGTGTGGTATTAGAAAGACGTGTGGTATTAGAAAGACGTGTGGTATTAGAAAGATGTGTGGTATTAGAAAGACGTGTGGTATTAGAAAGACGTGTGGTATTAGAAAGATGTGTGGTATTAGAAAGACGTGTGGTATTAGAAAGACTTGGTATTAGAAAGACGTGTGGTATTAGAAAGACGTGTGGTATTAGAAAGACGTGTGGTATTAGAAAGATGTGTGGTATTAGAAAGACTGTGGTATTAGAAAGACGTGTGGTATTAGAAAGACGTGTGGTATTAGAAAGATGTGTGGTATTAGAAAGACGTGTGGTATTAGAAAGACTGTGGTATTAGAAAGACTGTGGTATTAGAAAGACGTGTGGTATTAGAAAGACGTGTGGTATTAGAAAGATGTGTGGTATTAGAAAGACGTGTGGTATTTGAAAGACGTGTGGTATTAGAAATACGTGTGGTATTAGAAATACGTGTGGTATTAGAAATACGTGTGGTATTAGAAAGACGTGTGGTATTAGAAAGACGTGTGGTATTAGAAAGACGTGTGGTATTAGAAAGACGTGTGGTATTAGAAAGACGTGTGGTATTTGAAAGACGTGTGGTATTAGAAAGACGTGTGGTATTAGAAATACGTGTGGTATTAGAAAGACGTGTGGTATTAGAAATACGTGTGGTATTAGAAAGACGTGTGGTATTAGAAAGACTGTGGTATTAGAAAGACGTGTGGTATTAGAAAGACTGTGGTATTAGAAAACGTGTGGTATTAGAAAGACGTGTGGTATTAGAAAGACGTGTGGTATTAGAAAGACGTGTGGTATTTGAAAGACGTGTGGTATTAGAAATACGTGTGGTATTAGAAATACGTGTGGTATTAGAAATACGTGTGGTATTAGAAATACGTGTGGTATTAGAAAGACGTGTGGTATTAGAAAGACGTGTGGTATTAGAAAGACGTGTGGTATTAGAAAGACGTGTGGTATTAGAAAGACGTGTGGTATTAGAAATACGTGTGGTATTAGAAAGTACGTGTGGTATTAGAAAGACGTGTGGTATTAGAAAGACGTGTGGTATCAGAAAGACGTGTGGTATCAGAAAGACGTGTGTATTAGAAAGACGTGTGGTATTAGAAAGACGTATGGTATCAGAAAGACGTGTGGTATTAGAAAGATGTGTGGTATTAGAAAGACGTATGGTATTAGAATCGGCAAGAGACATTTTTTATTACGGCAGTATGTGAAGTCATACCAACATGTGGAAGTACAAATATTTTATGTGGTTTGCCGTTTCATGGCAAAGAACGGCTGGAAGTAGGCATGGGAAATTTATTATGGGAATAAATCATAATAATGCCCAAAAATGTAACGTGGACTTATAATTGTAAATCAGCAATGACGTAGGCTGCAACGTTGCAAAATTTTGATGTTACATCCAAGAAATTTAACGTAGGCAGAATCTGTAGGTAAATCATATCTTCTTCATAAAAATGAAATTAATAATAATAATAATAATAATATATAATTCAATGGTATTTATTAACGTGCAGGCTTAACAGCACAAGTGCCAATTATAAAGCCAGCACAAATACACAAATAAAACAAAAACAGTACAAATATGCAGAAACAAAACACTAAACAGACAAAACAAAAACAATATTGCAGAAAAAATCAATACAAAAGAAGTATTGGGTCAAAAACCCTATACCCTGAAAACACATAGATAAGTTGTTTTATAAATGTCCAGACTAGCGCAGAATAATAATAATATATAATAATAATAATAATAATAATAATAATAATAATAATAATAATAATAATAATAATAATAATAATTTAATAATAATAATATATAAAAATAACGTAAAATTATTATACTAATATATATAAAATCAATGTTAATAATAATATAATAATAAAATATATAAATAATAACAATAATAATTTAATAAATAATTAAAAATGACTAACAAAATAATAATATTAAAATTAAATAATAAATTAATAATGTCTGTGACACGATAAATATGACGTTTATGCAACGTGAAAGTTCACTGTAGTCACTAGAAGTGCAGTGCATGTGCACTGACAAAAACCTGGTGTTACCAGTCACATCCAAAGAAATGTATTTGAAACTCAACTAACAAACTATTTCTAATTCCCTAAGAAACGTTTACGAGGCGCCAGCTTTGACACAAACACTGCAGGGCGCTAAGCACAGAGCAAGGCAAAAACTGACTCGTAACGAATTAGAACGAATCAGAGAGGCTTAAGTACTGAAGGACGGGTAAAACAAAAACACTGCACCCTCAATTTCGGTTCCTCGTATTATTACTGTTGTTCACAACATATGAAATTATTTATAAATATTTAGAAGTGTAATTAAAATGTGAATTTGTTGTAAACAACTTGTGAAAGAAAAGTATTGCCAGGTAATCGTATTCTGCCGATCCAGTGGCCGCGCGGTCTAAGGCGTGGGTCTACGGCCGTTCGCTTACTGGGACTGCGGGTTCGAATCCGCCTAGGGCATGGATGTGTATCTCTTGTGAGTGTTGTGTGTTGTCAGGTAGAGGTCTCTGCGACGGGCTTGGTCCCTCATCCAGAGGAGTCCTACGAGTGTGGTGTGTCTAAAGAGGTGTGTAATCGTGAAGCCTCGAAAAATGAGGCGGCTAGGCCCCCAAGGGGCTGTCGAGCCATTGGAAAAAAAAATCGTATTGTAATTAAAGCCCTTTCCTTGCATTACTTCTTGTAGTTTAGACATTACCTTTATCTGATTCTGCAACACAGCCAAAGACGGATCGTCGGTAAATCGTAAAAATATGACAAACATTGCGAGATTTGGGGTTCTAGCAGCGGAATTGCTGGAAATTGCGTTGTGGGCACGGCGTTAACTTCCCACAACATTTGCACCTTCATAAAAAAAATGTCCAAAGCAAGACCGGAAGCAAGACTTACCACAATCCATTGTGAACCTAAAGACCGCTAGAATTTAAAGAAGGTTCATTTCCATAATTTTGCCTTCATATTTAAACTCTGCACGAAAATTTTTTTCTGTCGAGTCTCTCGAGGTTGCAATAAGTAAAACAGATTTAATAAACAGTTTTTAGAACTAAACATTAAAGGATATGTTATGGTCAAAAGCAACATCCCCATCGCTTAAAATATCTTCATGGTAATGTACCTCCTGTTACCCTCTCCACTCCACATTCTCTCCCGGTTATAAACCATTTTGAGCTTGTGACGTTCACAAAGTCAGTTTACAACGTAGTCAAAAGGGGTCAAAGCTAATCAAACGAAGAGGAGAAAAAAAAATGAAAGAGCCAACTATGGAAAGTTGTAGGAAATATGTGGAAAACTCAACAAAACAGGCAGTAATGCATAATTCAGATACGTTAGAGCTGAATTTGAGTAGCTCAAATAAAACTTTGTTTTTCAGTGTGCTACCTGACAAACACTGCGCGGGTCAACAGCTTTAAAACCGAAATACGCAGATCGGAATTACGATGTTAAGTGTTTGTACAAGCAGTGCTCATTGTCGACGGCGACTGCCAAAGTTTTGTGACTGCGAGGCTTATATGCGCACTTCGTATTTCATTTCCACAGTACTAACTAACTAACTAACTAACTAACTCCATGGAGCAGAGTCCTTCTTGAGAAGCTAGCATGTCCTTATCTAGTCAAGAAATTCCCCGCGTTTTGTGGAACCCGAAGGTTCATTACCGCACTCACAAGAGCCCGCCACCTGTCCCTATCATATCCACAGTACAGTCAAGCACTAAATTCCTCGTACTGTCCTCTGTTATTAACATAACAATTTTCCCAAACTTTAATAAGACACCTGAAGACTGTAAATGTGTCCGACAAATTTTACTGATTTTATTTAGTAGCTCATTTAATAGGCTATTTAACACACCTTGCGGTGTGCGTGGTATCGAGGACAAAGCACACGTTCGTAACGACTTTTTTTTCAATGGCTCGACAGCCCCTTGGGGCCTAGGCCCCCTCGTTTTTCGAGGCTTGACGATCCACCTTTTTTTTAGACACACCACATTCGGTAGGACTCCTCTGGATGAGGTACCAGCCCGTCGCAGAGACCTCTACCTGACAACACACAACACTCACAACAGACAGACATTCATGCCCCCGGTGGGATTCGAACCCACAATCCCAGTAAGCAAGCGGCCGCAGACCCACGCCTTAGACCGGGCGGCCACTGGGATCGGCAACGAATATTTACTCAGTCACTTCAGACGAGCGCGTAGTGATACAGGATTGAACTATCCAGTCCGTAACTCACAAGTTAATTGTACGCAAACAAAAGTAGTTAGTTCTAATTCCTTAAATCTACTAAGCTAGGGCTGAAATTGTTTGCGTCTAACATAAGAAAATAAAATTCAACAATATTTCAAACTAATGTTCTTAATAGGGCCGTGCCATGGCTCAGACGGTTAGTCGCCGGCCTCTCACTGCGGAGGCCCGAGTTTGATCCCTGGTCAGTCCATGTGGGATTTGTGGTGGACAAAGTGGCACTGGACAGGTTTTTCCCCCAGTACTTCGGTTTTCCCCTGTCAATTTCATTCCACCGGTGCTCCATTACTTGGAAAAATGAAAAAAAAAACTGATCATCTTTCTCTTCATCACAGGGTTGCACAATAAGCCTTAAGGCTGCGGTGCGTCCGCAACGTCTGGTGCGGGGCCCTTCACCACAAAAAAAAACTTAAATTATGCAAAAACAACAACGTAACTATCTAAACACTAGTTTAGATAAGCTTGAAGGTCTTCTCCCTTTGCCGATTTGTAAGATCCTGTTTCTCCTTTTTCCCCATGCACGCCCACGACGAGATCAGTCGTAACTTGATGTACAAGTGTTGTATTGTTCCTTAACAGCTGTTCAACGTGATACGAAATTAGAAGAAGATTTCTCCAAAAAGGGTTTCCGTTGGTACTTATTTCTGTCTCGTGTGGTGTTCACGGTTTCAGTGGTTATCTTTTGTTTCTAGACTCAACTCAGTGGTTATCTTTTGTTTCTAGACTCAACTCAGTGGTTATCTTTTGTTTCTAGACTTAACTCAGTGGTTATCTTTTGTTTCTAGACTTAACTCAGTGGTTATCTTTTGTTTCTAGACTCAACTCAGTGGTTATCTTTTGTTTCTAGACTCAACTCAGTGGTTATCTTTTGTTTCTAGACTCAACTCAGTGGTTATCTTTGTTTCTAGACTCAACTCAGTGGTTATCTTTGTTTCTAGACTCAACTCAGTGGTTATCTTTTGTTTCTAGACTTAACTCAGTGGTTATCTTTTGTTTCTAGACTCAACTCAGTGGTTATCTTTTGTTTCTAGACTCAACTCAGTGGTTATCTTTTGTTTCTAGACTTAACTCAGTGGTTATCTTTTGTTTCTAGACTTAACTCAGTGGTTATCTTTTGTTTCTAGACTCAACTCAGTGGTTATCTTTTGTTTCTAGACTCAACTCAGTGGTTATCTTTTGTTTCTAGACTCAACTCAGTGGTTATCTTTTGTTTCTAGACTTAACTCAGTGGTTATCTTTTGTTTCTAGACTCAACTCAGTGGTTATCTTTTGTTTCTAGACTCAACTCAGTGGTTATCTTTTGTTTCTAGACTCAACTCAGTGGTTATCTTTTGTTTCTAGACTCAACTCAGTGGTTATCTTTTGTTTCTAGACTTAACTCAGTGGTTATCTTTTGTTTCTAGACTCAACTCAGTGGTTATCTTTTGTTTCTAGACTCAACTCAGTGGTTATCTTTTGTTTCTAGACTTAACTCAGTGGTTATCTTTTGTTTCTAGACTTAACTCAGTGGTTATTTTTGTTTCTAGACTCAACTCAGTGGTTATCTTTTGTTTCTAGACTCAACTCAGTGGTTATCTTTTGTTTCTAGACTCAACTCAGTGGTTATCTTTTGTTTCTAGACTTAACTCAGTGGTTATCCTTTGTTTCTAGACTCAACTCAGTGGTTATCTTTTGTTTCTAGACTCAACGTCTTCAGATGGGCAGCATTATATGTCTCGCGACAAATAAAACCTTGTGCGTGCTGCGTGGCAGGTAGAACGAATGACAAAGACTGAAGGAATGCTTGGGTGTTGTCACGCAGTTCGCACTGAAGTTGGTATGAGCACTAGACAGGAATTTATTACGACAAAAAATATACAAGGTTTTAGTTCTGATAATGTCGGTTAAGACTTTACGATTCTCATGTATTCGTCCGTCCACTGCATCTGTGGTCACAGAATCCGGGTTTGGAACATGTGGGCGTAATCAGGCTCGCAATTTGTGATGTACGGTGTCCTCAATTATTTGCTTCAAGCTGCGAACTCATCCTCAAGTTTTCAGGCGCCTTCGCAAAATTGCGAAAAGCGACCGTTAGCTTCGTCATGTCTGTCTGTACAGCAACATGAAACAACTCGGCTTTCAGTGGACGGGTTTTCATAAAATTTGATATCTGAGTATTTTTCGAAAATCTGTCCAAAAAAATTCAAGTTTCATTAAAATCTGACAAGATCACCGTTACTTTACATAAAGACCTATGTACATTTATGTTAATATCTCGATTAATTCTTCATACAATAAGAAATCTTTCAGAACAAAAGTTGTAGAGGACATCAAAAGACACATTTTACGTTCAATAACTTTTTTTTTTTTTTTTTTTTTTTTTTTTTCGAAAATCGTGTCATTTATGAGATAATGTGGGAAAATATGGTACAGTCAGACACGCCACAGATGACAATATAATACGGCGCATGCGCTTTGCATGCTGGATACCTAAGGCTACAGACACACACACACAATATGTAATACTTATTGCTTACCCACGGCAACAGTGGTTACGCGAACGCGCTTCAATGTTACGTTAATACGTACATTGCCTCTCGTGTTGAAATCTACACAGTAGGAAACGTATAGAAAGCGGTCAAACTAATGCGAGGTGTGGTGTTGACAGGCCGAACGGGGATATCGCAGGATCCCGTTTCCCAGTCTCTCAGAGCCCGCTTATCGCCCGCAGACCTGCCGTCTGTCTCAAGAAGTGACAGGAGAGTTTTCTGAACGTCCACTTTAAAAAGCATGGACGCCGCCTCCGTCCCTTCCATCTCGAAGGATCATTGGGTTTGCGAGAGAGTTTTCCTCTAACGCTTGCAAGGCCTGAATTATCTCAGTTTTTCTCCATTTGCCTCTTTCGCTGGAGTCTTCTAATGTCCCCTTTCCCGATCAAACATGTACAGCTTTGCCAGAAGAAATACGGTCACTTCTGGCGTTACGCGTCTTTCTTTAACGCGAATTGGCTATAAATAGGTGAACGCTGTCTGTATAACGCGAACTGGCTACAACATGATTGATCAATAGGTGAACGCTGTCTGTATAACGCGAATTGGCTATAACACGATTGATCAATAGGTGAACGCTGTCTGTATAACGCGAATTGGCTACAACACGATTGATCAATAGGTGAACGCTGTCTGTATAACGCGAATTGGCTATAACACGATTGATCAATAGGTGAACGCTGTCTGTATAAAGCGAATTGGCTATTAATAGGTGAAAGCTGTTTGTATAACGCGAATTGGCTATAACACGACCGATGAATAGGTGAACGCTGTCTGTATAACGCGAATTGGCTACAACACGACCGATGAATAGGTGAACGCTATCTGTATAACGCGAATTGGCTATAACACGACCGATGAATAGGTGAACGCTGTCTGTATAACGCGAATTGGCTACAACACAACCGATGAATAGGTGAACGCTATCTGTATAACGCGAATTGGCTATAACACGACCGATGAATAGGTGAACGCTGTCTGTATAACGCGAATTGGCTACAACACGATTGATCAATAGGTGAACGCTGTCTGTATAACGGGAATTGGCTATAACACGATTCATCAATAGGTGAACGCTATCTGTATAACGCGAATTGGCTATAACACGATTGATCAATAGGTGAACGCTGTCTGTATAAAGCGAATTGGCTATAACACGATTGATCAATAGGTGAACGCTGTCTGTATAACGGGAATTGGCTATAACACGATTGATCAATAGGTGAACGCTGTCTGTATAACGCGAATTGGCTATAACACGATTGATCAATAGGTGAACGCTGTCTGTATAACGCGAATTGGCTATAACACGATTGATCAATAGGTGAACGCTGTCTGTATAACGCGAATTGGCTACAACACGACCGATGAATAGGTGAACGCTATCTGTATAACGCGAATTGGCTATAACACGACCGATGAATAGGTGAACGCTGTCTGTATAACGCGAATTGGCTACAACACGATTGATCAATAGGTGAACGCTGTCTGTATAACGCGAATTGGCTATAACACGACCGATGAATAGGTGAACGCTGTCTGTATAACGCGAATTGGCTATAACACGACCGATGAATAGGTGAACGCTGTCTGTATAACGCGAATTGGCTACAACACAACCGATGAATAGGTGAACGCTATCTGTATAACGCGAATTGGCTATAACACGACCGATGAATAGGTGAACGCTGTCTGTATAACGCGAATTGGCTACAACACGATTGATCAATAGGTGAACGCTGTCTGTATAACGGGAATTGGCTATAACACGATTCATCAATAGGTGAAAGCTGTCTGTATAACGCGAATTGGCTATAACACGATTGATCAATAGGTGAACGCTGTCTGTATAACGCGAATTGGCTATAACACGATTGATCAATAGGTGAACGCTGTCTGTATAACGGAATTGGCTATAACACGATTCATCAATAGGTGAAAGCTGTCTGTATAACGCGAATTGGCTACAACACGACCGATGAATAGGTGAACGCTGTCTGTATAACGCGAATTGGCTATAACACGATTGATCAATAGGTGAACGCTGTCTGTATAACGCGAATTGGCTATAACACGATTGATCAATAGGTGAACGCTGTCTGTATAACGGGAATTGGCTATAACACGATTCATCAATAGGTGAAAGCTGTCTGTATAACGCGAATTGGCTACAACACGACCGATGAATAGGTGAACGCTATCTGTATAACGCGAATTGGCTATAACACGATTGATCAATAGGTGAACGCTGTCTGTATAACGCGAATTGGCTACAACACGATTGATCAATAGGTGAACGCTGTCTGTATAACGCGAATTGGCTACAACACGACCGATGAATAGGTGAACGCTGTATGTATAATCGCGAATTGGCTACAACACGACCGATGAATAGGTGAACGCTATCTGTATAACGCGAATTGGCTATAACACGATTGATCAATAGGTGAACGCTGTCTGAATAACGCGAATTGGCTATAACACGATTGATCAATAGGTGAACGCTGTCTGTATAAAGCGAATTGGCTACAATACGACCGATGAATAGGTGAACGCTGTCTGTATAACGCGAATTGGCTACAACACGACCGATGAATAGGTGAACGCGAGATTCGACAAGAAAGCGACTATTGCGTTATAGCAGAATTTAATTAATGTGCATAAGTCGGTTAATGTATTAATTAAAATCTTATGCACGGTACGAATAACATAAACATTTAATTACCGCTCTCACCTCTCACAACAGCCCGTCAATTGTCCGTATCCTGAGCCAGATCAGTCCACTACATGCCCATGTTCCTTATAGTATGCACACAAACGGACTTCGAATACCAAACGAGTATTCCAGGCAACATTTCCAAAGCAACAAACCAACTTCCTCTAACACATATTTATGTATGCAATCAATAAGGACAACAGACACAGTCGATCGATACGAACTGCAGGGCGCCACACACTTGCATGTGACCCACACACAACGTAATCGCTAATAACATAGACGCATTTCTCCTTTTGGTGAGTCAAAACGACCAATCGCAATGCCGCAATTGTCTGTGCACAGACAGGTATGCGTGGCAAGCTAACAGAATGTAATCGCGTGACGATAGGTTCAGAAATACTTAAAAGCCTTCAGTTAGCTAGAAAAATCAAAATTATTGGGGGTGTAGTATTATGACGCACGGAACTGACGTCACGTTAGAGCAGTTTGGACTGGTCCTGACATATGACGTAGCAATGAGGCGCCATTGACCTTATAAGAGGTAGCACTGACCGTCTTACGTAAAAATAACATGTCGTGTATTACTGTATATAAAGAAGATCTGTCTGTGGAACTACCTACGAACAGACGTACACACTGGTAGGCCCGAGCATGAATTTGCACAAATCCTAATTTCATTCAAAAACGGATGCATTGTCGTCTGTATTAATAAGCATTTGGCATATAGTTTGACTCTCTTCTAAAAGACTTATTTTTTTCCAATGGCTCGACAGCCTCTTGGGGCCTAGGCCGCTTCATTTTTCGAGGCTTCACGATCACACTCAGACACGCCACACTCGGTAGTACTCCTCTGGACAAGTGATCAGCCCGTCGCAGAAACCTCTACCTGACAACACACAACACTCACAACAGACAGACATCCATGCCTCCCGGTGGGATTCGAACCCACAATCCCAGTAAGCGAGCGGCCGTAGACCCACGCCTTAGACCGCGCGGCCACTGGAGATCGGCCTAAAATACATTACTGATGGAAATATACGAGGGAAGGATAGAAATGACGGGAAGACGAGGAAGAAGACGTAAGCAGCTACTGGACACCTTAACGGAAAAGAGAAGATACTGGAAATTGAGAAGAGGAAGCACTAGATCGCACTCAGTAGAGAACTCGCTTTGGAAGAGGCTACGGACCTGTCGTAAGACAGACTGCAGAATGAAGAGGCTAGGCCATGTTTGTAGACAACGCAATGAGAGCTACGAACCTCGAAACAACTGCATGGAGCACGGACCTTCTTAAACAGATCAATGCAGAGCTTCGACCTGTCCAGTAAACGACTAGAATAAGAGGCTACGGACCTGTGTAAACGACGAGAATGAAAGGCTAGAACTGTCGTAATACATGAAGCAAATGAAGAGCTACGACTTCGAAGAGAATCTTTCAATAAGAGACACTGATCGTAGTAAGATGCTGAAGAGGCACGGACCTTGTAAACAGACTGCAGATAATGAATAGCTAATGTTTGAACTAACCAACAAATATTGTGGGCAGTTGTTTTTTAAAAATATCCGCTTCTATGTTCCGAGAACACGACTTGAAAAATTACTTTAACGAAAGAACTGAAATAATTCAACAAATGACTAAATTGTGAATTCTTGCATAAACAGCGACATTTAGGTAATCAAAGAGTACACGGCTATAACCGATTAAAACAGTAATCCTGGCTTTGTTCTTGAATAAGTGTCCCTATCTATTTGAGATTCTTGAGCAATCCGAATATAATTATCTTTTACATGTAAACATCCCATTCAGACTAGAAGAAAGTTGTGATTCTGAATCGCCCAGAAAGTCTCTGTCTACAAGGACACAGAAGAATGTGGACAAACATCGAACACTGACAGGAATTCGAACCACTGACCTCAGTGTCAAGGCGTGCAACACTGCGCGTGCCTGATACCTTAAAGTCATAAGGCTTTAGCGTGACACGTGTGGATACAGTTGGTTAATCGCTATTTGTGAACATACGGGTAGATTGTCTAAGTCAAACAAACGGCACGTATCACATGCGGCTCCTTGTTCCACAGGAAACTTAGTCACATGGCCACATTTATTTGACTGAAGGAGGAGTGTTTAATAAAATTGTGTCATGACCTCTTTTAAGCCCCATTATGCCCGTCAAACACGTATCCAAATTTATTTGTCGTGCGTGTTCGCATTTATCGAGGGCGCAGGCTGGAAGAATTCTGATTCTATTACACGTAGCGCTCAAATAATTTGGTAAGTTTAAACAAATTAAATTTAAAGGGAAACGACTGTTGTATAAACTGATAACATCAGAATATATGAACTAAATTTTCGTAAATAAACAGAAAATAGGAAGTCGCTAAGAGAAAATAAATTAGACTCCAAATTAGATCAGCTAAATCCAATTGACTTTTTTGTACCCGTAAGTAAATCCTTAGGGCCTATCCCAGTGGCCGTGCGGTCTAAGGCGTCGGTCTACGGACGCTCGCTTGCTAGGATCGTGGGTTCAAATCCCACCGGGGGCATGGATGTTTGTCTCTTGTGAGTGTTGTGTGTTGTTGTCAGGTAGAGGCCTCTGCGACGAGCCGATCTCTCGTCCAGAGGAGTCCTACCGACTGTGGTGTGTTTCTCAGTGTGATCAAAAGAAATTACAAACCTCGACACTGAAACGGGAAACCGGAGTAGGTAGAAGAGACCGAAAAAAAAAAAAGTAAATCCTTAGGAATAATAGCAACACATGTAATTAGGCCTACCTTACCATGCGAAAGAGACGTTTATTCCCTTCAATAACAGCTAGCAAAACACGTCGAAGTTTGTGTTAAATATGCCATTAGGTTATAACCGCACTGTTTACAACCACCGACGATAAATTTCGAGGTCAAATCAATAAGCAGTTCGTGGAAACTTTGTGGGAGTTATAAGAACTGTACAGACATACTTCGTAATGCGGGGTGAATTTATGTCAATCACGTGTGTTAATTTTAAACCAAAAAGACAACTGCATAAACTGTTAGAACAGAAAGCCTGTTTATGAGGAAATTACTTTAAGAGAAAATTAATGGGTCACTTTTTTACAAATGTAAAATTTTTGTGTTTATTAGAGAAAAATGGATTGCTTTAAACAGAGGATGTCAGGCACGAATACAAAGTTTCCAAAGAATTTCCTACAAATAGCGTTGTTTAACTTTCTCAGTGACGGAAGAGGAAGGAGAGCAGCGCACTTCAAGCCTCTAGCGCAACAGTGGTATATATCCTACGTAGGAACTATATATCTGTATCCATATATACAGTCACACCTCACATTAGTTTGAACGCTTTCTATACGTTTCCTACCGTGCAGATTCCAACAAGACAGGCAATGTACGTATAAACGTAACATTGAAGCGCGTTCGCGTAACCACTATTGCCGTGGTAAAGCAATAAGTATTACATATTCTGAGTGTGTGTCTGTAGCTTTAGTTATCCAGCATGCAAAGCGCATGCGCCGTGTTATATTGTCATCTGTGGCCTGTCTGGCTGTGCCATATTTTTCCACATTATCTCATAAACGGGACGATTTTTGGAAAAAAAAGTTATTGAAAATAAAATGTTTGTTTAGATTTTCTCTACAACTTTTGTCTGAAACATTTCTCATTCTAAGAAGAATTCAGCGAGATATTATCATAAATGTACATAGGTCATCATGTAAAGTACCGTTATTGTTGTCAGATTTTGATGAAACTTGAATTTTCTCAACAAACTTTCGAAAAGTAACTCAAATATCAAATTTCATGAAATTCCGTCCAGTGGAAGCCGAGTTGTCCCATGCGGACAGACAGACATAACGAAGCTGGTAGTCGCTTTTCTCAGTTTTGCGAAAGAGCATAATAAAATCCTTGATTTCAGTCTTCCGCCGCGATATTGATGAAATCTGCGGTCTTCTTGGGTATTTCGCGGCGTCGTGTGGTAATTGTTTACCGACGTTTCGGGACAACGTATCGGTCCCCCCCTCACGGGTCAAGAGTCCGAGTAAGAAAGGGCTCGGACTCTTGACCCATGAGGGGGGACCGATACGTTGTCCCGAAACGTCGGTAAACAATTACCACACGACGCCGCATAATATCCCAGAAGAGCGCAGATTTCGTCTAATGATAAGTTATACATTCAAAACTTGATGTAACCCTCTAAAACTAAGGGTAATGTGAATTATATATAAAGATCCAGTCCGTACCGCGCAGTAAATACACTCCGTCTCAGTTATACAAACCAGTCAGTTAATGTTGTACAGTGAAATAATCGCTGTTTGTTCTGAGATCCACACAAAACACATAAATACAGTCCGTACCGCGCAGTAAACACACTCCGTCTCAGTTATACAAACCAGTCAGTTAATGTTGTACAGTGAAATAATCGCTGTTTGTTCTGAGATCCACACAAAACACATAAATACAGTCCGTACCGCGCAGTAAACACACTCCGTCTCAGTTATACAAACCAGTCAGTTAATGTTGTACAGTGAAATAATCGCTGTTTGTTCTGAGATCCACACAAAACACATAAATACAGTCCGTACCGCGCAGTAAACACACTCCGTCTCAGTTATACAAACCAGTCAGTTAATGCTGTACAGTGAAATAATCGCTGTTTGTTCTGAGATCCACACAAAACACATAAATACAGTCCGTACCGCGCAGTAAACACACTCCGTCTCAGTTATACAAACCAGTCAGTTAATGTTGTACAGTGAAATAATCGCTGTTTGTTCTGAGATCCACACAAAACACATAAATACACTGTGTGGGCAGAACGTAGAATTGTTGAATGTTAAACCTCAATAAAGACCCAGCTCGTACCGCGCAGTAAACACACTCAGTCTCAGTTATAAAAACCAGTCAGTTAATGCTGCATAGGGGATATAATCGCTTTTTGTTCAGATATCTATAAGAAAAGCAAAAAGTGCCCTCTGTGGGTGGAATGTAACATTTTTGATCGTGGTACATAAAGTAACCACAGGGCCTTAAAGAGTTAAACTTCTGAATCCATGAAATGGTACAAAGCTGCGTGGTTCAGAGTGCAATGCGCCTGTGTTGCACGGATCAGTGAGTTCCGTTACGTAAGTGTGTCCAGACAGACAGAGCGACGGTTGTGTTTGGTGATGTCACCGCCATCTGCATCGATCGCGCGGTGCTCCGGTCCCCCACAAGCGGCGTGTTACGCTCGGAATTCGCCGTACCTGCGTTCTGTTGACTACACACACAGACTGTATCCAGTTTGAGTATTGTTCAAAGTATTGAAATTATACATTCGATCCCGGTTATAACGACATCGGTTTATACGACACCTCGTCTATAACGTCAGATATTCTGTGGTACCAATTAATTCCTCACTGTTAACCATAACATTATACTCCTCGGTTATAACAACACTCGTTTATAACGACACAAAATATTTAGTGCATTTCATGACGTTATAACCGAGTTCGTCTCTATTTCTATTTTTATTATACACTCACAGTTAAAAAAACTACAAAATATTGTTATTATAATCAGGAAGCAAGATATTTTAATCTGTTTATGTAATAAAGTAAGTGAAATACACACATTCTTGAAACTGAAGTCCAATGTAACATACGACCCTAAAATGATTCGTGTACTGAACGAATGGCTCCAATTCACCATACTCAAAATATGTATCGTGTATCAGGAAGAAAATACTTTACCGTGAGGACAATTATATTTATGATACAAATTGAAATCACGGAGACAAAGCAAACTATCTGATTTGGCATATGAGGCGTTCGTAAACAACTAACGTAAATTACAACCCATTTAAAGCTTCCACGTGAATATAAAATGTGTCTAAATTTACGTATTAAATTACACAGCCCAAGCCCAAATTTGTATTGTATTTCCATAATGTCAAGTTTCAACAAGCAAAGGAAGAATAGTTTCTTTTTTGTGTGGTGAAGGGCTACGCAGCAGAAGCTACGCAAGCACCGCAGCCTTAAGGCTTATTGTGCAACCCTGTGATGAAGATGATTAGTATTTTTTCCGTTTTCCCGTGTAATGGAACACGGGTGGAATGAAATTGACAGGGGAAGACCGAAAACCTGTCCCAGTGCCAATTTGTCCACCACAAATCCCACATGGACTGACCCAGGATCGAAACCGGGCCTCCACGGCGAGAGGCCGGCCACTAACCGCCTGAGCCATGGCACGACCTAGGCAGAATAGTTGCTACCTGTAAGTACGTATGCCTACAAATATTAAGACTGGCCTGTATTGTATTTAAAGATCCAGCTCGTACCGCGCAGTAAACATACTCTGTCTCAGTTATACAAACCAGTCAGTTAATGCTGTACAGTGAAATAATCGCTGTTTGTTCTGAGATCCACACAAAACACATAAATACAGTCCGTACCGCGCAGTAAACACACTCCGTCTCAGTTATACAAACCAGTCAGTTAATGCTGTACAGTGAAATAATCGCTGTTTGTTCTGAGATCCACACAAAACACATAAATACAGTTCGTACCGCGCAGTAAACACACTCCGTCTCAGTTATACAAACCAGTCACTTAATGTTGTACAGTGAAATAATCGCTGTTTGTTCTGAGAGCCAACAAAACACATAAATACAGTCCGTACCGCGCAGTAAACACACTCCGTCTCAGTTATACAAACCAGTCAGTTAATGCTGTACAGTGAAATAATCGCTGTTTGTTCTGAGATCCACACAAAACACATAAATACAGTCCGTACCGCGCAGTAAACACACTCCGTCTCAGTTATACAAACCAGTCAGTTAATGTTGTACAGTGAAATAATCGCTGTTTGTTCTGAGATCCACACAAAACACATAAATACAGTCCGTACCGCGCAGTAAACACACTCCGTCTCAGTTATACAAACAGTCAGTTAATGTTGTACAGTGAAATAATCGCTGTTTGTTCTGAGAGCCACACAAAACACATAAATACAGTCCGTACCGCGCAGTAAACACACTCCGTCTCAGTTATACAAACCAGTCAGTTAATGCTATACAGTGAAATAATCGCTGTTTGTTCTGAGAGCCACACAAAACACATAAATACAGTCCGTACCGCGCAGTAAACACACTCCGTCTCAGTTATACAAACCAGTCAGTTAATGTTGTACAGTGAAATAATCGCTGTTTGTTCTGAGATCCACACAAAACACATAAATACACTGTGTGGGCAGAACGTAGAATTTGTGAATGTTAAACCTGGTGGTACATATAGTAACCACTAGACTCTAAAACGTTAAGATATTCAGTTATACATGTACCTATTACGCAACATGTCTGCTGCCTGTTTTAAATATTACATTAAGTGTATCGCTGATATCTTGAACTGTGTGTTTGAACGGCAGCCCAAGAAGTATCAGCAAACGTTGCAGAGTATTACGTATTGTAATTAGACGCCTGCTTCTATTCAACCCAGATTTGCAGAGCTGCTATAAAATTACGTTCTGTAAAGCACATGGAGAATTCCTCTTCTAAAATTAACCACAACTGTGCCATGCTTTTGCTATGAAATAATCATTACCCTCACTTCTTTCTTAAATAGAATACTAACAGAAGTTTCTCTTGTTTAAAAATGAATCGCCACACTGCAAATGTAAATTTGAAAGGCGTCCCTAGCTTTGAAGTACATTAAGGACTTTCGAATGTATACTTATACTGAGAATAAAGTCTGACACAATACGCCATCTTCAACGATTTCCTTACACTTCATCGTGAAAGTTACGTAAATTTAGAGGCGTTTAAAAGCTTCAAATCAATCCACTACGTTTCGTCAATGGCCTGACATACTGCATCTATCGACAACACAGGTACATACATACTTTCACATATTCTATAATTATGAAGCCTTTACTCGACATTTAGTTACAATTTTATGTTGAGTGTACCGTGAAGTGTCGTGTCTACACGACACTTCACGGTACACTCAACATCACAAGCTACAAGACTAGATCGACAACACAAATATATACATAACCAACAGCCACAAAAACTTTTTACATAAAACTTTTATATATTTTTTAATAATATAGATCTAATAATGTAACACCCTGTATATGTGACAAGTTTTACTGTGATGTATGAAGTGTTGGCTCACACTGACTTTGACAAACTGTGCTGTTTAGTTTTAACGTGTGTTTCTGTGAATGTGTAAATCAATTTCGTTTTAGTGTTGTTAGTGGCATACACAGTCCGACAATTATATAATGAGACTGATTTTATTTTGACCAAGATAGAAGTGCCATCTATGAAGCAATGCATGCCATCCAAGTGCCCAACCTTCATCTGTAATCTGGCAACACCGCAACGTCCCACGCTGAGCATGACGGGAAATACGGCGCCATGTTGTGTAGGTAGTGAGAGGACGCGGTCACAGTAGCAGCATGGAGCAGAGAGCGAACATTAAATTCCGTGTTAAACTCGGGAAAACTGCAGCTGAGACTGTGAAATTGATGAGACAAGTGTATGGGGATAATTCTTTATCTCGTGCACAGATATTCAGGTGGTATGCACGATTCAAAAGTGGTGTGGAAACGATTGAAGATGAAGCCAGGCCTGGGCGTCCATTTTCTGTTCGTAACGAGGGACTCATTGTGAAAGTGAGAGAACGAATACAAGAAGAACGTTGTGTGACTGTGAGAATGATGGCTGATGAGTTTGGTGTTAACAGGGAGACGATTCGTCAAATCTTAGTGGAAGACCTGGGCAAGAGAAAGGTCGCTTCCCGGTTTGTGCCGCATTTATTGAATGATGATCAAAGACACGAGCGTGTTCAGTACGCAAAAGACATCATTAAAACTGCTCATAGAAATAAAACTTTCTTGAATTCGATTGTAGCAGAGGATGAAACTTGGTGTTTTCGCTATGATCCCACAACTAAACACCAAAGTGCTGAATGGAAGTCACCAGCATCATCAAAAGGCAAAAAAGTTCGTTTTCAAAAGTCAAAAGTGAAGACAATGCTTGTGTGTTTCTACGACAGCAAGGGAATTATTCACCACGAGTTTGTCCCTCAGGGACAAACTGTCACTGGAAGTTTTTATTTGAGTGTTCTGGAACGCCTATGGAAGAGGATTCGCCGTGTCCGGCCCGAGTACTCAGCACCAGGCAGTTGGTTTCTTCTTCACGACAATGCACCGGTTCACCGGGCAGTTGCTGAACAAGAATTTTTAGCCCAAAAACAAGTGTGCGTGCTCAATCATCCGCCTTACTCCCCTGATTTATCCCCCTGTGATTATTTTTTGTTCCCCAAACTGAAGTTACCATTGAAAGGGCGCCTCTTTGAAGATGTTCAAGACATCCAAGGAGCTGTGACATCGAGTCTTCGGGCCATACCACAAGAAGACGTGCAGAGGTCGTTCCAGTCTTTGCTAGATCGTGCCACTCGCTGTATCGATGCAGAAGGGATGTACTTTGAATAAAATACAGATAGTACTCAAGTCTTTTGTTCCAGTTTTATTCTATAACCTCAGTCTCATTATATAATTGTCGGACTGTGTATGTGGCTTTTATTGTGATGCTGACTGTACACGTTGTTGGATGCCTTGAATAACTGTGATTCTTTGGTCTGCCCCCTGAGGATGGCAACTTGGCTGCCGAAACATATGTAGCGGTTGCAAGATATACTTTGTTAGTCATTGTAGCGCATTGTTTGGTTTGACTATAACCAATTTAGTTACAATGTCGTGATGTAAAGGAGGTAGGAGAAGAAAGGGGTTGAGGATTGGACGGAAAAATAAAAGAGGTGGTAAATGTATGCGGGGTGGAAAAGGGGATGAGGGATCCGAAAGGCTTCGGCTTATATTCCCTGACAGTACAAACCGCACCTCGGCCATATCCTAAGATTACAAACAAGTATGAAGTACTGCAGTTTGACTCCTGCTGTCGGTATAGCTACTGGCTACGGTCTTGACGGTCCGGGAATCGAATCCCGGTGGGGGCGAGATTTTTCGCAGCCATTCAGACCGGCCCATCCAGCCTCCTTTATCGGGGCACTTTCCCGGGGGTAAAGCGGCCGGGGCTTGAAGTTGACCACCCACTCCCATCTAGTTTTGTTTGTTTGTCCCTGTCGCTCCAACGCGTTGGTGCGTTAATGTAGTGAGTGACCAGCCCACTGACCGCACAAGTTCTACTCAATCCTGATGTGACTGCCAGAGCCATCTGGCAGGCAGTCAGGAGACTTGGGTGAGAAATGGCCGCTGAATTTTGCTTACGAAACATCTCTATTCATGCCCGTAAGGTTGTTTTACATGCCGTAAATCTACGACATGTGAAATCACTGTATAAAAACACTTTCTAAAATCACTTATTTAACGTATATTGTGTCATATATGAAAGTGTTTTTTATACAGTGATTACTTATATAAACATCGAAATATAATGAGTGTGATAACACAGTGAACTTATGGATGTGAATTAAATGTAGTTTCAATATAGTTTTCTCGGGCGCACAGCCGCGTCAATTCGTTTGAATACAACGTTTCGGGGACTAGCTCCGTCCCCATCCTCAGGCAAAACTGATTTAAGATACTGCTCGTCTGTCCCGTGTTTTTCTACCTGGCGCGGCAGGGAGAATCAGACCGGTTTGTAGTGCCCAAATAGTTAAGTTGGTCTGATTCTCCCTGCCGCGCCAGGTAGAAAAAAACAAGGGACAGACGAGCAGTATGTTAAATCAGTTTTGCCTGAGGATGGGGACGGAGCTAGTCCCCGAAACGTTGTATTCAAACGAATTGACGCGGCTGTGCGCCCGAGAAAACTATATTGAATCATGTCGCCGCGAAAGTTTTAAAACTTATATAAATGTAGTTTGACCCCGTCTAGGCAGACCGAAACATATGTAGGGGAAAGTTGTAATTACTATTAAAAATTGATATTGAAGGTGCATTTCGTTGGTTTAATAGACAGTGACATTAAAAAAGCACGGTCAAGGTCATATAGAATGTCACAGGTTAATGTCTATTTTACTTTACTCGCTGCCTCTATATCGCTTTGAGTCCTTACTATTCCTTCAGGTTGGATAATTTTTCTCATCCAGATATTGCAAGTATCTTCACTCCCCACTTTTCACTTAAATCTCCAAACAAAATTTCCCTGTGGCACGTACAGAATTGATCGAATGCACGCTCTAGTTCCTCCATAGCGTCACTTTTATTGTCAACTGGGGCATACAACCCCACAACAATAATATCACATCAGCGACCTCTTTGTATTTCACACGATATCCTATCACTAACAAAAGCAACCAGTTTAACTGCATATCTGATCACGTTATACAATGGTAAAGCCTTTCCATAAGCAATAATTACCACTCGCATTTCCATATCAAAGAATATAATCTTTCACTGGTTCACCTCCAGCCTTGTCCCATCTGACCTCTTGCTCTTCCCATTACATCTAACTTAGACTTTACTAATTATATTTCTGTTGTTTTCAATTAACCTGACCTGTACAGACTTCAGACTTTTCCAAGTTCCGAATCTCATATTAATTTTCCATTTCTGAGGTCGTTTCAATAAATCCGTCCAACTCTGAGACGTTACGTAACATTCCCTGACATGCTAGCACTTTTTACTGCCCACACCCCCGAACTACAGTCCACCCTTTGCTGACCGACTACCATTGCTCACTAACCCTTTAAATTAGCCCACTGCTTGCTATACATAAAACCTACTGTAATATCCAAAACTCAGTATTTCGCCAAAACATATTATCTTTCTTTTCATAAAATGCGATTGTTTGCCTGCACAAAATTAAATGATCGATCTGTCTACTGGAAACACAATTTGTTCTCTTTGAGGTAACAAATGAATAATATAATATATATATATATATATATATATAATAATGAAGAATAATTTTGGTTCTTCAAGCTAAAATACATTCCTGGATACTGTCCTTATCTGGAAGACGTCTCCACCATAAGCATCCTGACACAGCGCCGTGCCATCACGATTAGAAACCTAATGACTACGAATTAATGTTACAATCAGTCAAAACAACATTATATTCAGTAAGAATAAGGCTACATGTTTCGGCTAGAAATGACTAGCCATCATCAGGCACAGCTATAAGAATACAAAAGGTGGTATTATACCACAGCGGTATTTCAGGTTTGACATCTCAACTTTCACAAACTAAAATAACCATAACTAACTAACTAACTAACTCCATGTAGCAGAGTCCTTCTTGAGAAACTAACAGGTCGTCAGCTAGTCAAGAAATTCCCCGCGTTTTATGGAACCCAAAGGTTCAGTACCGCACTCACAAGAGCCCGCCACCTGTCCCTATCCTGAGCCATATCAATCCAGTCCATGCCCCCCATCCCACTTCTTGAAGATCCGTTTTAATATTATCCTCCCATCTACGACTGGGTCTGGAGAAGACTACATAAGGAGGAACTTAATGATCTGTACTCATCACCAAATATTATTCGGGTGATCAAGTCAAGAAGAATGAGGTGGGCGGGCATGTAGCACGTAAGGGTAAGGGGAGAGGTGCATAGAGGATTTTGGTGGGGAGACCTGAGGGAAGGAGACCACTTGGAAGAAGAGGTTTTTCGATCACACACTCAGACACACCACAATCGGTAGGACTCCTCTGAACGAGTGATCAGCCCGTCGCAGAGACCTCTACCTGACAACACACAACACTCACAACAGACAGACATCCATGCCCCCGCGGGATTCGAACCACAATCCCAGTAAGCAAGCGGCCGTAGACCCACGCCTTAGACCGCGCGGCCACTGGATCGGCCTTACATCTTATAGGCATGGCGAAATACTCGTAAGCAGCTAAACTCTACAAAGACATTAAACTCTTAGGTACGTATTCCATTTTCGAACAAAGTGCTTATGTAGGGCACATTAGACAATATGACACAGGCAGGAACATGCTGGTTTAGCTTTCACCTGCTCCAACTCCATTAACGTACAATCAGAATACCGTGCCACGCGGTCGGATGATCTCCCGCAGCGCGGTCACACGTCAGTGGCATCGTGAGGCGTCGGCCAAATCGTGATTCATCACCATAGAGGTAGTCTCCTAACAACAGCATCGGCAGACAAAATGATTCAATCAGACAGACACTGCCTATCCCACGGAGCGCACTTAATTCTTATGAAGGGAGGACGACGGCGACGACGATGATGATGATGATGACGACGACGTTGATAAAGGCCGCCCCGCATCAGGTGGCTGCGGTTTCCATTAGAATAACCACGCCCTGCCAGCAGGCCAACGCGCTCGCCGTGTAAATTAACAGCTAGCATGCGACATCGATATACAGGTGGGGCACGGAAATAGGATAAGAAAGCAGACAGCCGTTAAATAGGAGAAACGGGGGGGTTTGTAAAGGGGGGCATGCAGAGGGCACATAAGGAGAGGTACGCGTAATGTGGGAGTTGTCTGGAAATTATATTGGAGATTTTGGAAACAGTTAAATGGAAGGTAATACAGATTATTGACATAGTGTGGGGGGCGATAAAAATGGCGTGAGATTTTTGAAAATATTGAATTATAGAACGTACGAACAGGAGATAAATATATGGTGTTTGGGAATAAGGGAATTGTAGGGTAAGCCGTGGGGGAAAAAAACAGGAGAGAATAATTATTAATTTGGGACTCGTAAAGTCCCGAGAATAAAGTAGTTAGGTAGGAAACCATATAAATAAAATTTTGGACAGGAACTCTCGAAAATACATGGGGAAAGGTTGAGATATTCCATCTTCTTGGAGTTTATGCAGCATATGTTTGTAGTTAGAGCGAAGATGTAATTTACACCGCAGCGGAAGCCTAAAATCACGCATCTCCACAGTCTTACAAGGCCGTGTAAATCATAATTTGTAACAAGGAACTTAAAAAAGTAATTTACATGCAATGAGTGACTGGATCATTGAATGCAAGGTTGAAATGTGCGCATACGGTAAAGTTGGGGCGCGTTCGGATAATTGCCCTGAACATCCCAGCAATCAATTTTACGTTGTGTTCACAGTGCATTTTGATATCGCTCAACAATTAAACCAACAAACGCACTTTGTTTCAACAACCACAACCACAAGACACTAACAACAAAAATAGGGCTCGGAAAACACCACTCGTATACAAACCAATTGCCAGCAATTTTTAATTTTTACAACTTTTAACGACATTGTATTATCATCGTTTTATGCTTTTAACTCAAAAAGGAAAAAACCTACGCCAAGACATTTAAAATAAACTGTATTGTTGTATAAACGACAACAATGAGTGTTATTAACCGCTAATAGAAACTTGAAATACATTGTGGGTACATGTGGTGATACCAAATGGATTAGTGAATGTTAAGTGAACGTGACCTTGAACTTTTGATAATGGCTCTATTGCAGCCGAAACATGTGTACGGTTAGTGGACATGCTTAAGAAATAAAGTTGTTTGTTGGTTCAATTGTTGAGTGATCCCAGCAATCAAATCAGATCTGTGTGTCCCTATATAACATATACAGAGCATACACAAAAGAATGGTGCGGTTTCAATAGTATTCACTATTGCAACCGCACCATTCTCTTGTGTATACCCTGTATAACGTTAACTGCTTCTTCGGTGCCTACGGCTCTGCCCTTATCTTTAACGTGTCTCGTAAACGGCGAGACATCAACATAGACGTACGTAGCCACCTTCCATGTAACACGTCCGTTATTTTTGTCCGATTTTAACCAGATTTTAATTTTATCGACAGAATTTACTAAAAACTCAACAGAGGCAACACGTGGATGGGGTAGGTTGTCGCACTTCTTTTTTAGCGGGCTGCAGCATGTATGTCCTTGACATTTTGTAAATTCGTAATGGGCGCAGACAGTCGTGTCGACTCGAACCCCCTTGGCTACAGGTAAGGTAAAAGGAAAGGTAAAGTTCTCCCTAGAAAAGGCCACGAAGGCTCAGAGGGGGAGTCGAGGTATAGCTCTACTCTTTCTTTAACCCTGGCACTAGATGAGGGTAGGTGATCAACTCCACGCCCCGGTCGCTTTACCCCCGAGAAAGAGACCCGTTACCATTGTATAGGAGGCTGTGTGGCCCAGGGCCGGCCTGGACGGGTGCGGAATATCTCGCCCCCACCGGGATTCGATCCCCGGACCGTCCAGCTCGTAGCGTAGTCGTTATACCGACTGAGCTATCGTGGCTACAGGCCTGGACAGAAGTATAATTCTTATTCTATGTTATACAGGGCATACACAAAAGAATGGTGCGGTATCAAAAGTGAATAAAAATGTATTTCTCACCTTACAAGGGCACAACATATACCGTCAGCGGCGGTAACTGTCCAAGTTTCTCATTTGGTAATTACAATCCTTCAATGTGTGCACCCTGGGTCACACGACACACATCCACACGGTAATCAAACTCATCCCAGACCCGGTGTAACATGTCCGCTGTAATGGCCTGCAGTGCATGCGTTCTTTGAAACTGGCCCCGCGGCCACGCAGTAAGCATGAGAAGCGAACTGCTGGTAGCGCATGAGAAACTTGGACAGTTGCCGCCGCTGACGGTGTATGTTGTGCCCGTGTAATGTGAGACATAAATTTTTTATTCACTTTTGAAACCGCACCATTCTTTTGTGTATGCCCTGTACGTTAGAGAGCGTTGTAGAAACGGTATAAAAGTAGAAGAGCTTAGTTAGCTTATGACGTTGAAGTGGGCGTTGGTTGTTGGAGAAGACAAGGAAATCGGTGAATAAGAAAGGGGAGTCACAGATATTGGAGAAGAGAAAGTAGGCGGGAAGAAGAGAAAAGTAAGACAGAGCGAATAAAAAAATAAATAATGGAGACAAATCGATTTTAAGATCAAAAAGAGAAGTCATGGATTGTGTATACGTTTTGGTGACGTTAGAAGAACGTTTATTTCTGTATTCTGGGCGCACAGAAGTTTTGTTGTGACGCGAGCCATCAGGCAAAAAAGCACTCGCCGTTTTGAACCGACAGCGACATTTGAGAACAGGACGAAAAAAGAAGCAAACGTTTCAGAAACAATCCCAACTCTATACAGCAGCCATAAGCCTCTCCATATAAACGTGTATTTTGCTGATATCTGCCCTCTTCTGGGTATTACGCAGCGTTGAGTGATAATCCTTTACCGACGTTTCGGGAAAAACCTATCGGTCCCATCTTCAAGTGTTTTTTTTCCTTCTTGTTGGACTTCTTCGCCCTTGAAGATGGGACCGATAAGTTGTCCGAAACGTCGGTAAAGAATTACCACTCGACCCTGCGTAATATCCCAGAAGCGTGCAGATGTCCATCAGCATCGCGGCGGAAGCCTCAAATCACGGTGTATTTTGCTGTTCCTGATATCAATGTTATTATGAACTGTTCTGATACTAGAGGCAAAGGACCCGGTGTACACGTCACAAGCAGCTTAACGAAATTACTTGGCTTCAGTTGAACTAGCGGGTTCATTAAATGAATTTATACAAATCAGATGAGATTCTAGAGAAGGATGGACATCTACTGGACCAACTTGTGAAAAATAAGGAAGCATTATAGAGTCAAGGAGGAGATAAACATCCTATATACCATAAAACAAATGAGGTTAATTGGATTGGTCACATCTTGCGCAGCAACTGCCTTCTAAAACACGTTCTGAAGGAAAGATGGGACAGGAAGATGAGGAAGAAGGCGTAAGCAGCTACTACATGACCTTAAGGAAAAGAAAAGATACTAGAACGTGTAACAGAAAGCATTAGATCACTCCATCTGGAGAACTCGCTTTGGAAGAGGTTATGGACCTGTGTTAAGACAGAATACGCAATGAACGGCGCGTATTTACATAGCAAATGAGTAATAAATGCAAAAGCTTCATTCTTCCCTCTGTTACTACGCACAATAAAATAATATTACATATATTTAGATATATATATATGTTTTATATATCTCATTGAATAAGCTATGTGCTTAGAAGTGGTATTTTAACAAAACACTGTATTAAAAGAATAAGCCACACTTCCTTCATTGCAGTCTAAAGACAGGCAAGACTTTCTGTTCTCTCCCGCGTGGGATGATGGGTATGTGTAAGTTTGAATTGTTGCATCAGAAGTTGCAAAATTTCTGATATACATAGAGCACCACTTCCCTTAATATCTGTAAAAACCGTAAAAACTCACAGTAAAATATATGGACATAAATGTGTGTTTCGCTCTTAGCTCCAAACGGTCTTAGCAGCATTCTTAGTTCCCACAAACACTCGACATGCAGGTCATGTATTTTTTTTGTCCGTGGTTTAATCAAAATTAAAATATTTTTACGTTATTCATACCGTGCATATTCTTACAATTAATACAGCAACCAACATATGCACTTAATAAAACACATCCCAAGGACAAGCATAGAACTCCTACATGTTTCGGCACCAGGATGCCATCATCACGGAGATATTCACAAAAAAAGTAGTGCAAGCCCAAGACGCTAGTCTAGGTTATTGTATCGCCCTTATTGGAATGATTTTTTTTTTCCTATGGCTCGACAGCCCCTTGGGGGCCTAGGCCTCCTCATTATCGAGGCTTCACGATCACACTCAGACACACCACACTCGGTAGGACTCCTCTGGACGAGTGACCAGCCCTACGCAGAGACCTCTACCTGACAACACTCACAACAGACAACATCCATGCCCCCGGTGGGTATTTTTTTTTTTTTGCCTCTCCGGAGTTTTTCCCCTTTTGATCCATTTTTGTACTGTTTAAATCCTTTCGTCCTTCATGTCACTTTACGTTCCATACTACCGTCCTTACAACAAACACAACACAAACATGCATGCCCCCGGGGGATATTCTTTTTGCCTTCCGGGGTTTTTCCCCTTTTGATCCATTTTTGTACTGTTTAAATCCTTTCGTCCTTCATGTCACTTTACGTTCCATACTATCGTCCTTACAACAAATACAACAAAACATCCATGCCCCCGGCGGGATTTTCTTTTTGCCTCTCCGGGGTTTTCCCCTTTGATCCATTTTTGTACTGTTTAAATCCTTTCGTCCTTCGTGTCACTTTACGTTCCATACTACCGTCCTTACAACAAACACAACACAAAATCCATGCCCCTGCGGAATTCGAACCCACAATCCTAGTAAGCGAGCGGCCGAAGACCCACGCCTTAGACCGCACGGCCACTGGGATCGGCTTTTGGAATGATTAGAAACTTAAATTCTAAAATACACAAAGTTGATAAGCATAAAATTACAATGTTGTATTATTAAACTGAGCCGTTCCAGTTACAAGTTCCCAGCTGTTTACACTCTGTATTGTGCATCTACACAAACATCTGTCTCGGTCTTATGTGATCCGAAGGGATCTCGTGCTGATAGAGCGTGTGAACGTGTGTCGTGTCGGGCGCTGTGGTATGCCACACCGCCCGACACGACACACTTCACCCCAAGTACTGTATAGTGTATGGCACGCGCTTAGGACAAGATGTAAATTTTGCTCCTGATCATCCAATGTCACAAGGAAAAGCGGAAAATACTGTACGCGCGCAAACGGTATTTCTTGCATTGCTGCATGGCGATAAGGGCAGAAAATGTGGCCGTGTCAACGGCACAAAAGTTATGACTGGCGGATGACATAACGGGGGGGGGGGGGGGGGGGGGGTAAAATGAGAGAAGAAAACGTAAGGGAAGGGGCCCAAGGCGCATATACCGGATGCAGCAACCTAGCATGCTACATTAGGGTGGGGTCCAGTGAACAGTTTGTAAACTCATTATAATTATTCGGTTGATTATGCAAGCGTTTCTTGAACATTTTCCGCCTAACAACTGTTCAATCCTATTACAGGCCTGGACAGACCCTTAGGGTTCCAGAGGTTGAGGCTCCAAGATTTCTAGACAATCGGCACATGAAGGTGGTAAGGTTGTCAGCCGTACGCACCGGCCGCCTTTATCCCCCACGAAATATTCCTGGTAATCATTTCTGTTAGAGGCTGAGTCGACCCCAGGGCCATAGTGCGACCGGAAGGATTATGTCAATGAAAAATTCCAATTCAGTATAAATGTCGCAGCTGGATTTATAGGCAACGTACAGTGCCATTCAATTGTTATAACTTATTTGATTTACGAGATAAAATAATTTCTTCTAACATCAAAAAATGGTCTTTTGAAAAAATAAAATTTTCAAATACGATCATATTGTGGGGTGCTGGAGAAGGATGGAGAAAATAAGTCGGACCGATCGTGAGAGGAATGAAGAAGTATTACATAGAGTGAAGGAGGAGAGGAATATCGTACATACAATAAAAAGAAGAAAGGCTAACTGGATTTGGTCACATCTTGCGTAGAACTGCCTTCTGAAACACGTGATTGAAGGTAAGTTAGAAGGAAGGATAGAAATGACGGAAAGACGAGGAAGAAGACGTAAGCAGCTACTGGATGACCTTAAGAAAAAGAGAAGATACTGGAAATTGAAAAGGAAGCACTAGATCGCACCCTGTGGAGAACTCACTTTGGAAGAGGCTACGGACCTGTCGTAAGACAGACTGCGGAATGAATGGATGATATCTCCATTATCATTCAAGTTCTCAAAGGCTGCAAACTTGCTAGATATTTTAACCCGATACTCTTGTTTTAACTTCCACACGGTGTAAGCTTCTTCTTATCAAATTTCTGTATAGCAAACTTCTGCGCAGCTCGTCTGCATATCGACAGGCTGTCTGCGACTCTCGACAACCACCAGATAGCAATCACTAACACAGCCAACTTCTCTCAAAGATCGGACATCTGAATGGCCGTCTTAAGATGCGATCAATCTGCCTGCTACTCTTTCACGTGAGGAAAACTCAAAGTTTATTTAGGATGGTGAATGAGGACCGAAGTCTTCAGGGATGTGACACCGTGTCGTTTGAAAAACTGTTACCGGCGATTCAGAGAAACTTGTTGCCTAGATCAGGGAGACAGTCCAAGAAGGCTCCTCCGAAACGTCAGCAAGTATTAACCTTGTCCCAGTATATCTGAATATTCAACACCGCTCTGAGAACCACAAATCACGCAGAACTCGACGAGGGAACTTGCGCTCCTCATAATTACATCTTTAAATGAGGCAAAGTTTAAAACAATAACACAATTATCATTACTAAATAACACAATTATCATTACTAAATAACACAATTATCATTACTATCCTCAAGTGAACTATAAGTCCTGCCGATCCCAGCGGCCACGCGGTCTAAGGCGTGGGTCTTCGGCCGCTCGCTTGTTGGGATTGTGGGTTCGAATCCACCGGGAGCATGGATGTCTGTGTCTTGTGAGTGTGTGTGTTGTCAGGTAGAGGTCTCTGCGACGGGCTGATCACTGGTCCAGAGGAGTCCTACCGAGAGTGGTGTGTTTGAGTGTGATCGTGAAGCGTCGAAAAATGACGCGGCCTAGCCCCCAAGGGGCTGTCGAGCCATTGAAAAAAAATATATATATATAAACACTAATGCATACAGATAATACTGTACATAAATGTAATTAACCTTGTAGTAAATGTTAATTGGAATGTAATAAATTTTAAATAAATACAATAAATCCACGATCCAGGTTGTAAAAAAGAGCAATGCACTACACCTCCACGCGAGTGTCAGCAAAGACTGAGCGCGCGTCCGTGTCCGGGACGTAGCGGCCGCTTCGCTAATTAACAGTCTTTCACATATTCCCACTACGGACGAAAATTTCGGAACCAGCAGATATCGCCCGTTATTTCCGAAAACGTACATAAGAGGTCCGTTAGTTCGAGGGTCTACAGTATTATTCTGGACTGTTTGCTTACAGATGCTTCCCGCCGTCTAATCTAGAGACCAACCAGTTTCTGCTTACAGATGCTTCCCGCCGTCTAATCTACAGACCAACCAGTTTCTACTTACAGATGCTCCCGCCGTCTAATCTAGAGACCAATCAGTTTCTACTTACAGATGCTCCCCGCCGTCTAATCTACAGACCAACCAGTTTCTACTTACAGATGCTCCCCGCCGTCTAATCTACAGACCAACCAGTTTCTACTTACAGATGCTCCCGCCGTCTAATCTAGAGACCAATCAGTTTCTACTTACAGATGCTCCCCGCCGTCTAATCTAGAGACCAATCAGTTTCTACTTACAGATGCTCCCGCCGTCTAATCTACAGACCAACCAGTTTCTACTTACAGATGCTTCCCGCCGTCTAATCTACAGACCAACCAGTTTCTACTTACAGATGCTTCCCGCCGTCTAATCTACAGACCAACCAGTTTCTACTTACAGATGCTTCCCGCCGTCTAATCTACAGACCAACCAGTTTCTACTTACAGATGCTTCCCGCCGTCTAATCTACAGACCAACCAGTTTCTACTTACAGATGCTCCCCGCCGTCTAATCTACAGACCAACCAGTTTCTACTTACAGATGCTCCCCGCCGTCTAATCTAGAGACCAATCAGTTTCTACTTACAGATGTCCCCGCCGTCTAATCTACAGACCAACCAGTTTCTACTTACAGATGCTCCCCGCCGTCTAATCTACAGACCAATCAGTTTCTACTTACAGATGCTCCCCGCCGTCTAATCTACAGACCAACCAGTTTCTACTTACAGATGCTCCCCGCCGTCTAATCTACAGACCAACCAGTTTCTACTTACAGATGCTCCCCGCCGTCTAATCTACAGACCAACCAGTTTCTGCTTACAGATGCTCCCCGCCGTCTAATCTAGAGACCAATCAGTTTCTGCTTACAGATGCTTCCCGCCGTCTAATCTACAGACCAACCAGTTTCTGCTTACAGATGCTCCCCGCCGTCTAATCTAGAGACCAATCAGTTTCTGCTTACAGATGCTTCCCGCCGTCTAATCTACAGACCAACCAGTTTCTACTTACAGATGCTCCCCGCGTCTAATCTAGAGACCAATCAGTTTCTGCTTACAGATGCTCCCCGCCGTCTAATCTAGAGACCAATCAGTTTCTGCTTACAGATGCTTCCCGCCGTCTAATCTACAGACCAACCAGTTTCTCTTCAGATGTTTCCCCGCCGTCTAATCTACAGACCAATCAGTTTCTACTTACAGATGCTCCCGCCGTCTAATCTACAGACCAACCAGTTTCTCTTCCAGATGCTCCCCGCGTCTAATCTAAGACCAATCAGTTTCTGCTTCCAGATGCTCCCCGCCTCTAATCTACAGACCAATCAGTTTCTGCTTACAGATGCTCCCCGCCGTCTAATCTAAGACCAACAGTTTCTGCTTCCAGATGCTCCCCGCAGTCTATCTACAGACCAATCAGTTTCTGCTTCAGATGCTCCCCGCGTCTAATCTACAGACCAACCAGTTTCTGCTTCCAGATGCTCCCCGCCGTCTAATCTACAGACCAATCAGTTTCTGCTTACAGATGCTCCCCGCCGTCTAATCTACAGACCAACCAGTTTCTACTTACAGATGCTCCCCGCCGTCTAATCTACAGACCAACCAGTTTCTACGTACAGATGCTCCCCGCCGTCTAATCTAGAGACCAACCAGTTTCTGCTTACAGATGCTCCCCGCCGTCTAATCTAAGACCAACAGTTTCTGCTTCCAGATGCTCCCCGCCGTCTAATCTACAGACCAATCAGTTTCTGCTTACAGATGCTCCCCGCCGTCTGATCTACAGACCAACCAGTTTCTGTTTACAGATGCTCCCCGCCGTCTGATCTACAGACCAACCAGTTTCTGCTTCCAGATGCTCCCCGCCGTCTAATCTACAGACCAATCAGTTTCTGCTTACAGATGCTCCCCGCCGTCTAATCTACAGACCAACCAGTTTCTGCTTACAGATGCTCCCCGCCGTCTAATCTACAGACCAATCAGTTCTGCTTACAGATGCTCCCCGCCGTCTAATCTACAGACCAACCAGTTTCTGCTTCCAGATGCTCCCCGCCGTCTAATCTACAGACCAATCAGTGTCTGCTTACAGATGCTCCCCGCCGTCTAATCTACAGACCAACCAGTTTCTGCTCCTCCTATTCCATCAGTTCCCACGCACGATAGTAACGTCCTATGTATGTCTCACTCACCGTCACGACTGTCAGTGGATATCTGCCTTTCAAGCACACGGAATTCCAGGAGTGTTAATTTATACAAAGGGCAGTTAAGTGTAAAGGCGTGTTACCGGTCTAACACACCTATGCAGAAAGCGGACGCCAGATACTGAGCTTTCGGTCCAGCCACACATTACCCCAACGCAGAGTCACATAAAACGTTGCGATAATTTTCCCTTTGTTCAGGGATTATTACATTAAATCTCGGACCCCAAGAGGCACTTCTAATCCGCGTAGGCCAAAAGAACAACAGAGCACGGATATAAGCCACAGTACTAAGCTTCAAGCTCTGCAGTAATTCGAAGTTAAATACGATGGCACAGGACAAAATCTAGTCGTTTTAAAACATCCGAAACGTCGCATCACACAGCTAGTCTCACGTTTAATTAACTACATTCATACAGCAGAGTAATTCTCGAGAAAGTAACAATATGAGATCTTCGCTCTTCTGGGTTGTTAAGTAGCGTAGTTTGGGAGTTATTTACCGACGTTTTGGGGCAACCTAACGGTCCCATCACCCTTGAAGAAGGGATCTATAGGTTAACCTTGATTTCAGGCTTCCGCCGTCGATGTTGATGAAATCTGCGGTCTTCTGAGGTGTTACGCGGCGTCGTATGGTAATTGTTTACCGACGTTTCGGGACAACATATCGGTCCCATCCTCACGGGTCAAGAGTCCGATTAGGAAAGAAAGAAAGACAGCAACCTATAACGTAGGTTGCTGGCTTTCTTTCTTCCCTACTAGTACTCTTGACCCGTGAGGATGGGACCGATATGTTGTCCCGAAACGTCGGTAACTACAGTTTACGCTGCTTAACATCTCAGAATAGCGAAGACTGAGGTCACGCAAGTAACACGTGTTGACAGCAGTCTGTACAGGACCGAGGGCAAAGTAACATTTAAAAAAACTACAAAAATGCTGAATATGAATCAAAATCAAATTTATATTAATATTTTTGACCCCAAAAATTCCCTTCTGAACACATTTTATTGACACTGTATCAGACTGCATACAGCGGCTGATACAAATTCGACTAAACGTTTGCGCATAAGCGAGCCATTTCAACGTCATCACTAAACAGTGTATTTCTTATTAGTAATTAGTAGCATAGGCTGGGGGTCTTCGAGAAGAGAGTGCTGAGGAAGATAGTTGGACCTAGAAGGGACGAGGTAACAGGGGAGTGGAGAAGACTACATAACGAGGAGCTTTAAGGCTAGGCGCACACTTGCGATTTATTGCCGCCGCGACTGAAAAGTCGCAATCGCCGAAAAGTATTGTGGTCCGCACACGGCGACCAAAAAATCGCTAGTATATTTCAGTAATGGTATGGATTTCATCGAAAGTACTTGTGTGATTGCCTTATTACTCCGTATAAAATCCAAAAAAAAGACGCAAACGAAAACATTGGGTGCACCCACTTATAAGTCAAATTTTTTGTCATACAGAGCAGGCCGTTTTTCCAATTCAAAAATCAATATCTCCGTGTCCAAAACAATGTGTGACGGTGAATCATCAACAGCAGATTCGTTATCAGACATAATTCAATATCAATAACAAATAATTCAAATACAATAATATTCAATGATAGATTTCTCTCCAAGGATTGAACTGCGACCGAACAGCAGCAGAAGCAAGTGTGCGCAGGTTCATTCCTGTCTATGTAACCCATTTTAATTCGCGACTAGTCGCGTCGCTAGTAAAATAGGGCTGGTTGCATCTTTTTAAATCGCTGCTTTTATTTAGTCGCATGTGCGCGCATTCCTACTGAAAACAGTGTGTTCTATTTGTGCGACTAAATAATCGCGCGACAAAAAATCGCAAGTGTGCGCCTAGCCTTATAGTCAGTACTCCACACCAAATATTATTCGGGCGATTAAATAAAAAAAAAGAATGAGATAGGCGGGGCATGTGGCACGTATGGGAGGCAGGAGAGGTGCATACAGAGATTTGGTGGGGAAACCTGATGGAAAGAGACCACTTGGATGACCTAGGCGTAGATGGGAAATAATATTGAGATGAATCTTCAAGAATTGGGATGGGCGAGGCATGGACTGGATTGATCTGGCTCAGCATAGGTACAGGTGGCGGGAGTTTGTGAATGCGGTAATGAACCTTCGGGTTCCATAAAAAGCGAGGAATTTCTTGACTAGCTGAGGAACTGTTAGCTTCTCAGGAAGGACTCTGAAAAGAGTTACCATAGACACAGTTGTATTGTACAGAGCTCTTTCCTGATGTCCAGTTACGTGTACAAAACACTCCTTCAAACGAAAGGTGACATATGTCAAACATTCAAATGTTTTAGACCTGCCAGTTGCTTTCTATAGTCTCTTTTCAAAAATGGTATTGGGTTTGAGCCTTTCGTAAAAGAGGATTTACAGTGGAAAATTCGGAAGAAAAATATATTCTATCGACATTTCAATGTAGACACCTCATATATAATATAGTGTAAATATATTCACGTTTTGTTACATGAAATATGCGAACCACCGGATAGTTGTGACCGCCAAATTCACTTCACTTTCTGCACTCAAGTGTACAGAATTCCTGATAAAAATTTTGTTTGCAAGACATTGTAACACACGAAATCTGCGCTCTTCAGGGGTATTACGCGGCGTCGTGTGGTAATTGTTTACCGACGTTTCGGGACAAAGTATCGGTCCCATCTTCACTGGTTATTTCCTACTCGGACTCTTGACCCGTGAAGATGGGACCGATACGTTGTCCCGAAACGTCGGTAAACAGTTACCACACGACGCCGCGTATTATCCCAGAAGACTGCAGATTTCGTCAACATCGCGGCGGAAGACTGAAATCAAGATTAAGACACATGTACCCCTATTGCAAGCAAAGAGGCCCTTTTCAAATTCTAAGTAAAGGGGCGCGTGTCAGAATTTTGGCCGAAAAATAACAAGAAATGTTCTTGGAAATGTAACTTAAAAGACGGCAGTCATTTGTTCTGTCTCCAATACACGCGCACTGAAACGCAAGACATCATATCACCGGCTAGACAGGAAAGTTACCATTTTAGGTAGCTTTATGGAATCGGAATTCAGAGCTGTGGCGGCTTTGTTCAAAGGACAGAATTTGTTCGCCAAGAACAATTCGCTCTCATATCGCCTGAATGCTTGTAGTGCTCGGAGCAGTTCCTCGAATTAATGTCACGTGAATTGCATGTTATTTGTTTCTTATATTATTTAACGAATTTCGTTCCGGAGGCCGTGTCTTGCCTCAGACAGCGGGACGCCTCCTTCGCAGGGCGGAGGATGTGGCTCAGATCCAGGACAGTACAAAGTGGCACTACAGCAAGTCATGTCCGAGAGGATCTGGCTCAGATCCAGGGCAGTACAAAGTGGCACTACAGCAAGTCATGTCCTAGAGGATCTGGCTCAGATCCAGGACAGTACAAAGTGGCACTACAGCAAGTCATGTCCGAGAGGATCTGGCTCAGATCCAGGGCAGTACAAAGTGGCACTACAGCAAGTCATGTCCTAGAGGATCTGGCTCAGATCCAGGACAGTACAAAGTGGCACTACAGCAAGTCATGTCCGACAGGATGTGGCTCAGATCCAGGGCAGTACAAAGTGGCACTACAGCAAGTCATGTCCTAGAGGATCTGGCTCAGATCCAGGACAGTACAAAGTGGCACTACAGCAAGTCATGTCCTAGAGGATCTGGCTCAGATCCAGGACAGTACAAAGTGGCACTACAGCAAGTCATGTCCGACAGGATGTGGCTCAGATCCAGGGCAGTACAAAGTGGCACTACAGCAAGTCATGTCCTAGAGGATCTGGCTCAGATCCAGGACAGTACAAAGTGGCACTACAGCAAGTCATGTCCGACAGGATGTGGCTCAGATCCAGGGCAGTACAAAGTGGCACTACAGCAAGTCATGTCCGACAGGATGTGGCTCAGATCCAGGACAGTACAAAGTGGCACTACAGCAAGTCATGTCCAAGAGGATCTGGCTCAGATCCAGGACAGTACAAAGTGGCACTACAGCAAGTCATGTCCAAGAGGATCTGGCTCAGATCCAGGACAGTACAAAGTGGCACTACAGCAAGTCATGTCCAAGAGGATCTGGCTCAGATCCAGGACAGTACAAAGTGGCACTACAGCAAGTCATGTCCAAGAGGATCTGGCTCAGATCCAGGACAGTACAAAGTGGCACTACAGCAAGTCATGTCCAAGAGGATCTGGCTCAGATCCAGGGCAGTACAAAGTGGCACTACAGCAAGTCATGTCCGACAGGATCTGGCTCAGATCCAGGGCAGTACAAAGTGGCACTACAGCAAGTCATGTCCGAGAGGATGTGGCTCAGATCCAGGGCAGTACAAAGTGGCACTACAGCAAGTCATGTCCGAGAGGATCTGGCTCAGATCCAGGGCAGTACAAAGTGGCACTACAGCAAGTCATGTCCAGAGGATCTGGCTCAGATCCAGGGCAGTACAAAGTGGCACTACAGCAAGTCATGTCCGAGAGGATCTGGCTCAGATCCAGGGCAGTACAAAGTGGCACTACAGCAAGTCATGTCGAGAGGATCTGGCTCAGATCCAGGGCAGTACAAAGTGGCACTACAGCAAGTCATGTCCGACAGGATTGGCTCAGATCCAGGGCAGTACAAAGTGGCACTACAGCAAGTCATGTCCAGAGGATGTGGCTCAGATCCAGGGCAGTACAAAGTGGCACTACAGCAAGTCATGTCCGACAGGATCTGGCTCAGATCCAGGGCAGTACAAAGTGGCACTACAGCAAGTCATGTCCGACAGGATCTGGCTCAGATCCAGGGCAGTACAAAGTGGCACTACAGCAAGTCATGTCCGACAGGATCTGGCTCAGATCCAGGGCAGTACAAAGTGGCACTACAGCAAGTCATGTCCAAGGATCTGGCTCAGATCCAGGGCAGTACAAAGTGGCACTACAGCAAGTCATGTCCGACAGGATGTGGCTCAGATCCAGGACAGTACAAAGTGGCACTAGAGCAAGTCATGTCCGACAGGATGTGGCTCAGATCCAGGGCAGTACAAAGTGACACTACAGCAAGTCATGTCCAAGAGGATCTGGCTCAGATCCAGGGCAGTACAAAGTGACACTACAGCAAGTCATGTCCAAGAGGATCTGGCTCAGATCCAGGGCAGTACAAAGTGACACTACAGCAAGTCATGTCCGACAGGATGTGGCTCAGATCCAGGGCAGTACAAAGTGGCACTACAGCAAGTCATGTCCGACAGGATGTGGCTCAGATCCAGGGCAGTACAAAGTGACACTACAGCAAGTCATGTCCAAGAGGATCTGGCTCAGATCCAGGGCAGTACAAAGTGGCACTACAGCAAGTCATGTCCGAGAGGATCTGGCTCAGATCCAGGGCAGTACAAAGTGGCACTACAGCAAGTCATGTCCAAGAGGATCTGGCTCAGATCCAGGGCAGTACAAAGTGACACTACAGCAAGTCATGTCCATAGAGAATCTGGCTCAGATCCAGGGCAGTACAAAGTGGCACTACAGCAAGTCATGTCCAAGAGGATCTGGCTCAGATCCAGGGCAGTACAAAGTGGCACTACAGCAAGTCATGTCCGACAGGATGTGGCTCAGATCCAGGACAGTACAAAGTGGCACTAGAGCAAGTCATGTCCGACAGGATGTGGCTCAGATCCAGGGCAGTACAAAGTGACACTACAGCAAGTCATGTCCAAGAGGATCTGGCTCAGATCCAGGGCAGTACAAAGTGACACTACAGCAAGTCATGTCCAAGAGGATCTGGCTCAGATCCAGGGCAGTACAAAGTGACACTACAGCAAGTCATGTCCGACAGGATGTGGCTCAGATCCAGGGCAGTACAAAGTGACACTACAGCAAGTCATGTCCAAGAGGATCTGGCTCAGATCCAGGGCAGTACAAAGTGACACTACAGCAAGTCATGTCCAAGAGGATCTGGCTCAGATCCAGGGCAGTACAAAGTGACACTACAGCAAGTCATGTCCGACAGGATGTGGCTCAGATCCAGGGCAGTACAAAGTGACACTACAGCAAGTCATGTCCAAGAGGATCTGGCTCAGATCCAGGGCAGTACAAAGTGGCACTACAGCAAGTCATGTCCAAGAGGATGTGGCTCAGATCCAGGGCAGTACAAAGTGGCACTACAGCAAGTCATGTCCGAGAGGATCTGGCTCAGATCCAGGGCAGTACAAAGTGGCACTACAGCAAGTCATGTCCGAGAGGATCTGGCTCAGATCCAGGGCAGTACAAAGTGGCACTACAGCAAGTCATGTCCGAGAGAATGTGGCTCAGATCCAGGGCAGTACAATGTGGCACTACAGCAAGTCATGTCCGACAGGAAGTGGCTCAGATCCAGGGCAGTACGAAGTGGCACTACAGCAAGTCATGTCCGAGAGAATGTGGCTCAGATCCAGGGCAGTACAATGTGGCACTACAGCAAGTCATGTCCGACAGGAAGTGGCTCAGATCCAGGGCAGTACAAAGTGGCACTAGAGCAAGTCATGTCCGACAGGAAGTGGCTCAGATCCAGGGCAGTACAAAGTGGCACTACAGCAAGTCATGTCCGAGAGGATCTGGCTCAGATCCAGGGCAGTACAAAGTGGCACTAGAGCAAGTCATGTCCGACAGGAAGTGGCTCAGATCCAGGGCAGTACAATGTGGCACTACAGCAAGTCATGTCCGAGAGGATCTGGCTCAGATCCAGGGCAGTACAAAGTGGCACTAGAGCAAGTCATGTCCGACAGGAAGTGGCTCAGATCCAGGGCAGTACAAAGTGGCACTACAGCAAGTCATGTCCGAGAGGATCTGGCTCAGATCCAGGGCAGTACAAAGTGGCACTAGAGCAAGTCATGTCCGACAGGAAGTGGCTCAGATCCAGGGCAGTACAATGTGGCACTACAGGAAGTCATGTCCGAGAGGATCTGGCTCAGATCCAGGGCAGTACAAAGTGGCACTAGAGCAAGTCATGTCCGACAGGAAGTGGCTCAGATCCAGGGCAGTACAAAGTGGCACTAGAGCAAGTCATGTCCGACAGGAAGTGGCTCAGATCCAGGGCAGTACAAAGTGGCACTAGAGCAAGTCATGTCCGACAGGAAGTGGCTCAGATCCAGGGCAGTACAAAGTGGCACTACAGCAAGTCATGTCCGAGACCTTTGGCCTTCCTCTGCTAGAAAAATTCTGTTAGCACCCCCAGCGCAGCTAGTGAGATATGCAACATGTCACCACACACAGTGTGTTCTAATTGTAACTTAACTATCTCCCCTGAATTTGGATAAAATCCAAGTAAACAGCACATAAATATACACTTTGAACTTTCACGAAAACGAGTAATATATTTAGCGCAAACTCCATTCTTCCTAAATTTCACATTACATTCTATGTGCATTCTGATACCAAATCACATATTAAAAAACCAACCAATGCACTGTATTTCCACATGTATAGTCAAATGCCCCTACATATGTTTCAGCTTTACCAAGCCATCGTCAGGGGGTTCCAAGGTTTACATATACTTAACATCCATTATTTGCGTCCAATAACATATATATATCACACATAAAACAAACTTCGTAATCACTAATAGACTAGAACACATCCCATATCTGTTACTTTAGCATATAAAATCTTGGCTATGGCATGCGTATATCTTGTGTGTCATACAGGGCATACACAAAAGAATGGTGCGGTATCAAAAGTGAATACAAAATGTATTTCTCACCTTACACTGGCACAACATACACCGTCAGCGGCGGCAACTGTCCAAGTTTCTCATTTGGTAATTACAATCCTTCAATGTGTGCACCCTGGGTCACACGACACACATCCACACGGTAATCAAACTCATCCCAGACCCGGTGTAGCATGTCCGCTGTAATGGCCTGCAGTGCATGCGTTCTTTGAAACTGGCCCCGCGGCCACGCAGTAAGCATGAGAAGCGAACTGCTGGTAGCGCATGAGAAACTTGGACAGTTGCCGCCGCTGACGGTGTATGTTGTGCCCGTGTAATGTGAGAGATAAATTTTTTATTCACTTTTGAAACCGCACCATTCTTTTGTGTATGCCCTGTATATATACATAAACGTGTGTTTAAGTTAAAAAGTTATTTAAGACTGCATCTTCCACATATGTTTGTTACTAATTCTTGGCAGTTTTTTTGTACAGATTATCCAATTAGAGTTGAACGTATCCGGTATTATATTGTTGTGTGTCCTGTGTTATGATTTGTACTGACCTTTTTTGATTTGTGATTTTCATTCTTCCTACACCTCAGTCTTACGTCTGTGGCACCAAAACACCAATGTCTCTCACCCTCAGCTAATTAAACCTATTATCCCTATATTTAAGAGTACCTGTTCCTAGAAATATCTTCTAATTAGGCTTTCCAACCAAAATGTACAATACCCTTTTATCTACATCGTGTTACATGCCCAACCCACTGTACACGCATAATTGATTATTTGTTCACACTAAGAATTCTATGTCTGCAGCCGCTCGCTTACTGGGATTGTGGGTTCGAATCCCGCCTGGGGGATGGATGTCTGTCTGTTGTGAGTGTTGTGTGTTGTCAGGTAGAGGTCTCTGCGACGGGCTGATCACTCGTGCAGAGGAGTCCTACCGAGTGTGGTGTGTCTAAAAAGTGTGTGATCGTGAAGCGTCGATAATGAGGTGGCCTAGGCCCCAAGGGGCTGTCGAGCCATTAAAAAAAATCTATTTTAAGAGTAATAATTATGGACCTTCTGCTTGTGTCACTTTCACTGCACCGTGTTACGTCTCTCTGAAAAAGACAAGACATCCGTGCCGTTCTGTGGTTATCAACACTTTAAAACCCAGTGGTTACTATATGTACCACCAGGTTTAACATTCACAAATTCTACGTTCTGCCCACACAGTGTATTTATGTGTTTTGTGTGGATCTCAGAACAAACAGCGATTATTTCACTGTACAGCATTAACTGACTGGTTTGTATAACTGAGACGGAGTGTGTTTACTGCGCGGTACGGACTGTATTTATGTGTTTTGTGTGGATCTCAGAAAAAACAGCGATTATTTCACTGTACAGCATTAACTGACTGGTTTGTATAACTGAGACGGAGTGTGTTTACTGCGCGGTACGGACTGTATTTATGTGTTTTGTATGGATCTCAGAACAAACAGCGATTATTTCACTGTACAACATTAACTGACTGGTTTGTATAACTGAGACGGAGTGTGTTTACTGCGCGGTACGGACTGTATTTATGTGTTTTGTTGTGGATCTCAGAAAAAACAGCGATTATTTCACTGTACAGCATTAACTGACTGGTTTGTATAACTGAGACGGAGTGTGTTTACTGCGCGGTACGGACTGTATTTATGTGTTTTGTGTGGATCTCAGAACAAACAGCGATTATTTCACTGTACAGCATTAACTGACTGGTTTGTATAACTGAGACGGAGTGTGTTTACTGCGCGGTACGGACTGTATTTATGTGTTTTGTGTGGATCTCAGAAAAACAGCGATTATTTCACTGTACAGCATTAACTGACTGGTTTGTATAACTGAGACGGAGTGTGTTTACTGCGCGGTACGGACTGTATTTATGTGTTTTGTGTGGATCTCAGAAAAAACAGCGATTATTTCACTGTACAGCATTAACTGACTGGTTTGTATAACTGAGACGGAGTGTGTTTACTGCGCGGTACGGACTGTATTTATGTGTTTTGTGTGGATCTCAGAACAAACAGCGATTATTTCACTGTACAGCATTAACTGACTGGTTTGTATAACTGAGACGGAGTGTGTTTACTGCGCGGTACGGACTGTATTTATGTGTTTTGTGTGGATCTCAGAACAAACAGCGATTATTTCACTGTACAACATTAACTGACTGGTTTGTATAACTGAGACGGAGTGTGTTTACTGCGCGGTACGGACTGTATTTATGTGTTTTGTGTGGATCTCAGAACAAACAGCGATTATTTCACTGTACAACATTAACTGACTGGTTTGTATAACTGAGACGGAGTGTGTTTACTGCGCGGTACGGACTGTATTTATGTGTTTTGTGTGGATCTCAGAACAAACAGCGATTATTTCACTGTACAACATTAACTGACTGGTTTGTATAACTGAGACGGAGTGTGTTTACTGCGCGGTACGGACTGTATTTATGTGTTTTGTGTGGATCTCAGAACAAACAGCGATTATTTCACTGTACAACATTAACTGACTGGTTTGTATAACTGAGACGGAGTGTGTTTACTGCGCGGTACGGGCTGAATGTTTAAATAATATTCAGGTTAATCTTAGCCTTTAAAGTGTTTACACGAGGCAAAACTCAGACTTCGGTAAGACGAAACGAACTCCTTCAATTAGTCCCCAAACCTGAATGTAAATAAATAATTACCCTGTAGCACGCAGTCACATAATGAAACTATATCTCAACGTCACTCTTATCGCGCAAGAACGTGTATGACATTCGTCACCGGTGTTTGCACTAACCTATCTCAATAATGCGTCAATACTTGTCAATAATTCGTTTTGGTTCCCGGTACCAAAGTACTGGAAAGAGACAATCAATATTTTAAATAGAACACAGATCGATTTATGTTCGAAGACAATATTTCTCATAAACAGACATAACTTTCCATTCGAAACGTAAGAATATAGAGTTTCCCAGATCTAGCAATAAGTTACACTGTCGACACGGTAATTCATTTCACTGATGGTCACTGCCAGTCTTACTTTGTACACCGTCAAATATTATTAATTGTTTTGATTTCAGACTTCCGCCGCGATGTTGATGTAATCTGTGGTCTTTTGGGTTATTACACGGCGTCGTGTGGTAATTATTTAAATTACCTCACGACGCCGTGTAATCACTCAAAATACCACAGATTACATTATTAATTGTTAATTGCTAAAGAATATTCGCCATTTCACACGTAACAGACTGATGTCTCGGTTAGGGTCATTATAGCCCTGGTGTCTAAAGTTTGGAGCTTTAACTTAACTATGAATTGTGGGAAGAGAATTAATATCTTTTTTTTTTTTTAAATTGAAAGCTTTATTTTCTGGCTTAGTTGGACACATCAAAACACATCCTACAAATAACAAATTGTCCCGTTCACCAATTTCCTCGGACGTAACACAAAAGCACTCAGTTTTATTTTGGACAATGCACCTTAAAAAAAAAATTTGCCGTAGTGAAAATTAGGTATTAATATCTCAGTTGTGTTTGACATGGTAAGCAAAGCGATGAACACTTTAGAGGCGAACGTGTGGGTTCTTCCGAAGTTAGCAATATAAGAACGTACAAAATATACCCAAAGTTTTGAAATGTGGTGTTGGAGAAGAATGGAGAAGATCAGTTGGACCGATCGTGTGAGAAATGAAGAAGTGTTACATAGAGTGAAGGAGGAGAGGAATATCGTACATACAGTAAAAAGAAGAAAGGCTAACTGGATTGGTCACATCTTGCGTAGAAACTGCCTTCTGAAACATGTGATTGAGGGAAAGTTAGAGGGAAGGATAGAAATGACGGGAAGACGAGGGAGAAGACGTAAGCAGCTACTGGATGACCTTAAGGAAAAGAGAAGATACTGGAAATTGAAAGAGGAAGCACTAGATCGCACCCCTGTGGAGAACTCGCTTTGGAAGAGGCTACGGACCTGTCGTAAGACAGACTACAGAATGAAGAGGCTACGGACCTGTCGTAAGACAGACTACAGAATGAAGAGGCTACGGACCTGTCGTAAGACAGACTACAGAATGAAGAGGCTACGGACCTGTCGTAAGACAGACTACAGAATGAAGAGGCTACGGACCTGTCGTAAGACAGACTACAGAATGAAGAGGCTACGGACCTGTCGTAAGACAGACTGCAGAATGAAGCGACTACGGACCTGTCGTAAGACAGACTACAGAATGAAGAGGCTACGGACCTGTCGTAAGACAGACTACAGAATGAAGAGGCTACGGACCTGTCGTAAGACAGACTACAGAATGAAATGAAAATACCCCAGTGGCTAAGCTGTCAAAACCCGCTAGAGGTTTGAAGTTTAGTCCTTCCTATTACACTTTGTGTGCTGTATTTTCTTGTGATGGTAGCAGTTTCGGTTGTGTTGCGAATTGATACATTATCTGAAAGGTCCTCTCACGCGTCCGAAAGACTCACAGCTGTCTTGTATTTAATTCTCAGTCTGAAGAAACCAGGATAAATAATTACGAAAAATGAATAAATTGAGGTTTTAATTTAGATTATAAAATTTAATAACACGTAAGTCAATTGAACGGCACACACAGAGTAGAGCCTTGTGTCAGTATAGATATTACAACACCGCCATGGACCAGTTATATCAAATGGACGTGTAAGAAAGAAATGAGCAGGACAAATGTAGACACAGGGCAGGTTTAGGAGGAATCCATAGCCGATAATGATAATGAGAAGGAGGTTTAGGAGGTGGAGAAAGAGGAGGAAGAAAAATATGCGAATTCCTACTGTATTTTTTTCCCCCTTTTGGGCTTCTGCAATCGAATATAATTTCTGGTCATATACAGATCAGAATAACAGTTGGGCCCATCCTGTGAGAAATGAAGAAGTAATACACAGAGTGAAGGAGGAGAGGAATATCGTACATACAATAAAAAGAAGAAAGGCTAACTGGATTGGTCACATCTTGCGTAGAAACTGCCTTCTGAAACATGTGATTGAAGGAAAGTTAGAGGGAGAGATAGAAATGACGGGAAGACGAGGGAGAAGGCGTAAGCAGCTACTGGATGACCTTAGGGAAAAGAGAAGATACTGGAAATTGAAAGAGGAAGCACTAGATCGCACACTGTGGAGAACGCGCTTTGGAAGAGGCTACGGACCTGTCGTAAGACAGACTGCAGAATGAATGGAATGAATGAATGAATGAATACAGATTGCCACAAGTGACTTGGGACTCGGCGTTTAATATGTTGCCTCTTGTGTCACGTGACTTTCGCGCCATCTGGTACGTATTTCACTTAGTCTCGTAATTCTGAGTTTACTAACTAGCTAGAACGCACATAAGGGCGTAATAACTCACCCACATTCTATAATTAGACAGATAAATCGATCAATAATCTATACCTAATTAAAAACCAATAACGAAAGCCCCCCCGCTCGCACAAATAACATCCACATGCACGTGCAGCTAACACTTTCCAGTGCCACTGACATCGGCAATGTCTTCTTTTTCCAATTTGTTACACGTGGATTCACCACGACAAAGAACTATAGAAACTCCCGACCTTCGACTGTCACCAACAAAAGTTTCTATATTTGTTTCTATGTCTAATATTCGAAACAGCCGATCCCAGTGGCCGTGCGGTCTAAGGCGTGGGTCTGCGGCCGCTCGCTTACTAGGATCGTGGGTTCGAATCCCACCGGAGCCATGGATGTCTGTCTCTTGTGAGTGTTGTGTGTTGTCTGCGACGGGCTGATCCCTCGTCCAGAGGGGTTCTACCGACTGTGGTGTGTCTAATGTGTGTGATCATGAAACCTCGAAATGAGGAGGTCTAGGCACCCGAAAAAAGGCTGTTGAGCCATAGGAAAAAAAAATTTACATATCTTACTCGTTTACTAAAATCTCAGTTCTGAATTAAACCTTTCCAAAAGAAGAACCCAATCTAAATCCCATGCATTCAATACCAAACACAAGTTCGGCGAAGTTCCGAGTAATGGCGCCACAATTCGATATCAACATTAACCTCGCAAGAGAGAGCCATGGTGGTCAAGAGATAGATCGCAATGAGTTCAGGTGCAATGACCTGGGGTCAAGCCTTTCCCTCTCTCTACGAAGAGGTCGCAACCACCACTTAGCCCCGCGATTCAGTTACTTTCCTTCCTTCAGCAAAGTTTAGACCAAAGATACATTTCTGTCAAGCATCAACAAACATCCACACACACATACACGTGTTTGTCACGCATGTCAGTGCGTGCAGCACACGGATAAAGTCTGCATTACTTGAAATGTACCCATAAATTAATTATAATTACGCAAGTTTCCAGGGCAAATATAGTTTGGAAATCGTTATTATGGAGAGAGACATACGAGGTACAAGACAGGCTTAAACTTTTCTCACATCCGCCATTCTTTCAGTACTCCAAAATAACACCCATACACCTTCAGTATACCCGAAAGCTGTTGACATTAATTCCTTAAAATTAGACTGTTCCCATTACACGAGTGTCTTAGAACACACACAAAGTACTGAATAAAGAGGCAAATTTCATCCTATAACAGGCTATGAAAGCCCAGAGCAGTAGCGGTATAGCTCTACTCTTTCTTTAACCTCGGAGCTAATGGAGATGGGTGGTTAACGCCACGCCCCGGCCGCTTTACCCTCAGGTATGACCCGGTACCCATTGTACAGGAGGCTGGGTGGACCCCAGGGCCGGTCTGGACGGGTACAGAAAATCTCGCCTTCACCGGGATTCGATCCCGTACCGTCCAGCCCGTAGCTCAGTCGCTATACCGACTGAGCTATCGCGGCCCACACATTGTGTTGAAAACTGGTGACAGTTACATACTTAACAAAAGAAATCAAGCGTGGTGGTTAGCAATAATGGTCCAAAATACAGGGCATACACAAAAGAATGGTGCGGTTTTAATAGTATTCACTATTGCAACCGCACCATTCTTTTGTGTATGCCCTGTACAATTCACTAGCGAGAGATCTCTTCGTCACTGCTTGGCTCTTAAAGAAGAGTCAGACAGGTTGTCCCGACATATCGGTAGCCAACATCCCAGAAGGGCAAAGGCCTCTAGAGCTCACTTCATTCTTCAGAACGCTGATGATAGTGCCAGGTTAGCGAGAGGGAGTTACGAAGCGGAAGACAACGCATGAGATGATGAGACATTTATAGGGAGCAGACATACCGGTGAGAACACTGATAAGAGCGAATTCAAAGAGGCAGTCCAGGGCGGCAGAGTGTGAGCAGAAGCCGAGTGTGAGGCGGGGAAGTGTAGGGGAACTATTATGACACCTCTTTAACAATACAGCACTTGGTCGATTGAGGAGCATCAAGGCGCATCGCCGTGAATATGAAATTCGCTGTATTAGTGATGTACTGCATGCTACAGACGGCAGATGGTGTAGCGTTTTGACTTTAAAATAAGCAGCCGTGTTTTAGCTGTGCTGTTGACTTCCTAAGGTGCAGAAACGCGTTCTAATGAGCAGGTTATCGCAGTGTTAAGGCATCGGGATTTTATATTTTTCACACCGGGAACAGCCCTAAAGAATCGAAATTCCATTCAGGAAGAAATTAAGAGCAGATTGAAGTCACGTAATGCTTGCTATCATTCGGTGCAGATCTTGTGTCTTACAGTTTGCTATCCAAAAATACAAAGATTAAGATATACAGAACTGTAATTTTGTTGTTGTTTTGTATGGGTGTGAAACTTGGTCTGTCATACTGAGGGAGGAACATAAGCTGAGGGTGTTCGAGAATAGGGTGCTGAGGGGGATATTTGGGCCTAAGAGGGACGAGTTAACAAGGGAGCGGAGAAGACTACATAAAGAGGAACTTAATGATCTGTACAAATCACCAAATATTATTCGGGTGACCAAATCAAGAAGAATGAGGTGGGCGGGGCATGTAGCATGTATGGGGGAGAGGAGAGGAGCATACAGGATTTTGGTGGGGAGACCTGAGGGAAAGAGACCACTTGAAAGACCCAGTCACCTTGTATCTTGTATCAGACGCACACACGACCAGGTACAGCACACACCATAAGAACACAAAACCCCAGAACAAGATGATACAGTACCACGCATCCGTACATTAACACCTACAAATACCAGTTTATCAGTTTAACACAAGATACAAAGTGACTGTGCACATCAATACAGCGAAGGTGGTAAAACTGTGTTTATAAAGTGAACCAATGAATGGACGTTTTTAAATATATGCAGTTTTAGTGATAAAAAAACCCTGAGGATGGCTCAGTGAAGAGCCGAAACATATGTCGGGTTTTATTAAAATGTTTTAAAGAACTATACAGTTCTTTTTTTAAATAAGAAGTGCATCCAGTTGGTGTTTTTGAATAGTGACAACATTTGTTATATGTAGCTGTTCAATAACCCTCGTCGTTTCAGAGAAAATGTTCATCCAAACTAATACAAATGTACGAAACCGCCTCTTTTATCCTTCGAATGGAAATACGCCTAGTCTGAGAAGTGGGGGGAGAAACACCCTAGTTACAGGCGGTACAGCAGCGAAAATGTGACATCTAAATTGAATTCTAAAATGAAATATGGTTTTACTGAGATTATATATGCAGGAATGTAATCTTTGCTGCTTGTGCTGAAAGCAGAGATACGATATGTATTAGGGTCTTCGGGAATGAATGAATTCCTGTTTCAACCTCAAAAAAAAAAACTCCATTTTGGTATTCGTGAAACTCTCCTGCTTTGTCTTTACAACTGTTGGAAAGACTTCATCATCCTTTCCTCTCAACTGTTCAAATGCCTCTCATCTGTAATTTTCTGTTTATCTCTAGGAACAGAAATATATTAGCTACTACACTGACGTCTACAGGTCCTATTTATTCACCTACTGACCCTTTACGAATTTACACATTCCATTTCCTTTTTTTCTTTTTTTCTATGGCTCGACAGCCCCTTGGGGGCCTAGGCCTCCTCATTTTTCGAGGCTTCACGGTCACACTCAGACACACCAATCTCGGTAGGACTCCTCTGCACGAGTGATCAGCCCGTCGCAGAGACCTCTACCTGACAACACACAACACTCACAACAGACAGACATCCATGCCCCCCGTGTTTTTTTTTTTTTTTGCCTGTCCGGGGTTTTTCCCCCCTTTGATCCATTTTTGTACTGTTTAAATCCTTTCGTCCTTCATGTCACTTTACGTTCCATACTACCGTCCTTACAACAAACACAACACAGACATTCATGCCCTAGGTGGGATTCGAACCCGCAATCCCAGTAAGCGAGCGGCCGTAGACCCACGCCTTAGACCGCACGGCCACTGCGATCGGCACACATTCCATTTCATCCGACTTCAATTTTATGTTCCTCATAGTAGAAAAATTAAATCGATATTTGTCCAAACACAAATAAATTACATTTATTACATATAACTACATGTTTCGAACTATTTCAGGTTATCCTCAGGTTCATAATTGGTCTTTAAAATACAATGAGGTATAAATATACATCACGTAAGTCTATAAAACAATTAAAATTATTAACATTTTAATAATTTTTAATTGTGTTGCATTTATTGTGATTTAATTTTTGTACTATTAACAACAAAACGAGAGACGTTCGCTAAAATTTATCTTCCTCATTCATATGACGTTCAATCGTGATTTGCGATCCCAATTCTGAGTAATTTTGTTTAAATTACCAAATTTAAATTTATAATAAAATTAAATTTAACACAATTAAATTTAATAAAATATAATAAAATTAAATTTAACCGTACCGGAGTCACGTGGCATGACACTGTGTGCAGATCTGCCGTGCCTCAGCAGCTAAATACGAGTACATTCAGTGTCGCAGCTAACTTCTCACGAAGTTACGAAATTAAATGTGACATTGTCAGATATTACGCTACGGTTGTTTCATGGTTGACATAAGGCAGTTCTATGAACTTTGGTTACTCGTGTTTAATTAAATGCGTGACTTGAATGGCAATAGACATTGCAACTTACGTGTGCTATAAACAAGACCAAATGAGCGAGGAATTCTTCAAGAAACCACAAAACTGTCATCAGAGTTGATAAAACGTTGAAGATGATTATGATAGAAGATTGACTATAAGTATTTTTTTTTCTCCAATGGCTCGACAGCCCCTTGGGGGGCCTAGGCTGCCTCATTTTTCGATGCTTCAAGATCACACACATTAGACACACCACACTCGGTAGGACTCCTCTGGACGAGTGATCAGCCCTACGCAGAGACCTCTACCTGACAACACACAACACTCACAAGAGACAGACATCCATGCCCTAGGCGGAATTCGAACCCACAATCCCACTAAGCGAACGGCCGCAGACCCACGCCTTAGACCGCATGGCCACTGAGATCGGCGACTATAAGTATATAATAAATAATAAAAATAATCATTAAAATTTGTATGAATAGCAGCATGTACTTCATATTAAGAACTACAGTGTGTCCACAAAGTCCCTTCGGGGTTTTGAAAAATTGTGGCGCGCAAACAAATTGAGCTAGCCACATGCGGTTTGCGGCAGATTACAGTGAAACTCTGGAAGTTTTTTTTTGCCGCCAACAGATGACTTGATGACCTGAAGACCCGTATCAGGAATGCGATCTCGGCTATTCCAGCGGACATGCTCCACAGAACATGGCAACAGCTCGAATATCGTCTGGACGTTCTCCGTGCTACCAAGGGAGCCCACATCGAGGTCTACTGAGGTCAGTAAAAATCTTCCAGAGTTTCACTGTAATCTGCCGCAAACCGCATGTGGCTAGCTCTATTTGTTTGCGCGTCACAATTTTTCAAAACCCCGAAGGGACTTTGTGGACACACTGTACATCTCATTCCTTCTCATACCCGTACAAAGGTGTGCCCACTATGCTCCGAAAACTTATCCTGTTGTTCAAAAACAGGTAAACACTCAAATGTTATAACAAAATACAGAACGTCACAATAAATCCAAGAACACCTAAATAACACCCTGTAACAACTATACAATTCAGATACTACCCAATATAACACCCTGTAACAACTACACAATTCAGATACTACCCAATATAACACCCTGTAACAACTACACAATTCAGATACTACCCAATATAATCAAGTTAAAAAATGTTGTTTAATTTTACGAACGGAGGATTACACATCAACAACACGTGACTTGCACAAGGAGCAAGGTTTTTTACTTTTAATTTTAATGTAATAAATTCCACTTTTTGTGACGTCAGCTGCAGATTTTTCGGCTAAACTGCTTCGGGAACTTCGCGACCTTCTGAAAACTTAGCCTTTCGAAGAATACTTAAAATAATGCGATCTCGTTCGTAATAAAAAATTTAATGTTTCTAAACATATAATTTTCTCTAAGTATTTTTATTATTGACACCTGATTATTGACACCTTTGCGGCCGAAACATGTTGTATGTTTGAAATTAAAAAAAAACTATATTGTGTGTTTCGACTGGCGCTACGTTCTTTAACATTTTGTGTCTAGCATTATCATATCATATCATATCTGTGGCAAGTATTATCTTATATAAAAGTACAGTCCGATTAGTCCTGTTCGACAGCAGTTCATAAGGTTTGTTAGCGACTGTACTCTTCAGATCTGCTGACCTTTACCTGCTATGACATCATGTTGTGTTCTTATGACTCTTTATCGATGGTTGTTACATTGTTACAAATAATGTTTCGTTTTACATGAACTGTACGTACTTAGACATGGCGTTCATTTCCTTGACCTCCTTGGCTTAAAGAATGAATTCAAATAATGTAAGATATTAGAATTTAAATAAAAACTTTTTTTAAAGCTGGTTTCCATGTCTTTGTGTTGTTGAGTATATACAGGTCTAATAGCGTTTTAATCGTCCATGGATAACTACATATTTACATTGGGGTTTATATTAAGGCCTTTCAAAAGCTGGACATGTTTCCACTCCCAGTGGTGACATTCACGATATCCTTTAACAAACACAAAATATCACAGTTCATAAATTACATGTTGTGTCACAAAGCTCCCTGCCCTACAGGTTATCCAGTGTCCGCACAGTGGATATGTACAAAGAATTAAAACTGATTTTTATGTCCATTAAACGGCCTTCTGAAGATAACCGAGTGAGGTAAAAATATGTCCAGGATTTGGAACGTTTTAAAAATACCAATTCCTTACACACAGCTACGCTAAAATGGTAAATGTTGCTAGTTATTAGAATAGTCGATCTCTACCGAAATATCTTGTTGTCACATCAGTAACTAGGCTGATATGCTTAGTTAACTGAGGCATTGTACTGTGCAAGGCCTCCAGCAAGAGTACCTTAACGTCAAGAAGGCAAAATACTTTAAGCTGACAGCTTGCATGCTAAACGAATCATATAAGACAGTCAAAACACAGAACTTAAGCCAAGTTTTTATATTTCTCCTGTCCTTATACATGCCACAATAATGTACATGTCATGCATACGTGACTTACAGGTCACTTGTCATGTGCTAGAAATTTCACCTTCTTGAATACAGCGCGTGTAATATACACCGTTATAACTTCGAAACCTTATACAAACTTACAATTCTGATATCAGTACCTTATACAAACTTACAATTCTGATATCAGTACCTTATATAAACTTACAATTCTGATATCAGTACCTTATACAAACTTACAATTCTGATATCAGTACCTTATACAAACTTACAATTCTGATATCAGTACCTTATACAAACTTACAATTCTGATATCAGTACCTTATACAAACTTACAATTCTGATATCAGTACCTTATACAAACTTACAATTCTGATATCAGTACCTTATATAAACTTACAATTCTGATATCAGTACCTTATACAAACTTACAATTCTGATATCAGTACCTTATACAAACTTACAATTCTGATATCAGTACCTTATACAAACTTACAATTCTGATATCAGTACCTTATACAAACTTACAATTCTGATATCAGTACCTTATACAAACTTACAATTCTGATATCAGTACCTTATATAAACTTACAATTCTGATATCAGTACCTTATACAAACTTACAATTCTGATATCAGTACCTTATACAAACTTACAATTCTGATATCAGTACCTTATACAAACTTACAATTCTGATATCAGTACCTTATACAAACTTACAATTCTGATATCAGTACCTTATACAAACTTACAATTCTGATATCAGTACCTTATACAAACTTACAATTCTGATATCAGTACCTTTTACAAACTTACAATTCTGATATCAGTACCTTATACAAACTTACAATTCTGATATCAGTACCTTATACAAACTTACAATTCTGATATCAGTACCTTATACAAACTTACAATTCTGATATCAGTACCTTTTACAAACTTACAATTCTGATATCAGTACCTTATACAAACTTACAATTCTGATATCAGTACCTTATACAAACTTACAATTCTGATATCAGTACCTTTTACAAACTTACAATTCTGATATCAGTACCTTATACAAACTTACAATTCTGATATCAGTACCTTTTACAAACTTACAATTCTGATATCATACCGGCAAGTTCTCAATGCGTTCAGCTTGTGTCGATTTAAATGGAATTCCAGGCGCATTGTCTCTGACTTCTAGAGTGACTAGAAAAAATGCCACTAAACACATGTCCACTCCGGTTTATTTAGTTAATTCTCAATCATTACCTATTCCGAGCCCCTTTCTGTGAAGAGACTCTGCTCTCTACACCCCCCCCCCCCCCAATCACCACCCAGACGATGACGTGATAGCAGTCTGAACAATATCCAGTACCACTTCTCAGACTTTCCCAGTCCCTCGTTTCTTTCAAATCTGCTTAATCTTTGCATCTCATACAGCTGTGTTAAATAGCCCATAAACAATACATAACATTGTAGTTTATCAACCCCATTTCCGGTCAATATAGACACCACGTGATGCGAGCTTTAAATATTTTGACAGCGCAGTATTGTAAACTAGGATTGTGGAATTTGTATGTCTTGGATTTTTAATGTTTGATCTTTTCCTGAGGGAAGGAAACCAATTGGAAGACCCAGGCGTAGATGGGAGGATAATATTAAAATGGATCTTCAAGAAATGGGATGGGATGGCGTGGACTGGATTGATATGGCTTAGGATAGGGACAGGTGGCGGGCTCTTGTGAGTGCGGTAACGAACCTTCGGGTTCCATAAAACGTGGGGAATTTCTTGACTATCTGACGATCTGTTAGCTTCTCAAGAAGAACTTTGCTATGTGGAGTTAGTTAGTTAGTTAGTTAATATTTGATCTTTTAACCATATGATGTTCTTGTATTCCATTGTGATGAACCCCCTGAGGATGGCACCTTGTTGTCAAAACATATGTAGGGGTCTCCAATATACATTAATATATAATAACCATGGCTCAACAGCCCTATATGGGCTCGGGCCTCCTCTTTCCGAGGTTACTAGGTCGTGTGCATTCGTGGCAGTTGGTGACTGGCCAACTGGCCGCGCTACTATTCTATCGATCCTGATGTGTCCGCCAGAGCCATCTCTGGCAGGCAGTCAGGAGACTTGGGTGAGAAACCAATATACATTATGTACGTATTCTATCTAGTACAGTTGTTTCTTGTTATGAAGATCACGTGATCATTCGCTACCACTTTGGCCTGACTATATTAATCACAAATAGTCTGATTACAGGGGGTGTGAGGATATTGTCGATAGGCCGTCCGGACAAGTCGTTGACTAACTACCGAACAACGTTGCGTAACAACACAGAAGAGCGAAAACCTCAAGGTAGTGAATTTTGTAAGAGTTAGCACCAGATCGCACTCTCTGTAGAACTCGCTTCGGAAGAGGCTAATGGACATGTCGCAAGACTGACTACGTGGTGAGAACAGTGCTCGGTTTTTATCACTACATATATTTGTTTCTCTTGCAATTAACAAAATATTACCTCCCCCTTCTTCCTGATTGGCTCGTTTATTCAAACTACCCACTGGACCCTACTCCTATATAAGCACATGTTTCTTATCTCCTGGCATCCTTTTTTCCTAAGATCCTGAAGATGTGACAGTCAAGTAGTCCCGAAACGTTGGTTTCTTACCAAAAAACGACGCCGGGTAAAAACCCAAAATATTTTATACAACATAAATATTACTAATTGGTATTTATTGTTATTTTACACGCTCCATGCTAAATGCCTCTTCAGTTTCCCAATCGCAGTTTGGTCACATTTTCCGAAAGCTTTCCGAGTTACAAATTTAGATCATGAACATCATTATGGACTTATCATTGCTTCTGTTAGACTCTGTCTTTCACCAGGTAGCAACACGCAGGCAGATTGCAAAAGCTCTGTTCTACTACTCGCAATTACAGGTGTCACTTCGTTAGCTTCTGTCCTGGCAACATGACGGACGGAGCCAGTGTGTGGGGACGCTTTCCCGTTAATGCATAAACTAATTATCTTCTGCTTAGTCGATGTTGCTGTGTCAGCGGTGACAGTCTGTTGCAACGTAGGACGTTCACGGCTCGCAGAATACACGATTAGGACTTCACATCTTACTAAAAATATTAGATACAGTCAGGGTAAGCAAGGCTTTGTTTGACGGCCACTTGGTTTCGTCTGTCTTCTATGTGGGAGACAGATGAAAATCTCAGTTACTTGTTATAGCACCAACAGATGACAGCACTGAGCACTTGAAACTATGCTTCAGTTGGTATTACAGCGTCGACCTTTCGCGAAATAAAGTTATCCCCAGATCACGTAGCAATAATTTTCTTTACACAACCTGAAGCCTCTATTCTAAACGTTATGAACCGTTAATGTGGTTTCAGAGGACAAAGAAAAGAATCGACTCAGATCAAAAAAGGAAAATTGCGTTGTTTTACTCCGTATTACAGCCTTTATTTTACCGGAAAAAAAGAAAACACCTACATCTCGATTATTATCATCATTATTATTATTATTATTATTATTATTAAAACTCTCCGTCTGCTAGATGTGTTTCGGCTGCTAACTGTGCGTGCACAGACATCGATGTCTTTAGGAAACCCATTACTTCATTAAAACAGTGTATGCGCTAATCTGTGACATTCTTAAAACAACTTATCTATGTTTTTTTCAGGGTATAGGGTTTTTGCCCAAATTCTTCTTTTATATTGCTTTTTTTTCTGCAATGTTGTTTTTGTTTTGTCTGTTTAGTGTTTTGTTTCTGTATATTAGTACTGTTGTCGTGTTTTATTTGTGTCTTTGTGCTGGCTTTGTAATTGGAACTTGTGTTGTTAAGCCTACACGTTAATAAATACCCATTCAATTTATTATTATTATTATTATTATCATCATCATCTTCATCTCCAATATCATCTTTTGAATCCGACCTTCTAAAAATTTTGAAAAAGTATGCACCGTCAATATTCGGTGAAATGGTGATATCAAAGTCCCTCAAAAATTCGAAGATTTATCTGTTGAAAGCATAAGTAGGTACAGATGAAAAGCTAACAGCTGTTCCTGCCAATCGGATCTTCCAAAAGTTTTAAAGTCTGCAGCGCGCAGAGTCGGCGAAGTCGCGATATTAAAACGTCTCTCAAGAATTGGAAGGTTTATCTGTGGAAAACACAGAGAACAAACTTAAATTTGTCCGTCCTCACGCAAAGAAGGCATAAGGAGCACTGGAAGTATAGATCCACTCATTCTTCACCTCGGCGTTAGATGGGGGTGGGTAGTCAACGCCACAACCAGGCCGCTTTAACCCCGGGAAAGAACCACGGTACCGTTGTACAGGAGGCTGGGTGGGCCCCAGGGCCGGTCACGGCGTTTTTGAGATTGACTGCCAGTTCATTCCATTGAATCTTCAACGGGTATCCCACCAGAATACAGTAGTCCCTCCGTATCCGCGGGTGATACGTTCCAAGACCTACCGCGAATGCCCGAAACCGTGGATAGTAGCGAACCCTACATACAAAGAGCAGACTGAACTTTAGATCGACTAAAGTCAACGCTGGCAAATTAAAACGTAATACTTAAATCGACCATGGTCGACTTTGGCAGTGAATGTGTTAATATTTTCGGGCCGCGGTAAAACGCGGATACCGAATCCGTGGATACGGTGGTTCTACTGTAAGTTTAATTACCGAGACGAGCAACACTAATTTCACTTCTGATCGTTTAGCAGCTTATGCGCTTCTGCCAATATGAGGAAGAGCCTTCTTAGCAGCCTAAGCACAAGAACAAAGAGCCTTCTTAGCAGCCTAAGCACAAGAACAAAGAGCCTTCTTAGCAGCCTAAGCACAAGAACAAAGAGCCTTCTTAGCAGCCTAAGCACAAGAACAAAGAGCCTTCTTAGCAGCCTAAGCACAAGAACAAAGAGCCTTCTTAGCAGCCTAAGCACAAGAACAAAGAGCCTTCTTAGCAGCCTAAGCACAAGAACAAACAGCCTTCTTAGCAGCCTAAGCACAAGAACAAAGAGCCTTCTTAGCAGCCTAAGCACAAGAACAAAGAGCCTTCTTAGCAGCCTAAGCACAAGAACAAATAGCCTTCTTAGCAGCCTAAGCACAAGAACAAAGAGCCTTCTTAGCAGCCTAAGCACAAGAACAAAGAGCCTTCTTAGCAGCCTAAGCACAAGAACAAACAGCCTTCTCAGCACACTAAGCACAAGAACAAAGAGCCTTCTTAGCAGCCTAAGCACAAGAACAAAGAGCCTTCTTAGCAGCCTAAGCACAAGAACAAAGAGCCTTCTTAGCAGCCTAAGCACAAGAACAAACAGCCTTCTCAGCAGCCTAAGCACAAGAACAAACAGCCTTCTTAGCAGCCTAAGCACAAGAACAAAGAGCCTTCTTAGCAGCCTAAGCACAAGAACAAACAGCCTTCTCAGCAGCCTAAGCACAAGAACAAACAGCCTTCTTAGCAGCCTAAGCACAAGAACAAACAGCCTTCTCAGCAGCCTAAGTACAAGAACAAACAGCCTTCTTAGCAGCCTAAGCACAAGAACAAAGAGCCTTCTTAGCAGCCTAAGCCAAGAACAAACAGCCTTCTTAGCAGCCTAAGCACAAGAACAAACAGCCTTCTTAGCAGCCTAAGCACAAGAACAAAGAGCCTTCTTAGCAGCCTAAGCACAAGAACAAACAGCCTTCTCAGCAGCCTAAGCACAAGAACAAACAGCCTTCTTAGCAGCCTAAGCACAAGAACAAACAGCCTTCTCAGCAGCCTAAGTACAAGAACAAACAGCCTTCTTAGCAGCCTAAGCACAAGAACAAAGAGCCTTCTTAGCAGCCTAAGCCAAGAACAAACAGCCTTCTTAGCAGCCTAAGCACAAAAACAAAGAGCCTTCTTAGCAGCCTAAGCACAAAACAAAGAGCCTTCTTAGCAGCCTAAGGACAAGAACAAAGAGCCTTCTTAGCAGCCTAAGCACAAGAACAAAGAGCCTTCTTAGCAGCCTAAGCACAAGAACAAACAGCCTTTTAGCAGCCTAAGCACAAAAACAAAGAGCCTTCTTAGCAGCCTAAGCACAAGAACAAAGAGCCTTCTTAGCAGCCTAAGCACAAAAACAAGAGCCTTCTTAGCAGCCTAAGCACAAAAACAAAGAGCCTTCTTAGCAGCTTAAGCACAAGAACAAACAGCCTTCTCAGCAGCCTAAGCACAAGAACAAACAGCCTTCTTAGCAGCCTAAGCACAAGAACAAAGAGTCTTCTTAGCAGCCTAAGCACAAGAACAAAGAGCCTTCTTAGCAGCCTAAGCACAAAAACAAAGAGCCTTCTTAGCAGCCTAAGCACAAGAACAAAGAGCCTTCTTAGTAGCCTAAGCACAAAAACAAAGAGCCTTCTTAGCAGCCTAAGCACAAGAACAAAAGCCTTCTTAGCAGCCTAAGCACAAGAACAAACAGCCTTCTTAGCAGCCTAAGCACAAGAACAAAGAGCCTTCTTAGCAGCCTAAGCACAAGAACAAAAAGCCTTCTTAGCAGCCTAAGCACAAGAACAAAGAGCCTTCTTAGCAGCCTAAGCACAAGAACAAACAGCCTTCTTAGCAGCCTAAGCACAAGAACAAAGAGCCTTCTTAGCAGCCTAAGCACAAGAACAAACAGCCTTCTCAGCAGCCTAAGCACAAGAACAAAGAGCCTTCTTAGCAGCCTAAGCACAAGAACAAAGAGCCTTCTTAGCAGCCTAAGCACAAGAACAAAATGCAGTAACACTTGATATGTCTAATATTATTAATATTTTAACACTGTATTTACCGTGCATTTTTCAATAAAGCTATAATCAATAAACACCAACTAATGCACATAAACTTTTTTCACAATAGTTTATTCTTAAAATTCCCCTATACGTATTTCGGTGGTTTAAACCACCATCTTCAGGGGGTTGTGGAGATTATTTAGCATAGACCATACAGTTATTACGTATGTGGTTACATCTGTATATGTAGAATATGAGTGGTCTAATATTGTCCACTTCGTACAGTACTGTAAAATAAGTTATTGTAAAAGGAGTAAAATGTTGCTAAAATGATTACATAGTTTGTAGTCAATAATATTATCCATTCCGTATATTTTATTTTCTATGTTTATTGTCCGACAGATGTACACTTTTATTCACTATTAAGTTTTGTGAAACACAGTGCTACATGTTTCGAACTTTATCCTGGTTCATCTTCAGGGACACATTAACTTAAATAAGACTATCAATATTTTATCTTAGATATTTTTATGTTTCAGGATATCATAACAACAAGATTATTCAGCTTTTAACATTTTAACCTGTGTAAGACGGTCTGTAACACCAAAACAAACAGCTGCTACATTTATCCACTTTTTATCATCTTAACCTGTGTATAACTAGATTGTAAAATGCATGTTATTCAGTTTTGACTATTTTAACCAATTGTACCATCGATGTAAAATGTGTGTAATTTAAAATACTGAAGTCCCTGAAGATGAACCAGGATAAGGTTCGAAACATGTAGCACTGTGTTTCACAAAATTAATATTGAATAAAAGTGTACATTTGTGGGACAATAAAGATACTTGATATATTCTCGAGCATGAAATTAAGGCATTAGAGGGAAGTGGAGGTATAACTCCATTTACTCTAAACTTCGGCGTTGGGAGGAGATGAGTGGTCACCTTCACGCCCCTGTCGCTTTACCGTCGTAGAATTAACCCCCGGATCGCTTTTAATGGCAGTTGAGTGGGCCCCAGTTCTTTACGCTTTAGCGTGGACAAACGTGTCTCACTCCTCGCCGAATCAAACCACGATTCCTTGGTCGTCCAGCTCTTAGACTCGTCGTTATACCAACTGCAATATCGTGGCCGCTCAACTTAACCTTTAAACATGGGTGGTATTTAAATTTTAGCCAATCGTTTATAAAAAAAACTTGAATATTATTTGAACAGAAAAATATAAAATTATGACATAAAAATATTTTGTTGGAAAAAAAAACAGAGATTATGCAACGTGTCTTAAAAATACAGTAAATTTCCTTGTTGTCTAAATATATTAAATAAATTTCTAGGGGTGGTTTTGACGTGCGTTTCCATATGTGAATATTATCGTCTAAGAGGTTTTAAGCAAATCGCATGAAATACGACTATAATGATACCGCTGTGAGTGACTCTTAACCGAGAAATTTCGATTGGGTTTGTTGCTATAATCTTCGTTACATGAGCTCTGGAACTTTCCATTAACTCACGACACCCATTATCTTCCACCATGCAAATTAGGCACGACAGCCTTGCGATGTTAAGAGCCTTCAGGTATATTGTTGCTACTTGTATTAAGTTGCTTTGAATTCGAGAAGATAACATTATCAAAACTTTATCATTAAACACTTGTGTTTCGCACAGCTGGTAAATCGAGGTGCTTTTGGTCTTAGTTCTCTCAGTAGTGTGTTATGATTCCTAACTACGGGTGAAAGGAGAGACCGTGTAATGCGTCGCAAAGTTTCCGTTAGTGGATACCCGTGTATCCATATGCTAGTATGAATTATACACTAACGCTATGAGATTAGAGGTGACCACGACAGTGAGAAATGCGATTACAGTCTGCTGGGATGTGTAACTTGGTACATTGCTATAAACAGAGTGTTTCGTGAGTTGTGGACGTAACTGTAGATCATTTGCTAGGATTTTATAATCAAAAAAAATTAATACAAACAAGTGTCTGATTTTGAAAGGTTACGGAGTTATGACGGAATCAGACTTAGAAAAAAAAAAGGTAAGAATTATTGAAAGGGTATGAAACAAAATATTTTTTCACATTATCTCACAAACGGCAAGATTTTCGGAAAAATTTATTGGAAAAAAAATGTGTGTTGTTACAATTTTGTCTGAAACATTTCTCATTGTAAAAATAATTCAGCCAGATATTATCATAACTGTACATAGGTCTTTATGTAAAGTACCGTTATTGTTGTCAGATTTTAATGAAACTTGAATATTCGAGACAAATTTTCGAAAAATACTCAAATATCAAATTTAATGAAAATCGGTCCAGTGGGAGCAGTGTTGTTCAATGCGAACGGACAGACAGGCAGACAGAAAGCTAACAGTCGCTTTTCGAAATTTTGCAAACGAGCAAAAAAAAAAAAACAGAGAGTAGCAGGAGAAAATCTCGTCACCATATCAGTGACATTTATATTTACAGTCCGACAAATGTACAATTCAATCGTATTAATTTGTAATTTCACTATCGTACATGTTTCGAACCCTTAATTTGGGTTCATCTTCAGGGATTCATTATCTGAAATCACACACTATTTACACCAACTGGTACAATCTTACCAGTTGGTGTAAATAGTGTGTGATTTGAGATAATGAATCCCTGAAGATGAACCCAAATTAAGGGTTCGAAACATGTATGATAGTGAAATTACACAATTAATGTGATTAAATTGTACATTTGTCGGATTATAAATATAGAGATAAAATGTACGGAATGAGCAATATTACGTTCAGTGACATTTACTTTCTCATAAAGAGGATTTGCCGAAGTGATTTGGTTTAGACTATTAAATGTGAATTGCTTGCTATTTTGAACTGAACGAAACTTATCTGGGTGTTCAACCGGAATTTTCCTGTCTGGCTTGCGGCAAACCATTAAGACATTAATAAGGACAGGCGGGCTGTCAATTGAGACTCGCGTCTTGTATGTTGAGGCCATTACCATGTCTACGCACCGTCCTGTCTCAGACACTGCAGTGGGTAAGGGCTGAACTAGTAAGACCATCCTTTACGCGTTTCTGTTCAGATGTTTGCCGGTCAGTAAACACTAATGTAAATTTCATCCAGCCTTATTACATAAAGTACAATCCGTTAGATTAACCAAATTATTAATCAGATTTTCTTAAATTATTTAATTTTTATTAATAATTTAATTATTAATTATTTATTTAATTATTAATTAATTAATTATTTAATTTAATTAATTATTTAAGTTCACAACACAATGCAGTTAAAAGTCCTCACAAACCGACCCTTAACATAAACACTTGTTACTGCGACAGAGAAATCACTGGCACAACTCGCTGGACTGTGATTCATTCATTCATTCATTCATTCATTCATTCTGCAGTCGGTCTTACGACAGGTCCGTAGCTTCTACCAAAGCGAATTCTCTACATAGTGCGATCTAGTGCTTCCTCTTTCAATTTCCAGTATCTTCTCTTTTCCTTAAGGTCATACAGTAGCTGCTTACGTCATTTTCCTCGTCTTCCCGTCACTTCTATCCTTCCCTCTGACTTTCCTTCAATCACGTGTTTCAGAAGGCAGTTTCTACGCAAGATGTGACCAATCCAGTTAGCCTTTCTTCTTTTTATTGTATGTACGATATTCCTCTCCTCCTTCACTCTGTGTAATATTTCTTCATTTCTCACACGATCGGTCCAACTGATCTTCTCCATTCTTCTCCAGCACCACATTTCAAACATGCCACAGACTGTGATAGATATAAAAATATTCTGTTCATTTATTTTTAGTTAATTTAACGACAATTGTCAACTTACAACCTAATAATTTCGCCAGTTAACCCTTTCAGAACAAACCAATCTGTTTTAAAGATCCAGTTCGTACCGCGCAGTAAACGCTCACTATCGCGATTATAAAAACCAGTCGCTTAATGTTGTATAAGTCAACGTTCGCTACTTGCTATGACATATAAATACGCTGTGTGGGCAGAACGTAGCATTGTTGAATGTTAATCCTGGTGGTACATATAGTAACCACTGGACTTTAACGGGTTACGAGTGGTTATGTGCAGTAACAAATATGAGGATATTATTTCACTAATTCAGTTTCTTTTACCAACAAAATGCACACACACAAAACCACTCTTTTATAGTTTTATTAGTATATATTTATACCCCTACAAGTGTTTCAATCCTTGGACCATCTTCAGGGGGTTGATAAGCTACTACACTTCAACTGCATGCTAGAAGGGCCCAATGGGCACACTTGTCTCAATATTAAGTTTTAAAAACATCTGAGTTTGCAAAATTTATAAAACTGTAAAACTTATAATTTTTTATAAGTTAAAGTCACGATTTAAAAAGTTTAAAATATTTAAAATAACGACGTTGGTTGAGGATGTTTGCGCACGATGAATTAGAAATGACGTAAAAGGACGTATCGTGAGGCCTACCCGTGTCCTGCCCGACCCTCATACTTGAGTGAGGACGACCTGTGACGACGCTAACCTGAATCGCCGACATCAGAAGTTGGGATACTCCGAATGTAAAGCAGAATATCTGATTTCCCAGCCGCCAGTTTCTGCACGAATATGTGATTTATTTATATAAAATATGGTCTTGAGCGACTGCTATAAGCCGCTTTTGACCACACAATTAGTGGAATCTGTTTTTTTTTGGGCGTGTGTACGAGTATAAGCTTTTCGGCGATAAGAGTAGCACTTGTGTGATCCTACTTGAATGTCAAGTAGCTTTGCATGGCAGGCACCAGAGGCGTTGCTGTCTACTCTCGTATTGCATTCCCATGTATTCGAGGTGTCAGAAAGAAGGAATAAAAAAAAAGAGTTAAAAGGAATAGAAACGAGAAAGAAAATATTTGGAACATACTTGCAGTAGGAGAGACAGTTGTGTTCCGCCTTTTAATTTGAATTGGAAAGCAGATAAAATAATTTTGTGAGATATGAGACAGTTGCAGGTTTTAGCTAAGTATAGCTAAGTTTAGCTAAGTTTTTAGCTAAGCATTTTTTGCGACGATGGAGTGAGGACGTATTAAGAAATATGGCAACACTGCACGCTGTCGGTGTAGCTAAACCCACTTGCTTGTTAGCCCAATCGTCGTCATTAAATGTTCACTTCTTGCATTTTTCTTTTTCCATGGCTCGACAGCCCCTTGGGGGGCCTAGGCCTCCTCATTTTTCGAGGCTTCACGATCACACATAGACACACCACACTCGGTACAGTTGGTAACATGTCATCGACAAACACAACATACAAGCCGCATGCCGTGAATCCAACTAATCACCTCCCTAATACGGAAAAAGTGTAATTGTATGTAATTAAAGGCTTCCGCCGTGGTCGTAACGTTGCTTAAAATCTTCTGGGTTATTACCCGGCGTCACTTTTTGGTGTATGACCAACGTTTCGGGATCACTTCTTTGTTCCATCTTCAGGGTCTTAGGTAAAAAGGATCCTTTTTACCTAAGACCCTGAAGAAGGGACAAAGAAGTGATCCCGAAACGTTGGTCATACACCAAAAAGTGACGCCGGGTAATAACCCAGAAGATTTTAAGCAAAAAGTGTAATTGTGTAAATATATAACAGCTTTGTGCACCTTCTTGTAGTATTAAGTGACACCCTGTAGATGGCCGAAAAGGCCAAAATATGTAGGACAGGTAACATAATGTATTTATCGCCCATAAATTGTGCATTGCTGGTTGCATTATTTGACGAAGCAAGTGTGTTAAACACTCAAATCCCAATAATCTGCCCCTCTATAGCATTCACATGTGCACTCTGATGTTTATATAATTGTTATAATTCAGTAACTGGCCTTCAATGCAGATTAAGAGCATTCAATTGCATCACGTGCGAACGACACACACACACACACACACAAAGCTGTCCCCTAATGCAGCGGTCGTCAACCGGTGGTCCGCGGACCACTGATGGTCCGCGAGAAAATTTTGGTGGTCCGTGGAGAAATTTGGACATTATTTGCAATTTTTATGTTTCATTATATTCTGATTAGTCCTCGTGTCACCGACACAGGATCGCTGACAATTTTCGCCTTATTACGTTGAATCAAATTTCATATTAATAAAATTGAAATTTTATGATCATTATTTTATAGATGTTTGTACCCTTTTTAAAAAAAAATTTCATGTTAGTGGTCCGCGGGATTCAAAATTGTGAGTTTTGTGGTCCGTGAGGTCCGAATGGTTGGCGACCGCTGGTCTAATGCAATCTGCAAACTCAGCACCTTGTACGTTCCATCAAGGTGTACCCCATATACTGACCTTCCTATTAGTCAGTCAAATTAACAGCTGATAAAACCTGAATACTTTACAACAACATTAAAGCCTGTCAGCAGTCGGTAAAGCGACTCGCTACTGGCTGGATGGTCTGGGTCTCGGATCCCGGTTGTGACGAGATTTTCCGTATCCGTCCAGATCGGCCCTGGGGCACACCCAGCCTCCTGTAAAATGGGTACCGGGTCTCTCTCCCGGGGTGTAAAGCGGTCGGGTTGTGGCGTTGACCACTCATACTCATCTACGCCCAGGTCAAAGAAAGATTAGAACTATACCTCTTCCCCCCTCTGGGTCTCCATAGCCTATTCAAGGGTGAACTTTACCTTACTTTGCTCTTATTTATTAAAGTTTGTCACTTGCAATACGGACATATTTCAGAACCAGAACCTAAAACAGTCAATCTCCATCTTTCTTCCCAATTCCTTACAAATATCGAAGTGTATAAAGATTCGATAAGTACGAAATGTAGTATCTTTTTTAAAAGAACCGGGTACAGCTGTCACAACGAAGGTTGCACGAATGACACGCCTTGGACATGTCAAAAGGCAGCTATAAGCAAACGCCTTTTGTCTGCTGATTCCTGGGTTCACAGACGTGCAGGGCGACCAATTCTACGATGGCTCGATTCTGTGACAGACGACATGGCAAGGGCTGGAGTTAGGACCTCTAGAAGGAAAGCCAATGACCGAGAAAAAACTACTGAAGAAGCCAAGAAGCGCCCACGTCTGTTGATTTGCTGCTGATGGTAAAGATGTTTAAAGATTCTTAACGTGTGGACATAAGCCCTTGCTGCAGTGACGTGTCGTTAATAAACTTAAGATTACTCTGTTCTATCTAAAAACAGCACGATCCATTCAATCACTAATTACTTCACATTTATTTACGGTTTGCAACTGTATTTAAGCGATATTCAGAAAGGCCATCTGTCCCGAATCTCAAGCCGAATAACGGAACAAGCCAACTTAATTAAAGGTATAGAGAGATAGATAGAGGGTGGTCCTCCATGTGATAGGTTTTGTTGCCACCGAAATAGAAGAGTGGATGTTTAACAAGTGTTGGAACATCCACTGTACCGGCTGTGCGACAACCTCGTCTTACCACTGTACCGCCTGTGCGACAACCTCGTCTTAGCACTGTACCGCCTGGCGACAACCTCGTCTTACCACTGTACCGCCTGGCGACAACCTCGTCTTACAACTGTACCGCCTGGCGACAACCTCGTCTTAGCACTGTACCGCCTGGCGACAACCTCGTCTTAGCACTGTACCGCCTGGCGACAACCTCGTCTTAGCACTGTACCGCCTGGCGACAACCTCGTCTTACCACTGTACCGCCTGGCGACAACCTCGTCTTAGCACTGTACCGCCTGGCGACAACCTCGTCTTACCACTGTACCGCCTGTGCAACAACCTCGTCTTAGCACTGTACCGCCTGGCGACAACCTCGTCTTACCACTGTACCGCCTGGCGACAACCTCGTCTTACCACTGTACCGCCTGGCGACAACCTCGTCTTACCACTGTACCGCCTGTGTGACAACCTCGTCTTACCACTGTACCGCCTGTGCGACAACCTCGTCTTACCACTGTACCGCCTGGCGACAACCTCGTCTTAGCACTGTACCGCCTGGCGACAACCTCGTCTTACCACTGTACCGCCTGTGCGACAACCTCGTCTCTTACGCACTGTTACCGCCTGGCGACAACCTCGTCTTACCACTGTACCGCCTGTGCGACAACCTCGTCTTACCACTGTACCGCCTGTGCGACAACCTCGTCTTACACTGTACCGCCTGTGCGACAACCTCGTCTTACCACTGTACCGCCTGGCGACAACCTCGTCTTACCACTGTACCGCCTGGCGACAACCTCGTCTTACCACTGTACCGCCTGGCGACAACCTCGTCTTACACTGTACCGCCTGTGCGACAACCTCGTCTTACCACTGTACCGCCTGTGCGGACAACCTCGTCTTACCACTGTACCGCCTGGCGACAACCTCGTCTTACCACTGTACCGCCTGTGCGACAACCTCGTCTTACACTGTACCGCCTGGCGACAACCTCGTCTTACCACTGTACCGCCTGTGCGACAACCTCGTCTTACACTGTACCGCCTGTGCGACAACCTCGTCTTACCACTGTACCGCCTGTGCGACAACCTCGTCTTACCACTGTACCGCCTGGCGACAACCTCGTCTTACCACTGTACCGCCTGTGCGACAACCTCGTCTTACACTGTACCGCCTGGCGACAACCTCGTCTTACACTGTACCGCCTGTGCGACAACCTCGTCTTACACTGTACCGCCTGGCGACAACCTCGTCTTACCACTGTACCGCCTGTGCGACAACCTCGTCTTACACTGTACCGCCTGTGCGACAACCTCGTCTTACCACTGTACCGCCTGGCGACAACCTCGTCTTACCACTGTACCGCCTGGCGACAACCTCGTCTTACACTGTACCGCCTGTGCGACAACCTCGTCTTACACTGTACCGCCTGTGCGACAACCTGTCTTACACTGTACCGCCTGTGCGACAACCTCGTCTTACACTGTACCGCCTGTGCGACAACCTCGTCTTACACTGTACCGCCTGTGCGACAACCTCGTCTTACCACTGTACCGCCTGGCGACAACCTCGTCTTAGCACTGTACCGCCTGTGCGACAACCTCGTCTTACCACTGTACCGCCTGTGCGACAACCTCGTCTTAGCACTGTACCGCCTGTGCGACAACCTCTTCGTACGTAGGCCACTGTTACCTGCCGCTGCGACAACCTCGTCTTACCACTGTACCGCCTGTGCGACAACCTCGTCTTACACTGTACCGCCTGTGCGACAACCTCGTTTACACTGTACCGCCTGTGCGACAACCTCGTCTACTTACCCTGGAACTGTTACCTGACCTGTGCGACAACCTCGTCTTACCACTGTACCGCCTGTGCGACAACCTCGTCTTACCACTGTACCGCCTGTGCGACAACCTCGTCTTACCACTGTACCGCCTGTGCGACAACCTCGTCTTACCACTGTACCGCCTGTGCGACAACCTCGTCTTACCACTGTACCGCCTGTGCGACAACCTCGTCTTACCACTGTACCGCCTGTGCGACAACCTCGTCTTACCACTGTACCGCCTGTGCGACAACCTCGTCTTACCACTGTACCGCCTGTGCGACAACCTCGTCTTACCACTGTACCGCCTGTGCGACAACCTCGTCTTACATTACCCTCACATGTACCGCCTGTGCGACAACCTCGTCTATAACCACTCTTACCGCCTGTGCGACAACCTCGTCTTACCACTGTACCGCCTGTGCGACAACCTCGTCTTACCACTCTACCGCCTGTGCGACAACCTCGTCTTACCACTGTACCGCCTGTGCGACAACCTCGTCTTACCACTGTACCGCCTGGCGACAACCTCGTCTTACACTGTACCGCCTGTGCGACAACCTCGTCTTACCACTGTACCGCCTGTGCGACAACCTCGTCTTAGCACTGTACCGCCTGTGCGACAACCTCGTCTTACCACTGTACCGCCTGGCGACAACCTCGTCTTACCACTGTACCGCCTGTGCGACAACCTCGTCTTACCACTGTACCGCCTGGCGACAACCTCGTCTTACCACTGTACCGCCTGTGCGACAACCTCGTCTTAGCACTGTACCGCCTGGCGACAACTCGTCTTAGCACTGTACCGCCTGTGCGACAACCTCGTCTTAACCACTGTACCGCCTGTGCGACAACCTTGTCTTAGCACTGTACCGCCTGTGCGACAACCTCGTCTTAGCACTGTACCGCCTGGCGACAACCTCGTCTTACCACTGTACCGCCTGTGCGACAACCTCGTCTTACCACTGTACCGCCTGGCGACAACGTCTTACACTGTACCGCCTGGCGACAACCTCGTCTTACCACTCTACCGCCTGTGCGACAACCTCGTCTTACACTGTACCGCCTGTGCGACAACCTCGTCTTACCACTGTACCGCCTGTGCGACAACCTCGTCTTAGCACTGTACGCCTGTGCGACAACTCGTCTTACACTGTACCGCCTGTGCGACAAACCTCGTCTTACCACTGTACCGCCTGTGCGACAACCTCGTCTTACCACTTACCGCCTGTGCGACAACCTCGTCTTACCACTGTACCGCCTGTGCGACAACCTCGTTTCTTACCACTGTCTACCGCGCCTGTGCGACAACCTCGTCTTACCACTGTACCGCCTGTGCGACAACCTCGTCTTACCACTGTACCGCCTGTGCGACAACCTCGTCTTACCACTCTACCGCCTGTGCGACAACCTCGTCTTACCACTGTACCGCCTGTGCGACAACCTCGTCTTACCACTGCTAACCGCCTGTGCGACAACTACCACTACCGCCTGTCGACACCACACTTACCGCCTGTGCGACAACCTCGTCTTACCACTGTACCGCCTGTGCGACAACCTCGTCTTACCACTCTACCGCCTGTGCGACAACCTCGTCTTACCACTGTACCGCCTGTGCGACAACCTCGTCTTACCACTCTACCGCCTGTGCGACAACCTCGTCTTACCATGTACCGCCTGTGCGACAACCTCGTCTTACCACTCTACCGCCTGTGCGACAACCTCGTCTTACCACTGTACCGCCTGTGCGACAACCTCGTCTTACCACTCTACCGCCTGTGCGACAACCTCGTCTTACCACTGTACCGCCTGTGCGACAACCTCGTCTTACCACTCTACCGCCTGTGCACAACCTCGTCTTACCATGTACCGCTGTGCGACAACCTCGTCTTACCACTGTACCGCCTGTGCGACAACCTCGTCTTACCACTCTACCGCCTGTTGCACAACCTCGTCTTACCATGTACCGTCTGTGCGACAACCTCGTCTTACCACTGTACCGCCTGTGCGACAACCTCGTCTTACCTAAACTGAATATCTGCTTTAAAGCATCTTCTGTTGAATCACTCGGGAACAGGAATAATACAAAGAGGGTAAAGAAAGACTGCATGAAGATGCAGAAGCTGCAGTAATGTTTCCGGACACTAAAGAGATGTCTGAATGCAGATACAGATCGGCAGGTCATCACGTTGACAATAAGCCAGTCTGATCTACTTGGAGACTTAGTTTGGGATTCTGTCAGACCGCATGCGATCTTGTTACCATTCAGTCCAGAATCGCTTTGACTTCCCTTTTGATAAGTAAAAAAAGAAAAGAGACGAGGAATAAAACGTAAAAAAACTATAATTTCGTTTGATTCTTATGTATGTTATGCTTGTTACGTAACATCAAGGGGAAAAAGATTGTGTTTGATAACAGGGCCTTGGGAAGAGTATTGGAGCTAAGGAAGGAACTTATCAGGAGGCTGCAGAAAATTGAATGATTGCATTGCGATCAGATGAAAAAACGAAAGGCGACTGGGGTTAAGTAGCTCGCATGGGAGCCATGAAAAGTGCATATTTCAATCAGAAACCCTGAAGAGACGACAGACCACTTGGGAAACCAGGAAGTAGATGGAATTATAATACTAAATGTACATTCAGAAAATACCATATGATTTTATAGAGTGAATTAAGCTGATTTAGGATAGACGCCAGTGGTGGTGCAAGTGAACACAGTAATAAATCCCTGCATTTTATAATAGCCTGTAATTACATTGCGCTCATCTGGGATATTACGCAGCGTTGAGTGACAGTTCTGCCGACGTTTCGGGACAGTCTATCGGTCCAGTCTTGAAGATGGGACAGATAGGTTGTCCTGAAACGTCGATACAAAACTATCACTCAACGCTACGTAACATCACACAAGAGTGCAGATGTCATGTACATCACGGCGGAAGCCTGAAATCACGACTACTGTGTCTTGACCACATGAATTACTATGAGATTTTCAGGAAGGAATACGAGGTCTGTTCAAATAATGTCCGAACTTTTAAAATAGCGCGCCAATGCAAAAGCGCATCGCTTTCCGGAAAGTGGCGCAGCCTAGATGTGATCTTCGGGAGTTATCTGCCGCAAGCCGCGTCGTTCTATCTTGCTTAGTCATTGTGCTGGAGCGGTTTGTTTGACTGCGTGCTGAGTGTCGTCTGCGAATTTTAACATGTCCGAATTTCACGAACAGCGCGTAAACATTAAATTCTGTGATCAGCTTGGGAAAACGTTTACCGAGACTCACGAAATGTTGAAATGTTCGTTTGCGCACAAAACACGAGGGTTCGATACATTTCTTTGTTCCATCATTCAACTGCTCTCACTGCACTGCTTGGGGCACTGAAGCGTCTAACGGCGCACGTAACGATCAACAAATCAAGTACGAGAAACAGTTCATCGTACATTTTGATGTTACATCAAAGTACAGGTTCCGGAAAACAGAGGAAAACCACAATAATCGGACAGAATTCTAATCGATTTGCACTGTAAAGCGGTACAAACGTGTTACATCGTCCTTGGTGTTCCAACATCACACACGGCCAGTCATTTATTCACAACATGCGCCGTTTGCGGGGAAGCAGTCAGTCTCAAAGCCAGACCCCACGCAGTCTGTACACCACACCGCTTATCACGTCACCTAGTGGTCCTTCTGTGCCCTGTACAACAGCTGTAGCCGCATTGCTGTAGGCCTGTAGAGGGTCTCCAGATAAGACACAAATACAGCACAAGTTTCGGCGATACCGCGTCTATGTGTAGAGGGGAGAGTTATGGAACTAAATTCTCGTTGAAGTAATCGTACTCCTATCGGCAATACTGGAAAGTGTCAGCAGGATATTCGACGGCCTCTCAATTCGGAGTCCCATATTCATTTCCAGGTCAGTCCTTCTGAGATCTTCAGTGCACAAAGTAGCGGTGCGACAACTTTTCCTCCGAGTACTTCATAATCTCTTTTCAGTACCATTCTGCCAATGTTCCATATTCATATCGATCATCTACCATCGACGATATATGATCTTAACAACTGCTATCTGTCTGTGTGCATCAAATAGTGTGATGACACTTGCTGTCACCGCTGCTATGAGAGATATGAATGATTTCAGCTCTTTACAGCGTCGTCACCTTAATACGACAAGAGATACGCTCCCATCTTGTGACGTCTCATCGTAAGTGCCTCTTTCCTTATTCTGTCCTTCCTTGTCGAAACTGTAACGGAAAATGTCTACGCGTGGACTGTCCGGGTTCTAATCCCGGCAGGGGCAAGAGATTTTTCTGTTTTTTCAAAACGTCCAAACTGAATCTGGGCCCCCCCCCAACCTCCTACTCAATGCTTGCCGGTGGTGTAAAGAGGCCGTACCGTGAAGCTGACGACTCGCCTCCATCAGTGCCGAGATTAAGAATGAGTGGACCTATATTTCTACTCCCTCTATACGTCTTTGTGGAGTCAACAGGGACAGCTTTGCTTTTAGACCTCTGTGTGGACCTACGGCAGCTAAATATGTCACTTTTGCACGTAGAACATGTTGGTTGAAGCGTGGTGAAGGGGGGTGAAGGGGGCGTAGATTGAGTCAAGTTAGATGGAACTGAAGCGCCGCTGTGCAAGACGTAACGGCAAGGAGTGGCTGAGGAAGCCAATTTAGATTAACTACGTATTTGCATTAGTCTGCCGCCTCTGATCTAGAAGTAACATAAATTAGCTACTCGATGTCACGTCATATGGCCATCTTGCGACGCATTCTTAACGCAGGTTGTGCGTACGCGGGTGACACTGTGAGTGACATTTGTCTACATATTTCTGGAAAATGTGTAGAAGACGTTACACGCAACACATACTACAGGCAACACATACTACAGACAACACATACTACAGGCAACACATGCTACAGGCAACACATACTACAGACAACACATACTACAGGCAACACTTGCTACAGGCAACACATGCTACAGGCAAAACATACTACAGGCAACACATACTACAGGCAACACATACTACAGACAACACATACTACAGGCAACACATATTACAGGCAACACATACTACAGGCAACACATACTACAGGAAACACATACTACAGACAACACATACTACAGGCAACACATACTACAGGCAACACATACTACAGGCAACACATACTACAGGCAACACATGCTACAGGCAACACATGCTACAGGCAACACATGCTACAGGCAAAACATGCTACAGGCAACACATACTACAGGCAACACATACTATAGGCAACACATACTACAGGCAACACATACTACAGGCAACACATACTACAGGCAACACATACTACAGGCAACACATATTACTCTCGTCCCTTCGCTGAGTAAAAACATATTTTTTAACCGTGTATAGACTCAGTTCTTATAGCGCAGAACTAATTCGGGTTTATATTTGAAAAGTAAAAAAAATAAATAAATAAATCCCATTACAGACCTGGACAGACCCTGAGGGTTCCAGGAGGTTGAGGCTCCCAGATTTCAAGACAATCAGCACATGAAGGTGGTAAGGTTGTTAACCGTACGGACCGGCCGCCTTTACCTCCCATGAGATACCCCTGGTACTCATTTCTGTTAGAGGCTGAGTCGACCCCAGGGCCATAGTGCGACCGAAAGGATTATGTCAATGAAAAATTCCAGTGACAACATCGGGAATCGAACCCGCGACCTTCCGGCTTTTAGCGAAGTGCCTCAACCAACTGTGCCACCGCGTGGCCAAAATTTGAAAGGACAAAGGTTTAATTTGACCTCAGTAACAGAGCAATGTACATATACATACATATGTACATATATATATGTCATGTATATACATTACACACACATTCAAGTCAGGACATAGACCTGCCTGCAACATAGCACGAATTCCATTTCACCATACATTCAAACCCTTGCGCGAGGTCGCCCGGGCGACTAAATTTTGTACCGCGGCGCCTAATACCTGTGGGTGCTCATTATGCAATTTACTTCACGTCGCCGTTCTGGTGCCTAAACTTTTGAGGTTCCGCCTACATTTTTGGAAAAAAACTCCGACCCCTGCTTCAGAAGACACTTTTCAGTTGAAATTGCTTTTCAGACAGGTTTAGATCAGTTAGATCAGCGTTACATCACTACCGCAGTAATCAGACAGGTTTAGATCAGTTAGATCAGCGTTACATCACTACCGCAGTAATCAGACAGGTTTAGATCAGTTAGATCAGCGTTACATCACTACCGCAGTAATCAGACAGTTTAGATCAGTTAGATCAGCGTTACATCACTACCGCAGTAATCAGACAGGTTTAGATCAGTTAGATCAGCGTTACATCACTACCGCAGTAATCAGACAGGTTTAGATCAGTTAGATCAGCGTTACATCACTACCGCATCCCAGTTTATCATTCACAATCATCCCGGTTTATCATTCAAATCACCCCAGTTTATCAATAAGTCATCCCGGTTTGTCATTCACAATCATCCCAGTTTATCATTCACAATCATCCCGGTTTATCATTCATAATCATCCCGGTATATCATTCACAATCATCCCGTTTTATCATCCACAATCATCCCGGTTATCATTCACAATCATCCCAGTTTATCATTCACAATCATCCCGGTTTATCATTCAAATCATCCCAGTTTATTAATAACAGTCATCCCGGTTTGTCATTCACAATCATCCCGGATTATCATTCACAATCATCCCCGTTTGTCATTCACAATCATCCCAGTTTATCATACACAATAACCCCAGTTTATCATCCAAAATCAACCCAGGTTATCATTCACAATCAACCCAGGTTATCATTCACAATCATCCCAGTTTATCATTCACAATCATCCCGGTTTATCATTCAAATCATCCCGTTTTATCATCCACAACCATCCCGGTTATTATGCACAATCATCCTGTTAACGAAAGCAAAGTAGCACACACAGATAATACAGCGTTGTCAAAAAGATTCAAACTTTCTTTGCCAGCAGGAATTAGAAGGCAAGCCTGCATAAATGTACAACTGTGTTTTATCGACTAAGCTGAAGTTGCTACGCAAAAGTATTTCACATTAAATAGTGATGGAACCATTAGCGGATGGAAGCGCATCGTACGTCGCCGGAAGTCGCGTTCCTCTGAGACGGAAAGGAGTTGGACGGACTAGTTCGTATCACAATCCGCCGCAACTGCCTTCCCGACGCAGAGGAACCGTAATCGAGCTTGCATCATTTACATCTGCAGAACTACAGCGACTGAATAACCTGAATTTTCAACACTGCTAACACCGAAGCACGCCACTGAATACGGTTCTAAGACGGTTCTATTCCTTGATTTCAGGCTTACGCCGCGATGTTGATGAAATCTGTGGTCTTCTGGGTAATTACACGGCGTCGTGTGGTAATTATTTACCGACGTTTCGGGACAAAGTATCGGTCCCATCTTCACGGGTCAAGATTCCAAGAGGAATTACCACACGACGCCGTGTAATTACCCATAAGACCACAGATTTCGGTTCTATTCCTTCCCGATCCCTACACTCGACATCCAGTATATGTTCCTTCCAGATCCTTTTCGGCCTTCAAAGTGTGGATCACATCGAAATTCTGACAGCATACAGAATTAGCCGTACTAACTACAGCTCTTTTATGATATTCTAAACGACAGTCAATATACGTATAAACGTAACATTGAGGCGCGTTCGCGTAACCATTGTTGCCGTGGAAAAGCAATAAGTATTACATATTATGAGTGTGTGTCTGCAGCCTTAGTTATCCAGCATGCAAAGCGCAAGCGCCGTTTTGTCAACAAATCCAAAAAATTAATGCAATCAATTACGGCGTCACGGAGGCAGCAAGGTCTGATAACGTATTTCCAAAACATCTTAGAATCCCCACCTCCCATGGGGACTCTTAGCAAAATCGCATTCAGATCCCCGCGTAGACCAACGGTAAGAATCTTCTAAAATTCACAAATCAAATCACCGGGTCAATCTACCGTTAGAACTTCGCTGACTTTGCACTTTCACCAAGAAAAAGGTCTCTATTTCGACGATGCGTTCCTGTCGATATTTTGGTGGGAAAAAAACAGACCTTCTTAGTGTCGAAATAAGTTTCCGTTGTACAAACAGAAACTACAAAAATATCAATGCCTGTCCCAAGGCAAAAATAGCACTTAGAAATAGAAGCTAATGTCAACTTCAATCCCTTGCACACTAAAAGCAAAACCTGCTAGTCTAGGCACGTACTGCACAGTAGACAGTTCAATGATGTTAAGACAGACAGACAAACATCTGTTTTCAAACTGACGTTCCCCGTATCCAATATAGAACCAACTTCAATATTCCTATATATTCAGAATTATACAGTATGTCCACAAAGTCCCTTCGGGGTTTTGAAAAATCGTGGCGCGCAAACAAATTGAGCTAGCCACATGCGGTTTGCGGCAGATTACAGTGAAGCTATGGAAGTTTTATTTTGCCGCCAACAGATGGCATAAGCGGCCATCTTTACGTTTCTCAGTCGTTTGTGAAATGGCGACTGTGCAGGAACTCGCGCGTTGTGTGGGATGGCAGAGACGGTCCAATGCCGTGGCCTCCACGTTCACCAGACATAACACAACTGGATTTTTTCCTGTGGGGTTATGTCAAGAGCAATGTGTTCCGAACACCAGTTAACGGACTTGATGACCTGAAGACCCGTACCAGGAATGCGATCTCGGCTATTCCAGCGGACATGCTCCACAGAACATGGCAAGAGCTCGAATATCGTCTGGACGTTCTCCGTGCTACCAAGGGAGCCCACATTGAGGTCTACTGAGGTCAGTAAAAATCTTCCAGAGTTTCACTGTAATCTGCCGCAAACCGCATGTGGCTAGCTCAATTTGTTTGCGCGCCACAATTTTTCAAAACCCCGAAGGGACTTTGTGGACACACTGTATAAGGGAGACAATGTGCGTATAACATAAGATTGAGGCGCGTTCGCGTAACCATTGTTGCCGTGGAAAAGCAAAAGTATTGAATATTATGAATGTGCGTGTGTGTCTATTCTTTCCTTAATTAGCCGACATGTAAAAAGCATGCGTCAAATTATATTTTCATTTGTGGCCTGTCTGTCTCTACTATACGTCTCCACATTGTTTCATAAATGGCACGATTTTCGAAAATTTTTGTCTGAAACATTTCTCGCTCTAAGAAGAATTCAGCGAGATATTATCATAAATGTACATAGGTCTTCATGTAAAGTACCGTTATTGTTGGCAGATTTTGATGAAACTTGAATTTTCTGGACAGACTTTCGAGAAATTCTCACATACCAAATTTCATGAAAATCCGCCCAGTTTTGAGGCGAGTAGCTCTATGCGGACGGACAGACGGACGGACAGAGAGACATGACGAAGCTAACAGACGCTTTTTTTTTTCGCAGTTTTGCGAATGCGCCTAATAAGATACATCAAAAGACCCAGCGGACAGAAGAAAAGTGCTTTAACACGCAATCACCTGTTACAACTTGCCTCCATTACGGTAATTAAGCGACAGGCAATACATAACGAAGCCTGTCACTAAGCCATTTTATGTTTACAAACAAAATCACCTAAATTAACAATTTTAATTTCATTTTTTATGCTTCTGCGTCACGATCTAGGGCTTTGTACATGACCTCTAAACAAATACAGTTGAACCGACAGATTTTTGCGTACGTAACGCTACGTATTCCTTCTGACACACCCTGTATTTATTATTATTTTTTTTTCAAAAACTACATGTTTCGATCAAGCCGATCATCATCAGATGTTTGTTTTATTTTTAAAAAACTTAAAAAATCAAGGTAAAAATACAAAATTTTGAGAGATCTCGCAAATAATGTAAAACAAACAATATAAATTGCATCGACTTGTAATTCGTGGTGGTGTGTCAAATACAAAATACAGATTGTGTCAGACGGAATACATAGTGTTATGTATGTAATTCTATATACACAACGGGATGGATAGCGTCATACTGAGAGACTTTATTTTTTAATGGCTCGACAGCCCCTTGGGGGCCTAGGCCGCCTCATTTTTCAAGGCTTCACGATCACACTTTAGACACACCACAGTCAGTAGGACTCCTCTGGACGAGTGATCAGCCCGGCACAGAGACCTCTACCTGACAACACACAACACTCACAAGAGACAGACACCATGCCTTCCAATAAAATACTTTTTTTCCCCCCATGGCGCAACAGCCCCTTGGGGCCTAGGCCGCCTCATTTTTCGAAGCTTCACGATCACACTTTAGACACACCACACTCGGTAGGACTCCTCTGGACGAGTGATCAGCCCGTCGCAGAGACCTCTACCTGACAACACACAACACTCACAACAGACAGACACCATGCCTTCCAATAAAATACTTTTTTTCCCCCCATGGCGCAACAGCCCCTTGGGGGCCTAGGCCGCCTCATTTTTCGAAGCTTCACGATCACACTTTAGACACACCACACTCGGTAGGACTCCTCTGGACGAGGGACCAGCCCGTTGCAGAGACCTCTACCTGACAACACACAACACTCACAACAGACAGACATCCATGCCGTAGGCGGGATTCGAACCCACAATCCCAGTAAGCAAGCGGCCGCAGACTCACGCCTTAGACCGCGCGGCCACTGGGATCGGCACTGAAATACTTTGGACAAGTGAATTAGGGTAATTGACATACACAGTAAAGTTAATTTGCATTTTATCTAGACCAATCGATTGTTAAAAGATGTTGCTCGATTCGGGTGGCGTTACGTCTTTCAAGTAACGACGCACGAACGAAGACACAACAAGTTACGTCATTCACGTTCTGAAGGTCCAGTGTGAAATCCTTCATTTTGTCTGTAAATTTCCTATGAATACAATTTATAGATATGCGGTTTCAAAAGTTCAACAAATTACTTTAAGGAAAAATGTTTCTTCTCAGCTCAGTTCTTGTCTTACAACATTTTGGAATGAATGTGCTCTGAATGTCACAAGAAATTCTTATACCATCAAACACACAATTTTTTGTAACCTAACCTAAGTAAACGGCATGAATATTAACTGCTTTAAAATTGTTATAAATATGAACGTCTTTTTGGAACACCCTATGCCTAATCCTTTAATTTCAACAACAAGCGTACAGTCACAGATACTGACAGATCCGTAAAATAAAACAAAGATACAAACAACAGACAAGTAAAGGTAGTTTTTTCTCTCTCTCTCTCTCTCTCTCCCTCTTCCACACTTCTGTGCTCTGAATGTCACAAGAAATTCTTATACCATCAAACACACAATTTTTTGTAACCTAACCTAAGTAAACGGCATGAATATTAACTGCTTTAAAATTGTTATAAATATGAACGTGTTTTTGGAACATCCTATGCCTAATCCTTTAATTTCAACAACAAGCGTACAGTCACAGATACTGACAGATCCGTAAAATAAAACAAAGATACAAACAACAGACAAGTAAAGGTAGTTTTCTCTCTCTCTCTCTCTCTCTCTCTCTCTCTCTCTCTCTCTCTCTTCACACTTCTGTGCTCTGAATGTCACAAGAAATTCTTATACCATCAAACACACAATTTTTTGTAACCTAACCTAAGTAAACGGCATGAATATTAACTGCTTTAAAATTGTTATAAATATGAACGTGTTTTTGGAACACCCTATGCCTAATCCTTTAATTTCAACAACAAGCGTACAGTCACAGATTCTGACAGATCCGTAAAATAAAACAAAGATACAAACAACAGACAAGTAAAGGTAGTTTTTTCTCTCTCTCTCTCTCTCTCTCTCCCTCTTCCACACTTCTGTGCTCTGAATGTCACAAGAAATTCTTATACCATCAAACACACAATTTTTTGTAACCTAACCTAAGTAAACGGCATGAATATTAACTGCTTTAAAATTGTTATAAATATGAACGTGTTTTTGGAACATCCTATGCCTAATCCTTTAATTTCAACAACAAGCGTACAGTCACAGATACTGACAGATCCGTAAAATAAAACAAAGATACAAACAACAGACAAGTAAAGGTAGTTTTTCTCTCTCTCTCTCTCTCTCTTCTCTCTCTTCCACACTTCTGTGCTCTGAATGTCACAAGAAATTCTTATACCATCAAACACACAATTTTTTGTAACCTAACCTAAGTAAACGGCATGAATATTAACTGCTTTAAAATTGCTATAAATATGAACGTGTTTTTGGAACACCCTATGCCTAATCCTTTAATTTCAACAACAAGCGTACAGTCACAGATACTGACAGATCCGTAAAATAAAACAAAGATACAAACAACAGACAAGTAAAGGTAGTTTTTTCTCTCTCTCTCTCTCTCTCTCCCTCTTCCACACTTCTGTGCTCTGAATGTCACAAGAAATTCTTATACCATCAAACACACAATTTTTTGTAACCTAACCTAAGTAAACGGCATGAATATTAACTGCTTTAAAATTGTTATAAATATGAACGTGTTTTTGGAACACCCTATGCCTAATCCTTTAATTTCAACAACAAGCGTACAGTCACAGATTCTGACAGATCCGTAAAATAAAACAAAGATACAAACAACAGACAAGTAAAGGTAGTTTTTTCTCTCTCTCTCTCTCTCTCTCTCTCTCTCTCTTCCACACTTCTGTGCTCTGAATGTCACAAGAAATTCTTATACCATCAAACACACAATTTTTTGTAACCTAACCTAAGTAAACGGCATGAATATTAACTGCTTTAAAATTGTTATAAATATGAACGTGTTTTTGGAACACCCTATGCCTAATCCTTTAATTTCAACAACAAGCGTACAGTCACAGATACTGACAGATCCGTAAAATAAAACAAAGATACAAACAACAGACAAGTAAAGGTAGTTATTTTCTCTCTCTCTCTCTTCCACACTTCTGTTTGACGTAAAATTCAGTCTTTCGCACACAAAATTCAGCTTCCCATATCCATTATTTGAAGTAAGAACAATAGCTTTGCTCTGTACAGGACATCCAGGTGAATGCACACATTGCTTGCCATTTCCTTCTTACCTTTTATTCTTCTTCTTTGTCTCCTTTCCACTCATTTTTACAAGACAAAAAATGTATGCTACAGCAGTTTGTGTGTGTCTGTGAGTCTACATTCCTACATTCACAGTAATGACTTCTGAAGGAAATCACCGTAAGATGTCCGACTAAATATCGAGATAATTTCACCGTCAGACGTCTGATAAAGTACCGAAACAATTCACCGACAGACGTCCTAAAGAGTATCGAGATAATTCAGCGTGAGACGCGCAACAAAATATCGAAAAAATTCACCCTGCGACGCCGGATAAAATGATTAGAAAATTCACCGTGAGACGCCCAACGAAATATTTAGAAAATTCACCATAAGGCGCCTGACAAAATGTCGAAACAAATTCACCGTCAGACGCATGACAAAATATCCAGAAAATTCAAAGTGAGACGCCCGAAAAAATTCACCATAAGGCGCCTGACCAAATATTGAAAAAATTCACCGTCAGACGCATGACGAAATTTGTAGAAAATTCACCGTGAGTCGCCCGACAAAATATCTAGAAATTTCACCGTAAGGCGCCTAATAAAATATTTAAAAAAAAAATCACCGTCAGATACATAAAAAAATATGGAGATAATTGACAGCGAGACACTCGATTAAATGTCTAGAAAATCTACCCAGGCTAAGGCCCAGTGGAGGGCTGTTGCTAACAAAGTAACAAACATACGGGTTTCACGCAAGGGGAAATATTATGTCTAGAAGAGGGACTTTTAGTTTCCAAAATACGTTTCTGTTCCAAGGAGTTAGCTATTTGGTCAGCCAATTGTAACTTTATTATTAAGCAGACAGCATCCATAGACTGAGGCTACATTTGTACTTAAAACAGACACACCAGGAGGCAGCCTATACAGATAAAATTTCCCTTGTGTACGCCACGAAGGTGTATTGAGAAAGTAGAGGCACAATTCCACTCATCCTCAACCTTGCCACTAGATGGTTGGAGCCGTTAGCTTCATGGCCCACCCGTTTCATTCGTGTGGCAAAAGTACCCTGAGCCCATTGAACAGGAAGATAAGTGGGCCCGAGAGCCGGTCTGAACGGTTACCAACAGGTGGTATAGGTTAAAATATGTCACGATCGAAATGAACTATTGATAATCCACTAATTCATGAACAGTACAAGTGCACTTACCGACATAGTGAAGGTGAGTTTAATCTTGGTAAAGAGGCTTTTGGAACATCCTGTATATCTGTTTCTGAATAGGGACAGGTGGCGGGCTCTTGTGAATGCGGTAATGAACCTTCGGGTTCCATAAAACGCGGGGAATTTCTTGACTAGCTGACGACCTGTTAGCTTCTCAAGAAGGACTCTGCTACATGGAGTTAGTTAGTTAGTTAGTTAGTTAGCTGTATGTAATACCGTTAACAGTCTACGAAATATACCAATAACTGCAGACAGTAAGTTATTGACAACCCGTGTTATACCACCGAAAGCTAAAGCTCTTTAGAAGACCAATCAAATTAAAGAACGACTGTAAAGCAGGACCAATCAGCCCAAAGCACGAGAGTCGTGGCCATACTTTGCCCTGTACAACCAACTGCAGTCCAGAGGGACTGATCCGTGTAACAACAATTTCATGTGTAGTAAATATCGATTGGAATTTTTCATTTAAAATAAAGGCTTTCTGATGATGGCGAACACAACTAAAGAATAATTACTGCCGGTGCTTTTTGCAATGAAACCCTTCGTAGTCTGCATGCCACGATGAAGGGTTATGATGTCAACTAAAGACTCGAGTCTTAAAGCTGCTTGCACTCCGCCTCACAGAAGATTAAAGAATGCGACTATACGAATATTTCAATAATGACTCCATCATTAATAAAGATCGTCTCTTCACAGAAAAGTAGAACACGTTAGCACAAATTATATATTTTTTTTGTAATTATTATACACAGGTTGTAAATTGATTTTCAAAACCAACATTTTTTTCCATGGTCTCACTTGCACAGTCCAAGAAACTGAGACATACTGCCTTAAATTTGGTCACAACAGCTTGTGAAGTGACTACTTGGAAGCGTCAAGTTAAAATGATACAATATTATCGAAATGGATCTTAAGATTGTGATGGTGTGAACTGTATTCAATTTGTCAGCAACAGGATTCATAAGAAGACTTTGTGACCACCGTAATGAGGCTTCTGTCTGAAAAATATGGTGGAATGTGTCTTAACTAGCCGAGTGACTACAATTTGTTGAAGAAACTAATGAACTGAACTGTACACTGGCGATTTGCGTATCTAAGTACATGAAGTGGCTGCGCGGTCCAAGGCGTCAGTCTGCGGCCGCTCGCTTGCTGGGATTGCGGGTTCGAATCCCACCGGGGGCATGGATGTATGTCTCTTGTGAGTGTTGTGTGTTGTGAGGTAGAGGTCTCTGCGACGGGCTGATCACTCGTCCAGAGGAGTCCTACCGATTGTATCTAATTGTGTGCGATCAAGTGCAAAAATAACACTCTACAACTACAATGAGTAGGTAGACAGAGGTCAGACTAGAAACGTAAGAAAGAAAGAAAGAAAGAAAGATAGCAAACGAATTACGGCCTGATGAAAATTTTGAATCAAAACACGTAGCCCAATACCACAAAACTGCATTATTTTTTTTCCAATGGCTCGACAGCCCCTTGGGGGCCTAGACCGCCTCATTATCGAGGCTTTACGATCACACCCAGACACACCACACTCGGTAGGACTCCTCTGTAGAAGTGATCAGCCCGTCGCAGAGACCTCTACCTGACAGCACACAACACTCACAACAGACAGACATACATGCTCCCGGTGGGATTCGGACCCACAATCTCAGCAAGCGAGCGGCCGTAGACCCACGCCTTAGACCGCGCGGCCACTGGGATCGGCAAAACTGCATTATATCTACAGTAAATATATATATATATAATATTGGTCTCGAGGCTAACAGCTTTCTTCAGCACTTCAGCCATGCGCTCAATGGAACTTACAATGCACACCCACTTCTCTTCTGCTAAATTCTTACGACTCGCCATTTCCGAAATGGTTGTTGTTCTTGCAGTCCATGTCACTAATGTTATCGGGATACTACTGAACAGTTATCGATATTTAGAAACCTTTTAATACACAGTAAGTATCTGATCAACGTTGCTGAAAAAAAAAAGATATATGAAAGGGAGCATCTTCCCCTCACAAAAACTAATTAAAGTTTTCTACCAGTTTGGCCGATGAAGATCCCGTAAAGTGCCAAGGACAACAACGTTAGTCCGAGCCCAGTAAAAACGTTCATCGTACATTAGATCACTAAAGCTTTTAAAAGTTAAAGCCAAACAACATTGTTTGCGGCAGCATCAAAGGATGGTAGCGCGCACATGAAAATAAGCCCCCCTTTATGGAAAAATTAAAAGGCTGAATTTAAAAGAGCATCTGCTGTGTTTGTACACAGTCCTCACTACCCGTCATCAGGGGTTGAGGGTGTCTATTTAACAATGTTGTCAATTCGTAAGTTTATAATTTATAGCGTCAGTGGTAGGAGAATAAATATATAGATAAATAATGTAATTAATTAATATGGACAATATATGAAACGATACTGACAGTGGAAAAGAGAAGTACTCGGAGAAAACCATGGGTCAGTGGCACTTTTCCTACCACAAACCCCAAACGGACTGGTCTGATATCGAACCCGAGCCTCCGCGGTGAGCGGCTGACATGTAAGGGTTACTTGTATGACCAATATACTGAAGGAAGTCGGGTGAATTTTTAAAACAAACATCAATGTGGAGTAGCTATAGCAGGAGTAATTCCACGAAGACCCCAGCTCCAGGCGCAGGTAAGGTTAGCGAGCCTAAGCTGATGTCACAAGTCAGGAGAGTGCGCAAAGTCGTTTGCGCGTAGATCAGTGGGTTCCTGCAGTCAGAGCGGTGGAGGTGTCAGTATTGGTCTGCTTACGTAGCAGCTGCAATCACGTGACTGAGGTAGGAGGGCCGTAAGGTTTGTGAGACTTGTGCTGAAGGTTGTCACGCAAAATGATGGGGACCTTGTGGATGTAATCCTGCTATGCGTATGAGTATTGCCTCAGCCATATATACGTTAGAATCGAATCGATGAAAGAAGACACTATGCTCACAAAGTTACATTGTTTCAACTTTCCTATAACGGAATATAGGCGCACACTCCATACTTGTTTACTGTTCACAGCAAAGTCTAAATTCAATCAACAATAAAATTGTTTATAAACACAAAAGCACCCATACCAAAAAAGACACACGCCGAAAAGTCATACAAAAAGAAATATACGTTTCATATGCGGGATTCTATTTTGTGTTAAATCATATTCAGTTACCAAAATCTGATGGAAAGAACTGGACACCTCAGTTCCATTGTAATTCCACCCCACTATCTTCACTCTGATATCTTTAAATAAGTCACTCCAAGTATCTCAATAAGTCTGTTCAATCCATTCCACTGTCAATTTATACATCACACTAGAACTGTATGTAAGTCGCGGGCATAGTTACAGGGTTTCAAACTTGCGGAAGCCTCAGCTGTCTTCCAGTTCAATGCTTCTCGACAGTTGAAGCTATACTTCAGCAGCTGCTGCAGCATAGGGAACTCAAAACAAAACAGAGCCAACAGTTACCACATCTGTCGACTGGTACTTATGATGTTCCACACGTTACTTCGCTGAATTACCCAATTATCGGGTCTCTTCTCCGGAGGTAAATCGGACGAGGCGTGGCGTTCACCATCCACCCCATCTAGCGCTGAACTTAAATAAAAAGTATAGCTATACCTCTACTTCCTCTCTGGGCTTTCAAGTCCTGTCCTAGGGTGACCTTTACCTTTACACTACCTACTAATTTTGTTACTTCATTGATATAATTTTAAAATGGAATAGCTACTGCCTACTGGTTATATATTGTACATAAATATATTTTATACATTTAAACATCTTATTTTAACTACCATATCTCTGTACATTTATTTCATAGTACTATATACTGTAATGCTTGATACTTGAAACTATAATTTGCAGTTGTAAATATTGCCTTTCTTTTATGTACGTCCTGATGATGGCTGCCTTTAGTAGCCGAAACATGTAGCTGTCTTTTGACGTATAAGAATATATGTTGTGTTCACGGATTATGTGTTGGTTTTATTTAAAATATGTTATAGCCATTTCTAACACATATTTCCTAACTCTTCGCTCAAACCTTTCCCGTTTATCACTCTAAGCCGCATAATCTCAACAGCGAAGAGCCGTACACAACAGATAACGAAAGTTCAGAATAAAAGAAAGCAACTTCTAGACAAAACACGTGGCTAACAGTCCGAATTCATCCGTCACGTGGCACGCGGTTTAAACCCCGGATGATGCAATGTCTATTGTGTTATGGCCATCCAGGCGGAAGTTGGGACAGTGCCACTAAAGAGGCCATGCACAATTGTTCCTGAGTCCCTCTTACTTCGTGGGCCGCGATAGCTCAGTCGGTACACGGACTCGCTACGAGCTGGACGGTCCGGGAATCGAATCCCGGTGGGGGCGAGATTTATTGCACCCGTCCAGACCGGCCCTGAGGCTCACCCAGCCTCCTATACAGTGGGTAACGAGTCTCTTTACCGGGGGTAAAGCGGCCGGGGCGTGGAGTTGACCACCCACCCTCATCTAGTGCCAGGGTTAAAGAAGAGTAGAGCTATACCTCTACTCCGCTTTTGGGCCTTCATGGTCTGTTCTAGGGTGACCTTTACCTTTACCTTCAGATCCTCTCAATTCACCATATATAAGCCTACTTAGCGCAGCACCTTCAAATGTTCGAAAAGTAACTGAAATAAGACGGAAAATCTTCTTTCAATAAGTCACTTTTCCAACCCATTACCGCCATTTTCTTTAGTTGCTCCGTCTATTCAAACGCGTCCATCCAGTCTCGCGAATGACGTCATACTAAGGCTCAGCACAGATCGTTAAGCTACACACTTGCAGCTATTATAAGCTAAGTGGAACACAACAATCACAAGTAACGGAAGCTACACGACAAGCTAGTGAGTGTGTAAGGCTGGCCGCACGCTCACAGCTGCAACGTCTCACTGGCTGAATGTCCTGTCGCCTGCATGATGGATCGCCTCACAGCACCGCTAGTATCTGCAAACGCAAGAGATAGGACCTTGCCATGTTTGCGCATCACATCGAAGCGAGGACTCATTTCTGCGTTATTTCCTTGAGCGTTGCGAATAAACACAAAGACGTATATTAAAACGAAACATGGCCGTCGTCACTCGGCGTGTAACAGTGCCCAAACTGGAGGATCGGTTTAGATCAAACACTGTTTGTTATTTATTTAGTATTTGAGTGAGTTGTTGTGTCTGTAGTGGTTGGTTTTATATATATATATATATATATATATATCAATTTCTATTGTAGATTCTTTTCTTATGATAAGTAAATCTAGTTAAAGTTAATTCGGTAATTAAACTCATGTAAAATCAGAAACAGTAGTGTAGGCTTGCTAATAATTTTTATCAGCAATTTGTAGCATAATTTCTAATCAAAGCCTTCTTAAAAACAAATTTCACTGCCAGTAGCAAAACCATGCCAAAAAATTCTAAGGATAATCAAATTACTACACTTTCAGAATACTCAATCCATTAGGCAAAACATTAAGAAAGCGTGTAAAATGATAATTTACGACGATCTTTCCTTTACCACAGCCATCGTTCAAATTTTCCATTATTTTTACAGTCTTTTTACACAATGTTTTGATAATTTAAATTCATATTCATATGAATTAAAACATAAAAGCAATCCCTGTACAGGTCCTGAGGATTCCAGGAGGTTGAGGCTCCAGAATTTCTAGATAATCGGTATTGAAGGTAGTAAGGCTGTCAGCCCTACTCACCGGCCGCCTTTACCCCCCCCCCCCCCCCCAGGAGATATTGCTGGTACTCATTTCTGTTAGAGGCTAAGTAGACCCCAGAGCCATAGTGCGGCCGAAAACATTATGTGAACAAAATCTTCCAATGACACCATCGGGAATCGAACCCGCGACCTTCCGGCTTGTGGCGCAGTGCCTCAACCAACTGCGCCACCGCGTGCCCCCATTCATATATATTACAGGAGTACAAAACGAGGCTGTTACAGAACAAGGTACACATTAAATTATTGAGGACATGTAGATGACAAACACACGTAGTTCTTTTATAAATAGTACATCACTGTAAACAACGTTTGAATCTAAAACCATGACTGCTAGTTGTCATGTCACCTAACGTGTTTTTAGAGGCGACAGTACAAACTACTTGCTCAGGGTGGTAAACCTACAATACATGTTACTGAAGAAGTTCGAAAATGCAACTGGCACAATATATCGTGGGAAACGACTTACTTTTCGCCCATTATAGCAAAGTGTTCACTATATGTACCACCAGGTTTAACATTCAACAATTCAACGTTCCGCCCACACAGTGTATTTATGTGTTTTGTGTGGATCTCAGAACAAACAGCGATTATTTCACTGTACAGCATTAACTGACTGGTTTGTATAACTGAGACGGAGTGTGTTTACTGCGCGGTGCGGACTGTATTTATGTGTTTTGTGTGGATCTCAGAACAAACAGCGATTATTTCACTGTACAACATTAACTGACTGGTTTGTATAACTGAGACGGAGTGTGTTTACTACGCGGTACGGACTGTATTTCTGTGTTTTGTGTGGATCTCAGAACAAACAGCGATTATTTCACTGTACAGCATTAACTGACTGGTTTGTATAACTGAGACGGAGTGTGTTTTACTGCGCGGTACGGACTGTATTTATGTGTTTTGTGTGGATCTCAGAACAAACAGCGATTATTTCACTGTACAGCATTAACTGACTGGTTTGTATAACTGAAACGGAGTGTGTTTACTGCGCGGTACGGACTGTATTTATGTGTTTTGTGTGGATCTCAGAACAAACAGCGATTATTTCACTGTACAGCATTAACTGACTGGTTTGTATAACTGAGACGGAGTGTGTTTACTGCGCGGTACGGACTGTATTTATGTGTTTTGTGTGGATCTCAGAACAAACAGCGATTATTTCACTGTACAGCATTAACTGACTGGTTTGTATAACTGAGACGGAGTGTGTTTACTGCGCGGTACGGACTGTATTTATGTGTTTTGTGTGGATCTCAGAACAAACAGCGATTATTTCACTGTACAGCATTAACTGACTGGTTTGTATAACTGAGACGGAGTGTGTTTACTACGCGGTACGGACTGTATTTCTGTGTTTTGTGTGGATCTCAGAACAAACAGCGATTATTTCACTGTACAGCATTAACTGACTGGTTTGTATAACTGAGACGGAGTGTGTTTACTGCGCGGTACGGACTGTATTTATGTGTTTTGTGTGGATCTCAGAACAAACAGCGATTATTTCACTGTACAGCATTAACTGACTGGTTTGTATAACTGAGACGGAGTGTGTTTACTGCGCGGTACGGACTGTATTTATGTGTTTTGTGTGGATCTCAGAACAAACAGCGATTATTTCACTGTACAGCATTAACTGACTGGTTTGTATAACTGAGACGGAGTGTGTTTACTGCGCGGTGCGGACTGTATTTATGTGTTTTGTGTGGATCTCAGAACAAACAGCGATTATTTCACTGTACAACATTAACTGACTGGTTTGTATAACTGAGACGGAGTGTGTTTACTACGCGGTACGGACTGTATTTCTGTGTTTTGTGTGGATCTCAGAACAAACAGCGATTATTTCACTGTACAGCATTAACTGACTGGTTTGTATAACTGAGACGGAGTGTGTTTACTGCGCGGTACGGACTGTATTTATGTGTTTTGTGTGGATCTCAGAACAAACAGCGATTATTTCACTGTACAGCATTAACTGACTGGTTTGTATAACTGAAACGGAGTGTGTTTACTGCGCGGTACGGACTGTATTTATGTGTTTTGTGTGGATCTCAGAACAAACAGCGATTATTTCACTGTACAGCATTAACTGACTGGTTTGTATAACTGAGACGGAGTGTGTTTACTGCGCGGTACGGACTGTATTTATGTGTTTTGTGTGGATCTCAGAACAAACAGCGATTATTTCACTGTACAGCATTAACTGACTGGTTTGTATAACTGAGACGGAGTGTGTTTACTGCGCGGTACGGACTGTATTTATGTGTTTTGTGTGGATCTCAGAACAAACAGCGATTATTTCACTGTACAGCATTAACTGACTGGTTTGTATAACTGAGACGGAGTGTGTTTACTACGCGGTACGGACTGTATTTCTGTGTTTTGTGTGGATCTCAGAACAAACAGCGATTATTTCACTGTACAGCATTAACTGACTGGTTTGTATAACTGAGACGGAGTGTGTTTACTGCGCGGTACGGACTGTATTTATGTGTTTTGTGTGGATCTCAGAACAAACAGCGATTATTTCACTGTACAGCATTAACTGACTGGTTTGTATAACTGAGACGGAGTGTGTTTACTGCGCGGTACGGACTGAATTTATGTGTTTTGTGTGGATCTCAGAACAAACAGCGATTATTTCACTGTACAGCATTAACTGACTGGTTTGTATAACTGAGACGGAGTGTGTTTACTGCGCGGTACGGACTGTATTTATGTGTTTTGTGTGGATCTCAGAACAAACAGCGATTATTTCACTGTACAATATTAACTGACTGGTTTGTATAACTGAGACGGAGTGTGTTTACTGCGCGGTACGGACTGTATTTATGTGTTTTGTGTGGATCTCAGAACAAACAGCGATTATTTCACTGTACAGCATTAACTGACTGGTTTGTATAACTGAGACGGAGTGTGTTTACTGCGCGGTACGGACTGTATTTATGTGTTTTGTGTGGATCTCAGAACAAACAGCGATTATTTCACTGTACAACATTAACTGACTGGTTTGTATAACTGAGACGGAGTGTGTTTACTGCGCGGTACGGACTGTATTTATGTGTTTTGTGTGGATCTCAGAACAAACAGCGATTATTTCACTGTACAGCATTAACTGACTGGTTTGTATAACTGAGACGGAGTGTGTTTACTGCGCGGTACGGACTGTATTTATGTGTTTTGTGTGGATCTCAGAACAAACAGCGATTATTTCACTGTACAGCATTAACTGACTGGTTTGTATAACTGAGACGGAGTGTGTTTACTGCGCGGTACGGACTGTATTTATGTGTTTTGTGTGGATCTCAGAACAAACAGCGATTATTTCACTGTACAACATTAACTGACTGGTTTGTATAACTGAGACGGAGTGTGTTTACTGCGCGGTACGGACTGTATTTATGTGTTTTGTGTGGATCTCAGAACAAACAGCGATTATTTCACTGTACAACATTAACTGACTGGTTTGTATAACTGAGACGGAGTGTTTACTGCGCGGTACGGACTGTATTTATGTGTTTTGTGTGGATCTCAGAACAAACAGCGATTATTTCACTGTACAGCATTAACTGACTGGTTTGTATAACTGAGACGGAGTGTGTTTACTGCGCGGTACGGACTGTATTTATGTGTTTTGTGTGGATCTCAGAACAAACAGCGATTATTTCACTGTACAGCATTAACTGACTGGTTTGTATAACTGAGACGGAGTGTGTTTACTGCGCGGTACGGACTGTATTTATGTGTTTTGTGTGGATCTCAGAACAAACAGCGATTATTTCACTGTACAACATTAACTGACTGGTTTGTATAACTGAGACGGAGTGTGTTTACTGCGCGGTACGGACTGTATTTATGTGTTTTGTGTGGATCTCAGAACAAACAGCGATTATTTCACTGTACAACATTAACTGACTGGTTTGTATAACTGAGACGTAGTGTGTTTACTGCGCGGTACGGACTGTATTTATGTGTTTTGTGTGGATCTCAGAACAGACAGCGATTATTTCACTCTACAACATTAACTGACTGGTTTGTATAACTGAGACGTAGTGTGTTTACTGCGCGGTACGGACTGTATTTATGTGTTTTGTGTGGATCTCAAAACAAACAGCGATTATTTCACTGTACAACATTAACTGACTGGTTTTCGTAACTACTCTCCTATGCTACAAATTACGAAATATAGTACGATCGCACGAATAGCCGCAGAAGTGACATTAAGGGCGCCTCGCAACCAAAAAAAAACCCTGAAAATACGCACTCAACATTTGATTCATCGGCGTGGCCTTTGGAAAAAAAAATCCAGTGTTTAAAACGCCGTCCTATGTCAAAACAAGATGTTGACTTCCATGCCCATTGATCGTGTCCCACGTCTGCTCTAACTGAGCACTCTCATTTCGTTATACAACATGCAGATCCTTCTTACAAATGATTGTAGTGTGGATAGACATTAGAACGTAGCCCTATCTTCTTTCTTTTGTCACATAAAAATAATAATATTCTGTTACGTCATTTTCGACTAACAAAATCCAAACCTTCCTCTCTAGTGTAAGAGATTGGTGGCTGATGGGACGATACGAATGCGTTGTCTACTCTCTTCCCTCTGTGTCAAATGTTTTCTGTTTATCTTTTTTTTTTCAACGTTCGTACAGCATCCCGTTTCAGCAGCGATTGCAAAGAATATTCTTCAGCAAAAAATCTAGCTCCTCTTAAAAGTCGGTTTGGATCAGAAGCTGCATTCGCTTCCGTCTGCTTCTGTCAATATGTTCATCAAACAGTTGCCGGGGTGTTCTCCATCTTTAACCTGTTGACGTCACAACTCCTTATTCCACATGGTTTTTGAGGACTTTTACATGATTTCTAGAAGCTCTAAATCTTTATCCAAATTATCACAGTACAGTAGGCCCTCGATATAACGGACTAATTGGGGGAAGGAGTGTCCGCTATTGCCGGAAATCCGTTGAATTGAATGTATTTTAAAAACACATATTAATAACGAACTTACAATGTACAGGATGTATTAAAATGTTATTATAATGTATAAGTATGAATAAAATATTATTATAATGTACATTGAGTAATTTATACACGCCACTACACGCATCTTTTAGCGTGCTCTATTCGGGAATAAACAAAAAATGTTCTAAATTTTTCCTTTAGGATAGAAATTTTTTGTCCGTTAAATCGACGGCCTGTTGTATTTCTAATAAAGCATTTCGCTCATAAAACATCAATTTTTCGTAACCCCACACAATTCGTCAAACTGAGATTCCCGCATTACCAGACAGCTGTGTTACAAACACACCCTCTGTCAAAATGTTGTGTCCACAAAAAATTTCTTCTCCTTATATTTTCGTAAAAACATAACATGTTTAATTGTTGGTCTATTCAGGTCCGGTCAAGTGTTTTCTCTCTCTCCTGTAAAATTGTGTAAACAATTTGATGTTTAATTTGCCATTTATAATTTCGGTAAGACTGCTTCCAGCATTTACGTAAATCGTAATTACAAGTCTGCAAAATCACAAACATGTACGTTCTGATATCTTCTGTGCATTCTTGTATAAAACTTCTACCAGTTCGTATTTGTTAACCTTCAGCTTGTTACTATGACGAGGACATAGAAATACAAAAAGCTTATGGCACGTAACCATCAAAAGCGGACTAACTTCTTCAAGGAAAGTTAACTCCATGGAAATTAGAAATTTTTATCAAATAATATCGTAATACGTGTGACAAAACGCATATAAGAATACATAAAATTTAGCATAATAGATTTGTGCAAGCTGATGCTCTCTATTGTACAACAGGAAGTTTTTTGATAAAAATAAGTTTCAATCGTAAAATCCGCTAAGACTTTCTACAAGATAAACATTAACCAGGCACTGTTCCACACATGTCCTGCAAAAACTCAAAATTCCTCAACAGATACAATTTCTGACAACTCTCCACTGTGTACACAGTACGTAGCTACAGGCAATAATCGAAGTGTCATACACAACGATCAGAATATCAGTATAACAGACGACAAAACTAATTTTGAAATGCATGAAACACGTTAATTTTTGTCAGTACGTGGAAATGTTAGCCATTAGAATAAATTCTTCAAAGAAAATTAATTTTCCACCGCGTGACAAATAAATTAGTGATAAAAATGCAATATGTATTTAATTTTATAACAATATACGTACCGTCGCACACAGCCGTGCTCTGAAATGGCTTATGAATCCTGTTGGAACTGAATTTATCACTATTCTAAGTATATATAGGTCTACAAACAAATGCATACACAAAGAAGCAGAAGAAAATAAAAGATACAGACTGTAGCTTTTCTACACAAATTACATCAATAACGGAGCCTACTACAGACTGTGGAACCTTCTAAATAATAGCTTATCTCTGGAAATTGGTTTTAAACCTGGCATATTGCGCTCCCTTAAGATGGTAGGCTTGTACCGAAACATGTAGCAGCTACGTATTTAACATTGATATGTAACTAATAATGTGCATTTGGACGGTACAATAAATTGAATACATTGATCTAAAAATGCAAGGATTGGACAAGTTTAAAGTAATTATATGATAAAATTGAATTATCCCACAAAAGTGTACTCATGATATATACATATATATTCAATTAATGCACGGATCATAGCTCGTATAATGTAACAAGTTTCCTTTACTAATAAAAGTTGTCACTCTTGTTCAGTAATTAGTCACAACCAACATATATATTGTTGACACAGTTAGGCTACCGGTTTCAGCTCTAGAGCCATCATCAGGCCTAGTTTAGGATTGTTGGTTCTACTAGATTCACATAATACATTAATCTTACCCTAAAATAAAAATTTACACATATAAGATTAAAAAATACCATTAAATCGATTTAATGATAACTTTTCGCCCTTTCAATAATTCTATTTTTTATACGATAATAATAAAATTGCTTATCTTTAATAAATAATATGAGATATGGTAACAATGGTATTATATAAGTGTTGAACATTAAATAACTTTCTCTTACCCTATTAAGTCGCTGTACCCGCTATACTGTTCAATGTATATTATTCAATATCGTATTGTTTGTATAAAATCATAAGTATAATCAATGGTGTATTATATAGTCTGATGTATTTGAAATTTATCTCATATTATTATACGCACACGCGTAAAGCAAATAAGCCACGATCAACCTCTGTACAACCCGTAACAAATAAAACAAAAATACGCACTAGTAACAACAAATTTCACGTAAAATACACACATGACAACAGAATAATGTAAGTATTCCTGAATCTAGTACAACCAACAATTTGGTGTTAAGATTGAGGACGATTAGCTTCTTATTTCATTTTTTTAATTATTTTGTAATTTAGTATTGTGAGTTTTATGGTTATTTTCAATTTGATTTTGTTAAAATTTTACTTATTCTTTTCTTCATTTTGCTTTTATTTAATTATTTATAGAAATGTTTTCTTTATCTTTCATTTGGATTGTAATCAATTAAGACATTTTTATAATTATTTTCTAATTTAGTTTTGTGAGCTTTATGGTGATTTTCAATTTGATTTTGTTAAAATTTTACTTATTATTTTCTTCATCTTGTTTTTATTTAATTATTTATTGAAATGTCTTCTTTATCTTTCATTTGAATTGTAATTAATTAAGACATTTTTATAATTATTTTGTAATTTAGATTTGTGAGCTTTATGGTGATTTTAAATTTGATTTTGTTAAAATTTTACTTATTATTTTCTTCATTTTGTTTTTATTTAATTATTTATTGAAATGTTTTCTTTATCTTTCATTTGGATTGTAATTAATTAAGACATTTTTATAATTATTTTGTAATTTAGTTTTGTGAACTTTATGGTGATTTTCAATTTGATTTTGTTAAAATTTTACTTATTATTTTCTTCATTTTGTTTTTATTTAATTATTTATAGAAATGTTTTCTTTATCTTTCATTTGGATTGTAATTAATTATCACATTTTTATAATTATTTTGTAATTTAGTTTTGTGAGCTTTATGGTGATTTTCAATTTGATTTTGTTAAAATTTTACTTATTATTTTCTTCATTTTGTTTTTATTTAATTATTCATTGAAATGTTTTCTTTATCTTTCATTTGAATTGTAATTAATTAAGACATTTTTATAATTATTTTGTAATTTAGTTTTGTGAACTTTATGGTGATTTTCAATTTGATTTTGTTAAAATTTTACTTATTCTTTTCTTCATTTTGTTTTTATTTAATTATTCATTGAAATGTTTTCTTTATCTTTCATTTGGATTGTAATTAATTAACACATTTTTATAATTATTTTGTAATTTAGTTTTGTGAACTTTATGGTGATTTTCAATCTGATTTTGTTAAAATTTTACTTATTATTTTCTTCATTTTGTTTTTATTTAATTATTCATTGAAATGTTTTCTTTATCTTTCATTTGAATTGTAATTAATTAAGACATTTTTATAATTATTTTGTAATTTAGTTTTGTGAGCTTTATGGTGATTTTCAATTTGATTTTGTTAAAATTTTACTTATTCTTTTCTTCATTTTGTTTTTATTTAATTATTCATTGAAATGTTTTCTTTATCTTTCATTTGGATTGTAATTAATTAACACATTTTTATAATTATTTTGTAATTTAGTTTTGTGAGCTTTATGGTGATTTTAAATTTGATTTTGTTAAAATTTTACTTATTCTTTTCTTCATTTTGTTTTTATTTAATTATTTATTGAAATGTTTTCTTTATCTCTGGTTTGGATTGTAATTAATTCAGATTATTAAGAATAAAAGTTGTGCTTCATGTTGAAGGTCTACAAGCACCATTTGTCAATACGCATAACACAACGCAACGCCAACTTCTAACTACGCAATCTAAATACACAAGCACAAGATCTACACAGCAACTTGAGACACAAGCACAGATGTGTCCTGGCAGTAACAATTATGATGTGTCTGGAGTTACCTGGAGCTGTGAGCAGTCTGAAATGTTCAACAGGACCACTTGCTAATAACACAAGTTATGGATTGCCTTTGGCAAGGAAGGAAGCTAATTAATGACCCGGCCTCGTCGCAGCAAGCATCTCAGAGGGCCTTGTCAACATGCAGCACATTAGGAAAGCGAAACAAGGAGCAAGTGTACATAGGCCGTCGCAGTGACAGCATGACAGGCGTAAGTCTACTGGCGAGACTTCTCACAGTTTTGACGAGAAAGATGTTAAGTATTCTGGGATATGAATATCAACATGAATTCCTGTTTATGACCATAACAATTTTAACAATATTAATAATTTTGTCTTTTACGGACTTTTTTTTTTTATGGCTCGACAGCCCTATATAGGCCTGGGCCTCCTCGTTTTTCGTCGACGCTTCACGATCACACAATTTAGACACGCCATAGTCGGTAGGACTCCTCTGGACGAGTGATCAGCCCGTCGCAGAGACCTCTACCTGACAACACACAACACTCACAACAGAAAGACATCCATGTCCCCGGTGGGATTCGAACCCACGATCCTAGTAAGCGAGCGGCCGAAGACCCACGCCTTAGACCGCGCGGCCACTGGGATCGGCTTTACGGACTTATATAATGTATATTTCTACCTTAATATATTTCAAAGACCAACTGTGATCCTGAGGATGACCTGAGATAGGTCGAAACGTGTAGATCTATATAACAAATAGAATTTAGTTGTGTTTGGAAAGATAGTGATTTAATGTTTTTGGAATACTTGTAGGTTGGTAAATAGTTTTCTTTTAACATGGTGAAGGGCCCCGCAGCAGAAGCTACGGTCGCACCACAGCCGTAAGGCTTTTTGTGCACCCTGAGATGAAGATGAGCAGTTTTTTTTACCAAGTTTTACAAGTAATGGAGCAGCAGTGGAATAAAATTGACAGGGGAAAACCGACAACTCGGAGAACAACCTGTCCCAGTGTCACTTTGTCCACCACAAACCCCACATGGACTGACCCGGCATCAAACCCGGGCCTCCGCAGTGGAAGGCCGGTGACTAACTGCCTGAGCCATGGCACGGCCTTTGGTAAATAGTTACTGACGACTCGAGACCGACTGCTGGCCCACATCGTCTAAGAAGTCAAATTTGCTTAGTAAAGGGCGTAATTCAGATTTAGCATAATTTCGCCATCAAGACTTGCAGTGACCTAAATAAATTCGGAGCAATAATTTTGAGTATTATCGTTAGACTTGTCACAGTATCAACAACAGTTGTTAGTCATCGCGCAGTGCGGAGGACAGTACACTTATAAACTGTGAAATAGGAAATGGAAAGTATGGTCGTGGCAAAACTAAATTGGACACATTATGCGGCTGCAGAAAACCAAACAAATTTACTTTCTCAGGATAAACAGCGCAGATTCGAACTGATCACCTTCCTAATACAATTGTAATGAATGAATAATAGCGGTAGATTTATCTTTTTGAATTTTGATTTTAGGTTTAAATTTTGAGTTAGGTATTTGGTTGAATGTTGCTGACATTGCCACTAGAGGTTATTACCTGCAGTGCAGTGAACGTTGGTTCACCGCACTTCGAAGTATGCTGAGGCGGGAATTCCTTAATTGTTTATATAAGGAGATTCCGCGAGGCAAACGTCCTCATTCACGTTTCAGAAATTTTGTAAAGACGACATTAAGCTCCTGCAAGTTACTTCGGCGATGATTATAAATACTGGTTTATGGCTGTGCGTGCAAGGTAAGTGAGCTGTATTGAATTTTATATTTCCCTTGAAAACGATTACTGGAACGGAGCACTTTTGGTGTATTTATACTTTGGTGACAGTATTTGAAATTCTAAATTTGTTTAGCAACGCGGCGTTAAAAATTCATTAAGAGGGCAAGCAGTTAATTTAACCTTTACGTGGCAATTTAACTGTGAAGTTGTTAATTAAGTTTTATTGTAAATTTATTTATTTTGTATATAATACAGGTTATGTTATTTAAACTTTAAACCTACTGTATTATTTTGATACGTTGACAATTACCTGTGGGGCGTATCGAGCAAAGTGTAGGCTACTGTTCGCCTACTGGTGGCAGCGAAATTAGAAATAGGGAATCCAGCGATTGCCTTATCGGACGCTACCGATAGAACCTGCTTCAGAGAATTGAGCTGTAGGATAGCAACACTCTGGGGTAGGCACTACAAAATTGGTTTTGCAGCGGTGGGATAGTTTTGAACCGCACTGGATTCCGTATTTAACTTTGGAAGTAAAGCAGGGAGCTTGAGTTTCAAAATTCGAAATTCAACTATTACAATACGCAAGCATAAACCAAGAAATTGTATTTTTATTTTATTTGTGTGGTGTGATAATTTGTGTTTGTATTTTTGTAATCTGTGGTGATACGTTAGCATTGCAACATGGCGGAAGCACGCTTGAACAATGAACTTGCAGAAACCAAGGCCGAATTACAGAGATTGAGGGAATCTATGAATAGAGGAGCGCCTATCTTCCATAGAGATTTGTCTTTAGTTTCATTAGTGCCAAAATGGTCAGGCACCGAAACGTCCATTCCACTAGACGAATTTTTGAACAGTATTGAGGGTTCTTCAAGAGTAGGGAATTGGGAAGACGCTGATAAGGTCCAAGTTGCTGTACTTAAGTTGACTGACACAGCACGACAGTTTTATAACGGATGCTTGGAGTTACATACGGCAGACGTAACATGGTCGAAATTTAAAAGTGTTTTTAAGCACAGATTTCGAGATAGTCATACTGACCAGTACCATTTTATGAAGTTACAAACAGCCAGGCAGGAGAGGAGTGAAACTCCACAGCAATTTGCAGACAGATGCAGGGCATTGTCGCAGAAAATAGTCTGCAAGGTGGATGACCCTTTGTCTCAGCGCATCCACTACGAAAATGCCGAAAGATTTCTCTTGGCTAGTTTTGTAGCAGGGTTAACCGGAGTACCCGGTAGGCAGGTCAGGTATGCTAACCCTCAAACGATGGAACAAGCGCTTCAAATTGCAATCACTGTGCAGGAAGCCGAAAAACAGGAAAAATTTAATGAAAGTTTTTACACTAGATTCGATAGTTCGGTCAAGCTGCAATCACGTTCACCCAGTCGCACAAGCCACCACGAACGCAAGCCACGTCGTTCTGCTGACGCGAGGCGCGCGGTCAATCACACGCCTACTCAGCGTTATAGCGCACCAAGCAGCTCAGGCAAGCCAACGAACTCGAGTACTAGGAGTGCGCAAACTAAAGCTAATTTGCGATGTTACGAGTGCGAAGGGATAGGCCACTTTGCTAGTGAGTGTCCTACAAGGCTAAAAAGGGAGGTCAACTCCACTACTTCATCGGGGAGGAGGAACTCAAGTGGGCGTTCGAGACGTTCACGTTCCCCGAATGATAAGCCCCCAGATGAAAGGAAAAAGGGAGAGAAAAAGGAAACAAAGAGTCAGGGAAACTAGAAAGAGGTGAGAACGACGACAGCTCTTTCCACCTCAATGCCCCTGACAATGCTGTCACTAAATCCACGGTTGATATCTTGTTGGAGCACGGCACTCCCACTATCTTAGTGCAGATAGAGGGAATGTCGAGAAGGTTAATTTTGGACACTGGCTCCAACATATCGATACTGCAGCCCGGCGTATCGAGAGGCGACATAAAGGTCACCACGATGGAACCGTATGGAGTGACTGGAGACGTCCTCGACATCAGGGGACAACAGTCAGTTTCCTTTGTGATAAATGGGTGTAAGTTCAAACACACATTCTTAATTTGTACGCTCCCTACAGAAGCAGCCGGTCTGGTAGGCACTGATTTCATGGCCAGTTTAGGCGCTGTAATTGATTTTGAGGGCAGCAAGATGGTGTTACCAACCCAACTCAAAGTGCCCCAAGTGTACAGTGTTCCACCCACAAGGCACAAAGCACTCACTATTTTCTCCGGAGGCCAAGGCGGTCGCAGCCCTACATTCAGGGAACGGGAGGCTAAGCGCATGGACGAACAGTTCCTAGCTAAACCCCACCCGGAGAATAAGACAGACGAGAGTATGTCTTGGCTTGTTAGGGCTACTGAAAATGTTAAGATAGCGCCTAGGTGCAGGCAAATTGTATTAGGAAGGTTGGAGTCTGGGAAGGAGCAGAATCTCCCTCCACTAATTTGTGTGGAGCCGGCTCAGATCCCACTACAGGGGATACACTCTGCACGTGGACTTGCACGAGTCCAGACGAAGGCAACTACACCTTCCGCAGTGACGTCACATGACGCTCACCGAACGGAAAGAGCGACGAACAGCTGTGCTTACGTGATGGTTGCGAACTTCAGTAATGAAGAACTGACCATTCCTAAGGCAACTGTTCTGGGTGTGGCTGAAGAAATGTCCGAGTATGAGGTGGACAGGATTAATAAGGGAAGCGAAGCAGAACCGTACCGACAGGGAAACTCAAGTAGGAATAAGGCCCTGTATGATAAGCTAATGAAAGGAAAATTAGACCACCTAACACAAGCGGAAAGAGAGATAATAGAGCCTGTGCTACTGCGGTATGCTCATGTGTTTCATGACGAAGACACGAATGACTTTAAGGGTACTGACTTAGTGGAACACCAAATACTGACGGGTGACGCACGACCCATAAAAAGACCGCAATATAGGGTTCCGTACTCCCTGAGAGGAGAAATGAAGTCCCAAATAGAAAAAATGCGGGAAAAGGGGGTGATAAGAGAAAGCAATTCCCCCTGGTCTGCTCCGGCCATCCTCGTCCCTCAGAAGAGTACAGATGGGTCCCCTAAATTTCGCTTTTGTGTTGATTTTAGAGCCCTTAACGCAGTGACGAAATTTGACACCTATCCTTTGCCAGTGTTCGAAGAGACAACCTCCACTCTTTATGGTGCTAAATATTTTACAGTCCTTGACTGTTATAGCGGGTTCTGGCAAATAAGTATCCGCGAAGAAGATAAAGAGAAAACGAGCTTTTCAGTTCCGTTTGGAAAATTTGAGTTCAACCGCTTGCCCTACGGTTTGTCTAATAGCCCATCGAGCTTTCAACGGCTCATGGACGTGGTTTTGAAGAACCTAGTAGGCACTGAGTGCTGGGTCTTCATAGATGATATTATCATCTTTTCCAAGTCGGCACAGGAACATGCCCAGCGACTGGAAAATGTACTGCAGAGGTTTGACAAGGCAAACCTGCAACTACAGCCCGGAAAGTGCGTGTTTGCGCAACCCCAGGTTCAATACCTTGGATTTGTGCTTACAGAAGCAGGGGTTTCGGCGTCCCCTGAGAAAGTCAAGGCAGTGGAAAATTATCCAGTCCCGAAAAGTGTTAAGGATATTCGAGCATTTTTGGGCCTAGCTTCGTTCTACAGGAAACTAGTGCCAGGTTTTGCTGAAGTAGCAAAACCCCTTACGGAGTTGACTAGGAAGGACAGACAGTTTTTATGGGGTCCAAGTCAACAAAAGGCGTTCGAGGAAATGAAGGCAAGGTTATGTACAACCCCCGTGATGGCATACCCCAATTTCGAGGTGCCATTCATTCTCACGACAGACGCCTCTAAAGTAGCGGTCGCCGCCATCTTGTCTCAGGTGCAGGGTGGAGTAGAACGACCTTTAGCTTACGCCAGTAGACAGATGAATAAGGCAGAGCAAGCATATTCAGCCTCAGAAGCGGAAATGCTCGCTTTGGTATGGGCAACGAAATATTTTCGTTGTTACCTCTATGGGAAAAAGTTCCTTGTCAGAACTGACCACGCAGCACTATCCTACTTGCGTAATTTTGCGGACAATAATAGTCGTTTGATGAGATGGAGTCTACGACTGTCCGAATTTGATTTTGTGGTTGAACACAAGGCTGGCTCTAAAATAGGTCACGTTGATGCCCTGAGCAGACATGTTGCAACAGTTCTAGATGATGGGATACTCAGTAAGGAAAGAATCCTACTGGAACAAAGGAAGGACTCTTTTTGCAAGAGTCAGAAGCCTGGAAAATATTCCAGCAGAAGTGAATTCCTTTTAGATGAGGACGGCGTGATGTACAGACGCCAATCCACAAACAGATATCAGCTAGTTGTACCAAGGGTTTTAGTACAAGATATTATCAAAATGAATCACGATCCGGTTTATGTAGCTCATCCGGGTATGAAAAGGACATACGACCTGATATCGCTGAGTTACTGGTGGCCAGGCATGAGGAAATCTATAGAGGAATATATTAGGAAATGTGACCCATGTCAGAGGAGGAAGGCTAAACTGAGAAGTTTTGAAATAGGAGATTTGGTTTACTTGTACAATCCGGCTAAGAAACCAGGTTTATGCCGCAAGTTTCATAAACCCTGGACAGGTCCATTCCAGGTAACAGCTAAGCTGTCAGAGTTGAATTATGAAATAATTAGTTTGCGCGGGAAAAAGTTTGTTGTCCACATCAATAGGCTGAAGAGAGCTTATAGTGAAGAAACTTGGGAACCTAAGGCAGGTCGAAAGACTCTAAAGAAAGAGAAATTCGGGGCAAAGAAAAGGGTAGAAGAGGAAGAAGTAACAATTGGTTCAGCGCCAATATTGCGATCGCAACCGACAGAGCGAGGAACTGAACCAAGAACAGCACTTGACCCAGTGTTGGATACCCCTGAAGCGGGACATGAAAGTTTGGATACCCCTAGTTCTGAAGCAAGAGACCCTACCTATGTGCCACCGAACACACCCCTGTCAAGTCGCGAACTAAGGACTATACGGCCAGAGCCGCCGATCACTAGATCTCGTACGAGAATTCAGATGCAGGACGGACAGCCATAAAGCGTGACTAGCTATGCGACTACGGTACGTGACTATACTACACGAGACTGGAGTCGAAGAACAATTTTTTTTTAAGAATGAATTGCTATTTGTCTGTGGTTAAAACGAACTGATGTCGAACGTTACTAAGAGACGACACAGCATGGTGGTAAACAGCTGACAGTACAACCGACCTACATTGCGACATGATCGGTACCACTCTGACGTCATAAGACAAAGACAGCTGACGAATGAAGTGCGTACTTGCAGTGGGCAGAGGATACGTACTCCGTAATGATTAGCTTATAACTTATGATTGGGTACTTGATAAACTTAAAATTAAAGTAGACTATTTTGAACATTACATCCTTGTTGTGTTACAGGTTGCATGCTGAGCCTGGTAGCAGGTGTAATTGTTCAACCGTTGAACCACAGCACGGTATTTTTTAAAACAAAAGATGTAATTTTAACAAATGACATCTGGCGCATTGTTTTAGGCTTGGATTGGAGTCCATATGAAGAAATTATTGCTACTTTGAGGGAAGATTTATTTCTAGTACATAACCAAACTGTAGAATTTACGTTTGTAAACGAACTTAGACAAGTGGATATTTTACTGACAACACTTGAAACAAAGCTCAATTATTTGAAGCAGTTTCTACCGAAACTGGATCCCAGAAGAGGTTTAGTTAACTTGGGAGGTGTAATTTTAAAGACTTTGTTTGGAACTGCAACTGTATCAGATTTACATTCCCTTCATGAAGTGCTGAACGAGTTACAGTTACATGAACAAGACATTGTTTCCTCACTTGCTAATCATGTGACTTACATGAAACGTCTAGACACTATTACCAACACAAATTCGGAAGTGTTAGCGAATTTGTCCAGTATTGTAAAAGGTGTGGTGATACAGTCACATGACAGATTTAAGGAAATTACTAGAGATATAATGTGGCTTAATGTAACTTTGCATGGTATGAGTGACTTTTACGTTGTCATTAGACAACTGGAATTTGCTATTTTACGTTTGAGTCAGAATTTGGATGAACTCGTAGATGCCGTACAGTGTGTGCTTTTAGGCAAGCTGCCAATTAATCTGGTTAGTCCAGACACCTTACGTAACATTTTAGTGAACACATCTCGTTACTTGCCTGAAAATTATGAATGGTTTGCTGGAAGCAAGTTTGAAAATTTGTACTTGTACTATGATCTGGTTAAGGTAGCCATTGTGGGTGATGCCCATAATATTAGGTTAATTTTAAACGTACCACTCAAGACTGCCAATCGTAATTTTGTATTGTACAAATTAATTGCTTTCCCAATGCCCGTTTTAAATAACACTTTTGTTCAATATAAGCCGAACTATATGTATTTTGGATTTAACGAAATTCAACACAGCTACGCCTTGTTCACGGAAGCCGAAATCAATCGCTGCGTTGGAGGCAGTGTTGCTATGTGTCCGGCAGACAAAGAAATTTATACGACGAAAGTTGTAACGTGTGAGTCAAGTTTATTTTTCCAGACCTTGGACTCACATAAGTTGTGCCAGAGACAGATGTCTCAACATCACAAGGAACCAGCATGGACACGTCACGATACGTTGTGGATTTACAACATACCTGAGCCACAACAAGTCACCTTTCGTTGTTTGGAGAACCGAACGTGGACCTCTCACTCCAGAGAACTCTCGGGGAGCGGATTCGTTTCCAACGCCATGCGGTGCTACATCGTGACCGACACCTTTCTTGTGACTCCAGAGCTGACAGGAGGCAACGAGATGGCACTTCCAAACCCAACTTTCTACACACCGGATAAAGTCGGTATTCTAACGGACCACGAGTTGAACATTTTGCAGGAGACAGTTCCATCTGCAGTTGTTGAAATTGATGATTTAATGTCAAAATTTACTACTCCACGAGTGACTGCTGATTGTTAACACTATGTTACACTTTCATCATACATTAGCACAGCGAAACCAAAGAAGCATTTGGTACACCATTTTAATTGCAATATTTGGCACCTTGACTGTTTCACTGTTGCTAATTTTCCTTCTTTGGTCCTATTTTTGCAGAGTGATTACTTTTTGTAAAGCTAAAGAGGCACCTCCTTCTCAAACGTTAAAAGAATCACCAGATCCAAAACACCGTGGTTCCACATCAATTCCACGCGAATTATCTCACGAGGAACCAGCACGAAGCTCGACTACTTTCACGACGTACCGGACTGCTTCGTGAAGACGATAGAATGTTAATGACTGTTTTATTTTGTTGTACTGGTTGTAATTTTGTTACGGTTTTATATATATTTTCTACCCACTACACCTACATTTCCCGCCACACCATGTTATCACTAGGACGCAGTGATCTAATGGGTTAGATGGCGTTTATGTTCCTTACCGAATATAAACCCGCGGGATTTACACTGTTGAAATTGTAAGACATTATACATTTACTTGAGTATTGTACACTGTTTTGGTTTTTTTTTTTGTTGTTGTAATTTTGTTTACTTAGACATGCATTAATTCATTCATTACAAGATGGTTAATACGTTGTTTAAAGATTCGCTCCCGAATCTTTATTTGAAGAAAGGGAGAGATGTAATGAATGAATAATAGCGGTAGATTTATCTTTTTGAATTTTGATTTTAGGTTTAAATTTTGAGTTAGGTATTTGGTTGAATGTTGCTGACATTGCCACTAGAGGTTATTACCTGCAGTGCAGTGAACGTTGGTTCACCGCACTTCGAAGTATGCTGAGGCGGGAATTCCTTAATTGTTTATATAAGGAGATTCCGCGAGGCAAACGTCCTCATTCACGTTTCAGAAATTTTGTAAAGACGACATTAAGCTCCTGCAAGTTACTTCGGCGATGATTATAAATACTGGTTTATGGCTGTGCGTGCAAGGTAAGTGAGCTGTATTGAATTTTATATTTCCCTTGAAAACGATTACTGGAACGGAGCACTTTTGGTGTATTTATACTTTGGTGACAGTATTTGAAATTCTAAATTTGTTTAGCAACGCGGCGTTAAAAATTCATTAAGAGGGCAAGCAGTTAATTTAACCTTTACGTGGCAATTTAACTGTGAAGTTGTTAATTAAGTTTTATTGTAAATTTATTTATTTTGTATATAATACAGGTTATGTTATTTAAACTTTAAACCTACTGTATTATTTTGATACGTTGACAATTACCTGTGGGGCGTATCGAGCAAAGTGTAGGCTACTGTTCGCCTACTGGTGGCAGCGAAATTAGAAATAGGGAATCCAGCGATTGCCTTATCGGACGCTACCGATAGAACCTGCTTCAGAGAATTGAGCTGTAGGATAGCAACACTCTGGGGTAGGCACTACACAATTTACACGCCACGCTTCTTAAGAAAATGCCAGCTTAATCCCATCCTAAACGTAAGGTGCAGCAGGCCTGTAAATTGAACATACAGTTTTGTGCGCCAAAAAAAAAATAACTTGTTTTCTGTTACTCGCTCAGTAACGTAAGCATAATAAAGACATAATTTATGGAACATTTTCATAAACTTCACGCAATAAAGTTAGGCACTCACTGCAGCTACTACGAAGAATTGGCTTATGTAATTTTATTTCCAACTCTGAAGGACGCTCTTAACATTCCCAGTAATCCTGAGAACAATGAGGGGGAAAAAATATTTAGGACCATCAAAACAAAGTATTTAACCCTTTGCGGATGAAACGTAATATGTTTTATTTAAAGTCCCAATCCGTACCGCGCAGTAAACACTCTTCATGTCGGTTATAAAGCCAATCAATTAACTCCGTATAGGACAAGGCATGTTTCAGCAGAAGCTGATTCCAGGATATTTTAAAAATATCGTTCCTGGTTTTGACATTACTTATTTCGTGCATTTTGATTTGAACTAAACTGTTCATTCAGGGCAGCAAAAAATTCACCTTTGATATAAACAAATGCAACTTTATGTCGCTCCTACTGTAATATATGACTTACTTTTGTAATTTGTTATATTTTAGTACGTTTTAAATCTCAGTGTAGAGTTCCCTGACGCCGAAACATGTAGTAGCGATATAATATTGAATTCGTATATATCAAAGGTGCATTTGTTGGTGTCACGTATGAATAATTTACCATCGTTCATTGTCTGGGGCCTGTCGTGTAAATCTAACCCTTTCAAGGAGAAAATTAACCTAACATATTTAAAGATTCAGTTCGTACCGCGCAGTAAACACACACCGTCTCAGTTATACAAACCAGTCAGTTAATGTTGTACAGTGAAATAATCGCTGTTTGTTCTGAGATCCACACAAAACACATAAATACAGTCCGTACCGCGCAGTAAACACACTCCGTCTCAGTTATACAAACCAGTCAGTTAATGTTGTACAGTGAAATAATCGCTGTTTGTTCTGAGATCCACACAAAACACATAAATACAGTCCGTACCGCGCAGTAAACACACTCCGTCTCAGTTATACAAACCAGTCAGTTAATGTTGTACAGTGAAATAATCGCTGTTTGTTCTGAGATCCACACAAAACACATAAATACAGTCCGTACCGCGCAGTAAACACACTCCGTCTCAGTTATACAAACCAGTCAGTTAATGTTGTACAGTGAAATAATCGCTGTTTGTTCTGAGATCCACACAAAACACATAAATACAGTCCGTACCGCGCAGTAAACACACTCCGTCTCAGTTATACAAACCAGTCAGTTAATGTTGTACAGTGAAATAATCGCTGTTTGTTCTGAGATCCACACAAAACACATAAATACAGTCCGTACCGCGCAGTAAACACACTCCGTCTCAGTTATACAAACCAGTCAGTTAATGTTGTACAGTGAAATAATCGCTGTTTGTTCTGAGATCCACACAAAACACATAAATACAGTCCGTACCGCGCAGTAAACACACTCCGTCTCAGTTATACAAACCAGTCAGTTAATGTTGTACAGTGAAATAATCGCTGTTTGTTCTGAGATCCACACAAAACACATAAATACAGTCCGTACCGCGCAGTAAACACACTCCGTCTCAGTTATACAAACCAGTCAGTTAATGTTGTACAGTGAAATAATCGCTGTTTGTTCTGAGATCCACACAAAACACATAAATACAGTCCGTACCGCGCAGTAAACACACTCCGTCTCAGTTATACAAACCAGTCAGTTAATGTTGTACAGTGAAATAATCGCTGTTTGTTCTGAGATCCACACAAAACACATAAATACAGTCCGTACCGCGCAGTAAACACACTCCGTCTCAGTTATACAAACCAGTCAGTTAATGTTGTACAGTGAAATAATCGCTGTTTGTTCTGAGATCCACACAAAACACATAAATACAGTCCGTACCGCGCAGTAAACACACTCCGTCTCAGTTATACAAACCAGTCAGTTAATGTTGTACAGTGAAATAATCGCTGTTTGTTCTGAGATCCACACAAAACACATAAATACAGTCCGTACCGCGCAGTAAACACACTCCGTCTCAGTTATACAAACCAGTCAGTTAATGCTGTACAGTGAAATAATCGCTGTTTGTTCTGAGATCCACACAAAACACATAAATACAGTCCGTACCGCGCAGTAAACACACTCCGTCTCAGTTATACAAACCAGTCAGTTAATGCTGTACAGTGAAATAATCGCTGTTTGTTCTGAGATCCACACAAAACACATAAATACAGTCCGTACCGCGCAGTAAACACACTCCGTCTCAGTTATACAAACCAGTCAGTTAATGCTGTACAGTGAAATAATCGCTGTTTGTTCTGAGATCCACACAAAACACATAAATACAGTCCGTACCGCGCAGTAAACACACTCCGTCTCAGTTACACAAACCAGTCAGTTAATGTTGTACAGTGAAATAATCGCTGTTTGTTCTGAGATCCACACAAAACACATAAATACACTTTGTGGGCAGAACGTAGAATTGTTGAATGTTAAACATGGTGGTACATAAAGTAACCACTGGGCTTTAAACGGTTAATCACAGCTAACTCCCATCAATCTCCTGGCAACATTTACATCCTTACTAATCGAGGTGTGGAATTTCCTAAGTGTCAGTCTGGTGGTTGCCTCTGTCAACACGCTGTATGTCCAGGGGTGCTTCCTGTCACTGGCACGGTTTTATCCTCGCCATCATATCTTAAACAGACTCTGAAGCACATCCAGTCCCGTAACCAATAACCAATATATGTGGGCAATAAAGCACTAAACGCATGAAGATAATGACCCCATCTGGTACCGAGATTCAGAATTACAGAACTTTGCCACAACCGAACGTACACGTGTGCATGAAATGGTGTCTAGGGACAGCCCTAGACCTTACCTTTCACCTAATGATGGATGACGAATGCAAACGTTTATAGTAGCATTACCACAGTTTATCATGAGTAAAGGACTTCCGCAGGTTTAAAGCAATGTACTGTTGATACACCAAACACAGTATAAAAAATCCTAAGTTCCCTACTACTGTAACAAATGAAATAAAATGCAAATTAATTTATTAAAGCGTGAAAAACCCGGTCACCACGGCATGGCGCGTCCTCGAGTTGCGGATGGAGGAACGGCCTCCGGATACCGAGGGTAGCTGCGAATACATTGAATAAGCAGTCGCGGACAGCCGACAAGGGGTGGCCCTTCATCTTGGGGGTTGAGCGAGGTGCTAACAACTCCTCACCGTAAAAAATTACCAAGTTACGAATCACTATACAAAGCCTCGGACCTGGACTGATTCTTTGTGCGGTAATGAACCTTCGGGTTCCACAAAACGCGGGGAATTTCTTGACTAGCTGACGACCTGTTAGCTTCTCAAGAAGGACTGTGCTACATGGAGTTAGTTAGTTAGTGAAAAACCCGCGATAGCTCAGTCGGCATGGTAACTGCGCCACGCGTTACACAACAGATAAATAGTTGCTCGATTCCCGGCAACGAAAAGGAATTTTCCTTTTGTCCAAAATGTTTACAACGGCAAAGATAAGCATCCACTCTCGTATTTAATGTGTAGACGGGGCTGTTTCCCTGGGAGTAAAGCGGCCGAGGCGTCAAGCTGACCACTCATTTCCTCTAGTGCTGAGGTTAAGAATGAGTGTAGCTATAGCACCACTCCGTCATCTGTGATCGAAAAACGAACATTTTAACTCAATAAGGTGAAAAGTCTTCATCTACGGTACGGTATATCCCACCTGAGAAAACATAAATTAATTCTGCCAGAAATTTTTAAATATCGTCTTTCCAAGTGATTAACTAACTCGTAATTTCAAAATACGTCACATATTTACTTCGATGCTATAAAACAAGTGAAGCAGAGACGTCGTACTCAATAATTTCACGATCAATCAAAAGTCACACGCTTACTCATTATGTTGCACAGGCAAGCTGTGATTTTCTAACTGCAACAGAATAAGTGAGTTTATATTACATTATTTTTGTTAGTGAAGGGCCCCGCAGCAGATGCTACGGACGCACCGCAGCCTTAAGGCTTATTGTGCAACCCCTATGATGAAGATAAGCAGTTTTTTACCAAGTTTTACAAGTAATTGAGCACCAGTGGAATGAAATCGACAGGGGAAAACCGACAACTCGGAGAAAAACCTGTCTCAGTGCCACTTTGTCCACCACAAATCTCACATGGACTGACCCGGGATCGAACCCGGGCCTCCGCGGTGAGAGGCCGGCGACTAACCGCCTGAGCCATGGCACGGCCTTATATTACATTAATTAAATAACCAATCTGCATTAGGGTGTTCTTAACTGTCAGAACAAACGTTCGGCCAACGGACGCCATAACCAAGCAGTTTAAGCTAACACCTGAACACCACAACATACAGATCAGTTTAACAAACCCTCAAATCCGTAGCACAACTTCCTTCGGAGGGGAAGTAAAGCCGTCGGTCCCATGCCGTAGATTTACGGCATGTAAAAGAACCTTACGGGCATGAATAGAGATGTTTCGTAAGCAAAATTCAGCGGCCATTTCTCACCCAAGTCTCCTGACTGACTGCTAGATGGCACTGGCTGTCACATCAGGATGAGTAGAAATTGTGCAGTCAGTGGGCTGGTCACTCACTACTCAATGCACACTTCCAGACCACAGTAACCTCTGAGAGGAGGCCATATGCTCCGCAAGGAGCGACAGGAAGGAACGTATATCGGCCTTACTAGTACAATTCTCCGATTCCTCACAAGCCCACAGCTACACTACCAACACAATCACATATATAACTCTCCATTTCCTAATTAGATCTGCGATCTTCTGGGATATTACGCAGCGTCGAGTGGTAATACTTTACCGACGTTTCGGGACAACCTACCGGTCCCGTCTTCAAGGGACAAGAAGTCCAAGAAGAATAAGAAAAAATGACTTTTTGAAGATGGGGCAGATAGGTTGTCCCGAAACGTCGGTAAAGGATTACCACACGACGCTGCGTGATATTGCATAAGAGCGCAGATCTCATCAACCTCGCGGCGGAAGCCTGACATTTCTCTGTTTCCTAATTAGAAAACGACTGCATTACCACGGAAGTCACATGTAAATAATTTCATTCCCTAAAAACCTACCACAACACAAACACCGTTTTTTTAATGGCTCGACAGCCCCTTGGGGGCCTAGGCCGCCTCATTTTTCGAGACTTCACGATCACACTTTTTAGACACACCACACTCGGTAGGACTCCTCTGGACGAGTGATCAGCCCGACGCAGAGACCTCTACCTTACAACACACAACACTCACAACAGACAGACATCCATGCCACCGGCGGGATTCGAACCCACAATCTCACCAAGCGAACGGCCTTAGACCCACGCCTTAGACCGCGCGGCCACTGGGATCGGCACAACCACAAGTTATTATACTAACTAACTAACTAACTAACTAACTAACTCCATGAAGCAGAGTCCTTCTTAACAAAGTTCCTCAACTTTTGAAGAAATATCCGCATTTTATGGAACACGAAAGTTCATCACATTGTTCACAACAGCCCGCCAAACTGTCCGTATCCTGAGCCAGATTCTGCACTAAGACGAGAGACTTTTACAGTCAAGACAGACAGACGGACACTACAGCGCCCACCAGAACAAAAACATTCAAACATTTAAACCTACTTTGACGAATACAACAGCAGTTTCAGTTTCACTCTCACATAAGACGTCCAGTTATGTCACCTCTATTGGCACAAGAACGCAATGTTGTCTGGCAAATTAAAACGTCAGTTACGTCACGAGTCAACACGACCAATCACGTAACAGCCACGCAGATCCCTCGCTGTTACGTTGTAATCCATGCACTCATTAAGATGTGATTATACATAAATGGAGCCTAACAAGTATCGATAAATATTGGCCTCGTGTAATCGATTGTGTGTTCAAGCGTATCAACAGCAAATGAAGTGTAAGCTGTTAGGTAGGCTACTGTCACGTTTGTTTGCACTAAAAATTTGTCAATATGTCACTGACAGACTATCGGTATTAGTTAAATATTTTGCTATGATAATACAGTCTCATGCTAATGCTAATGTTAATGCACAGGGCATTATTAAGTTCGAAAAGATTTCGACAGACAGCCGAATTAATTTTACATAAAGACGCACGACAAGAGCGTCATATGTAGCACGCATTAAGGGCTTAAAAAATGGTTATATGACTTCAGAGATACGGACACAGATGAGCGTAATACAGGGTGTTTTCTTTAAGGCGGGACTCCGCTCCGTAGGGCGAAGGATGTCGACGTAGCACGGCGAAGTGCTCGGTTCGGCGTTAAAAAATCCTGACAAAGCAAAACGAATCCTAGGAAGATACATCGTTAAATGAATTAAAAATGGCGTAGCTGGTCCGAGGTTCATCAATGTTTGAATTCCACTAAGAGCAGACAATTTCCTAATCAGCTAAATAAGTGATGACCCTGTATCCTAGAACACTTTTAGAGCTACTGTGTTCTTCAGTGCCACGCAGGTGCAATATACAGTCAAAGCAAAATCAAGCTATGAAAGCAGTTTTCACTACACTGCTCTGAAAGTTAAACAATACAGGCAATGTACGAATAACGTAACATTGAGGCGCGTTCGCGTAACCATTGTTGCCGTGGAAAAGCAATAAGTATTACATATTATGAGTGTGTGTCTGTAGCCTTAGTTATCCAGCATGCAAAGCGCATGCGCCGTGTTATACTGTCATCTGTGGCCTGTCTGGCTCTTACAATATTTTTCCACATTATCTCATAAACGGCACGACTTTCTAGAAAACGTTTTTTGAGCATAAAACGTGTATTTTGATTTTCTCTACAAAATTTGTCTGAAATATTTCTCATTCTGAGAAGAATTCAGCGAGATATTATCATAAATGTACATAGGTCTTCATGTAAAGTACCGTTATTGTTGTCAGATTTTAACGAAACTTGAATTTTCTCGACAGATTTTCGAAAAATACTCAAATTTCATAAAAATCCGACCAGTGCGAGCTTAGTTGTTGCATGCGGGCAGATAGACATACACATGACGCAGCTAATAGTCGCTTTACGCAATTTTTAGAATGCGCCTAAAAAATAGAAAAAAGCGACTGCTCCAAACAGTTGCATGTGAATGGTATAGGCAGCCCACAATAATTTCAACGCCTAAACAAATGACAGACTGTTTAGACGGTTCAAGGTAAATTTACATGTAGACATTCAGTTCTCTGTATCAAGGGCGCTCTGTAACAATCACACCAATTAATACAAGTGTTTGTACTTGTCTTTGTCACTCGGAAGCAAGTTGATGTAGTGCGTGTCTGGACTGGAGTGTACGTCCTATAAGCCAATCTTGCGTGAAGACTAGACAGTCTTCATTCTGTGGGTGGTGACGTAGCCGAGACAAAGGGAGCGCCTTTGGGGCAAGACAAGTCCCTTGTGAAAGGACTGACAACACAGGCAAGAAAACGGGAACCCGAAAGACACGGAAAATGTGTATATATCAAGAGTAAACAGGAAATCAATTCACAGTGTAACAGTCAATTGCGTACCATTGTCATTATGCGTGTACAATTGTATCATTGTTATTATGCATGTACAATTGTATCATTGTCATTATGCATGTACAATTGTATCATTGTCATTATGCATGTACAATTGTATCATTGTCATTATGCATGTACAATTGTATCATTGTCATTATGCATTTACAATTGTATCATTGTCATTATGCATGTACAATTATATCATTGTCATTATGCATGTACAATTGTATCATTGTTATTATGCATGTACAATTGTATCATTGTCATTATGCATGTACAATTGTATCATTGTCATTATGCATGTACAATTGTATCAATGTCATTATGCATGTACAATTGTATCATTGTCATTATGCATGTACAATTGTATCATTGTCATTATGCATGTACAATTGTATCATTGTCATTATGCATGTACAATTGTCATTGTTACATATTAGTCAACTTTAAATCACCCTTAACAGTTCACTAAGCAATTAGATATGATATCAAAACCAACAAATGCACGTAAGTATATTATACACACTGTATACCTCCTACATGTTTCGGCTACTCATTTGACCATCTTCAGGGAGGTGCATTACAAAGAATACATACATCGAAATGTTACAGAAGTTTTTGAAGCCAATGCACAGATATAAAAAAAATCAAATTTTAAAAATACTACATGGTTTAAAATATATAAAATATTAAAATATAGATAAAAATTTTATATTTATAGTTTAAATTTATAATTTATATTTATAATTTAAACATAAAAGATTGAAATATAGATAAAAATAATTCATCTGGATTTTAATCTTTAATGTCTATTTTCAATCATTTACTGTTTTTAAATTGTAATAGTTTACATCTGTGCATTGGTTCGAATATTTCTGTAATATTTCGATGTATTTATCCTTTGTAATGCACCTCCCTGAAGATGGCCACATGAAAGACCGAAACATTTTTTTTATCCTACGCCAGTTAGATGGATGTCACCCATTTTCTTTCTTGCAGTCCAACATAATTTTGATACATTCCACCATTTAATCCGGTTGTTGGCACTGTCCATGTTAACTATCAAACTGTGACATTTTTGGAAGTGGCCAAGTTCCATTTCTTCTGCGTCGTCGCACAGTGGACACATCGGATAATCCTTTTGTCCAGTCCTTTTCAGGTGTCGCTGCAGGCAGTCATGTCCAGTGATGAGGCGAAAATTGGCATCCAAGACACTTCTAGGCAGAGCAGATGGAATTGTGTTCTCCAGTACTGTCTCGCAAGCTTTGCCTTTCGCTATTTGTTTACTGACATAAGAGTATAATACTAGAAGCCCCCCCTTTCTTGTAATTTCTACAATTGCCTGTTGGTAGGCGGTCGACTCTTCAAGACAGGGCACATTTAATGCGTCTTTGGTGGTGTCATTGCCGGGTTTCCCACAGTGGCTCGGGATCCACTGGACGACTACCTCTTTGTGATTAACTGACTGATCACATCCTTCGTTTTTTCAGAGCTAACGGAACATGTAGGAAGTATACGGTGCGTATAATATACTTTCATATACTTATGTGCATTTTTGGTTCTGATATTATATATACATATTAGTGTTTTAGCAAAGGAGAAGCTCAGGTTTTCTTCTGGTGATTTCCACTTGAACCATTCAACCATTCTCTAAGGTTTAAACGTATAAAAATGAAAGATAACCCGAATCATATGTAAAGACCCAGTCCGTACCGCGCAGTAAACACACTCCGTCTCAGTTATACAAACCAGTCAGTTAATGTTGTACAGTGAAATAATCGCTGTTTGTTCTGAGATCCACACAAAACACATAAATACAGTCCGTACCGCGCAGTAAACACACTCCGTCTCAGTTATACAAACCAGTCAGTTAATGTTGTACAGTGAAATAATCGCTGTTTGTTCTGAGATCCACACAAAACACATAAATACAGTCCGTACCGCGCAGTAAACACACTCCGTCTCAGTTATACAAACCAGTCAGTTAATGTTGTACAGTGAAATAATCGCTGTTTGTTCTGAGATCCACACAAAACACATAAATACAGTCCGTACCGCGCAGTAAACACACTCCGTCTCAGTTATACAAACCAGTCAGTTAATGTTGTACAGTGAAATAATCGCTGTTTGTTCTGAGATCCACACAAAACACATAAATACAGTCTGTACCGCGCAGTAAAACACCTCCGTCTCAGTTATACAAACCAGTCAGTTAATGCTGTACAGTGAAATAATCGCTGTTTGTTCTGAGATCCACACAAAACACATAAATACAGTCCGTACCGCGCAGTAAACACACTCCGTCTCAGTTATACAAACCAGTCAGTTAATGCTGTACAGTGAAATAATCGCTGTTTGTTCTGAGATCCACACAAAACACATAAATACAGTCCGTACCGCGCAGTAAACACACTCCGTCTCAGTTATACAAACCAGTCAGTTAATGCTGTACAGTGAAATAATCGCTGTTTGTTCTGAGATCCACACAAAACACATAAATACAGTCCGTACCGCGCAGTAAACACACTCCGTCTCAGTTATACAAACCAGTCAGTTAATGTTGTACAGTGAAATAATCGCTGTTTGTTCTGAGATCCACACAAAACACATAAATACAGTTTGTACCGCGCAGTAAACACACTCCGTCTCAGTTATACAAACCAGTCAGTTAATGTTGTACAGTGAAATAATCGCTGTTTGTTCTGAGATCCACACAAAACACATAAATACACTGTGTGGGCAGAATGTAGAATTTGTGAATGTTAAACATGGTGGTACATATAGTAACCGCTGGGCTTCCCTGTCAATTTCATTCCACCGGTGCTCCATTACTTGGAAAAATGAAAAAATTAATCACCTTTCTCTTCATCTTCATCATAAGGGTTGCACAATAAGCCTCAAGGCTGCAGTGCTGCTGCGGGGTCCTTCTCCAGAAAAAAAAAACACTGGGCTTTAAAGCGTTTTTGCCAGTGTTACTCTTCTCAAAATACGAACAGTTTCATGTAAAGCTCTATTTTTTAACGTGTTCCGTTCCAGTATTAGGATACTCTATCGCACCAGTTACATGTATTATGCAGCGCTTCGGGCTACATATCAGTTACAATTCTGCGATGATATTCTTAGATTAGGTTCTATACAGCTCCATGTGGCATTGCGCTCTCTCTTTTTATATCAGGGGTGCACAAATTCCAGGCGTCAGGTCGCCATGGCGACTAAATTTTGTACGGTGACGCCTAATATTTGTGGGTCCTCAGTGCGGAATTTGCTTTGTGTCACCCTTCTGGCACCTACAGTTTCAAGGTATCTCCTAGATTTCTGGAAAATGTGTGCACCCCTGCCTTAAAGTATTTTATTATGGTCATTCTATTGGAAATTCCCGACTAGTTCATTATAAGGCACATATTTAAAATTTACATCGTAAATACGAAGTAATAATAGACTTTGTGTGCCAAACCTCGAGCAAGTTACGCCTAAGAACTCTAGGCCATCCACCCTGACTTCCGTAGAAGACGGTAAGAGGGGAATAAATGTGCCTGCTTAAAGAGTCCAGCTACTCGCATAGCTTCAAGATGCTCAAAATCGTTTAGACAAGAAACTGGTGCGCACAGTTACCAGTATTTTGCTTACAGTCTCCTTTTTCTTCCCTCTGGCATTATGTCTATTTTTAACTAGAGACGTAGCTGGTCTACATCTTGTTTTCTTCACAAAATTTACTAAGCATCTACTTTTTTACAATTTTACCCCCCACCCTTGGCCAAAACATGCTTTTCTTCTCCACTGTCAACATAAAAATTCAAGATTTATTTTCTATCAGTGACTTTGTATTGTGTTCTGTAACTCTTGTATTGTTTGTAACTTTTTTTTTGTGGTGAAGGGCCCCGCAGCAGATGCTACGGACGCACCGCAGCCTTAAGGCTTATTGTGCAACCCTGTGATGAAGATGATTAGTTTTTTTTTTCATTTTTTCAAGTAATGGAGCACCAGTGACATGATACTGACAGGGAAAAACCGAAATACTTGAATAAAAACCTGTCCCAGTGCCACTTCGTCCACCACAAACCCCACATAGACTCACCCGGGATCGAACCCGGGCCTCCGCGGTGAAAGGCCGGTGACTAACCGCCTGAGCCATGGCACAGCCTGTTTGTAACGTTAAGTGTGTAATGGTAGCAGTATCAAATTGCAATTAATATTTGGCTGCTTGCATCAGTGTCACAAAATTCCTTCCTGAAGAAGGAGAGAAATTCGTTGAACAATTCAAATTGTGCGCCCGTCTCAAACTAGACATAGAGTATACAGAGTATACACAAAAGAATGGTGCGGTTTAAATAGACATTTCTATTGAAACCGCACCATTATTTTATGTATACTCTGTATATCCCATAGAGAATATAGCAACACAGTACACTCGAGGGAAATAAAAATGTAGAACTTTGGTACGATGGCCTCTAAAATCCCCGGACAGCACACTTAAAATATAAGGTGGCCTAGAAGTCACCCTGCTTTCAGAGGAGATGACGTACAATGGGGCTAGAATCCTAAAAAAAAAAAAATGAATTGTCGTTGCAAACAAAACAGCAATTTTTCTTCCTGGCAAGAGACAAATCACTTATGGAGATGGAACATTAAACGTGACAAGATTGTTCCGTCACTTGCAGGTGTACATTCAATATTCCGCCCTGTGCAACACACAGGGGTCGCCAATCTGTTATGGGTGACGAACTGGATAGAAGGCACTTAATATTTATAGCGGGCAAGTCATGATCGTACCGAAAATAAATAATGGTCCGGGATAGCTCAGTCGGTATAGCGACTTGCTACGGGCTGGACGGTCCGGGAATCGAATCCCGGTGGAGGAGAGATTTTCCGCACCCGTCCAGACTGGTCCTGGGGCAAACCCAGCCTCCTATACAATGGGTACCGTGTGTCTTTCCCGGGGGTAAAGCGGCCGGGACGTGGAGTTGACCACCCACCCTCATCTAGTGCCTAGGTTAAAGAAAGAGTAGAGCTATACCTCTACTCCCCCTCTGGGCCTTCATGGCCTGTTCTAGGGAGAACTTTACCTTTACCTTTACCGAAAAAATAAATATGGTAATTTAAATCCTAACCTTACGTATATCTTTGCTACTTCTGCTCCAGTTTCGAAAATATTAGTCTGACAAGATCTGCGCTTTTCTGGGATATCACACGGCGTCGTGTGATAAATGTTTACCGACGTTTCGGGACAACATATCGGTCCCATTTTCACGGGTCAAGAGTCCAAGTAGGAAAGAAAGAAAGCCAGCAACCTATAACGTAGGTTGTGTGCAGTGCCCAATATGGTTGTTTTCAGTTTTTATTATTATTATTATTATTTAACTATTTAATTCAACAATCGAAGGGTGGACTGAGGTCTCTGTGTGCCCATTTCCTACTCACGATTTAATACCCTGTAAATCACGAAATAACACAATGTTCACGTTCCCACGCCTTCCTTGCAAACCCACTCTCTTTCAGTCTTCCCAGACCGATGCAATTTAAAGGAAGACTGACCACACAGGTCACAGAATGAAATGTTCATTTTGTGGTGCCATAATTTACGAGTCGAGTGTAGTTCATGAATTCGTAAATCAGTCAGACGTCAAACACACACATACCAGCAATATTCCGCATGACACTGAGTACTCTTCCCCCTCTCTCTCTCTCTCTCTCTCCCTCTCTCTCTATCTCATCCCAATTCAATATTTATCTTAATACCAGTCGCACATTACCCGAGTCTTTTGTGTCTGTTTGCAAGTTCGTTGGTCAACTGCTTCAAACACATATATCAAAATCACACACACCAATTACGTTAAACCAAGTTAATTATCAGAGATCATCGCATTGAACTGCCAATTAACCCTTAAAAGGTGGCAACCACACTCGCGCCTTTGAAGTCAGGACCTCGGTATTCGGTACTGCAATAAACCCTGAGACAGTTTCCTCTCTGCGCCTGTGGAACCTAAATACATTTAACTCTTCAGTGACTCTGGGGTTTACAAATACTGCCCAAAAACGAAGAGGTCTCACATTTAAAGGACCCTCAAATGCAATCATGATCGTACAGTGCACCGAGGACGGCAGAATGTTAAGAATTATATGTCCGTACAATGCACCGAAAGGGCACGCGGTGGCGCAGTTGCTTGAGGCACTGCGTTACCAGCCGGAACGTCGCGGGTTCGATTGCCGAATTTTTCATTGACTTAAATCCTTCCTGCCGCACTATGGCCCTGGACTCGAATCAGTCTCTAACAGAAATGAGTACTAGGAATATTTCCTGGAGGATAAAGATGGCCGGTGCGTAGGGCTGACGACATTACCACCTTCAACTGTCGATTTGCTTGAAATATGGGAGCCTCAAACTCCTGGAACCCTCAGGGTCTGTCCAGGCCTGTACAGGGATTGCTTTACCTCTACAATGCACCGAGGCAGGTACTGAGTCTTGCATTAAAACAAGATAGAAGGTAACAACGAGAAGCAATCTTCTTAGAAAGCTTACGGGAAGTAGATGGGGAGCAAACCCTAACGTTCTCCGATTAACCGCACAAGCACTTTGCTTTTCAACTGCAGAATACGCATGTCCAGTGTGCAATAGATCTGCCCACACCAAGCAAGTCGACACGGCGCTCAACGAGACACGTAGGATGGCGACAGGATGTATGAAACCAACGTCATTGCTAAACCTCTATAGAGCGGCAGGCTTCGCAGCTCCTATATCTCGTCGGAAGGCAGCGGAACACATAGAGAAAGTCAAGCAAACTGTCGATGAGCGACACGCACTCTACGGAGCCAGAACACCACAGAGAAGATTAAAATCGCGGAATAGCTTCCTCGGAACAGTGCAAGTTGAACCACCTGAAGACTTGCCCTTACCCAGATTTGCCCTAGTGGCCACCTCCTTGATTTTAATACTTGGAAATCTCTTAATCGCATTAGAACAGGGGTGGCACCAGTAAAAACAAATTTGGTGAAATGGGGCAAAACAGACGCTGGCGTCCTGTATTGTGGCGGGGAGATTACAAGAATGGGACATCTCCTTGTCATGCAGGGACTGCCTTGTGGCTGTGGAGAGGTACAAGATGATGGGACATCTCCTGTCATGCAGGGACTGCCTTGTGGCTGTGGAGAGTACAGATATGGGACATCCTGTCATGCAGGACTGCTTGGGCTGTGGAGAGACAAGAATGGACATCTCCTGTCATGCAGGACTGCACTAGTGCTGTGAAGACCAAGAATGGGACATCTCCTGCATGCAGGACTGCCTGTGGCTTGGAGGTTACAAATATGGGACATCTACCTGTCATGCAGGGACTGCCTCTGTGGCTGTGGAGAGGTACAAGATATGGGACATCTCCTGTCATGCAGGGACTGCCTTGTGGCTGTGGAGAGGTACAAGATATGGGACATCTCCTGTCATGCAGGGACTGCCTTGTGGCTGTGGAGAGGTACAAGATATGTGGACAATCTCCTGCTCATGCAAGGACTGCCCCCAGAAATGCACCATCGAGGATTTATGGCTTGCAAATAAAAAGGGATTGACGTAGCCCAATACTGGGCAAAAAATCTTATTAATTTAATGGTCCGGACAGATAAAAGTAAAGTAAAGTAACGTGTACAGTAGGTACTGAAATGCTAATTAAGATAAAGCACAAATAATTCTGAAGAAGACGTTATTTTCTGCTGCTGAGGTTCTAAGATTTGTTACAAATGAAATCGTGGCTTCTGCGTTATTCAATGGCGGAATTACGCGGACTAATTCTCACTGAAAGTCGCCCTCGGTGGACTAGTGGTTAGCGTGCTCGCCACTGGACCCAAGGTTCGCGGGTTCGATCCCGACCGATTTTTAAGGGTGATAAAAAGTAAAGCCGTCGGTCCCATGTCGTAGATTTACGGCATGTAAAAGAACCTTACGGGCATGAATAAAACTAGTAGTGCTCGTAAGCGAAATTCAAGCGGCCATTTCTCACCCAAGTCTCCTGACTGCCTGCCAGATGGCTCTGGCGGTCACATCAGGATTGAGTTGAACAGCGCGGCCAGTCGGCTGGTCTCCGAACTGCCACAAATGCGCAGACCAGTAACCTCGGAAAGAGGAGGCCCAAGCCCATATAGGGCTGTCGAGCCATGGTTATTTTATTATTATTATTATTATTTTATTATTATATAATTCTCACTGAAGAATCTTTGGTATTTGTGCATTGCCCACAACAAGAAGGCGGTGAGGACGGAGCGACAAACTTTGCCCATGCTAAAACTTCGACAGCATAAAGAACTGAATGAGATTTCAAACGTTGAACGGCAAGCCGAGCGTCTGTTGACGGCCATGTTGAACAGTCCGAGTGGCGCTGAATAATGTATAGCCATGGCGGACTGTGAGTACACAAATGCCAACTAGAAGTGGCAGATCGCGGGTCTTCCGTTCGAAATCAATCGAAAGTGACGATGATGACGAATCCCAAGCCAACACAGTCCCCTGCGCGCACTGAGAAGCAATGTGCCTCGCGTCTAGCTTCAGAAAGTATAAATACACGACATGAACCGCCAAGTGCAGCGCGGGTATAAGAACATTAAGGAGATCGATAAGTGCGGGTGCTGTCTTATCGGAGCCTGGATAAACATTTGCATTTGAAATATTCATACATAGCCGAGAGATAACACGTTGTAATCCGAGCTACATATTAAAGGTATATTTAAAAGTAGTCTATTTATATGTCTACGGAATTTAACAGATTTCCATAGCGGAAAGTGCCTGCGTACGGATTGTACAGCAAAACCCTGACACGACACCGACGCCACAGTAAACTGTCTCATTTCTACAATGACCAGATGTTTATTTAATAATATAACTAACACAGTGCACAAACACATCAAATGTGTAACACACTACTGTTCTTAACCAACACAGTGCACAAACACATCAAATGTGTAACACACTACTGTTCTTAACCAACACAGTGCACAAACACATCAAATGTGTAACACACTACTGTTCTTAACCAACACAGTGCACAAACACATCAAATGGGTAACACACTACTGTTCTTAACCAACACAGTGCACAAACACATCAAATGTGTAACACACTACTGTTCTTAACCAACACAGTGCACAAACACATCAAATGTGTAACACACTACTGTTCTTAACCAACACAGTGCACAAACACATCAAATGTGTAACACACTACGTTCCTAACCAACACAGTGCACAAACACATCAAATGTGTAACACACTACGTTCTTAACCAACACAGTGCACAAACACATCAAAATGTGTAAGCACTACTGTCTTTCGGAAACCTGGTAACACATTGCATTCTAACAACATAGCCAAAAACACGTGTAACACACTACTGTTCTTAAAAACAGTGCACAAACACATCAATATGGGTAACACACTGACTGTTCTACACAACACAGTGCACAAACACATCAAATGTATCACAATGACTGTTTTAACAACTCAGTGCACAAACACATCAAATGTGTAACACACTACTGTTCTTAACCAACACAGTGCACAAACACATCAAATGTGTAACACACTACTGTTCTTAACCAACACAGTGCACAAACACATCAAATGTGTAACACACTACTGTTCTACACACAGTGCACAACACATCAAATGGTAACACACTACTGTTCTTATTTACCGCTACATTTTCGTACTTTCGGCCATCTTCAGGGGAAAACGTTTCTACATCTAGTATGGTTTGAAGACTCACTGTTATTTATTACAGTACAGAAGTATGTGCAGTACATTGTAATGTAGCTTAAATGTACTGGAATATTAAGCGTTTAATTACGTATGTTATCAATATTTCTTCTAGTAAATGTGTTGCTTTAAAATCTTTAAAATAATGGTCATGTACGGTAGACAATTCTGACATATATATATATATATATGTCAGGGATAGGGTAGTCGGTATAGCGACTCGCTGCGTGTTGGATGGTTCAGGGTTCGAAGACAGGTGGAGGCGAAAGTTTTGGCACCACGCCAGACCGGCCCCGAGGCCAAACCAGCCTTCTGTACAATGGGTACCGGGTGTCTTTCTTGGGTGTAAAGGTGCCGGAACGTGGCTTCTACCACCCACCCCATCTAGCCACCCTACCTCCCCCCTGTGCCACCATGACATGTCAAAGGGTGAAATTTATCTTTCCTTTCATTTTTGTTCCCGCTCCGCCCCATGGGTAATGTCGTCTTTGCATATATAATATATAATAAGGCTCGCGGTGGCGCAGTTGGTTGAGGCACTGCGTCACAAGCCGGAATGTCGCGGGTTCGATTCCCGATGGTGTCATTGGAATTTTTCATTGACATAATCCTTTCGGTCGCACTATGGCCCTGGGTCGACACAGCCTCTAACACAAATGAGTACCAGGAATATTTCCTGGGGGTAAAGGCGGCTGGTGCGTAGGGCTAACAACCTTACCACCTTCAAGTGTCGATTGTCTAGAAATCTGGGAGCCTCAACCTCCTGGAACCCTAAGGGCCTGTCCAGGCCTGTAATGGTATAGCTTTACCTTTACCATTACATCCACATAAGTATGTAACACCAGAAATGTATTCAACTCGCTGAAGTCCCTGTCTTGCAGTTGAACGTAACCAAGCAGCAGTGTAAGAACGCCGATTTGAAACAGAGGAAAATCAATGTGCGAAATGTAGCCACATGTAATTTATTCAGCAAGGAACATTACAAGTACCACACTTACCATATGCTACATAGATCGTTCAAAGCAGTGGCCTGATCACGCAGGAAAGGATGCGTGGTGCAAGTACAGTTTGTGCTTATTCGATAATGCTGTGTGAATTATGAGTTATTCTGCACTTTGCACGAACAAGAACTTGAAATATTTACAGAAAGAAGCCATTAAGAAGGTATTTACGAGTGATTGATCAGGACTAGGGTAGTTGTCAGCTGTACCCCGGCCGCCTTTACCCCCAGGAAATATTCCTGTACTCATTTCTGTTAGAGGCTGAGTCGACCCAGGGCCATAGTGCGACCGGAAGGATTTGTCAATAAAAATTCAATGACGCCATCGGAAATCGAACCCCGACCTTCTGGCTTGTAGCGCAGTGCTTCAACCAACTGCGCCACCGCGCAGCCCTATTTACAGAAGAAAGCCACATAATCCGTAATGCCTTACTGAGCGACAACATAACAAGTATATATTTTTTATATTAGTCTCACCGTACATATTTCACAGTTCACTGTTCATAAAACACCGACAAAATGCACTTCACTTTTCTACTATATTATATTTCAATAGACCCCTCTGTTGGTATCTCCAAATTGCCGTGGTAGAAGGGCTTGTCAGTTCCAGTGACCCTGAGAGCTAAGCCGGCGGTAGCATTGCTACCAGTAGGGTCTCCCAAGCCGGACAGATCAAGAGGGTAGGAACCAGACGAAGAGAGATGCCTAGGAGATGGGAAATCCAATAAAAACTCCCCTGATGCCGAAAGCAGCGACATCAGTAGCGACTTGAAGCACAGAGCAAATGATGCTCGAGATGGTTCATGATCGTGTAACAACAGTCGTGACCAGAGTGGTCTGAACGGCTGCTGTACTGCGATGTGGAAAGCAAATGGAAAAACTACCACATTATTACTTTTCCTGGATAGTATCTTCCAGAAACAGACATATGCGAGATGCTTCCTCTGGAGAAAAACATTCCGGAGACCCCTACATAGATATTGGACAACAATAAGGACAGAAATGCCATTGGATGTAGAATGTATGTAGTTTTGAACCCCCTGATGATGGTTTTTGCATAAACCGAAACATATGTAGGGGTCTAGTGAAATATTATATAGGAGTAAAGTGAAATGCATTTTGTCGGTGTTTTATGAACAGTGAATAAGAAGTATATGTTCTTGCGCCATATACCGGATACAGGCTAGACGCTTCTTCGATAAAGGCACAATCCTGACTACGGGGACGCCGGAAAGCAGCGTAAAATATGGCACGACGCCTATATACAGATGTGTAGATAACAGATCGGGGGGCCCACTACTCGATAATCGAGGCCCCTCTATAATTACTTGACGAAGTTAAGTCTCAGATCTCATAACAAGGATCAAGACTGTCGCCGTCTGTCCAAAGAACGGCATGCAGTCTAAAAAAAAACGCACAAAAAATTTCAGTTTGGCCTCCTGTGCACGCCGCGAGTCTTCAGGTGCCTTATTTAAGCCACTGACCATACGTCTATAACGCAACAGTTGGCACTGTCTTGAAACATGGCAAAACTCAGTGGAGTTTGTGTTACTCGCACTTAAACCGTGGTGACGCGATGAGGAGACGATAATAAACATGGAGAAAACAGAAGAATGCAGAAATTAACCTTTTCCTTCCCAGTGATGCCACGTGACATCATACCTTAATATCTGTCGTGAAACTGTATTTCTTTTCCCAGTAATTCCAAATGGTTTATTAGCGATTGCGGTGACTTTTCTGAGCACAGTTGGCTACTCTGAAGTCACCAACACATCTACAACGAGGCAAATATGGAGTCATGCTGGTTTTTGCAAAAACAAATGGTTAAAAGGGATAACTTTCGTGAATTATTCATTCATTCATTCTGTCTGCAGTCTGTCTTACGACAGGTCCGTAGCCTCTTCCAAAGCGAGTTCTCCACAGGGTGCGATCTAGTGCTTCCTCTTTCAATTCCAGTATCTTTTCTTTTCCTTAAGGTCATCCAGTAGCTGCTTACGTCTTCTCCCTCGTCGTCCCGTCATTTCTATCCTTCCTTCTAACTTTCCTTCAATCACGTGTTTCAGAAGGCAGTTTCTACGCAAGATGTGACCAATCCAGTTAGCCTTTCTTCTTTTTATTGTATGTACGATATTCCTCTCCTCCTTCACTCTGTGTAATACTTCTTCATTTCTCACACGATCGGTCCAACTGATCTTCTCCATTCTTCTCCAGCACCACATTCAAAACTTTCCAGATACTTCTGATCTACTTTCCGAAGTGTCCACGTTTCAGCACCATACAAAGCTATGCTCCAAACGTAGCACTTTACTAGTTTCTTCCTTAAATTTAATGGTCAAATAAATTAATTAAACACAAATTATAACTGATTAATTTTTTCTGTGCAATAAAATTAATTTGGGCTCGAAATGGTTAACTGCAGTAAGATTCTAGTCTTACAGCTCTTGTATCAACAGAATTGCAAAGCACATGGCAGTGTGTCTGAGATTAGATTCCTCTCAGAGAAGCGGTTTACTTTATAAGCAAATAAAGTGTCTAATGCGGTGATGTTAACACTAACAAATTTTCTGTCCTCCTTAATAACGGAATGTGCTAAGAGCGTCGGAAGTTAACCGCCCATTAAACCATACAATTACAGGCGATATGTCAGCAGATTGCCTAAATACAAAACACCGACGTAAGCGAGGAGCGTCGCACAGTGACATCGTTCCGAAACACTGCGAATTGTGCTGAAAATACAGGGGTGCACAAAAAACACTGGGGTCAGATCGCCGTGGCGACTAAATTTTTTACGGTGGTGCCTAATATTTGTGGGCACTCAGTATGTGACTTTCTTCATGTCACCCTTCTGGCGACTAGAATTGTAAGGTGGCTCCTAATATTTGAAAAATTTGCGCACTCCTAACATTATAATTCATAGACTATTTTCGAAGATTCATTCCATAGTACTACCAACACATATTCATAGGTTCTAATATGGACAATTGACTACGTAAATTTGTACCCCAAATTAATTTGATTATGACACCCGCTTGTCCTTATTTTCAGTCAAGGAGGAGAGGAATATCCTACAAATTATAAAAAGGAGAGATGCTAACTGGACTAGTGACATCTTGCGTAGAAACTGCCTTCTAAAACACGTGATTGAAGGAAAGTTAGAAGGAAGGATAGAAGTGACGGGAAGACGAGGGAGAAGGCGTAAGCAGCTACTGGATGACCTTAAGGAAAAGAGAGGATACTGGAAATTGAAAGAGGAAGCACTAGATCGCACTGTATGAAGAACTCGCTTTGGAAGAGGCTACGGACCTGTCGTAAGACAGACTACAGAATGAATTATACAAACAGATTTATATAAATCAGTATTGTGAAATAAGCTAAATAACAAGCTTCAGTCATTAGCTTTGAATATCTGCTCATTATGACGTATTTTTCTTCCACTGTATCTTTAACACTTACACTGTGTTTAGCCAGTTATCCGTACAGCTGACACAATTCCAGCATCATTACACTCCACAAACTCTCCCACACACAGAGACGATGTTTAAACAACACTGACACATTTGTTGTAATCCTTTATTTAATGGCAGGTAGATTCCTTGGTGCACAGCAGAAAGGCGGGAAATTTGAATTCCGACTGGCATACTTTCTCATCAGTTTTAACTGGATATGTACAGCACTGCACATCCAAACGCAAACAACCGTACAGAGAACACACAAGAGCAGAGGCATGGTTTGCCCTGAATACACTGAAAATACCTGACAGTGGATACAAACAGCTGCGTGTACGTGACCCGAACATTTATCACACCAGCATTTATATCGAGCCCACAAACCGTCTAATAACCAAAAAATTCCTACACGGATTTTTAGTTTTCTAATTCGTTTAGCGATTCCTTCACAGTGAATTATTTAGGCAAAGCTAGGTAAAGCGAACCCTATAAAGGCCTGGACAGACCGTTAGGGCTCCGGGAGGTTGAGGCTCACAGAATTTCTAGACAATCGGCACATGAAGGTGGTAAACTTGTCAGCCCAACGCACCGTCCACCTTTGCACCCCAGGAGATATTACTGGTACTCATTTCTGTTAGAGGCTGAGTCGACCCCAGGGCCACAGTGCGACCGAAACGATTATGTCAATAAAAATTCCAATGAGAATTAGACAGCGTAAGAAAACACACAGCATGGTGATGCGAACAGTAAATTGCTAATGGCCTGCATAAAAGTGGGGCCGCGATAGCTCAGTCGGTATAGCGAATCGCTATGGGCTGGACGGTCCGGGGATCGAATCCCGGTGGGGGAGAGATTTTTCGCACCCGTCCAGATCGGCCCTGGGGCCCACCCAGCCTCCTGTACAATGGGCCTGGGGCCCACCCAGCCTCCTGTACAATGGGTACCGGGTCTCTTTCCCGGGGGTAAAGCGGCCGGGCGTGGAGTTGACCACCCACCCCCATCTAGCGCCGAGGTTAAAGAAAGAGTAGAACTATTCTTCTACTCCCCCTCTGGGCCTTCGTGGCCTGTTCTAGGGAGAACTTTACCTTTACCTGTACCTTTACCTGCATAAAAGTGTCATGGCATAGAAGCGCAGCATCATTTGCGGTAGCGATGACACAGACATGTTAGGATTGTCTTCAATGGACCAAAATGCGACCTAAAGGCTGGCACAAGGCCGTTTCAGCTCAACCGGCCTTCGATTTCTTAACAATGTTACACAGATCAGTAAGAGGGAAAACATTTACTGTCACTTCTGGCAAAAAGCCACAGTCACTAAAACTAAGTGAAAGAAAATTGCGACGCCCCAAGGACTACATTCTCCTCGATTTAATCGCCGGAATAAAATTTGGTGATGATTACAAACCACGAAGTTCTTCAGTGTGATTCTTCAGTCACACAGGGTGATGATTGTCAGTAATACAGCACATCACTCGACTGGTTAGAGGGACAAAATGTGCCCGCAGATGAAATCGAGGCCAGTTTTCACTTCCAAAAAAAGAAATCGATTCATTTTGATTCACTCAGCTATTATACAGCACAAAAACTACTGACATTGTATACCACTTGTTTGTAGGACTTTGTCCGTCGTCTTTATTATGAATAAAATGTAAAATATAAAATATATAAAATCTACGTTTCGGAAGATGGCTGTTCTTCCGTCTTCAGGCCTACTCAGGTGGATCCTGTTGAGCTAGTCTCAATCAAGGTCCGGTGATTGACACTAGCTCAATCAACAGGATCCACCTGAGTAGGTCTGAAGACGGAAGAAGAACCATCTTCCGAAAAGTAGATTTTATATATTTTATATTTTACATTTATATTTTACATTTATATTTCACATTTTATATTTCACATTTTATATTTTACATTTAATATTTTACATTTTATATTTCACATTTTATAATTCACATTTTATATTTTACATTTAATATTTTACATTTTATATTTCACATTTTATATTTACATTTAATACTTCACATTTTATATTTCACATTTTATATTTTACATTTTATATTTCACATTTTATATTTCACATTTTATATTTTACATTTATATTTTACATTTTATATTTCACATTTTATATTTCACATTTTATATTTTACATTTTATATTTCACATTTTATATTTCACATTTTATATTTTACATTTAATATTTTACATTTTATATTTCACATTTTATGTTTCACATTTTATATTTCACATTTTATATTTTACATTTAATACTTCACATTTTATATTTCACATTTTATATTTACATTTAATATTTCACATTTTATATTTCACATTTTATATTTCACATTTTATATTTTACATTTTAATATTTTACATTTTATATTTCACATTTTATATTTCACATTTTATATTTTACATTTAATATTTCACATTTTATATTTCACATTTTATATTTTACATTTAATATTTCACATTTTATATTTCACATTTTATATTTCACATTTTATATTTTACATTTAATATTTTACATTTTATATTTTACATTTTATATTTACATTTTATATTTTACATTTCATATTTACATTTTACATTTTACATTTTTTATTTTACATTTTATATTTTACATTTTATTCACAATAATAAGATGCACAAATACTACAAACAAGCGGTTCACAATTGGTATATACCATCGTAAAAACCTTTTAGAATTCAAAACTACTGACTTTGTCGCCTCTTTCTTCATTTTTGGAACTGACGTGCAAAAAAAATTTGATTTCATGTACAACAGAAATTAATTATAAGTTTTGTAAAGTAGAAGCCTCGTCTTGTTATGACTTCACGAACACACACAAACTTGGAAACCGCTCGGTGGAAACAGTCGCGTATCCACGGAACAAAAATTAATCTACAGAACTCCTGGATTGGAAATCGTGTAGGCTAGGACAGTTTGCCGTGAGGCGAATCGAGTACCGTAAATTGAGTTTTACTGGCACGATTGGTTATTGTGCTTGCATGCATAAATAATAGGAGGCGATTACAGATGCATGAAGGAAGAAACGAAGGATGAAGACAGACAGGAAGGTAAAGACGGAAGGCACATTCATTATAACTAACTAACTCCATTTAGCACAGTCCTTCTTGAGAAGCTAACAGGTCGTCAGCTAGTCAAGAAATTCCCAGCGTTTTATGGAACCCGAAGGTTCATTACCGCACTCACAAGATCCCGCCACCTGTCCCAATCCTGAGCCATATCAATCCAGTCCATGCCCCCATCCCACTTCTTGAAAATCCATTTTAATATTATCCTCCCATCTACGCCTGGGTCTTTCAAGTGGTCTCTTTCCCTCAGGTCTCCCCACCAAAATCCTGTACGCACCTCTACCCTCTCCCATACGTGCTACATGCCCCGCCCACCTCATTCTTCTTGATTTGATCACCCGAATAATATTTGGTGATCAGTACAGATCATTAAGTTCCTCGTTAAATTCATCATAAGACAGGCGTTATTCGTTCTTTAAAACAGAAGGCTAAGCACATGACGTGTATTTGAAATGAATACTAAATTACGTGTGTGTACTCTTCCTAGGCTTTATACAGAACACCTGACAAATTCAGAAAGTGTTGAATTTGAGTACTTTTATTACGCATTTTGTCAAGGTATTCTACAGACTGCCGATCCCAGTAGCCGCGCTGTCTAAGGCGTGGGTCTGCGGCCGCTCGCTTGCTGGGATTGTGGGTTCGAATCCCGCAGGGGCATGGATGTCTGTCTGTTGTGAGTGTTGTGTGTTGTCAGGTAGATGTCTCTGTGACGGGCTGGTCACTCGTCCAGAGGAGTCCTACCGAGTGTGGTGTGTCTGAGTGTGATCGTGAAGCCTCGATAATGAGGAGGCCTAGGCCCCCAAGGGGCTGTCGAGCCATAGGAAAAAAAAATTCTACAGACTGCCTTGACTGATATGAAAATAGTTGATAGGACAAAATCAAAATACTGTTGTTATTGATAAACAAAACTGAAGTGATGTAACTGCGGTAGGGAGGTGCAGAAGGCAGTACAGGAGGAGAAAAACACTACGAAATGTGACGTAAACAGAGCGGCGTTGAAACTTCAAGACCTCTGATATACGATATACGATACCGTGTACCTTTTTTTTTACGTGGTGAAGGGCCCCGCAGCAGATGCTACGGACGCACCGCAGCCTTAAGGCTTTTTGTGCAACCCTGTGATGAAGATGAGCAGTTTTTTTTACCAAGTTTTACAAGTAATGGAGCACCAGTAGAATGAAATTGACAGGGAAAAACCGACAACTCGGAGAAAAACCTGTCCCAGTGCCACTTTGTCCACCACAAATCTCACATGGACTGACCCGGGATCAAACCCGGACCTCCGCGGTGAGAGGCCGTCGATTAACAGCCTGAGCCATGGCACGGCCTACCGTGTACCTACCGAAACAGCTACCAAGTCAGGCTATAGCAGTGGTTCCCAACTTCAGGTCGTGACCCAAATCAGGGTCGCGGGAGGGTTTTGTGGAGGACTCGAGAATTATGAAAAATAAATCAAAATCTGTATGTAAATTCAAATAGAATTATCGATAAAATGTAGTTATTGAATCTGTGTTTATTAATTTTTGTTCATTTTATGTAACGTCCCGTACGTTCCGTATTGCACAAGTTTTTATTTACAAGCAAATTATTTGTCCAACCGGCACATGTGTTAGTTATTTAAATAAATATTTGTGTCTTGCGTGTTTTGTGTATTTAACATTGTCCCAAAAATATTGTATTTGACAAGTAACGTTAAAAATTTAATATTTTTCAAATAAGTGGCAATGTTATGTAATGTTCAACAAAAGGCATTAGTATCAGTTCATTTACAGTAAATATCGCTGACTATTGCCGTTACCATAATACGGTCACACACATGTACCGCTGTGTTATGCTGTTATGTAGTGTTCAACAAAAGGCATTAGTATCAGTTCATTTACAGTAAATATCACTGACTATTGCCGTTACCATAGTACGGTCACACACATGTACCGCTGTGTTATGCTGTTATGTAGTGTTCAAGATAAGGCATTAGTATCAGTTCATTTACAGTAAATATCACTGACTATTGCCGTTACCATAGTACGGTCACACACATGTACCGCTGTGTTATGCTGTTATGTAGTGTTCAACAAAAGGCATTAGTATCAGTTCATTTACAGTAAATATCACTGACTATTGCCGTTACCATAGTACGGTCACACACATGTACCGCTGTGTTATGCTGTTATGTAGTGTTCAAGATAAGGCATTAGTATCAGTTCATTTACAGTAAATATCACTGACTATTGCCGTTACCATAGTACGGTCACACACATGTACCGCTGTGTTATGCTGTTATGTAGTGTTCAACAAAAGGCATTAGTATCAGTTCATTTACAGTAAATATCACTGACTATTGCCGTTACCATAGTACGGTCACACACATGTACCGCTGTGTTATGCTGTTATGTAGTGTTCAACAAAAGGCATTAGTATCAGTTCATTTACAGTAAATATCGATGACTATTGCCGTTTCCACGGTACGGTCGCGGGCCACATACCGTTTGCTACTTTAGGGTCACACATATAACAGGTTGCCAACCGCTGGGCTACGGGCTGGATAATCGAGATTCTCGGCCGGGCGAGTAAATTTACTCTTCTCCAAACCATCCAGACGGCCCTGAAACACACCCAGCCTCATACTGAAAGGGTACGGTAGCGCTTTCCTCGGGGGTAAGGTGGCCGGAACATAAATCTGACCTATTTCGATTAATTACAGAGGTTAGGAATGAGTTGAACTATAGTTTTACTCCCCAAATACGCTTTCATGGTGTTCACAGGGACACCTTTACGTTTTAGGTCAGGTTACGTTACGTTACGTTACGTTACGTTAGGTCAGATTTGCTTCACTTTGTTTACGTCTTGTTACATCAGCAGTCCACAAATTTTCCAATGCCCAAGCAGGGAAAAAACACAGCACAAATTTCGCAGTTTGCATTTTTTTTTTGGGGGCGTCTTCTAACGAGCAATCAATCACTTTGCTGTCGGTTGCATGATGTAATTAAGATATAGGCCTACCTTTCCCGCAAACAGAAGTCATGAAATTATTTTTCTTCAATCTTTCAACATGACTCACAACTTACAAAAATTTTGATTGATAATTTACCAAAAAAAAAAACGCTCTTTTCGGCTTCTGCAGTATTTTCCTTTCTGTACAAAAACGCCTGTCCATAAAGCTCAAGCGATCTTTAAATTATTACCCTACTAGCACAGACGCACTGCGCTACAAGCCGAAAGGTCGCGGGTTCGATTCCCGATGGTGTCACTGGAATTTTTCATTGACATAATCGTTTCGGTCGCACTATGGCCCTGGGGTCGACTCAGCCTCTAACAGAAATGAGTACCTGCAATATTTCCTGGGGGGTAAAGGCGGCCGGTGCTTAGGGCTGACAACCTTACCACATTCATGTGCCGATTTTCTAGAACAGCGGTCGCCAACCGGTGGTCCGCGGACCACTGATGATCCGCGAGAAAATTTTGGTGGTCCGTGGAGAGATTTGGACATTATTTGCAATTTTTATGTTTATTAAACTTATTTCAAACAAGCAGCAACAAATATCACACTAATAATTTTGTAATAATTAAACAAGTGCATTTCATATTAATAAAATGGAACTTTTATGATCATTATTTTATAGATGTTTGTACCTTTTTAAAAAAAATTCATTTTAGTGGTCCGCGGGATTCAAAATTGTGAGTTTGGTGGTCCGTGAGGTCCGAATGGTTGGCGACCGCTGGTCTAGAAGACTGGGAGCCTCAACCTCCTGGAACCCTAAAGGTCTGTCCAGGCCTGTAATGGGATTGCTTTTACCCTACTAGCATAAACAAAACTTCGGTTGGACCGGGGGCAAGACTGTTAGCAAAAAGGAGTGAAATGTCTGAATAAAGAGATAAGATGGCTTACGGCAAACGGACGGTGTGCTGGCTGGGCTGTTGAACTCTTAAGTAGTGAATCTTTATGTTATTTGTACCACTAACAAACAAATGGTAAACACGAAGCAGCAGATACAGGTATGTACGGTGTAACACTTCAAAAGCCGTTATACCAAACATAACCATTATATAATTTTAATAATGTTGATTGTAACTTAAATATTTTAGCTTAAAAATGTTTCAATATTGTTTTCAGTGTCCACAAACTCAAAACAGTTTTTTTTTCCTATGGCTCGACAGCCCTATAGGGGCCTGGGCCTCCTCGTTTCGTCGAGGTTTCATGGTCACACACTCAGACACAACACACTCGGTAGGACTCCTCTGGACGAGTGATCAGCTCGTCGCAGAGACCTCTACCTGACAACACACAACACTCACAACAGACAGACATCCATGCCCCCGGTGGGATTCGAACCCACAATCCCAGTAAGCGAGCGGCCGAAGACCCACGCCTTAGACCGCGCGGCCACTGGGATCGGCACTCAACACAGTTAGCAACATTTTATCTACCTAACTTATATATTTTAATGAGTACCATACGTCTATAGCTGGTGTAATAAACAATTGAGTCCCTGAAGATAAACTGTAACATAGTTCGAAACATGTTGGACTATTTTTACTGTAAACTGTATTAAATAACAGATAATAAAGAGTCTACATTTGTCGGAACACGATTTTATATAATCTTAAGTAGTACTCGTATTGTCAAGATCCGTCTAAGTTCTCACACGTTACAATAACAGCCCACCTCCTTCAGTTTTCAGCGTTATTGCACTGTCAGTGTCAATGAAAGTATTGTCATATAATGCCTTCGCAGTGCATAATGTGAGTCGGCATAGCGTTGTCAGTATAATGACTATGACATGGGTGGGAGAGAAATACTGAAATGAATCTTATACAAATAGGATCGGAGAGAGTTAATTGGATTAATCTGGCTCAGGTTAGGGCCAAGTGTTGAGCTCTTACGCAAACAGTAATGAAATTTCAGGCACCACAAAATTCAGGGTATTTCGTGATCAGCTGAGCAACTATTGGCTTCTAAGAAAGTTACTGCTCCATGGAGTTAGCTATTTATTAAGCTATGGGTTGGTTGGATAAATTGTGGTCCGAATACCAACAGGGGCAAGGGATTTATTTCGTCTCCAAAATGTTTAGACCAGTTCCGTGGCCCACCCAGCCTCGTATTCAAAGAGTACCGGAGGTTCCTACCTCGGAGGTAAAGCGGCGAGGGAGTGAAACTAACAACGTATCTCCATCTAGTGGGTGGAGCTATATCTCCATTTTTCATATGTCTTCACGACGTGCACAAGGTAACATTTTCCCTCTTTTACGCATTGAATGATACGACAAACCTGTCACGTTTTTCTGATATTTTCTAGTTAGTTAGTTGGGGCATTGGGGGCCTCCTTTCGGAGGTTTCTATGGTCATGTGCGTTGATGTAGCGGGGACCAGCCCACTGATCGCACAAGTTCTACTCAATCCTGATGTGACTGCCAGAGCCATCTGGCAGGCAGTCAGGAAACTTGGGTGAGAAATGGCCGCTGAATTTTGCCGACGGGCATTACTAGTTCTATTCATGCCCGTAAGATTCTTTTACATGCCGTAAATCTACGGCATGGATTTTTATCACCCTTAAAAATTCATAGCCCTCGGTCGGGATCGAACCCGCGAACCTTGGGTCCAGTGGCGAGCACGCTAACCACTAGTCCACCGAGGTCGACCAATATTTTCTAGCGTTCTACATAATAACTATAAATGGCTGGTCCTGTCGTATACAATACTTAGTTCCATATTTCCCCTGCAATATACTTTCTGCAAGAGTGAATTATATTTCACGCAACCTTTCCAAGGTTTGTGTAAGAACAAAATTATACAGGGGATATCATGTCTGTACGTGTATCTGTCAGAGCGAACATTCCAACTGTAGAAAGACTGGACACTTTCGATAGCATCTGATATCAATTTAATTAACACTAATTTAGCGTGCTCGCCACTGGACCCAAGGTTCGCGGGTTCGATCCCGACCGAAGTCGATGGATTTTTAAGGGTGATAAAAATCCGGAGCACAACTTCCTTCGGAGGGGAAGTAAAGCCGTCGGTCCCATGTCGTAGATTTACGGCATGAATAGAGATGTTTCGCCATTTCTCACTCAAGTCTCCTGACTGCCTGCCAGATGGCTCTGGCAGTCACATCAGGATTGAGTAGAACTTGTGCGGTCAGTGGGCTGGTCACTCACTACATCAACGCACATGACCATAGAAACCTCCGAAAGGAGGCCCCTATGCTCCGCGTTGGAGTGACAGGGACAAACAAACAACAACAACAACACATACGGATATATTTATTGTTTTATTGTTTCAATTACATCCGTATATATATATATATATATATTATGCATATTTCTTGTATTGTAATTACAGGAATGTAAAGGTCTCCAAGACCTTCCTGTAGTATTAAAATGGTGTCTCTGCATATGGCCGAGAGGGTCGAAACGTGTAGGTGAAGGTGACTAACAAATGTATTTCTGATCCACAGTTTTGTGTACTTTGCTGCTTGATAAACTGGAGTAAAAGGTGAAAATATATTACAGACATGTGATGCTAATGAAATCTGCGGTCTTCTGGGGTATTACGCGGCGTCGTGTGGTAATTTCTTACCGACGTTTCGGTACAACGTATCGGTCCCATCTTCATGGGTCAAGAGTCCCGTGCAGATGGGATCGATACGTTGTCCCGAAACGTCGGCAAACAATTACCACACGACGCCGCGTAATACCCCAGAAGACCGCAGATTTCATCAACATCGCGGCGGAAGCCTGAAATAAATTTGATACTAAGTCTATGCCAATGATATAACCTTAAGCTCATTTTTTCTCTGTTTCCTACAGTTCGTAATACATGTCTGACGCACGAAATTCTGAGGTGGGAGGGACTCAGGTAATATTGTTAATATTGTTAGCCTTTTGACTGACGCTGTTTGAACAGCTACAACTACTGAGAGAAACAATGTGCGAAGAACTCACGTGGAAGTTCTGTGTGTCCTAGTAAGGAATGCACACATTATCTACAGAACTACGACTAAACAAAACTAATTTATTTTCACGTGTATCCAGTTTCAGGTACAGAAAATGTAAATTTTATTATCAAAATTAGTTCAGCTCATGTTAATTCATTTTACGGTTTTTATTTTTAAACAGCGAAAGGAGAGAATGACTGACGTGTACTTTATGTAATTTTGTCATAAAGGACAGCCTCAATGAATAATTTAGCGCACCATAACAACGCGACACTACACTGTAACTTTCATTAATTTAAGCGCAAGTTACAATGACAAAATAAATACAAAAGAAATGATAAGAAAGACCAGCCATTCTAGCATGCTTGTTTTGTTGGCTGACATAGGCCTGCCTTGTTTTGCGTTTTTATGACGGGTGTTCTTTTGCACAAAATATCTGCACTTTAGAATTTAGTGATTATAAGTAGATAAACCCACCAACAGCTCACTTGTTTTTTTTTCACATTGCATTCACCGTGCATCATATTGTCAATCATAGGCTTCACTTTTACCAACACATGTACTATATTCTTACAATAATATCGTACACCCCTACATATGTTTCGGCCGGTTACCGGCCATCCTCAGGGGGTCAAAGACTTTACAATAGACTATACATCAATTATACAAGTTTGTACATCCTCTTAGAGTAAAACACTATTTCAATAAAACTGTAGTTCCCAATGAGTTCAACTTTCAACTTCTAGGGAATATTAGGAATTCATTCATTCATTCATTCATTCATTCTGCAGTCTGTCTTACGACAGGTCCGTAGCCTCTTCCAAAGCGAGTTCTCCACAGGGTGCGATCTAGTGCTTCCTCTTTCAATTTCCAGTATCTTTTCTTTTCCTTAAGGTCATCCAGTAGCTGCTTACGTCTTCTCCCTCGTCGTCCCGTCATTTAATATGTAGAATACAGAATTAAAATTATAAGAATTATAAAAATTATAAAAAGTTTTACATGTTCTTTGTTATATTTAAAAAAAATTACTGGCAGTTGGTCTTGTATGCAGAATCGTGGAAATGTGCAGATTTCTGTGTTCTGTTGTTGCGTATTATTCCTTGCGTGCTTATTCCTTGGTGTAGCACGCAAGGAATAATGGCTAGGCAGACCCAAAAAGCAAGTACAATAAATGGGCTGATCTCAGTAAATACAGGGTATACACAAAAGAATGGTGCGGTTTAAATTGAATTGGAAATTGAAACCGCACCATTCTTTTGTGTATGCCCTGTATAACTGTACGAAATACTAACATGTACTCGTAGATCTGTTGAACATTAAAACCTAAGATTATACACCTATTGATATGGTAAATATGATCTTACGTCCGTACAGTCCTTACATGTCACGTAATTTCCAGAATGTTAAAAACTGTCTTCTAAATATTCTTCATATCTTATGAAAATGTGTAGAGAAATTCCAAATTTGGTTAACGTCGGGGAAAAATATTGGACACTTTACGTGAAGCCCTAAGTACCGTTTTTACTTCTGCTGAATTTTCTTCATATTTTAGTAATACCCGTCGAAAAATTACAGATTTTTTAAAATCGGGGAAAAATATCGGACACTTTACGTGAAGCCCTAAGTACCGTTTTTACTTCTGCTGAATTTTCTTCATATTTTAGTAATACCCGTCGAAAAATTACAGATTTTTTAAAATCGGGGAAAAATATCGGACACTTTACGTGAAGCCCTAAGTACCGTTTTTACTTCTGCTGAATTTTCTTCATATTTTAGTAATACCCGTCGAAAAATTACAGATTTTTTAAAATCGGGGAAAAATATCGGACACTTTACGTGAAGCCCTAAGTACCGTTTTTACTTCTGCTGAATTTTATTCATATTTTAGTAATACCCGTCGAAAAATTACAGATTTTTAAAATCGGGGAAAAATATTGGACACTTTACGTGAAGCCCTAAGTACCGTTTTTACTTCTGCTGAATTTTATTCATATTTTAGTAATACCCGTCGAAAAATTACAGATTTTTAAAATCGGGGAAAAATATTGGACACTTTACGTGAAGCCCTAAGTACCGTTTTTACTTCTGCTGAATTTTCTTCATATTTTAGTAATACCCGTCGAAAAATTACAGATTTTTTAAAATCGGGGAAAAATATCGGACACTTTACGTGAAGCCCTAAGAAAGTTTTACTGTTGCCGGCGACATTTAATGGCCGTAAAATTTTTCTGTTTGAGAGAAATAATACGGACCTGTTAGGACAGCCGAGAAGGCTTTAACACTATGCGAACGCGCCACAATATTACGTTATACACACACCGCCTGTCTTACTGACACAATATTACGTTATACATACACCGCCTGTCTTACTGACACAATATTACGTTATACATACACCGCCTGTCTTACTGACACAATATTACGTTATACACACACCGCCTGTCTTACTGACACAATATTACGTTATACACACACCGCCTGTCTTACTGACACAATATTACGTTATACATACACCGCCTGTCTTACTGACACAATATTACGTTATACACACACCGCCTGTCTTACTGACACAATATTACGTTATACATACACCGCCTGTCTTACTGACACAATATTACGTTATACATACACCGCCTGTCTTACTGACACAATATTACGTTATACATACACCGCCTGTCTTACTGACACAATATTACGTTATACACACACCGCCTGTCTTACTGACACAATATTACGTTATACACACACCGCCTGTCTTACTGACACAATATTACGTTATACATACACCGCCTGTCTTACTGACACAATATTACGTTATACACACACCGCCTGTCTTACTGACACAATATTACGTTATACATACACCGCCTGTCTTACTGACACAATACTACGTTATACATACACCGCCTGTCTTACTGACACAATATTACGTTATACATACACCGCCTGTCTTACTGACACAATATTACGTTATACACACACCGCCTGTCTTACTGACACAATATTACGTTATACATACACCGCCTGTCTTACTGACACAATATTACGTTATACACACACGCCTGTCTTACTGACACAATATTACGTTATACACACACCGCCTGTCTTACTGACACAATATTACGTTATACATACACCGCCTGTCTTACTGACACAATATTACGTTATACACACACCGCCTGTCTTACTGACACATATATTACGTTATACATACACCGCCTGTCTTACTGACACAATATTACGTTATACATACACCGCCTGTCTTACTGACACATATTACGTTATACATACACCGCCTGTCTTACTGACACAATATTACGTTATACACACACCGCCTGTCTTACTGACACAATATTACGTTATACATACACCGCCTGTCTTACTGACACAATATTACGTTATACATACACCGCCTGTCTTACTGACACAATATTACGTTATACATACACCGCCTGTCTTACTGACACAATATTACGTTATACACACACCGCCTGTCTTACTGACACAATATTACGTTATACATACACCGCCTGTCTTACTGACACAATATTACATTATACACACACCGCCTGTCTTACTGACACAATATTACGTTATACATACACCGCCTGTCTTACTGACACAATATTACGTTATACATACACCGCCTGTCTTACTGACACAATATTACGTTATACACACACCGCCTGTCTTACTGACACAATATTACGTTATACATACACCGCCTGTCTTACTGACACAATATTACGTTATACATACACCGCCTGTCTTACTGACACAATATTACGTTATACATACACCGCCTGTCTTACTGACACAATATTACGTTATACATACACCGCCTGTCTTACTGACACAATATTACGTTATACACACACGCCTGTCTTACTGACACAATATTACGTTATACATACACCGCCTGTCTTACTGACACAATATTACGTTATACATACACCGCCTGTCTTACTGACACAATATTACGTTATACATACACCGCCTGTCGTACTGACACAATATTACGTTATACATACACCGCCTGTCTTACTGACACAATATTACGTTATACATACACCGCCTGTCTTACTGACACAATATTACGTTATACATACACCGCCTGTCTTACTGACACAATATTACGTTATACATACACCGTCTGTCTTACTGACACAATATTACGTTATACATACACCGCCTGTCTTACTGACACAATTTTACGTTATACACACACCGCCTGTCTTACTGACACAATATTACGTTATACATACACCGCCTGTCTTACTGACACAATATTACGTTATACATACACCGTCTGTCTTACTGACACAATATTACGTTATACATACACCGCCTGTCTTACTGACACAATATTACGTTATACATACACCGCCTGTCTTACTGACACAATATTACGTTATACATACACCGCCTGTCTTACTGACACACAGGTAATTTTTAAATGTAGTGAGTTTTCTAAATTCAAGTACCAACAACTCCCGTCTTATGATAGGGAATTCTTAGCGACATAAACGCCAGTAAAATTTAAACGTGGCACAAAACTATCTTACTGATCACTCACAAGACATATGGTTCCAGAAGAGGTGGAGTAATTCCACAACTTTGCCTACGCTGCTATAAACAAAAATCTATCAGATACTGAAGTAGCTTACACGACTTAGCCAGCTTTTTCGTGCAGCCTCTAACAATGACAACAAGAGCAGCAAATGGTGCACTCCGTGATGTAGACATTGCCAAGGCATTCTTTACATTCAGACAAGATTAGTTTCGTGATAAAATATCTTCGCTAGATTCAGTTTTCTACAGCCTTGTCTAAAGAAAAATAGGTACTTCTTAGTTATTGAAATTAGAAGCGTGATTGGGATTTGAACTCTGAATGCAAAGCAATTAATTTACTAACTCAATGGAGTTCGGTGGACTAGTCGTTAGCGTGCTCGACACTGGACCCAAGGTTCGCGGATTCGATCCCGACCGAGGTCGATGGATTTTTAAGGGTGATAAAAATCCGTAGCACAACTTCCTTCGGAGGGGAAGTAAAGCCGTCGGTCCCATGTCGTAGATTTACGGCATGTAAAAGAACCTTACGGGCATGAATAGAAATGTTTCGTAAACTAAATTCAACCCCAATTTCTCACCCAAGTCTCCTGACTGCCTGCCAGATGGCTCTGGCGTTCACATCAGGATCGATAGAACAGTAGCGCGGCCAGTTGGCCAGTCACCAACTGCCACGAATGCGCACGACCCAGTAACCTCGGAAAGAGGAGGCCTGAGCCCATATAGGGCTGTTGAGCCATGGTTATATATATGGAGCAGAGTCCTTCCTAAGAAGCTAACAAAGCAATATGTAAACATTTGTGGCACAGCTACTCAGGGAACCAACCGAGCATTAAGATGAGGAGATTTCACGAAACCAAATAAAACCTACGCCAGATTAATTGGATGTATCAGACAAATTATCGTTGTTTTCAGAAGATGCAAAAAGGGAAAAAACAGTCGTCCACGCCAGAAAGGCGTATAGGGGAAGCAGAGGTATAGCTTCACTCAATCTTAACCTCGGCGGTACATGGAGGTCATTTGTCAATTTCACGCCCCGGCCGATTTACCCCCGGAAAAGAACCCCGGCAACCATTGAATACGAATAAACTATCAATATTGTCATGAAAAAATTATCATGTTAAGATGTTACTCTACCAATTATATTATTCATGCTGTCTATTATCTCTCTTAACATGTTACTCTACCAATTATATTATTCATGCTGTCTATTATCTCTCTTAACATGTTACTCTACCAATTATATTATTCATGCTGTCTATTATCTCTCTTAACATGTTACTCTACCAATTATATTATTCATGCTGTCTATTATCTCTCTTAACATGTTACTCTACCAATTATATTATTCATGCTGTCTATTATCTCTCTTAACATGTTACTCTACCAATTATATTATTCATGCTGTCTATTATCTCTCTTAACATGTTACTCTACCAATTATATTATTCATGCTGTCTATTATCTCTCTTAACATGTTACTCTACCAATTATATTATTCATGCTGTCTATTATCTCTCTTAACATGTTACTCTACCAATTATATTATTCATGCTGTCTATTATCTCTCTTAACATGTTACTCTACCAATTATATTATTCATGCTGTCTATTATCTCTCTTAACATGTTACTCTATCAATTATATTATTCATGCTGTCTATTATCTCTCTTAACATGTTACTCTATCAATTATATTATTCATGCTGTCTATTATCTCTCTTAACATGTTACTCTACCAATTATATTATTCATGCTGTCTATTATCTCTCTTAACATGTTACTCTACCAATTATATTATTCATGCTGTCTATTATCTCTCTTAACATGTTACTCTACCAATTATATTATTCATGCTGTCTATTATCTCTCTTAACATGTTACTCTACCAATTATATTATTCATGCTGTCTATTATCTCTCTTAACATGTTACTCTACCAATTATATTATTCATGCTGTCTATTATCTCTCTTAACATGTTACTCTACCCATTATATTATTCATGCTGTCTATTATCTCTCTTAACATGTTACTCTACCAATTATATTATTCATGCTGTCTATTATCAAATAGGCTTTGGCTTTCTTTATAAGTATTTCTCTTTTTGGTTTGTTATTGGATGTAGTTTTATGTTATTCTGCTCTCTCTGCAATTCGTCTTATGGCTGTTGTGCTAACACATTAGTAAATATATACATAAACATATACATACATAAATGAATTATTATTATTATTATTATTTATTATTATTATGTTGCGTGGAATTCCATTACTTCTGCTGATGCCAGTAAGCTTGAGCGCATCCAGCGCAAGTTTGTATCTCTTTGTCGTCATCGTTTTTTCAGTCACTTACCGTACAGTTATGCTAATGTTTTAAATTACTTGAAATTACATACTTTAAGTGATCGTCGGTGCCATTTAGACGCCCTTTTTTTACTTAATGTTTACAATGGTTTAAAAATTTGCCCTACTCTTTTGAAAACTGTCGGCCTTCGTGTGCCGAATCGAAATTTCAGAGATTTTAAACTGTTTCATGTCGACTTAAACCGTCGCAACTGCCCTTCCGCTAGATGCGCTTCCGCGGCTAATGCCATCAGTAGTGATACTTGTATATTGAATGGTAGGTCTGTTTTGGTTAATGACTTGTTATTAGTGTAAATATTGAATTCGATGCTGTAGTTCGGTCACTGCGACATCTTTAAATCAAGTCATTATGTTCTGTCAGGGTATTGCATTCTGCCCTAGTACTTATTTAATATTGTTTTACTACATACGAGTATTTGTTTTGTTTTGTTTCTTTAGTGTTTTGTCTTGTGTATTTGTACTGTTTTGTGTTTTATTTGTGCTTTTGTGCTGGCTTTGTAATTGGCACTTGTGCTGTTAAGTCTGCACGTTAATAAATACATATTGAATTTAATTTAACTGAATTTTATTTATTATATTATTATTATATTATTATTATATTATTATTATATTTATTATTATAAAGCGCGTGCGCTAAACATTGCGAGAATCGCCTATTAATTTCGCCATATCTCTTCGACTCCGTGGAAATAGGCTTCAACTGAACGGATTTTTGAGAACTTTTATACCGGATATATTTACTAAAACCCGTCGGCGGAAATCCATTTCGGTTTTTTTTTTGTATTAATTCCTGGGTTTTCCCCTTTGATCCATTTGTACTGTTGAAGTCCTTTTTGTCCTGCATGTCACCTTATGTTTCGTGCTATCGTCCATACATCTAACACAACACAAACATCCTTGCCCCCGGTGGGATTCGAACCCACAATCCCAGTAAGCGAGCGGCCGAAGACCCACGCCTTAGACCGCACGGCCACTGGGATGGGCTAAATAGCGCAAAGACATCTGACCTGCGTATGTCCGCGTTAATACATCGTAAACGAGATAGGTACAATACGGCAGGGCTAGAGAGGCCGAAGAAACACATGACGATGTAAACACATCGCATACAGGCGCTGGGTAATGAGAGCAAAAAACCAAATGCACCTGAATGTTACGTTACATGTACATTTCCTATTGTCATTACTGTCATTAACATCGTCATCGTCATCATTACCTCCAAGGATTGGGCAACCTAATGTACGTAAGAGCATAAAACCTGTTTTTATAGGTTAGTGCTTAGAAAATTTTATATCTCTCACTTGAAATATATTTAATTTTTATGTATTGAATCATTATGATAAGTCTAGAGGCGACACTCGGACGCCCTTGTGAAATTTTCGCGACTGCGTGGCGCTCACAACTGCCCCAGTGAACGTGCCATTTACACGACGATGAGATTAGAGAGTGAGAGAAGGGACACGTCTGTCTATTGTACTGCATAAGGACGCCATGTGTGATGCGCCATTCTGTCTTGCGACAGTGTGTGTTCAGACTCGTAGATGTTAGATTGTAATCAATGGAATTAACCAATAAGAAGACGTCCCAGAGGCAGCAATCTCGAACCAAATTCTCTCTCTCTCTCTCTCTCTCGAGGCCCTCTGTGCAGTTACGAGTATGTTCTCAAACTTAAAGTTCCTGACAAAATGTGGAAAAAAAAGTTTCCTGCCAAGACAGCAGTTACCTCCATGCAGAAACTGTGGCATTGTCTAGCTTCAATGGCTCTTTGTGCAAAATAATATTCAATAATGATTAGTAATATTTAAATTATATAATATTTGAAGGAGTGACATCACGTTATCAGTTATTTCAATCTTGTATATATATGGAATTTTTTCTAAACATCCCGTTGTGATGATACATGAAGTATATTGAAGTAATCCTTCAGTCGCAAGAAAAACTTTATTTATTGTTATCAGATACAGTGTAATTTACGACGTGTTTCGGCCAACTTGGCCGTCTTAACGTATTACACACTATGTACGAAATAATTGGGGAGGAAATTATGAGCATTAAGTACTACAAAAAGAAATGATGAAGATGACCAAGTTGGCCGAAACACGTCGTAAATTACACCAAATCACTGATGACAATAAAAATGTTTTTTTTTGTGACTGACGGATTATTTCAATATACAGGGCATACACAAAAGAATGGTGCGGTTTTAATAGTGAACACTATTCAAACTACACCATTCTTTTGTGTATGCCCTGTACTTCTTGTATGTGTGTCTGTATGTGTGTGTTCGGTTCCTTCCTTCCTATTTCCTTGCTTCCTTGTTTGGTATGTTGTACTGTTGCAACAATATCCACTGTTGCTGTGTCTACTGTGACGTACGCCCTGATGCAATCCCAACAGCCACGTACTGCGTATAGCTGCTTTGGTTCCTGCGTGTGCTTTGTGCGGGGTACGCGGCGAGGAGAAGAAATAGTTGAGCATCGAATATGTAACACAACACAGCAGAACCAGATGGCAACACTCTGATGTCAGATCAACGCTTGGCTTGCTCTACAAATGAACGACCGATGAAAGAGGCAGAGAAGTACCGAGTAAACATTACGACGGGCCCCCATATGACGGGTTATCGCGTGCGTTCTCTGTAAGGTTCGAGCTGAGGAAGAATAAAAATTTGAGAACGAAGCAAGGTTACCACGGTTACCGGGTGTTATCCGCTTCTCCTCCCCTTCTCCTCCATCAATGATAACGTCGCATGATAGTCCCGACCGCGTCGATAGTTGAAAATCGATCTGAAGTCCACCATCATTTAACTACTTGCCAGAATTTACTGCGCGCTCACTACACAGCGCCACGTGTACAAATAGTACAAAATTAAGGGAAAGATGTGATAATAAGAGTGTGTTATTAACGGAGAAATTTATTATCAAAACGCAATTCACTTTAAGGAAAACCCGGGCAGGAAACGGACGTTTTGGCTCGGTTTAGTACATCAGCGGAATTCCTTCGGCACGTAAGACTCAATCTACACTACAGTTTCCATGCAAACGTTACATTATTGACAGTGTTTACCCCAACTGACTGCTTGTCAAACTGTCCAGAGAGTGCCGGATATAACAGTGACGACAATATGACACAGTGACGACAATACGCCACAGTGACGACAATACGACACAGTGACGACAATTCGACACAGTAACGACAATACGACACAGTGACGTCAATACATTGACGACAATACGACACAGTGACGGCAATACATTGACGACAATATGACACAGTGACGACAATACGCCACAGTGACGACAATACGCCACAGTGACGACAATACGACACAGTGACGTCAATACATTGACGACAATATGACACAGTGACGACAATACGCCACAGTGACGACAATACGCCACAGTGACGACAATACGCCACAGTGACGACAATACGCCACAGTGACGACAATACGCCACAGTGACGACAATACGACACAGTGACGTCAATACATTGACGACAATGACAAGTGACGACAATACGCCACAGTGACGACAATACGCCACAGTGACGACAATACGCCACAGTGACGACAATACGCCACAGTGACGACAATACGCCACAGTGACGACAATACGCCACAGTGACGACAATACGACACAGTGACGACAATACGACACAGTGACGTCATTACATTGACGACAATACGACACAGTGACGGCAATACGACACAGTGACGACAATACAGTGACGACAATACGGCACAGTGACGACAATACGGCACAGTGACGACAATACGGCACAGTGACGACAATACAGTGACGACAATACGACACAGCGACTGCAAACGTAAATCAAAAGGTGGAAAAGAACATCACAGCAGTAGCATCGGCGTAACTGTGTGTTGCTTAACTGTTTAAGTTAAAGTGCGTAAATATAACTTTAATAGTGCTGTAGTGGAAAATTTGAACACGTAAACAGCTTATGTTTCACGTTGTATTCACCGTGCGTCTTGTTAACTAATTAAAAGTTTTATAAACCAACATATGCACTATATTCTTATAAGTAACTCAATTACCCCTACATATGTTTCGGCCTATAACAGGCCATCCTCAGGAGGTCAAAGTTTTTTACATAAACTTTACATCTGTTAGTTCAATTTTAAAAACAGTCAGTACATCCACATAGAATAAAATAAATCGTAGTTCCCAATGTATTTTGGTATTATTACTTCCAGCTGTAAAATCCTAGGCAATGTGTTTACTAGTTTACATAAAAGGTTAAAATTACATATCTGTTGTTATATATAAATTAAAGGCAGTCCGGTCTTGTATGCAGTTATCACAAGTAGGTTGGGGTTTTACTGTGTTATGTTGTTACGAGTTGTGTTATGTTGTTACGAGTTCTCTGTGTTATGTTGTTACGAGTTGTGTTATGTTGTTACGAGTTCTCTGTGTTATGTTGTTACGAGTTCTCTGTGTTATGTTGTTACGAGTTCTCTGTGTTATGTTGTTACGAGTTCTCTGTGTTATGTTGTTACGAGTTCTCTGTGTTATGTTGTTACGAGTTCTCTGTGTTATGTTGTTACGAGTTCTCTGTGTTATGTTGTTAAGAGTTCTCTGTGTTATGTTGTTACGAGTTCTCTGTGTTATGTTGTTACGAGTTCTCTGTGTTATGTTGTTATGAGTTCTCTGTGTTATGTTGTTACGAGTTCTCTGTGTTATGTTGTTACGAGTTCTCTGTGTTATGTTGTTACGAGTTCTCTGTGTTATGTTGTTACGAGTTCTCTGTGTTATGTTGTTACGAGTTCTCTGTGTTATGTTGTTACGAGTTCTGTGTTATGTTGCTACGAGTTCTCTGTGTTATGTTGTTACGAGTTCTCTTGTGTTATGTTGTTACGAGTTCTCTGTGTTATGTTGTTACGAGTTATCTGTGTTATGTTGTTACGAGTTATCTGTGTTATGTTGTTACGAGTTCTGTGTTATGTTGTTACGAGTTCTCTGTGTTATGTTGTTACGAGTTCTGTGTTATGTTGTTACGAGTTCTCTGTGTTATGTTGTTACGAGTTCTCTGTGTTATGTTGTTACGAGTTCTGTGTTATGTTGTTACGAGTTATCTGTGTTATGTTGTTACGAGTTCTCTGTGTTATGTTGTTACGAGTTCTGTGTTATGTTGCTACGAGTTCTGTGTTATGTTGTTACGAGTTCTGTGTTATGTTGTTACGAGTTATGTGTTATGTTGTTACGAGTTCTGTGTTATGTTGTTACGAGTTCTGTGTTATGTTGTTACGAGTTCTCTGTGTTATGTTGTTACGAGTTCTGTGTTATGCTGTTACGAGTTCTCTGTGTTATGTTGTTACGAGTTCTCTGTGTTATGTTGTTACGAGTTCTGTGTTATGTTGCTACGAGTTCTGTGTTATGTTGTTACGAGTTCTGTGTTATGTTGTTACGAGTTATGTGTTATGTTGTTACGAGTTCTCTGTGTTATGTTGTTACGAGTTCTGTGTTATGTTGTTACGAGTTCTGTGTTATGTTGTTACGAGTTCTGTGTTATGTTGTTACGAGTTCTGTGTTATGTTGTTACGAGTTCTGTGTTATGTTGTTACGAGTTCTGTGTTATGTTGTTACGAGTTCTGTGTTATGTTGTTACGAGTTCTGTGTTATGTTGTTACGAGTTCTGTGTTATGTTGTTACGAGTGCTGTGTTATGTTGTTACGAGTGTTTACTGCTTGTTATGTTGTTACGAGTGCTGTGTTATGTTGTTACGAGTTCTGTGTTATGTTGTCTACGAGTTCTGTGTTATGTTGTTACGAGTTCTGTGTTATGTTGTTACGAGTGCTGTGTTATGTTGTTACGAGTTCTGTGTTATGTTGTTACGAGTGTCTGTGTTATGTTGTTACGAGTTCTGTGTTATGTTGTTACGAGTTTCTGTGTTATGTTGTTACGAGTTCTGTGTTATGTTGTTACGAGTTCTGTGTTATGTTGTTACGAGTTCTGTGTTATGTTGTTACGAGTTCTGTGTTATGTTGTTACGAGTTCTGTGTTATGTTGTTACGAGTTCTGTGTTATGTTGTTACGAGTGCTGTGTTATGTTGTTACGAGTTCTGTGTTATGTTGTTAACGAGTTCTGTGTTATGTTGTTACGAGTTCTGTGTTATGTTGTTACGAGTTCTGTGTTTTTAATGTTTGTTACGAGTTCTGTGTTATGTTGTTACGAGTTCTGTGTTATGTTGTTACGAGTTCTGTGTGTTAATTGTTGTATTTTACGAGTTCTGTTTTGTGATCTGCACCGGCTGGTTGCGTTGTGACTGTTTTTAAAATTGAACAACAGATGTAAAGTCTATGTAAAAAAACTTTGACCCCCTGAGGATGGCCTGTTATAGGCCGAAACATATGTAGGGGTGATCGACTTGTTTATAAGAATATAGTGCACATGTTGGTCTAATAAAACTTTTAATTACTTAAACAGGAATTAAACAAAACTTGTAAAGCTTAACCTTCTCCTTGGTTCATGATTATTTGACACTAACTGTCTGTGTAAAGCACAAAGACAGCATTAGCATTTTAAGATAGATAAAGAGGAATTAAAAGAACAAGTGTTTACAGAAGTGCTTAAAAGATCACGAGGACACAGTGGAAGAAAGGAATGGGCTTTGAACTACAGAATGAAAAGATGTTTGCTGGGTCGACTACGTCAGGAGTCTCTTGTCAATATCAAAAGACACAAGGCAGATGGAAAATTCAAACGCCGAATCCAAAATAGAAAATCAAGCAATAAAAAAGTTGAGTGAACAAGAAAACGCATTATAGCTTTTTATGGGCAGAAATTTAACACAGGATTTAGGAGAAGATAAAGTCTTTTTTTTTTCAAAAATCTTACATACTCCGAGTTAAACAATACAAGCAGCTACTGTACGAGAAAGGAGACAGTTTCCAGTAATACCAACACTCGTAATGACCATAAAGAAATCACATAGGCAAACATTCGAAGATGCTGGGATGTATTTCAAAGAGTTTGCCTTTCCTCCACGTCATGTATATTCCAAAAGTATAACAGTATCAAAATTTTCGGAATCTTCACTCGTCTGACATGTTATGCAGCGGTGATTGGGAGTTAGTTACCGACGTTTCTGGACAAACTATCAATCCAATCTTCAAGGGCCAAGCAGTCAATTCTTCTCGGACTGCTTGATACTTGAAGAATGGACCCATAGGTTGTCCCGAAACGTCGGTAACTACCAATCAACGCTGCATAGCATTCCAGAAGAGAGAAGATTTCATTGACAGGGCGGAGGAAGCCTGAAATAATGCATCGAACAAACAGCAAGTCTAGAACCAATTTTAAACGATACCAGAGTTTTTAATTCAGTACATGTTTATCTTGAAGTTTTTCGTGATAAATAATATAAACTTCCGATAAACAAATGTCAAGTTCTTAATGTCTCTTTGTGTTTTTTGGTATGTGATTTTTGTATGGTTTTCTTGGGTAAAAATAAAAATATTTGTTGCGCTTAATTTGCCAATTCGTCATTTTGACTTTATCAGCATTCAGTAACAACTAACTATTCAAGAATTACCAAGCAGTTGACAAAAACGTGGAAGTGACTGAAGGAAAAATTCAAGTAGAGAAAAATTCCACATCCACTCCCTTGTGGACAAGAATTGCGAAAAATTGTAAACTGAGTTCCCACTGAGCATGAAGTTTCAACCTATTTCACGCGTGTGTTCTTTAATTCTGCTTACAAACGTTTCCTCGCCAGTCGTCTAAACCTACATAAGCCAGCTCAGTACTGTCCAAAGTTTCCCGAAATCATGTCGAAGCGGACAGTGAGAAGACGTCCATCCTGAAGACACTGTATTGACATATCAGTCTGTCACAACCCTGCGAGCTTCGGGATGTACGGGGGAGAATAAGCTCTTCTGGACACAAGAATATTAGTACTGCTTGTGTACTCCGCGACACAAGAATATTAGTAGTGCTTGTGTACTCCGGGACACAAGAATATTAGTAGTGCTTGTGAACTGGACACAAAAATATTAGTAGTGCTTGTGTACTCGGGACACAAAATATTAGTAGTGCTTGTGTACTCCGGGACTAAAAAATATTAGTAGTGTTTGTGTACTCCGGTCACAAGAATATATAGTGCTTGTGTACTCCGGACACAAGAATATTAGTATGCTTGTGTACTCCGGACACAAGAATATTAGTAGTGCTTGTGTACTCCTGGGACACAAGAATATTAGTACTGCTTGTGTACTCCGGACACAAGAATATTTGTTACTGCTTGTGTACTCCGGGAACAAGAATATTAGTAGTGTTGTGTACTCCGGGACACAAGAATATTAGTAGTGTTGTGTACTCCGGACACAAGAATATTAGTAGTGCTTATGTACTCCGGACACAATAATATAGTAGTGCTTGTGTACTCCGGGACACAAGAATATTAGTACTGCTTGTGTACTCCGCGACACAAGAATATTAGTACTGCTTGTGTACTCCGCGACACAAGAATATTAGTATGCTTGTGTACTCCGCGACTGCCGAATAATATAGTAACTGCCTGTGTACTACCGGGACACAATGAAATTAGTACTGCTATGTGTTCTCCGCGACACAATATATCTATACACTGCTTGTGTACACTCGCTACACAAGAATATTTACGCTTTTGTACACCGCGACACAAGATATATTAGTACTCGCTTGCGAGTCCGCGACACAAGAATATTAAGTAACTGCTTGTGTACTCCGGGACACAAGAATATTAGTACTGCTTGTGTACTCCGCGACACAAGAATATTAGTACTGCTTGTGTATTCCGTTTTCGAGCTGCCGATTACACGGTGCGGTAGTAATGTCGCCAACCGTGACAATAAACCGTGGCGAGGCGAGTGAAACTTTGGTACTTCTAAAACTGTTCAGGCAGTAAATATATGCCTCTAAACCACATGTCTTTCGGTCACTGCTTATACGAAGCAACTTTTACAATTAAAGTACACGAATACTGCGGACACGTAGTTGGTTGAGGCACTGCGCTACAAGCCGGAAGGTCGCGAGTTCGATTCCCGATGGTGTCATTCGAATTTTTCAATTGACATAATACTTCCGGCCGCACTATGGCCCTGGGGTCGACTCAGCCTCTAACAGAAATGAGTACCAGGAATATTTCCTGGGGGGTAAAGGCGGCCGGTGCGTAGGGCTGACAACCTTACCACCTTCATGTGCCGATTGTCTACAAATCTGGGAGCCTCAACCTCCTGGGAACCCCAGGGCCTGTACAGGGATTGCTTTACCTTTTTTAGTATACGAATACCATTTTGGACATTAATATATCTGATACACAAAGAGCCGGGATAGCCTTCAGCTACGGGCTGGAGGAACTGGGTTCGAATTTCGGCAGAAACAATGGATTTTTCTCTTCTCCAAACGTTGGGGTGGGCCGGGATACCGTACTCAATATAGCGACTCGCTACGGGCTTGAGGGTCCGGGGATCGAATCCCGGCGGGAACGAGATGTTCCGTGCCGTCCAAACCGACCCCTTGACACTGCGACCTGAAATGAGCCAAGTTCCACTGATGACAGATCAGTAAGCAATGTAGGTTAAATAGCAGCCTAATTTACAGGGTAGAACTGAAGGCCTCGAAGCAAAACCATCCCCACTGTCACTTTGTCCACCACAAATCCAAGATGAAAAACCCAGAGTTACATTTTTTACGCACATTTGCAGAGTTACATGTTCAGATAAACTCCGTTTGCTGTGCCTTACTCTAAAATATGAAATATTCCGTATGACATTCCTATGCTGTATGACAGAATATTGTGGTTGGTCTCTTTTACTGCACCGACCGCACGGGATGATAATGTGAGAAGGGTGGTAACCCTGCCATATGACGTCACCTCAAAAGCTGATCGAATTTTCATCTTGGCGGAACTTCCAAGTCAATAATCGGTAGAGAAGCAGGGCTGCCAACACAAGTATCGCTACTGAAAACAAATGGACGTCTCTTCCGTCGAGCAGTCACGTTTTGTTATTAAGATCAGCGTAAAAATCGCCATCGGGATTTGTCGCCTTTGTTGAAGACAAGAATGGAAAATGCATACATTGGAATTTTGGGGGGGGGGGGCTCTTTCGGGTTCATCTTTAATTGACTGTGGACAATACAATTTTAATTACCGACTTTCAGATTTATTTATTTATTCTTATTTATATATTTGTTTGTTTGTTTATATTTATTTTTTATTTAATTATTTTTATATTTACAATTATTTATTGGTTTGTTTACTTATTTATTTATTCATATTTATATATTTGTTTGTTTTTATTTATTTTTGTTTATTTAATTGTTTTTATATTTACAATTATTTATTGGTTTGTTTACCTATTTATTTATTCTTATTTATATATTTGTTTGTTTGTTTATATTTATTTTTTATTTAATTATTTTTATATTTACAATTATTTATTGGTTTGTTTACTTATTTATTTATTCTTATTTATATATTTGTTTGTTTGTTTTTATTTATTTTTTATTTAATTATTTTTATATTTACAATTACTTATTTGTCTGTTTACTTATTTATTTATTCATATTTATATGTTTCTTTGTTTGTTTTTATTTATTTTTGTTTATTTAATTGTTTTTATATTTACAATTATTTATTTGTTTGTTTACTTATTTATTTATTTATTCTGTATTAAGTACTTACATATTACTCATCCAGCACCTAGCACCATACATCCATTCCCTCAAACGCCTTCACAACACGCCACTTGTTCAGCACAGCACTGTGTGTATATATAAACATAGGCAGGCCTACACACACGTATAGCCTGATCACGATGTACTGCAGTCTTCAAATTCCAGTAAACTAACATATCCGCGCTTGCATGTATCCCACGAAAAAATAAATTTGAGATCACAGTGGATACGGGAAATCTAGCGGCACGTAAAAAGTTTCTCTAAACCGTGTACTTTAGAGCTCAAAATGATTCATATGTAAACAGTAACGTACTTTAATCCATTAAAGCCCAGTGGTTACTATATGTAACGCCAGGTTTAACATTCACAAACTCTACGTTCTGCCCACACAGTGTATTTATGTGTTTTGTGTGGATCTCAGAACAAACAGCGATTATTTCACTGTACAGCATTAACTAACTGGTTTGTATAACTGAGACGGAGAGTGTTTACTGCGCGGTACGGACTGTATTTATGTGTTCTGTGTGGATCTCAGAACAAACAGCGATTATTTCACTGTACAACATTAACTGACTGGTTTGTATAACTGAGACGGAGTGTGTTTACTGCGCGGTACGGACTGTATTTATGTGTTTTGTGTGGATCTCAGAACAAACAGCGATTATTTCACTGTACAACATTAACTGACTGGTTTGTATAACTGAGACGGAGTGTGTTTACTGCGCGGTACGGACTGTATTTATGTGTTTTGTGTGGATCTCAGAACAAACAGCGATTATTTCACTGTACAACATTAACTGACTGGTTTGTATAACTGAGACGGAGTGTGTTTACTGCGCGGTACGGACTGTATTTATGTGTTTTGTGTGGATCTCAGAACAAACAGCGATTATTTCACTGTACAACATTAACTGACTGGTTTGTATAACTGAGACGGAGTGTGTTTACTGCGCGGTACGGACTGTATTTATGTGTTCTGTGTGGATCTCAGAACAAACAGCGATTATTTCACTGTACAACATTAACTGACTGGTTTGTATAACTGAGACGGAGTGTGTTTACTGCGCGGTACGGACTGTATTTATGTGTTTTGTGTGGATCTCAGAACAAACAGCGATTATTTCACTGTACAACATTAACTGACTGGTTTGTATAACTGAGACGGAGTGTGTTTACTGCGCGGTACGGACTGTATTTATGTGTTTTGTGTGGATCTCAGAACAAACTGCGATTATTTCACTGTACAACATTAACTGACTGGTTTGTATAACTGAGACGGAGTGTGTTTACTGCGCGGTACGTGCTCAATCTTCACTGAGGTTTAACATTCACAAATCCTACGTTCTGCCCACACAGTGTATTTATGTGTTTTGTGTGGATCTCAGAACAAACAGCGATTATTTCACTGTACAACATTAACTGACTGGTTTGTATAACTGAGATGGAGTGTGTTTACTGCGCGGTACGGACTGTATTTATGTGTTTTGTGTGGATCTCAGAACAAACAGCGATTATTTCACTGTACAACATTAACTGACTGGTTTGTATAACTGAGACGGAGTGTGTTTACTGCGCGGTACGGACTGTATTTATGTGTTTTGTGTGGATCTCAGAACAAACAGCGATTATTTCACTGTACAACGTTAACTGACTGGTTTGTATAACTGAGACGGAGTGTGTTTACTGCGCGGTACGGACTGTATTTATGTGTTTTGTGTGGATCTCAGAACAAACGGCGATTATTTCACTGTACAACATTAACTGACTGGTTTGTATAACTGAGACGGAGTGTGTTTACTGCGCGGTACGGACTGTATTTATGTGTTTTGTGTGGATCTCAGAACAAACAGCGATTATTTCACTGTACAACATTAACTGACTGGTTTGTACAACTGAGATGGAGTGTGTTTACTGCGCGGTACGGACTGTATTTATGTGTTTTGTGTGGATCTCAGAACAAACGGCGATTATTTCACTGTACAACGTTAACTGACTGGTTTGTATAACTGAGACGGAGTGTGTTTACTGCGCGGTAAGAGCTGAGTCTTTAAATACAGTTCAAGTTAATCTTCGTGTTTAAAAAGGTTAATTACACTGAAATGTAATTATTTTGCTTCCTATATTTTAGGGAAACAATATGCCACGGTGATTTATTATTCTGCTTAGAAATTCGTTTACACCTTCTGATTATATTTGTTGGTTCTCACAGCGGAGAACTACGCTCCTGGGGAAGCGTCAGGTAATAATACGACTGGGTTTGTTTCCATTAGCAACGCTCATCTCAGCTTGGCGGCCGTTTTATCCAGACTGCGGTAATTTAATTGTCTATTCAGTGTTATCTGCGGTGCTCGCGAACAGCTGGAATTGCCGGCGCCCTGAAAGCCAATCATTTATATGTGCGTGCATAAGCTTTAAAAGTATTTTTGTAATCTAGGAAAACATACAGCGTACAAATTTGTATTTAATTTCACCGTTATTATTCTTACGTATACACTGATTGTTCAGTGTCATGTTGCACACATTTACGAATTTAACATTCTAGTCGTGTTATGACAAAGACAGTGACAGAGAGATCAGAAAAGCATTCGGGCGTTACAAAGATTAAGTAAATGGGAAATGGAAACAAAAAATAATAAAAAAATTGTGATTTGTGCAGCCTAACTATTATTATTTCGGTTGTAAAATAAAATAAAAAATTAAGACTATGCGTAGGATGCGCCGGGATAGCTCAGTTGGTATAGCGACTCGCTACGGGCTCAACGTTACGGGGATCGAATTCCGATGCGGGCGAGATTTTCCGCAACCACACAGACGGGCCATAGGGCCCACCCACTCTCCTGTACAATGGGTACCGGGTCATTCCCGGGAGTAAAGCGGCCGGGGCGCGGCGTTGACCACCACGATCCAGCACCGAGGTTAAAGAAAGAGTAAAGCTATACTTCTATTCCCCCTCTGTGTCTTCATAGCGGTTATAGGGTGAATTTCAAATTTTACCTTTAATATGCGTAGGAAGTGTAGGCCAATGAGCTTAGAGGGCGAAGCGACTATTGGAAGTTAGAGTCGATGTGAACATGATACTAGAAGTGAATCTTAAAGTGGGTTATGGGAATGAGAGGCGAATTAAACCTGTTCAGAAACATGTTTAACGGCGAGCTTGAATGTCAGAGGATTTTAACCTGTGGGTGAAATTACCAGAGAATAATTTAATTAGTTAGCTGACTAATTCCTGTAAGATATCTCCCTACCTCTGTTCCCTGCATAGAATTATTTTACCAGAGGTCCGTTAACCTCCCCACCACTCTCCAATTCTGTTCCAGTTTCTAGGTGACAGTTGCATGAATTCCTAATGAACATCGGTTTTCGATCAGTTAGCTAGAAGGAAATTGTAACCACTGAATGCCAAATTAATTAAAAGCTACTTTGTAATAGCTGCGTTTGTTTCAGGAGCTTAAAACTCACGTATACTATATAAATGTTACTATTGAGGTTTATAGACTTCTTCCATGTATCTCTACACGACCACAGACAGCCCACACATCTGTCGATTGCGGTCTCTTGCACGATCTATTTAAGCAGTCACGAGTACAGTTTCGTGCAACACTGGCATTAAATTACAATCCTCCAACGTGTTTAGTTACTCTGTGTAAATACCAGTAAATAATTTCTCACTTTCAATGTAAGCTGGCAGTACCAACTATTTCATAAAAACAAATACACAGGGTCTAAAAAAGCCTGATGAGATCTGCGCTCTTCTGTGATATTACGCAGCGTTGAGTGGTAGTTTTGTACAGACGTTTCGGGACAACCTATAGGTCCCATCTTCAAGGGCCAAGAAAGTCCCGAAACGTCGGTACAGAACTACCACTCAACGTTGCGTAATGTCCCAGAAGAGCGCATATCTCATCTACATCGCGACGGAAGCATGAAATCACGCATAACATAGCCTTCTAATTTTTTTGGATCTTCCAGTCGCATGGCCCATTAATTTTTAATCTGTTAAATATATTTACAGTGAATAATACGCCATTTTCATTGCTTTATATTCCACAGCTTCATGCAGTCATTTAGCCTGCATTTGTACGTGTAAAATCAAATATATATATATATATATATATATATATATGAATGTGTCATGTATTCTGGGAGCCAGAATGTTTTGTGTGTAGCTGTGTTTAAAGGAAAGCCATATGGAATTCTTAAACTTGCATATTTTCATAATTTTACGCTCACAATTTTATATAAATAAATAAATGTCACCGTATCTTGTAATACTGTGGCTACTGAAGTGAAGAGCAATTATATATGAAGTGTATAAATACTGAGATTTGCTACAAGCTTACACACGTCAACGGTTTTGCTTATTTTCCTCTAAGGCACGCCCTGAATATCCCTAATACTATAGACTTATATGTCTTGGATATCAGCACCATAGTATAAAAACATCTAATATTTTTTTCGAAAATGTGAGAATTCAAATGTCTGAGAATGTAAATACATCAATATAAAGGAAAGGCCAAATACGGGTAAAATTCTTGTTACTATCCGGCCCAGAAGTGATCGTTATGTCCGTCTCATAAGAACGTAAAAATGCCAAATGCTGCACGTTTCGTGTACACGTGTACACGTGTAAAACGTGGACTCAGGGAAGAACGTGATTTGGGGGTGTATCAGGACAGAGGCGATACAGCGACGTTTCGACGTGAGAGACAGACAGCATCAAGACGCTCAAGAACACTGCATAATAACGAGAACACTGCATAATAACGAGAACACTGCAAAATAAGGAGAACACTGCATAATAACGAGAATACTGCATAATAATGAGAACACTGCATAATAACGAGAACACTACATAATAACGAGAACACTGCATAATAACGAAAACACTGCATAATAACGAGAACACTGCATAATAACGAGAACACTGCATAATAAAGAGAACACTGCATAATAACTAGAACACTGCATAATAACGATAACACTGCATAATAACGAGAACACTGCGTAATAACTAGAACACTGCATAATAACGAGAACACTGCATAATAACGAGAACACTGCATAATAACGATAACACTGCATAATAACGAGAACACTGCATAATAACGAGAACATTGCATAATAACGAGAAAACTGATTAATAACGGACTAATAATTCGTACCATTCAACTTATAGCTTACTGTTATGTGAACATTAAGGTGGATGAGATCTTTGAAGTATGAAACACGAAAGAAAGAGGCAAGAAATCCTTAAAAAATTTTCTTGTCGGAAATAATGAAAGTGTTTACTTGATAGACCTAAGCGTAAATGGATGGAAGATATTAAAATCTATATTAAACGCGCAGTATGCGCGGGTGTAGGCTGTGTTCGTCTTTTTTACAAAAAAGTAAATGGGGGGGGGGGTGGTGCCTACACAAAATTTAAAGTACAGTTCCTATAATAACAGTCGGCGAATTGTTTGATCATATCCGAGCGACGTTATTCAAGGACCACGCACATGGAGTTAGTTAAACACCTATGACAAAGGGTGCGTATGCTACTAGACTATGATTAATTGACCCGTAGACTCCACCCTTTATTAACCCACACAACAAAAGGTGGTTCATTATATGTCCGAAGTTATACCATTATTACACGGGCTAACATAATGAAATATTAGATTCTCTGTATTGTTTTAGCCTCTGCGAAGCTACTGCAAACTTCACGATAAGACAGATTCTATGGAAAAGTCTCTCTAGTGCCAGCAAACGCTAAAATACTTGCCAAATTACGATCCGTCTTAGCCGCACTGAAGAAATAAGCATTTATGACCTATGCACTCTGAGTGCACACATATCCTCTTTCACACAACAATACGTTAAGCGGTTTTGCGATGCGTTTGCCATCCACGTTTAAAAGTACTTCTTGGACCTCATTTTCGCGGAATATTCACTACGATTATTGCGACCGGTTATGAAGATAAACATACACACACATATATATATGCCCTTTTCAACAATCCATCCGTTGATATTTAAAGGCAATATGAACAATTATTTCCGCTAAATAAACTAACAAATGGAAGTGTTTATTTTCATACCAACTTACGCACAAAATCTTACAGTATCATTAGTTAATTTACCCCTATACGTATTTCGGCGTTCAAATCGCCATCTTCAGGGGGTCACAAAGTTAAAAGCTTACATTATACATCCATTGTATATTCTGTTACATCCATATATGTAAAAAGTTAAATACATCAAGTTACTAATCTGTGATCTTTTGGGTGATTACACGGCGTTGTGAGGTAATTATTTACCGACGTTTCGGGACAACGTGTTGGTCCCATCTTCACGGGTCGAGATTCCACGAAGGAAAGAAAGCCGATGACCAGGAACATTATTTCCTTCGTGGAATCTCGACCCGTGAAGATGGGACCAACACGTTGTCCCGAAACGTCGGTAAATAATTACCTCACAACGCCGTGTAATCACCCAAAAGACCACAGATTACATCAACATCGCGGCGAAAGCCTGAAATCATCAAGTTACTAGTCTATTGTTATCGAGTTTCAGTTGAGCACATATACTATAGGGGGCACGCGGTGGCGCAGTTGGTTGAGGCACTGCGCTACAAACCGGAACGTCGCGGGTTCGATTCCCGATGGTGTCATTGGAATTAATTCCTTGACATAATCGTTTCGGTCGCACTATGGCCCTGGGGTCGATTCAGCCTCTAACAGAAATGAGTACCAGGAATATTTCCTGGGGGGTAAAGGCTGCCGGTGCGTAGGGCTGACAACCTTACCACCTTCATGTGCCGATTGTCTACAAATCTGGGAGCCTCAACCTCCTGGACCCCTCAGGGCCTGTCTAGGCCTGTAATGGGGTTGCTTTACCTTTACCTTACATATACTATAGGGGTAAATTAATTGATAATACTGTAAGATTTTGTGCATAAGTTGGTATGAAAATAAACACTTCCAATTGTGATAAAGATGCACGGTCAATACAACGTAAGACTAACAAATGTTCAGTGAAGAGTTGTACTGCCAGTCCAAACGTTAGGCTTCTTTCATATGTGGATAAACTGTCGAACCTCAATTAAGGACCCTTTTTTTTTAATATTTTCCATTCCATAATGTCACCACATTTAGAAAAATTTTCGGATACCATTTAAAGGACTATTTACAAATATTTTAAAAATTTACGATACCAATATCTTATATACCGATGATATACAGGACATACACAAAAGAATGGTGCGGTTTTAATAGTGAACACTATTAAATTCGCACCATTCTTTTGTGTATGCCCTGTATTACTGTGTGTTCTTATAGCATTTGGTCTACTGATCCATTTTGTACTTATTCTGTATTTACATAAAATTCGCGTTTATTAGCTACATTTTTTCCCATCTTAAAACATTAAATTAAAGAGCTAAGACGACAATGACGTGTAGTTAAATGTGCCTTAATCTACAGGGTGGGTAGGAAGTAAGTAGTCATTAAATAACTGTCGAGGCACACGATACGTACGGTGTTAGGGAAAGACTTGAATTTTCGCCCGTGGAAACCTCATTACGTGCAGGAGCTGACACGTGAAGACTGTGACCGCAGAATGGAATATGGGGAGTTGATGCTGGGTTCGCACGAGGATTGGCCACAACTGTTTGAAAACATTCTCTGGAGCGACGAGGCCGTTTTCCATATCGGCGGTTTCGTCAATCGACATAATTGCCATTACTGGGCGGCACACGATCCCAAAGTGACGGTGGAGAAGATGCAAAATCGTCCAAAAGTGACCGTGTGGTGTGGAATGACGGCCACTAGGGTAAGGTAAAGGTAAAGCAACCCCATTACAGGCCTAGACAGGCCCTGAGGGGCCAGGAGGTTGAAGCTCCCAGATTTGTAGACAATCGGCACATGAAGGTGGTAAGGTTGTCAGCCCTACGCACCGGCCGCCTTTACCCCCCAGGAAAAATTCCTGTTACTCATTTCTGTTAAGAGGCTGAGTCGACCCCAGGGCCATAGTGTGACCGAAACGATTATGTCAAGGAATTAATTCCAATGACACCATCGGGAATCGAACCCGCGACGTTCCGGTTTGTAGCGTAGTGCCTCAACCAACTACGCCACCGTGCGCCCCCGGCCACTAGGGTCATCGGCCCATATCTTCTGCATGACACCATGAATGCCGACCGCTACTTTCAGATGCCGCTGGTGCCTACATTGAATTTTAAGCTATGCGTCCATATTGCCATTTAAAATGGTACATGTAACAATTATTTTCATTATATTTGCATTGGAAATATAGAGGTTATAATCATTTCTCAATGCCTACTTACTTCCCAACCACCCTGTACATAAACATTGAAGGGTAATAAAAAAGAAGTTGTTTGCACATAGCTTCAGCTGTTACCACTACCTCAATGCTAGAAGTGCACTCGTCCGTACAACCACTCTTCAAATTTGTAATCTACAACTCGAACAAATTTCCTTTAATTTACACTAACACATGTACATAACAGAAATTAAATGTCATATACAAGGCATACACAAAAGAATGGTGCGGTTTCAATAGTGATTCCTATTCAAACCGCACCATTATTTTGTGTATGCCCTGTATAAGCTTGTACTCTCCTACGATTACATCGCAATCTGCAGTGAGATCCAAGTACCTTCCTACACAGCACACACCAGCACACGTCACAAGGACTTGATTATTTTGTATCGAACAAGTCAAAACTAGATGTTTGTATTCATATTACTGCACACACTATAGAACCTTCGAATTTTGACTAAGAACATATCAACATTGTACTGATCACAGTGGCAACGTGTTTGATTTTATGGCTGCTATTTGATACAGTTTAGAATTATAATATACGAATATCGTAGAGAAGACTTTGGTGTATTGGTATTATGTATTTCTTTGTACTTAGATCTCCCCGAAGATGGCGATTTAATCGCCGAAACACCGTAGGAAGGTACAAGCTTATGTATGAATTTTTAATTTCTGTTATATGCATATCTTGTTATAAATTAATTATTACAGAAGCAATGCACGGAATGTATAGTAACAATAAGTTACCTACACAATTTACACCTCTATAACACATATCTTAAAGCCACATTAAATCTTCAAATACAAATTTTCTACAAATTTCGGACAGTTAGTACAAAACGTGGTCCTATTTAGTTGCACTGTTCTTACTTCGCGTGTGTTTGGGCAGTCATAGACACGCTTACAGTTGGTCTTATGGAATTCCAAATTATGGATCAGACAATACAGCAGGGCAACAACGATAGGTGGACGTGCCACGGCTCAGGCGGTTAGTCGCCGGCCTCTCACCGTGGAAGCCCGGGTTCGATCCCGGGTCGGTCCATGTGGGATTTATGGTGGACAAAGTGGCACTGGGACAGGTTTTTCTCCGAGTACTTCGGTTTTTCCCTGTCAATTTCATTCCACCGGTGCTCCATTAAATTGTAAAATCAGAAAAAAACCTCATCTTCATCACAGGGTTGCACAATAAGCCTTCAAGGCTGCGGTGCGTCCGTAGCATCTGCTGCGGGGCCCTTCAATAAAAAGAACACCGATAGGTTGTCCCGAAACGTCGATAACTACCAATCAGTTTTGTGTAATACATCCCTGACGAGCGAAGATCTCATTTATACCGCGGACGGAGCCTGAAATAACGCAAAAGCGTCTATTTTTTTCCACAAATTTCGTTTCGTCAGAAACTTCCACTGACAACCGTCACCAGACAGCGACAGCTGCATCTGTCTTATCCGCGCCTGTTTCTTTCGGCGACGTTAATCCGCCCGCTTGTTACTGTATATGTTGCTAGCACATGCCAACTTGTACAGCACAGAACTTCACGCTTCATCTTCTCCAGTAGCCGCTGCTATTTATAATCCAAACTACGACACCGTAACTCCGCGCGTATGAGACAGAGTGCCAAGCGACGCTGATGTCGGCGCTACAGTCACAAGAAGAGATATCTGCTGTGCGCAGCCACTCGGCGGTTAAACGGCGCTCATCGCTAACTGCATCGGTTTTATGGATTTCGAGAAATGGGACACCGGACAGACAAACAGAAAACATGAAATTATTGATCCTCTAATAAATAATTAGCGCAGTCTATATTGACAAATCTAATGAATACTCAGCGCTGTCTGTATTGACAATCTAATGAGTAGGCCTACTTACCGCAGTCTCTATTCACAATCTAATGAATACTTAGCTCAGTCTCTATTGACAATCTAATGAATACTTAGCTCAGTCTCTATTGACAATCTAATTAATACTTAGCGCAGTCTCTATTGACAATCTAATGAATAATTAGCGCAGTCTCTATTGACAATCTAATGAATACTTAGCTCAGTCTCTATTGACAATCTAATGAATACTTAGCTGTCTCTATTGACAATCTAATGAATAATTAGCGCAGTCTCTATTGACAATCTAATGAATACTTAGCGCAGTCTCTATTGACAATCTAATGAATACTTACCGCAGTCTCTATCGACAATCTAATGAATACCTTGCGCAGTCTCTATTGACAATCTAATGAATACTTAGCGCAGTTTCTATTGACAATCTAATGAATACTTACCGCACTCTCTATCGAAAATCTAATGAATACTTAGCGCAGTCTCTACTGACAATCAAGTGAATACCTAGCGCAGTCTCTATTGACAATCTAATGAATAATTAACGCAGTCTCTATTGACAATCTAATGAATACTTAGCGCAGTCTCTATTGACACTCTAATTAATACTTAGCGCAGTCTCTATTGAAAATCTAATGAATATTTAGAGCAGTCTCTATTGACAATCTAATGAATAATTAGCGCAGTCTCTAATGACAATCTAATGAATACTTAGTGCGGTCTCTATTGACAATATAATGAATACTTAACGCGGTCTCTATTGACAATCTAATGAATACTTAGCGCGGTCTCTATTGACAATCTAATGAATACTCAGCGCAGTCTCTATTGATAATCTAATGAATATTTAGAGCAGTCTCTATTGACGATCTGATGAATACTTAGTGCGGTCTCTATTGACAATCGAATGAATACTTAGCGCGGTCTCTATTGACAATCTAATGAATACTTAGCGCGGTCTCTATTGACAATCAAAGAAAAGTGTCACAGGCATTCCAAATATGAAAACAAATCAATAGAAAATAACCTCATGTGGGAAAAATTCTGGGGTTCATCGTCATTAAATATAGTACTGTTTGGTAACACAGTGTTTTGGGTTCTGTTTGGTAACACAGTGTTTTGGGTTCTGTTTGGTAACACAGTGTTTTGGGTTCTGTTTGGTAACACAGTGTTTTGGGTTCTGTTTGGTAACACAGTGTTTTGGGTTCTGTTTGGTAACACAGTGTTTTGGGTTCTGTTTGGTAACACAGTGTTTTGGGTTCTGTTTGGTAACACAGTGTTTTGGGTTCTGTTCGAAACGTGGCGAAGATTTAAAGCGCTAATAAAACTGTGTGGCGTTTCTTAACAAAACGCACTCAAATACGCACGTGAATAAAACTGTGTGGCGTTTCTTAACAAAACGCACTCAAATACGCACGTGAATAAAACTGTGTGGCGTTTCTTAACAAAACGCACTCAAATACGCACGTTAATAAAACTGTGTGGCGTTTCTTAACAAAACGCACTCAAATACGCACGTTAATAAAACTGTGTGGCGTTTCTTAACAAAACGCACTCAAATACGCACGTTAATAAAACTGTGTGGCGTTTCTTAACAAAACGCACTCAAATACGCACGTTAATAAAACTGTGTGGCGTTTCTTAACAAAACGCACTCAAATACGCACGTTAATAAAAGTGTGTGGCGTTTCTTAACAAAACGCACTCAAATACGCACGTTAATAAAACTGTGTGGCGTTTCTTAACAAAACGCACTCAAATACGCACGTTAATAAAAGTGTGTGGCGTTTCTTAACAAAACGCACTCAAATGTGCACGTTAATAAAAGTGTGTGGCGTTTCTTAACAAAACGCACTCAAATACGCACGTTAATAAAAGTGTGTGGCGTTTCTTAACAAAACGCACTCAAATACGCACGTGAATAAAACTGTGTGGCGTTTCTTAACAAAACGCACTCAAATACGCACGTTAATAAAACTGTGTGGCGTTTCTTAACAAAACGCACTCAAATACGCACGTTAATAAAAGTGTGTGGCGTTTCTTAACAAAACGCACTCAAATACGCACGTTAATAAAAGTGTGTGGCGTTTCTTAACAAAACGCACTCAAATACGCACGTTAATAAAACTGTGTGGCGTTTCTTAACAAAACGCACTCAAATACGCACGTTAATAAAACTGTGTGGCGTTTCTTAACAAAACGCACTCAAATACGCACGCTCGCAATGTTGGTGTGACTCACCTCAGTGTCGTTCCAGTACATGTGCAGCATGTAGTTCCGCAACACCGACGGATTCTCGTTGATGTGGTCCACGGCCAGCATGACTGACGGCATGACACCTCGACCGACGCGTGACTCAGGAATGTGACGACCGTACGGGAAGAATCCAGCTATGTACACATCTCGACGTTTGTTGGCGGGCAAATTCGGCTTCTGGCATGTCCCTTTCGGTAGCAAGAGGCACAGCAGCGCCACGACGCATAAGCTGCTTGTCAATGCGACCATCATGACGCAGGTTTTTCACTGTCTACGCACTCAGTCTAAAATATTTCACGTTCTTTGTCTGGAAAGCACTGTTATGTTGATCCATTCACTAAGAATGAAAACCTACCTTTGTTTTCGGTTGTGTTACAGTTGTCTTATAAGAATCGATAATTGAAGAAAAGTCTTTAAGCCAGTCTAATTTCATTTAACACGTGGTCAAAATAGCACAGTAATTCCAACTTCTACGTTCAGTGAAATAATCCTACGAAACGTACATGAAGTTTGTTCCTATGTTTCGCAAACACGTAAGAAATCACTGGTGAATAATGATCCTAATAAAATTCAATTAATACTGGAAACATTTTCTTCATCGTCACGTGCTTCCCAATTAAGGTCTCATATTTATTATGTCACACAATAGAACACTAAAAAAAAATTTGCTCCTTATACAGCAGTATTTCAAAACAATTTTAAACTGAATTTTCCACTCAACAAATCCGACACGGTGCACAGTACTTGTTTAAAACAGCCTCTTGCAGTCTTAAGAGCACACATAAAAGTACATCTGTGACATAAACATCCAAAAAGGGGGCACATTAAAATGAGACTATGTAGAAAAGTTATTCGTTAAAAACCACTGCCTTGCTGTTCATACCAACCGGTTTTTTTTTATTGCATGATAAATGTGAAAGCCTTGTGCGTATTTTTGATAATGCCACCTAATGCGAAGAATTCACAACGACGTCATAGAAACTCTAAGTTCATTTATGTGAATTAACGTCTTGTCATATGAGCCAATTATTAAATTAATGATCAATACTATGAGAAACAACAATTAAAAACAACAATTCGATACATCAATCTTAGTAACGGTCGGTAATAAGAACAAATAATTATCACTTCATCTACGTCTCGCATATTACTAACTCTTTAGTTCGTAATAGTACCACCAGGGAGTGTTAGTCTTTCTTGTAACAATGTCTGTCCAATGTCTGTGTAACATTTTACCCCTACTAGTTTATTTCTCAAGCACAGATATTTCACGTTTTAACGACGCTTCACCACAAAAGCTGAACACAACTGTTCTTTTTCATGAAGCCAATTTTTAAGAATAGGGTTTATATTTCTCAAAGCTTCCCACATTTCTTTTAACTCATGGCCACTTGCAAATTCAAAAACAAGAATTTGTTTTGCACTCTAAAATAAACATTGAGCCAGATCCACTTCTTCACCCACTTCTTCACCCACTATGATGACGGAAAAATCAGTAATGTAGCGATTTACTGATATATCACACTTCATTACTAAGCGGAGGAAGATTCCTTGAACACACAGTCAGAAATTTATAAACTGTTTTATTGACAATTAAGTAATTATCATTGCCAGTAGTACAGCGCCTGTGCTCTTTCTTTCAGTAATGAATTTAAGTCATTATATTATGCAATTAACTTAACAGACGTCATTCAAAGCGAGGCACAAATGTAAGAAGTGTGAATGTATTTTCCTCACGCCTGCTTTCTGTTTCTCTTCCTCTTCTCTCGCTTCTTGTGCAGTGCAGAGACATCTCTCGATCATTCACTGCAACAAACGCAACAAAATGAGAACACATGCACCCATGAATAATTTGTACAGACCCTAACCATCTAACTAACTAACCAACTAACTCCATGTAGCACAGTCCTTCTTGAGAAACTAACAGGCCGTCAGCTAGTCAAGAAATTCCCCGCGTTTTATGGAACCCGAAGGTTCATTACCGCACTCACAACAGCCCGCCACCTGTCCCTATCCTGAGCCATATCAATTCAGTCCATGCCCCCCATCCCACTTCTTGAAGATCCATTTTAATATTACCCTCCCATCTATGCCTGGGTCTTCCAAGTGGTCTCCTTCCCTCAGGTCTCCCAACCAAAACCCTGTATGCACCTCTCCCTACATCCATACGTGCTACATGCCCCGCCCACCTCATTGTTCTCGATTTGATCACCCGAACAATATTTGGTGATGAGTAGACCCTAACCATCAGCCTCCAAAAAGTGACATTTATATCATCATTCTCTAAAGGCTAAGCCTTGTCGCTGCAACCATAGATGTCTGTACAGGGCATACACAAAAGAATGGTGCGGTTTCAAAAGTGAATAACAAATTTATGTCTCACATTACACGGGCACAACATACACCGTCAGCGGCGGCAACTGTCCAAGTTTCTCATGCGCTACCAGCAGTTCGCTTCTCATGCTTACTGCGTGGCCGCGGGGCCAGTTTCAAAGATGGCGTTGCAGCAGGAGAAGGCTTTCTGTGTGCTCCGTTTTGAGGTGTCCAGATCTGTGATTACAGTGCAGCGTGAGTTTCGTGCACGGTTTAAAAAAGACGCACCACACAAGAATAACATAAGCAGGTGGTACCGACAGTTTGTAGAAACTGGATGCTTGTGTAAAGGCAAGAGTCCAAGAGTCATGCGCTACCAGCAGTTCGCTTCTCATGCTTACTGCGTGGCCGCGGGGCCAGTTTCGCTGGATCGGACGTGCTGCTGCAAGTGGAGACAAGAACCTTCTCCCTTGGCCACCCCGTTCGCCAGATCTTACACCGTGCGATTTCTTTCTTTGGGGGTTCGTTAAAGACAGCGTTTATGTACCACCATTGCCCACGTCCATCCATGAAATTCGTGATCGGATAACGCATGCACTGCAGGTCATTACAGCGGACATGCTACACCGGGTCTGGGATGAGTTTGATTACCGTGTGGATGTGTGTCCTGTGACCCAGGGTGCACACATTGAAGGATTGTAATTACCAAATGAGAAACTTGGACAGTTGCCGCCGCTGACGGTGTATGTTGTGCCCGTGTAAGGTGAGAAATACATTTTGTATTCACTTTTGAAACCGCACCATTCTTTTGTGTATGTCCTATATATAGAAAAAAAATTATGTTTATCGTACAGGGTCTAGTAATAGAAGCAAAATATTAGGAGAAATAGTCCTTAAATATTCAGCAGAATCACACTGATAAAGTTGTAACATACAGGACCCAGGAACAAAAAGCCCACATTACGGTAGAATGTTGACCCCTGCTGAATACAAGACATAATTACATGACCGAGCGCATACATTAAGAACACCGAAGTGCACACACCACAGAAGATACACATAACTGGTAAGTATTTATACCTACCTCAGACGGCATTGGAGAATGAACGTTTAGCCAGACATTTAAACAGGAACGTAAAAACCGATAAGACAACAATGCATATCAAATGACAAAAATAGCAAACAGACAGCAATAAAAAGAGGCCTTCGCTCCTCTGGGTTGATAGGCAGCCTATGTTGGTAGCTGTTTACCGACGTTTCGGGAGAGCCTATCGGTCCCATCTTCAAAGGTCAAACAGTCAAAAATAGAAAACCTGCACTATTTTTTTAATAACTGACCATTTCCACTTTTTTTTAGCACTTCTCTTGTCCGAAACGCCCAGACCGGCTCTGGGGCACACCCGGCCCCCTATTCAGTGGGTACCGGGACCCTTTAACCGTCGGTAAAGCCGCCAGGGCGTAAAGCTGACAACTCACTTTCCTCTAACGCCGTGGTTAAGAATGAATGGAGCTATAGTTCTGCATCCCCTATACGCTTACATGATATTCAAGGAACAATTTTACCTTTACCTTTATTAGTAAAGGTAAAGGCTGATTACAGTGCTTAGACACGGTAAGATCCAACATCCGGTAGTCCGACGCACGGAAGTTTGTATCAACTGCATGCCCTATTTATTGGTGAGAATTTTGTTGAGTTTCTTTGCACTGACATTTTGAGTTCTTTTTAAAACAAACATGGAACAGAAAAGAAAATGTTGCAACTTTTAAGAGAAAGAAATTCAAATAAAAGCAATGGAAAGAATGTGACTTCCGGTAAGTATTCAGAGAATCTTAAACCTCCCTCACGACCGGTCAAACAGACGGTACACTTTTTATTGCTGCTTCGCCCTTCAGTTGTGTTTATGCGTGTCTTCCAGGAGACAGAGTGACACGTGTCTTCCAGGAGACACAGTGACACGTATCTTCCAGGAGATACAGTGACACGTGTCTTCCAGGAGACACAGTGACACGTATCTTCCAGGAGACACAGTGACACGTATCTTCCAGGAGATACAGTGACACGTGTCTTCCAGGAGACACAGTGACACGTATCTTCCAGGAGACACAGTGACACGTATCTTCCAGGAGATACAGTGACACGTGTCTTCCAGGAGACACAGTGACACGTATCTTCCAGGAGATACAGTGACACGTGTCTTCCAGGAGACACAGTGACACGTATCTTCCAGGAGACACAGTGACACGTATCTTCCAGGAGATACAGTGACACGTGTCTTCCAGGAGACACAGTGACACGTATCTTCCAGGAGATACAGTGACACGTGTCTTCCAGGAGACACAGTGACACGTATCTTCCAGGAGATACAGTGACACGTGTCTTCCAGGAGACACAGTGACACGTATCTTCCAGGAGATACAGTGACACGTGTCTTCCAGGAGACACAGTGACACGTATCTTCCAGGAGATACAGTGACACGTGTCTTCCAGGAGACACAGTGACACGTGTCTTCCAGGAGACACAGTGACACGTGTCTTCCAGGAGATACAGTGACACGTGTCTTCCAGGAGACAGTGACACGTGTCTTTCAGGAGACACAGTGACACGTGTCTTCCAGGAGACACAGTGACACATGTCTTCCAGGAGACACAGTGACACGTATCTTCCAGGAGACACAGTGACGCGTATCTTCCAGGAGACACAGTGACACGTGTCTTCCAGGAGACACAGTGACACGTGTCTTCCAGGAGACACAGTGACACATGTCTTCCAGGAGACAAAGTGACACGAGCAGGTGTCGCTCCGAGTATGCAACCAGGCCGAATGTCTATTGACAGCTTTTGTAGATACTGTCATTTACACAAGCGGACATAACTCCGTACACGTCGCAATCTCTTTCTAGCAAGCCCTAACAAGTAATCGGTGTGACTGCACTTAACGAGCGACGCCGTGATAAGGACCAAACTTCGCAACTCGACACCCGTCACTGGTGTCACACATCACGCAAACTAAGACATTCCATTCCAGATACTCCTATATTGCATCGCCATTAAACAATACCAGTCATACTCTTCTGTTCATAACGATAGGAAGAGTAATTCAAAATTTACACCTGTCTGCTTCTCCATAATCCCTTGTAGCAAATTTATTATCGGTTACAAACGTTACACCGCTCTAAATAACAACAATCTTTCTACATACACATACAATCTGTATCTGCAATATGCCTACTAAACAGTGTAATGGGGGTAACCACCTTCAAATAACAAATTTGACTCAAGGGCACACATTCGCGCCAACTTTGCCTTATAATTGCGCGAGTTTTATCGGTTGCTAGTATTCAAGGTATCTGTCTGAGACAGCGTCATTTTTACAATTAAACTAAGATAAACTGTGAAAAAGCAAACGTAGTAGAAGAAGACTTTGATGGACAAACTATCTAGTATAATAATAATAATAATAATAAATAGCAATACATTTCACCCTAGAACAGGCCATGAAGGCTCAGAGGGGGAGTAGAGGTATAGCTCTACTTTTTCTTTAACCTCAGAGCTTGATGGGGTGGGTGTTTAACGCCACGCCCTGGCCACTTTACCCCTGTCAAAGATACCCGGTACCCATTGTACAGGAGGCTTGGTGTGCCCCAGGGCCGGTCTGGACGGCTGCGGAAAATCTCGCCTCTACTGGGATTCGATTCCCGCACCGTCCAGCCCTTAGCGAATCGCTATACCGACTGAGCTATCGCGGCCCAATAATAATAATATTAATATTAATAATTTATTTGAGTTCAGTTTTTACAATTCTTGACATTACCTCCCGATTAACACTGGGCTGTCACGGTGGCAGCCCATCACCATTTGATACTTACGATATTTACAAATATTTCGTTTTATTAAAAGACTTACAGTTGACTTTATCTAAATATCTGCCTAAATTCCTTATCTGATCTTTGTTAGTTCACACCTGTCAAGTACACGGCTGATTGACAGCAATGCCCACATAATGTGAAACACCAAGATGCATAACTGTATTTCACATTATACAGGGCATACACAAAAGAATGGTGCGGTTTCAAAGTGAATCACTGTTGATACCGCACCATTCTTTTGTGTATGCCCTGTATTCACCGTGCATTTTTGTACAATTGATTAACTCACACCAACAAATGCACCAAATCAAGTTTTGTCACTGATTTCTTTATTACAAGATTTCCCCAATACGCATTTCGACACTTCTATATTGCCATCGTCAGGGGGGGTCGTTGGAGTTTGTACATAGACCAATGTTCTTGACTAATTTTAACAATACTACTATTGTACAATTTTATACAAAGTGATAATAACGAATATTGTAATATTATCATACACAGCCTTAACTGTTCTGATGTAACTCAAGAACATCGGTCTATGTACAAACTCCAACGACCCCCCTGATGATGGCAATACAGAAGTGCCGAAATGCGTATTGGGGTAATCTTTTAATACAGAAATCAATGACAAAACTTGATTTGGTGCATTTGTTGGTGTGAATTAATCAAATGCATAACGGTGTTCACAAGGACCCCCCCCCCCAATCGTCCCTGTCCTCAGTCAGATAAATCCAAGCTACGTCAGCCCATCATACATTTAAGATCCGTTTTAATATTATCCTCCCATCTACTCGCCTTAGGGTCACCAACTATATGCATTATAGAGGCTTGCTAAAGACTCCACAATTTTACAATTCTTGACATTTCCACGCAGAAGTAGGCAACTGTGCGAAGACTGCACAAAATCGCTGATACATAAAAAAGGTCGTTTTCCTTTTTTTAACGCCATAAAGGCATTTCACACTGTTGACACCGTGCATCAAAAGCACCTAAATACAAACCTAATATTTCACACTGTTGACACCGTGCATCAAAAGCACCTAAATACAAACCTAATATTTCACACTGTTGACACCGTGCATCAAAAGCACCTAAATACAAACCTAATATTTCACACTGTTGACACCGTGCATCAAAAGCACCTAAATACAAACCTAATATTTCACACTGTTGACACCGTGCATCAAAAGCACCTAAATACAAACCTAATATTTCACACTGTTGACACCGTGCATCAAAAGCACCTAAATACAAACCTAATATTTCACACTGTTGACACCGTGCATCAAAAGCACCTAAATACAAACCTAATATTTCACACTGTTGACACCGTGCATCAAAAGCACCTAAATACAAACCTAATATTTCACACTGTTGACACCGTGCATCTTCGTCATATTAAATCAAGTTACAGACCAACTGATGCACTTTTTAAAGCACTTTTTAAGTAGCTTTATTAAAAATGTTAAAATAGTACCCCTACACGTGTTTCGATCCTAGGATCATCGTCAGGGGGTTTTTTGCTAAAAGCTACGTCACTTCAATCACATGGTTTAAAATATTCCATTAGCACTATAAAACATATGTTAAAATCTTGTAAAAAGATATGTTAAAAAGTTATAAAATTATAAAAACACTGTAGATGTTAGAAGTGCGGAACTGCTGGCTTGTGGTATTGTGGTATTATAAGCATGTGAAATGTTTTCGCGTGGTTAGCGAAGTGTACTGTGTACTGTGTGTTGACGAGTACTGTCATAAAGGCATATACGGGAGTAGAGGTATAGCTCCAGTCACTCTTAACCTGAGCAATTAAATTGAGATGAGTCGTTAGATTTACGCTACGGCAGCTTTAACCCCGCGCAAGAACTCCGGTATCTGTAGTGTCATGTACCTGTAGAGGGCCCACAGGCAGCTATCTCCTTGAGGGGTGCTTGTTACCGAATTTGCGATACTAGCAGGACAAGGAAGGGTGATGACGTGGCACACTGGGGGGCACGTGTACGCTTGTTGTTGTGGCGTCATTCTTGTTGTGACAGGAAGTGAGAAGGGCATTGCTGTGGTCGTGTGAGATCACTCAGACTGCGGTTGTTGAGGTGCAAATAGATTTTTGAACCTTACACGTGTGTAACACTACCAACAACCGTCAGCGTTACGACATTTGACAGTACGACATGACTGCACGGCTCCTGCTAACGCTCTTAAAGGTCTTGACACTGTTTTCCCCGTGCTTCTTGACTACAACATTCATTCATAACACCAACGAATGCAATTTGACACACAAAAATATAGTCTTATATTGCTCCAACACGTTTCGGCTTCATTTACGCCATTTCAGGGAGATTCACACTAAACTTTAAAACTTACTAAAACGTAACAGATTACAAAGCAATTCGTATTACATTATAGCATTCATGCAGCTAGTGTCAATATATAGGTAATTAATTTTGTGGTTAAAATGGTATAGACTGCTTATTCAATGTATTCACTGCTATCCTTTGTACAAGGAAGCTTTCTCCCCCAAAACACAAGGTGGGAACTTCAAGTAGTGTAATGTTGCTCGCAAGAGTAGCATAGTTCCACTTTACTTAGCATAGTTCCACTTTACTTAGCATAGTTCCACTTTACTTAGCATAGTTCCAAGTTATCAGTAACTATAAAGTGACAAATCTGATTCCTTACAAAATTAAACGTCACTAATACCTAAGTTAATACCGTCATTGTTTGTTGTTGTTTGTCCCTGTCGCTCCAACGTGGAGCATAGGGGCCTCTTTTCGGAGGTTTCTATGGTCATGTGCGTTGATGTAGTGACTGACTAGCCCACTGACCGCACAAGTTCGACTCAATCCTGATGTGACTGCCAGAGCCATCTGGCAGGCAGTCAGGAGACTTGGGTGAGAAATGGCCGCTGAATTTTGCTTACGAAACATTTCTATTCATGCCCGTAAGGTTCTTTTACACGCCGTAGATCTACGACATGGGACCGACGGCTTTACTTCCCCTCCGAAGGAAGTTGTACTACGGATTTTTATCACCCTTAAAAATCCATCGACCTCGGTCGGGATCGAACCCGCGAACCTTGGGTCCAGTGGCCAGTACGCTAACCACTAGTCCACTGAGGGCAACAATACCGTCATTAGACCTACTTAATTAATAGCTCACATGAACCATACACAGTATCTGATTTATTTCTTTAGCCGACAAAGTACGTATAGTCGGCAAGAACATTGTTTAAAACATTGTTAATGATGGAATTCTATATTGATCCATTGTTAAGTCCTTGTCCTATAAGCAGAAGACAATTGGAGAATGTGGAATATTTCAACTACTTGGGTAACATAATAACAAACGATGCAAGGTGTACACGTGAAATTAAATCCAGAATTGCCATGGCAAAAGCAGCATTCAACAAGAAGACTCTTTTCACCAGCAAACTGGACTTAAATTTAAGGAAGAAACTAGTAAAGTGCTACATTTGGAGCATAGCTTTGTGTGGTGCTGAAACGTGGACACTTGGGAAAGTAGATCAGAAGTATCTGGAAAGTTTTGAAATGTGGTGCTGGAGAAGGATGGAGAAGATCAGTTGGACCGATCGTGTGAGAAATGAAGAAGTATTACACAGAGTCAAGGAGGAGAGGAATATCATACATACAATAAAAAGAAGAAAGGCTAACTGGATTGGTCACATCTTGCGTAGAAACTGCCTTCTGAAACATGTGATTGAAGGAAAGTTAGAGGGAAGGATAGAAATGACGGGAAGACGAGGAAGAAGACGTAAGCAGCTACTGATGACCTTAAGGAAAAGAGAAGATACTGGAAATTGAAAGAGGAAGCACTAGATCGCACCTTGTGGAGAACTCGCCTTGGAAGAGGCTACGGACCTGTCGTAAGACAGACTGCAGAATGAATGGACAAGCAGAAGAAGAAAAGTAATCTGTATAATTGTAACAGTTGTTTCGATATCTTTAAAATGAGTCACTCATTTACACCTAAGCCCATTTCTTCATAATGAACCATGACATGGAAATGAGAACCACATAAATAACTGTGGCGTTCTTTAAATAAGAAACGAATTAAAAGATATCAACATCATTTTAAACTTAAAAGTCATTAATCGTTACTGACCTCTTAACTACAATAACAACAGCCAGAACTCAAACTCAGATGAAATATGTTAACGAAAGATAACGATTTATCATATTTATCTGATTTATCTCTTATTTTAGAATTTAGTGCCCCATAAATTTGTTTCATTTCATAATTTTGCACTGTGCAAGGGCTGTCCTGCATCCCTTAAAACCACTTCCACACTTCACATGATACATCCATTCTTTACAGACGCTCATCTGAATTTTGACAAATCGCGATGCGTCAATTACACGTGTAGCGACAGCAATTACACGTGTAGCGACAGCAATTACACGTGTAGCGACAGCAATTACACGTGTAGCGACAGCAATTACACGTGTAGCGACAGCAATTACACGTGTAGCGACAGCAATTACACGTGTAGCGACAGCAATTACACGTGTAGCGACAGCAATTACACGTGTAGCGACAGCAATCACACGTGTAGCGACAGCAATTACACGTGTAGCGACAACAATTACACGTGTAGAGACAGCAAGTACACGTCTAGCGACAGTAATTACACGTGTAGCGACAGCAATTACACGTGTAGCGGCAGCAATCCCACCGTCTAAATCCACAACACCAGTTCATAGTGACAGAATCACTGCATCAAGCATTTTTACAAAGACTCAAATGTTCTGGAATGCTTAATTAGAGGCTTCCGCCACGGTGATTAGATCTTCACTCATCTGGAGAGTTACGCAGCGTCGTCGGGTAAACGTATCCCGACGTTTCGAAAAACTGCAGTACCTGCATCGTTAGGATCAAACATACCAAGATATCTTGGTCTGCTTCAAACTGAAGACAAAGACAATACCATGCTTCGAAACGCCGGAAAATATTTACCATTCGATAAAACGTAACATCCCAGAAGACTTGAATCTTGAAAAGCGGCGGTATGATGGCGTCAAATCTGAAAGGGTTCATGCGATTTGGAGTTGTATGAATAGGTTTAGTGCGATAATGTCACATAATCACAGCGGGATGCATTTGCACTCACTAAAAAGTAATTAATTTATAATTTTATGTCCTATGGGACTAATATTATTGAGATTACGTAAAAACCGTACAATGTTTATATTAGGTACATTATTTGAGCTCTCAAATAAACACGTCTGTCATCGAGGATAATTCTGTCCGTGGTCTGAAAACCTAAAAGATGTTCAAAAAATCGTGAACAAATGAAATTCAAGCGTGTGTTTTTAACATGCTGCCTAGGACCAGGAAACTAAAAGATATCTGACGGGACTCGGAATCGTCGTAGCCTAAAGTCACGTTACGTGATTTCCTTCGCATTTTTTCCCATTGGCGCAACAGCCTCTAGTGGGTCAGGGCCTCCTCATTGTCGAGGCTTCACGATCACACTCAGACAGACCCACTCGGTAGAACTCCTCTGGACTAGTGATCAGCCCGTCGCAGAGACCTCTACCTGACAAAACACAACACTCACAACAGACAGACATCCATGCCCCCGGCGAGATTCGAACCCGCAATCCTAGCAAGCGAACGGCCGCAGATCCACGCCTCAGACCGTCGTGTAAAATGGGATACTGTAACGAGATTACGGATCACCAGTAGGAAGAACTGCTTAGAGCAGCGGTTCCCAAACATTTTCGGTCAACCGCCCCCTTGGTTCCATATACACACCCACAGCGCCCCCCTACCTTTTTTAAAAAACATAAATGAGCTTTTGTTTGTACTTTTATTTTATATTTAAAAAATAGTTTAAATAAAATTATAAGAGTTAAACTTAATGTTTTATGTGTTAATTAATAAATTAAAATTTATTATATTCTTTTATGATTAACAATAATTTATCTAGCAATAGTTTATTAAGAAATAATATGTGCTTGAATAAGATTCATAAATTAAAATACTAAGAAATTTAGTTCATTTTTTATTTTTAACACAAAAAAATACTTTATTTGAATTTTATTATAAAAATAAATTCACTACTTGTCTACTAGCGCCCCCCTGTGATAATAACAGCGCTCCCTTCCACCTCTCGTACCTATTAGCGCCCACCTCGGTAATCCCACCGCCCCCCAGGGGGCGGTACCGCCCACTTTGGTAACCACTGGTCTAGAGGTAAGGTAAGGTCTCTTATCGCACAATTTGCCTAGACGCCAGCCTGGCTAGCAGGACTGTGACCAGATCCACGAGTCTGAGAAGCACCACATCGCTAGATGACACGGTTAGCAGCGCAGATCGCTCTGCCGGTACTGACAAAGGCAGACAGCGGAAACGCTGTTGTGGTTGGCTACGAGACACTTCAGCGGACTAACGAGACGTGAGGAACGAAAGGTAAAACTGAGCAGCAAGCAAGGCCGGCTCATAATGTGAATGCGTATGAAGACACAATACGGTGTGATTTCCCATGGCTACTCTAAACCCCGCCCGCTATAATGGATAGACAGTGCTTTGAAACACTTCACATTGTCAGGATGAGCCCCAAGAATAATTTGCAAAATTGTAAAATCAATAAAACAGTTGCTTGTAATTTATAAGCCCGCTTTCAGATATGGTTATACGTATAGTACATCCAACGAGGCATGAACTGCTTACAATACTCTACTAGCGGTTTGGTGTTTACCCTCTTTACATTATCGGTGCAAGGTCAGGAACCCGACTAACCCGTCAAGTGACATACAACACACGGTCCAAACCGCTAGTTCGCTACAGCCTGACTGCAAACTTCAATCAAAATTTTAAAAATAAATTGTTCTAACGAGGGTCTATATTAAAGTAAGAGTTCAAATTTATACTAGCCTCAGTACGTTGGACAATAATTCGCGTATAATTTAGCGTTTAATAATGGAAGAAAGACTGGAAACATTTGAATGAGAAAGTCAACATCATATCGATAAACAACTGAAAAGAATATAATACCGCACATTAGAAGAAACTGTTGATCAGGACAAATTTTTTTGCAATCGACTTTTTTTCCGGTATGATTTATACATCACAACGGGATGTACAAAATGAAAATTATTTAGTATCTTAACCACGTAAAGAGTAAGATGAACCTGAATTAAATTTAAAGATTCAGCTCGTACCGCGCAGTAAACACACTCCGTGTCAGTTATACAAACCAGTCAGTTAATGTTGTACAGTGAAATAATCGCTGTTTGTTCTGAGATCCACACAAAACACATAAATACAGTCCGTACCGCGCAGTGAACACACTCCGTCTCAGTTATACAAACCAGTCAGTTAATGTTGTACAGTGAAATAATCGCTGTTTGTTCTGAGATCCACACAAAACACATAAATACAGTCCGTACCGCGCAGTAAACACACTCCGTCTCAGTTATACAAACCAGTCAGTTAATGCTGTACAGTGAAATAATCGCTGTTTGTTCTGAGATCCACACAAAACACATACATACAGTCCGTACCGCGCAGTAAACACACCCCGTCTCAGTTATACAAACCAGTCAGTTAATGTTGTACAGTGAAATAATCGCTGTTTGTTCTGAGATCCACACAAAACACATAAATACAGTCCGTACCGCGCAGTAAACACACTCCGTCTCAGTTATACAAACCAGTCAGTTAATGTTGTACAGTGAAATAATCGCTGTTTGTTCTGAGATCCACACAAAACACATAAATACAGTCCGTACCGCGCAGTAAACACACTCCGTCTCAGTTATACAAACCAGTCAGTTAATGCTGTACAGTGAAATAATCGCTGTTTGTTCTGAGATCCACACAAAACACATAAATACACTGTGTGGGCAGAACGTAGAATTTGTGAATGTTAAACCTGGTGGTACATATAATAACCACTGCGTTTCGACAACTATTCAACTTAACTTATCATCCAGAGGTTCAAAACGCAACCAACAGCGATCACCTACACTCAATGCATTTTAGAGCATTGTTTTATACAACAGGAGCAGCACAGTAGAAGTTGTTCTGCTACAAAATATTAAGACATGCAGGTAAATGAAGACATTCATCCACTTATTTTAATCTCATCACTATGTGGAGGTGACAGGTCAGCTTAACGCCCCGGCCGCTTTACTTCCAGGAAAAAAAAAAGCCGTCGGTACCCAGTGATAAAAGGCGGGCTAGGCCCCAGAGTCAGTGTGGACATTTGCAGAGGAAAAAAAAATTTTGTCCCCGGACGTTCAGCCTCTACCCTAGTCACTACATCAACTGAGCTATTCTGGCTTAAATTTAAATTCTCCTGCAGGTACAGTACATTAACTGCAATGGACCATTCTAGAATTTCTGGTTTACTCCGGTAATTTATTTAAATGAACGACAAAATTATCACTCATTACCACTAATGCCCTCTACACATTGTAGTAGTAGTGTTTTTTTTTCCTATGGCTCGACAGCCCTATATGTGCCTGGGCCTCCTCGTTTCGTCGAGGTTTCATGATCACACATTTGAGACACACAACACTCGGTAGGACTCCTCTGGACGAGGGACCAGCTCGTCGCAGAGACCTCTACCTGACAACAAACAACACTCACAACAGACAGACACCCATGCCCCCGGCGGGATTCGAACCCACAATCCCAGTAAGCGAGCGGCCGAAGACCCACGCCTTAGACCGCGCGGCCACTGGGATCGGCATTAGTAATGTGTTAAAGTGTTTATAAAGTACATTTAAGCCCTCAACAACCAAGGTAGCCTACCGCTGCTTGCCAGCTGCTTATACTGTTCCGTCAAATAGGACTTTCAGTGCCTTTAATTGAAGGAGTGCCGATCGCAGTGGCAGCGCGGTCTAAGGCGTGGGTCTACGGCAGCTCACTTACTAGGATTGTGGGTTCGAATCCCACCGGGGGCATGTATGTTTGTGTTGTGTTTGTTGAAAGGATGGTAGCATGGAACGTAAAGTGACATGAAGGACGAAAGGATTTAAACAGTACAAAAATGGATCAAAGGGAAAAAACCCCGGACAGGCAAAAAAAAGAAAATCCCGCCTAGGGCATGGATGTCTGTCTCTTGTGAGTGTTGTGTGTTGTCAGGTAGAGGTCTCTGCGACGGGCTGGTCACTCGTCCAGAGGAGTCCTACCGAGTGTGGCGTGTCTGAGTGTGATTGTGAAGCGTCGAAAAATGAGGAGGCCTAGGCCCCCAAGGGGCTGTCGAGCCATTCAAAAAAAAAAATGAAAGCAGAAAACTACGTTATGTAGCCTAAGACGAAGGGACAGGCCATCGCGGGTGAGACCTCAGCAAGCTACTTCGTACTCGCGAGGTACCAGACTTCAAACCTCTGTAAGAGCAGACCGGTTTGTCGCGGTGTTCCTCAGTCACCCTCAGTAAATGACGACACAGCACCACAAAATGGAGCAAGACAGCTTCCTATCGCATTCTTTACAAGAATTTAGGCGCGTTCGCATAATTCGCACAAAAGCGCGTATCAGCTTCGGCACGTCTGTCTGCCCATCCGTCTTCCCTTCCGCATGTATCACCTCGGCTCCCAACGGGACGGATTTTCATCAAATCTGGTAATGACTTTCATGAAAATCTGTCGAGAAAATCCATATTTGGTTAAAATCAGACAATATCCCGTACTTTACATTAAGGCCTAATTACATTTATATTATTGACAGCATTACGAAATATTTTGTTAACTCGACAACAATGTAAATGGGACCCATTGTTGCGTTCTCATGACAATATTCAACAGCTTTATATTGTTGACATCGACATGTGTAACTCAACTGTACACAGAACGCACTCTTGCTTTTCGACGGCAACAGTGGTTACGTGCAAGCACCACACTGTTACGTGCAAGCACCACAGTGTTACGTGCAAGCACCACAGTGTTACGTGAAAGAACCACAGTGTTACGTGCAAGCACCACAGTGTTACGTGCAAGCACCACACTGTTACGTGCAAGCACCACAGTGTTACGTGCAAGCACCACAGTGTTACGTGAAAGCACCACAGTGTACATGCAAGCACCACAGTGTTACGTGAAAGCACCAGTGTTACGTGCAAGCACCACAGTGTTACGTGAAAGCACCAGTGTTACGTGCAAGCACCACAGTGTTACGTGCAAGCACCACAGTGTTACGTGAAAGCACCACAGTGTTACGTGAAAGCACCACAGTGTTACGTGCAAGCACCACAGTGTTACGTGCAAGCACCACAGTGTAAGTGCAAGCACCACAGTGTTACGTGAAAGCACCACAGTGTTACGAGAAAGCACCACAGTGTTACGTGCAAGCACCACAGTGTTACGTGCAAGCATCACAGTGTTACGTGCAAGCACCACAGTGTTACGTGCAAGCACCACAGTGTACGTGCAAGCATCACAGTGTTACGTGCAAGCATCAGTGTTACGCTGCTCATTAATCATTCCATCAGTCTACGCTACGCTCTAAACTCCTGACATCATCATTGAACGTACCAAAAAAAAATAACGCTGAATTGTAGCATGAAGATTCAAGTCTTCTGTGATGTTACGCCGTGTAGATTGGTAAATATTTACCAGAGTGTCGATGAATCGTACCGTGTTAATCTTGAAGGCGAAGCAGTTTTAAAGACACGACTATCTTTCGAAACGTCGGTAACGACTTACCAATCCACACGGTGTAAGGCACCAGAAGACTGCACTGTTAAGCAACACGGCCGTCAGTACGTCACATTTCGCATGACACTGTACCATATCAGACAATGCACGTAATGTGACTGGCGCCATTAACCAGAACGTAACGCACTTACCAACAGTCATGCAAGCGGTAATGAAGTCAAATGTGACTGGCGCCATTAACCAGAACGTAACGCACTTACCAACAGTCATGCAAGCGGTAATGAAGTCAAATGTGACTGGCGCCATTAACCAGAACGTAACGCACTTACCAACAGTCATGCAAGCGGTAATGAAGTCAAATGTGACTGGCGCCATTAACCAGAACTTAACGCACTTACCAACAGTCATGCAAGCGGTAATGAAGTCAAATGTGACTGGCGCCATTAACCAGAACGTAACGCACTTACCAACAGTCATACAAGCGGTAATGAAGTCAAATGTGACTGGCGCCATTAACCAGAACTTAACGCACTTACCAACAGTCATGCAAGCGGTAATTAAGTCAAATGTGACTGGCGCCATTAACCAGAACGTAACGCACTTACCAACAGTCATACAAGCGGTAATGAAGTCAAATGTGACTGGCGCCATTAACCAGAACGTAACGCACTTACCAACAGTCATACAAGCGGTAATGAAGTCAAATGTGACTGGCGCCATTAACCAGAACTTAACGCACTTACCAACAGTCATGCAAGCGGTAATGAAGTCAAATGTGACTGGCGCCATTAACCAGAACGTAACGCACTTACCAACAGTCATACAAGCGGTAATGAAGTCAAATGTGACTGGCGCCATTAACCATGAACGTAACGCACTTACCAACAGTCATACAAGCGGTAATGAAGTCAAATGTGACTGGCGCCATTAACCAGAACGTAACGCACTTACCAACAGTCATACAAGCGGTAATGAAGTCAAATGTGACTGGCGCCATTAACCAGAACGTAACGCACTTACCAACAGTCATACAAGCGGTAATGAAGTCAAATGTGACTGGCGCCATTAACCAGAACGTAACGCACTTACCAACAGTCATACAAGCGGTAATGAAGTCAAATGTGACTGGCGCCATTAACCAGAACTTAACGCACTTACCAACAGTCATGCAAGCGGTAATGAAGTCAAATGTGACTGGCGCCATTAACCAGAACGTAACGCACTTACCAACAGTCATACAAGCGGTAATGAAGTCAAATGTGACTGGCGCCATTAACCAGAACTTAACGCACTTACCAACAGTCATGCAAGCGGTAATGAAGTCAAATGTGACTGGCGCCATTAACCAGAACGTAACGCACTTACCAACAGTCATACAAGCGGTAATGAAGTCAAATGTGACTGGCGCCATTAACCAGAACTTAACGCACTTACCAACAGTCATACAAGCGGTAATGAAGTCAAATGTGACTGGCGCCATTAACCAGAACGTAACGCACTTACCAACAGTCATGCAAGCGGTAATGAAGTCAAATGTGACTGGCGCCATTAACCAGAACTTAACGCACTTACCAACAGTCATGCAAGCGGTAATGAAGTCAAATGTGACTGGCGCCATTAACCAGAACGTAACGCACTTACCAACAGTCATACAAGCGGTAATGAAGTCAAATGTGACTGGCGCCATTAACCAGAACTTAACGCACTTACCAACAGTCATACAAGCGGTAATGAAGTCAAATGTGACTGGCGCCATTAACCAGAACTTAACGCACTTACCAACAGTCATGCAAGCGGTAATGAAGTCAAATGTGACTGGCGCCATTAACCAGAACTTAACGCACTTACCAACAGTCATACAAGCGGTAATGAAGTCAAATGTGACTGGCGCCATTAACCAGAACTTAACGCACTTACCAACAGTCATGCAAGCGGTAATGAAGTCAAATGTGACTGGCGCTATTAACCAGAACTTAACGCACTTACCAACAGTCATACAAGCGGTAATGAAGTCAAATGTGACTGGCGCCATTAACCAGAACTTAACGCACTTACCAACAGTCATACAAGCGGTAATGAAGTCAAATGTGACTGGCGCCATTAACCAGAACGTAACGCACTTACCAACAGTCATACAAGCGGTAATGAAGTCAAATGTGACTGGCGCCATTAACCAGAACTTAACGCACTTACCAACAGTCATACAAGCGGTAATGAAGTCAAATGTGACTGGCGCCATTAACCAGAACTTAACGCACTTACCAACAGTCATACAAGCGGTAATGAAGTCAAATGTGACTGGCGCCATTAACCAGAACGTAACGCACTTACCAACAGTCATACAAGCGGTAATGAAGTCAAATGTGACTGGCGCCATTAACCAGAACGTAACGCACTTACCAACAGTCATACAAGCGGTAATGAAGTCAAATGTGACTGGCGCCATTACCCAGAACTTAACGCACTTACCAACAGTCATACAAGCGGTAATGAAGTCAAATGTGACTGGCGCCATTAACCAGAACGTAACGCACTTACCAACAGTCATACAAGCGGTAATGAAGTCAAATGTGACTGGCGCCATTAACCAGAACATAACGCACTTACCAACAGTCATACAAGCGGTAATGAAGTCAAATCCAATATCAAATCAGTTCAGTCCAACTGTACAGAAGGCTGCGTCCCACAACATTTCTTTTTTCGCAGTACGCAGCCTATATAAATATATATATATATATATGGTTTTATAACCAATAAGTGTGCCGCGATAGCTCAGTCGGTATAGCGACTCGCTACGGGCTGGACGGTCCGGGGATCGAATCCCGGTGGGGGCGAGATTTTCCGCACCCGTCCAGACCGGCCCTGGGGCCCACCCAGCCTCCTATACAATGGGTACCGGGCGCAAAGCGGCCGAGGCGTGGCACTGACCAGCCAACCTCTCATCTAGTGCCAGGGTCAAAGAAAGAGTAGAGCTATACCTATACTCCCCCTCTGGGCCTTCATGGCCTGTTATAGGATGACCTTTACCTTTACCTTTACCGTACAGCAGACTGAAGCACGCACCAATGATCCCCACAGGGTCCAAATACTCTCCTCAGGACCGGTTCTCAGAAATCATCCACGTCTCTTCTCTCAAAAACACACACAAAGCTTTACAGCCTTACAGAAGGAAAGCAAACGTAAAATTTTTTGTGTAATATTTAGTTTTTATGAGAAATACAATAGGTTCTGAACTGAAATGAAACACGAACCACGTGAGTGCCTTTAGCTTTTCATTTTAAACACTGATATAATTCCTTACTTCAAAAAAATATTTTAACAAACAAAGAATGACACACAGTAATCCGATGGTGTGGCATGAAGTGTTTTCTGACCGGCCCTGGTGCCCACCAAGCTTCCTGTACAATGGGTACCGGGTCATTCCCGGGGGTAAAGCGGCCGGGGCGTGGCATTGACCACCCACCTCCATCTAGCGCCGAGGTTAAAGAAAGAGTAGAGCTATACCTCTATTCCTCCTCTGGGCCTTTATGGTCTGTTGTAGGGGGAACTTTACCTTTATAGACAATAAAGTTAGTATTTCCTAAATCCACCACCCATATTTACCAATACTGATCTCAAAGTTATTTTCAAATTTTTAACATAGTCACTACGTTTCATTTCCTCTCTATAAGCTTTTAATTACTTTCCCTGTTACTTTTTATTCTGTTCTATTGACCTTTTAGATCCCAGTGCTTACTATACGTACCGCCATGTTTAACATTCACAAATTCTACGTTCTGCCCACACAGTGTATTTATGTGTTTTGTGTGGATCTCAGAACAAACAGCGATATTCATTACACTCACTGTTATAACTGAGAGCATTAACGTGTATTATGGTTTGTTAACAGTACACTGTAGCATCTGGACTGTGTATAACTGCTTGTTACTGGTACGGACTGTATTTTATGTGTTTTGTGTGGATCTCAGAACAAACAGCGATTATTTCACTGTACAGCATTAACTGACTGGTTTGTATAACTGAGACGGAGTGTGTTTACTGCGCGGTACGGACTGTATTTATGTGTTTTGTGTGGATCTCAGAACAAACAGCGATTATTTCACTGTACAGCATTAACTGACTGGTTTGTATAACTGAGACGGAGTGTGTTTACTGCGCGGTACGGACTGTATTTATGTGTTTTGTGTGGATCTCAGAACAAACAGCGATTATTTCACTGTACAACATTAACTGACTGGTTTGTATAACTGAGACGGAGTGTGTTTACTGCGCAGGTACGGACTGTATTTATGTGTTTTGTGTGGATCTCAGAACAAACAGCGATTATTTCACTGTACAACATTAACTGACTGGTTTGTATAACTGAGACGGAGTGTGTTTACTGCGCGGTACGGACTGTATTTATGTGTTTTGTGTGGATCTCAGAACAAACAGCGATTATTTCACTGTACAACATTAACTGACTGGTTTGTATAACTGAGACGGAGTGTGTTTACTGCGCGGTACGGACTGTATTTATGTGTTTTGTGTGGATCTCAGAACAAACAGCGATTATTTCACTGTACAACATTAACTGACTGGTTTGTATAACTGAGACGGAGTGTGTTTACTGCGAGGTACGGACTGTATTTATGTGTTTTGTGTGGATCTCAGAACAAACAGCGATTATTTCACTGTACAACATTAACTGACTGGTTTGTATAACTGAGACGGAGTGTGTTTACTGCGCGGTACGGACTGTATTTATGTGTTTTGTGTGGATCTCAGAACAAACAGCGATTATTTCACTGTACAACATTAACTGACTGGTTTGTATAACTGAGACGGAGTGTGTTTACTGCGCGGTACGGACTGTATTTATGTGTTTTGTGTGGATCTCAGAACAAACACGATTATTTCACTGTACAACATTAACTGACTGGTTTGTATAACTGAGACGGAGTGTGTTACTGCGCGTACGGACTGATTTATGTGTTTTGTGTGGATCTCAGAACAAACAGCGATATTTCACTGTACAACATTAACGACTGGTTTGTATAACTGAGACGGAGTGTGTTTACTGCGCGGTACGGACTGTATTTATGTGTTTTGTGGGATCTCAGAACAAACAGCGATTATTTCACTTACAACATTAACTGACTGGTTTGTATAACTGAGACGAGTGTGTTTACTGCGCGGTACGACGTATTTATGTGTTTTGTGTGGATCTCAGAACAAACAGCGATATTTCACTGTACACATTAACTGACTGTTTGTATAACTGAGACGAGTGTGTTACTGCGCGTACGGACTGTATTATGGTTTGTGTGATCTCAGAACAAACAGCGATTATTTCACTGTACACATAACTGACTGGTTTGTATAACTGAGACGGAGTGTGTTTACTGCGGTCGGACGGACTGTATTTATGTGTTTTGTGTGGATCTCAGAACAAACAGCGATTATTTCACTGTACAACATTAACTGACTGGTTTTGTATAACTGAGACGGAGTGTGTTTACTTGCGCGGTACGGACTGTATTATGTGTTTTGTGTGGATCTCAGAACAAACAGCGATTATTTCACTGTACAGCATTAACTGACTGGTTTGTATAACTGAGACGGAGTGTTTTTACTGCGACGGTACGGACTGTATTTATGTGTTTTGTGTGGATCTCGAACAACAGCGATTATTTCACTGTACAACATTAACTGACTGTTTGTATAACTGAGACGGATGTGTTTATACTGGCGGACGGACTGTTATTATGTGTTTTGTGTGGATCTCAGAACAACCGATTATTTCACTGTACACATTAACTGACGTTGTATAACTGAGACGGAGTGTGTTTCTGCGGGTACGACTGTATTTATGTGTTTGGGATCTCAACAACAGCGTTATTCACTTACACATTAAGACGTTGTATAACGAGCGAGTGTGTTACTGCGCGTACGGACTGTATTATGTGTTGTGTGGATCTCAGAACAAACAGCGATTATCACTGTACAACATTAACTGATGGTTTGATAACTGACGGAGTGTGTTTACTGCCGGTACGGACTGTATTTATGTGTTTTGTGTGGACTCAGAAACAGCGATTATTTCACTAAACATTAACTGATGTTTGTAAACGAGACGGAGTGTGTTATGCGCGTACGGACTGTATTTATGTGTTTTGTGTGGATCTCAGAACAAACAGCGATTATTTCACTGTACACATTAACTGACTGGTTTGTATAACTGAGACGGAGTGTGTTTACTGCGCGGTACGGACTGTATTTATGTGTTTTGTGTGGATCTCAGAACAAACAGCGATTATTTCACTGTACAGCATTAACTGACTGGTTTGTATAACTGAGACGGAGTGTGTTTACTGCGAGTACGGACTGTATTATGTTTTTGTGTGGATCTCAGAACAAACAGCGATTATTTCACTGTACAGCATTAACTGACTGGTTTGTATAACTGAGACGGAGTGTGTTTACTGCGGGTACGACTGTATTAGTGTTTGTGTGGATCTCAGAACAAACAGCGATTATTTCACTGTACACATTAACTGACTGGTTTGTATAACTGAGACGGAGTGTGTTTACTGCGCGGTACAACTGTATTTATGTGTTTTGTGTGGATCTCAGAACAAACAGCGATTATTTCACTGTACAACATTAACTGACTGGTTTGTATAACTGAGACGGAGTGTGTTTACTGCGCGTACGGACTGTATTTATGTGTTTTGTGTGGATCTCAGAACAAACAGCGATTATTTCACTGTACAACATTAACTGACTGGTTTGTATAACTGAGACGGAGTGTGTTTACTGCGCGGTACGGACTGTATTTATGTTTTGTGTGGATCTCAGAACAAACAGCGATTATTCATGTACAGCATTAACTGACTGGTTTGTATAACTGAGACGGAGTGTGTTTACTGCGCGTACGGACTGTATTTAGGTTTGTGTGGATCTCAGAACAAACAGCGATTATTTCACTGTATAGCATTAACTGACTGGTTTGTATAACTGAGAAGGAGGTTTTACTGCGCGTACGAATGGGTCTTTAAATATAATTCGGTTAATTTTCGTCTTGAAATGTTAATCTTCCTACATCAGTGGTAATAAAATGAGAACGTTATCATTACGGTACAGTTACAGGTACACTACAGTTAAGAGTTGAAAACCTGTTATTTCGGGCTCAGGTTTAAAAGCTGAAATTAAAGGCCCATTCAATTACGGACTGAGCGTACTGTAATATAGGTCTGCAGTCGATGTGACTAGCAAAGCGGCAATATCGACATCAGGCAACACTCGACTTGCCCACGGAGCACGCGCGGGGTCAGTAGGACAAACTGCAAAACGTTTAGAGCTGCTGGCACTGCGAAGTCCACAGCTCTGTTACTTCTTGAAATGAACCTTCTTCAGATTTATTGTAACGTAACCATCTAAGCTCTTTACACACCGTTCTTGTAAAGACACTCAACTCTAGCTATGAATTCTGAATAATATTAGAATACTTTACTGCCTTCCCGTTAGGCCCATAACGTTCCATAAAATCCACAAGCCTGTCAAGATATGGACGATCGCCAACTTTAATGGAAAGTGACAACAGTGTACGTTACATATACGAGTGATATGGTCAGATATATCACAGGATCAGGAATTAAAAAAATTGAAACTAAATACTATATTCCAACTCAGGAACGAAAATTATAATTGCATTTTATGAGTAAGAGGTATGTTAAGGTGCCAGGTTTCTGATTAAATAAGAATCTTCGGTGTTTCAAGCTACGACTGAACCGCAAATTGTACGTAAAACGTCACGCCGACAAGTTGAATGTTGGCGATCTTTTTTTGCGGGTGTTTAAAATGTTTTAGCTGCTTGAGTGAGGGAAGGGCGAAAGAAAGAAAGAAAGAAAGAAGTTGAGTGTATTGGAGTTTGTATTTTTTCAGAAATTTTTACAAGTTGTTATATGTATGTGTTTATGTCTCTGTAATGGTTAGCCGTGGCTTGTGGTATGAGAAGTACGTCGCGTAGTTTACGCTCTTGAGGTGGGAGAGACGCCTGGTAAAGATGTGATCTACCGCGCTGCCGCCGAGCGTGGTAGATTGCGCGGGATCGTTGCGGATTTCTAGATCGAGTTCTTCTTTCATGAATTCGATGAACCTAATCGTTATTCTTGCCGGGAAGAGTATCTTTTTCTTGCTTTTGTGCGTTAGTTAGTCTCGGCATCGTGAACCTGTAAAAAACAGCGCCGAGGTGACCCACCTATGTGTACCGAAATGTAAGACGTTAGATGGTGAGAGTGTGAAAATCGTAGGTGATTTTGACATGGCCGCCATTTTGGCAGATTTCAAGATTTTTCGATGATTCTTGTTCTTATCGTGTAGGCATATTCCTTACCTTTCAAACTGTGTATCGTTCACTGCTGTAGTCGAAGTAGGCGCGGAGCACTGTGAAGAAACGTAGGTAACGCGAAAGTCTGACACCGCGAGCGCCGAGGTGACCCACCTATGTGTACCGAAATGTAAGACGTTTTACGTCAAAACAACAATAACAGCATTTGCGTAGCCGTGGTTTTACATCAGTCACATCACACAAATTACAGTATATGGCAGAGTTTCCCAAACGTTTTCGCTCGCCGACCACTGTTGGCATCGAAAAGTATCCAAAGATCCTCATATCCTTGCTCATGTAAATATAATATCCGGATGATGGGTATCCAAAATTAAAAATCTATATCTCACAACTGATTTTCAATAGCTACAAATATATACCGTGGGCAGCGATAGCTCAGTCGGTATAGTGACTCGCTACGGGATGGACGGTCCGGGGATCGAATTCCGGTGGGGGCGAGATTTTCCGCACCAGTCCAAACTGGTCCTGGGGCCCACTCAGCCTCCTGTACAATGGTTACCGGGTCATTCCCGGGGGTAAAGCGGCCGGGGCGTGGAGTTGAACACCTACTCTCATCTAGCGCCGAGGTTAAAGAAAGAGTAGAGCTATACCTCTACTCCCCCTCTGGGCCTTCATGGCCTGTTATAGGGTAAACTTTACCTTTTTACGAATATATACCAGTAGCATATATACCAGTAGCATATATTCCAGTAGCATATATACCAGTAGCATATATATCAGTAGCATATATACCAGTAGCATATATACCAGTAGCATATATTCCAGTAACATATATACCAGTAGCATATATATCAGTAGCATATATACCAGTAGCATATATACCAGTAGCATATATACCAGTAGCATATATACCAGTAGCATATATACCAGTAGCATATATACCAGTAGCATATATACCAGTAGCATACATGATTTGACCATTGTCGATCACTTCGTGCGTACAGGGGGTTTCTTAATTATTCCAACGGTCATACGCTCAGGCGTAGATGGGAGGATAATATTAAAATGGATCTTCAAGAAGTGGGATGGGGGGCATGGACTGGATTGATATGACTCAGGATAGGGACAGGTGGCGGGCTGTTGTGAGTGCGGTAATGAACCTTCGGGTTCCACAAAACGCGGGGAATTTCTTGACTATCTGACGACCTGTTAGCTTCTCAAGAAGGACTCTGCTACATGGAGTTTTTTTTGTGGTGAAGCGCCCCTCAGCAGAAGCTACGGACGCACCGCAGTCTTGAGGCTTATTGTGTAACCTTGTGACGACGATGATGATGATGATGATCACTTTTTTTCATTTTTCCAACTAATGGAGCACCGGTGGAATGAAACTGACAGGGTAAAACCGAAGTACTCGGGAACAAACCTGTCCCAGTACCACTTTGTCTACCACAAATCCCTCATGGACTGACCCCGGGATCAAACCCGGGTCTCCGCGGTGAGAGGCCGGCGACTAAACGCCTGAGCTATGGACTTAGTTAGTTAGTTAGTTAGTTAGTTAGTTAACGATCATACGAAATAAACATGTCGGCAATTAAAGAAGCTCAACAATTATTTTAACAAAACATTATTCCTTTAATTAAAACAATATACAAACTTCAAAGTAGTCATTACAGAAATGTATCCACGGATCTCCTGGGAACTGATCGCGGATATCTTTGGATCTGTGGAGCACACTTTGGGAACCACTGGTATATGGTATTATTCAGCATATATTTAGTTAAGAGAGGGAGAGAGAGAGAGAGAGAGAGAGAGAGAAATAAATGTCTTATTTAACGACGCTGCCAACTGCTGGCATTATATAGTGGCGGCGATAAATAAATAAATTTATTAATAAGTATGTAACGTTGGTGAAAACCGAAGTACTCTCAAAGATACTCCTTCCGCTACAAATCCCCCACAGACAGACCCAGGATCAAACCCGAGCCATGACATGACAAGCTTTCGTTAACATTCTGTATCAAGCACGTTTACAAATTTAATGACACTCAGGCCATGTCATGTCTCAGGCGGTCAGTCGCCGGCCTCTCACCGCGAAGACGCGGGTTCTATACCAGACCGTTCGATGAGGGACTTGTAGTGGACAAAGTGGCACTGGGAGGAGTTCTTTTGCTAGTGCTTCGTATTGCCACTGTCAGTATCACTACACCGATCGTGTTGCCACTGTCAGTATCACTACACCGATCGTGTTGCCACTGTCAGTATCACTACACCGATCGTGTTGCCACTGTCAGTATCACTCCACCGATCGTGTTGCCACTGTCAGTATCACTACACCGATCGTATTGCCACTGTCAGTATCACTACACCGATCGTGTTGCCACTGTCAGTATCACTACACCGATCGTGTTGCCACTGTCAGTATCACTACACCGATCGTGTTGCCACTGTCAGTATCACTACACCGATCGTGTTGCCACTGTCAGTATCACTCCACCGATCGTGTTGCCACTTTCAGTATCACTACACCGATCGTGTTGCCACTGTCAGTATCACTACACCGATCGTGTTGCCACTGTCAGTATCACTCCACCGATCATGCATGCTCATTTGTCACCGACGTCAAATAACCTTTTTAATTGACACGGCTGTTAAATAACACTGACAAAAATGACAGTAAGGTGCGACGCGTCATTAAACGTCATATATATATAATATATATATATATATGTGTATATTTTATCTTATTGGTAATACAAATGAACTCGTACTTAGGAATGGCCGAGTTATTAAACCCGGACGGCAAGTGTTTTCTTCACTGTACAATGTTACCAGTCTATGGCAGCACAGGCGTAACTTGGCTAATAACATTACGGAGGCAGGGGAGCAAAATCGACCATGTTTTTTTTTTCAATGGCTCTACAGCCCCTTGGGGGCCTAGGCCGCCTCATTTTTCGAGGCTTCACGATCACACTCAGACACACCACACTCGGTAGGACTCCTCTGGACAAGTGATCAGCTCGTAGCAGAGACCTCTACCTGATAACACACAACACTCACAACAGACAGACATCCATGCCCTAGGCGGGATTCGAACCCACAATCCCAGTAAGCGAGCGGCCGCAGACCGACGCCTTAGACCGCACGGCCACTGGGATCGGCATTATGGTGATTAGGAACTTCAATTTATACGGAGTCAAATTAGAAAGCAGGGGAAGATTTGTTTGAACCAGTCCTTGACATACATACAACACTTTCCCCACACTCTCACCCCAATTTTTTTTTATTTGCCCCTCTTCTACTCAGTAGCCCCAAAAATAAAAACTATTCTTTGGTAGAACAAATATTGGGGTGGCAGTTACCCCTTATTGTCCAGGTTACGCCTAACATAATGTTAGCATGATTAGTGGTAACGGATTTGAAACAACGTGGTCTTGGTCTAGTCGAGGTGTTATCACGAAATTTCGTGGAATTACAAAAAAAAGAACGCAAAATATGTGCTCGGACCGGGTGTCAAACCCAGCGTCCACCAGATAAAAGCACACGAGTGTTATCTTAACATTAACATGGTAAGCAAGACACTGTTAAGTAAATGGCTCAAAGCAGGCCTACAAGAAGGTGTTGCAATGTAACAAGGTGTTGCAATGTAACAAGGTGTTGCAATGTAACAAGGTGTTGCAATGTAACAAGGTGTTACAGAACACAGCAAATTCTAATACGCCAGTAACTGAAAGCAAAATAACAGAAAATGTACTGCCTACACAAAGACAGACCAAGCCACACACTACTACATGCAAAACCGTACAAACACACACCGAAACTACGGAAGGTACAAACCATTAATACTGACCTTTATCATTATACTGCCACTGCCAAAACAGCCCCCGAGATACGGGATGAGAGTCTGATGAAGAACGCGCCCCAATTTAACCACCCCCAAATTACAGTCCGCTAACGTTAAAACACCAAATATACTCACAATGCTTGACACCAACATTCCTTTAAAACCACCACACAACATTTTGCGACGTTTAAACTTCAAATGTCAAGAACAAATCAGAACGCTAATTTTCTATCGATATAACGCAGTGAGTTTCTTGCTTCAGTTAAGACCCGCCTGGGATACGAGCTCACGACCGGTTCCTAAGACACTGAGGGAGGTTTCCAGCCCCGGCCAAAAAGGGTTGTAAATGGAGGGGAGGAATGGGTCGAATGCGCGCGCAACAGTCATTTACTCTCAAACTGTACTACCCATGTGCCATGGCATCAGTCCTCAAAACAGGCGGTTCTAACCAAAGCAATCGATACCATTCAAGTTTTAAATGGTAACATGCTGGGTTGCGAGCCCGGTTTATGCCGAGACAGGTTTGGATCAATAACATTAAAAATGGTATCACATGTCAGGCTGTGAGCCTTCTTTAGTACTTAGACATTTGACAATCGATAGCAACCGAGCGAAAGGCTCACGTATCGGGTTGCGAGCGAGTTACACCACAGACCTGTTTATATCAGTAGGATCCATGCAGCGGTATGACCGACTTTGAGCGTGTTTCACAACGCGAAGAGCCGCAGTCAATACTGCTACTGGAAACAATTCATATCGCGGACTTCAAAGGTGACTTAACTCACATAGAACAACACTCAGCAAAGCGATCAAGTTTAATTCGTGACCAGTACAACACAGAAAGTCTGCACATGCCTGTTTTTACACGCTGACTGACCTAAATACGACAATCCATTCATCACACTCATTACATCACGTACGAAGTCTCAGACATGCCTAAAGAATTCTGTCCAGTTTTATATAACCCTTGGGCCGTGCCGTGGCTCAGGCGGTTAGTCGCCGGCCTCCCACCGCGGAGGTCCGGGTTCGATCCCAGCCGATTCCAGTGGCCGTGCGGTCTAAGGCGTGGGTCTGCGGCCACTCGCTTACTAGGATCGTGGGTTTGAATCCCACCGGGGGCATGGATGTTTGTGTTGTGTTTGTTGTAAGGACGGTAGTATGGAACGTAAAGTGACATGAAGGACGAAAGGATTTAAACAGTACAAAAATGGATCAAAGGGGGAAAACCCCGGACAGGCAAAAAAAAATCCAGGTCAGTCTATGTGGGATTTGTGGTGGACAAAGTGGCACTGGGACAGGTTTTTCCCCCGAGTACTTCAGTTTTCCCCTGTCAATTGCATTCCACTGATGCTCCATTACTTGTAAAAATTAAAAAAAAAATCATCTTTTGTCTTCATCACAGGGTTGCACAAGAAGCCTTAAGGCTGCGGTGCGTCTGTACCATCTGCTGCGGGGACCTTCACCACAAAAAAAAATATATAAAAACCTTAAAAAAGTCACTTGACACTCGGATGTTTAATCACAGAAAGGCCTATATACGATAATTTCTTCTTCTTCTCCTTTGTCAAGGGTTTGGGCACGATGATTTTCTGTTGCGAGATTGGCCACAGATGGCAGACGCTTTGAACATTTTATACAATCAACATATGTTTAGTTGTTGTGGCAGTAAAGTTCAATTGACATCTTGCCTCGAACGTCGTGTGACTTTTGCGCCACCCTGTATTTTAGTACGGTAACTGCTTTTGTTTATCTGATTATTTTATAAAGTTGTATCAGCCACTCGGGTTAGGTAGCGTTGAAAACGTTTTTTTTTTCTCTTGCAAGAAAACTCCATAGTTATGCTTTATTTATGAAGATGGGTTTAATCCTTACAACGTACCTTCTTTGTATCTATAAACCCGTCCAACTGTATAAACATAATAACAAATCAACATTTTATTGCAATTCCTCTATGACTTAACATTGCCGTCTATTTCTGTCGCTTTGCGCGTTCTGTTCAAAGAAGGTCCATCCAGCTGACTCTGATCTAATCAATAATTTCTTATTCCTCATTATATCCATTCTTCAATTACCAAAATCTATTTCAATAACATTAAATAGGCGTATATTTAGGGAACTATTTTAGTATGCGTTCGGTTTAGTCCTGAAAATTAAAAAAATATTGTCCATTTTTGGGCACATAATGGGAACCTAACTGTCCTTATTACATTGCGAAAGTTTGTGACAGTGGCCAACATGGTAACTATGTCGAACTACGATTGGCATGCCTTTCCTGAAATGTCGTAAATTGGGGAAAAAAATAATGACATTATTTCTTGAATCCCTGTTCAGTTTCAGAGTTAAGTTGACTATTGGAGGTGGCTGTTGGGTTCACATTCCGTGTAGTAGTCTTTTCTTCTGACGTCAGAAACCCCTAAATATGGCCACAATTAAACAACAGTCACCATGAGCAACTGAAAGCCTGTACAAAGAATTAGGTTTAATCTAACATAGGTCGATCGTCCCAGGATGATACACCTGACTGACTCACATGTAGGTCTAAGTTACGTTTCATTTAATTCCGCTGTGGCCTGGGATATGTAAGTCTTATCTCCGCTGGACACGTTGTACACGCGGTATACTGCTAGTATAGGTGGTTTGTGTAAGCGTGTTTAGGGCTTATATGCTGGACACGTTGTACACGCGGTATACTGCTAGTATAGGTGGTTTGTGTAAGCGTGTTTAGGGCTTATATGCTGGACACGTTGTACACGCGGTATACTGCATAGTATAGGTGGATTGTGTAAGCGTGTTTAGGGCTTATATGCTGGACACGTTGTACACGCGGTATACTGCTAGTATAGGTGGTTTGTGTAAGCGTGTTTAGGGCTTATATGCTGGACACGTTGTACACGCGGTATACTGCATAGTACAGGTGGTTTGTGTAAGCGTGTTTAGGGCTTCTATGCTGGACACGTTGTACACGCGGTATACTGCATAGTATAGGTGGTTTGTGTAAGCGTGTTTAGGGCTTATATGCTGGACACGTTGTACACGCGGTATACTGCATAGTACAGGTGGTTTGTGTAAGCGTGTTTAGGGCTTCTATGCTGGACACGTTGTACACGCGGTATACTGCATAGTATAGGTGGTTTGTCTAAGCGTGTTTAGGGCTTATATGCTGGACACGTTGTACACGCGGTATACTGCTAGTATAGGTGGTTTGTGTAAGCGTGTTTAGGGCTTATATGCTGGACACGTTGTACACGCGGTATACTGCTAGTATAGGTGGTTTGTGTAAGCGTGTTTAGGGCTTCTATGCTGGAACGTTGTACACGCGGTATACTGCTAGTATAGGTGGTTTGTGTAAGCGTGTTTAGGGCTTCTATGCTGGACACGTTGTACACGCGGTATACTGCTAGTATAGGTGGTTTGTGTAAGCGTGTTTAGGGCTTCTATGCTGGACACGTTGTACACGCGGTATACTGCTAGTATAGGTGGTTTGTGTAAGCGTGTTTAGGGCTTCTATGCTGGACACGTTGTACACGCGGTATACTGCTAGTATAGGTGGTTTGTGTAAGCGTGTTTAGGGCTTATATGCTGGACACGTTGTACACGCGGTATACTGCATAGTACAGGTGGTTTGTGTAAGCGTGTTTAGGGCTTATATGCTGGACACGTTGTACACGCGGTATACTGCATAGTATAGGTGGTTTGTGTAAGCGTGTTTAGGGCTTATATGCTGGACACGTTGTACACGCGGTATACTGCATAGTATAGGTGGTTTGTGTAAGCGTGTTTAGGGCTTATATGCTGGACACGTTGTACACGCGGTATACTGCATAGTATAGGTGGTTTGTGTAAGCGTGTTTAGGGCTTCTATACTGGACACGTTGTACACGCGGTATACTGCATAGTATAGTATATATATGGTTTGTGTAAGCGTGTTTAGGGTTTCTAATTTGGTTACATTCCGTGGATATTAGAGGAGCTGTATTATATATTTACTGATAGCCTTGACTTCATTTCTACCGCTTGCTGTAGTTTTATTTTGAGAATCAATTGTGTTCTTTTCCTTTAGGTCAGTTTTAATGTAACATTTATTTCTGTACGCTTTGTAGTTATCGGACAGAACACACCCTAAATACAGAGTGTCTAAAAATGTCTGCACATTTTAATAATGAATACATACGCTCATGCTCATGGTAAAACCAAAATTTAATGTGCCCCTAAACACGGCGCTGTGCAGTCAACGACGGCGATAGTCGGAATTAAAAACTCCAGGACCTCAGTCACGAACTAGAACGTAATGAGAAAAGGCGCCGGTTTACAAAATGGCAGAGGTGCGGCCAGTGTAGTGTCGCATGCACTCAACAGATGGCGTCAGCCGAAATTAAAAACTGCAACACCTTACCCAAGATTTAGATCGTGACACGAAATGGCGAGGTTCACAAAATGACAGCAGTCCGTTTGGTGTGGTGCATCACGCACTTAACAGATGGCTCTAGGCGCAATTAAGACCTGCAACACCTTACACGTAATTTAGAGAGTAATAAATATGGCGGGTGGCCGTGTGATCTAAGGCGTGGGTCTTCGGCCTCTCGCTTGCTAGGATCGTGGGTTAGAATCCCACCGGGGGCATGGATGTCTGTCTGTTGTAAGTGTTGTGTGTTGTCAGGTAGAGGTCTCTGCGACGAGCCGATCCCTCATCCAGTGGAGTCCTACCGACTGTGGTGTGTCTCTCAGTGTGATCAAAAGAAATTACAACCTCGACACTGAAACGGGAAAACCGGAGTAGGTAGAAGAGGACGACTAAAAAAAAATAAATAAATATGGCGGAAGTGTCTCAAACAACGAATAAACATTTTATTAATAAAATAAATACAAAGTAACGTTCCTGTAGCCTATTTGTAATAGCCTCTGAAAAACTAGAAATTACTGTAGTGTTTAATTGCGACTAATTCCATCTGTTAAACGCATGTTACACTACTTGCAGGCACGTTAAATTACGGTTCGGCCATGAAACATGTGGATATTCTGTACTAAATATATGAATATACATTTTTGAGACACCGTGCATGTATAAGACTATGCTGCTTCCACTGCCTGTATTCGCTCAATGTCGGTACATATGCTTCAGTGATTCGATGTGTTCCTTTTACAAATAACGGGAAACAAAGCTAATCGCAAAGATTTCGATGCTTCCAATTGAAGATATTGTAGCGTACTTTATTCTATAATCACCGTGCATTTTTCACAATTATTGTTAAGTCACCAACTGAATGCACTATTTATTTAAAAAAAACACTATATGGTTCCTTAAAATATTTTGGTAAACACCCTACATATGTTTCGGCTTCCTCATGAAGTCATCCTCAGGGGTGTCAGAAAACTTGCTTGTATAAAAACACGTGTTCTTATACAAGCAAGTTTTCCGACACCCCTGAGGATGGCTTCAATGAGGAAGCCGAAACATATGTAGGGTGTTTACCAAAATATTTTAAGGAACCATATAGTGATTTTTAAAATAAATAGTGCATTCAGTTGGTGACTTAACAATATTGTAGCGTGTTTAGTTTCTGAACGGTAATTTCAGTAATTCTTTGCGTTTCTATTCCTAATCGTTATTCTAGAGAAAGTTTCATACATAACAGTTCACTAGTAACGTAAGGTAACGTAAGGTATCACGAAGTTATTTCCTGTTTCCCCTAACCACATATTCAACGTAAAGTAAAGGTAAAATTTTCCCTGTCAACGCCATGAAGACATATAGGGGTAGTAGAAATAAAGTCAGCACATACAACTCCATACGACAACACGCAAAGCAATACGCTTACAATTGACAACAGGAATAATACCACGATTCTACGCACAAGTAACCTACGCCGTTATTTTTAAATATTTTAAACATTTAAATCGTGACTTAAACTTATAGAAAATTACAAGTTTTACAGTTTTTACGAATTTTACAAATCAGATGTTTTTTTTTAAAACTTATTATTGAGACAAGTGTGCCCATTAGGCCCTTCGAGCATGCAAGTTAAAGTGTAGTAGCTTATTAACCCCCTGAAGATGATCCAAGGATTGAAACACGTGTAGGGGTATAAATATATACTAATAAAACTACAAAAGAGTGTTTTTTGTGTGTGTGTGTGCATTTGTTGGTGTAAAAAAACTGAAAAAACTCCAATCATTCGTAACCTCGGCACGTGACTGGTCAACTTCATGCCCCGGCCGCTTTAGCCCCCGGGGAAAAACGCCCTATACCTATTGAATAGATGGCGGGGTGGGCGTCATAACAGGTCTGGACATTTTATTAGAGGACGTAATCGTGAAGCATGTACCTTAGTCGCTATATCACTAACCAATAGTCGCTATATCACTAACCAATAGTCGCTATATCACTACCCAATAGTCGCTATATCACTACCCAATAGTCGCTATATCACTACCCAATAGTCGCTATATCACTAACCAATAGTCGCTATATCACTACCCAATAGTCGCTATATCACTACCTAATAGTCGCTATATCACTACCCAATAGTCGCTCTATCACTACCCAATAGTCGTTATATCACTACCTAATAGTCGCTATATCACTACCCAATAGTCGCTATATCACTGCCCAAAGCAAGCTTCAACGACATATATATAACAATCTTGTAAAACTGGACTGCTTATAGCACGGTTTTATATCCAAGGTTCCAAGCAACAAGACTCCAAAATGAAGATCATTTATAAACACCCTGTATTAGATGAGGTCCTTTTCCAACTTTCCATAGCGTGCTGGAGAAATGTGATGACGTTATCTTCGACATTATATATTCCAGAGTGCCTGCTCTAACCACGTATATATATACACTGTAAAAAAAATAGTCATAAAATCAATGAACACTGTGTGCATATTGTTTATACCGAGACTTAGTGCGGTATGTCTTGCAACTTGAACCTTACAGCCTTGCGCTCCCTTTCCACGGTCGTTTTGCTCGTGAGCCAGTTTAATATCCTCTTCAAGATTTATAGTTTTCGATATTCTTATTTTGTAATACAGGGCATACACAAAAGAATGGTGCGGTTTTAATAGTGAACACTATTAAAACCGCACCATTCTTTGTGTATGTCCTGTATATATAGACAATTCGTTTCCTGACAGCAGGTTCCAGAGGCAGTTCTAGGGCCGCTATCTGCAGACAGCGCACAGTATTACAGCTCTTGTGTGAAGGATGGAGCAATTTAATAAAACGCTAAAATAACTCGCAGTGTGTGCATGTGGCCTTCAGACAGTAACTGAGCACGAGATCCAAAACCGCACTTTCCATCTCTCTAACCAACTGACTCCATGAAGCAGAGTCCCTCTTGAGAAGCCAATAGTTCCTGAGCTAGTCAAGAAATTCCCAGCATTTTATAGAAGCGTAAGATTTACTGCAGCCTTTACAAGAGCTCTCTGTTTTCCCCTACCCTAAGCCAGATAAATGAAGTCCACAATCTTCCGCCATATTTCTTTAGTATCCATTTTAATATTACCCTCCTATCTAAGCCCACGTCTTACAAACGGTCTTTCCCCTTCAGATTTTCCCCACCAAACCCCTTCCTCTTCCCTTCAATAAGTTCCACGTGCTCAGCCCGTCTCATCCGTCTCGATGTCACAATTCAGACTGTATTGTACCGGACATACAAATCGTGAAGCTCCTCATGATGCAGTTTTCTCTAGCCTCCTGTTGCTGCCCCCCGCCAGGTGCACAGCACCCTGTTCTCCAACACCCCCCCCCCCCCCCCCTTAGTCTACATTCCTCCTTCAGAGTCACAGACCAAATTTTCCTCTCAGTCCTCCTAATTCCTTCCTTGGAACTGTCGTCGCCTTCCACCACGTTCTGCTGTAGTGATTGTGATCACAGGACAGCTTTGATGTAGTGATTGTGATCACAGGACAGCTTTGATGTAGTGATTGTGATCACAGGACAGCTTTGATGTAGTGATTGTGATCACAGGACAGCTTTGCTGTAGTGATTGTGATCACAGGACAGCTTTGATGTAGTGATTGTGATCACAGGACAGCTTTGATGTAGTGATTGTGATCACAGGACAGCTTTGATGTAGTGATTGTGATCACAGGACAGCTTTGATGTAGTGATTGTGATCACAGGACAGCTTTGATGTAGTGATTGTGATCACAGGACAGCTTTGATGTAGTGATTGTGATCACAGGACAGCTTTGATGTAGTGATTGTGATCACAGGACAGCTTTGCTGTAGTGATTGTGATCACAGGACAGCTTTGCTGTAGTGATTGTGATCACAGGACAGCTTTGATGTAGTGATTGTAATCACAGGACAGCTTTGATGTAGTGATTGTGATCACAGGACAGCTTTGCTGTAGTGATTGTGATCACAGGACAGCTTTGATGTAGTGATTGTGATCACAGGACAGCTTTGATGTAGTGATTGTGATCACAGGACAGCTTTGATGTAGTGATTGTGATCACAGGACAGCTTTGATGTAGTGATTGTGATCACAGGACAGCTTTGCTGTAGTGATTGTGATCACAGGACAGCTTTGATGTAGTGATTGTGATCACAGGACAGCTTTGATGTAGTGATTGTGATCACAGGACAGCTTTGCTGTAGTGATTGTGATCACAGGACAGCTTTGATGTAGTGATTGTGATCACAGGACCGCTTTGCTGTAGTGATTGTGATCACAGGACCGCTTTGCTGTAGTGATTGTGATCACAGGACAGCTTTGCTGTAGTGATTGTGATCACAGGACCGCTTTGCTGTAGTGATTGTGATCACAGGACAGCTTTGCTGTAGTGATTGTGATCACAGGACCGCTTTGCTGTAGTGATTGTGATCACAGGACCGCTTTGCTGTAGTGATTGTGATCACAGGACCGCTTTGCTGTAGTGATTGTGATCACAGGACAGCTTTGCTGTAGTGATTGTGATCACAGGACCGTTTTTCTGTAGTGATTGTGATCACAGGACCGCTTTGCTGTAGTGATTGTGATCACAGGACCGCTTTGCTGTAGTGATTGTGATCACAGGACCGCTTTGTTGTAGTGATTGTGATCACAGGACCGCTTTGTTGTAGTGATTGTGATCACAGGACCGCTTTCCTGTAGTGATTGTGATCACAGGACAGCTTTGCTGTAGTGATTGTGATCACAGGACCGCTTTGCTGTAGTGATTGTGATCACAGGACCGCTTTGCTGTAGTGATTGTGATCACAGGACCGCTTTGCTGTAGTGATTGTGATCACAGGACCGCTTTGCTGTAGTGATTGTGATCACAGGACCGCTTTGCTGTAGTGATTGTGATCACAGGACCGCTTTGCTGTAGTGATTGTGATCACAGGACCGCTTTGCTGTAGTGATTGTGATCACAGGACCGCTTTGCTGTAGTGATTGTGATCACAGGACGCTTGCTTTTAGTGATCGTACACAGGACCGCTTTTTTGTTAGTAGTGATTGTGATCACAGGACCGCTTTGCTGTAGTGATTGTGATCACAGGACCGCTTTGCTGTAGTGATTGTGATCACAGGACCGCTTTGCTGTAGTGATTGTGATCACAGGACCGCTTTGCTGTAGTGATTGTGATCACAGGACCGCTTTTGCTGTAGTGATTGTGATCACAGGACCGCTTTGCTGTAGTGATTGTGATCACAGGACCGCTTTTTGTAGTGATTGTGATCACAGGACCGCTTTGCTGTAGTGATTGTGATCACAACCGCTTTGTGTAGTGATTGTGATCACAGGACCGCTTTGTTGTAGTGATTGTGATCACAGGACCCGACTTTGCAGTGTTAGTGATTGTGATACAGGACCGCTTTGTTGTAGTGATTGTGATCACAGGACCGCTTTGCTGTAGTGATTGTGATCACAGGACAGCTTTGTGTATGTTAGATTTTTTGTGATCACAGGACCGCTTTGCTGTAGTGATTGTGATCACAGGACCGCTTTGTTGTAGTGATTGTTGATCACAGGACCGCTTTGTTAGTGATTGTGATCACAGGACCGCTTTGCTGTAGTGATTGTGATCACAGGACCGCTTTGCTGTAGTGATTGTGATCACAGGACCGCTTTGCTGTAGTGATTGTGATCACAGGACCGCTTTGCTGTAGTGATTGTGATCACAGGACCGCTTTGTTGTAGTGATTGTGATCACGGACCGCTTTGCTGTAGTGTTTGATTGTGATCACAGGACCGCTTTGCTGTAGTGATTGTGATCACAGGACCGCTTTGCTGTAGTGATTGTGATCACAGGACCGCTTTGCTGTAGTGATTGTGATCACAGGACCGCTTTGCTGTAGTGATTGTGATCACAGGACGCTTTGCTGTAGTGATTGTGATCACAGGACCGCTTTGCTGTAGTGATTGTGATCACAGGACCGCTTTGCTGTATATGTGATTTGGTGATTGTATCACAGGACCGCTTTGCTTGTAGTTATTGTGATCACAGGACCGCTTTGCTGAGTAGTAGATTGTGTATGTACCAGGACCGATTTGTTTCTTTGGTAGTGATTGTGATCACAGGACCGCTTTGCTGTAGTGATTGTGATCACAGGACCGCTTTGCTGTAGTGATTGTGATCACAGGACCGCTTTGTTGTAGTGATTGTGATCACAGGACCGCTTTGTTGTAGTGATTGTGATCACAGGACCGCTTTCCTGTAGTGATTGTGATCACAGGACAGCTTTGCTGTAGTGATTGTGATCACAGGACCGTTTTCTGTAGTGATTATGATCACAGGACCGCTTTGCTGTAGTGATTGTGATCACAGGACAGCTTTGCTGTAGTGATTGTGATCACAGGACCGCTTTGCTGTAGTGATTGTGATCACAGGACCGCTTTGCTGTAGTGATTGTGATCACAGGACCGCTTTGCTGTAGTGATTGTGATCACAGGACCGCTTTGCTGTAGTGATTGTGATCACAGGACCGCTTTGCTGTAGTGATTGTGATCACGGGACCGCTTTTGCTGTAGTGATTGTGATCACGGGGACAGCTTTGCTGTAGTGATTGTGATCACAGGACCGCTTTTTCTGTAGTGATTGTGATCACAGGACCGCTTTGCTGTAGTGATTGTGATCACAGGACCGCTTTGCTGTAGTGATTGTGATCACAGGACCGCTTTGCTGTAGTGATTGTGATCACAGGACCGCTTTGCTGTAGTGATTGTGATCACAGGACAGCTTTGCTGTAGTGATTGTGATCACAGGACCGTTTTTTCTGTAGTGATTGTGATCACAGGACCGCTTTGCTGTAGTGATTGTGATCACAGGACCGCTTTGCTGTAGTGATTGTGATCACAGGACCGCTTTGTTGTAGTGATTGTGATCACAGGACCGCTTTGCTGTAGTGATTGTGATCACAGGACCGCTTTGATGTAGTGATTGTGATCACAGGACAGCTTTGCTGTAGTGATTGTGATCACAGGACCGTTTTTTCTGTAGTGATTATGATCACAGGACCGCTTTGTTGTAGTGATTGTGATCACAGGACCGCTTTGTTGTAGTGATTGTGATCACAGGACCGCTTTGTTGTAGTGATTGTGATCACAGGACCGCTTTGTTTGTAGTGATTGTGATCACAGGACCGCTTTGCTGTAGTGATTGTGATCACAGGACAGCTTTGCTGTAGTGATTTTGATCACAGGACCGCTTTGCTGTAGTGATTGTGATCACAGGACCGCTTTGTTGTAGTGATTGTGATCACAGGACCGCTTTGTTGTAGTGATTGTGATCACAGGACCGCTTTGCTGTAGTGATTGTGATCACAGGACCGCTTTGCTGTAGTGATTGTGATCACAGGACCGCTTTGCTGTAGTGATTGTGATCACAGGACCGCTTTGCTGTAGTGTATTGTGATCACAGGACCGCTTTGTTGTAGTGATTGTGATCACCGGACTGCTTTGCTGTAGTGATTGTGATCACAGGACCGCTTTGCTGTAGTGATTGTGATCACAGGACCGCTTTGCTGTAGTGATTGTGATCACAGGACCGCTTTGCTGTAGTGATTGTGATCACAGGACCGCTTTGCTGTAGTGATTGTGATCACAGGACAGCTTTGCTGTAGTGATTGTGATCACAGGACCGCTTTGCTGTAGTGATTGTGATCACAGGACCCATATTATTATTATTATTATTATTCCGGTTATTCTTGTTATTATTAGCAGGAGTAGTTACCGTATTAGTAGTAGTAGTAGTAGTAGTAGTATTAGTAGTAGCAGTAATACTAAAAGTAGTATAAATACTACAGTTTGTTTAGAGACATGTAAATTGATTAAAATACAGTCGTACGCCGATCCCAGTGGCCACGCGGTCTAAGGCGTGGGTCTGCGGCCGCTCGCTTGCTGGGATTGCGGGTTCGAATTGCACAGGAGCTTGAATGTTTGTCTCTTGTGAGTGTTGTCAGGTAGAAGTCTCTACGACGGGCCGATCACTCGTCCAGAGGGGTCCTACTGAATATGGTGTGTCTGAGTGTGATCGTGAAGTCTCGTAAGTGGAGGCTATGACCCGAATATGGGCCAAAGCGCCACAGAAATGATATATATATATATATATTGGAGTACATTACCCAAATATCAGAGCGTGTATACAATGAGTATTATGTCTACAGCAGTAATCATTCCTTCATTCACAGGTCATTGTTACATTATTAAATATAAAAAAATAATTGACGCAAATGTTTCTTTAAATTCTCCTTCCAGTATTAAATTCGCCATGTTGCCACATTCCTGCTATTTACTTGACCCCTAATTGTGCCCTGCAAGCAAACTGCGAGAGTCGGCAAAATTTCACTTTTTTTTCGTGCAATCTCTTCCAACCTTCGCAGGAACTTCAACTCCGAAATCACCCGTCATAGAGAAGGGAGTATCTGTTTCACGAGTTTGATGGAACTTTCAAAACACTCTGCAGCACAATCTACGAGACTGTGCTGCCATCTTTCGCTCATAAAAAGAAAAAAAACATTTCATGGAATCTGGCTACTGTTGTAAAGTTTTGATATAATGTTTAGGATTGTTGTATCGACCCTACAAACTACATCTTACTGCAGAACCCTTAAAAAAAGAGAAAAAGAAATTCCTTGTTAAAGAAAACAATATTTATTTACATATCTATTTTTATTTTGGTTCATATTAACGACATTTTCTGATTGCAAAAAACGTGAATGACAGAAGGATTTAAAGATTAAAACGTACTTAATTACAAAGACGTTTAATGAAATAGTCAAGGCCTAGTTTTAGGAACTGCCCCGATATTAGCCTCGATAAACTGAAGAATGTAACGAAACGTCAGTTAGGACAGCAAGTCTCTTGGCAGAAAACTGAACCCTATTTGTCCACAACACTAAGCATGTATCTAGGCCGTGCCATGGCTCAGGCGGTTAGTCGCCGGCCTCTCACCGCGTAGGCCCCGGTTCGATCCATGTGGGATTTGTGGTGGACAAAGTGGCACTGGGACATGTTTTTCCCCGAGTACTTCGGTTTTCCCCTGTCAGTTTCATTCCACCGATGCTACATTACAAGGAAAAAAAGAAACTAATCATCTTCATCACAGTGTTGCACAATAAGCCTCAAGGCTGCGGTGCGTCCATAGCATCTGCTGCGGGGCCCTTCATCATAAAAAAAAAGCAAGCGTCTAATCATTCGATCGTGAAATTCGGTTACGCAGTCAAAATCTGGCCAAAATACCATAAAAAAGCTACATATGATGCAAGTAATGTATTTGTCTAAACTGTGGTTTAATTCAGAGGCCTAGACCAAGGAACTGTAAGACAGCTTCATGACGGCAGCTAACGTCTTGACGCACAGCATGACGTCTTCACTTGCGTCAAGGCCACTTCGCCAACGTGAATGATTCAAACACCTTTTCAAAATGTCCATTTTTGTGAGAATATCATATTAAAATTTGGGATTTACACATCAGTGTGGCCGTGCCATGGCTCAGGCGGTTAGTCGCCGGCCTCTCACCGCGAAGGCCCGGGTTCGATCCCGGGTCAGTCCATGTGAGATTTGTGGTGGACAAAGTGGCACTGGGACAGGTTTTTCCCCCCGAGTACTTCGGTTTTCTCCTGTCAATTTCATTCCACCGGTGCTCCATTACTTGTAAAACTTGGTAAAAAAAACTGCTCATCTTCATCACAGGGTTGCACAAGAAGCCTTAAGGCTGCGGTGCGTCCGTAGCATCTGCTGCGGGGCCCTTCACCACGCACAAAAAAAACACATTAGCGTATAATAATAATAAATTCTGATTTACTATTGACATTCTATATACTTTCCAAATTATTCTCCATTCCAATTCTCAATGGTAGGAAGTTATTGAAGAATGACCAGCATGTCGCCTAATATGCAAGCGCACGTTACAGAGCTAATTCAAAATTAAATAAAATTTGATACTTCAACGTTGCATGTAGAATTTCATCATCCGTCACATAACACTCGACAAAATATGTCAGCGGAGTATTCCTGGAATTATACAAGTTGCGGGAATGTTGGCCATTTCTGTGCAACTATTTCGCATTGTAGCCTTGAGCTGCGGCCACGCAATGGAAAATAAACTAGCTTCATATTACTCACATCACACTAAACTGTGCTTGATTCTTGTCACACATGACCTAAGTGTTTTTATGTATCACACATTTCGATTTATTTCTCATATCTACTATTACAATTACTCACCTCCATCTCAGGCAGATGTAAAGAATGAGTGGAGATCTACCTCTACTCCCCCTATATACCTTCATGGCATGAAGTTGGGCAACTCCATCTTTAATATGACAATTACCTACATTGTCAAAATATAACCAACAAGGTAAACTCAATACAGATATATAAATTGTTTATTTAAACACTCCAAGTTGTTTCGGCATGTCGGCCATCTTCCGAGACACCACGTGACACAAAAACAGTGTATTACAAAATTAATCACACCGTATTTATCGAATCTGTAACCGGGATAGCACAGTCGGCATATCGAATCGCTACGGGCTCGATGGCCCCGGATTGCGAATCCCAGCATGGGTACGAGATTTTTTCTTCTCCAGAACCGTTCAGACCGGCTCTGGGGCCCACGTATTCAATAGGTACCATGGTTCTTTCCTGGGAACAAGGCAGCAGGGACGTGAAGTTCACCACGCACTTGCATATAGTGCGGAGGTTAAGAATGAGTGAAACTATACCTCCACTCCCCCTATATATGCTTTCATGGCGTGCGTAGGCACAATTTTACCCTTACCTTTACCACATTATATCGATAACAGCCACAGATTTCGAAAATAATGTCTTCGTCTTTCAATTTTTCTGGAAAATTAAAACTCGCATAATTTCCGTCTTCTTCAAAATATCGATGATGCTTCAAAAGCGCTCCAAAGAAGACTGCTAACTTATACCGAGCATTTGAGCAAATGCAGCTTGGACTTTCAAATTAGCTGGCTTAGGCTAGAACAGCACAGTTCATTTATCGGCACAGTTCGCAAAATTCTCCCTTCAGAACTACGTTCCGGCGAAACGTAGCGCCCTTCTAGCCGGGAAAAAAAAAAATTAAAAGTACTGAAATGAAAGCCATTCAGGAGAAGTGGGTTAGAAGATGAGAAAAACTGTCACTTACATTTATGATAGCTAATGACATTCATTAAAGAGAGGTATCAGCTCTTCTGGGATGCAACCTCACATCACTGGGTATTTGTTTCAGGACGTCTCGAGACAACGCAGTGGTCTCGTGGGTCGAAAGGACCTTTGGATCCTTAAAGATGAAACTACTATGATCTCTCGAAACGTCGGGAAACATCCACTGGTGCAGCGTCATATCCCAGAATAGCTGATACTTCAAGCACACCGCCGTGAACACCTAAAAACTCGCATTCATCTGAAAAGTTTACATAAAACAGCGGTATATAAACATTAGCAACATTTCCGTATAATTAATTTGAAGGTCACGGAAATTACGTCATTTATAAGTAACTTAACCACATATAACAAAGACGTAGATTATCTCGACACAATGTAGACAGTTCTACTGAAAGACTATACATCAAGGCCTTGATTTAGGTCCTAGCTGTGTTACTAAAAAACAGGGCGTAAATAAAAAAAGACGTAAATCAAAAATTATACTCCCATAGGAAAGAAGTCTTAAATAAATGGAAATAAATCAGCCACAGAGCGTTAAACCGAAAATGAGAGGACGTAAATTAAGAAGTGGTGTAAATTGGCAAGGGGTGTTAAAGCAAAAAAGGCGTAAAAGAAGGCCACACAAGGACATGACATGACATGACATTACAGAAAATTTGGTACGATACAACACCCAATGATTCTCATGAGCTCTTAAATATTGTACATAAATATGTCTTACGTTATGTAGAACGAGGTCTAGCAGTTCATCAAAATCTGTTGCATGCTTTGCCAAGTATCCACAGGCATGCAGCCTGCAGATGAAGCATGCTGGTCACGTGACTGTACATCCCGGTAGGGGCGAGATTTTCCGCAGCTGTCCAGACCAGCCCTGGGGCCCAGCCAGCCTCCTGCACAAAGGGTATAGGGTCTGTTTCACAAGCGACCAGAGCGGTGTGCTGACAACACATCCCCTTCTAGAGTCGGGGTCGAGCATAGATATAGCTATACCTCCACTCTGTGCCTGCTTGGCATGTAATTGGACAGCGACTCGCTACGGGCTGGACGGTCCGGGGATCGAATTCCGGTAGGGACGAGATTTTCCGCAGCTGTCCAGACCAGCCCTGGGGCCCAGCCAGCCTCCTGCACAAAGGGTATAGGGTCTGTTTCACAAGCGACCAGAGCGGTGTGCTGACAACACATCCCCTTCTAGAGTCGGGGTCGAGCATAGATATAGCTATACCTCCACTCTGTGCCTGCTTGGCATGTAATTGGACAGCGACTCGCTACGGGCTGGACGGTCCGGGGATCGAATTCCGGTAGGGACGAGATTTTCAGCAGCCGTCCAGACCGGACCTGGGGCCCACCCAGCCTCCTGTACAATGGGTGCCGGGTATCTTTCCCGGGGGTAAAGCGGCCGGGGCGTGGAGTTGACCACCCACCCTCATCTAGTGCCTGGGTTAAAGAAAGAGTAGAGCTATACCTTTACTCCCCCTCTGGGCCTTCATAACCTGTTCTGGGGTGAACTTTACCTTACCTTTTACCACCACTACCACAACTGCTGCTGCTACTACTACTACTACTACTACTACTACTAGTAGTAGTAGTAGTAGTAGTAGTAGTAGTGCCCGTTTTTCTGAAGCGGTGTAGTAGTCAATATGTTGTTCCTCTCGTATTTATTTTATCAAATCCGTTTTAATCCCATGCAGAATGTATGCAATCAAAACTTGTCCTACGTTCATTCATTCATTATTTCATTCATTCATTCATTCTGCAGTCTGTCTTACGACAGGTCCGTAGCCTCTTCCAAAGCGAGTTCTCCACACAGTGCGATCTAGCGAATCCTCTTTGAATTTCCAGTATCTTCTCGTTTCCTTAAGGTCATCCCGTAACTCCTTACGTCTTCTCCCTCGTCTTCCCGTCACTTCTATCCTTCCCTCTAACTTTCCTTCAATCACGTGTTTCAGAAGGCAGTTTCTACGCAAGATGTGACCAATCCAGTTAGCCTTTCTTCTTTTTATTGTATGTACGATATTCCTCTCCTCCTTGACCCCATGTAATACTTCTTCATTTCTCACACGATCGGTCCTGCGTCTGATTTTAATTGAAGAATGGAATACTTTCCAGGAATATGTAGAGCCGCCTTGAAATTTGAAAGGGCACTCTCTTTGAATACTGACGAGTTGAGTTCTTACCTTGTCTTACATCTAATAAAGCATAAACTCCCTTACCAATTCTACTCGAAAGAAATCGTCGCTGTTTAATGTGATTTCTTCACGAAATCTAAAAGTGGAATATTTTCCCGGAAAGATGGGGGGGTTTACGGATTTACGCTCACATCAGCCCTGACGTCCTTGAAAGTTCTATTTTTCATTCAGAAAATACAGGGTTATTCAAAATGATTGTCGGGGTTTTAACAACTTTTCATACACAATACACTTGAGATAGAAGTATATGTATTTTTTTATTTAATAGAACAACACTCCAAGTTTTTGTGACGTACCTTACAGGTGCTCTATATGTGCACCCTTTGTGATTCTACAAACATCAACACGATAATCGAGTTCGTTCCAAACTTTTTCTAGCATGTCAGCGGTGATGGTTTCAATGGCCGTTCTGATTCGTACCTTCAGTTCCGGGATACTTGCGGGAAGAGGAGGAACATAAACCTGATCCTTGACGTAACCCCATACAAAGAAATGACATGGGGTTGCATCTGGAGAACGAGGTGGCCAAGTTGTTAAAACCCCGACAATCATTTTGAATAACCCTGTACAAGGCTACCGACACTAGTTGTTCACAATAGAATGATAATCTGTGAACCTACTGGGACAAGGGGCGAGTAGGTTGTGTATTTGTTTCACAGTCTGCAAGGGGCTCATTGATGAGGGCTGTCAAGCTTGACACTCCACATATTTATTGTCACATTGAAACCGTACAATCGATTACATTGCATCAACGTCGCTAAATAATGCAACACGCAATCACGCTTTTGGCTAATTAACATGACGATGAAGTTTTAAAGCAGACTACATCATTTTATAATTTTCAATCTACATTGCTTTTAAACTTTTCCTGTTTTCCACATATATTTCAAAAAGTGTGAGATTTCTGACTTAGTGTTCACCACATACAGTTGTAAACGCACCTGGCGCACTGTAGATAAAGGCAGTATTGTGCCTGTCTTTTGTTTTTCTGTTGAACGGAAACGAAAAGAAAAAAAAATATAAGCGTTTTTGAGTCAGTAGGAAACACTGAATATAAAACTATTCTCACTTAGTGTTCTGGTCCTCAGTTCCATCGTATACATCTCAGGAAAACTACAAACTATGTAATCATTTTAACAGCCTTTAATTCATTTTATAGTAATTTTACATAATTTTACATACTGTACGAAGTGAGCAATACTAGCCCACTCATATTCTACATATATAAATATAACCATATATGTAATAACTATAAGTCTATGCATTTTAATCTCCACGACCCCCTGAAGATGGTGGTTTAAACCACCGAAATACGTATAGGGGTATTTTAAGAATAAACTATTGAGAAAAAGTTTATGTGCATTAGTTGGTGATTTTTGAACACATCTCATTTGAAAATGCACGGTAGATACAACGTTAAATCTCTACACTTATTCGTGTTTTTTCCAACGCACATTTCTGGTTTTTTTTTTAAATGGTGAAGGGCCCCGCAGCAGAAGCTACGGACTCACCGCAGCCTTAAGGCTTTTTGTGCAAACCTGTGATGAAAATGAGCAGTTTTTTTTACCAAGTTTTACAAGTAATGGAGCACCAGTGGAATGAAATTGACAGGGGAAAACCGACAACTCGGAGAAAAACCTGTCCCAGTGCCACTTTGTCCACCACAAACCCCACATGGACTGACCCGGGATTTTTTTTTTTTGTATTCTTTCCTGGGGTTTTCCCCTTTGATCCATTTTTTTTGTACTGTATAAATCCTTTTTGTCCTTCATGTTACTTATGTTCCATATTAGTCCTACAACAAACACAACAGACAGACATCCATGCCCCCGGTGGGATTCGAACCCACAATCCTAGTAAGCTAGCGGCCGCAGACCCACGCCTTAGACCGCACGGCCACTGGGATCGGCAGGGGATCGAACCCGGGCCTCCGAAGTGGAAGGCCGGCGACTAACCGCCTGAGACATGGCACGGCCTCATTTCTGGTTATTCTGCTCTCTCCTTTCGTTCTTATCCCGAGGTTAAAATAGCCTACACCTTCTTTCCTACATTTTTTAAACCTCTGTCTCTTTTCGTGGCTTCACTTATCACTTTCATCAGTTGTCTTCAGTTTCCAATTCGTTAACGTCATTAATTATTCCCACACTTTTCCTCTGCAGCCAACAAAAAATAGTAGACCAAAGAAGAAAAGGCAGCAAGATGAGATGCTGCAAAGATAATATAAAACCAAGATAACCCGCAGAGACCTCAAAGGCGAAGACAGAAACGAGAGAGAGAGAGAGAGAGAGTATAGTGCATGAAACTGAGAATCTCTTCAGTGCGGACCGCTTTTCATTAAGTCTTAATTGAGGTCGTAGTTCTTAGTACATACATTCCCTGTGGATGGAAGTAAAAGGAGATACATAATTAAAAAAATTTTATACTGTATGTCCCTGCGTCAAGGAATACGGTCTGAAGAAAAGAAGGCTTGGAATTGAAATGGCAGTACTTCGTGTTTACAACAAAGAGAATATTCTGTACTTTCAGAACCATCCTTTCTCTTAAAATAATTTACATATCTATGTAGAGGTATCAACTGGTCCAGAAGCAAGTGCAGCAAAATATGTGTTCATATCTTGTTACCTGAATGCAGGACCAAAAATATACTAATAGGTAAAAAAAACTTTGAAATAATGATAATTTTTCAATCGTGTGGAAAAGACACTAACTAACTAACTCCATGTAGCACAGTCCTTCCTGAGAAGCTAACAGGTCGTCAGCTAGTCAAAAATTCCCCGCGTTTTATGAACCCGAAGGTTCATTACCGCACTCACAAGAGCCCGCCACCTGAGCCATATCAATCCAGTCCATGCCCCCCATCCCACTTCTTGAAGATCCATTTTTATATTATCCTCCATCTACGCCTGGTCTCAAGTGGTCTCCTTCCCTCAGGTCTCCCACCAAAACCCTGTATGCACCTCTCCCCTCACCCATACGTGCTACATGCCCCGCCCACCTAGCAAATAAAAAAGGCATTCACCAGAACGTAAGAGGACAGACGCTACTTGTTACAATGAAGAGAATAATCTTTTGCCTTCCGGTCTCCTACTTTAGAACCTAAAAATTAAGATATAACCAACAATAACGAAACAAATTTTGCGGGTTTTTTGCATGGATGTCAGATTTGGTCTCTAACAGTAAGGACAGAAGGAAGACAGGGTGTTCGACAGCACGATGCTGAGGAGGATATTTGGACCTAAGCAGGACGAAGTAAGAGGAAGCTGGGAAAATTACGTATTGGCGAGCCTCGTTGTATTTACTTCTCGTTTAAATATTATACAACGATACATGAAGACGGGATGGGTGGGGCATGTGGTACGCATGACGGAGAGGATGAATGCTTACAGGGTGTAGGAAAACGTAAATGAAAGGGATCACTCGGAAGATCTCGTCGTAGAAGGGAATGTAATATTAAAATGAATATTATAGAAATAATGTAGGTGTTTATGGACTGGATCGTCTGGCACACGATATGGACCTGTGACTGGTTCTTGTGAACACGGTAATGAAACGTCGCGTTCCATAAGTTACAGGAAAATCCTTGACTTACTGAAGAACTGTCAACTTATCAAAAGGAAGTCTGCTCCATGGATTTAGGAGTCTGAAAATATCACTTATGCCACACCATCGGATTACTGTGTGTCATTGTTTCTTTGTTAAAATATTTTTTTTTTAAGTAAGGAATTATATCAGTGTTAAAATAAAAAGCTAAGGCACTCACGCGGTTCATTTTCCTTTCAGTTCAGAACCTTTTGTATTTCTCATAAAAACTAAATATTACACAAAAAATTTTACGTTTGCTTTCCTTTTGTAAGGCTGTAAAGCTTTGTGTGTGTTTTTGAGAGAACAGACGTGGATGGTTTCTGAGAACCGGGTCCTGAGGAGAGTAATTGGACCCTGTGGGGATCATTGGTGCGTGCTTCAGTCTGCTGTACGGTAAAGGTAAAGGTAAAGGTCATCTTATAACAGGCCATGAAGGCTCAGAGGGGGAGTATAGGTATAGCTGTACTCTTTCTTTAACCCCGACACTAGATGAGAGGTGGATGGTGGTAATGCAAGAAACAGTCATGAAATGCAAAGCATCCCAGTCTGTCTTTCTCCAGTTTCACTGAAAATTACAGAACTTATGACGTAAACCGTTCATTCCGAACGCGTCGCACTACCAGAAGCCCACCTAACCGTGTTCACCGTTCCGCCTCGCCCACAACAAGCCACGGACAGTCAATTCAAGCTACAAAAATTATTTCTTATAGAAGCGGACAACAAACGCAACACGTAGCAGTCCTAGCAAATGTTCAATTCAGATAGCACTGTTTTGCTTTCACAATTACGAACGTTTCCCCTGGCCAGGCCAAGAAGGCACACATGGAAGTACAGGTATAGCTCCACCCAATCTTAATCTTGGTAGTAGATGACGTGAGCGGTTAACTTCAGGATCCCGTTGCTTTACCCCCGGGAAAAAACGCCGGTGTCCATCTAACAGAAGGCTGGGTGGGCCCCACAGATGGTCTGAACGTTTTGGAGAAGAGAAAAATCGCTTTCCCTTACCAGGATTCAAACCCGGACCGTCCAACAAGTAGCGTTGTTACTATACTGACTACGGCATCACGGCTTCCCTGATTTGTTTATCAGCTTAACTTAAATATCGTTTCAGTGACTCACATTAAATAAGAGTAAACAATGAACTGGAAAATTAACGTCAATCTAGTACACCAAAAAATGCACTCTAATATTCACATACAGGCATACCCCGACTTACGACACTTCGCACTTACGACACTTCGCACCTACGACACTTCGCACTTACGACGCTTTTCAATTGCCACAATGCCCCGAACTTGAAGCGCTTGCTTCGCAGTTACGACACCTTAGCGACATGACGCTACCGCTCGCATCGGCTTCCACCAATTGGCGTCGCTGGCGTCAGTTCACTTACAAACACGCTGCGCTTTGCATCTCTGTGATACGCTCTGTGATTAAGTGAATATTATTAAACTTTTACATTATAAAATAGCCCTAATTATAAATTATAATATACCCCTACATATGTTTCGACTACTTATTAGTCATCATCAGGGGATCAAAGTATATAAACAACAGACTACACATCCACTATAATAGTTGGTTCACATTCAATGTTAAAATAAGATGAACTGTGTTCACTGTAAAAACATGTAGCATTTTTGCTTCAGTGGTTAAAATGTATATAAGTGCGTTTGTTGTCCTTATTTGGATTAAAGCGCTTAAAAATTATTTTAAAAAATTATTATAAAAAATTATTGGCAGCTGGTCTTGTTTTTAAACGTTTTAATCCAAATAAGGACAACAAACACACTTATATACATTTTAACCACTGAAGCAAAAATGCTACATGTTTTTATAGAGAACACAGTTCATCTTATTTTAACATTGAATGTGAACCAACTATTATAGTGGATGTGTAGTCTGTGTTTATATAGTTTGATCCCCCTGATGATGACTAATAAGTAGTCGAAACATATGTAGGGGTATATATGACTACAAGGTGTAGTGCATATGTTGGTTAAAATAAAAGCTATTATATAAGACAGAATGCACGGTGAATATAACGTGAAATTTTACATTATAACTTTGAACTACTACTTATGAAGAGTACATGCATCGATAAGTGAAAAAAATGCATTGCTTCGAGTTACAACAGTGGTCTGGAACCTAACCTGTCGCAAGTGCGGGGTATGCCTGTATAACTGTTATACATAAAGCTGCGACATGTTTCGGTGCTAGTGCACCATCCTCAGGGAGCACAGGTTGCCAAATCTAAAACCAATCGTCATTGATGGACCGCTGTTTGTACGGTTCCACAGTCTGTTGCAAGCTGCATTGTTAATGTCTGTATCGTACAAAAGGTACGGCCTGTATTTTAAATTACATACAGTTAAAACACGATTAAAGTACTCTATACAAGATAAATAAGCTTTTAACAGATGTAATGAAATTGACACTGATCAAGAAAATTCACGGAGTGAACAATTTTAAAGTGAATGAATCGCAAAGGTTATGGAAGAGGGCGTTTGTGGTGTAGTATACAGTTCTATCTCGGAATTAACCTGGAGGGACTGGGAAAACGCGCGAAAATTCCCAGTCAGGATTATCGGTGTCCCAACCGATATTCGAGAGAACGCCTGCCGTATAAAAATCAGGACAGATACCACTCGACCTGTCGACTGGTGCTTTACCAAAGGGTCTGTAGCTGCACGCTGCTTGTGTCAACAGCCTTTGCACAGTATTCTCGAAACTGCTGCTTTATAAGCGCAGATCAGTAATCAGCTCTTAATAAAAATGGCGTCTCTACATACCTGCATTGCGTGAATACGATTAAATATCTGATAATGTTATCGCTTTTTAACGAAAGGGCATTCATGATGGGTCGGAATTTTGATTTAAAATCCCTTTCATCAAGCATTGCAAAGCACACAACGAACTGTACTCTTTGCTCCTTGATTATCACTGGTATTCATTTATAAAGCAAAAATTTAACGTTTCACAAAAAATTATATATATATCAGATCGTACGAGCAGGTTTCGCGGAAAATTTACATCAGTTTTAAAGATACGATTCATATATATCGTAACAGTCGTCCTCGGTGGACTAGTGGTTAGCGTGCTCGCCACTGGACCCAAGGTTCGCGGATTCGATCCCGACGCCGATCCAGTGCCGTGCGGTCTAAGGCGTGGTCTGCGGCCGCTCGCTTACTGGGATCGTGGGTTCGAATCTCACCGGGGGCATGGATGTTTGTGTTTGTTGTATGAGGACAGTAGTATGAGGACAAAAAGAAGGATTACACAGTACAAAAAATGATCAAAGGGGAAAACCCAGGAATTAATACAAAAAAAAAATCCCGACCGAGGTCGATGGATTTTTAAGGGTGATAAAAATCCGGAGCACAACTTCCTTCGGAGGGGAAGTAAAGCCGTCGGTCCCATGTCGTAGATTTACGGCATGTAAAAGAACATTACGGGCATGAATTGAGATGTTTCGTAAGCAAAATTCAGCGGCCATTTCTCACCCAAGTCTCCTGACTGACTGCTAGATGGCTCTGGCAGTCACATCAGGATGAGTAGAACTTGTGCAGTCAGTGGACTGGTCACTCACTACAGGATGCACACTTCCAGACCAAGAAACCTCTGAAAAGAGGCCTTATGCTCCGCAAGGAGAGACAGGAGGAAAACTAACTAACTAAACACCGTAACGAGCAAATGCGGTCAGGTGCAGTTGGCACAGCAGCACGTTAAATCACGTAAACTAGCTTTCATCAGAATTACACATAATATTTCAATTCGTACCTCAAAGAAAACATATTTCTTTCGATTACAAACATCAACCGGTTAATGATATTTACGAAAGTAATGGCTGTCTATTGTAAGGTTTACAAAAGACATAAATATACTTCATGGTAAAATGCAACGTTTCTCAATGTTACAACAGGTGGTACATATAATTACCATTGGGTTTTAAAAGGTTAGTTAAAACCTAATTACATTACAGGGGCATTATCCTGTATAGTATGAGTCATGTTACTATAGGCCATATCATATTAATGATCTAGCGCTTTATTTATTTAAATGCTGACTTAATAGTCCACTAGGCAATTACAAACGCAAAAGTCGAAACAAACAAAGACACTAAAATTACACAAAAGAAAATAAACTAAAATAAATGCAATTAACATAACTATAATGGATAGAAAATTAAGTTTCAAACCAACTGATGCACAACTAACTGGTCTGAAACTTACTTTAATATGACGAAGATGCACGGTGTCGACAATGTGAAATTTATAATGGATATAGTTTTCTTTTGTGGAGAAGGGCCCCGCAGCACACGCTACGGACGCACCGCAGCCTTAAGGCTTATTTTACAACCTTGTGATAAAGATGAAGAGAAAAATGATCACTTTTTTCATTTTACGAAATAATGGAGCACCGGTGGAATTAAACTGACAGGGGAAAACCGAAGTACTCGTGGAAAAACCTGCCCCAGTGCCACTTTGTCCACCACAAATCCCATATAGACTGACCCGGGATCGAGCCCGGGCCTCCACGGTGAGAGGTCGGCGACTAACCGCCTGAGCCATGGCACGGCCCATTGCATACAGTTACAATTACAGTTATACACATCGCAAGACAGTACTGGTGTTTTAATGGACAAAGTACAACGGGTATTGGTAAATCTGATTAATGGGTACAATTTGTTATTTTTTTGTAAATATATTTAATATATCAAACTGGACTTAAATTTAAGGAAGAAACCACTAAGGTGCTACATTTGGAGCATAGCTTTGTACTGGTGCTGAAACGTGGACACTTGGGAAAGTAGATCAGAAGTATCTGGAAAGTTTTGATATGTGGTGCTGGAGAAGAATGGAGAAGATCAGTTGGACCGATCGTGTGAGAAATGAAGAAGTATTACACAGAGTCAAGGAGGAGAGGAATATCGTACATACAATAAAAAGAAGAAAGGCTAACTGGATTGGTCACATCTTGCGTAGAAACTGCCTTCTGAAACATGTGATTGAAGGAAAGTTAGAGGGAAGGATAAAAAGTGACGGGAAGACGAGGAGAAGACGTAAGCAGCTACTGGATGACCTTAAGGAAAAGAGAAGATACTGTAAATTGAAAGAGGAAGCACTAGATCGCACTGTGTGGAGAACTCGCTTTGGAAGAGGCTACGGATCTGTCGTAAGACAGACTGCAGAATGAAGAGCTCGGACCTGTGTAAGACAGACTGCAGAATGAAGAGGCTACGGACCTGTCGTAAGACAGACTGCGAATGAAGAGTACGGAAGCTAAGACAGACTGCAAGAAGAGGCTACGGACCTGTCGTAAGACAGACTGCAGATGAATATCTATGTCTCCACACACAACACTCCCCAGAACGTACAAACCGGCTCTGGGGCCCAACCTGCCTCCTATGCAATGGGTACCGGGTTTATTCCCCGGGGTCAAATCAGCCGGAGCGTGATGATGACCACTGTCCTCCATCTAGCGCCAAGGTTAGGAATGATTGGAGCTATGACTCACCTCCCCCTATACGCCTTCATGGCTTACACAAGCGTAATATTACATTTTACGTTTACTACACAGAACATTAGGAAGCCCGCGGTGGCGCAGTTGGTTGAGGCACTACGCTACAAACCGGAAGGTCGCGGGTTCGATTCCCGATGGTGTCATTGGAATTTTTCATTGACATAATCCTTCCGGCCGCACTATGGCCCTGGGGTCGACTCAGCCTCTAACAGAAATGAGTACCAGGAATATTTCCTGGGGGGTAAAGGCGGCCGGTGCGTAGGGCTGACAACCTTACCACCTTCATGTGCCCATTGTCTAGAAATCTGGGAGCCTCAACCTCCTGGAACCCTAAGAGTCTGTTCAGGCCTGTAATGGGATTGCTTTACCTTTTCTTACAAAGAACATTACCAGCTCATGCCTTGCATAAACAGCTGAGCATAAACATCGATATTCCGCAAAGGGATTCGAAGACCATCAATATCGAAAAGCGAAGGAGGTAAACATTAGAATGAAGCAGTTCCTGAACGCGATACCGCCTGTCGGTAATAAACGCCGTTTTAAATACTGCGGTACATTGGCATAGCTGTGGCAAGGAGACGTTACTGCAGAGAGCTGCCAACTTCTGCTCTATGTATTGCAGCTTGCTTTTACTGAAGGAAGATTACAGGATAACCTCTCGACGAACTGACATGCCCGCCCGGCCACGTCTCATGCTGCAAGTTGTAGATAAATGTGTGTCTCAACTTTCGCACTTCCATTAAAACAGGGCATATCAACTCGACAGCTATCAAACTCGCTTAGAACGCATTCATTACCTGTGCCCCTAAATCCACGAACATTTCTATCTGCTACATACCAAAACGCCTTTGGCCCATCAGGATTTCCTAAATCCCTTCATCTTTGTCGTCAGTCTCTCTGAACTTATCGGTTAGTATTATTTCAAGAAGGCCGATCCCAGTGGCCGTGCGGTCTAGGCGTGGGTCTCGGCCGCTCGCTTACTGGGATCGTGGGTTCGAATCCCACCGGAGGCATGGATGTTTGTGTTGTGTTTGTTGAAAGGACGGTAGTATGGAACTAAAGTGACATGAAGGACGAAAGGATTTAACAGTACAAAAATGGATCAAAGGGGAAAAACCCCGGACAGGCAAAAAAAAATATCCCACCGGGGGCATGGATGTCTCTCTCTTGTAAGTGTGTGTGTTGTCAGGTAGAGGTCTCTGCGACGGGCTGATCACTCGTCCAGAGGAGTCCTACCGAGTGTGGTGTGTCTAAAAAGTGTGATCGTGAAGCCTCGAAAAATGAGGCGGCCTAGGCCCCCAAGGGGCTGTCGAGCCATTGAAACAAAATTATTTCAAGAAGACATAAATTATTCCTTCCTCTTTTTTCTTGAGGATTTGTAATCCTCTTTCCTGTCTTTTTTTTTTGCCAATAACTCGACAACCCCTTGGGGTCTAGGCCACCTCATTTTTCGAGGTTTCATGATCACACTCAGACACGCCACACTCCTCTGGACGAGTGACCAGCCCGTCGCAGAGACCTCTACCTGACAACACACAACGCTCACAAGAGACAGACATCCATGCCCTAGGCGGGATTCGAACCCATATCCAGTAAGTGAGCGGCCGTAGACCTACGCTTAGACCGCACGGCCACTGGGATCAGCTCCTGTGTTTATACGCCTTAACCTTACTTTCCCCTCTGCACGTTTCCAATCCTTCGCTACCGAATGTCGCGGTAGAAAGAATACGATGCCAGCTTCATATATGCTAAATCTCGGATTTGAATCTCGGTACAGAAAGCAGACTCCCGCATTTCTTGCGGTCTTCCTCAGTCCCGCTATGCAAATGTGACAGCGCTTTAAGTTAGGTCATTCTGGTCTCGTTTACATACTTTTCAATTAATTATTCACCAATTATAAAGTGTACATAAAGTGTAAGCTATTCACGTCGTCAAATAAATTAGGGATGTACAAATCTCATGCACCAGTTCGCCCGGGCGACTAAATTTTGTACGGTGGCGTCTGACATTATATATGTGCGTCCTCAGTACGGAACTTACTTAATATCACCCTTCTGGCTCCTAGAATTTTGTGATGACTCCTAAATTTTTTGGAAAATTTGTGCGCTCTTAAAATCAACCATAAATAAATGTTACAGTCATGCAAGTAGTTTGGTAATGAAAGGTCACTTGAAAGCGACTGGGTGACGAATAGATAAATTACACACACAATATGACAGCCTAACCTTAAAGTAGCAAACGACAAAATGCAACCCCTAACTTTACAGGTAATAACTGTTACAACCAAATGACAAACCTATATATGTATATACATACGTTTGTCATTTGGTCTAGATATGAAGGTGACACTTCGATATATCGATATACGTACTATAATACTTTATTCTGATTTCACCGTGCATTTTTGAACATAAATATTGTTTTACACCAACCAAATACACTTATTTATATAAGGAACACTAAAATATTCTATAAGATATTAGATAAAAAACCCCTACATATGTTTCGGCTTATCGATAAGCCATCCTCAGGGGGTGTCACAACTGCTTGTTTTTAAAAAACACGTACACATATTGGTCCTCTGTAGAGGAGTATAGTCATCGCCATATCTCACTAGACTTTCACCACTTGTTACGTGAACAAATTTACAGAGGACCAATATGTGTACGTGTTTTTTAAAAACAAGCAATTGTGACACCCCCTGAGGATGGCTTATCGATAAATCGAAACATATGTAGGGGTTTTTATCTAATATTTTATACAATATTTTAGTGTTCTGTAAATAAATAAGTGCATTTGGTTGGTGTAAAACAGTATTAATGAAGGTGACACATCTGGACTTGAACGAGTGACTACACAGGATGCCAGGAACTTTATTGACCGGTTACGACATACTTCATGCAGAAAGGCAATGAAGGCAGTCCATTGTCTGCACTAGATGTCTGTGCTGATTTTGTTCAATCACAATCAAACAAAAAAACATGGCAAGGTACACTGGATAAATTATTCTGGCAATGACTATTAGGAACAAAAAGTTGAAAAGTACGTACATGTTTGTTATATAAATTAAATGTATATATAACGTTTAAATATGAAATATTTTCTCTAATTTGTTGTGTATTTTGTTTTAATAGGATTAGATTGCAGGACTTTAAGGACAACAGACGTGTCCTCAGACAGGTCATTAACTGTGTTGATATTGACGATGAGGGAAAATGGAAACAGTTCAACGTGAATAATATTTAAATATTAAATAAATATATCGCTATTGTTTGTTCTGTAATTCATTTTAATAAATGATTTATTGCTCAGTAAAATGTTAGTTTGTCTTTTATATATCTTTTTAACTATTTACATGAAACTTCGCATAATTGGGGCAGCCGCTTAATTGGGCCAAAGTGTTCTAGTCCCGATGTGTCCCAATTAACCAAAACCTACTGTATATTTTTTCCTATGGCTCGACAGCCCCTAGGGGGCCTAGGCCGCCTCATTTTACGACGCTTCACGATCACACTGATAGACACACCACGTTCGGTAGGACTCCTCTGGACGAGGGACCAGCTCGTCGCAGCTATTGTATATATATATATATATATATATATATATGTAACCTACCTATAAATTAAACTCAAGATTTTTGTAAAAAAAAGAATTCCTACCAAATTTCATGCAACCCAACTAACGGTTTAGTCACCGATACAAGTCACAGGCACATAGACGTAGGGCGGATGGACGTCGTTTCCACAAAAGGTACTGTTGTTTCCTTCGTAAAGAACGCCTAAAATGGTGGTTTGTTGTGAGAATCATATGGCACATAAATGCACTGTCTGTGCCAACAGCAGTATCGGTTAATTGCCAGTAATTCGGAGAAACTTACTGCTTTCACGTCTGCCCTGAGAAAGGGTGCAACAGGTTTCTCCGACACATTCAAAATTTCCTACGTACTACATGGTGTCACTCCCCTCCATCCAGTGCCGAAATAAGAATAAGTGGAGCTACACCTCTACTCCCCCAACGTGCCTACATGGCACGAACAGGGAAAAACTTTACCTTTCTCTTATACGGTTTCATAACACAGAAGGTCACAGTTCAAACTTTCATCGCCGTACAAAAAACAGGTCTATTATATTTGTTAATATGTAATTTAGCCGATCCCAATGGCCGCGCGGTCTAAGGCGTGGGTCTGCGGCCGCTCGCTTACTGGGATTGCGGGTTCGAATCCCGCCGGGGGCATGGATGTCTGTATCTTGTGAGTGTTGTGTGTTGTTAGGTAGAGGTCTCTGCGACGAGCTGATCACTCGTCCAGAGGAGTCCTACCGACTGTGGTGTGTCTAAAAAGTGTGATCAAAAGAACCTCTAACCTCGACACTGAAACGTGAAAACGGAGTAGGTAGGAGAGGACGACTAAAAAAAAATGTAATTTATGTGAATTAAACCTTTCAAAACATGAGGCAATATAGTGGCGCTCCCCGCGCTCCCCTAAATGGATCCTGTTGCTCTACAGAGTAATTAGCAACTGTACAATGTGTCTGGCTACAATATATAGAAGTAACAATAAGCAAACTGTTTATATAATATTTCATACTATGCCTACAGGGCAGGCGATGTATAAACAATGCCTACGTAATTTAAATAAAGCTTGGTTTTCACGGTTTGCCACACACACACATCCTGAAGGCCAGTCTAATGCTGAGCTAACCTGCCCTGTATGTTATATGAAAACAAAAATTTAAAAAAAAAGAGAGTGTAATTATCTAGACAAGCTATAAATGGATGTTAATTTTAGCTGGAAGGAAGATAGGTGAAATGTAGAAACTCACTACTCCGTGTTCTTCCATATAAACTTTGTAAAAAAGCAATCCCATTACAGGCCTGGACAGACCCTTAGGGTTCCAGGAGGTTGAGGCTCCCAGATTTATAGACAATCGGCACGTGAAGGTGGTAATATTGTCAGCCCTATGCACCGGCCGCCTTTACACCCCATGAAATACTCCTGGTACTCATTTCTGTTAGAGGCTGAGTCGACCCCAGGGCCATAGTGCGACCGAAACGATTATGTAAATGAAAAATTCCAATTCAGTTTAAATGTCCCAGCTGGATTTATAGGCAACGTACAGTGTCATTCAATTGTGTAAGAACGTACATAAAGATTGTAAACACAGAGATACATAATTTTGCCTACTGTTTTGTATATGTGTGAAATTTGGTCTGTCAAATAGGGAAGAACAGGCTGTAAAGCGTTTGTGAACAGGTGTTCAGAAAGATATTTCGGCCTAAGAGGGAGCACGTAACAGATGGTAAAGCTAAAGCAATCCCATTACAGGCCTGGACAGGCCCTTAGGGTTCCAGGAGGTTGAGGCTCCCAGATTTATAGACAATCGGTGCTCAGTCCCACCCAGTTTTCTATTTAATGGGTACCCAGTTTTATTTCCCCACAGGTAAATCTGCCGGGCGTGAAGTTGAGCAGTCACCTCCATATGGTGCCGAGATTAAGAAAGAGAGGAGCTATACCTTTATTCCCCCTACGTGCCATTCTGGCTTGGCCATCGACAACTTTACTTTTACCTACCAGTATTGTTCATGTTTCTTTTAATTTTTCAAATATGTGCTAATGTAATAATAATAATAAGAAGAAGAAGAAGAAGAAGAAGAAGAAAAGCTATCCCATTACAGGCCTGGATAGGCGCTTAGGGCTCACCGGTTTGAGGCTCCCAGATTTCCAGACAAGCTGCACATGAAGGTGGTAACGTTGTCAGCCCTATGTACCGGCCGCCTTTACCCCCCAGGAAATACTCCTGGTACTCGTTTCTGTTACAGGCTGAGTCGACCCCAGGGCCATAGTGCGACCGAAAGGATTATGTCGATGAAAAATTCCAATGACACCATCGGGAATCGAACCCGCGACCTTCCGGCTTGTAGAATATAAACTTTGTACGTGCCGGAAATGTTTGGGGGTATGTTATTAATTCGGATTCAGGTAAGCCAAAGTTAACAGACTATAGCAGGGGTGGACAAAGATTATAAATGAAGGGACGGATGAGAAGTTGCTAGCGTCTTGGTGGGACTGATGAAGCAAAGTGCCATGATCTAAATATTTCGTAACAAGCAGATAATTATAACTTACCCAAACATGCATAACAAATGCCAACAGAGGCCTTCTGGAGAAGCTAATAGATCTTCAAGAAAGAGCGTCACAAATCACCAAATCTGTCCGTGAGATGGTGCTGGTTGCTGCATTTCACAAGCTTCACAGTATTTGAAATAAATGTGGACGATAAACTTCATGTAGCAGAGTCCTTCTTGAGAAGCTAACAGTTCTTCAGCTAGTCAAGAAATTCCCCGCGTTTTATGGAACCCGAAGGTTCATTACCGCACTCACAAGAGCCCGCCACCTGTCCCTATCCTGAGCCATATCAATCCAGTCCATGCCCCTCCATCCCACTTCTTAAAGATCCATTTTAATATTATCCTCCCATCTACGCCTGGGTCTTCCAAGTTGTCTCCTTCCCTCAGGTCTCCCCACCAAATGTGGACGATGCAGTGCGCAAAATTTCACTCAATATTTTCGTCTGTCGCCTGTACCCTAAACATAAGGTTTGTTCCTATTCATTTTAAGTGGCCAACCCTGATCCGGAGGTCAGGTCTAGCGGAACGGTACTCAATGCGACATCGTGCCTTTCCGCAAGACCTGACCTTCTGATCACACAGAGAAGTTGTTTTGGTAAATGTGGATGGCTGGATAGAAATGCCGAACAACATCCTCCTCCCGAAGCTCTTCGCATGATACTCTTTACGATTGCTCCACCCCCCAAAAAAAATTCTACAAATTTAATGGAAATTAACTTGCCAAGTATTAAATATAACATCCGAACAACCCAACACTTAGTAGAAGAATATGATATATTATTATATTTACACTACAACAAGTTTCGGCCAATTCACGTGGCCATCATTAGGTTGGCTTACTAACTAACTCCATGGAGCAGAGTCCTTCTTGAGAAGCTAACAGTTCCTCAGCTAGTCAAGAAATTCCCCGCATTTTATGGAACCCGAAGGTTCATTATCGCACTCACAAGAGCCCGCCACCTGTCCCTTGGCTTACAAGACACATAAAGGAATTTTGTTTTTAGGAAGAGGCCTCCCCTTTACAAAAAGTAGTTATCGTTTTTATTATTATTCCAAATAGTGGAACAAAAAAATGTTAAAAATATTTTTAAAAAATTGAATATGTTGTTAAAGTATTCCTGTTACGCTTATAGTTGTCAACATAAGCGAATCTGAACAAACATTTTAACGAATAAATAGCACTTTATTCTGTAATCACCGTGCATCTTTTCACAGTCACTATTTACATACACCAACTGGATGCAACTTTATTTAAAAAACTGTATAGTTTTTTAAAATATATTTAAAAACTTTTTAAAACCCGACATATGTTTCGGCTCTTATAGATCCTAAAATTGAACCAATGAAAAAGACGTTTTAATATATGCAGTTTTAACGACAATAAACCCCTGAAGATGGCTCTATAAGAGCCGAAACATATGTCGGGTTTTAAAAAGTTTTTAAATATGTTTTAAAAAAACTATACAGTTTTTTAAATAAAGTTGCATCCAGTTGGTGTATGTAAATAGTGAACAAATAGCACTTCCTGCTATCCCGAAATCTTGGAATTTATGACACCCCCTGTTGCGGCGCACGAAAGACGTCACCGCACTTTCAGATGACCTACAGTGCTTCAAACAAAGTAATGTTCGTTACAGACAGAACTTAATAAATGACTCTGACATCAGGTAAAGAAGCTCTCACGGGGCCGCTCCGACTCGCGAGTCGTAGTTTGCACATCCCTGCAATGTACACCACAGTCAAGTACTCTCTCTGTCTCACTCCCTCTCCTCTCAGTAAACAGGAACCTATATCCCACTATGAGAGGACACCTAAGTCCCATTGTGATTCAGGTTAATGGAATTTCTGATGAACCAAATTCCAAATTGCCTTGCAAATGCTATGTTGCCAAAACATTTAATTAAGCTGCACGGATACAAATCCCTTTCCAAGGATATTACTTTCAACTCTACAAAGATACTTGTTTATGATACATCACGTGACGTAATTCACGGTGTAGAGAAGTAACAACATTTACTATACTGAGTTCTTCAGGCCAGCCTAAGTGCAAAACGATTCAGAATGTCACTTAAACATTTAGCAAATACCGAGTGCAACATAGTGGAATATAATGGGATATAAAAGGCTTCAAGATTTTAATTGGATATTTTGATTAAACGGTAAATGGCAGAGCCGTTTATATATCACCTGCCGTGACAGACAGATTTAGTTTCCATAATCGTATCAATACAAAATATTATTAATATTATCCATTCCGTACATTTTATTTTCTATGTTTATTGTCCGACAAATGTATACTTTTATACACTAATAATGTTTGTGAAACACAGTGCTACATTTAATATAGTTTTCACCGTGCATCTTGTATATACAGGGCATACACAAAAGAATGGTGCGGTTTTAATACTGTTCACTATTAAAACCGCACCATTCTTTTGTGTATGCCCTGTATTAAAACCAAGACCAACTAGATGCACAATCACTATTATAAAAACTTTAATAGTAGTATTACATTAAACCCGACATGTTTCGGTCAGGTACCTGACCATCTTCAGGGATATACTACATTAAAATGTTATGTCCATATGTTAAACACACGTGATATGTGAGCCTATAAGGTCTAGATTTAACCGAAGGCAGGAAACCGATACACCTCAAAACACGCACAAAACACAGTCCAAATAACAGGAAACACGCAGAACAGCAATACAAAACCATGCAAAACAAAACGATACGCCAATAACAACGCGCTGACACAAAATCCCGGACTTCAAATCATAGAAAATCCACAATAAAAGTCACAATACACATCGTCTCTACGAAACATACTTCGATATGAAACACAGGACGCATAAGTTAACATACTACGAAGTATACAATAACAGTGTTATAAGCTATATAAGCTGGAACTACTGTGGGTGGCGCAGTTGGTTGAGGCACTGCGCTACAAACCGGAACGTCGCGGGTTCGATTCCCGATGGTGTCATTGGAATTAATTCCTTGACATAATCCTTCCGGTCGCACTATGGCCCTGGGGTCGACTCAGCCTCTAACAGAAATGAGTACCAGGAATATTTCCTGGGGGGTAAAGGCGGCCGGTGCGTAGGGCTGACAACCTTACCACCTTCATGTGCCGATTGTCTATAAATCTGTGAGCCTCAACCTCCTGGAACCCTCAGAGCCTGTCTAGGCCTGTAATGGGGTTGCTTTACCTATTACATTTACTGTGGGAATACAAGTGTTGACTATTTTTAAAACAGTTTTTAGTGATTTTCTAGTGACTTTAAAACTGTGTTTTTAAAAAAACCTTATACACGACTAGACCTTATATGCTCACGTGTCACGTGTGTTTAACATATGGACATAGCATTTTAATGTAATATATCCCTGAAGATGGTCAGGTACCTGACCGAAACATGTCGGGTTTAATGTAATACTACTATTAAAGTTTTTTAATAGTGATTGTTCATCTAGTTGGTCTTGTTTTTAAGAGTCCTACATGTTTCGAACCTTATCCCAGTTCATCTTCAGGGACTTCAGTATTTTAAAACACTGTTCTCACCACCCAATAGTCAACCTACCAACTCCAATACACAGATATGTTCAATGTTGAATACTTCAACTTACGTTCTGCCTACTAAAAAGAATCACATTAACTTAAATAAGACTATCAATATTTTATCGTAGATATTTGTCATTTTTCAAGATATCATAACAACAAAATACAGGGTAGACACAAAATAATGGTGCGGTTTCAATAGTGAATACTATTGAAACCGCACCATTGTTTTGTGTATGCCCTGTATTATTCAACATTTAACATTTTAACCTGTGTATAACTTGATTTGTAACATCGAAACAAACAGCTGCTATATTTATTCAGTTTTTACCATTTTAACCAATGTACAATTGTACCATTGATGTAACAAAAGTCAGTGTAATTTAAAATACTGAGGTCCCTGAAGATGAACCGGGATAAAGTTCGAAACATGTAGCACTGTGTTTCACAAAAATTAATATTGAATAAAAGTGTACATTTGTCGGACAATAAACATACAAAATACTTCTTTCCTTTTAAGTTACAGCCTTAAATAGCAGCCCCTTAAAGAGCCACTACACCGCACTTCTCACCATTGCGCTTCTGCATTCCCACTAATATGATAATAATCGAATTCAAAAACTTCCAACTTGATGGCTCTGTTCTTTCTTTGACCATTGAATTCCTGTTTCTAAACAACAAGACGATTTATATTGGATTAGCCACTCGGTAAAGTACGGAGAGAAAGCAGCTGCAGCTTGTTACGAAACAATTAGGCCCTTTCTTCACAAACTTCGTTCAAACAAGAGGCGATCTATTACCCACTTAGTTGAAATTGTAGAACTCAGAGAAACTCAACCAGCAGTCTATAGATGTATCCCGTTAAATACAGACAATCACTTAATTATACATAAAACTGCAATTCCTACCTCGTAAAAACATCCGCGTCCACTGTAAAAACCAGTCGGTTAACCCTGTAAGGTCAGTAATCGGTATTAATTGTGAAAATAGTACAAGACACAAATACGTTGTGTGGGAAAAACGCGGTTTCCTAATGTGGTGATAGGCATAGGCGTAAGTTGGGGGGGGGGCGGTAAAAGGGGGGGGGAACACCCCTTCAATATTGTTTCTACCCAAAAATAGATTATTTGTCTACTGAGTTTAAGAGAGGCACATTAAAAAGAAAAAAGATAGAAATATTTTCTAAACGATTATTTCGGTGGTGTAAAGACAGAAAAAAATGAAAAGCCTGCGTTTTACGGGAAGCAGAATTGAGACATTGTCGATTTTGCCCCCCCCCCCCTGTGTTTTTTTTTTGTTTGTGGTGAATGGCCCCGGACGTACCGCAGCCTTGAGGCTTATTGTGCAACCCTGTGATGAAGATGATTATAATTAGTTTTTTTTTTTTTTCCATTTTCCGTGTAATGGAGCAGCGGTGGAATAAAACTGACAGGGTAAAACCGAAGTACTCGGGGAAAAAAAACCTGTCCCATTGCCCCCTTGTCCACCACAAATCCCACATGGACTGACCCGGCTTATGACTTAATGGCTGGCCTACCTGTTATTAAGTAGACAACTCATGGAATTTCATACAAAACAAATTCCTGTCGACGTCATTTTCTCTGACAGGGATTCATTTGTGCACATAAACATGTTAATAATGTTCATTAAATGATGACTTATTTATTGCAGCTATTCTTCCCTCTCAATACTGCTCACGTCTGTGCAGTGTTTAACGTAACGACCATCAAACAACTTCACATCCAAAAAAGGTGCTTAAGATCTGAGATGCATGACCGGATGGAGAAACTGGAGACCAAGATCTGAGTTGCATGACCGGATGGAGAAACTGGAGACCAAGATCTGAGTTGCATGACCGGATGGAGAAACTGGAGACCAAGATCTGAGTTGCATGACCGGATGGAGAAACTGGAGACCAAGATCTGAGTTGCATGACCGGATGGAGAAACTGGAGACCAAGATCTGAGTTGCATGACCGGATGGAGAAACTGGAGACCAAGATCTGAGTTGCATGACCGGATGGAGAAACTGGAGACCAAGATCTGAGTTGCATGACCGGATGGAGAAACTGGAGACCAAGATCTGAGTTGCATGACCGGATGGAGAAACTGGAGACCAAGATCTGAGTTGCATGACCGGATGGAGAAACTGGAGACCAAGATCTGAGTTGCATGACCGGATGGAGAAACTGGAGACCAAGATCTGAGTTGCATGACCGGATGGAGAAACTGGAGACCAAGATCTGAGTTGCATGACCGGATGGAGAAACTGGAGACCAAGATCTGAGTTGCATGACCGGATGGAGAAACTGGAGACCAAGATCTGAGTTGCATGACCGGATGGAGAAACTGGAGACCAAGATCTGAGTTGCATGACCGGATGGAGAAACTGGAGACCAAGATCTGAGTTGCATGACCGGATGGAGAAACTGGAGACCTTCATTGCACTGACAACTGGGTATCTCGCATCCATGCTGTTTTCTAATTAATGAGTTCACATATTTAATTAATTTACAATATTTATTCATTTCCATTTATTATTCGCTTAATTCATTCAATTTAAATTTAATTAAATAATTTATTTACCATGTGTAATTTATTCAATCCAATTCATTAATTTATTGTATGAATTTGTGCATTAAATTTATTACTTCAAATAATTTACTTTCCTTTTTTGTTTACTTTATTAACTTTATTTACTTTATTTATGTCATTTACTTATTTATTTATTCAATTTATTGCTGAATTTAATAGTTAATGATTTTAACTTATGTATTCAGTTACTTATTATTTTATTGATTTAATTTATTTAATTTATATACTTATTTCTAGAGGTGGGACGAATCCTAAATTTGCTCGAATCCGAATCCGAATCCGAATCTTAAAAGGTTCTCGAATCCGTCGAATCCCTCGAATCTCTCGAATCCTTCATATAAGAATAATAATAAGAAAAAACTAAAGGGAAAAAGACTTAGTTCTATACCATTTAGTATTTATTTTAAAATTAAAAGTTTTTATTTGAAGCAAAATTTAAAATCTGTGTTTAATGAAAAAACACATTTAAGAATACAGTTTTCAAAAATATACCTATATTATTCATTAAGAAGATACAAATAAATGAAATAATAATAATATTAATTATATTAATAATAATAATAATAATAATAATACAAATAATATTTTAGTAACAGGTCACATTTTTTACATTTGTGTAGAGGGAGGGGATTATTTCAACAGTTAATATATCGTAGATAAACAGTAAACGCTAAACATGGAATACTAAATTCTTTCCAGAAAATGAAGAAAAATAAAAAACATGTTTATTTTAAGAGTTAATAAAAATTAAAAACACTAAACACTGAACTCTTTCAGGGCAATCTAAAAGAATCAGAAACCTTTAATAGAGATTTTTATTTAAGAACACTAGCATTCGAACTCGCTCTGGGTCTAGCCTACTTCGTTTTTTATCAGCTATGATACCTGCTGTACTGAATAGTCTTTCTGATATTACTGTTGATGGTGGTGTGATTAAAAACTTTTTTGAGAGTTTCTTTAAATTTTGATATTTTTTGTTGTCCTTCCAGTATTTAAAGATGTCCGCAGATGGTGGAAGCAGTGTTTCTGCTAAGTAAGCATTTATTTCTTCTTCAGGAGACAAACTATAACTTTGCTCACTGCTGGTAGATGGTATCATCAATTGAGAATAGTAACTCCACATGCTGTGAACTCCTTGTTGTTCAGTTGGCGATTTTTGAATGGTATCTCTTTGACTTTGTTCTGATGACTGCAGATCAGTGTCATCTGCTTGCAAAATACTAATATCAGAAATTTCCATTGTCAGTGTTGATTTAGCTTGCTTAAGGTTTTCTTTGCTCAAAAATACACTTCCTTTGAATCGGGGATCCAGTATAGTACCAAGAGCATACAATTTTTCTGTTTCAACAGACTGATAGCGCCTTTTTAGAGATGTAAGCAAGTCATTTCGAAAACGCTGTATGGAACCTAAAGTTGATTTGAAGTTTTGTAGAGCATTAATGGTGCTATTCACTAAAGGAATTATTTCTGAGATTGTTACTTGACTGGAACTGGCCACAAATGTAGCTCTATCGAACACATCTAGGATTCGTATCACTTCTTCTATAGTTGTCCACTGTCGAGCACTAAGATTTACCTGAAAATTTAAGTCTGAAGCAGATAATAAAACAGCTTGCTTTTGTTCCATGAGACGAGTGAGCAAGTGAAGCTGAGAATTCCATGTTGTCGGTTCGTCTTGTATCAAATGATGAGGTTTAAGACTTAATTTAGCTTGAAAAGCTCGTAAGACTTTCATGGCTTTAGAAGAGTGCTTGAAATATCCCACAATACTCCGGCAGGCTGACATTATTTCCTTAATTTCACTGTTGTTAAGTAGACCATCTTTGATAACTAATTGAAAAGTATGAGCCAGGCATGGCAAGTGGTCAAAGGTACTGCGTTCTAAAGCTGCAACCATATTCGGACCATTATCTCTCATGAAACACACAACTTTTTCTAAGAGATTCCATTCTTTCATAGTGTCGGTTATGAAAGTTTCTATTGAAGATGCTCTATGTGAAACTTCTGCAAAGGGAATGCATTCTAAACACAAGTGATGATACTCAAAGTTTTCATCTACGAAGTGAACTGTCAAACTGAGGTAATCGTCAGAAGATGTTGATGTCCACATATCTGTTGTGACTCCAATAAACTCGGTTTTTTCTAAAAGTTTCTCAACTTTCATTTTTTCTTCTTCATGCATCTCTGGAATTACCTTATGGGCAAAATGTTTTCTGCTTGGGATAATATATCTTGACTGAAGGTGATTTATCAACTTTTTAAAACCTTTATCTTCCACTATGGACAATGGTTGGTTATCTTTGCAGATCATTTCGGCGAGTAATCTGGTAATTGTTTTAGCTCTTTTGTCTCCAGGCTTAAAATGTTGCATTTTATCAACAAATGCTTTCAGAGTCGGTTGGTTAGACGATACTGCTTTGCGTTTTATTGGGGGTGTTTTGAAAGGGCTTTGTTCTCCATAGAAAGAAGCTGCTGAACGTGGTGTAGAAGTTGAACTAATGATGGAGGACTCACAACAACAGCTGGATCATCTGGGTCATTATTGTCTTTGAATGGAGAGTCAACTCTGACAGTCAAAGAGCTTAAGGTTGAAGCTGGAGTCAGTAATGGGGATGGTGAACTTCTACCTTTCAGTTCTTGAAATTTGGATAAATTTTGCCTTTCAAATGTTTCCACATTGCTGAAGTAGTATGTGACCCATTTCCTCTGGATATTTTTGCAGAACACAGATTGCAATTCGTATAATTTTCATTATCCGAAATGTGGAAATAGTTCCAGATATCAGAAGGTGCCATCTCATGGGTCGTAGGTTATAGGTGACATTGGTTGTAGGTTATACGAAATAAGAGGTTATGCCAGAGGCACAAGATAAATCGCTCCCAAGTAAGCGTAAATGATGTGGTTAGCGATAGAAACCACGTAGGAATAATAAAAAAAGCGTGAGAAACGCTAAGAGTGAGACAAAAATTCAGTCCGTATAACGCCGAGCGTAGACTGATAGCGTGTACAATTGAGACGCTACGGACAGTTGAGTAGAACTAGAAACGCTGAGCTATAGAGTGAGTAGCACTAAGTAGTTTAAGTTCCTCAAGATTCCGCTAGGTGGCAGAATTTCGCTAGGTTAGGATTCGAAAGACGAAAAAAGCGCAAAGATTCGCGTTTTCGAATCTCGAATATTATTCAAGATTCGCGGGATTCGAGGATTCGAATATCCGATCCCTAGTTCCTCAAGATTCCGCTAGGTGGCAGAATTTCGCTAGGTTAGGATTCGAAAGATTCGAAAGAAAAAAAAAGCGCAAAGATTCGAGTTTTCGAATCTCGAATATTATTCAAGATTCGCGGGATTCGAGGATTCGAATATCCCATCCCTACTTATTTCAATTACCAAATTTAATAAATAATTTATACAACCAAATTAAATAACCAACTCCATGTAGCACAGTCCCTCCTGATAAGCTAACGGTTCCTCAGCTAGTCAAGAAATTCCCCGCTTTTTATAGCACCTTGAAGTTCATTACCGCACTCACAACAGCCCGCCACCTGTCCCTATCCTGAGCCATATCAATCCAGTCCATGCCCCCCCATCCCACTTCTTGAAGATCCATTTTAATATTATCCTCCCATCTACGCCTGGGTCTTCCAAGTGATCTCCTTCCCTTAGGTCTCCCCACCAAAATCCTATATGCAACTCTCCCCTCACCCATACGTGCTACATGCCCTGCCCACCTCATTCTTCTTGATTTGATTACCCGAATAATATTTGGTGATGAGTACAGATCATTAAGTTCCTCGTTATGTAGTCTTCTCCACTCCCCTGTTACCTCGTCCCTCTTAGGCCCAAATATCCCCTCAGCACCCTATTCTCGAACACCCTCAGCCCATGTTCCTCCCTCAATATGACAGACCAAGTCTCACACCCATACAAAACAACAGGCATTTACAGTTCTGTATATCTTAACCTTTACATTTTTGCATAGCAAACTGCAAGACAAAAGATTCTGCACCGAATGATAAAAAGCATTACCTGAATTCAATCTGCTCAATTAAATTAAGTAAATAATATACTAATTTGTTTAATTAATTCATTAAATTAGTGTATAAATTTAATTTATTCATTTCATTAAATTATTTCATTTCATTAAATTATTTATTAAACTATTTATATTCTTTATTTAATTTAATCAGTTTGTTTATTTATTTAGTTTGTAAATTTTAATTTGAGAGGTTTAAATTATTTCATTTCTTTATTTAATTGTTGTGCTAACTGATTTAATTAATTTTTAATGTAACTTATTGTTTTAATTATTTAATAAATTTAATTAATTAATGAAACATTGATGTTTTTATTTTATTTCTTCAATTAATTTATCAACGTATCCATTTAATTTACTTATTAAATTAGTTTAACTATTTCATGTGCTTAATTTATTACATTACAATTTTTTTCTTCCTTTATTTAATTAGTTCACTGCATTTACGAACTTAGTGTAAGTTAACTTAATCAGTTAATTACCTGACCAATAAAAGCTACTGGCTTCACTAATTAAGTCAACTTGCTCAGTTCAGTGCTGCCAACGAGTCATAACAGGTAACAGCCAAAATGTTTACGTAGCTTCAAGGTTTATTGTAAGACGTGAGGCACTTGCCAGGAGAAACATTACTTAGCGACGCAGCCAGATGCTACGACTATATAGTGTGGGTGATAGACGGATAAATTAAAGTATGAATGGTATGGAGCATTGGTGCAAAGCTACAGGGGAGACTAGGTGCTCACAGAAACTGTCCCAGTGCCACCTCGTCTATCACAAATCCCGCACGGACTGACCGACGATTGAACTCCGGGCCTCCGTGGTGAGAGACAGATGGCTAATGGCGTGAACTGTGGTATGGCCCACTGGGAAGCATACAGACATACATACAGACATACATACATACATACATACAGACATACATACATACATACATACAGACATACATACATACATACAGACATACTACAGACATACATACAGACATACATACATACATACATACATACGTACATTTATACATACAGACATACAGACATACATACATACAGACATACATACAAACGTACATACATACAGACATACATACATACATACGTACATTTATACATACAGACATACAGACATACATACGTACATACATACAGACATATACATACAGACATAAACATACAGACATAACATACATACAACATACATGACATACATACGATAACGTACATACATACAGACATACATACAGACATACATACTACATACATACAGACATACATACAGACATACATACATACAGACATACATACAGACATACATACAGACATACATACATACAGACATACATACGATACATACATACAGACATACATACAGACATACATACATACAGACATACATACATACAGACATACATACAGACATACATACATACAACATACATACGTACATACATACAGACATACATACATACATACATAACATATACGTACATATTACTAGTAACATACAGAATACAACATACATACATACAGACATACATATACATACAGACTACAGACATACAATACGTACATACATACAGACATACATACATACGTACATACATACAGACATACATACATACATCGACATACATAACATACATAAACATTACATACATACAATACATAGACATACAGACATACATACAGACATACATACAGACATACATACATACATACATACATACACACATACATACATACATACATACAGACAGACATACATACATACACACAAACAAACACACGTACGTACATAAATGCATACATATATGCATACATACATACATTCATACATAGACATACATATAGACATACACACATACAGACAGACATACATACACACAAACAAACACACGTACGTACATAAATGCATACATACATACATGCATACATACATACATTCATACATAGACATACATATAGACATACATACAGACAGACATACATACATACACACAAACAAACACACGTACGTACATAAATGCATACATACATAAATGCATACATACATGCATACATACATACATACATGCATACATACGAGTACATACATTCATACATACATACAGACATACATACAGACATACACACACACATACACACAAACAAACATACATAAATGCATACATACATACATTCATACATGCATACAAACACATACATACACATATATACATACATACGTACATACATTCCATGGATCCCTAAGTGTGTCACAAAGACAACAGGGTGTGTAACAAGTCATAAATACACAAATATACACAGAATTGTTACAATGTCAAATACTGTAAACAATTTATAAAACAGTATTACGGACGATCTTTATACATAAACAATTCATGTACAGAGTAAACGGAGCGTGTATTTAAGTATTTGCTTAATGCTACTTTAAATTTTGCCTTTTCATTCTTAAGGATTGTCAGATTACGTGGTTAACAGTTGAAAATTCTGATACCAGCATAGACTTGTACTTTTTTGGAAACAAAGATAGGTTGGCATTTGGTCTACGAAAATGGTGCTTATTCCTTGTATTAATATTGTGTATAGATGAATCTGTTTGAAAATTATCTTGATTACAGACAGAAGTGTACATTGGCAAGGAACAGGTAAAGTCTCTGAATTTTTTAAATAGATTTCCACACGAAGTTGCGCACCAGCCATAATTTTTTGTAAAGTTAAAAGCTTCCCAATGTCAGAAGAGCTACCCCAAAAATTTTCCATATTTTATAATAGAAAAAAATTGATTTGCGAGTTTACTTATATGGACCATCGACCTAATGGCATAACATGCTGCACTTAATTTAGGAATCATTTTTAAATATGATTCTTCCAGTTTAGGTGGTTATAAATTTGTAAACCAAGAAATTTTTATTTACAGTCTCTTCTATATAGTTTTCCTTACAACCAATACGCAGTGCAGAATATCACGAATTATTCGTTACAAAGTTCTTTATATTTGTTATATCTAGATTTATAACTAATTTATTAGGAGCAAACCATTAAATCATATGACAGAGAACTGGGTTTGACACTGAACACAAATCACTTAAATTTCTGCTTGAAATTATGACACTAGTGTCACCATCCTTTTCTGTGCCTTTAATTTCACTAACTCACATTCGGCTAACAGAATGTGCAAATGAATTTCAAATATAATTCACTGTATTCTACACGTCGTAAAGTGTGACAATACTATTCTCAACAGGAGTTACATAGCAGTATACGTTAGATTTGCGTTCAGTGCAGTCCCAGTTTGTTTCCCTAGTTAAACATTTTTAGAATACAACAAAAATTAGAAAATCTGGGCCGCAATAAGTAACAGAACACTTAATAAATCAGTGCGCGAACTGATTACTGTTTCGTTAATATTTCCCCTTTTGAGTACTTTGTCATTGCAGTTTTTTTTTTAATGCGTGTGATTTTGCAGTTCAGAATTTGTGATTAGAAAACCAATGAACTATGAAACTGAAATAACAACATAACGTCTAGTTTACTATTAAGGTAACTAGTGTAGAATAGCGACCTCACCATGTTCCGTGATGTTGGTAACACTGCGGCCTGGTTAGGTAGATCGGCCCATTGGCGTTCCCCACCTGGTTCCTTCATGCCGTTGCCGAGCTTAATACGATTGATCGAATACCGCCTTTTAAACACATTTCACCGTTCACATGGCCCATAATCACTTAGTATCATCACTGTGGCTGGTTTGTCTTAGTATAATGATCGTTCACTAGTGCTTATGTCTCACTTAACAAAACTGTAGTATTCACTCCATCTACTTCCCACACGTAATATAAGACAAATCCTTACTCAGTAACACAACAGAATAGTGTTATATTATAACCCACACTCTTAAAATTTCACGACAATCACACAGCAAGTGGATTCTACAAGTTTCATGTCTTCCATAATTCCCGCGAAATGTTTCCAGACAGGCCATGTTGTACCAACGCGCAATACCACAGATTAATAGCCAAGTACAATCACGGGTACTTTATGGTCCAAAAGCACAGAAGTCAACCCTCTCGTTCCACATTATAGATAACCCGTGACACGGATCCTTGAAATAGTCGCTATCTACAGATGAGTTTTGTTATATATGACGACGCATCTTGTTTGATTCAGGCAATCATATATCTTCCCACAAAATATAAAATCTGTTGTTTAGCACAGGAATACGCACTTCTCGATCCTTTCACTGTTTCTGTTTGCGGTGTCAAGATGTTTCCGACACAAGTTTCCAACACGTGTGAGCCACTTGTCAACCTCTTATTCAACTCACCCTTGATACGACTTGCCCTCACAACTGCCTTCCTCTGCCATCTGTAGGAAAACAGGCACACCAAAAAAAAACCAATGGTAATTGTAGACATGGATCGAAGACGAATCGCAGATACGTATGGAAGTTCTCATGGCAAAGACTTCGTTCACATTAATCTTCATATATTTCTGTACTTCCCCATGACATTTACATTTAAATAAAAAAATTAAATGCTTTAATCTTGATCTTGAAACTTTGGTCCCACCTTCTTGCCATAGGCACTGGTAGGCATGGATCACACCTCAGGTGGCAATGGTTGCCCGGTCAAGCAGTACGTGTGATCCGTGGTAGGCATACTAACCCCTGCACTTCATAAAAGCTATGTCATCGACATCAATGTATTACATTATACATACCATAAAGTGTGGTTACATGTTTCGACCAATTATATAGCCGTCCTCAGGCCACTCGTGCACATAAAATCAAAATTACAATTGAAAATTTCATTTCCAGTGACAATAAGATCTCAAGTTTGTTGTACAATGTATTACATAAATGCTTTAATACTTAGCTTTTAAATTAATTTTAAACAATTTTTAAACTTTATCTATATGCGTTTTACAACACACTGCAATCACATTGTGACCAAAAATGAAACAGGCTGACATGTAACCGACCTCTGCAATGCCATCCGATGGGCGCAAGATGCAAAACCTAGACAATGACTAAAGTACAGATTACGGTCACTGCAAGTATAACAATAAATTCATTAAACATACGCTATTGAATTTCGATGTAGACTGTACCACTGCTTGTACGAAACGTCATACTGAACTAATCCGAATAAAAAGGAGAAAACCTTCATTTTAGGCTTCCGCTGCGATGTTGATGTAATCTGTGGTCTTTTGGGTGATTACACGGCGTCGTGAGGTAATTAATTATTAAATAATTACCTCACGACGCCGTGTAATCACCCAAAAGACCACAGATTACAAAAAGGAGAAAAGTCTGACTGTTATGGGGATTAATAGACAATAAGTGTACCATACTTTCAAGAGAACACACAGCCATCAATAAAATAGTGATATATTAACGATCCAAGTATCTTCTTCCAAGTCCGTGCATTTCTTGCTTCTCATTACACTATTTTCTCCAGCCTGCAATACCCTCCTCTTTCTCACGTCCCAACATGCTTAGCATCCTGTTCTCATATCCTCAATCTACGACTTTGTCTCAGTGACAGACCACGTTTGACATCCATACATCACAACAGGTAAAATTATGGTTTTATATACTTTAGTATAATTTATGGACACTAGATGGGAAGACATGATTCTGAATTGAAATACAAGAAACATTCCCCAAACTTAATGTTGTTAATTACTTTGTGAATAACGTTATTACGCAATGAAACATGCCATGCAGCCGTCCTTCTTGAATGGCTAACAATCACTCATTGGTAAAGAAAATTCCCAATTTTTATAGAACCCAGAGGTAGATTACTGAGCTCAGAACAGCCAACTGACCGGTCTTCTCTTCAGCCAGCTCATTCCCGTCAACACCGACCCATTGTATTTCTGTAATATTATTCTCCCCCCTATGCCTAGATTTTCTTCAGATCTTCTGGCCAGAATTTTGCATGCATTCATTATTATTCCCCATGTGTGTTACATGCCCTGCCCATCTAATCCTCCCTTACTTGATCACACATTATCAAAACTCATATTGAAGATTCTAGCATTTTGGGATCTGACATCATGCCACCGGTCAAGTAGTTGCCGAAGTTCCGAAGAGTCATACGGCCTTCATGTTCAGCTCAAGCAGCGCAATAATTCATGTTGATACAAAAATAAAAGTCCTTTCAAATTTATATTAAATCGTACGGAGCTATGAAAGGAATGTACACAGTAGCGCACAAACTAGAAAATATTCAAAAAGTGTCAAAGAAGAAATCAATTTAATTTCTTAATCTAACCAGGTACAGTATATGTAGTAAGTGCAGCAAAGGTTTATTTACATTTCAGGGTTAAGGTTCCTCTCCAGCAAGTTGTATTGTCTCCCTCAACAATAACACAGTAATGACGGAGTATCAATATGCAACTCCTTTCCATGATCTTCAGTGCCATATTAGGGTAATATATTAAGCCTTTAGCTAAAGTAAAAGTGTAAAGAAAGTTGTCTTTGTGCTCAATTAAGCACCACGCCACAAAGACATACATGAGCGGAGGTACAGTGCTGCACAATCTAACCATGGAAGCAGACGGAGGTGAGCTGTCAACTTCACACCCAGGCTGCTTTACCCCCAATGAAACAGCTCCTGGTACCCACAGGAAAATAAGGTGGGTATTCCCAGAGCCAATCTGGATTCTGCAGAGAAGAAAGAATTCTTTTTTATGGTCCAGGTATCAAAATTCTGATTCTTCGGCCATCCAGGCTGAACTAATATGTTCAGCTACACAAAAATAATTATATTATAATGACAGGCATACAACTAACACACTTGTCAGATACGTTTAACAACAAAAGGAGTTACAACCTGGATTTACAACAGCAATGTGGTACATGAATAAAAACAGAAAGATCCAACACAAAAAATTAACACTATGAATGTAACAAAAAACAATTACAAAAGCCAAAATAAAACTTATTCAATAAAATAAAATACAGAAGAGAGAAGCTTACAATCTTAAAATTTAGAGGAAGAAATTAAATTAGATAATAAGGATTAAATACAGTGGCATACCAGTTTAAAATTACCTCATTAATAAAAGATAATGTTTTAGGTGTTTTTGGTACACATTTTGGCTTACAGGCAAGCCATCTTCAGGCTAATTGTAGAGAAATATATGCCGAGAAATGTAATAAGTATATTATTGTTTAAAAGAAACTTTTCGAATCTCAGCTCCTTTAATATTTAGTGTATTACCACATGACACGGAAAAATATTATTTTCAAATGTAATACACAACTGTACGTCCACCAACCTAAGCCCTTTCTCACATCTGGTATATACCTATGACAGACACAGTCGGTCCTCACAAAAACCACTGTCAGCCCCATCATATGATACATACGTGCGTTACTTGCCAACATTACCGATACATTATAATTTACAGTTCATGTCAACAGCTTTCAAATTTGGGCTGCATAAATAATGCCATGATTACGCACAATACAAGTAATGTCACTATCGAGTGTGAAGTACTGCAGCATTGTATACTGCCAATTTATGTTGCAGAATATAAAGTTTAAATTAAATTAAGTACAAGAAGTATATATACCTGAATTAATTCACAATTCAAAGCATTTCTGCTCCAAATCCTCTTCTGTAACAAGTTTTGTCACGACTGATCTTCGGCAAACGCCCCAGAACCTTTGAGGTTTCATTAGCTTCTCGGTGGCTGTAAACTTCCACCCTATATGCTTGTGACAATATCGGCATCCAGCGATTGTCCATGCATACCTACAACACATTAAACTTGTTCAGTGCCAACTGACAAAATATTTTACATGTCATTCTAATGTTAGTGCTAGTAACTATCTGTAAGGTTCTTCTTCTTCTTCTTTTCTCTTCTCCACACCCGTCCAGACAGGCCCTGAGGCCCACCCAGCCTCCTGTACAATGGATACCTGTGATCCTTCCTGGGTGTGAAGCAGATTGGGCGCGGCACTGAGTACTCACCCCCCTCTGACACCGACGTTAAAAATTAGCAAAGTTATACCTCTACTCCCCCTTTCTGCTTGCATGGCATGTTAGGGGTATACCTTTATCATCTATGTCTGTGTCTCATTTAGGCGTCTCTTCTCTTAAGATTCCTAACTAAATTTTCCACACACTTCAGCATGCTACATGCCTATCCCACTGTACGTCATAAATTTTATCATCCTAATAATATATATCAAAGAGTACAAATTACAAAGCTCCTCATTACGTAATGTTCTCCATCATGTCACTGTCCCTCTCCTTTGTCCAAATACTCTCCTCAGCACCCTCTCCTAAGTTCCTAAACAACAGCCAAATTACATGAGAAACAGTACATGTAACAGTTTTTGGGTTACAATCAAAACAAGGGTACTTCAACATAACCCACCATGCAAGGGGTTTGTGGTTTTCATGGCAGCAAGATTCATACTGTGGTTTTCTTGGCTATGACACTAATATTAGATAGGTACACTACAGTCTCTGTGCTGATGATTAACTGCGACTGATAAAACCCTCACAAACACTAGAATCACGAACACTGGAACCTACTTTCAATGTAACATGTTTATGTCATTCCAAGAATCTTATAAAATATGACTAATAAAAATAAAAATAACGCCAAGAAGCATGAAAAGCATGCATGTCAATTTTTCATAAAGTACCAATACTTTCTGGAAGCCTAAAATACATTACATAATTGAAGAAGAGTCTTCATTCCATAAAGATGAGAGGTAGTTAATATTCACTAGAAATTTGAAGGCAATCACTTGAAGATGAAGGAATCAGAGGAGGAATTATTGTGTCAAAATAACACAAAACAGTATTTGTACACTGGAGTTATGGTGCACAAAAGCAATCAGCCTCACTTAATGAAAGACAGAGATTGACCGAACTCAGGGTTATCTGTGCAACACCAGGAGGGTGGGAGAAGCTGAATCGTCACCCACACTGTCTCATCACAATTCATCTAAACAAGGCATGATGGGTCAAAACAACGTTATTACAATGGGCCATCATAAAACACCAAAAACCCAAAGGAAGATAAACTTAATATTATTCATTCCGTACATTTTAACTCTAAACTTATAGTCCGACATGTACAATTTAATCACATTAATTGTACATTTGTCGGACTATAAATATAGACCAAACAAAGATGTTCATAAACTTCAAGACTCGACTGTACCGACATTTACGGAAACATACTGCTTCTGTTTTGAAAGTTTTAGTACTCACAACACTTACTGCTTTGAATTACAAATCTACCAAATTTTTTTAATTACCCACATTGAAAAACACAGTCATATTTCTCGGACAGGGAATGAAAATTACTTTGAATTAAGTATTTTGATACACAAAAGGTGTTAATGTGAGCTGGGGATAGCATGGTCAGTATAGTGAATTGTTACAGGCTGGAACGTCCGGGAATCAAATCCTGGTTGCGGCGAGATTTTCCACACCCATCCAGACTGACCCTGGGGCCAACCCAGCCTCCTGTCCAAAGGGTACTGGGTCATTCCCAAGGGATAAAGCAGCCAGCGCATGGCATTAACCACCCACACCCACCTAGTGCCAAGGTTAAAGGAAGAGTAGACCTATACTGCTACTCCGCTCTGGGCATTCTGTGTGTGTTCTAGGGTGAAACAATTTTAATGCATTGTGAGAAGTATGGATAGAAGAAGACATAAAACCTACACCAATCAGTGTTGGAGGTTATTTATAAATGAGACCAACGTCTCTGCACCTTTATGCACCACTGACCTCCAGACATGCTTATAAACTGAGACAGAGATAGAGCCTAATATCTTTTACCAACGCTACTGTAATTTACAAAGTCAATCACAGACCTTCTGTTATTTCTGGGGTTTAATACAAACAGAAAGTCATTTCAAAGGTAATTTCGCACCCTGGAAACCAGGAGTATTCTGTGGATGGTTCTTCATTGAGACATCGAAGTCCTTGTGCCTTGTGAAGAGTTAAAGTCTCATGTACAAATCCTCCAGGATTAACGTAAGTTCCCTGAGGGCCTTCAGCAGACATTAAAAATGCCTCTCGAGGGTCTGCCAATTGAGCATCACAATCTCGACAGCACAGCATTTGACACTGCCAAATAAAGGGAAAAATCATGTAATTACAAACTCAGACTCTCACTTCAGGTGAGCAGAAAACCAACAAGATTGCAAACAATGTACTATAGAATACAGAATGTGCATAAATGTAATTTCATTTGCCACCATATGGCTTTCTCTGCACTGATCTTCACAAAACTCACACCTGCTCAACAATGGTGCAAGGAAGGCCATACTTTTCTTAAGGATGTAAATTAAATTACATTTGTGCACATAACAACACACTTCTCAGCATCTCCTTCTCCATTCCTCAGTTGGCCGAGATGTGGCAACATTTCATGAGTACCATTATAGCTGTAATGGTAACCACCACCACCACAGAGAAGTGACTGCTACTGCACATTCCAAGCGTGTAACATTGCTTTCACTATTTTTTTCTCTGACAGAATCATTTCTTGAATACTGTGGGTTACGACCAAGAATTCTGAATGAGAAAAAAATACTTTGAGGAATGATGCATCCAGTATAATTATACACTGCTGGTAAGGGCGAATTTTTTGCAGAAAAATGGCACATATCGGAAGAACGGATAGAGGTTTCACTCTAACTGTTATTAGAGCGCAACAGGCTGTCACTCCTGAAAAAAGAAGAGCAATCTATAACTTGTAGGATCTGAGGTTCTCACAGCAGTGTTACTGAAGCTTCAAATCCTCTGGGATGCAACGATGTGTAACTGAGTGGTTCCAGACATTTCGAAGGATCATGGTGCTTTCACCTTCAAGAGGCTCCTTCACCATACAGCATCCAACAACGCACCTTTTCAGGGAAACATCTGTACACCAGGCTCCTCCGACACCTTCCCCGATTGTCTCACCAACCTCTCCAGCCATCTGCTTACCATACCCATATACTGAAACCTCTGTTCCTTTTGGTAGTCTTCTTGGACTGCTTGCTCCTGACGATAAAGGCAAGACGATACTTCAAAATGTCAGGAACCCACTTACCCAAAGAGACGGTCACATCCCACAACACTTCAATCTTCAACATGTAGCGTATTTATAACTGTGAACTATAAAACGAATGTCACTCAATACAGATCTGACTGCACGACCATGTCCACACAAGCCAAGTAAAGTGACTGATGAGTTAAACTACTGTTTATTGTTGGATTATAGATTTCCATTTTCAGACTATAACATTAACAAAACATGGTGACCAGACATCTGTACAATCAGAAGGTAAGCTTTCAAGTTCTATCCAAAATGCCTTCATATATTTTAAACGGCATCATAATTACCTTTTCCAAGACACACAGTTCCCAACGGAGGCGTTGAATTGGTGAATTTATCTGCAGCAAGGACAGTCTTTGTTCATCAAGAAGGGGCAATGCCTGGGCCACCCAATAAGATAATTCAGTAGGATCATTTGGCAATTGGAGGTGTGATGATGTGCTGCCTGAAATCATATACAAAAATAATGTTAGTCTTTTGTTTTGTGGTAACACTGGGCTTGTTTAATGTTGCACACATTCCATGCAATAATCATATTGTACATATTTAAAGCAAATAATTGCACACTTAATAATTGCAATTATATTGCAGTATCTCGCTGCTTAACCTCCTACATGTTTCGACTATTAACGGCCATCCTCAGGGAGCACAATTATCACAAAGGAATTATACTGGTGTAGGCAGATCTTTGTCAATATATACCCTCACTGATGTTGGTATTTACAATCAATGATTAGTTTATCAAATAATTAATTAAATATAGTAATAATGCACATACAGTAGTTAAAATAAGTTTAAAATTGTAGATATATACAAACGACACTGCACTGATATTATGCCAGCATTTGTAGCATCCAAACATCTGTATCTGTGTGGTCATCTTCGATGTAGCAGATCATAATCCTGTAAAAATTACAGTAACACTCAAGTAAAGTTTACTCATAAAATCAAATGGATACAGAATTAAGTTTCCAAAATATTGAGATAGTTGACAGTACAGGTAAGTAACATAGTTTGCACATACGTAACATGTATTACTGAAGAGGTGTGCACTACATGATAGACAACTATACGAAATCTGCTACATAAACAAGATACTGTGCTGATCTTAGGAGTTATACACAAGCATGTTGTAAATGTCAGTCGTACATTACTACACAGAGGGTGTTGTTTTCACCAGCAGTTTGCTCATCCATTAAAATACCCTGATGCTGATAAATCTGGATGTAGCAGTTCTTTATACAGTTTGTGCGTGTTACCTGAGGGTGGCTGGAAACAGTCAAAACACGTTGGAGATTAAGCAGCAAGATATTGTAATATCACTGTAATTATTAAATGTGCAATTAATTAGTATTAAATATACACAATACTGTGGGCTTATGGTTGGGAGGCAGCTGGTTCAAACTTCAGCCAGGACAGCAGTTATACCAACTGCGGGTTTTTGTCGCTTTCCTGAGTTCCACCAGAAAAATTCAAACTTAGTATCTCCATCAAGCTATGACTGCTCCTTCCAAATCCTTTTCAGTACATCATTCAGCAGTCATCCCAGAACTCAGATGACATATGGTGTGAGACACTGACTCTACCATAAAACAGACCACATATAAACTTTACACACTTTATATGATTTGAGGATCTCACAGCAGCGTTGCTGAAGACTAAGTCCTCTGGGATGTGACGCCGTGTCGTTGAACGAGCAGTTCCCGTCATTCTGAAGTATCATGGCGCTTTCGCCTTCAAGTGGCTCCAGCACCATACACCATCCAACAACACACCTTTTCAGGGTAACATCCGTACCTCAGCACCCTCTCACACCTCCCCCAATTCGCTCGCCAACCTCTCCGACCACCCTCTTATCATACCCAAACATATTCACACCTCTCTCCCTTTCACTTATTGATCTTGGCCTGCTTCATCCTTGAAGACGAACGTGCCACGTTCCTTTGAAAGGTCAGAAACCACTCACCCAATCACATCACCACATCCCACAAGACTTGAATACTTAATTTATATTTATTTCAATGCCTACATCAATGTGTGTCTCGTCATACTTACAGCACTTTCTGACAAGCTGATAACTGCTTGGATGCCAAGAAATGCCTCACTTTCTATGGAACCTGTTTAACAACCTGACACTGTAGTCTAACATGAACCAGACGAATCCAATCCACCTTACATCCCATTCCTTTAACCCACTGTCGGAATGTAGGTGAGGCCCATGACATGCAACAAGGCCCATATATGGCAACAACATGTCTTGGCAATACACTTTATTATCTCTGGAATTTTATTTTTGCTTTTAATTCATATATGAGGTAAGTGGTCAGCTTCATGCTATGGCTACATTATACCCAGAGAAAGAATCCCCAGTATCCACTGAATAGGAGGCTGGGTGGGCCCTGCAGCCAATCCGGATGTTTTGGAGAATAGAAAAACTTCTTGACCCTGTTGGGAACTGGATCCCAGATCATCAAGCCTGTAGCCTGGTCACAACACCAACCAAGTTATCCCACCTCCACATCACAATACAAAGCACACAGTTCACTCTCACCGGGTATACTTCAAGACACAACCCCACACCATACTAGCACCAGAACCACTTCTTCTTCCTATCAATTTATATATACCACACCATCAGCAAGACCACACTACAACGTGAAGTAAACAAAACGACAACACTACATACAGCACGAATGTCTATCGCCGTGCTACATCAAAGTCCATCGCAACCAGCACAGTGCAGTGTGTGATCTCCTGTAACCTTTAGAAGTGCGAACATCCTTTATATAATAGACGCAGTGAACAGTGTTTTTAACAAGCTATTTTTAACAAACCACCATTTTAACTGTGTTTTATGACTCGTGTGTTTTTAACTTATGAACAAGTGTCTTATGCTCCAGATAGTGCATAATTTTTAAAAAAGTGTCATCAACAGATGCAGCATTTGTAAAGCACCTTTTATAAGAGTAAAAGACCCCTGATGATGGCTCACGAAGAGCTGAAACGCGTAGGGTAATATCATGATATAAGGAGCTAATTAGCACCTTATAAGTTGTGCATTTTGTTGGTGTTTTATCTTAAATAATAAAAATGCACGGTGAATTAAGATTAAAGATTAAAAAAAAAAGCACACAGAATTATGATTTGTCTGGAAATATGTTTTTTTCTCATCCTGCCAATGCCTCCAATATGACAACTCACCAAGTTTCAAATAGGACAGCTGTAATCTCACCCGGCGCATCAGATTGGTAGCATTATATTGGTTATGTACCCAGTGAGGCCATACAGTCATCATGGCATCTCTTCGTGAGATGGCCTGTTGCTTTCGTAGACGCCTTCGATTTTCCGGTGAAACTGATCCCAGTAAGGCAACTGGTTCACTCCTGTAGCGATCCAAAGATCTGTCCCGAACTTCATTCAGCGAGTCAGGAAGGATAACTTCCGGCAATATCTTGACTGTAGCGTTTATGTTTCTGTAATACATGCAATTTCTTAAGTAGCCATAGGGTTGCAAACTAATGTTATCATCCTGCAACCTCACGAGTATCATATTTAAAGTTTCCACCAAAATCCTATCGGGTTATTGGCTGCTTCAAAGATGGGAGAAAAAACAGTATTTCAGAGATCTGCTCCATTTCCATAATCAAGATAAATTATGGGAATACATCAGTCAATACCTAAATCCAAGAAGCAGCATTCTTCTTGAGAAGCTAATGGTTCCTCAGCTGGTCAAGGAATTCCCTGCATATTACAAAACTTTAAGGTTCCTTACCATGTTCACAAGCACCAGCCATTTGTCCCCAACCTTAGCCACAGTAATCCAGTCCACAACCTGTTTCTTTAAGATTAATCTGAATATTATTATCCCATCTATGCCTCAGTCTTCCAAGTGGTCTCTTCCCTTCAGGTTTCCACATTAAAGCACTACATATAAATGTTTCATTTTGTAAAATGAAGACAGCAGTTTATACAACTGACTTACCCATCAACTTGTCGCTGCGACTCCACTACACGAAATCTCTGGCGTCCTTTGGCTTTGATGCAAAAGCCAGCAAGCTCTTCTTCATCTCGATACTCATAAATTTCTGCCGTTGTACCAATGTTAACCATTTTAGGGTTAGAGGCCTCGAACGATCTTAAATGAATAAGAAATCAGAACAAAATTTGTGCTGATGTCATAACTTGCAATGCAGTGTTTTTGGACAAGATCATTTTATTTCCTTGAGTGAGGAGTCTCATTTCATAACAAAGCGAATAAGTACAGAAACTAACTAATTAACTACATAGAGCAGTCCTTCTTAAGAAGCAAGTTGTTCCTTAGCTAGTCAAGAAATTCCCCACGCTTTATGGATCTGGAAGGTTCATTATCGTGTTCACAAAAGCCCACCACTTGCACCTACCCTGCGCCACATTAACCCACTCCACATTCTGCCATCCCATTTATTTAAGATTTTAAAATCAATTTTAATATTATCCTCCGATCTATGCCTACGTCTTCCAAGTGGTCCCTTTCCTTCACGTTTTCCCACCAAAATCTTGTGTAGATTTCTCCTCTCCCCATGTGTTCCACACACCCAGTCCATCTCTTTCTCAATTTGATCACCCTAATGATATTTGGTATGGAGTACCAACCATGAACCTCCTCATTATGCGATTTTCTCCAGATTCATGTTACTTCCACCCTCTTATGCCCAAACACCTTGCTCAGCACTCTGCCCTTGAACACCCTGGGCCTATTTTCGTTCAATGTAAACGTGACACAATTCATAAATTCTATACCAATTCAGCATCAAAGCCATAGGAACATCTAGTTCTTTGTTCCTATAATTTTAAATACAGTTAGCAAGATATCTAAGACACAAAAAATCCAAAACTTCAATGGATAACCACAGCCAAACAACCTTCCAGTCCCTTTGTGTAAACTGAAGGATGGAAACACATTATGAACATAACCATTTGAACACATTATTCCTAATGGTACAAGCATATCTCATTTCTCGCTATGTACTTTCTATAGTAGAATGTAAATGACTATCGGACATTCTGACCTTCATTCGTACCTCACACAAATCACTCCAAACGTTCCGTTTGTTGTGATGATGTTGCGCAGCATACTGACCGTCGGCGGGTAAAATACCATAAGTGGAAGGGTCTGGCCAGGCACTAAAACTACACCAAGCTGAGGCAGCAACGGGAGACGCTGTATGGAGCCATCGTCAAGAACTGTGCGTCCTCTCAGCTCTACCAAGTTTTCACCCAAATACTGAATGAGAAACAAATACCATAAGTGGAAGGGTCTGGCCGGGCACTAAAACTACACCAAGCTGAGGCAGCAACGGGAGACGCTGTATGGAGCCATCGTCAAGAACTGTGCGTCCTCTCAGCTCTACCAAGTTTTCACCCAAATACTGAATGAGAAACAAATACCATAAGTGGAAGGGTCTGGCCGGGCACTAAAACTACACCAAGCTGAGGCAGCAACGGGAGACGCTGTATGGAGCCATCGTCAAGAACTGTGCGTCCTCTCAGCTCTACCAAGTTTTCACCCAAATACTGAATGAGAAACAAATACCATAAGTGGAAGGGTCTGGCCGGGCACTAAAACTACACCAAGCTGAGGCAGCAACGGGAGACGCTGTATGGAGCCATCGTCAAGAACTGTGCGTCCTCTCAGCTCTACCAAGTTTTCACCCAAATACTGAATGAGAAACAAATACCATAAGTGGAAGGGTCTGGCCGGGCACTAAAACTACACCAAGCTGAGGCAGCAACGGGAGACGCTGTATGGAGCCATCGTCAAGAACTGTGCGTCCTCTCAGCTCTACCAAGTTTTCACCCAAATACTGAATGAGAAACAAATACCATAAGTGGAAGGGTCTGGCCGGGCACTAAAACTACACCAAGCTGAGGCAGCAACGGGAGACGCTGTATGGAGCCATCGTCAAGAACTGTGCGTCCTCTCAGCTCTACCAAGTTTTCACCCAAACTCTGAAAATAAAATCTTTAGCACATTTTGATCCAGCACCATATTTCACTTCATGTAAGACAACATTTCCTTCTTATTTTAAGGGTCATGGAACTAAGGCTCTTATGAATTTGTATGCTTCATATGTAACTAACTCCATGAAGCAGAGTCCTTCCTGAAAAGCTGATCGTTCCTCAGCTGGTCAAGCAATTTCCACATTTTACTAAACTCACAAGGTTCATTCCATATTCACAAGCAAACCTCACTTGTCCCTATCCTGAGCCAGATTAATGTACTCATACTCCACACCCACTTTTCATATTTCCTCAAGGCCCACTTCAATAGTACCTTCCCCTCCATGCCTAGGTCTTCCAAATGATCCTTTTCCTTTAGGTTTCCCCATCAGAAATCTGTATGCATTTCTCTTCTCCCCCATATATGCTACATCTCATCCACCTGGATCTGATCACCCCCACATGAGTACAAATCATGAAGCTCCTCATTATACAGTTTTCTCTGGTCTCCTGTTACCTCCACACTCTTAGGCCCAAATGCCCTCCTTAGCACCCTACTCTCCAACACCCTCAGCGTACATTCTTCCCTTAAAGGGAGACACCAAGTTTCACACACAGACACATATAAAACAAAAAAAATTATCTTTATGTATACAGTAGAACCTCGGTTATCCGAACTTCACTTAACCGAAACGCCTTTTTTTGTACGCGAGATGATGTTATCTAAATTAAATTGTTGAGAACTGCACGTATTGTTATTGAAATACAAATGCAAGTTTACAGCAGTAAGTTAGTTCTGAGAGGGACATTGCAACCAAAAAAACGTTGTGAAAAAAAAAAGTCCAACTAAAATATCGGATTTTTTCATAGAAATTTGTAGTGGTGTATCGTATCTGTAAATATCATACACTTTCTTGTGCCGTAAATTTCATTAACATAAGACGTGTTCCTGAATAAATGTTATTTTTATTGCACCTTATCGCATGAAGCCGAATTTCCGAATTATCTGAAATTTTGCTTATCCGAAATCGGGTCCACCCCCTTTATTTCAGATAATCGAGGTTCTACTGTACTTTAATCTTCATATTCTTCTACAGCAAATGGTAAGATAAGGTTCTGGACTTAATGGTAGCAGACTTTGACTGAATTTAACCTGCTCCTCTTCAATTCTTCATGCATGCAGTTAGTATCTCTCCAAAATATTTGAACACTGCAACTTTTTCAAAGAATTTATTAGCCATTTATATGTTGTGACACTGTCCTGCATTCTGTTAAGTCACATGAACATGTACTTAGTTTTCTCAGTACTTACTTCTAGACCAGTCCCCCCACATTTACTTCTAGACCAGTCCCCCCACATTTACTTCTAGACCAGTCCCCCCACATTTACTTCTAGACCAGTCCCCTCCACACTTTTTTTTTCTTTATAGCATTTACTTTTTGCCCACTAAATTAATATCATCAACACAGACCAGAAACTGGTATGTCCAATTCAGTTTCAATCCTGGCTTACCTCTTAATGACATATTTATAAGCAAAGCTGGGAAAAGCAATGGCAAAAAAGCATCTCCTTGTTTCAGACCATTCTGAACAGCAAATGTATCAGATAACTATTCACCCTTCACAAATGCATTGTAAGTTTAATTTCAACACATTTTTATTAACCTAACTAGTTTCATGCTGCGTAGGATGCTGCGTGTGTCCTGGATGGAAAGAAGAACTAACGCGTCAATCATGGAAGAACTGAAAGTACCTAACCGTCTTTCTACCCTTGTCAACAAAAGAATGCTCCAGTTCTTCGGACATGTTGTAAGGAGAGACGGAGAGAACCTTGATAAGATTATCATGGAGGGGAAGGCTGAAGGCAGAAGACCACGAGGAAGGACTGCTAATAGATGAGTAGATCAGGTGAAGAGGATCACTGATCTGCCTCTCCGATCCTTGAGGAAAGCCGAGGACCGTCCAGGATGGCGACTCTACATACAGGATGTGCTAATATAGACATTACCAGTGGGGTCACGACACTCAGCAATGAGTAAAACGACTAGTGAAGAAGAATTAGTTTCATGGGCATACCACATTCAAGACAGCTGTTAGCCCTTCAGGAATTTACTAGAAGTTTCACTTAAACATATATTTATTAACCTAACTAGTTTCATGGGTATACCAGACTCAATGAGATTACACCAAACCTGCCTCCTAACTGAATCATAGGCTTGCTAGAATTCTACAAATAGCTGATATATTGGCCCCATAGTATTCCCATTTTTCTCAAGCACTTGACAAATGTAGTATATACGATCAGTAGTTGATCTGTTATATCAAAATGCACACTGATGATCCCCAATATTTCATCTACATATGCAGTTAACCTTTACAGAAGAACACTGGATAAAATTTTTATGTAGTACTGTGCCGTGACATAGTACCGGCATTCCAAGGAGATCCACCGGACGATACCCTACACCCCTTACTATCGCTAGTTGGACTGTTCCTTCAGTTACTTTCCACCCCTACCTTTCACTTTTTGGGATCCGACCAGAGTTTTCCTGGTTAGCAGCGGATATCTGCTTGACCATTCAACAACCTGGCTTCGAGGGATAAGCATCTAAATTCTGTTTCGGCTCGTATATCAAAATTTCATTTCGGCAAGAGTTGTTGTAGTCCTTGGTGTTGCCTACGTCTGGAGGAGTTTGTATAGACCGGCATTACCAAGTGTTTGAGATGGTAGTTTCTCTGGTAACCAGTCGACGTGTTTAGGTCAGAATATTTCTTGCTTTATGTTGGGTACTACAAAGACTGTAAGTACGGATTTGAGTTATTCAATTTGTTATAAATAAATCATTAATGTTGATTTGGTGTATTGACAATATGTGGGGTGATCTACCCACGGCAAAACGATCCACGAAATTAAGTCACGTTTCAAGTGGTAGCAGACTTGCGTGGTTTGGTATAAAAATTTTCATTCACGCGCCACAGTAGATAACAGTGACAGACCTCACTAATTAACTATACCCAGTTTTATCACCCTACTTATAAATATCCACAACAGACTCCTTCCACTGTTGAGTCAATTAATCCTTAATCCAAACAGAATTTATAAGTTTATTGACAGCAGAAAGCATTGTTTTATCCCCTGACTGAATAAGTTCTGCTGTAATTTGATTATCCATACATCTTCATGCAGGGGTGTACAAATACTACGTGTCAGGTTGCTGTGGTGACAAAATTTTGTACAGTGGTACCTAACATTTGCAAGTCCTCAGTAAGAAGCTCGTATCATATCACCCTTCTGGCACCTACAATTTTGAGGTGGTTCCTAGATTTTTGGAAAATTTGTCCACCCCTGCCTTCATGGCAACTTCCTATCACCTTCACTTTATAGTTACTATAAAACAACAAAGATTAGAATATGGGGCACTATAATTCTGGCTGATGTTTTGTATGGGTGTCAAACTTGGTCTGTCACATTAATAGAACAGTTTCACTTGGTGTTTAGGCCCATTCTGCTACAGTTAGGTTTGGGTGGAAACAACCTGCCTGCCAATAATTGGAAGTTCAGACATCTGACATGTGAAATATCAGGCTATAGCATCAGCAAAATGTCAACTAATTTGGTACACCATAACCACAGAATAAACCCCCGATACCAACCACGAGGCAACAAAAATAAAAACAGAATGATCTGACCACATCAACTTATCAGTAGCATCACCCTCTCCCAAACGTAGCTGTACAATGTATAGCTCTGAATATTCACCTGTATTTTGCAAAGACTAACAAAGTAAAATAAAGTTGTTCCTAGCACACCATGAGGAGACATATGGGGAGTAGAGGTACAGCTCCTCTTGTTCTTAACCTTGGCACTAGATGGAGATAGCAGTAAAATTCACACCCCAGCCACTATACCCACACGGAAAGAACCCCCAGCATCCACTGAACAGGAAGCTGGATAGGACCCAAAGCCAGTCTGGATGTCTTGGGAATGAGAAAAAGCTCTTCACCGTGCCAGTCATAATACCAACAATGTTATGTAACCTCCCCACTCTACTTGGTAAAGAAAAAAAATTATGAAACTCCTCATTAAGTAATCTTCTCTATCCTCCTATCACTTCCTCTCTGTTAAGTCCAAACATTCTTATCAGCAACATATTCAAAAAAATCCTTAATTAACGGATAAAGGTAAAAAGTAAAAGTTCACCCTAGAACAGGCCATGAAGGTCCAGAGGGGGAGTATAGGTATTGCTCTACTCTTTATTTAACCTTGGCGCTATACGGGGTTGGGTGGTCAATGCCACGCCCCGGCCACTTTACCCCCAGGAATGACCCGGTACCCACTGTACAGGAGGCTGGATAGGCCCCAGGGCCGGTATGGATGGGTGCTGAAAATCTCGCCCCTACCAGGATTCGATCCCCGACCGTCCAGCTCGTAGTGAGTCGCTATACTGACTGAGCTATACCGACTCTTAATTAATGCATACAAGGAAATAATCCATCTATGATATGCTTTAAAGCTGTTGGTAAAAGCAATGTACAAAACATCCTGTAAAGGACTACTACGTAATGTGCCTCCTGCCCTCAAGTCTCTGCTCGTCCAGATGCACCACGTATACTCACGTTATGCTCGACCGGTAGAGCAGTGTCAAATTCAACTGGATGGGCCTCTCCTTCAAGATTTGCACTACCAACGCTACTGCTAGGCGATGTACTTGGGTGTCCATCTCCAGGATCTGTTCCAAAGAACAGTTTATATTAACTGGGGAATGTCAGCTGACTGAGCCCAAATTTTTACTAGATTAAAACACAGGAACAAAGGTGGGTGAACAAAACACTTTGTGCAGAAGGATGAAGAGAGATACTTTTGCAGCACTGCAAAACTTCTGCTGTAAGATGCACATTAAGTATACAGCCTACAATGTTCCCGACACCTGGCAACACTCTCAACTGTCACAAACTTCCATACTGATGCAAGTGTTTCGGCCAAGTGACGCTGACTGGCAAGTGAGTATACGATTACATGTCTAGCTTGAGCATATTTGCAGTGACCCCCCTTCATTCTTACGTTTTACTGTGTTGATGTGTCCGTTCTTTGGGGATGTGGCACTGCATCACTGGGTGTCTGATGTTTTGAAAGAGTGTAGACACCCAGTAATGCAGTGTCATATCCCCAAAGAATGGAGACATCAACTGCACTGCTGCAAAAGCCTCAAAACTTGAAGTCTGGTAGTTATTTACTGTAGTTTTACTCTAGTTTTGGAGGAACCTCCTGCCTTCATATTCAGGGAGATGGGAGGCAGCAGTTTCTCCTAAAACACTGATAAATATGAACTGCATTATATGCCATCACATCCTAGAAGAAAATAAGTTACATTATTACCACTGTAAGAACTTAAAATTTCACAATTATTCTTGTGCAAAACAAAAAATGTTCACTGCTGTTCGAAACATCTCATAAAATGCTGAATATTTTGGTTTCCAAACAGAAGATGAAATAATGAAATAAAGCAAATAACTCCCACATCACTGGCCACATGTAGTGAAAAGAAACTGTATAAACGTAAATACATAGACGCATACATTCCACGATCCGTTATACTGTCGAAATTACAGTAGGATGTGGAATAAGTCATAAACATACAAACTATGCAAAGTATACAGAATTATTACAGCGCAAAATACTATAAACACTGTATATACAGTATTATGGGGCATCTTTACACAATAAAAATTCATCTACAGAGTAAAATGAATGTGTATTTAAGTACCTTCTTAAGGCTACTTTAAATTGTGCCTTTTTGTTCTTAAGATTTGGGAGGCTACATGGTAAAGTGTTGAAAATTTTGATACCAGCATAATAAGTACTTCTCTGAAAACATGAAAGGTTCGCATTAGGTCTGCAAATATGGGGCTTGTTTGAAAATTTTCTTCATTATTTACAATTAAGGGTGCGTGTCCGGGGCCGCTTGCTTGCTGAGATTGTGGGTTCGAATCCCGCCAGGGACATGAATGTCCGTCTCTTGTGAGTGTTGTCAGGTAGAGGTCTCCGCGATGGGCTGATCACCCGTCCAGAGGAGTCCTACCGAGTGTGGTGTGTCTGAGTGTGATCGTGAAGACTTGATAATGAGGAGGCCCTGGCCCACTAGGGGTTGTTGCGCCAGGGACAAAAATTTACAGTCAAGTCCACTAATGAAAATATATGGTATGGAACAAGTAAAATCTGTAATTTTTTAAATATACTTCTACACTGGGTTGTGTAACAACCATAATTCTGACAATTCTCTTTTTTAAACCAAAGATATTTCAATTGGTGGATGAATTACCGCAAACAAATTATTCTGTACTTTATTACAGTGAATATCTGTGAAATCAATTGCTTTGAGAATTATATCCATACATGCCCTCTTATAGAATGATCAGGCGACTTTATTCGCGTAAATACACTTAAGGTTAGGCTTGATCCTAAATACATGTCAGCATATTAAACATCAACAATAAAAATTCAATAAAACATTTACGTCATATTCGGGTATAACCTCACAATATACTAAGGTCTGTGTCAAGGCTAACAGGCCAACCAACAAGTAAAACTTAATGTCATTAATAGATTAGGTGGTCTACTGATGGGACGAGTTTGTTGTCATAAACTTTAAATCAAACTGAAACACAGTGACAGGTACACTCTGTCACAGTATTACAGTGTCATTCCAATACTATTTCCAAGGCCAAAGAAACAAACAGTTCTTTCTTATATTTTAACACCTTACTTCGAATAATAAAAAGACCACAACAAATCTATTATGTACATATTAACGTCAAATCATATCAGCTGACAGAACAAAAACAACAATGATATTCAAATCGTCATGATTCGTACTTCGATTTCCACGTAAAAATCTGGCCATTTGTCCTCTGGCGTTACTCCAGAATGTTCCCATCTTCGTGTACGGTTCTTAGATACAAATTACAAGAGCAACCAAATACTGATACAGAAAAATACAGTTTAAAGTTTCAACAAAACAGTCTTAATACCTGAAGCGGAACTACTATCAATATATTCATCGCCCTCCATAGTCTTTTCAACAATTCTCAACTACAACATTCACACAAATTTCTCCGACAGATGTTTCAGAAATAGCAGTATAAGTTATTACACATATCAATACTGACAACCAATTACTACATAGTCAACGAAACGACCCAATGATTTTAACTGCGATTTCAAAACCAGAACTAACACCATAACCTTAACGCGCACATCACTGCACGTTAATCCGTGTTAATAACCGACCGTGGATACAGACCCAACTGATCTCATATTAATACCATCAATCATGGAAACGTAAAACTACACCGCCACATGCGGCGCCTTCGTGCGTCACTGGAGCCGGCACAGCTCACTGCCTGTGGGTGTGGCATGCTCCTGGTGGTAACTTATTGAACTATGTAGCAGAACATCGACAAAGCTGCACGTTTCACATTCACCACTCCAAAACGGCAGTAAAAAAAATAGCGAACTTCAAAAAATTATTACAAACCAACTATATGCACTTATTGGGAAATACTATTTTACATTATATTTTCTCCGACATATTTCTGCCCACATCAAAATATAATGTAAAATAATAAGGTATATTTTACTATCTAATATGTCTAGTCCGTTGTTTTTTCCGAGTTACGGAACTGTGGCTACCGAGGTTTCAATCAGGACATACTGCCTCCATCTTCCGACTGCCGTGAAGACAGACCCAGAATGCTCCTCCAAAACATTCATAACCATGTACCAGAGTACACGGCATCCTAACCCAGACTGCAACATGAATCCTCACCACTGTGAACACCTCAAATCCTGTACCAACGTATATAAGAACAAGTGAAGTATGTACGAAAATGTCACTTTGGGAAAACTGAATTACAGGAAATGCAGTATGTTTTTTAAAGACACAGTATTTAATGCCACATTCTTTTTCCACCAACTGTGTACACTTTTCTCAAATTTCGCCTCTCAAACAAACTGAGGAAACGAGATCTGGAACATTTCCTGGTAACAAACATTATCAGTATAAATACACATTTTAGGGTCAGGACCACTTATGGTGAATTTCAAAGCTCTGCTAAAATGATATCACAAGGACAATCACACACTCAAAATTACTACAATGTTGAACGTTCTTGAAGTAGAAACAACTGCCTCCATTATACACAACTGTCACCACACGAAATAAATACAATACATACGCCAAAACTATGATTACATAAATAAAAAACTTCATTTCTAATGGTACATTTTCTTCACAGTACACACAACACTAACACACAAAAGCTGCAGCATTGCCCAGTGTTACACAGCAGTCAACACACAAAACAACAACACAGTGTAACACAAAATACAAGTTCAATCTGAAGTCACCGAGGTCACAGACAACAATGTGCACAGACAACGACCACATGGCCATTCTTCATCACTTGGAACAGCATTTTGTCACTGTTGCCTGTGAACAAGCACATTATTTTAAACGGCAATCCACCTCCTAGTCTTCACACAACAGTTTGTGCTGTGAGCAACACAACTCATTAACATGAAAACACTTCACATAAGGTAAAGCTGTCTCCACGTTTCATTAAGCACCACACGGTGAAGGTATAGAGGGGTGTGGAGGTACAGCACATACAGCTCCACTCATCCTTTCCCTGTCACTAGAGAGAGATAAGTGGTTTGTTTCCTTGCTCAGCCAATTTACCCTGAGCACGGACTGAACAGGTGGTTTGGCTGGCCTCAGAGGTTGTCTGGATGCTTTGAAGATGACACAAAACGTTCCCCTGCCTGACACTGATGGACGATACCTTGGTCATGCAGCACACAGCACTGCCTTCATGTAAAACAAGCAGTTGCCCAACAAGTACAGAAGATTCCCACATTACATAGAGCATGGACATTCATTCTGGGTTTACAAGCACCCTGAGCCAGATCAATCCCATCAGGAACATCACACCTTATGTAAGTTGATGTTCATATCTTTCATCTATGTCTAAGCCCCCCAAATAATCTGTTCCATTAAGTTGTGAGCAGCGGTCAGTGAACTGCTTTCTCTTCCATTCAGTTCCTCTGACATACAAAGCACATAATTTCTGAAACCTCCCATGCATGCTACATTCCCTGCCAATCCCCTCCCTCTTAATTTTGTAACCTTAATGCACTACACTGCATTTTATTATGCAGTGTAGTGCATTATCAACCATAATAACACAATGCACATATTCACACAATGTCTATTATTTTAAATTACACAAATAATACTTGCACACTAACTTGTTTTCAGACAGTGTTGGGATAATTATCTCTTTCTCCTGTGGGAAAAGGTTCACCACGACAGCAAAGAGATCCTCCTCTTTGTTAACACCAGTGTTACCTCCTTCTCCTTTGATGACTTCCTACCAAATAATAATACAGAACACAATATAACAAACATACTTAAAAAGACATACAGAAACACTGCGGTGAGACTGGAATGTTGTCACGCCTGTCAAACACCAAATAGAACAAACACACTCATAGAACCGGTGTGTTTTAATCTTTTTACGATTTGGCACTTTTGGGACTTTTGGTCATTTTCATTATTTTGGTCTTTAGGTTTAGGTTAGGTTGTTACATTAGGCTAGGTTAGGTTACGTTACGTTACATTAGGTTTGGTTATGTTATGTTAGTTTCAGTTGAGATGGGTAAAGTTAGATCAGGTTACATTAGGTTACATATTTATTTACTTACTTATTTTATTTATTTATTCGTTCTCTATATTAGACAATATAAATGACCTTTTCTGCAAAGCTGAACACAAATATTGAACAGTGACAGAATGTGGCAACAAACTGTCACCAACAGTACTGTCAACATCATGCCCTTCCCATGATATCCTATTACATTTATTCATATAATTCCAACTAAGTGCACTTGCATTTAGTTGCAGTTATATCAATAATATGCTTCATGCATGGAATATGAATAATATTCAGATCCTATGACCAATTCCTCGTGTCTTTGTGTGATAATAAAACCCTCATAAAGAGGAAACCCTGGCCCACTATGTGCAGTTGTGCAATAAGAAAAACCCAATTCCTTACACTCCCGCAGACACCTAACCCACTGTCAATATTACATTCACCAGCCTACTGATGCAGGCACCTTCATCACTCAAACTGTTGCACAACCTAATTAAACCTTAAACGTAAGGAGTGGCTTATCACATCAAAGCGTACACCTCTGACGTAATGGTGCGAAGATTCTACCATGTGGAACTGCCACTTTGTTCAAGCGTACTCTTTCAGAAGTGCAGAAATCGCTCTCTGCAAAATGTTTGCTGCACAAAAAATATTTGTACAGCATTTTTGCAAACTCAATACTCCACGGTTGGCCGACTTTCTCTGCCCATACTTTGGCTCTGGAAAGAAAAAAACATTATATTACAAATGTTTGCATTCTTAAATATTTTCAGTCAGGAAGATTTGGTTGAGAATTTCATGCTAATGGGATACATTTAAATTGCATTCTCGTACTATTTATGACTTACAAAATTACTATTAGCAATGCACAGTGCACATGTGACTGGTCTGCTTTATTGTAACGCCATGTAACCCTGCAGACTCACAGTCCACTGGACTGCAATTCACAGTTTCATATTTCCTTTATTACACATACATACTATATTAAATGAGATCTGCTTACGTTACGATATTGCATGTGACATACCGTATCGGATTCGTTGGGAATCTGAAGAATTTCACTCCGTCCTTGTGCGTGGAATTGCACCCGACGGCGTGGCACCTGTTCAAAGCGCTCATTTTACTGAAAGGAACAGAATACTACACGATACAGTACGTACATCTCAAAATTACACGGCCCATCATGTAGGATTAAGCTAAGCTTTCATAAATTCAAATCTTACCGTTCCACAGACCCAGGAGAATACATAACTACCTTCAAAAAATTATTTCACACGCGTTATTCATCACACATCTCAGATTAGTACGCACAATGCGACACACGCGTACAAATGATGGCGATTCGTTGTGATTGGTCCAGAAGATCACGTGGCTTCCGACTCGTGCGACATCTGTTATGATTAATAGGAGATAATGTAGTTGTCGTTCTTGACAAGTTTGAACTTGACAACGGTAAGATGTCGCGATTGCATGCTTCCAATACCCCTATTCCAGTTTCACTCATTCAAATAGATAAGGTGGATAAAATGTCTTCAATTATGTTGGGTATATGGCCACTGCATCTGCTGTTACGTGTTCACTACCGGCTTGTGGAAGGTGTACTCTTATTCCAACAGATTTTGGATGTTCAGATTTTTATATGTTGCAGAAGTTTTATGGTAAAAATACAATGTGATCTACTAGCTTGTTAAACAAGCAATGCAGGAAAAACATATACTATTTAGGGAACTTATAATTACATAACGTTATGTAACATGTATAACGTTAAAAGCTTCTTCAGCAGAAGTAACAGACACCAGTTCTGTAGAAGTATTGTGGCAGTTTTCTTATGATCCCAGGCTCTTTAGAACACAGATTATCTAATATTAGATTATAGATCAGAAGTTCCCTGAATAGTATAGGTTTTTCCTGCATTACTTGTTCCACATGCCAGTAGTGAACATGTAACAGCAGATGCAGTGGCCACATACCCAACAAAATTGAAGACAATTTATCTATTTTAATGAGTACCATTTAGCTGGTGTAATAAAGAGTCCTGATGATGAACTGATACAGTTCGAAACATGTGGACTATTTATTAACATAAGCATGTATTAAATAGGACATAATAAAGTGTACATTTGTCAGAATAAGACTGTATGTATTTTGTCAACTTGCTTATAAGTAGTGTGACAGAAAAGCAACAGAACATAATCTGTGCTGTAAAATGTAAAAGCTGCTAGCTCTTATGGAATGACTGTAAACGTCATGCCTGCACCCTACAGGAAGTCCCACATTCGTGCATATTGCAGAACAGTGATCTTCTCATAGTGTGTAAAACTATAATTAATATGGTATTTCAGTGCGTAAATTGCACAATACATTGGTAAAATAATATGTAGATACAAGCTGTGAACAGACCACTGGAACTAATCCTTAGCACCTTCTGTTTTTAGGTTTTGATGTTATTGTTTTCCAGAAGGTTTCTCAACTGAACTCTGTGTTTCTTATACAAATTAGAAACTAACAAACTACACTGTTTCTTATGGAGACACCCTTAACAAACATACAAATAGTCATTTAAAGAAGAAGCAGTATGTTCATTTATAAGACTGTTGTCACTAAAATAGTTATTAAAAAGGTAATAGATTGATGATATTATAATTAAAATCACAAGTTGTTTTACAATATAGTCTTCTCGGGCGCACAGCCGCGTCAATTCGTTTGAATACAACGTTTCGGGGACTAGCTCCGTCCCCATCCTCAGGCAAAACTGATTTAACATACAACTCGTCTGTCCCGTGTTTTTCTACCTGCCGCGGCAGGGAGAATCAGACCGGTAGCAGGCAGGTAGAAAAACACGGGACAGACGAGTTGTATGTTAAATCAGTTTTGCCTGAGGATGGGGACGGAGCTAGTCCCCGAAACGTTGTATTCAAACGAATTGACGCGGCTGTGCGCCCGAGAAGACTATATTGAATCATGTCGCCGCGAAAGTTTTAAAACTTATATAAGTTGTTTTACATTTATATGTATAACTGTTGTATTGGTATATATGTACTGTTAACTTTTCGTACACTTATCATTATACTACTTTGGAACTCCATGGCTGGGCCACAACATGTATGAGATGGATCTAAGACAAGCAGAAGTGTCTGCAATCCATTGCGTGCCTGTAATTTGTCGTCGATCATTGTAAACCAGGATTCTGTATTCCTCCTCAAATGTACAAACTGTGTCTTTCTCATCTGCTTCCGTGGACATGAATGCCCCCTGTACCTACTTCATCAATCAATGCCAGAAAATGTTTTACCATCTGAAGTTTTGCATTGTCATTGTCTTGCTTTCTCCGTCCTCAGTCCTTTCTTTTCTCTGTCATTACATTTCTTATAGTGGGAACAGTTATTTCTTTTTTTTCACACTATTACCACCGTGCATTTTTTTAATCAAATATTTAAACGCACATGTTACAATTTTAATCAGGTTTTAAATATACACATATTTATGGTTTTAAATATTAACCAGACTATCGTACCACATAGTGATACGTACATATTGTACATTTGTCTTAATATGTGCTTAATTTAGTAGTATATTGTGACCCCCGAAGATGGAACTATAAAGTTCCGAAACACGTGTAGGGTTGAAGGGACATAGACTACAATAAAAGTGGTCAAGGTTGTGCATTTGTTGGTTTAATTATTTGAGTTATTTCTTTATTTCTTCTTTCTGTTTGTTTGTCTTCAGCTGTATCAATTCATACTTTACTGGAACACCTCTTCAGCCACCCAGTCTTCCTCATTATTGAAAATTTATTTTAATCTGCAGACAAAACAAATTCAAATTTCAAGGTTCACTGTAGTGTTGCCCCACTCCCCAGCTGCAATTCATTTACAAGGCAGTAAAGGCATGGATGAGGGATGGATACAATAAAATGGTGAATCCACAATATACAAGTAACAATATCATATAAGGCCAGCCAAGACTAAAAGAAGAAAATCAAAATTTCAATATCAATAATTGTTACAACCCCCGTTTTGAAGCCAAAAATGGACCTGGTACTTGAAGACCTCGCAAGATCATGACCATGAGCAACCTAATCAAAAAACTCAACAGGGTTGGTGGTTAGGATAAGAGCCATACAGGACGGGTAGTAGGCAGGGTGCATTGATGCAAGCACAGAAAATCAGGAGCAGGAGGGAAATATAATCAGAGGGTAAGGAAACATGCCGCATGAATGAATATAACATGGCACCTGGAAATGTTGTCTAGAATACCAATGTATTTGTTATAATTTTTCGTTTATAAAATATATCACACAATTTATAACCACTCTTACACGCTTCATGTCAACTGAATTAAAGTGAAACAAAATTAAAATAAATTAGATGCACAAGCATATCTGTGTGTGTGTGTTTTTCTTTTGTGTTCATGTGACTTGAATTCATTATAAAACCTTGTAGTTCACTGCCTTTCTGTTAAAGAAATTATCTGAAAACATTTGGAAAATTGTTATGAAATCTATAAACTTCAAATCAATGGAAGTTCTTTGTTTTAAACTGTACAGTCCCAAGTTTGTAAATCACTGTGGTATTTTGTACCATGGATCAGAAACTTCAGGCTGTAAAGACACAGCCGAAGCTTTAAATTCTTCTTTCTTTGTCTTGTCTCTTGACATGGTGTGCCTTGTGTTGGTTGATGTATCTAACTATGTTATCACATATAACAAATGCTACTGAAAATTTTAAAATATTCTGTAGCAGCTACATCCTATACTTTAAATTAATTATTTTAAATATAATATTTTCTATCTCTTAACTAGACAAAATAAAGATATAAACAACATTCGGTATTTTTCTGACATACTGTGAGTCGTTTTGTATCAACATCTCATGCCACTGCAATAGTGCAAGTCTACTTCAACCTTTCTGAAACATTCCTACAATTTACATATTCATCTCAATCAGAGTTTATCAGAAGTATGAAATGAACATATCTGCTATGTACATTCAACTCCTTATTTGGTTTATCATCTAACATGAATGTCATACATTATACCATCACCACTTTTATTCAGATATACAGGGAAACCAAACTGTGCAGCAGAATATACAGAGCCTAAGAAATGACACTTGACATTGATTTAAATTACAATTGAAATCTCTTAATTGTGCACATCTTCTTCGCTGGGGCCCTCAGCAGTAACAATTCAAATATTATTTCTTCACATGTGGGGCCCCACAATCAATCAAAATGTGTACAATTCAGGTATGCCATTAGAGAAAAGTTGCAATTTTAATTCAGAAAAAATTTTGTTATTTTTTTCTGTATGTCACTCAGAGAACTGTCAATATTGAAACTCGGGGATGTTCCTTCAGAAGATATTTTGTCAAGGAATAAACATTACACATTTTACAACTGATTATTTAACTGTACAGTGTTATATTATTTGCACATGAAATGTTTGTTACAAAGCTGATAACCATGTCTGTGAATACAATGATATCCCACCTGAGATGAAATTGAAGACTGAGATGAGAATTACAAACTTGTAACTCTCATTGACAGGGGACTGGAACTAGCAAAACAGATAGTTTAGAATTTGTTCCAAATGTATCTTATAAGCAGCTGTGCTGTACGTATGCCTGTGTATTTTATTGTGAACTCCTCTTACAAATTGAAGTTTCTGGAACTCTTACAGCCACATCATAAGATTGTTAATTACATGAATTCTATTGCGACTTTCTGAGGCGATTGAGGGAAAACATCCGGCGCAAACGTCCAGACAAGTGGCGCAACAACTCCTGGGTCCTGCACCATGACAACGCTCCGGCTCACGCGTCGCTCGTTGTGCGGCAGTTTTTGGCTTCTACGAACACGACAGTCATCCCCCGCCCTCCCTACTCACCAGACCTCGCCCCCTGTGATTTTTTTCTTTTCCCAAAGATGAAATTGAAGCTAAAGGGGGACGTTTTGACAGCATTGAAGAGATCCAGACCGAATCGCAGGACGTGATGAAGATGTTGACGCGAAACGACTTCCAGCAGTGCTTCCGATCATGGAAATCCCGCTGGAATCGCTGCATTAATGCAGAAGGGGACTACTTCGAAGGGGATGGAGGCAAATAAAAATTTCGGTAAGTGGTTAAGCTGCGGCATTCAAATTTCGGGAACTTTTGGGTTGCACCACGTATATAACCAATGCAGCGTGTGTTCACTTAATTTTGCTAACAATAGCGGTTAAATTTTTAAGATTCGAGGTTCTCAGAGCAGTGTCAATGAAGATTCAAGTCTTCTGGGATGTTATGCTGTGTGAACTGGTAAACAGTTACTAATTCACAAAATGTCATATCCCAGAAGACTTTGTCATTTAAACTTGGGTTATCAGTAAAGTACAGTATTACTTAATTATATGGAATCAAATGTGTAGTCAAGTGTGCCATAGCAATGTATTATGACATAAAAATGCCACCTAATTTATCTGTAAGTTCACAGAAAACATGTTATGTGCTATATGTAATAAAATTATTTGTTCATGATGCTTTCCTATTATGAAATAGAGAGATGACAGGACTAAAGTAAGTCACTGAGATACAATTGTACATAAAATAAGAATAACAAATGCATGCAGCATGAAAACGCAAGAAATGTCAGTAGTATGCTAAATCTTTAAATATCATGTAAAGAAATTTATGGAAGATTATCTTAAATCAATTAATGAAGTTGACAAAAGTGATGAGTATTTAAACAGATTAATCAGTTAACTCTGACAACCTCGGTTCTGAAGAAACTTCCCAAAATGTTCTCTGTACATTCATCACTTTTAGCACACAGAGCATTTTTTGTCGCTCGACTGCTTGGTAGAGCGGGCAATATCGTTACTGCGTAGGACTCATAAGGCAGCCCACTCTGCAGTGCTGAGCCCAGCGATAAATAGTGCTCTGTGTAAAATGTACCTTAGCATGTGATCTCCTTTACAGGAGACCAGAAATATCACTTTTCTCATTCTGTTTACACATTATTTTAGTGTGTTTCTGTGGCAATGCACTATAAGTGACAAATACACGTTCGTATTTTGTTTTGTTACATAGTTAGGTGTTTAGAGCCAGTAGTACATGTAATGCGATCAAGTTCCGGGGATAATTGAGAAACGTATAATGCCACCGTAATGCTACACTTACTAACATTACCAGCTGTAAAGTATCATATTTGCTTACAACACCCTATAACATATGTTACGTTCATTATGAAGGACTGGAAATACAAGTGATTTACAGCTGTATGTTATAATTATTGTCATCTCTTTACCACACTCATATATCCCACACTTGGGGCCTACATTTAAACCTTCTGCTTGGGTAATTTAGCAGCTTACTGAACACTGTGTTACAAAGAATGATGCAGAGGAAGAAAAATGCATACAGGGGTTTGGTGGAGAAAACTGAAGGAAAGAGACCGCTTGGAAGGTCTTAGGAGTAGATGGGATGATAATATTAAAATTGATCTTAAAGTAATAATATTGGAGGTTGTGGATTGGATTAATCTAGCTCAGGATAGGGAAAAGTGGTGGACTGTTGGGTATATTAAGAATCTTAACGTTCCATGAAGTATTGGAAATTTTTTTCTACTTGTTGAGGAACTATTAGCTTCTCAACAAGGTCTCTGCTCCATGGAGTTAGTTAGATTTGTAAGCAGTGTTCTGTATGTTTCAACATGTTTTTCATTGTACTGCCCATTATTTCCTCCAAAACGATGCTCTTACCTTATTTGCACACGCTGTGTGACGGCAGGCTCTCAGTTCTATACAAAATTATACAAGATGTCTGGCATTACCAACACATATATTAGATTAATTTAGATCTCAATCAGACAAATATCAGATTTCAAACACATGAATCACAAGATTTGCACACATAATGTTATGCACTTTTCTGTGCTTTAATTAGGAAGACAGTATCTTTCAGCTGTTTTTAAAAAATTTTAATTGCCTTATTTCCAAATAGCAGTAAAAGTAAATATCACTGCTGGAAAATATGACTGAAAAATTGATAGTATTCTCTGATTACACAGAACTGGCTGGTCAAAATATTTTCATACAGCCTAGTACAAGTGCTCTTGACAACAAAAGGACACAAAAAAGTGCTCTTCATTACAATTGTCAGCACAACACATCATTGTGTAGTTTCCTTCTCACTTTCTCCACAGTTCTCCTTTGACATGTCACATACTGCTCACACAACCAGCATGCACAAGCCAGAAGGCACACATGTTATCACACAAATATGAATTCTCACACGAGAAACAGACACAAGTTTGGCCTTTAAAGACTTGGCCAATACAAATAATGAATTGGCTAAGAAATGCCACATTCAAATAGTATGTGATATATATATATATATATATATATATATATATACACAGTAAAACCCCGATTTAATGTTGCAGCATTTAGTGAAATCCCGGATTTAGTGATGATTTTTTCATGTCCTGACAATAGCTCCATATAAACAATATAACCTCCATTTAATGAATACCTCGATTTAGTGAAATATATTCTAATCCCCCAGCAATTCATTAAACAGGGTTTTTTTTATAATCCTGTCACCGTGCATTTTCACTAATTCAATTTATTGTACAGCAACTAATGCACACGTAAAACCACTTTTTTGTAGTTTTTATTGTAAAATGTACCCCTACACGTGTTTCGATCCTCGGATCATCGTCAGGGTTTTTTTTAAAAAAGCCACTATCACTTCAACTGCATATTTTGAAGGGTCCAATAGCACTCATGTGTGCTATTGGACCCTTCAAAATATGCAGTTGAAGTGATAGTGGCTTTTTAAAAAAAAAACCCCTGACGATGTTCCGAGGATCGAAACACGTGTAGGGGTACATTTTACAATAAAAACTACAAAAAAGTGGTTTTACGTGTGCATTAGTTGGTGTAAAATAAATTGAATCATTAAAGAGGGGTTTTACTGTATAATGTCATCTTAGACTTTCAGATTTTTCCATTTTGGTAACCACTTCATAAGGCTGAAGGTTACATTTTAGTATTATTTTATGCTCTAGCTGACTTCCTATAGTGCATAAATAATCACACACTTCTACTGTATGCTCTAATGGCAAATTCTTGTGAACACTCTAATACACCTCATGTTCCATAAAAGGTCATACATATTTTTTTAAATCCGAGTTATTATTAAACTGAAGAAGGTCCCTGTCCCATAGTACAAAGATATATAATCACTCTGACTTGTAAATAAATAGTGTAATTTATACACTTAAAAATTAAGCTCATGTTGCATGTGTATTCATCTCAAAGATTGTCTCTCCACCACACCAACAGGCAATATTACTGACAACCAATTACCATATCTAAAGTTACGATACTCAGTGCCTGCAGGGTAACTAGTTTTTTAATTTTACTAACCTCAGGGATGTTCATTGTTGTCAAGGATACAAGACTGAAGTCATTAAATAAGTCTAATAGCAAATAAGACATATATAAAAATACAAAATATTTGTGCATTCTGTTGAACTTTTATATGAAGTCTGCTATGACTATAAGAACTCATAGGCTATATTTCTGTTCTATCAATACATGTCTATAGTTCTACAACATCTTGAGAATAATGCACACAATTGTGAGGCTGCAATGCTATCATTACCCCTGTATAATTAGGGGCAGTGTACACAATAAAATACAGAGAGGCCTTATACCCTGTAATGCATGGGAGTCCTAAAGGAACCACGATCACACTCCGCTTCACTCAGTTCTTCTCGCCGTCTAGATGGTGTTCGAGTAGGAGTTTGATTTGGTGTTGCTACTGGGAAAGTAAAGGCAGTTTCCTTTGTTTCACCAGAGACTTTGCCAGCAAACTTCTTCTTTGGTGAATGACTTCTGAAATATGTGGATAAGTTGCAGTCTACATTTCAGACAAGAGCACTGCCTGACTGACTGACTTACTATCTACCCTATCTAATCTATCTATCTGTCTATCTATGTGTCTGTCTACCAATTGATCTATCTATCTATCTATCTATCTATCTGTCTGTCTGTCTGTCTATCTATCTATCTATCTATCTATCTATCTATCTGCCTGTTTATCTGCATTTGTCTGTCTGTTTGTCTATTTACCTACCCTCCCACCCATCTACCTACACACCTACCTACCTACCTACCTGACTGACTAACCAACCAACCAACAAACAAACTAACCAGCCAACCACTCAGGTAACTCCATGCAGAGAAGTCCTTGAAAACCTGATAGTTCCTCAGCTATATTCAGGAAATTTCCTACCTCTTACTGAAACTGAACATTCCTTACTGTTTTCCAAACAGCCTGTCAGTGGGTCTTAAACTGAGGCAGATTAATCTAATCCATACATTCACATCTTATTTTATTAACATAAAGTATACCATTATCCTTCCATCTACACCCAGATCTCCCAAGTAACCTCTTCCCTTCAAGTTATCAGGGTGATAAATCCAAGGAAGCCGTAATGGGTAGGGCATGTGGTATGCACTGGGTAGATGAGATATGCATATCAAATGTTGTTGGGAAACCTGAAGAGATGATTTAAGATACTTTGGCATAGACGGCAAGAAAATATTAAAATAAAGTGTAAAGGGATAGGATCTGAAAGTGTGGACTGCATTCAATTGGCTCATGATATAATCCATTGGTGGGCTCTTGGGGACATGAACGCGTACATTCAGAATACATAAATGGCTGACCAGATAAGTGACTTCCAACCTCTTAAGGACTCTGCTCCATGCACTTGCAGTACCAATCACAGATGTTATTGAAACAGTATCTATTAACAATTCAATGGAATGTATTCAGAATTAGACTTGTCTGGAAACAAGCAGGGGCACTCAAAATGTATTGTGCATGCTTACTTGTTTGGTTGGCGTCTTCTGTCAGGAACTGGAGAAGCTTCATTTGAAGTTGATGACTCAAGAACACTGACAAGACGACCTGAAATAAGATTACAGCCTTCTAGAACATGGCACTGTTTACTGTAATAAATAAGATTACTTCCATAAAGTCCCTGTCATTTTGCATCATGACCTTGAGTCTCACCATCTGCTCAAAAAAATACAGATTAAGGACTTCTGGGATGTGATAGCTGTGTCATTGTTTGCCAGCGTTTCAAAGGAATGTATCATCTTCATCTTCAAAGGTTGAAGGGTCTGAGGCAGTATAATAATAATAATAATTCTTGGCTCAACAGCCCTGTATGGGCCTGGGCCTCCTCTTGCCTCCTCTTGTCGAGGTTACTAAGTCATGCGCATTCATGGCAGCTGGTGACCGGCCAGCTAGCCGCGCTTAGTGTTCTATCGATCCTGGTGTGCACGCCAGAGCCATCTGGCAGGCAGTCAGGAGACTTGGATGAGAAATGGAGGCAATTTGGCTTACGCAACATTTTTATTCATGCCCGTAAGGTTCTTTTACATGCGTAAATCTACGACATGGGACCGACGGCTTTACTTCCCCTCCGAAGGAAGTGGTGCTCCGGATTTTTATCATCCTTAAAAAATCCATCGCGGACCGCAGTACACCACTAGTCCACCGAGGTCGACTCTGAGGCAGTATGTTCCTTCATAATGTTGGGAACCTCTCACCTAAGACACAATGTCACATCACAGAATTAAGTAAATAACTTACTGTGTCGTATGTTACTTCGTAGATATGCTGACTGAAATTTCGAAGATTTGTCTTCCATACGACCACCAGGATCTGAATCTGGAGAGTCATACTCTTCAATATCAGAATGCAGTGATGGTCGAATGTGTGAATATTCGTCACCCTCAACCTGTTAAATTAATAACATTAGTCAAAAACATTTCAGTTGGCAATATTTTAAGAGTGAAACTGCAGTACTTTTGAGTTACATACAGTAAATTCAAACATTCTTTCAGTTGGCACAACCATGTTTTTATTAAAATATAACAATAGAGTTGTAGCAGACTGGAAGAATGATTGCGTTAGTTGCGTATATTGGTTACTGAAGCACAACATGAGTTCACCTCTGAAGTACTTCTCTTTGTATCAACTGTAACATGAAACTATATTTTGAACTTACTTTCCTTCCTTATGTGGATAGAAATAAGTTTATGAGATCACCATGCCATGTGTGCATGTATGTGCATGTGTGTGTGCTGTGCATGCACATGCATACTTATGCCCTGTATCTCAATTTTTGAATCAGGTGACAAATACCACAAAACTTTCAACATTATGGCATTGCAGCCAACCCTAATGCTATAAGTTTTAATTCCCTACAGTCGGTAATGACAAAACAACAGACACACATACTTCTGAAGTGAGGAGAAATGATGTGAACTTTTATACATTCCACATGGGGAAAATCCAAACAAGGCCTCTGCTAGGAAAATCATATAACTTAGACAATGTTAACCCTCCATGGGGAAAACACAACACCTAACTGTAGTGCTGTTGCTAGGACAGAGGAAAAACACAATGTGGAAGTGTAACACCACTGTCAGAGTACAGATGAAACACAAAATAATGCATGCAGATTTTTCTGCATTGGCCTCAATTTTGTATTAAAATATCGACCACCACAATGGCTTTTATTCAGTAATTAATTTAAACATCTATAATCTTAACAAGGCAATGAAAGAGTCTAAGTAACACAATATCACAGACTGTTCATGATGAAAGTCTAAATCAGTGCAGAAAATAATTTTATCGCACAGGCATCATTGGAAAACCTCCAAACACCGTGTAGGCCACAAATCAATTGTTAACAGTAAAAGTCACATTTTTTCAACAAAAATTTCTTTTATATTAAGCAAAAAAGGGACTAAAAATTACTGTTAATTAATTAATTAATAGTATTATTGCTATAAGAATTAAATACAGCAGTTAACTGTGATTTAATTTTTAGGAATTACATTATTTTAAAACAGTGGAAGAATATCAACAAAAAGGTTATCAGTGTTACATTGCCACTAATAATTATATTAAAAATACACAGACACATTCTAAAAATTGATGACTGAAATAGACTTGTACTAATTATTATTAGAATATTCTTAAGAATAGAAGAGTAAGGAGGTTGTCAGAGGTTAAAACTCCGTATTTTTCTCACTCCTCCTGCTGCCAAATGTTTGAAAGTTTCAATAACAATGTTCCAAGCAGGAAGCACCAAGCCTGCTACAACTTCAATATTACTTTCTAAATTTACTATGTATGTAAATTACATCAAATCATTAAAAAAACTGCCCTTCCTTCTGATAGGGGAGCATAAGCTATGTGTGCTGAAAAACAAATGCAGACTACAGACATAAATGTGGCAGGCTTCAGGTTGGTCATCACTGGCCCGTGCAGTGAGAATGCAGGCTTGATGTGTTCTGTCTGGAAGGGCTTGATTGTTTATTAAATGTATATACATTTTTGAGATGCTATATTTATTCTAATACACATTTCTGTGCTGTTTGACAACATGCATCACACCTGTCCTCAGTAGAAACATCCACCTTGAATGATATTGTAAGTACACCAAAGTCGTCGCAACGGATATGTCTCTCACCTCGCCAGGAGCATAACTGTTTACACCGGGTAAATCAGACCCCTGATATACAAATGTCTGGAAGCCTCTCTGACCTGACACCTGACCTGCTGGTTGCCAAGCTTGAAATGTGGCATATGGATAAATGTCATCATCATATTCTGTAAAAGATTGAACAATGGTGTTTTTTTTTTTTCAACATAATTTCACAAATGTAATGACTTCATTCGTTCATAACTACAGTAGAACTCGGATAAGAAGTCCCCACATAAGAAGTTTTCCCCTGTAAGAAGTCTGATTTTTAAAGTCCCGAAATCCTATTGCTTTTAATAAGCTTCCCTCTTAATAAGTCTTCCCGCTAAAGGAGTCCCTAATCGTCTGGTCCCTTGAAAGACTTCTTAACAGGGTTCTACTGTACTTAAATAAACAACTACTACAAACAAGAGTCTTTGTTGAGAATCTAATATTGTCAAATCCTGATGCAGCATTCCTTGTTTTCATCACTGTCATGACATATGGTGAAGAAAATAAATCATGAAATTTACATTTATTAAGTTCTGTACTGCTCCTACTGGCCCAGAAAGGGCTGGGTGACCCTACTTGTACAACCTGGTCACATCCTTACCACACTCACGTTCAGCCTGAAGATTCAGACATAATGTTTCTCTGAAACACTGGTAACTTGCTATCACACTGCACATTGTCATAGCCAGGACAATAATTATGACTTGCTCAGCAACTGCAAGCTTCCCAACAAAGACTCTGCATCTTGTACTTATCCTTGCTTCAACTTCACTTGTCAGGAGCACAACTTACCAGGCAGACTACTACGACATACCGGTATTTTATATTATTTGTTCCATGCACTGTGACTGTGATCACCCACATACACCAACAAATTCACACAGTTTATACAAAATCTCATATCATCCATATATATGAACTCTCCTACATGTTTCAGTGATAAATCACCATCCTCAGGCAGACATTAATACAAAGGAATACAAAATTCATGCATTTTAACATTGTGTATGTAAATTATATGTATAAATTTTATATTCCTTTGTATTAATATCTTGATGAGGATGGCAATTTATCACTGAAATATGTAGGAGATTTCATGTATATGGATGATTTGTGATGTCATATAAATTGTGTGCATTTGTTGGTGTTATGTGGGTCACTTTTGATATACTGGGAGCACACAGCAACTGACAACTTACCAGGTAGACCATCAGGCTGAATGACAGTACCAGACAACTGAGGTTCCTCATTATGTTTTGGCAGAACACTGTAATATTCTGGTTTGACAGCAGCGTTTCTGTCTCCTGCGGGCAGTGGAGTGTCATCACAACTTGCTGGCTCTGTAACAGATAACATTCACTTTGCGAGATCCGAGATTCTCACAGCAGCATTCCTGGAGACTGAAGCCTTCTGAGATGTAATGCTGTGTCATTGGGAAAGTAGTTCCTGACGTTTTGAAGGACCACAGTGCCTTCATCCTCAGGGTCAAGCAGTACAAAGGTCTTCTTGGTGGGCTTGACACTGAAGATGAAAGCACTATACTCATTTCTAATGTTCGGAAATACTCAGGTAGTGGCACAGCATCATGTTCCAGAAGCCTTCAATCTTCAATACACATATTGCCCATCCAATAGTTTCAAAGTCTCTCTGATTTAGAAGTAACAACTGTGAGAAGCGATGATAAGTCGGTCCCTGTCACCACGGCACGGCTCGTCCTCGGGTTGCGGATGGAGGAACGGCTTCTGGATATGGAGGGTTCTGCGAATACATTGAATAAGCAGTCGCGGACAGCCGACAAGGGGTGTCCCTCCAGCTTGGGGGTTGGGCGAGGTGCTAACAACTCCTCACCGTAAAAAATTACCAAGTTAGAAACCACTATACCAAGCCTCGGACCTGGACTGATTCTTTGGATAGGGACAGGTGGCGGGCTCTTGTGAGTGCGGTAATGAACCTTCGGGTTCCATAAAACGTGGGGAATTTCTTGACTAGCTGATTACCTGCTAGCTTCTCAAGAAGGACTCTGCTCCATGGAATTAGTTAGTTAACTGTGAGAAGAGCTAGTAAATTCAAGCCCGTTCTGTCACTGTTTATGGCTTTGATTCCTGAGAGAAGAAGAATGTTTCCCTTGTCACTACTTCATCGCGACTAGCCTCGTATCTCTGGAGGTAAAAATGGTTTGGGCCTGAAGCTTATAATTCACCTTCATCTTCTGCCATGATTAAGAATGCATGGACCTACACCCCATTTCAACATATGTGGACAACTTTACCTTTATCCTAGTGTTGTGGCAGGAATTCATTGAAATCACACTTAGCATTTTCATGAACTATCCAACTGCCAGCAACTTACCCCTTTAAAGTACAGTGGTAACGTATATGCACCACCTTTATTACCACTCAAAAACTCTGCATTCTGCCCACAAATTTCATTAATGTCTTTTGTATGATTCTCACAATAAATAGCAATTACAGTAAAACCCCGATTTAATGTTCCCGCATTTAGTGAAATCCCGGATTTAGTGATGATTTTTTCATGCCCCGACAATAGCTCCATATAAACCTCCATTTAATGAAAACCTCGATTTAGTGAAATATATTCTAATCCCCCAGCAATTCATTAAATAGGGGTTTTACTCTACTTCTGTAAACAGCATTAATCAGTTAGTTTTGTAATGGAGATGAACTGTGCAATTTTTAAGCCTTCTGCACTAGTGTAGTTTGGGCCTAGCTTCTTCTGGATTATGAGTGGTAGTTTAGAATGATGACTGATGGCTAATGGCACACAATTCCACAAGACAATGTCATTCATGGTCACTTGACAGGAAAGAAAGACTGAATAAAAATTACATTTAATCTGCCATTATTAAAGCAAGAAACAGACACTGTACAGCTTGCAGCAACTGCAACATACTATTACTGTTCCACCCAACCTAAAATTTCAAGACCTATTGGTCTCCTGAACGTCTGAAGCATACTGTTCAATATGTATTCTCATTAGTTCCTAATAAATTCATTAAGAACACAAATCTTCCTAGCTGCAAATATTACTGAAAATAGTGCAACTGGAAAGTGTTAAGTGCTTCAGCATGTTAGCTGATCAATAACTTACTTCTCCGTAGACACACAGCAACAGCAGTCAGGGTTAACAACAACGCCAGAACGCTCACAGAGATTGGCAGGCTTACACGCAGGTACATGTAGAATGGGCGCTCCATCGGTCCAGCCTCCAAGCTGACATCTTCAGAACCAATGTTTACACCTGAAAAAAAAAGTTAATTTCTCTTCTCTTAACCTTAAATTTCTGCTGTTCCACTTTTTGGTATGCATCCATAGTGTGGTAAGACATAATTTTGCCCTTGAGAAACTTACATACACCTTCACCAGCAATTTGTCATGATGCATGTGTTCATAAACTTACATTTACCTTCCCCAGCAATTTGTCATGACACATGTGTTCATAAACTTACATTCACCTTCCCCAGCAATTTGTCATGATGCATGTGTTCATAAACTTACATTCACCTTCCCCAGCAATTTGTCATGATGCATGTGTTCATAAACTTACATTCACCTTCCCCAGCAATTTGTCATGACACATGTGTTCATAAACTTACATTCACCTTCCCCAGCAATTTGTCATGATGCATGTGTTCATAAACTTACATTCACCTTCCCCAGCAATTTGTCATGATGCATGTGTTCATAAACTTACATTCACCTTCCCAGCAATTTGTCATGATGCATGTGTTCATAAACTTACATTCACCTTCCCCAGCAATTTGTCATGACACATGTGTTCATAAACTTACATTCACCTTCCCCAGCAATTTGTCATGACACATGTGTTCATAAACTTACATTCACCTTCCCCAGCAATTTGTCATGACACATGTGTTCATAACAGCCAGTCACTGGTCTCTCCTCTGCATTCACAATTTTGCTCAAGTCAAGCTCCACTGTGGGTGCCCTCTGTCATTTCACAGCTACAGTGTTGGGTTTGAATCATACTATCTGTCTTCCTCACACCTAGCTCAGGAACGAGTGTCATGTCCATTATTATGTTAGGTGGGAGCAGTGAGAAAACTGAGTTGCATGGTCCAGATGAAACAAATGGATGTGTTGGTGACATATCTAGGGTGTTAAAGAAATGGATTTAATGAACAGGAAACAGGTGCTAATGAACTGATGAACACAGGATGAATCCAAGAGATTATTATTTTAATCTGAAGTCGCTGAAGTAAACACAATTGTACTGATTGTCATGGTTGTTATCTGGATGGCACAAACACTGTGTTTGTTTTGCTTCAGAATACGGTTACCGACAGCAGTACGTCTCACAAGACTACATACTAACACTGGCTGCTGCAGCACCCACAGTTCAACATGTTTATATCTTGTCTGTATGTGTTTGTTTGTAGACGGCAGTGTTCAGCAGTTGCAATCGTAAATGTAAAAGGCAATGTTGTCCCTATTCATGCCACAAAGGCATAGAGGGGGAGTAGAGGTACAGTTGCACTCTTTCTTAACTTTGGCACTTGAAGGAGGCGAGTGCTCAACATCACGCCCTAACCGCTTTACACCCGGGGTAACGGTCCACAGAGCCCACTGCATAGGTGGTGGGGTTGACCCCATAGTTGGCCTGGACATTTTGGAGACAGAAAAATATTTGCTACTACTGGGATTCGAACCTCAAATTATCCAGCCTGTAGCCTATTAACTATATCAATTACACTACCCTGGCTCCCATAGTAAATTTGAACATTCACTTCTGTGTCTTCAAAATTTACATGAAGATTGCATGTCTGCATTAAAGGAGTGTCATATTTAACAAATGTGAATTTAGCTCCTGGAACATTCAAGTCTTCTGGGATGTGACGTTGTATTGCTGGGTAAGTAGTTCCCAAAATTTTGTAGGATTGCAGTGCTTTCCTCTTCAGAGTCAAGTAGTTCATAAAAAATGGACTGCTTGACTCTGAGGAGGAAGTCACATCCCTAGAAATGTAGATCTTCAGCAACACAGCTGGGAGAACGTCATATCTCGCACTGAGTAAATGAAATTTTCTTCTTGTTCGCTGATCAGACTCAACTAGACAATTCATCTTAATCGTCAGTGACTACTAAAATGGAAGATTTAGTCTGGAAACAAAGTGACAGTCATGAAACATGGTAAAATATTCATAAACTTAGGTCAAAATATTACAGGAAACATGTCCTCAAATTTAGTGGTAAATTCTAAGAAGCCAAGAATTTTTAGTCATCCAAGGATAACCACAGTACTTCGTCATTTTACCACGAACCCCCCCCCCCCCCCCCCCCAAAAAAAAGCTGGAGTTTGAGGGTCATCCCAGGTTAGAGTCCAAGCACAACTGTATCTACAGATCACTTTATTTCACAAACATATTCTATACAGAATTTCTTATGAACTCGGACTGCTTAGTTTGGAATCAAACCAGGTATGTCTAACTAAACTATATGGGGCTAGGTGAATCCACCCAACAACCTTCAGAACCTGTTTCCTTAAGATCCAACTTAATATTTCCTAATACTATATAATAATAATTCTTGCTCAACAGCCCTGTATGGCCTGGGCCTCTCTTGCCTCCTCTGTCGAGGTTACTAATCATGCGTATTCATGGCAGCTGGTGACGGCCACTAGCCACGCTTAGTGTTCTATCGATCCTGATGTGCACGCAGAGCCTCTGCAGCAGTCAGGAGACTTGATGAATGGAGGCAATTGGCTACGCAACATTTTTTATCATGCCCGTAAGTTCTTTTACATGCCGAATCTACGACATGCCTAATACCTATATCTTTTATTTAAATGATTTCTTCCCTTGAGGTTTACTCAATGAAATTTGTACACGTTTCTCATCACCTCCCTATGGGTGCTATGTGTCTACCAATTCTATCCTCCTCAATATGAACAGCCTAAAATATATGGTAAAATACATAGATAATGATGCTCTCATTTAAGCAAATTTCTGTCTTCTCTTGTTATTTCCTTCCTCACATGTCCAAATGTTAAAAATGAGATGTAAAGTTCATATATCATTACTCACCACCTGCCTGTGTGAGCGTGGAAGCCTGCAGCTGCGTGACACTTGCTCCACGCTTGTTGTATGCAGTTACACGCAGCTTGTAAAATGTTGCTGGTTCAAGACCCGAGATTCTGTAGCTGGCTTGAGGAGGAGCGGACTCAGTTACTGGAAATGAAACAGGTTAATTTGCTACAATTATATACACTTTATAGTAAAAAATCTCCTATGTCCTCTTAGCTAGTGCAAAACCGTTTAATTTAGAAAGCCATCATTATGTAGTGCCAAGCAGTAACACAAAAAACTAGTCCACTGTAATATACAGTCACAAGACTTTTTCAAAGAAACAGTTTTATTGCTTTAGTATGTTTTGTTTTGTGAAAAATACAAACAAGAAACAGGCCCTTTAATAGAAATAATGTGATATGAAAAACACCAAAGTTATATCCAAAATTTGACAGCAGAGAATTCACCCAACATTTATATTTCTAATCTAAGAATCTCCCAGAAGAAACACAATATTAATGAACTCTCAATAAAAGTGTTTGTAGCTGCCAACACAGTCAATTGTTACCTTACAAGTGGAAAACCCAATACTCAGTTGTAGTGCTGTTGCTAGAATATGGGGATAACAAACTACTCAGTACTAATTATGGTATTGTCACATATTTTACATTCCCTGTGCTGTACATTCGACCACTACAATACCTATGCTCCAGTTTTGCTCCAGTGTAAGACATTCCAAGACAAAATGTGAAATAGGACATCCACCATCATGCCAGCGCTCAAGAAGTAGGGTAAGTGCGTGAGAGGAGCTTGAAACTGCATCTGCTCCAGGAGGAGCTCTTGGTTCATCCCCTAAGGTCGCACCTCTCTTGCAGGACCCGTGTCCCCCTCACCGACGATGTTGTATGCTGCTAAAGAGAACTGATACATTGTTCCACAGTCCAGCCCACCCACTGAGTAAGACAGAGAGTGTTTCGGCAGTCGTGTCTCAATCCACTGATCTTGAATTAACCCAACTTTCCTGTAGCGTAAGATGTAGCCAAGCAGATCAGAAGCACCAGCATTCATCCACTGGAGTGTCACATTATTCCAACCAGCAGTAAGCATATCTATGTTTGGGGGAGCTGGAGGAACTGTAACACACAAAGCGTGTATAGGCGTTGTTACATTCATGGTCTGGTCACTTTAAAGCAGGAGAAAAGCATCCTGGTGTGTACCAAACAGCAGGGATGTCACAGCCAATATGGCTGTAGCATTCTCATAATGCAATTTTATCATGCTGTTACTTTTCTTGTCTGATACACATAACTCATCCTGTCACAGATACACACACAAATCAAGGCCTACAGAACTGATGGGCAGTTAGTACAATAACTGTGTTTTATTACAAAGAGAGTAGGATACAGTATAATGTGGGCTATGATGTCAAGTAGCTTGGCAGGGTAGAGGTGCCTCAAGTTACCCTACAGATGGGGACAGCAGGTTCCTTCGTAACATTGGTACCAGACAATTCCAGTCTTCTGGGATGTGATGCTGTGTTGATGGGTAAGTGGTTCCCAACATTTTGAAGGAACATATTCCCTTCATTTTCAAGTGTACCATGGACCATACACCCATGTAACCTGGAAGACGAGGGTGATATGTTCTGTCAACTCATTGGGAACCACTCATCCAACGATGCAGCACCTCATCCCAGAAGATTGGAATCCTCAACTATGCCGCAGTGAAAACCTCAAAACTCACATGTCAGTACCTCTCTCCCAAACTAGATGGCATCTTAACCCAGAAGACAGTAACTCCATCTGATGACAAAATGTCAGATCTCATGTGAATGGCAGGAAAAATTATTTATTAACATTTTAAGAACCAAGATTTAAACTGTCAGTTCACCTCAGTGGTCAAGTGTTAAATGCCAAAGACCAGCTGCTAGTGGGTTGTTGTACAACTTTACTCGACATTGGGCCACTCGCCATGACATTTTAATGCGTTAAGTTGTCACTAGGCCTTAAAACGTTAATGTATACTCACCAAGAACCTTGAGGATATGGATTAGCGACTCAGAATTATGAACATTACGGACATTGCAAGTGTAACTGCCCGTATCTGAAGGCGACACAGATTTCAGGCGCAGTGTCCCATTAGAGAATATAATAACACGTTGTCCAGCATCTATTTTATTGGAATTAAAGGTCCAGAAGAGCTCAGGGCGAGGATTGCCAACAGTATGGCAATCAAAATTGACGTCCATCTTCCACGGAATGGAAACAATAGTGGAGAATGACAGAATTGCTGCAGGAACTGAAACAAATGAGATGTCATATAAACAAATAAAAGGAAGCAGTATTTTTGTTTCATACTTATTCCCAACAGGCAGGTTCGTTTCTTAATTGTGTAAATAAATTCACTTTTTTGTTTTTGTTTTGTTTGTTTGTTTGTTTGAAAATTGACAGATGAAGTTGTAAAACTGTATTTATTTTCAGAGAAGAATTTGTTATTTCTTGTCTTCCACAGACTAAAACTCACCATGCCAGCTATTACCTATCCACTGTGTTACTCAAAACAAGTAACTAACTGACTAACTAACAAACTAACCAACTAACTAACTAAGTCACTCAGTCACTAACTAACGAAATAACTAACTAACTTACTCACTCACTCATTCAGAGTGGATAACACATTAGTTCTTGTTGAAACTTCACAGGCATAGACACACACAAATTTCTGATCCAGAATTGCCATGGCAAAAACAGCATTCAACAAGAAGAAAAATCTTTTCACCAGCAAACTGGAATTAAATTTAAGGAAGAAACTAGTAAAGTGCTACATTTGGAGCATAGCTTTGTATGGTGCTGAAACGTGGACACTTCGGAAAGTAGATCAGAAGTATCTGGAAAGTTTTGAAATGTGGTGCTGGAGAAGAATGGAGAAGATCAGTTGGACCGATCGTGTGAGAAATGAAGAAGTATTACACAGAGTCAAGGAGGAGAGGAATATCGTACATACAACAAAAAGAATAAAGGCTAGCTGGATTGGTCACATCTTGCGTAGAAACTGCCTTCTGAAACATGTGATTGAAGGAAAGTTAGAAGGAAGGATAGAAATGACGGGACGACGAGGGAGAAGACGTAAGCAGCTACTGGATGACGTTAAGGAAAAGAAAAGATACTGGAAATTGAAAGAGGAAGCACTAGATCGCACCCTGTGGAGAACTCGCTTTGGAAGAGGCTACGGACCTGTCGTAAGACAGACTGCAGAATGGATGAATGAAGACAGTTTCACGTACATCATGCAACGTGAATGTGAACACAGATTTAACTGAAATTTAATTACAGTTGTGGCTTATGACTACAATATACTTCACCTGTACGATTAATATGTAGGTTCTGCAAGATTCTCTGTCTGACTGTCCGTCTATTTGTATTCCAGTTCCATTACAATACAGGGTATACACAAAAGAATGGTGCGGTTTACTATGTATTTAGTATGGACACCGCACCATTCTTTTGTGTATACCCTGTATATGTTTTCAAAATGCAATGTTCCTTAAATGTTGGTTACATTTATTGAGAGTTCAGTATTTTTAAGTCACTTTCTCACTTCCAACTTGCATATACTTTAAGACAATTTACAAGGCATATATATTTACCTCTGGAGCTAGGAACTAGGTTCATAACGTGGGTGCTTGGTCCCTCACCAACTTGAGTCATCGCAGTCACCCACCACTCATAAATACTTTTCTCTTGCAGTCGGCCAACTTCGTATCGAGTTTCTGTTGTACGAACGGTGTGACGAATCGGCTCCTTCGGCAGACCACGGTGAACTTCACGTTCATATACATTGTACTGAGTAAGAATACCATTAGCTCTGGTTGGTGGGGCCCAGGCCACCACAGCTGAGTGTGGGGAACTGAGAGCCACTCTAACAGACGCAGGTGCCTCAGGAACTGCAAGTAATGCCAACACAGTCATTTAAAAAGTTTAAATAGTAATGGCTTTATTATATAATATTTAAGTTCTTTCATTCATTTATTCCCATTCCCAGCTCTGGTCTGATTAATAGAAACGACAAACTGGAGGCAATGGTGCAAAACAGGTCTCTATCCACCCTATATTTACATGGGTGCTGTAGATATTTGTTGCTTGATTAGTGTTTTTGTTATTGTTATTGAGGTTCTCACAGTGATATTGCTGGACATTCAAGTCTTACGGGTTGATATGCTGTGTCAAGCTATAAACGGTTACGACATTATGAGGATAATGGTTCCTCTAAACCATCAGTACATATTTACCATTAAACACAGTAAAAAAAACCCAAAAGACTTTAATTTTCTATTCTTATTATATTTCTTCTATTCATATATCATTCTTTGTGGCTGAAAAGTCACTGTTCTTTTGAAACAATAATTCATATTTTCCATAAAAATTTATTTATAACATTTATAACATAACTTAACAATCACAGCTTTAAGAAACATAAGCTAACTAAAAGTTTTATAAACCAACATGTGCAGTATATTCTCATAAGCAAAGTTTTTTACATAAGCTTTACATTTGATATTTCAATTTTAAAAACAGTTAATACATCCACATAGAATAAAATAAATCTTAGTTCCAAATGGATTTTGGTATTATTACTTCCAGCTGTAAAATCCTAGGGAATGTGTTTATTAGTTTTCATAAAAGGTTAAAATTACATATCTATTGTTATTTAAAAATTAAAAATTAATGGCAGTCCGGTCCTGTATGCATTTATCTCTAGTAGGTTGAAGTATTCCTGTAGAAATGTGAACGGATATCAGCATCATTGTAACAAACCCAGTATCATACAATTATGTTTAAGGAAGTATTAGCTATATTGAGACATAATTGTAATATGTTGTTCCTAGTTCTGTGTTGTGATCTGCACCGGCTGGTTGCGTTGTGACTTGTGTTGGTTCGTTGTACAGTGGTTTTGTCATAGATACCTGCATAGGATTGTGCGTATGCATGTTGTGGGTGGTGGGGTTAATGATCTTAAATAGGGGGTTTTCCTCTCCTGGATATTGTTCGTTCATCAATGTTCCTTTTTGATAGTGTTGTTGTATATAAAAATTCTCCAAAATGTTCATGTGCCAACCTTTTTTACAGGTTTTTAATAATTCCATTGTAGATTGTAATGGGTGTTCGACTTGCTTATAAGAATATAGTGCATATGTTGGTTTATAAAACTTTTAATTAGTTAAGAAGATGCACGGTGAATACAACGTGAAACATAAGCTGTTTGGTGTCGCACCTTATACTATGCTTACTAAATCCACAAAGATAAAAATTAAAGAAATGTGGATTTCCTTACAAGTAGTAAAATCAGCGTATTATTTGTTGAAGTAGTGGAAAATATACTGCAGAGACTTGCACTGGCTTAATATAGTCTTCTCGGGCGCACAGCCGCGTCAGTTCATTTGAATACAACGTTTCGGGGACTAGCTCCGTCCCCATCCTCAGGCAAAACTGTTTTTCTGCACTGGCTTGTTGATTTACTGATCCATTAAGCTTCTAAAATGTTGAATTACTGCTGTAAGAGTTATGGTACAGTGCAATATTACTGCAAACATCTAGTGCTCTATGATATTGGAACGAACATTTTCCTAAGAAGTGGAACACTGTTCACCTTTATCAAATGACACCATAGGAACACATCACTCCAACAGCCCTTACCATCTTCTGCAGTATGGCAAATGATGGGTTCACTCCATGGTCCAACACCAACAGATGTCATCGACGCCACTCGGACAGAGTACTTGCAATACTTATCCAGATTCATTAATATAGCGGACATTTCATTAACTTCCACGATGGCGGTATCATCATCTGCAGAGTTGAAACCTTCAACAGAAGTAGGAAATATCATAAAACCCAACACAAATTACACAAAAGACAAGACTGCAGGCAACACTGACCAATCTCAGGGATCCTTGGATTCTAATTTGTAGTTGAAACAGTCAAGTACAATTAGGCAAAAAGTTCACGATTCAAGTCTTCTGGTATGTGACGCTGTGTAGTTGGGTGAGTGGATCCTGATGCTTTGAAAGATCATAATGCTTTCATTTTCTTGGTCCACTTGACCCCTGAAAATTAAGGCAGTAATTTCCTTCAAAATGTCAGTAATTACTCACCTCAAGACACACTGTCACATCCAAGACCAGGATCCTCAAAACAAACCTCTACAAAAACAACAAAACTTACAAGCAATGGGTTCTAGATCCACAGCACAAAACAGCTGGCCAAACACTACTTGCTGAAGAAGAAAGTAATAACACGTAGACCACACTATCCCTGGGAAAGAATCCTGGTACCTGTTGAGTAGAAGGCTGGGTGAGACCCACAGCCGGTTTGGATGTTTTGCAGATGAGAAAAATCTCTTGCTGCTCCTGGGATTCAAACCCTGGATCGTCCAGCCCATACCATCTTTTCCATATTTCTCAAGATTTTCTTCAGCGTACAGATGTAAAGCTTTTATGGAGGTGGCACAATGTGCATTCAACAACAGAACATGTGCTGTATTCTGGAAGTTCATTTGTAATACATTTAGGCTGTAAGTCGATTTGTTCCATTAACAGTCAAAATGTCAGTGGGTCTGACTTTATGGTAGGAACATTGGCTGTACTTAAAAAAACGTATGGTAGTATTAACCATCCAATTACACTGGGGTTTAAGTTCCAACTGCTGCCCAGGAAGGAATTTTAAATTTTTAGTAACCTTAAATGCATTCGTGACCATAGGGTGCACCGAGGCCAACAGCATGTACAGAATTAAAAGTCCATGCAGTGGACCGAGGACGGCATTTAGAGGTTAATAATGCAATTACAATTGTTCTGTTTCCTTACCACTTTCAGTGCAGACATTCTCATATGTAACTTGGTAGCCAGTTATAATTCCATTTTGTGATGCAGCAGGGGGTGGAGACCATGCGACGTGCAAACTGCGGGATGTGAGAGTGTTGCACTCTACGTCCTGCGGTGGAGATGATGGTGCTGTAACAGACAGTTCTCACAGTGGTGTAGCTGAAGACTCAAGGCTTATGTTAAACAAGTCAATTATAACTGACTGATCAACCAACCAACTGACCAACCAACTTAAATACTGATCGCCTGACTGGCTGACTGATTAGCTAACTAACTAACTAACTAACTAACCAAACCAACCAACCAACCAACCACCTCCATGGAGCAGAATCCTTCCTAAGAAACTAACAAGTCCTCAACTAATCAAAAAATTCCCCTAATTTTACGGAACACGAAGGTTCATTTCCGTGTTCACAAGAGCCTGCTACTTTTTCCTGTCCTCAACCAGAGCAATTCACTACATATGAGGTTAAAACACAGCAACCTATTTTCGTTGTACTTAACTCTGACCTGCTTCTGCTGTCACTGCCATCACTCCAGCACTTGCTGGTCCAGCTCCAACGTTGTTGAAAGCCTGAACAATGACTTTATACTTGGTGAAACTTTGCAGCCCTTGCAGAACCCAGCCATTCAATTCATCTTCTTTCACAGTTGTATAATTATAACGATCTTCAGTTCCAAGACTGAAACAGACAAGCAGTTGCAAGGTTTGAGTCTCTCATAGCGGTATTACTGAACACACAGGTCTTCTGGGATGTGACACCGTGTCATTAGGTGACTAGTTCCCAGTATTTCAATGGTTGGTAGTGCCTTTACATTCAGCGTCAAGTAGTACAGGAAGAATGATAAACAGGGGCACACTCCTTCAAAGCATCGGCAATTAATAACCACGCTACTCAGCGCAACAAACCAGAAGACCTGTATCTTCTTCTCATACTATTTTAGACATTCATGTCCCCGACTGTCCCAATCCCTTTCCCACATACTCCACCTCTTTATTTGCCTGAGAAAGGATTCTAATATCTTTTAAGTGCACTGTCAGGACCATATCAACTACCAAAGAACTCATCGTCAGCTAGTTCAATCCAGCTGCCATTGTTACATACCTTTTTTACTTCAACACTCTGTATGGCTTCTGTATTTTTCACAAATTGTACATTGAGCAACTTCGAACCCTTTACCACACTGATCATACTCCTATTAAATACAGAGGCCACACGGAATGTTGATGTATAAGATATCGATGGCAAACAGGCAAGAAATGTATGTGGATATTTAAATCTAAAAGTACAGTACTGAATACCAATACCAATACTTGGTTCAATAAGCAATAAATAAGTATCAAAATAGAACCTTTTAATAGTAAGTAATCAGTAAGTTTAGTAATGTTACTGTGTGAGTAGAAAGACTAGAAAGTGAGAAAAAAATACTGCAAACAAAAAAAGAAAGTGTAGCATGATAGTATAGTACAAACACTTGGATTTAAGTAATAATATGTATATAATAACTGTCCATATTTCAATATTATTATTATTATTGCCCTGGGGTCATCTCAGCCTCTAACAGAAATGAGTACCAGGGATATCTCCTGGGGGTAAAGGCGGCCAGCGCGTAGGGCTGACAACCTTACCACCTTCATGTGCAGCTTGTCTGGAAATCTGGGAGCCTCAAACTGGTGAGCCCTAAGCGCCTATCCAGCCTGTAATGGTGATAGCTTTCTTCTTCTTCTTCTTCTTCTTCTTCTTCGTCTTCTTCTTCTTTTCTTCTTATTATTATTATTATTATTATTATTACATTAGCACATATTTGAAAAATTAAAAGAAACATGAACAATACTGGTAGGTAAAAGTAAAGTTGTCGATGGCCAAGCCAGAATGGCAGTAGGGGGAATAAAGGTATAGCTCCTCTCTTTCTTAATCTCGGCACCATATGGAGGTGACCGCTCAACTTCACGCCCCGGCCGATTTACCTGTGGGGAAATAAAACTGGGTACCCATTAAATAAAAAACTGGGTGGGACTGAGCACCGATCTGGACGTTTTGAGACAGACAAAACACTTGTGCCTGCCAGGACTCGAACCCCGGATCGTCCAGCCCATAGCCTAGCCTATATACAGGCTATGAAAATTAGATTACAAAGTTTTTAAGATGGAGGCTTCAAGAAGAGGCGAAGATTTTTATTTTTTAAATTTACTGACTAAAATATACTGTCAATATGTCAATATGTCACTGTCATCATGACCTCAGAAGACAACATTTATCTTACAGAGACTTACCCAAGCTGCACGTAACCCAGGTAATAACCAAGAATTTGACCATTACAATCCTCTGGATCAGGTGGGTCCCATGTGGCATGAAGAGCATGTGGGCCCACTGCTGCCACCACCAGGTTCCGTGGAGGACCAGATGGTACTTCAGGCTCTGTGGTTATGCTCACTGGATGGCTGGGAGAACTAGCCCCAAGCTGGTTGAAGGCAGTCACTCGGAAGTAATAAGTTGTTGCTGGTTTTAGATCAGTGATCCTAGCCCACAGTTGTGGTGTCACTGGAGATGTTTCCAGTGATTGGAGCTTGTTTCTTATTTCTGGCCAATCCTCTAAAAATGTTAAAAGCCACATTTTTATAACGATGTTAGTTTTCTGAGGTATAAAGCTATGTCTTTGGGTGAGCATTCATTGATGTTCCTAGGGATCGCAGTCCCTGCATCTCCAAGGAAAAGCTGTCCACGAAGAGCGGCTTCTGAAGGACATGCATTTGTGTTACACTTTTGTGGATGATGGGGATGGCTTCAGCACAGACAATGCCATGGAAGTGCCAGGAGGAAATGTGTACTTTTGCAAGTGCCATAAACATGCACAAAACATACACTTCTGTTAGCACTTAGTGCCATAAACATACACAAAACATAACACTTTTTTTAGCAATCAGTGCCATAAACATGCACAAAACATACACTTTTGTTAGCAATTAGTGCTATAAACATACACAAAAACTATTACAGAACTCAATCCAGCAAAGATAGCAAACCTCTGGTCTGAAAAGCATTTATAGTCTTAATTTACTATGCACATAAATACGCTGTAATGTCACACTAGTGTGTTATGGTACATCAAGTGGAAGGCTTGATGACAACCGTGGTGATGCTTAGTCACAGTGGCCACCTAGAATTCCAAACAGCACTAAACTAAGATGTTACTTATTGTAAATGATTAAAAAATTCTAACAACTCTGAAATCTGAAATTTAACACACAGAAATATTGTTAAGTTAGTCAAACATGAAACATAATATTTCTTGTCCCAAAATCATTCATTACTAATTGCACAAAGGTATTTAGCTATAAGATACTGTTTGTGTATTAACTAAAAAAAAAAAAAAAAAAAAATAACAACATTTTAGCGTTTGATCAAAATACTTATGTTTTAGACTTCATTGCTATATATGAGCTGTAAATATTAGCCTATGTATCATTGTAATGTTTGACTTATTCATTACTTTTATGATTGTAACAAATGTAGTAACTTGTAACTTGTAACTTGTAGATTTATTTGTTAACTAAATGCTGACTGACTTGTCCAAGTGTTTACCATGTAGCAAACGATGAAAATAAATACAATACAATACAATAAATGCCATAGGCGTAGTAAAACAAAACATGTCATTCTTTATAATACTGAAAATTTCACCTGGATTTTTGTTGATGTTACTACGTACTGCAAGATAGGACTGTTTCCATTGAGTGGCTCATTCCAGGCCAGTTTCACATCTCGACTTCCACATTCCAGCACACGAACATCTATTGGTGGTTCAGGTACATCTGAAAATAAAATGAATGAACTTCAGGGTTGAAATGCTTCCTTTGCTAACTAATCAACTGACAGAATAAATGACTAACTGCCTGACTGATTGCCTAACTAATTTGCTGACTGACTAATGAACCAACTAACTAGACTACGAACTAACTAAATAAAAAAACCAGCTAACTAACTGGCTGACTGACAGTAAATAGCTAAATAACCAACCAACCAACCAACCCTATGGAGAAGCCCTCTTATGAAACTAATATTTCCTCAACTAGTAAAGAAATTTCCTGCATTTTATGGAACATAAAGATTCCTTACAGTGTTTACAACACCATTCCACTTTTCCCTACCCTGAGCCAGATGAATCCAGTTGATACACTCCCATCCTATCTACTTAAGATCCATTTTAATATTATACTCATACCTATGCCCAGGGGTCCTCCAAGTGGTCTCTTCCCTTCGTATTTCCCTACCAAAACACATCAGCCCAACACTGGACCATATTCTGTGTTCTTTGAATCACACAAAGTACATACCTTCCCATATAATTTCTTTAACAGTAATTGTATGTTGCGTCTGTCAAGTGATACCTTGCCTTAAGCTTTTCTAACTAACATATTATAACTGCATGATACCTTGTACAGACAGCTGTACAACTGTCTCGTCCCTTCCAAACGGATTTGTAGCAATGCAGACATACTTTCCAGAGTCTTCAGGTGTTGTGTGCTGGACTGTCAGCTGTGATATCGCTGAAGAGTCCAAGAAACTCTCCTTCAGATGATACCTAATGAAATAACAAGTATTAACCAAGCCAGTATACTGTGACACGGTGTCACTCCCCGCTGCAATACCCTTACTTGTTGTTGCAAACTGGGGTGGCCTCCATTGGCACAGGGTCCATACTAAGTTTAATTAAAATCAATCAACTGCTTCAGCTGGAAAAACACACAGACATTATGGTAAATTCATAAGATTACTTCAATTCCTTAAGGAAGGAGGATATTAACATGTATGCTAAGAGCAGGGACCTAGTTCAATTTAAATGACTGACAGAGGAATAGCTAGATAAATAAATATATATATACAAACATAAACACTCAAACACTAAAATAAATAAATAAATATACATATATAAATAAAATTGTTTTATTTTTATGGATCATGTAATGACACTATCAGTAACACACACTATAAAGCAACAAATCATAGGACACCTAGAGAATGATAAATTGCACAGCATTTGGAAGTACATGATTGTAGACTACTACCACCACTGCTGCTGCTGCTACTACTACTACTACTACTATTCTGGAATGACAGCCAAATTTTGGACCCCAGACTCCCCAATTTTTGTGCTGCAGATTTTCTGTTCTAATGCCAATCTTTGCCATCCTGCCGTCCCTAGCATTTTTCTGGCACCTCTAGTCACCACCTGTACATTTGCTTCCCTACTGGTCAACTAGCACACATTTTTCTTTCTAAGATTTTCGTTAGAGTTCTTCATCGATCCATTCTGCAGGTATAACTGTAGACTAGTTAAGGTACAAACCTGTAGCAGCTGAGGAAAACCACAACAGACAAAAGTCAGTACAATTCATGATCCAGCCGAGACCCAAACCTGACATGTTTCAAATATAAATCTACAGTATCTCTGCTGCATCGGCCTGTTGTGTTTTGACTGTTACAAGGTAGTTATTAATCAGCATCAACACAACTATTTGTTATGTTTTATCAGACAAGTTACACAGCTACATGTTTCGACCACTAAGTTGTCATCTTCAGGACAATAAAACATATAAAATTAAAATTACGATTGCAACTTCATTTCTGTATGGTTAGATTGAGAACTCACTCTTTGGGTGTTACAATATACATGTCAATATAAAATGTTAAAACCAATAAAATATATGACAAGTATTAAATTAAGTTATAAACCAACCGATGCACACTAAAACCACTCTTTAAGTAGCTTTATTATAAAATTGTTAAAATTGTACCCCTACACGTGTTTCGATCCTAGGATCATCGTCAGGGGGGTTTCTTGCTAAAAGCTACAGTCACTTCAACACATGATTTAAAATATTCTATCTGCACTTTGAAACATAAGTTAAAATCTTGTCAATAGATTCGCTAAAAGTTGTAAAATTATAAAAACACTGTAGTTAGTAGAATTGTGGAACTGCTGGCGTGTGGTATTAAAAGCATATGAAATGTTTTTTCGTGGAGCGGAGTGTACTACGTGTCGTGCGGTAAGGAGTGCTACGGTGGAGTTTGGTTGGTTTCTAACTTAATTTAATATGACGAAGATGCACGGTGTCAACAGTGTGAAATATGACAAGTAATTTGATAGCAAAGTAGTGTGGCGTTGAAAGCGTGCAAGCTATTAGTTTCTTTCCTGAAGATTTTTTGGTTATATTTGTTTCTTGTCATCCCCAGTGGCTGTAGTGTGCCATAATATGGTGGTAATATACACTGACAACTATGTTTTAGTGCTTTGGAGCTGGTCGTATTGATCTATGCACACTTGTCCGAGGTGAAAACTGTGTTTTGACTGCTTACAATTGACTAACTAATAGGCATACTATGACTTACACAAAACTCTGAATGAACAATTATAAACTGTAAATAATTCAGTTACCTCTTATTTAATTCATGAGATATTTGAATACCACTGTGAAGCCATATGATCTGCATTGGCATATCTCCTTCTGCTTCACATAAGAATGTGGCCATTTCTCCTCGTCTTACTGTTTCTCGTCTCAGAGATAATACAAAATGAGGCAATGCTGTAAACACACAAAATACATGTGATATAGTGTACTACACAGTTTATCTAGTTGATGAAGTAATTTTCAAGTTTCTTGTTACATATAAAGCCATTTTAGAAAATTGAATGTTAATCCACAAATATGTGTTTTTATGGATTAGATTGTAGAAAATCATGCATATTCACTTATTCAGTTAACTTGACTCCCATAAAGTGAGCCATCTTGTGGGACGAATCTAAGGATCTGCTCAGTCAGCGGATTGTACTGAATAAAACCGAGCTGATCAGATTCTTACGCTGTCTTTGTGAGGACCATGGAGAAGATCAGAGCATCATCTACAGGTAAGCTAGATTGAAACACCAATAGCAGGATGCAGGGTACTATGGTTGCAACATTTACTGCTGAAAGGTAGATTTTTTTTTATTTCTGAATTTTCCACACGTGGGTTTATACATAGCCACAGAAGAAAAATTTTGTTCAAGGTATCAGAGGAGGTAAACCATTATTCAGAATGTGTTAGTGAACTTGTATTGCTGTAATGTTTATGGTGTACAGATGTACATATGTAGTTCCATAGTAGCAGGTAGAACAGATAGTGTAGTAAACTAATTGCTTGTATTCTGGATAAAGCCTTTGTTTCCGCGTGGAAAGGCCCACCCTAGTAAACCAACATTCCTGGCTGACCTTTGCTTATAGTTGAGATTCCACGACTCATGCACAGGTAAGCCCTATAATCGTTTTCTTCACCTCCTTTCCTAGGTCAAGCTAGTGTTATCCATATTTAGTTAGCGATAGTCATAGGAACACCTGTGAGATAGGTCTGGATAACGCAAGCAATCACTGGGTGGTGGTTTACACTGCATGAATTCTCTGAGGGGAGGTTAAGTAAAAGATGGCAGCACTTGACCTATATATGACCTGATGTACGGTTAGGTGAGGGGCACAGTAGCTACAGTCCTGATAGCTACTGGGAGGACTGGGGAATAGGTGAATCCTAGCAGTCCACAACCCTCGGTCAGGAATCAGGTAAAAACCTTATAACCGAACTTTGCTGGTTACTATTTTTTTATTAATTTGGTATACATCAAATTAATAAACTGTTCTCTCCAAAGGTTAACTTTATTTAATTTATTTCAATACAAACGTTAGCACAACCCTCAGTCTACCCTCTTTCCTTTACTCCCGCCAACTGACTCGCCAACGGCCTCGGGACCACAGGTCCCTTGTCCTTCCAGCTATTTTTAGACGAGTGGAAGGGGAGAGCCGAACTGCCCTAACAGTACTAGTATTTGAAAGCTTTTATAATGTTCGGCTACAACCTTCCCCAAATTCTCATTGTGCTTATGTGTACTGGCGGTATAGGGAGGTTTTATACCACATGTAACAACAGGAGCATTACAGTATGTACAGACTGTGGGCCTCTGGACTGTGAAAACTTATAAAGAAAATGAAAGTATTTTATAGTTATTCCTTGGTATATGTGATAGTACTTAGTTTAATCATAGAACTCTTAACTATCAGGAAAACTCACCATTGACTGTCAGAAACACCACAGCACTCAGGCTCGCTCCAATGCCGTTGTTTGCCTCGCACATGTAGTAACCTTCATCCTCTTCCTTTACATCCTCTATCAGCAGTGTTCCATTCTTCAGAGGGCCTGCCATCTCATCAAACTGAGTAGCTAGCTTGCCTGAATAAATTAAAAATGTGTGGGTCTAGCAACATGATGTGGCAAAAATACATCAATAAAAGAACACTTATAATCAATATATATCATTTATGTCGTAGAGGGTCACAAAGTGTTATAAAGAAGAATATATTAATTTTTGAAACAGACATCTTAATTTCATTAAATGATCATAAATATATAATGTATATCTTAATCACAATATATATATATATATATCAATACAGCTTTATTAAATCCTTGTACCCCTCTTGTGGCATGTCTGATGACACTTTCATATGTGAATGATGTTCAATAAGTAAGGGTCCTTATGTCACAAAAATTAAAAAATAAATCATTATAAAACTAAATATATGGTAACTCATTTATTCCAGGAATATTATTTTTCAACAGAATCCCCGAGCACATTGATGCAACACTTTGAAAGACCCTGATTCCACAATAATGAGAAAGTGGAAATGACTGTTTGTGTGTATGTTTGTGAATGCAACAGCCCAATTTCTAACCAATTAAATTTTTAAACTTGTGGCAAGATAGGACAAATGTATCAATATGCTTGCAGATTACGTTGAAAAATAATGATACTTCAGCGGAGTGAATGAGGTATATCTAATTTTGTAAAGACTTCCCACATAATTTTTATGACCTATGGAAACTTACTTATTGAAAAACCTCTTGTATGTTGCCTCCAAATATGGCACCAATCCAGTGACAACTGCATTCTGACATACATATCCCAGTTATATAAACACAGTTAACTCTTTAACACTTTACAGATATGTCTCAGGAAGCCAGAAGAAATGAGACCACGTGGGAGATAAGTTACAGGTAGGAAGTTATAATTAAAGATAACTCTTACTGAAGTAGTGTGTCAGGGTGTGGAATGATTGGTCTGGTAATAGGTAAGTTTCAGTGGTGGAATCTCGTAAACACTTTAAAAAGAAACTTTCAATTGCATAAAAAGTGGAAATTTCTCAACTAGTTGAGTGACTCTCAGATTTTCAAGGAGGACTCTTGTATTTACATTATGATAGTGGGACATTAGTTGCATAATATTTGCAAAACAAAAAACATTTATGTGAAATAAATTTTAAAATGTTACCATCTTTAGTACAAAAAGTATAGGCTACATAATATTATGGAAATCTTTAAGAAACCAAACACTTTAAACTTGTTGAAATTTTTTCAGTTCTGTATAATCTGCAAAGTAAGGAAGGTGAAGTTCATGCTATGACATGCCATGAAGGTACAGAAAGGGGGTGGGTAGTCAATGCTGCACCCTGGACACTTTACCCACAGGAAAGGGGCCCAGTGCCCTTTTTATAACCTTAGATATTGCAACTGCAATCTGTAATCCGTAAGGAGCTAGGATTGGTCTGAAAGTTCTCATGATCTTCAAGGTTAGGAAGGAGATTCACAGGACACCAGATGCTAGCCACAGCCAGACACGTTACAGTAACAGTTGTAGTACAATAATATTTACCGTGACCCTTTCGCCAAATGACAGTAGGCAAAGGGAAGCCATCAGCCTGGCAGTGTAGTGCTACTGTGTGTCCGGCAACCACACTAGTGTCTTTGGGCTCTATTACCCACTCAGGAGGTACTGAGAAATATAAACACATTATGTCAGATTTTATTTGACTTTTCAAAAACACTTCCATGAAAAATTCAGTATCTCTAAGGATTTTTAATCTGTCTAATAAAAACAGGCTGTTCAGGGAAGTAATTAATTCATTTACTTTGGTCTTCCCCAAACATGACCATTCTCCTGAAAGAAATGTATAAGAAAATCATCTCTTGGACATGAAACAACACAGGGACAAAATTCATGACTGTCAATAAAACCTGTGTATGTTGCTTTAACGTACAGTCCACTAAACCAGCGGTCGCCAACCATTCGGACCTCACGAACCAATAAACTCACAATTTTGAATCCCGCGGACCACTAACATGAATTTTTTTTAAAAAGGTACAAACATCTATAAAATAATGATCATAAAAGTTCCATTTTATTAATATGAAATTTGATTCAACGTAATAAGGCGAAAATTGTCAGCGATCCTGTGTCGGTGACACGAAGACGAATCAGAATATAATGAAACAGTATAATAAACATAAAAATTGCAAATAATGTCCAAATTTCTCCACGGACCACCAAAATTTTCTCGCGGAAAATCAGTGGTCCGCGGACCACCGGTTGGAGACCGCTGCACTAAACTGTGCACTTCACAAAGCATAACCTTTATTTCAACATATCTGTAGTAAAATTTCGAGGCTCCATATACAAACAATAATATCATCATTATCCCTTAAAATATTAAACCTATAAAAGACAAATTTCATGAGCTTGAGAAAAATGTTTAGAGATTTGTACTGAGGCATAAATAAACTAAAGGAAAAGCGTTATCAATAAGAACTAATTTGGTAAAGGATTTGCTTGCAGACTCCCACAGTATTTTGAATAGGTGGAAGAATCACTTCTGTCAGTTATTGAACACACATGGGCTTAAGAATATTAGGTAGCCTCAAATACATACACCTAAGCCACAAGTGCCTGAATTTAATGCCTTTGATTTCAAGATGGTAATTAAAAATTTTAAAAGATATAAAGCACCAGGCATTGATCAAATTCTGACAGAACTGATCAAAACAGATAAAAAATTTATAATAATAATTATTGAGCAGTAGGCATGCAGATGGTACACATGCATCCAATAGGTTCTAAACTGTTAACCACATGCAAAAATTTTATCCATATACAGCTGGAATTATTGGTAATCAGTGTGGATTTGAATGTAATAGATCAAAAACTGGTCAGGTATTCAGAAGTTATTACCTACTGGAAAGAAAATGGGTTCAACCGGACAGTAGAAGAGCTGCGTACAAACTTTAAGAAGCAATATCATTTCTGGGTGTGAGTGTATCAAGTGAGTGTATCAAGTGAGTGTATCAAGGGGTGTATCAAGTGAGTGTATGAAGTGAGTGTATCAAGTGAGTGTATCAAGTGAGTGTATCAAGTGAGTGTATCAGTTTCAATGAAGAAATATAATCTGACGGTACACCAAATGACACAGGTAAGATTCCTTTTGATTTTCACACTGTTGACACCGTGCATCTTCGTCATATTAAATTAAGTTATAAACCAACCGATGCACACTAAAACCACTTTTTAAGTAGCTTTATTATAAAATTGTTAAAATTGTACCCCTACACGTGTTTCAATCCTAGGATCATCGTCAGGGGGTTTATTGCTAAAAGCTACAGTCACTTCAACACATGATGACTGTAGCTTTTAGCAATAAACCCCCCTGACGATGATCCTAGGATCGAAACACGTGTAGGGGTACAATTTTAACAATTTTATAATAAAGCTACTTAAAAAGTGGTTTTAGTGTGCATCGGTTGGTTTATAACTTAATTCCTTTTGATGTTGTTAAGTTCAGGTTTTCCAAGTGTAACATACACTACTGAAATGCATTATAAATGTCCATATGTTACAAATTTGCCTACTTTCCTTTGGGTGATTTCAAAACATGTGCGGTGTGTAATGTGAAACTCCACCTTAATTATCATGTCACAAACAAGAAGGAACTTCCTATGAACTTTGCAATTGAATTACTATATGCTATTGTAACGCACAACAAAGTATCAAGTACTTACTGCTTATTTGCTACTGGTTTCATAAATCAGAGTATTGCCATCTTCAGGGACAAATACCTTTAGTCTGAAACACAAATTTACAAATGCGATGTTTTGTTCTGCATTGTGTTTGTAAATTTATATTTTAATGAATGTATTTTCACCTGAACATTGCAAGCTCCACCTGCTGAAACGAATAGCAAGTAATCAATTAGTGGCTATCCAAGACAATAACATGGTAAATGGATTAGATACCTACAACGTGATTCAGTAGTATAATAAATTTTGCAAAACATAGATGCTACTATAAGAAGACGTTACATTTTGACTGGATTAATTAATTAGAAAGCAATTCACTCTGATGTATAAGTTTACCATCCCATAGCCTGATGTATACAAGCATACAGCAAATTCTGTACTTATTCGCCAGAGCAAAACCTTAATCACGTTAGATTACAGAGCAGTCCTGAACAATATGTCGGGTTGGAAGAGGAAAGGGTGAGGTGAGTTACCACTGATGGAGAGATGTGCTGTGTGGGTGGTCACTCTCGCCAAGTTGCTCGCCACGCACGTGTAGTTACCGCTGTCGCCACGCTTCACACTCTCCATCGTCACAATGCTAGAGTACACATCAAATGGTGTGATGCGGACGTGGCTGGGGAGAGGCGCCCAGTTTTTCAACCATGTCAGATTCAGTGGATAATCTCCCTGATGCACTGTACATGCCACTTGCAACCGCGCCCCTTCGGCCAACTTCGGGAAAGTGAACGGTGTGATCTCGGGGGGAACTGCAATGTGCAAAGAAGTGCAAGGTGCAAGAGTGCAAGTGCTGTGTGGTGGGTGACTGGAATACAGCAGGGCAGTGCAGTGCGCTGTGCAAGCCCATCCATCCAACATGCAACTTGGCACATCATCAAAAATGCAGATCTGGGGTTAGCTTAAAGAAATGGTCGTCTTTTGGGTTTTTAAACCATGCTGCAATTAAATGTTTGTATGTTTTGGAGAAAAATACTGAGTGCATCTTACACACGACTGAATTGGTTACAAGTGAATGGTGAAGTGATGAGATGGAAGAAAACATGTTAGCTATTTTTGAGGACAATTGGATGGAATTTTTAGACTTCTCAACTCTCACTGGCTCAGGACAAGCCCTCTCCTCTCTTTCTGCTTTCCATAGCTGCAACTAGCCAAATTCCATAAAGTTTCCTATATAACCAACACAGTTTCTTCAACCACATTACCTCATCATCCACTTGAAACAAACCAGTCATCCTGAAGATGGAAACAGTACGTCCATCCGAAGCATCAGAACATTTAATTATTAAATGGTGTAGAAACTCAAAAGACAACCACCATTTGAACGTATGTCATTTATTTCCGCATGTTTTAACAATGGAAATTGTAACTAAGAACCCACATTTTTAACATCTGTTTATTTATTTCAAAAGTCAGTGATCTGCATGTAGAAGTGGATTAAAGACCAACTACAACCATCACATTTGATACAGGTCTTTCAATGATTCATGAACTCTGCATAAGTGTGACTAAGAGTGTGCCCCTCTTACCCACCAGTCCGCATGTTTCTGCAAAATGTGGATTGGTGGTTGAGGGGGGCACACTCTTAACCACACCCGGTTAGATTTCACAAATTAATAAACGACCCATACAGGGCCATGTATTTGTCAAGCAAAATTCTCGACTTCTTCACAGCTATTGCATTGGCTTTGCTATACCACATACCCATTATGATATTAATCTGAGTCACTGCTTCACTTTTGGAAATCGGAGATCTAAGATTATCAAAATTAGTTCAAATGTAGAAAGAGGTAGAATGTAAAAATGCAGTTGGATGGAGAGTGGTGCAAGTGCTGTGCTGCTGGGTGCGAAGTGCTGAGGTGCCAAGTCCCAAAAGTAGCTAAAACACTGGGTGGAAAGCTGTGGGTGCGGTACCATTGACTGCCAACACGACAGAGTGAGTGGCTGTGGCAGCACGGTTGCTGGCTTCGCATGTGTAGCGTCCACCGTGCTCCATGCTCAGCTGCTCTATCAACAGTGTACTACTGAACTCCCCCAGTTTGCGCACCGTGAGTGCAGGGAGTTCCAGACTCAGAACTTCGTCTTGATCCTTGAGCCAGTGGATTGAAAGCGGAGTGTCGCCTTTCGTCACTAGGCAGTGCAAACCCAAGCGTTCACCCAACCGGACACCGCTCTCAATGGAAAATGGATAAATGCTGGGTGGCTCTGCAATGGAGGCATATGTCATGTGATGGTACCAAAATATCTGCTGGACTGTCGTGGCTCTGTCGCATAAAATAATTAGAAATTCTTTGTTACAAAATACAGTCAGCGCATGAGAATTAAAAATAAGATTTAGTCACAAAAGTTGCCAAATAAGTAACTTTCCTGATACATGATTTTATGCGTTTATGGCATTACACAGTAAAACATGAAGCATATTTAAGAACAGACTGTAATGTGGTTAATACAATAAGTCTCTGAAGCCTCTGCGATATTGTTTCAGTCATCTGTATGCTCATTCTATCAGATCAATTTATTTCAAAGCCATGTTATACATTGCAGGGTGTGTTTAACAACTGTACCTTAAAAATAACAGGTAAAATTGTCCCTCTGCACACCATAAAGGTATATAGAGGGAGTGAAGTTACACTTCAGATCATTCTTAATCTCAGCACTACCCCGGACATGAGTGATCGACTTCACACCCCGGCCACTTCACTCCCGAAGTAAGAACCCCAGCATCCATTCAACAGGAGACTGAGTAAACACAGAGCTCATCTGGATGTTTTGAAGAAAAGAAAAAATCTCTTGACCCTGCCAGCAATGGAGCCCGGCATCAGCCATCCCGTAGACTAGTCACTAAACTGACTGTGTCATCCTGAATGATAATTGACTGTACCATGGTAAGACAAATTTAGAGGAGCAATGGTTTTAAGAAACTAAATGTTCATCAATATATCTGTAAATAGCAGTGCCAGGCTATAGACACAGTTACCTCATTTCAATAGCTCAGAGCAGTGCAGTACAACTATTCATGCACTAACTCACTGTGATGTGACTCCATGGAAACCAGGTTTGCGTTGTCATACACAAAGTAAGCTCTGTCTAACCACGAAAACTCTGTAATCATGAAAACCCCATGTGTGACACAATCAGAACCAAATTCCTACCATAACCCTGGAAACTGGTAACCATTCTAGCGATCACCCACAAATAAACCAACTGTGTTACATACAGTGAGAGTGGTCACCGCCAGAAAAGTAAAATTAATAATGATGATGATGAGTGATGATGATGATAATAATAATAGTAATAATAGTAATAAGTACTAATGTAAAGGTACAAAACATTCAACATGGGAAATAACATTACATGTGCCATAAATTGTAACTACAGAATAGCTGAAACACTATATACCCTAGTTACATGGTTTGTTTCAGGTATACAATTGTAAATACCCTGCATAAAGGTGATAACTAATAATAATAATAATAATAATAATAATCATCATCACATCATCATCATCATCATCGATGTTGCCAATTGCCCAGTTTAATTCCAGTTTAGGAGATAGTGCATTACTTTTCTCATGTACTGCGATGTACTGGAACCTAAAATATCATGTTTATTGAAATTATATCTAAGTGTGTAACAGCAATTGAGTTATTATTGATTTCAGCCAAGTCTTCAAATTCTGTTGTTAACAGAAACGTAAAGAGAGGGAAGAATGCTACGTTCTACTACCATATAGACACCTCCATTCACTATTAGAAAGATGCAGTGTGCATTTGGAGGACAAAGTTAAATAAAGTCAGATCAAATACCAAGAACAGAGCTGCAACAATTCTTTGCCAGGAAAAGCACTTGTAGACGTCGCCGTTGTCATCCTCCTTCCTGTCATCTTCGATCTCGTCATCCTCCTAGTCGTCGTCGTGGTAATTTGTGTGTTCAAATTTACACAATTCTCAAATTTGGAAACGAAAAGCTATTATATATGAATATGAGTAGTCAAAACCTTCGGTTTGAGAAAGTGGAATGTTTCTGACATAATGCATTCAACGAAAATTTACAAATTAAGCGAAATTTATTATTGTTGTGTGTGATAACTACAGTCTTTATTTTAGTGGGTTTGCTCTCAAAAACACAAATAAGAATGAATCTAATATTTACACATGTATTGTATACGTTATTCGTAGCTGGATATTTCAGGTACATACAACATTCTGTGTACAGACACACACACAAACACACACTAATATATGTAAATGGAATGTATACCGACAAATGCACTAATTAAGTATATTTACACTTTACAATAGCCCTACGTACGTTTCGGTCATAAATTGACCATCATCAGGGGCTCTTTATGCACGTAAGTGCACTTCACTTCACTTGTCCATTGTTTTTGAGTAATGTAGGGTGGTTAAATTAAGTTATAAACCAACTGATGCACACTAAAACCACTTTTTAGGTAGCTTTATTATAAAATTGTTAAAATTGTACCCCTACATGTGTTTCGATCCTAGGATCATCGTCAGGGGTTTTTTTTTGCTAAAAGCTACAGTCACTTCAACCACATGATTTAAAATATTTTATCGGCACTTTAAAACATAAGTTAAAATCTTGTAAAAAGATTCGTTAAAAGTTGTAAAATTATAAAAGCACTGTAGATGGTAGATTGCGGAACTGCTGGCGTGTGGGATCGTGGTATTAAAAACATGTGAACTGTTTTTGTGTGGAGCGGAGTGTACTACGTGTTGTGTGGTGAAGAGTACTACGGTGGAGTGGTTATTTTTGCACTGTTCACTATATTGGTATGATTGAAGTAGTGTAGTATGATCGTGGGTAGATGTCGTATATATCTTGAATGTTTTGAGGTATGATGCTTCCACTTGGTTATGTATGTACTCACGTGGCATTCTCCGAGCAATTGTTGGTAAGTCCGTTGGGCATAATGAGCATAATGAGCCCCTGATGATGGTCAATTATGACCGAAACGTACGTAGGGCTATTGTAAAGTGTAAATATACTTAATTAGTGCAGTTGTCGGTATACATTCCATTTATATATTAACAAAATGCATGGTGAACAAAAAATCAAACTCATATATGTATTCAAAGAAAGTTATATGACTGAAATATATACTCATAAAAAACTTAATTATTTTCAGGATGATATATCCTTGATACAATATATTGTTGTAACTTTACTCAATATATAGTTTACTTGTCCTTATGACTGCTTCTAATTAAGCCGAAACATGTGGCGAAGTCACTTTTCATTTAAATCAATAAAAGTTCTTTAAAATTTTGTGCCATTTATCTGTCTCAAGTATCCTCAAATTCATTTAAGATACATTTTACGTTCTTGAAACACTTTAGGCCACAAAGGAATTGTAAAAAAAATTGACGTGATTCTTTAGAAATCTAATGAGTGTTAGTTTTAAGTAAAAGTGTTATATTTCTCATGTAGCTTACCCATTACACTGATATCTACACTCCCCTTGTCAGACAGACCTTGACGATTCCTGGCTTCACAAGTGTATGTCCCTTGGTCAGCCTTCTGCTGCACGTTTTCTACCGTTAGTGTTCCATTTGGATGAACGGTCTGTCGGCGATTGACAGGCAACACACGTCCATCTGCACAAAAAGACAAACGCTTAATACTTTGAACATATAGAAAAGTTGAGAGTAGGCCTACTTTCTATCCAAGCCTCCCCGATTTCCGAAAGAGCATTGTTTTTTGGAAGGTTCCCAGGCCTCGCCCGTTTGTTCTGGTAAAGCAGCATGTAGAGGAAGGTGAGTATAGAGCACTGGAGGAACGATACTGACAGGGAAAAACCGCAAGTCCTCGGAGAAAAACCTGTCACAGTGCCACCTGTCCACAAGCCGGGCTTCCGCAGTAATACGCCAGTGACTACCCGGCAAGAAGTCAAAAATTGAAAGTACTCTTCTATCCAACGCTCCCCGATTTCCTAAAGAGCACTGCTTTTTGGAAGGTTCCCAGGCTTCGCCCGTTTGTCCTTCTTGTAAGAGCAACGTGTATATAGCATTGGTGGAATGACATGAACAGCGGAAAACCGAAGTACTCGGAGAAAAACCTGTCCCAGTGCCACTTTGTCCACCATAAATCTCACATGGACTGACGGGTTCGAACCCAGACGGTGACAGGTTAGCGGATAACCGCCTGAACCATGGCACAGCCGGCATGATTGAACTGAATCTACATAAAGATTCAGTCCGTACGTCACAGAAAACAGATAATGTGACCATTAGGAAGACCGACTGGTTGATGTTGTGTAAAGGTAAAGGTAAAGCAATCCCATTACAGGCCTGGACAGGCCTTTAGGGTTCCAAGAGGTTGAGGTTCACAGATTTATAGACAATCGGCACATGAAGGTGGTAAGGTTGTCAACCCTACGCACCGGCCGCCTTTACCCCCCAGGAAATACTCCTGGTATTCATTTCTGTTAGAGGCTGAGTCGACCCCAGGGCCATAGTGCGGCCGAAAGGATTATGTCAATGAAAAATTCCAGTGACACCATAGGGAATCGAACTCGCGACCTTCCGGCTTGTAGAGCAGTGCCTCAACCAACTGCGCAACCACGTGTCCCGGTTGATGTTGTGTAGAGAAATAATGGTTGTATATCGTAAGAATCAAACAGAACACGTAAATACAACGTAGACAAAACTTCAGAGATTTTAATGTTAAACCACGTGGTACATGTTATGACTGGGATTTAAAGACTTAGAAGCATGTCCATGACAATCTCAGCAAAGCGGCGTATCAAAGAAATCTGCACACGCAGCCATAAAATGGCTTCGTTTGAAACCATACAAACTTAGATTTGCGCAAAAGCTCCAGTCTTTTTTTTTTTTTTTTTTGTAAGGGTGCGGTTACGTAACTGGTTCTGTGAATGTAAGTATGGTGAAGTCGATCCATCGCTAACTCATTTCACAGATGACGCACGGTTTTTCCTTAAACGGCCAAGTGCCTAGTCAAAATAATCTTCATAATCTCAGACTCTCCCCCCCCCCCCCATGGCTCGACAGCCCTATATGGGCCTGGGCCTTCTCGTTTCGTCGAGGTTCACGATCACACACATTTGAGACACACCACAGTCGGTAGGACTCCTCTGGACGAGTGATCAGCTCGTCGCAGAGACCTCTACCTGACAACACACAACACTCACAACAGACAGACATCCATGCCCTAGGTGGAATTTTTTTTTTGTCTGTCCGGGTTTTCCCCCTTTGATCCATTTTGTACTGTTTAAATCCTTTCGTCCTTCATGTCACTTTACGTTCCATGCTACCGTCCTTACAACAAACACAACACAAACATCCATGCCCCCGGTGGGATTTTTTTTTTGCCTGTCCGGGGTTTTTCCCCTTTGATCCATTTTCGTACTGTTTAAATCCTTTCGTCCTTCATGTCACTTTACGTTCCATGCTACCGTCCTTACAACAAACACAACACAAACATCCATGCCCCCGGTGGGATTCGAACCCACGATCCCAGTAAGCGAGCGGCCGAAGACCCACGCCTTAAACCGCACGGCCACTGGGATCGGCAATCTCAGACTCTTACATTACATTAATCTTGGTGTATGGTGTGCTGCAAGTGCGACAAGAATAATCGAACCCATCCCGTTTTCGGACAAAATAAATTCAGAAAGGTACGCTGGACACATTCTAGCACCACATTCTTTTTTTAAATTAAGTGACGATGAGTGCGAATACAGGTGCTTCCTGCAAGACGGTGCAACCGATCATACAGCCAATAATACAATGGCTACCTTAAGGAACGTTTTGGGGCACCGAAAAATTAGTCGTATTTGTGGCCTGCTTGTTCGCTTGATCTAACCCCACGTGACTATTACACGTGGGTAAATTTGAAAGACAACGCATATAAAAGCAATCCACACACAGAGGACGAACTTAAAGCAATCATCAGGCACGCAGTATCGGCAGTTTCGATGTAAGATCTGATAGTTTTAATAATTTGTTCACCAGATGTTACAAAACGTAACCCGAAAGCCGGAGGTCACCTACAACAACTGCTCTACCAAGCGGGCAAGTTATAATTATTATATTGTATAATATACACTGTTAATGTAGGTTCCATAAGAGGGGTTCACTTTCAGCTGGACACCCTGTTTACTGTAAATCTAAGAGTTGCTTTGATAATTCAAGAGGCTTACATTTCCGCCTTTTTTTTTATGGCTCGACAGCCCTATATGGGCCTGGGCCTCCTAGTTTCGTCGATGCTTCACGATCACACTCAGACACACCACAGTCGGTAGGACTCCTCTGGACGAGTGATCAGCTCGTCGCAGAGACCTCTACCTGACAACACACAACACTCACAACAGACAGACATCCATGCCCCAGGTGGGATTCGAACCCACGATCCTAGTAAGCGAGCGACCGAAGACCCACGCCGTAGACCGCACGGCCACTGGGATCGGCTACATTTCTGCCTTAGTGAACCCAAAAATCAAGTAAATTGCAGGTCCATATTCTGACATTCATGATAATGCTTTCAAAATTTCCCCTTTAAATTTCTTGACGTAAATAATTTTGTAAAGGTACTTTCTTTTTTTTCCCCCAGTGTCCAAAGCAACTGTTCTGGTCTCAAACTCCTGCCCCCTGTGCCCCCCCCCCCCCCATCACCTTCTAGAGTCTCAGTCCGCTTCGCCAAGTCGTGTCACCTACATGACAGATATTCAGAGCTTCGTTCTAACATTTAAATTTCTACTACATTTCTATCAGCGGTCTCAAATTAAAAAGTACGCGGACCAAACGGTTAATTTTAAAATTTACGGTCATTTAATAAATAAAATGGGTCAGCATGTACATCACAACTAAAGAGACCATTACGAATAATTCATAATTTTAATAACAAAGTCAAAAAGTGTTACAATTACTGAATTTAAAACGTTAGTGTTTTGTTATCTCTTTTCTGACGTATGCTGACGTTTGCTATCTACGGATAGCAAACATTTTTAAACGCGTTCGCAAAGTTTCGAAAAGCGACCATTAGCTTCGTCATGTCAGTCCATCCGTCCGCACGGAACATCTCGGCTCCCACTGGACGGATTTTCATGAAATTTGATATTTGATGATTTTACTAAAGTCTGTCGAGAAAATTCAATTTTCATTAAAATATGACAACAATAACGGTACTTTACATGAAGACCTTTGTACATTTATGATAATATCTCGCTGAATTATTCTAAGAATGAGAAATGTTTCAGACAAAAGTTGTACAGAAAATCAAAACACACATTTTATGTTCAATAACTTTTCCCCGAAAATCGTGCCGTTTATGAGATAATGTGGAAAAATATGGTAGAGCCATACAGGCCACAGATGACAATATAATACAGCGCATGCGCTTTGCATGCTGGATAACTAAGGCTACAGATACACACTCAGACTATGTAATACTTATTGCTTTTCCACGGCAACAATGGTTACGCGAACGCGCCTCATTGTTACGTTAGGCGTACATTACCTGTCTTGTTAAGCCTTAAGGCCAGTGACGAAAGACATTTTAAATCACAACATTCTACAATGAGCCGGGCAGTGTGATCAACAAGATGGCCGTGTAAAATAAATTGGCGGGCCTCGTGTGACCGCGCGTGTTTTGTGCGGTAACCGCAAACAGTACATCTTACCTTTCTCCCACGTGACTGCATGGATCGGGAAGCCGGCTGCTGGGCACGTCACAGCCAATGTTTCCCCAGCCACAGCAGAGATGGGAGGCATCTTGCGTATTACTGGGAGGCCTGCGTGAAACAGAAGCAACAAGTGACACTTGACAAAGAGAACCAAGGGCAAGGTCGTGTGCACTCCGAAGTTTGCAAGGGAAAGAACTATACTTTTAAATATTGAATGTTAAGGACGATCCAACCAGGGAGCAATAAAGTGGAATTGGTTTAAGTGGCTCATGGCCCTGAAACAGTGGCGTTCTTTTGTGAACATGGTAATGAACATTCGATTCCATAAAAATCAGGTAGTTTCTTTACCAGCTGAGCCACTCCATAGTGTTACTTAAGCATAAAAAGAATTCCTACTTATTTCTCCCTCTCGTAAACCTATTCTTACACGTTGGTAACAAATTGTTATATTTTTAAAATCATATTTCGTTTGACAGATGAAGGCGTCTATAGCGCCTGGCACTGTTTGACAACAGTAGAAGCTCTACCTATGTACAGGATCATGCTACGGCCTGGGAGGAACATAGTCTGGAAGAGCATATTACGGTCTGAAGTAACATACTGCGGTCTAGAGGATCACGCTACGGCCTGGGAGGAACATACTTGCGTCTGGAAGAGCATATTACGGTCTGAAGTAACATACTGCGGTCTAGAGGATCACGCTACGGCCTGGGAGGAACATACTTGCGTCTGGAAGAGCATATTACGGTCTGAAGTAACATACTGCGGTCTAGAGGATCACGCTACGGCCTGGGAGGAACATACTTGCGTCTGGAAGAGCATATTACGGTCTGAAGTAACATACTGCGGTCTAGAGGATCACGCTACGGCCTGGGAGAAACATACTTGCGTCTGAAAGAGCATACTACGGTCTGAAGCAACATACTGCGATCTAGAGGATCACGCTACGGCCTGGGAGGAACAAACTTGCGTCTGGAAGAGCATATTACGGTCTGAAGTAACATACTGCGGTCTAGAGGATCACGCTACGGCCTGGGAGGAACATACTTGCGTCTGGAAGAGCATATTACGGTCTGAAGTAACATACTGCGGTCTAGAGGATCACGCTACGGCCTGGGAGGAACATACTTGCGTCTGGAAGAGCATATTACGGTCTGAAGTAACATACTGCGGTCTAGAGGATCACGCTACGGCCTGGGAGAAACATACTTGCGTCTGGAAGAGCATATTACGGTCTGAAGTAACATACTGCGGTCTAGAGGATCACGCTACGGCCTGGGAGGAACATACTTGCGTCTGAAAGAGCATATTACGGTCTGAAGTAACATACTGCGGTCTAGAGGATCACGCTACGGCCTGGGAGAAACAAACTTGCGTCTGGAAGAGCATATTACGGTCTGAAGTAACATACTGCGGTCTAGAGGATCACGCTACGGCCTGGGAGGAACATACTTGCGTCTGGAAGAGCATATTACGGTCTGAAGGAACACATTGCGGTCTAGAGGATTACGCTACGGCCTGGGAGGAACATACTTGCGTCTGGAAGAGCATATTACGGTCTGAAGTAACATACTGCGGTCTAGAGGATCACGCTACGGCCTGGGAGAAACATACTTGCGTCTGGAAGAGCATACTACGGTCTGAAGTAACATACTGCGGTCTAGAGGATCACGCTACGGCCTGGGGAGAAACATACTTGCGTCTGGAAGAGCATATTACGGTCTGAAGTAACATACTGCAGTCTAGAGGATCACGCTACGGCCTTGGAGGAACATACTTGCGTCTGGAAGATCATATTACGGTCTGAAGAAACACACTGCGGTCTAGAGGATCACGCTACGGCCTGGGAGAAACATACTTGCGTCTGGAAGAGCATACTACGGTCTGAAGGAACATACTGCGGTCTAGAGGATCACGCTACGGCCTGGGAGAAACATACTTGCGTCTGGAAGAGCATATTACGTTCTGAAGTAACATACTGCGGTCTAGAGGATCACGCTACGGCCTGGGAGGAACAAACTTGCGTCTGGAAGAGCATATTACGGTCTGAAGTAACATACTGCGGTCTAGAGGATCACGCTACGGCCTGGGAGGAACAAACTTGCGTCTGGAAGAGCATATTACGGTCTGAAGTAACATACTGCGGTCTAGAGGATCACGCTACGGCCTGGGAGGAACGAACTTGCGTCTGGAAGAGCATATTACGGTCTGAAGTAACATACTGCGGTCTAGAGGATCACGCTACGGCCTGGGAGGAACATACTTGCGTCTGGAAGAGCATATTACTGTCTGAAGTAACATACTGCGGTCTAGAGGATCACGCTACGGCCTGGGAGGAACATACTTGCGTCTGGAAGAGCATATTACGGTCTGAAGTAACATACTGCGGTCTAGAGGATCACGCTACGGCCTGGGAGAAACAACTTGCGTCTGGAAGAGCATATTACGGTCTGAAGTAACATACTGCGGTCTAGAGGATCACGCTACGGCCTGGGAGGAACATACTTGCGTCTGGAAGAGCATATTACGGTCTGAAGGAACACATTGCGGTCTAGAGGATCACGCTACGGCCTGGGAGGAACATACTTGCGTCTGGAAGAGCATATTACGGTCTGAAGTAACATACTGCGGTCTAGAGGATCACGCTACGGCCTGGGAGAAACATACTTGCGTCTGGAAGAGCATACTACGGTCTGAAGTAACATACTGCGGTCTAGAGGATCACGCTACGGCCTGGGAGAAACATACTTGCGTCTGGAAGAGCATATTACGGTCTGAAGTAACATACTGCAGTCTAGAGGATCACGCTACGGCCTGGGAGGAACATACTTGCGTCTGGAAGATCATATTACGGTCTGAAGAAACACACTGCGGTCTAGAGGATCACGCTACGGCCTGGGAGAAACATACTTGCGTCTGGAAGAGCATACTTACGGTCTGAAGGAACATACTGCGGTCTAGAGGATCACGCTACGGCCTGGGAGAAACATACTTGCGTCTGGAAGAGCATATTACGTTCTGAAGTAACATACTGCGGTCTAGAGGATCACGCTACGGCCTGGGAGGAAACATACTTGCGTCTGGAAGAGCATACTACGTTCTGAAGTAACATACTGCGGTCTAGAGGATCACGCTACGGCCTGGGAGGAACAAACTTGCGTCTGGAAGAGCATATTACGGTCTGAAGTAACATACTGCGGTCTAGAGGATCACGCTACGGCCTGGGAGGAACAAACTTGCGTCTGGAAGAGCATATTACGGTCTGAAGTAACATACTGCGGTCTAGAGGATCACGCTACGGCCTGGGAGGAACAAACTTGCGTCTGGAAGAGCATATTACGGTCTGAAGTAACATACTGCGGTCTAGAGGATCACGCTACGGCCTGGGAGGAACATACTTGCGTCTGGAAAAGCATATTACGGTCTGAAGTAACATACTGCGGTCTAGAGGATCACGCTACGGCCTGGGAGGAACATACTTGCGTCTGGAAGAGCATATTACGGTCTGAAGGAACACACTGCGGTCTAGAGGATCACGCTACGGCCTGGGAGAAACATACTTGCGTCTGGAAGAGCATACTACGGTCTGAAGGAACATACTGCGGTCTAGAGGATCATGCTACGGCCTGGGAGAAACATACTTGCGTCTGGAAGAGCATACTACGGTCTGAAGGAACATACTGCGGTCTAGAGGATCACGCTACGGCCTGGGAGGAACAAACTTGCGTCTGGAAGAGCATATTACGGTCTGAAGTAACATACTGCGGTCTAGAGAATCACGCTACGGCCTGGGAGGAACAAACTTGCGTCTGGAAGAGCATACTACGGTCTGAAGGAACACACTGCGGTCTAGAGGATCACGCTACGCCTGGGAGGAACAAACTTGCGTCTGGAAGAGCATATTACGGTCTGAAGTAACATACTGCGGTCTAGAGGATCACGCTACGGCCTGGGAGGAACATACTTACGTCTGGAGGAGCACACTACGGTCCTAAGGAACACATTGCGGTCTACAGGAACATGCTACGGCCTGGGAGAAACATACTTACGTCTGGAGGAGCACACTACGGTCCTAAGGAACACATTGCGGTCTACAGGAACATGCTACGGCCTGGGAGAAACATACTTACGTCTGGAGGAGCACACTACCTCCTGAAGAACATACTGCGGTCTCTGCAGAGCAGAATTAACATAAGTAAGCCCATCACGCTGTAAGCTCGTGCTCTGTGTAAGCGCCCTTACCGTACACCCTCAGCGGTGCAGAGTGCGTTGTTCGCCCCACTCGGTTCTCTGCTGCACATTCGTACACACCACCGTCCTCCACAGCCACCCTGCTGATGTTGACATGACTGATAACGTCACCAGCAACCGTCACGTATTGCCCAATCACGAACCTGTACCGGGAAAGACAGTTCTATAGCGCATATGGCGTATCCAGAAGACAAGGGACACAGTTCAAAGGAAACCAGTACTTATGAGCTGAATTCATAAAGCCTACATTCCTCCAGCAGAGATTTCTAGTCCTACAGACCTAACGATCTACTACCACTGCTAACAGTGATAATAATAATGCTATTATTATTATTATTCTTATTATATTATTATTATTATTACCATAGGGTGCTCATGTCAGAGGTTCACCTGAGGCTGCCTGCTGAGATGTTTCTTCGTCATCAATTTTTGTCATCTAAATGTTATGTAGCGGCAGAATAGGCTACTGTAAATACATTACAGTCTCAATTTTAATAAACTTGCTTCGACCTTTCGTGAATGATTCCGATGAATCGGGATAAGACCATTTGGCTAGCAAGTCGGTTTCCCCCACTCTCTCCTGCTATTGCACAGATCACTGTCAGCTCAGTCAAGCTCTGTCTGTCATTAAATGAGGCTCATTGCTTTAGTGTTTTATGGAATGACAGTCTCCTTCATACATTTTATGTATTTTCTACTTTCAAAAAGTGTTTGTATTTTACTAAAAATAAACCCTCTTGCTTTTTATGCTTTTGAGTTTCCTTTACATTTTTATTTCATAAGTTCTTGATTACAAATCGGCTTTTTTACATTGACAATGTATTCTCGATGTTCGTGACTGTTTTATCGGTGCCAATTACACTGACAATGTATTCCGATGTTCGTGACTGTTTTATCGGTGTCAATTACATTGACAATGTATTCCGATGTTCGTGACTGTTTTATCGGTGCCAATTACATTGACAATGTATTCCGATGTTCGTGATTGTTTTATCGGTGCCAATTACATTGACAATGTATTCCGATGTTCGTGACTGTTTTATCGGTGCCAATTACACTGACAATGTAATCCGATGTTCGTGACTGTTTTATCGGTGTCAATTACATTGACAATGTATTCCGATGTTCGTGACTGTTTTATCGGTGCCAATTACACTGACAATGTATTTCGGATGTTCGTGACTGTTTTATCGGTGACAATTACATTGACAATGTATTCCGATGTTCGTGACTGTTTTATCGGTGCCAATTACATTGACAATGTATTCCGATGTTCGTGACTGTTTTATCGGTGCCAATTACATTGACAATGTATTCCGTATGTTCGTGACTGTTTTATCGGTGCCAATTACATTGACAATGTATTCCGATGTTCGTGACTGTTTTATCGGTGCCAATTACATTGACAATGTATTCCGATGTTCGTGACTGTTTTATCGGTGCCAATTACATTGACAATGTATTCCGATGTTCGTGGACTGTTTTATTGGTGCCAATTACATTGACAATGTATTCCGATGTTCGTGACTGTTTTATCGGTGCCAATTACATTGACAATGTATTTCCTGAATATCACGTGACTGTTTTATCGGTGCCAATTAATCACGGATATCGAGACTCTAGTTGACGTTCTTGTAATGGCTTGACATATACTTGCTGCGTGCGTTGACTTTGCTCTTACCTGTCATTCTGCGGCAAAGGGAAGCCGTCTAACTTCCAGTAGATCTGTGGGGTCGGCTGGCCGGCAGCAATGCACTTCAGAGACACGTCGGGCCCTGGCTGAAGAGTCTGTTGGATGAACCGATAGCGCAGCTCTGGGCGTGACGCTGCAAGCAATGACGTTGCATGTATCTGTGTATTTACTAGACGGTGGGGAGGGGGGAGAGGCAGACATGCACTGGATTTTGGGAGGAAAAAAATCAAAATTAAAAAATTTGGAACAGAAAGAAATATACAAAATATTAACACCCTTTAATTTAATTTAATTTAATTTAATTTAACATGGTTCATACCATGTACGTGCGTACATTACAACAATACATATTAACACCAACTCGTATACAATGTTAAAACACAATACCCAATCACTTTACATCAATAATCCTCAACGCACCAACAAATTTTACAAGACAGACTTCAACATACTGCATCAACATGCGGTTTTTTTTTTTGTGGTGAAGGGCCCCGCAGCAGATGCTACGGACGCACCGTAGCCTTAAGGCTAATTGTGCAACCCTGTGATGAAGATGAAGAGAAAGGTGATCAGTTTTTTTTCCCCCCCCAAGTAATGGGGCACCGGTGGAATGAAATTGACAGGGGAAAACCGAAGTACTCGGGGAAAAACCTGTTCCAGTGCCACTTTGTCCACCACAAATCACACATGGACTGACCGGGATCGAACCCGGACCTCCGCGGTGGGATGCCGGCGACTAACCGCGTGAGCCATGGCACGGCCTTGTGGTGCTTTAAATAATGTTTTAATGACCACTTCAAAAATTAGGCTTGAAGTGTTAAATGTATTCCCCCTGAAGATGGTGTACTGTTGCACCGAAACGTGTCGGAGTTTATGTAAAGTGATGGCATATTGTGTTTTGACATTGTTTACAAGTTGGTGTCATATATTGTTGTACCAATAAATCTAATTTAATTACATCTACAGTTTTATGTGTGTACACACAAAGCCAGGGCGATCAGTAGGAATATTCTTAACCCTTTAAAAACCAGACCAGCACGTTCACTGCGCGGTACGAACTGAATCTTTCTATATAATTCAGCTTAATATCAGACTTCAAATGGTTAATTATCACACTTTTTGCGTAAGACTGACACACACAGCACTGACAGACACTACACTAAACACGTTGACTTTGACAACCGCCATCCCATTGTGTTTTTATTATTATTCTATACAATTCAAGGTCACATTGTTGACACCGTTAACTTAATTTAATTCAAGGTCAGTCTACACACAACTTTTGTTATATATCGAACTGTTAAGCCGCTACGTGTTTCCATCCCACAACTGTATCAGCATCGTTTTTATGCAAGCTTGACGACGATCCGGGTGTAGGATCGAAACACGTAGCGGCTTAACAATTTGATATATAATATAATTGTGTTTAGACTGATCTTGAATAAGGGCAGCGATAGCTCAGTCGGTATAGCGACTCGCTACGGACTGGACGGTCCGGGGATCGAATCTGCCGATCCCAGTGGCCGCGCGGTCTAAGGCGTGGGTCTGCGGCCGCTCGCTTACTGGGATTGTGGGTTCGAATCCCACCGGGGGCATGGATGTTTGTGTTGTGTTGTAAAAAGACGGGTGTGGACCGTAAGAGACACGAAAAGACGAAAAAGGATTAATACAGAACAAAAATGGATCAAAGGGGAAAACCCAGGAATTAGTAAAAAAAAAAAAAAAATCCCACCGGGGGCATGGATGTTTGTGTTATGTTTGTTGTAAGGACGGTAGTATGGAACGTAAAGTGACATGAAGGACGAAAGGATTTAAACAGTACAAAAATGGATCAAAGGGGAAAAACCCCGGACAGGCAAAAAAAAAATCCCGGTGGGGGGCGAGATTTTCGGCACCCGTCCAGACCGTCCCTGGGGCCCACCCAGCCTCCTATACAATGGGTACCGGGTCTCTTTCCCGGGGGTAAAGCGGCCGGGGCGTGGCGTTGACCACCCACCCCCATCTAGCGCCGAGGTTAAAGAAAGAGTAGAGCTATACCTCTATTCCCCCTCTGGGCCTTCGTGGCCTGTTATAGGGTGAACTTTTTACCTGATCTTGAATTGTAATGCAACATAAACAGGTTGAACTGGATTTTTTTAGATTCTTTTCTGGTTGACACCACCCTTTTCGATAAAAAAAAATCCTGTCGGCGCCCATGAATAGCTCACACATTGTTTAACAATGATTTATTAATGGCAAGGTTTATTTAGGGTGGCATATGATGAAATAAATATATCCAGTGGAATTAAATAAGGAACAGGGACGAAAATATCTCGAAATTATACCAGGAGCATGAAACACTGTTCCAAAACACCCTAACCTTTAAAAGCCGGCGATTTAAATACCCTGTACTGTCAGCGGACCGGAATTTTCTCTGGGGATTTAAACGTTTGTTGCAATGGTTAGGAAAATTTTGAATATCTTGAAGAATATTAACGCTGTACCTGTGAAATAAATCGTAATTACTCAAGTAAAGCATGGAGAACACGGTAATGTATATCATAGTTTATTATAAAATATTTTGATGCAAAATAAGAATGAACCACTTCCCTAAGAGACAGAAATTTTAGTCATCTTTTCTTTCTTTATCGTGTCCGGACCGTTAATGAAATTTTAGTAATATGTTATGTTTCGTTCTCTTTAGCCTTAAATTCTGGCTCCTTTCTCCTGAATTCGTCCCCACTTTCAAGGGAAAATATTTCTGTGAGGTTATTTTAACAACAGCGAAATGCTTTTCGTTGGTGTGATTTCTGTAAGGGTGTACTTACAAAGAGGTTTACAGTTTTACAACCATGAGGAATCTGACCTGCGAAAGGAAATGTACGTTTCTCGGTATTCCTACCAGTGGCCACACTCTTTCAGTGTTTGTCGCACAGTGCAGTGACCCTGTCGCTTGTGAAAATTATTACTTGTGAGTACATAATCAGCATCATGGCTTGTAGAAGGCATATTCGTGATGAAGATATTGAATCACAGCTGATCTGTGATATTGATTCGGATGAGAACATCTAATAATAAGGTATGTAATAATTTCTGTAACAAGTAACTTCCTTCTGATGACGCATCATATACTGCCTTTCTCGGGTGAGCTATGTTTCATTCTTCCATCAAGTACGTAAGGGTAAATACAGGCGAAAGCTTTTAATTTTTTCGTATATTTGGACAAATATATTGTGAAAATGTATTGAAAATTTTTCTGTGAGTACAAGCACGGGCTAGAACAGTGAATAAGTTATACGACTACCAGAAAGGAGATCAGGGTTCGGTTCCCGGAAAGTACATAAATATTTCTATCGACTCGTATAAATCTTAACTCGATCCTACCGGCTTTTTAATCGATGGGTATCTGGGGCACATGAATGTACAGATGCTGGAGCATGAAGCTGAATACGCTCTAAATAGTGTTGAATACATCATTTTATGGTATATTACCTCCGCGCCCCAATACGCCCCTTGGTATGAGGCACAACTGTAAAATTACCTTCAAGTCTGTTGTATGTATACATAATAATTACACACGCTTATTGCCCCGCCAATATCGTATTTAATGCGAAAAGTTTAAATATATTTTTTTTGGACAAAAATGTCCGTTTTGGCATTCATACCTACACATAACGATGGACAGATTTGTCCGTTTCGGCTCTTAAAGGCTAAACCTGTCTTCTCTTAACGGCCACACAGACGCATGGAATATTAGAAAGTGTCAGAAGGAACAAACGTTTCTGAATTCGGCAGTAGCACGATTCCTCGAAATTCAAGAAATAACGCATTGTGCGTTGACTGACCCTACTAGTAGATCATCGTGACTTATTTTACGAAGAATACTCAATAATTTTTTTAATATTATCCAACAAATGCACTTAATTGTCACAGGTATATATTTAAAGACATTCCACTACTACATGTTTCGCACCCTTTCGGCCCATCGTCAGGGTGAACACCAGACGTTATTTTATAAAACAATTACATAATAATACTTGGTGTTGTACATGTAGATCTGCTGGTAATTATGCGTGTGGTGATCTGTTGTATATGTAGATCTGCTGGTAATTATGCGTGTGGTGATCTGTTGTATATGTAGATCTGCTGGTAATTATGCGTGTGGTGATCTGTTGTATAAGTAGATCTGCTGGTAATTATGCGTGTGGTGATCTGTTGTATATGTAGATCTGCTGGTAATTATGCGTGTGGTGATCTGTTGTATATGTAGATCTGCTGGTAATTATGCGTGTGGTGATCTGTTGTATATGTAGATCTGCTGGTAATTATGCGTGTGGTGATCTGTTGTATAAGTAGATCTGCTGGTAATTATGCGTGTGGTGATCTGTTGTATATGTAGATCTGCTGGTAATTATGCGTGTGGTGATCTGTTGTATATGTAGATCTGCTGGTAATTATGCGTGTGGTGATCTGTTGTATATGTAGATCTGCTGGTAATTATGCGTGTGGTGATCTGTTGTATATGTAGATCTGCTGGTAATTATGCGTGTGGTGATCTGTTGTATATGTAGATTGCTGGTAATTACGCGTGTGGTGATCTGTTGCATAAGTAGCTCTGCTGGTAATTACGCGTGTGGTGATCTGTTGTATATGTAGATCTGCTGGTAATTATGCGTGTGGTGATCTGTTGTATAAGTAGCTCTGCTGGTAATTATGCGTGTGGTAATCTGTTGTATATGTAGATCTGCTGGTAATTATGCGTGTGGTGATCTGTTGTATAAGTAGCTCTGCTGGTAATTATGCGTGTGGTGATCTGTTGTATATGTAGATCTGCTGGAAATTATGCGTGTGGTGATCTGCTGTATATGTAGATCTGCTGGTAATTATGCGTGTGGTGATCTGTTGTATATGTAGATCTGCTGGTAATTATGCGTGTGGTGATCTGTTGTATATGTAGATCTGCTGGTAATTATGCGTGTGGTGATCTGTTGTATATGTAGATCTGCTGGTAATTATGCGTGGGGTGATCTGTTGTATAAGTAGCTCTGCTGGTAATTATGCGTGTGGTGATCTGTTGTATATGTAGATCTGCTGGTAATTATGCGTGTGGTGATCTGTTGTATATGTAGATCTGCTGGTAATTATGCGTGTGGTGATATGTTGTATATGTGGATCTGCTGGTAATTATGGGTGTGGTGATCTGTTGTATAAGTAGCTCTGCTGGTAATTATGCGTGTGGTGATCTGTTGTTATATGTAGATCTGCTGGTAATTATGCGTGTGGTGATCTGTTGTATATGTAGATCTGCTGGTAATTATGCGTGTGGTGATCTGTTGTATATGTAGATCTGCTGGTAATTATGCGTGTGGTGATCTGTTGTATATGTAGAACTGCTGGTAATTATGCGTGTGGTGATCTGTTGTATATGTAGATCTGCTGGTAATTATGCGTGTGGTGATCTGTCGTATAAGTAGCTCTGCTGGTAATTATGCGTGTGGTGATCTGTTGTATATGTAGATCTGCTGGTAATTATGCGTGTGGTGATCTGTTGTATATGTAGATCTGCTGGTAATTATGCGTGTGGTGATCTGTTACCCTGAAAGTGCATTTGTTGGAAAATATTTAAAAATCGAATTATATTGCACAGGATGGAAAATATAAATTCAATAAGTAAGGTTCTCTAGGTAATTAATAAGAATTTATTACAACCTTAAATGTAGCTCATCGACTGCACTGAATTATCACGATTTTTCAACATAATCCCCGAGCACATTGATGCATATGTCCCAATGTTTAAGAATTCCGTCGCGGTATAAATCGGGCTCTTACATTCGCAACCATTCACGAATAGCAATTTCCACTTCCCCGTTACTGTGGAACCTGGTAAAGGCTTTGAATTTCGATTTTTTTTTTTAGTCGTCCTCTTCTACCTACTCCGGTTTTCCCGTTTCAGTGTCGAGGTTTTTGTAATTTATTTTGATCACACTGAGAGACACACCACAGTCGGTAGGACTCCTCTGGACGAGGGATCGGCTCGTCGCAGAGGCCTCTACCTGACAACAACACACAACACTCACAACAGACAAACATCCATGCCCCCGGTGGGTTTTTTTTTTTTTTTTTGCCTGTCCGGGTTTTTTCCCTTTGATCCATTTTTGTACTGTTTAAATCCTTTCGTCCTTCATGTCACTTTACGTTCCATGCTACCGTCCTTACAACAAACACAACACAAACATCCATGCCCCCGGTGGGATTTTTTTTTTTTTTTTTTGCCTGTCCCGGGTTTTTTCCCTTTGATCCATTTTTGTACTGTTTAAATCCTTTCGTCCTTCATGTCACTTTACGTTCCATGCTACCGTCCTTACAACAAACACAACACAAACATCCATGCCCACGGTGGGATTTTTTTTTTTTTGCCTGTCCCGGGTTTTTTCCCTTTGATCCATTTTTGTACTATTTAAATCCTTTCGTCCTTCATGTCACTTTACGTTCCATACTACCGTCCTTACAACAAACACAACACAAACATCCATGCCCCCGGTGGGATTTTTTTTTTTTTTTTTGCCTGTCCCGGGTTTTTTCCCTTTGATCCATTTTTGTACTGTTTAAATCCTTTCGTCCTTCATGTCACTTTACGTTCCATGCTACCGTCCTTACAACAAACACAACACAAACATCCATGCCCACGGTGGGATTTTTTTTTTTTTGCCTGTCCCGGGTTTTTTCCCTTTGATCCATTTTTGTACTATTTAAATCCTTTCGTCCTTCATGTCACTTTACGTTCCATACTACCGTCCTTACAACAAACACAACACAAACATCCATGCCCCCGGTGGGAATCGAAGCCACGATCCTAGCAAGCGAGCGGCCGAAGACCCACGCCTTAGACCGCACGGCCACTGGAGAATTTCGATTTTACGACCTACAAAACTTACTTAATGAACATTCTTCGCACATATCATAGCCAATATCTTGTATACCACTGTAACACACTGTAGATAAGCTTCTTATGTGCTTCAATGGTACGCGATATGAAGGTCAGTTAATAAAAATCGCATTTAATCCCCTTTGATAAGAGTGAGTAGTCTTATCGCAAACTCTCCGTGTTGCAGAAGTCATTAAGACACAAAGGAGGTTTCATTGCGGTGTCTAGGACGTGCCTCGGCTCCGAAGGACTTTCCTGATAGCTACGCCTCTTCCCCATAATTGGATCGCACTTCAAGATTGCGTGAACTTGTTCTCATCTCAGAGTTCTTTCCACTTCGTTTTCTCTTTTAGTGCTTGGCTCGGCTTTAGTTCCCATACAAGACAGAGAATTTATTGACCAGTTTAGTAATTATTAGGTTAGGACTCAGGTCTTCTGGAATGTGACAGTATATCGTTGGGTGAGTGTTTCCCCGACGTTTCGAAAGATCTTAGTGCCTTCATCTTTAGAGTCAAGCAATCTTGGACTGTAAAAGTAAAGCAATCCCATTACAGGCCTTGACAGGCCCTTAGGGCTCCAGGAGGTTGAGGCTCCCAGGTTTATAGACAATCGGCACATGAAGGTGGTAAGGTTGTCAGCCCTACTCACCGGCCGCCTTTACCCCCCAGGAAAGATTCCTGGTACTCATTTCTGTTAGAGGCTGAGTCGACCCCAGGGCCATAGTGCGACCGAAAAGATTATGTCAGTGAAAAATTCCAGTGACACCATCGGGAATCGAACCCGCGACGTTCCGGTTTGTAGCGCAGTGCCTCAACCAACTGCGCGACCGCGTGCCCCACTTCTTGGACTGCCTTACCCTAAATATAAAGACAGGAGCTACACACCCAACGACATCCTGTCAAATCCCACAAGAATTAAACCTTCAGGTACTACCAACTTTACATAGCAATTTTATATTGTCTTCACCGTGTATTTTTTAACAAATCACAAATTACACATCATCTAAATGCACTATATTTTCACTTTTTATTCTTTAACCCCTACATATGTTTCAGCCCTTACAAGGCCATCTTCAGGGGGCTCGTAATCTACATTTACTTTACATACATTGTTGTCTGCTATTATGTTATATATCACATGTAGTCACGTTTCATTATCATTTACATATTACCGTTATTTACAATTTCTGTATATAAATATATAAAACACAATATAAAATCCTTAAACGAGGTTCGTCAATTTTTTAAATAAAATTATAAAATGAAGCTATATGGTATTTAGGATATATCTTCTACCATTAGCCTGTTTTATTAAATTCTGGCTATTGGTTCCGTACATATAGGTAATCAGTTACGTAAGTGTCCGGTGGTGCGGTTGGTACTTACAACACAAACAGGACCTGATTTACGTAACTGATTACCTATATGTACGGAACCAAAAGTCAGAATTTAATAAAACAGGCTAATGGTAGAAGATATATCCTAAATACCATATAGCTTCATTTTATAATTTTACTACAAAAAATTAACGAACCTCATTTAAGAATTTTATAATCTGTGTTTTATATATTTAAATACAGACATTTTAAATAACTGTAATATATAAATGATAATGAAACTTGACTATATGTGATATATAACATAATAGCAGACATAAACAATGGATGTAAAGTAAATGTACATTACGAGACACCTGAAGATGGCCTTGTAAGGGCTGAAACATATGTAGGGGTTAAAGGATAAAAAGTGAAAATATAGTGCATTTTGTTGGTGTGTAATTTGTGAGTATTTACATAGAAAGTTACAGGCTTTACATAAATCTGTATCCTACATTCTACAAGGCAGTTCTAAAAACGTAAGGTTACAAACACTCTGATGCCGAGAACTTAATCCTTACTTCAACGTACACATTGGCAGCAGATGGTACACACCAGACACCCACGCGGTCACAATTTACATTAAAGCATTTACCCCATCGTGGTACCAAGGCTTATATACCAGCTTAGAAGAAATCGGTATTAAGTGTGTCTAGACAGGAGGTGACAGCTTGCTTCACGTTGGCGTCTGTTGTAAATGGTATTACAGTGGTCGAAAGATATGGCAATCACTGGAAGCGAGATCGGGACTGCAGACAGGACGGTCCGTATCCTGCAAGCCGTAGCGCCGTAAGCAGCCCTAGTTCGTTTGACAGTATGGGGCAGTGTTTCCAGCTCTTTAAGATACTATATTCGGAAGAAAAACTACTTTCACGGATGCTTTAAAAGCAGGAAAAACATACTACTTTAATAGTAAAATTTTATTTTTATCGTAATCTCGTAAAAAGGTACTATTAAAGTTGATAGACTTATTATATTGGCAGTCTATTGAAGATAATTTAATGGTGAAATCCAAGGAATTTTGTAAATACGTGCTATCATTAGGAACAAACATCTCACCTCTGCTAAGCTTCAGGTTAAGGACACTTACTTAGCTGAATTTCGCGAAGGAACAGAAGCAGCTCTTCCGAATACTTCAAATCATTCTACGATAATTCATGTCTGGGGAACTTTGCCTCTCCATTCTCTGCCCTCTGACTTTTTATCGTTAGCTCCCATTTTTACATTTCGATATTTTTACGCCCATTACACGCCTAAGAGCATTTAAATCCCTGACAGTTGTTGATATTCCTGGTTTTACATATAGTTCGGAATTTTATTGCAGTTCTATGTTCAAAATGGTTCCGATTTTCATAGAGCAGGGTAGCCAAAACTGAGGAAACTATTTAAAAACGAACATTTTAAAAACTGTTTCGACTTTCCTGCTTTCCCTTTCACAGCACATCGCAGGAAATTAGAACAAATTGGGAGCGAACTGAACATTAATGAGGCGGACAAAGCAACGCGCTTTTCTGAATTCTGACAGCCAATTAGCCGCTAGCTAATGACTTCTGCGGATTTCTTCTTCTGGGCTCTGAAGGAGAGGGAGAAGGTATTGAGGGCCCGGGGGGAGGGGGGGTGAAGACACGATTCCGTAAGTTGCTACCAGAAGTCCCAAAAACATGTAAAAAAATATCAAGCACTAACTGCAGTAAATTAAATAACCAAAAACCTTCCTGAAATAATTAATGGTGTACATATATATATATATACACATATATACACATATATGCATATATATATTGCTTGTGAATTTTAAAATCTGGTACGCTGGTCTAGCAATGACAATACAGACACAGGGGTACTAGAGAAAACTAGACGAATAGGCTGCAACGAAATCATAAAACAGTAAGGGTAACAATAGGCCGTGCCATGGCTCAGGCGGTTAGTCGCCGGCATCCCACCACGGAGGCCCGGGTTCGTCCATGTGGGATTTGTGGTAAACAAAGTGGTACTGGGACAGGTTTTTACCCGAGTACTTCGGTTATCCCCTGTCAATTTCATTCCACCGGTGCTCCATTACTTGTAAAAATGGAAAAACTGATCATCTTCATCACAGGGTTGCATAAGAAGCCTTTAAGGCTGCGGTGCATCCGTAGCTTCTGCTGCGGGGCCCTTTTCCACACACAAAAAAAATTAAATATAAGAAAGTGTATATTCGGTTCAAAAATACAATTTTAAGACAATGCATCTCCGTTGCGTTTTGAATAATCAGACACAAAACATGTCCAGCCCAAACATAACAATTTTATTTATTCATCATAGATCGCTGTGGCTGTTTTCCTTTTATATTCTTGTAAACAGCCTGAATTATGGCCGTATTTGGCCGTAATATGTTGCTCGTCTATGATAAGTAAGTAAAACTGTTGTTTTTCGACTGGACATATTGTATTTATGACACTAACATTACTTTACTTTTGGTTTCCTCCTGCTACGTCTTTCTGCTGACAACAGCCACACAAATTAGCACTTTCCGTGCAATGGCGATTAATAAACGCATTAAACCTAAGAACGCAGGACAACTGCCACGAATGGTAACAATATTGTGCACATTAAATTAAGTTACAGACCAACCGATGCACACTAAAACCACTTTTTAAGTAGCTTTATTATAAAATTGTTAAAATTGTACCCCTACACGTGTTTCGATCCTAGGATCATCGTCAGGGGGGTTTATTGCTAAAAGCTACAGTCACTTCAACACATGATTTAAAATATTCTATCTGCACTTTGAAACATAAGTTAAAATCTTGTAAAAAGATTCTCTAAAAGTTGTAAAATTATAAAAGCAATGTAGATGGTAGATTGTGGAACTGCTGGCGTGTGGGATTAAAAGCATATGAAATGTTTTTGGGTGGAGCGGAGTGTACTACGTGTTGTGCGGTGAGGAGTACTACGGTGGAGTGTAGCTTTTAGCAATAAACCCCCCTGACGATGATCCTAGGATCGAAACACGTGTAGGGGTACAATTTTAACAATTTTATAATAAAGCTACTTAAAAAGTGGTTTTAGTGTGCATCGGTTGGTTTATAACTTAATTTAATATGACGAAGATGCACGGTGTCAACAGTGTGAAATATTGTGCACAGTTTGTACCGTAAACAAAGCACACAATTTGGGTTATCTCATTTGCAAAACATGTACACCCCTTATGGTGACCAACCACCCTCCTATTCGATGGGTACCACAGGCTCTTTCCCCAGGGGTAAAGATCAGGTTGACCATTCACCTCTATCTAATCCCGAGGTTAAGGACGAGTGGAGCTATACCTCTGCTTTCCCCATACGCCTTCATGGCGTGGACAGGGACATCTACTTTACCTTTTCCACTTTTAATCAGGTTGACCATTCACCTCTATCTAATCCCGAGGTTAAGGATGAGTGGAGCTATACCTCTGCTTTCCCCATACGCCTTCATGGCGTGGACAGGGACATCTACTTTACCTTTTCCACTTTTAATCAGGTTGACATTCACCTCTATCTAATCCGAGGTTAAGGACGAGTGGAGCTATACCTCTGCTTTCCCCATACGCCTTCATGGCGTGGACAGGGACATCTACTTTACTTTTCCACTTTTTAATCAGGTTGACCATTCACCTCTATCTAATCCGAGGTTAAGGACGAGTGGAGCTATACCTCTGCTTTCCCCATACGCCTTCATGGCGTGGACAGGGACATCTACTTTAAATTTTCCACTTTTAATCCTGTAAGAGTAAAGATGGAAAAAACAAAAGGAAAGCAAAGAGTTGAAGGACTTTCAGTTACGACACATCCTGTTAGTCCTACAACGGCGGTCCCCAAGTCCTTTTGCTGCCGCCAATATGAACAGAAGACTTGGGCAAGACTTGGGCAAGACTCCATCGTTTCTTTATTACCTTGCATCGATTTTCGATAAATGAGACAAAGACAAGACGAACGTGGGCAAGAAAAAATTGACAAAACAGTGATGTGAAAGGGAGAAGGCTGAAGAAGGAGAAGAAGAAAAAGAAGGGACGAGGAGAAGGGTTGTTGTATCAGAGTTTGAAGGGCTAGATGTTCCTACAGAGCACAGCAGACACCCAATTCACCCCAAACTTTCTACACACGCACAGTGACACGTCGTGATGCGTCGTTAAGACGTAAACATTCAAAGTCACACAAGTGTAATTCTATCATTATTTTAAAGGGATAAGAAAAGGGAGGAAATAGATCAGGGGTGCACCCAAGGGGAAGAGGCTGCCGGGCTGCAGCCCGCCCCCCAAAACCGAAATCTAAAAAAAAACACAGATTTTGTAGATATTGTGATATCAGAAATTTTACGTGATTTACCATTCAGCCGAAATCAGCCACTGCAATCGGCTATTGACTAGTACATTAGAATTTTGAAAAATAAATTAATATAAGTTTAAAAGAAAATAAGATAGGAAACTGTGACTGAGTCATGGCACATGTAGTTATATATATATATATATATATATAAATGCAGTTGCAGACAGTTATGTTGTACTTACGACATGATTTTTATAACATAATTTTTAAAATCAAACATAAATTATATATAGCCCCAGGGGTCAGCCCCACCCCATTGCAAAATTTTGGGTGCGCACCTGAAATAGATAAAGAGCACTGGAGAAAATTACCTTACGAGCAGCTCCGTAATTTGTATTGTGCGTCACGTATTATTAAGATGACAATTATAATGGGCGAAAAGGTGAGGCATGACATAAGAAATACATACAAAAATTTCGTCGGAAAATCAGCAGAGACGCATATATATATATATATATATAAGGGAGGATAATATTAAATAGATTTTAAGAAGACTGCATATGACGGTATATACTGGATGAATCTGCCTCAGAATAAGTTCCAATATTCAGCTTTTGTGAACAAATAATGAATCATTACCGGTTGAAAGTTTCTGGGATAGTTTTGTGACTATGAAGCCGAGATCGCTCAGTCGGTATAGTAACTAGGCTACGGGCTGGACCATCGAGGTAACGTCTTTCGATTCCCGTCAGAGGCAATAATTTTTTCTACTCCGAAACGTCCAGAACGGCTATGACGCCCACCGACCCTTCTATCCAATGAGTTCTGGGGGCTGTTTCCCAGGCGTAAAGCGGCTGAAGTGTAAATCTAACCACTCACCCCCATCTAATACAAGGTTAAGAATGAGTGGGTCTTCATAGCGTGCACACAGACAGCTTTATCTTTAGCTTTAAATGTCATAGATATAAGCAATATATTGACTTAAACCTCTATAATACAGCAAAATGTGCATTGATTATGCGGCTGCTGGATACAGATGACTGCCACCATCAACAGATGTCGCTAGAAGATTGACTGCCACATCACAGATGTAGCTAGATAGATTGACTGCCACCATCAACAGATGTCGCTAGATAGATTGACTGCACCATCAACAGATGTCGCTATTACATGCTTCCGTTTCTCCCCGTCTCTGATCTTGTTGCTAGGCGGTAGAAGCCGGCGTATTTCCCCAGCCGTGGTGCTGCTTGGCAACCTTTCACTTAGAAACAATCACCAGAAGGCGCCAACATTGTAAATAACGAATAACTGGTCACAGGAAATATACAGACCACTCATTCACAGTAGATAGAGGTGGAGTTGTCAGCTTCAAGCCTCGGTGGCTTTGCGATCTGCGCTCTTCTGGGATATTACGCAGCGTTGGGTGATATTTCTGTGCCGACGTTTCGGGACAACCTACTGGGCCCATCTTAAAGGGTCAAGAAGTCCAATAAGAAAATAAAAATATCCCCAGAAGAGCGCAGATCTCGTCAACATCGCGGCGGAAGCCTTAAATCACGCTGGGTGGGTTCATTCCCGGGGAAGAGCGTCAAGTATCCAGTTGGAAATGGAAGTCTGGAGAGTCAGGAGAAGCGACAAAAGTATTTCCCGTGCCGGGACTCGAACCACGCCCGCAGACTAGTCACTACACCGATTGACGGAAGTGTAAGTCCATTTTAAGAAAATACCAGGAAATTTTCCAGTTATTTATACCGTCGCCGTAAAGACTAACCATAAAATCCCTATACATTTCGTTACTGTGCAGATCACATTAATTTATCACCAGGTCGTGGGGTTGTCAAGCTCTCTTTCCAACTGCTCTGTAATTTCTCCGTAGTAATCGAAGTAATGCCGATCCCAGTGGCCGTGCGGTCTAAGGCGTGGGTTTGCAGCCGCTCGCTTGCTGGGATTGTGGGTTCGAATCCCGCCGGTAGCATGGATGTCTGTCTGTTGTGAGTGTTGTGTGTTGTCAGGTAGAGGTCTCTGCGACGGGCTGATCACTCATCCAGAGGAGTCCTACCGAGTGTGGTGTGTCTGAGTGTGATCGTGAAGTCTCAATAATGAGGGGGCCCTGGCCCACTAGGGGCTGTTGCGTCATGGGGAAAAAAAATCGAAGTAATGCTCCTGTCACCTGTATATTATCACAAATTGTATCTTGTAAACAAAAAAAAAGTTACAATTATTTCAATAAATAAGCAGGTACTTTACCGACACTCTGTTGGTTACGCGCACGCACGCGTAAACACACACTATAACACGCACCGTCTTTTTGTTACGAGGAATTGTACAGCGACTACAGCTTATTCTGTAACTTGCATCACTGTTGCGCTCAGACCGCTTCCCGTGATGGGAGGTAGGGCAGAGGTCACCGCTCTTCCCGATTGTTGTCATTGTACAGTTAGAGACGAAAACTCTGTATTTAAAATAATTCACACATCTAACAACTAATTCACTCTCGCATTAGACAGTCGCTGCTCATTAACACTTTGCAGTTATAATATCTTCAATTTTTTTTCAAGACTTGTTGTATAATTCTTAATCACACGATTAATAAAAAACGGACAGAGCCGTGCCATGACTCAGGCGGTTAGTCGCCCGGGTTAGTCCATGTGAGATTTGTGGTGGACAAAGCGGCACTGGAACAGGTTTTTCCCCCAGTACTTCGGTTTCTCCCTGTCAATTTCATTCCACCGGTGCTCCATTACAAGAAAAAACGAAAAAAAAAACTAATCATCTTCATCACAGTGTTGCACAATAAGCCTTAAGGCTGCGTCGTGCTAGTAGCATCTGCTGCGGGGCCCTTCACCACAAAAATAAAAACCGGACAACGTGGAACAAAATAGGTTTGAGTCGTTTTGCTGCTCTAAGTTAACTGTAAGAACCACATGGCCAATTTATACTTCACTTCCAGACAGTGCGACCTGCACTTATATACAATTTGTTTTCCAGCTGTAGCTCTAACCAGTAAAAAGCAGGTTTATAGAAAGACTTGTTTATAACGCCCAAGGCGTAGCTTGCTTCTTTCAGAAGTAAATGTTTGCCAGATGGCTGCACTCCACAGGTGCACAATTTCTTTTCCAAGGAAATGTAATTTATCCGTTAGATAACATCCAGTACTGTGGGCGATACATCTGCGGCCTTTTACCCAAAAAAAAAAAAAAAAAAAAAAAAAAAAAAAAAAAAAAAAAAAAAAAAAAAAAGAGAAAGAAAAAAAGAAAAAAGAGAAAAGGAAAAATGACAATTTAATTTCTGGAAAAAAAATTGGCTGCAATAAAGCGACAAGCAGTCACAAAAAAAGCACACAGGGGGGCCGGGTATATCTCCTATAGTGTAATGACCGCAGAAACTCAGTTCGACGCCAGCCGTCTAAACTGGCCCCGGGCCCAACCCAACTTCCTATTAATTGGGTATCAGGTTTGAATTTCCAGTCTTTCGGGATGTTTCTCCCCAATAAAAACGTAGTCATCCATCATTTTTTTTTCTTTAATAATAACGAAGACAAACCAGTTCGAAATCGATAAACCGTTAATTTTCAAGGAACCGCGACACTACAAAATAATTTTCTAAATTTCTTCGTTATATTTCCCATAATAAAAACCCTCTGTATTGCACTGCACTGCTTATTCGCGGACAAAAACAATTGACGTCACAACAAACGAAACCTCCGTGCTGCATTTACATTCGTGAACCACAGAACAGTTAGCATGCTTTACATTTGCCATTCCGCGCATATATTAAGAATCGATTTATAATGCACGGTATGGAAAATATAAAATTCGTTAACGCCCAAAGGGTAAAACAAATTTACCACTTTAGGAACATCAAAGAAAAGTTATATAAAACAAATTCATTAATATGGTATAATAAACTTTACGTTACTTGTACCGTACATTTTTAATTGTATATATGTTACGCAGAGTCGACCTCGGTGGACTAGTGGTTAGCGTGCTCGCCACTGGACCCAAGGTTCGCGGGTTCGATCCCGACCAAGGTCGATGGATTTTTAAGGATGATAAAAATCCGGAGCACCACTTCCTTCGGAGGGGAAGTAAAGCCGTCGGTCCCATGTCGTAGATTTACGGCATGTAAAAGAACCTTACGGGCATGAATAAAAATGTTGCGTAAGCCAAATTGCCTCCATTTCTCATCCAAGTCTCCTGACTGCCTGCCAGATGGCTCTGGCGTGCACATCAGGATCGATAGAACACTAAGCGCGGCTAGCTGGCCGGTCACCAGCTGCCATGAATGCGCATGACTTAGTAACCTCGACAAGAGGAGGCAAGAGGAGGCCCAGGCCCATACAGGGCTGTTGAGCCAAGAATTATTATTATTTATATGTTACGCAGACAAATGTACACTGTTTTTTGTTATTTAACACAATTTTTATTAAATGCTGCCCAACATGTTTCTAGCCTATATAAGGCTCATCTTCAGGGGCTCTTTTGTTGAAATTACAACAGCTATATTATTGGTATATAAAATTCTTAAAAGCCGTAGGTGTATTTGGTTATTGGTATCTGTACCGGTCATTTGTCAGCATAACATATATATGGTATAATACAACATGTAGCAGCTGAGAGAATTTGTTGGTTAATACTAAACACTTAACGTGTTACAGACAGCATATGAAACTGGACCGAGCTGACTAAGACGTCAGACGGATAACAAACTGGACCGAGCTGACTAAGACGTCAGACGGATATGAAACTGGACCGAGCTGACTAAGACGTCAGACGGATATGAAACTGGACCGAGCTGACTAAGACGTCAGACGGATATGAAACTGGACCGAGCTGACTAAGACGTCAGACGGATATGAAACTGGACCGAGCTGACTAAGACGTCAGACGGATATGAAACTGGACCGAGCTGACTAAGACGTCAGACGGATATGAAACTGGACCGAGCTGACTAAGACGTCAGACGGATATGAAACTGGACCGAGCTGACTAAGATGTCAGACGGATATGAAACTGGACCGAGCTGACTAAGACGTCAGACGGATACGAAACTGGACCGAGCTGACTAAGACGTCAGACGGATATGAAACTGGACCGAGCTGACTAAGACGTCAGACGGATATGAACTGGACCGAGCTGACTAAGACGTCAGACGGATACGAAACTGGACCGAGCTGACTAAGACGTCAGACGGAGTCATGTTCGGTAAATGATAAGGCCTCAATCATGCTAGGCCGGTCATGTTACCAGCTGACAGGGAGCCGCTTTCAAATCGATTCATGTAAAATAAAAAAGCCTTCTTACCGGGACAGTTACTGTCTTTCTCACAAACGATTCTACTGCATCGGCTTGAATGCATACTGTCCTAACGTTGCGGTTTGTACACCAATTAAAGAAACTGTATCAACCCCTGTATTTTTTTAATTTTAATTGGGTGAGAAGAATATTATACACCATAAGATGACGAGAGTACAGAAACGTTTGTTGAAATTCGCCGCGGAAATGGCTGAGGAAAACCACAACAAAATTATAAACGATGTACTCCGTGACGCAGGACACGCACTTTACAACAGGTAAAGGTAAAGTTCACCCTAGAACAGGCCATGAAGGCCCACAGAGGGAAGAGAGGTATAGCTCTACTCTTTCTTTAACCCTAGCACTAGATGGGGGTGGGTGGTCAACTCCACGCCCCGGCCGCTTTACCCCCGGGAAAGAGACCCGGTACCCATTGTATAGGAGGCTGGGTGGGCCCCAGGGCCGGTCTGGACGGGGGCGGAAAATCTCGCCCCCACCGGGATTCGATCCCCGGACCGTCCAGCTCGTAGCGAGTCGCTATACCGACTGAGCTATCCCGGCACACACACTTTACCACAGGCGTCCTTTACTTTCAAAAAGTCATACGGTTTCGCCGTACACGCATAAATGTAATTTAATTTACGTCGTTAAAGACAAAGCAGTGACTTCCATCCTCTCTATGTCACGAAACTGTATATGCTGAAAATCATTACGTGAAGATATTCTATATTGCATTTCATGAAACTCGGTCAATAAATATCGATAATACAGGTACACACTAATTAATGACTTTAAGTTACCTATGAGTGTAACTGAACCGATTGTCATAAAATTTTATGAAGAAGTCTTGCACCAAATTTAATGAAAATCGCATGTACACCAGACGTCGTTTTTACTTCGTAATAAATGCCTGACGTAGGTCTTCGGCCGCTCGCTTGCTAGGATCGTGGGTTCGAATCCCACCGGGGGCATGGATGTCTGTCTGTTGTGAGTGTTGTGTGTTGTTGTCAGGTAGAGGCCTCTGCGTCGGCTGATCCCTCGTCCAGAGGAGTCCTACCGACTGTGGTGTGTCTATCAGTGTGATCAAAAGAACTTACAACCTCGACACTGAAACGGGAAATCCGGAGTAGGTAGAAGAGAACGACTAAAAAAAAAAATAAATTGCCTGAACCCTCTCACCATAGCCTGTGCCACCTGAAGCTGAAATCAAGCCTGTTACAATCCGACGTATTTGTTCTGACAGTTTACATTAACCAACCCTCTTCCGCACAGCAACACCATTACGGCATACTCAAACAAACAATATAAACATTCCCTCTTATTTGTTTACACAAATACTACATAATTCGTTCCCTCTTATCCACCCACACATTAATGAAAATACTAATTATATGAGGGCAGTTTAATTGATTCCAATCACAGCAGAATAACTTCAACTGAGTGTACAAGAAATATGCACCTATGTGTTTCACTAAACGCACATCACAGCTTTGACAATCTGATCGTATGTGCGGCACGCAACTTTACAAGCTAAGCTTGCACTAACTTCAGGACAGTTTGGTAAAAGCAATCCCATTACAGGCCTGGACAGGCCCTTAGGGCTCCAGGAGGTTGAGGCTCCCAGATTCTAGACAATCGGCACATGAAGGTGGTAAGGTTGTCAGCCCTACGAACCGGCCGCCTTTACCCCCAGGAAAGATTCCTGGTACTCATTTCTGTTAGAGGCTGAGTCGACCCCAGGGCCATAGTGCGACCGAAAGGAATATGCAATGAAAAATTCCAATGACACCATCGGGAATCGAACCCGCGACGTTCCGGCTAGTAGCGCAGTGCCTCAACCAACTGCGCCACCGCGTACCCCAGGACATTTGGTACTGTTAACAAATTCCGGGTTAAGAGTAAAAGAGATTATTCTTCGCGCACGCGTCTTTGTTTTAATAAAGCTACAAACAGCTTGGTATATGATATCGGCTAAGTACAACGCTGCAATGTCGACTGAAGCATAAGTACCTGTCCACTGCTTCGTAAAGACCACTGCCATCTGTTGATGCTGGCCGTGCCATGGCTCAGGCGGTTAGTTGCCGGCCTTCCACTGCGGAGGCCCGGGTTCGATCCCAGGTCAGTTCATGTGGGGTTTGTGGTGGACAAAGTGACACTGCGACAGGTTTCTCTCCGAGTTGTCGGTTTTCCCCTGTCAATTTCATTCCACTGGTGCTCCATTACTTGTAAAATTTGGTAAAAAACAATGCTCATCTTCATCACAGGTTTGCACAAGAAGCCTTAAGGCTGTGGTGCGCCCGTAGCATCTGCTGCGGGGCCCTTCACCATGTAAAAAAAATCTGTTGATGCTTCTTCTTCTTCTGGCATTACAATCCTTGGTGTTCCTTAGTCTTTTCCAAAATTGTACAGTTTCCAATTTTAGAAGTTTCTCAACAGAACATTTCTTATGGTGTGTAGCCCCACGCCCAACCCCCAACCTGGAGGACCGGGGTATTCCTTTTTGTCTGGGTCATCACGTTTGACCTGTTTGACATGGGAGGCACTACCAGTAGCTACACATAGCTCTCAGCATCATTTGACCAACCAATGCACGAGAATTACTAAAAAGTATATTTGCAACCCCTACATACGTTTCGGCAATCAAGTTGCCATCCTCAGGGGGCACATCAAAGATCACAAACATCCAGATACACATACACTGTTATAATAAAAGCACACATGCAGCTAACAATATTAAATTGAACTAATGTCCACAATCAAAGGCGAAAAGTGTCCAAGTAAGTGATGTAAGCCAACACTTCACATTAGTTAGTTAGTTAGTTACTTCCTGTCGCTCCTTGCGGAGCATAGGCCTCCTTTCAGAGGTTTCTTGGTCTGGAAGTGTGCATTCTTAGTGGGTGACCAGTCCACTGACTGCACAATTTATATTCATCCTGATATGACTGCCAGAGCCATCTAGCAATCAATCAGGAGACTTGGGTGAGAAATGGCCGCTTGAATTTCGCTTACAAGCACTACTAGTTCTATTCATGCCCGTAAGGTTCTTTTACATGCCGTAAATCTACGACATGGGACGACGACTTTACTTCCCCTCCGAAGGAAGTTGTGCTACGGATTTTTATCACCCTTAAAAATCTATCGACCTCGGTCGGGATTGAACCCGCGAACCTTGGGTCCAGTGGCGAGCACGCTAACCACTAGTCCACCGAGGGCGACAACACTTCACATAACACAGTAAAAATTATCATATACAAATACTGTTACAGGGCTCGATCTAGACGACTAAAATATATGAAAGTTTTTTTTAAAAAAAATGTTTTACTGGCTGTTGGCCGTGTATACAATCATATAGTCGATCAACGTCGATCTCGTCCTGTGACTTGGGACGTTCTGTGTCCGGTGAAGTGTCGTGTATGTGGTTTACATGGGGACAAGGAGTAATGTTCCAAAATCACAAAGCATGGAGATGAAGATTTCACGAACTCAGTCTCAAGCAATCACTCACAAGCGCAGACAAATGTAACCTCTCTCTTATTGCACACCGCTATGGTAATTCTGTTCCCGGGGACAGATTACCCCGGTTCTCATTGCACAGAACGTTGTGTAGGCCCCAAAGACAGTATGGACCCCCCTTCGGAGAAAGAATTATTCCGGCCCTTGAGCCTGTACTTACCACCCAGTCGCAGCTCTGCCACGGCCTGGACACTGTCGCCGTCACTGGACGCCACGCACTGGTATATCCCCTGGTCTTCGCGCTGCACTGCGGCCACAGTCAGGCGCGATCCGCCATGTTGGGAACCTTCCTCGGCTCTGATGACCCGCTGTCCGTCTTTCAGCCAAATTATCTGCCGCAGACAATTTCAACGACGCTAACTAAATAACTAACTAATTAACTAACTCCACAGAGCAGCGCCGTGTCATGGCTCAGGCGGTTAGTCGCCGGCCTCTCACCGCGGAGGCCCGGGTTCGATCCCGGGTCAGTCCATGTGGGATTTGTGGTGGACAAAGTGGCACTGGGACAGGCTTTTCCTCCGAGTACTTCGGTGTTCCCCTGTCAATTTCATTCCACTGGTGCTCCATTACTTGGAAAAAACTAATCATCTTCATCACAGAGTTGCACAATAAGCCTCAAGGCTGCTGGGCCCTTCACCACAAAAAAAAAATAAACTCCCAAAATCCTCGTGAATTTGTCACGAACGTACCAAGAAGCGTTAGCTGCAATGTGAAGACGCTTATATTTAGCCTTTGTGAACATGGTAATGGACCATTTGGTTCCACACAAGGTGGAGAATATTTTAGCGACTATCAGCTTCTTGAGGGGGGACGATGAGTTTCACGAATTGAACTCACATGCGTTGCCGTTGTGACACACAGGAACTCCGCAGGTGACCCGGAGTCCACGTGCAGACTTGCTGGCACGATATGAACACTCAGATCCGGCACAACACGCACTGTCACCTCCTGACTGACAGTGCCTGCAGAACTGTTGGCGACACACATGTACACCCCTGCATCTGCTGGCTGCGCGCTCCGAAGAAACAATGAGCCACCGAGGCTTGTATGCAGAGGCTCCATGGATGAACCCGAAGTTTTACGGAACCACCTGTGGGTATTGCAAACGCACAGGGTTAACACTGTCTTAGTGTCAGCATTTCAGATGTAGAGCTATGTCGGTGGGTTAGTGCTTCCCAAAGTCTTCCCGAAACGTCTGGGAACACTGAAACCAGCAACACAGCGTCACTTCCCAGACAACCTGAATCCTCAGACTGAATTTGACTAAAATTTCTAGTCGGCAATTAACACAGACGAGCGGTAACTTACCAGGATTTCGGGGGTGGGTACCCCTGGGCAACGCAGGGTAGCACAATGTCCTCACCACGTCGACCACTCACGACGGGCGGATTCTTGTCTACCAGCTGTGGTGCCACTGGTCCTTTAGGCTCTACACAGACAAAAGACTGGTATTTCTACCGTGAAGATGGAAGTAGTACCTTCCTCCGAAACGCTGGTACCAATTTATGACAATAAAAAACAGTCACACTGCTTTACATTCACTTAGACGTTAAGTATCATGCAACTGATTCTCATCCTGAGCCAGTTAAATCCAATCTGCAGTGAAAAACGTGAAGTGTGTTTCAGTATATGCTACAGACTTCCTCCTGTTACGTACATATTTACAAGTTTTTACTCCCTTTCCATGCTTTTAACAGCCATTTCGCTGCTAAAAAAAAAGGGGAAAGTATTTTCAAGATTCCCTTAGACAACGGGACAATTTTGAGGGGGAAAAAATATCCACTGGGAAATGTTTCAATTATTCATTCATTCGCTCACATTATTTATTTACGTACTGCTATTTATTTATTTATGTGTTTAGTCATTTATTTTTAAACATCCCAAATTACATAAAGACCTATGTACATTTATGATAAAATCTCGATTAATTCAATATAGTCTTCTCGGGTGCACAGCCGCGTCAATTCGTTTGAATACAACGTTTCGGGGACTAGCTCCGTCCCCATCCTCAGGCAAAACTGATATCAGGTTAGAAGACTATATTGAATCATGTCGCCGCGAAAGTTTTAAAACTTATATCTCGATTAATTCTTCTTAGAATGAGAAATGTTTCAGACAAACGTTGAGGAAAAAATCAAAACACACATTTTATGTTCAATAACGTTTTTCCAAAAATCGTACCGTTTATGAAATAATGTCGAAAAATGTGGTAGAGTCAGACAGGCCACAGATGACAATATAATACGGCGCATGCGCTTTGCATGCTGGATAACTAAGGCTACAGACACACACTCACAATATGTAATACTTATTGCTTTTGCACGGCAAACAGCGGTTACGCGAAAGCGCCTCAGTGTTAGGTTATACGTACATTGCCTGTGTTGTTATAACTGACAGCCAGTGTGTTTACTGCGCGGTACGATCTGAATCTTTATATATATAATTCAATTTGCACTTAATCTTTAGAGGGTTAAATGAGTATGGTGTTCTTAGATAAGCACGTAAGAACAACAGAGATGTCTTCAACGAACTTACCGGCTATAAGGATGCGTCCGGCGGTAAGGCTCTCCTGCGTTCTGCCGGTCAGTCGGTGTAGAGTCCGACATTGGTAGCTGCTCTTACCATCCTGTGTGTCCACACTCATCACATGAAGCTGTCCGGTCGGAAGCATTACGTGCTTCGAGTCTGTGGCAGAGATATTTAGGTACAACGTAACGGTGTATGTCGTAATGCCGTACTGAAGATTAAGATAAGCTTTATTAAAAGTTTTATTATACCAACACATGCACACCGGCTGGTTGCGTTGTGACAGTCACAACGCAACCAGCCGGTGAAGCACACAAGGCACAACACGTAACAACATAATACAGATAGCTGTAACATCTTTGTCATACTGCATACAAGACCGGACTGTCACTAATTTTTAAATATAGCAATGGATATGTCGGGCTCTTGTGAGTGCGGTAATGAACCTTCGGGTTCCATAAAACGCGGGGAATTTCTTGACTAGCTGATGACCTGTTAGCTTCTCAAGAAGGACTCTGCTGCACGGAGTTAGTTTATGGAGTTAATGGATATGTAATTTTAACCTTTTATGCAACAAATTCCCTAAGAGTTTATAGTTAAATCCATTGGGAACCAAAGTTTTATTTCGTTTTACTCTTAAGTGGATGTACCAACTTTTTAAAACGGATGTATAGTCTATGTTAAAATACTTTGACCCCCTGAAGATGGCCTGTAACAGGTCGAAACATATGTAGGGGTGAATGACATATTATAAAAATAAGAATATAGTGCATATGTTGGTATAATACAACTTTTAATTAGTAACAAGATGCACGGTGAATACAACGTGAAATTTTACGATAAGCTTTGTTTGAAATTCGTTAAGCTTAATTTTTTTTTTCCTGTGGCGCAACAGCCCCAGTCGGACCTAGACCGCCTCATTGTTGAGGTACCGAGATCACACACAGACACCCACACACTCGGTAAGACTCCCCTGGACGAGGGATCGACCCGTCGCAGAGACCTCTACCTGACAACACACAGCATTCACAAGAGACAGAAATCCATGCCTCCGGCCGGATTCGAACCCGCAATCCCAGCAAGCTAGCGGCCTCAAACCCACGTCTTCGACCGCGGGGCCACCGGGATCGTCAGTTAAGCTTAATAATAATTAATAGAACACCACTACTGAAAGTAGAGCGTGGTTTATCAAACTGTGGTATGCGTAACACTACTGGTAGGCCAACAACTGTTTACTACTACATGGCCTTAATAAAAACCAGAAGTATAAAAAATATGAAAAATTAAAAAATAAACAAAAAAAACCAAATATATTTGTCAACACGCAGCATTGCTGGCAACATTATATAACTCATCCCAGCTGTCAGCCAGTCTTTTAAATATCACCTTTTTTACTTAAATACAAAACAATATTGGTGGTACATTTAAATCGTTAGATTTCATCTAGCTGTAAGCTAGCTAAAAAGTTTCAGAACTCCCGCACTAACGGATTGCATTAGATCGCCCTTTGTTTGTTCGGCCATGACTAAAGAAATGTTCCACGTAAAACATTACAATGCTATTCCTAGACCAAATTCCTTACTAGTGCCCAATATAATTTGTTTTTTATAGTACGTATGATAGCATAAAGTACGTTTCTTTTATTGCTGTCCTGAATACCGCAGCTGTCGCGACATGTACCGGTGGATGAAGGCTTTCTGTGCGACAAAACTATTGTGCTCGGTGTGAAGACGAAAGAAACGCCCTGTACATATATGCATATGCATAACATACACACATACATACATGGATAAGCAGAAAACAAACAGGGGCTACAGAAGACAAAAATAACGCAACACCATTAAGTTAAATAAAAAATCCAATTTAAAACTAAAACTCTACATAATTTTGAAGAATACAGTATCATTTGAAGAATACAGTATCATTTGAAGAATACAGTACCATTTGAAGAATACAGTATCATTTGAAGAATACAATATCATTTGAAGAATACAGTATCACTTGAAGAATACAGTATCATTTGAAGAATACAGTATCATTTGAAGAATGCAGTATCATTTGAAGAATGCAGTATTATTTGAAGAATGCAGTATCATTTGAAGAATGCAGTATCATTTGAAGAATGCAGTATCATTTGAAGAATGCAGTATCATTTGAAGAATACAGTATCATTTGAAGAATACAGTATCATTTGAAGAATACAGTATCATTTGAAGAATACAGTATCATTTGAAGAGTACAGTATAATTTGAAGAATACAGTATAATTGGAAGAATACAGTATCATTTGAAGAATACAGTATCATTTGAAGAATACGGTATCATTTGAAGAATACGGTATCATTTGAAGAATACGGTATCATTTGAAGAATACAGTATCATTTGAAGACTACAGTATCATTTGAAGAATACAGTATCACCCCTTATGCGGGACGTAAATAAAATAGTGTCGCTACTAGTATAATATCTACTTAAAAGTAACAATTTGTTTTCTAAACACATCAACGCCTCTTAGAAAGTAAATCTACAACCGATGCGCATGTAGAAGAAGGACAAATTTTGCAAGGACAGCCGACACTGAGCGCAAAAAACTCTCTGACGTTCCGAGTACTACATTGGCCAAACGGGCCTACTTATCCTTCCTTAAATACGCAGACTGTCTCCAAAACGCTGTATACCAGGATCCATTATACAACAAACGCCTATATTTTAAATGATTGACTTTTTTACATCTTATAATATACATGGATTGCTAGTTCGGTTTTGTGAAGTGTTACTTTACTGTGATTCCCTGATGATGATACCATAAGGGATCGAAACATGTAGCAGTGTTCAACGTGATATTGCGATATAAAATATCTGGGAACAATACAGTGCATTTTGTTGGACTGAGCGTTGTGAGTTGATTGCCGAAAATGTACGGAATGAATATATAAAGAAAAGATTCCTACCGGCTTTGTGTGTCTAATTGTGTGTGATCTAGAAACCTTAACAATGAGGCAGCCTAGGCTTCTAATTAGAGGTTAGAGCAAAACTAAACGGTTGCCAAAGAATAAAACAGAGTTAGACTTAGATCGTTTTTCAAATCACATCAGCCAGTAGTTTCTCTGCCTTGTAACCGGACAAATGATAGGAAAAACAGAGTGAAAAACTGAAAACATTAGAAAAATAAATGTAATTACAAGACTTATCAGCAGGGTAAGGTTTCGCATAATATTCAACTTCTTGATTAAGAAGGAATATACCACACGCTTACGTCAGTATCGGCGTCGGGATAGCTCAGTCGATAGTGTGACAATCCTACGGGCTGGATGACCGAAATGTCATGGTTCGAATCCCGGCCAGAGATTTTTCTATTCTGCAAAACGTCCACAACAGCTCCGGGGCCCACCCAACCACCTATTCAATATGTATCAGAGGCTCTTTCCCCGTGGATAAAGCAGGCGGGGATTAAAGCTGACCACTGACACTTAGTACTGTGGTTTAAAATAAAGCGTGGATATATACCTCCACTCCCCCACTGCGTACACTGGGGTCAAATATACCTTTTACGTTGTTAACAGTTTATGTGCAATATAACTAACAGTGAGGCCAAGAGCTACAGCGCCGTCGTGATATATCACACTCCCTCTTAAATACAGAATGGATCGGGGAGTGAGGCGGCCTGGGACACAAAGCGTCGCGACGCCACGGGCTGGCCCACTCTACTAATTGATTTTCCGCGCTCTGATCCCGAGGACCTTACAGCCTCCAGCAAAGAGAGATGGGCGGATGTCGCTTGTCAGAGCGTCCGGCGTCTCACTGACCCCGTGAACACCCCACAACGTCTCGTGTATCTCACCACCTTCCTTCATTTGATCACCCTCATGAGAGTACAAATCTTGAAGCCCCACAACATGCAGCTTTCTCAGTTCCCCTGTTACTTCCTCTGCCTTATATCCAAACACACTCTGCCTTATATCCCCCCATTCAAACACACTCTGCCTTATATCCAAACACACTCTGCCTTATATCCAAACACACTCTGCCTTATATCCAAACACACTCTGCCTTATATCCAAACACACTCTGCCTTATATCCAAACACACTCTGCCTTATATCCAAACACACTCTGCCTTATATCCAAACACACTCTGCCTTATATCCAAACACACTCTGCCTTATATCCAAACACACTCTGCCTTATATCCAAACACACTCTGCCTTATATCCAAACACACTCTGCCTTATATCCAAACACACTCTGCCTTATATCTAAACACACTCTGCCTTATATCCAAACACACACTGCCTTATATCCAAACACACTCTGCCTTATATCTAAACACACTCTGCCTTATATCTAAACACACTCTGCCTTATATCCAAACACACTCTGCCTTATATCCAAACACACTCTGCCTTATATCTAAACACACTCTGCCTTATATCCAAACACACACTGCCTTATATCCAAACACACTCTGCCTTATATCTAAACACACTCTGCCTTATATCTAAACACACTCTGCCTTATATCTAAACACACTCTGCCTTATATCCAAACACACTCTGCCTTATATCCAAACACACCCAAACACACCCTGTTTTCAAACACAATCATTATCGACTTCACGTATTAGACCTTTGGGTCTGTTCCACCTTCAAGGAAAAATGTCAATCCATCTTAGTTTATGTAGGTGTCTATTGCAGCAATACATATGGCAGTCTATCGCCTTCCCCAATGTCCTATCTTGTTACTAATATGACTATCCTACACATGTAATGATGCTCTGATATCAGTATTATGTTTCTGATCGATTAAGCTTATCAGTATTTTCATCACCGCCACTTCTATAGACCGTCTATGGGTTATATTTAGTGAACAGTCTAAGGATCCAATCCTGGTGGGGGGCGAGATTTTCTGCACCCGTCCTGACCGGCCCTGTACCAATGGGTACCGGGTATCTATCCCGGGAGTAAAGCGACCGGGGCGTGGCGTTGATCACCCACACCCATCTAGCGCGGAGGTTAAAGAAAGAGTAGAGCTATACCTCTGCTCCCCCTGTCGGCCTTCGTGGCCTGTTGAAGGGTGAAATTTTAGTGACAAGCTTTCATAATTCGAAGAGTCATTATTTATAAAATGTCAGTTGTGTTGTCAGTGCTTTTGATTCAAATGTTCGGATGGTTCAGCACGTTCTCTGACATCTACTGACACTTCATCTGTGTAGCAGTATAAGGCATTACTTTACAAGTCACTGACATTATAAATGTGTTCTTTTCCATTACACACGACCAGTTTACGCCGGATGTGATTTTGACCTCAGAATAATAATAACGTAAGGTAAATTTCACCCTATAACAGGCCATGAAGGCCCAGAGGGGGAGTAGAGGTATAGCTGTACTCTTTCTTTAACGTCGGCGCCAGATGCGGGTGGGTGGTCAACTCCAAGCCCCGGCCGCGTTACTCCCAGAAAAGAGACCCGGTACCCATTGTATAGGAGACTGGGTAGGCCCCAGGGCCGGTCTGGACGGCTGCGGAAAATCTGGCCCCTACCGGCCCAGACTCATATACTGTTTGTATCAAATGCAGGTAATTTTAAATCACATTCCTTCAATAAATTACTATACTAGTCGTCTGCGAATGTATCGTCAACCATCAATCCATTTACTTTGTTTCGAGTTACAGACCAAGTTCTGCACCCATACATAACAGCAGGTACAATTATATTTGTGCGTCGTTTCGTCTTTATATTTTTACCAATTCCAGATCTCAGACAGGAAAGAAGAAAAAATGTTATGAACCAAAAGCAGCACGCCTGTCCAGAGGACAGGGGATGAATCGCGGGCTTTTGTGCACACAACAATGAACATTCAGGTTCTGAAATAAGGCAGCACATCCTTGACGAGACAATCCTTAGATTCTGAATCGTGAATCCAGTCGATAGAGCCATTTTCAGAAAATTCCTGAAGAAGGACCGTCGGTTTTACCAGTTTTGTAAGTCCATTAACATTAATAAATTTCACACCTGCTTTCACTTCAACCCCCATTAGTGCCCAGGATGAGAATAAATGGAACTAAACCTCCACTTCACCATATACCTAATGGCATAAACACGAACAAGTTTACCTTTATCTTCTTCTTAAGCCCCCATTTACATAAATATGGCGCTACTTAACAAGTACTATATATATATATATCCTGCGTTTATCCGGCTTCGTCAAGAACATTCACGGGCGAAACTTCCAGAATCTCGGCCTGGCAATTAAAATAATGAGCAAAAACGAAATCACGGGTCATGACGTTTAATACACGTGACGAGCTTCAGCTCCTAAATAGGAACTCATTAACACTAATGCCTCGTCAGTCTGGCGCAATTCTTCGGCGGCAGCATTATCAACCGTCACGGCCCTTTACATTCTACTACAGGGACTTTACTTACAGAAATACTTAGACTACACGTACTTATAAAAAGATGCTGCAAATACAGGGTATACACAAAAAATGGTGCGGTTGTAATAGTGAACACTATTAAAACCGCACCATTCTTTTGTGTATGCCCTGTATACTGAATAAGCCGTCAGCCGAAAAGAAGTGATCCTCCAGCTTTGGGGTTTAGGCGAGTTGCTAGCAAATGCTCACCGTAGAAACTCACCATTTTACGATATGTCTATAAGCTTTTGTCTTAACACTTGCTATGTAAGAACATACATAAAGATTGTAAACACAGAAATCATAATTTTGCCTACTGTTTTGTATATGTGTGAAATTTGGTCTGTCAAATAGGGAAGAACAGGCTGTAAAGCGTTTGTGAACAGGGTGTTCAGAAAGATATTTCGGCCTAAGAGGGAGCACGTTACAGATGGTAAAGGTAAAGCAATCCCATTACAGGCCTGGACAGGCCCTTAGGGTTCCAGGAGGTTGAGGCTCCCAGATTTATAGACAATCCGCACATGAAGGTGGTAAGGTTGTCAGCCATAAGCACCGGCCGCCTTTACCCCCCAGGAAATATTCCTGGTACTCATTTCTGTTAGAGGCTGAGTCGTCCCCAGGGCCGTAGTGCGGCCGAAAGGATTATGTCAATGAAAAATTCCTGACGACGTGACGCCTTCAATGAGACATTATTTCGACTGCGTTCTCTGCGCAGCTATTCAAAGTAAACCACTGTACTACTTTCCTCAGGCGAAAGAAAATATACACTGCTGATTCCGTAAACGGTCATAAGGAGGTATAGCTCCACTCATTCTTAACCTCGGTAATAGATGGTTTGCACTGTCAGCTTCAAGCTTTGGACGATTTACCCCCTGGGGAAAGTTCTCGTTAATTCATTCAATGGGAGGCTGGGTGGGTCTCAGAGCCGGACTGGACGATTTGGAGAAGAGAGACATCTCTTGCCTCTGCCGGGATTCGAACCATAATGTATCGAGAGTCAACCCGTAGCGTAGGCGCTATACTGACTGCTCCTACCGTGTGAGTATTTGGAAGGATAATATTAAAATGAAGCTTGATGAAACAGAATGTGAATTAGGATAAGATTTAGTGGCGGGCTAACACAAATTGTGTCTAATATACAGGGTGATTTTAACTACAGTGTACTCTTGATTATCCGGGGTAAAGTTGGGAGAGGCGCACGGATAATACGAAACATATGCTTTATTGAGACACTAACAAAAAAACAGAACTCTATTTACTATATACATAATACATACATAGCTTACGCTGATTGCTGACGTAAACAGTCCGTGATTTTTTAAATCGTCATCTTCTCGGTTATTACACGGCGTCGTGTGGTAATTGTTTACCGACGTTTCGGGAACAACGTATCGGTCCCATCCTCATGGGTCAAGAGTCCGTGAGGATGGGACCGATACGTTGTCCCGAAACGTCGGTAAAAAAAATTACCACACGACGCCGTGTAATAACCCAGAAGACCCGGATTTCATCAACATCGCGGCGGAAGCCTGAAAATCAAAGTCCGTGATTTTTGTTTGTATGAGAATTCTGTTCGATCACTCAGCGCTAGATCGCGTTATTTCCCGCCTTCGTCGTTAATCATTAGCAACTTACGATCGTGGCGGATAATCCGCAAACCGCATAATCGATGATAAACTGTAATTTTATCAACTCACATCTTCGACCTTATGTCTTCGCTCCTCTGGATTCTTACTCAACGTTGGTTGATAGTTATTTACCCGACGTTTCGGGACAGCTTATCGGTCCCATATTCAAGGGTTAAACAGTCCAAGTCCAAAAACGTCAATAAACAACTACCAACCAACGCTGTGTGAAAACTCAGAAGAGCGAAGATTTCACTACACCCTGGCGGAAGCCCGAAACCTCGCACATTTGACACTCGCAGTGGTGATGCCAATAATAGTAACTCCGTTAAATGTTTATGACCAGTAACCGATGTATTCCACTTAAAAACACACTGGGATAGTGCAGTTGTGTCTTGTGGGCGCGACTTAACACTATTATTCTCTTTTTTTCAATCAAATTTTTATCAAAATCATTTATTTTACAGCCCATAATATCACGATTCTACATGCCAGCACTTCCACAATCAACACTGTCTACAAAAATTTTACAACTTTCGTACAACTTTAAACAAAGACTTTTAACAAAGATTTTAACTTATAATACATAAGTTTTAATGTGCTGTTGGACTATTCAAAATTATGTGACTGAAGCGACAGTAGCTTTCAAAAAAAAAAAACCCCTGACGATGATCCGAAGATCGAAACACGTGTAGGGGTATAATTTTAACAATTTTAATAAAGCTACAATAAAAAGTGGTTTTAATTGGTGCATCAGTTGGTCAAAAAATTTAATTTACTATATTCTCTGTTGTGTTCATATGATTGGAGCTATGCATAAATATGTATTTAAACTTTTTATAAACTGAACGCGTAACAGGCGGCGACCAGTGGACAGTGACAGATGCAGTATTAGGAACTTACACGTATTCTCCGCACGGTTAATCCAGAGTAAAGGACACTACCAACATGTCAAGGTCTAAGCTGTGCTCGTCAGTCGAGGACAGTAGATGAACGAATATTAGTTTCTGAAGAAGTGCTCTGCTCCATGCACTTAGTGTTTCCTGCGCACATGATTGACGTAAATGCCTTCAAATCCTCCAGAGACCTGCTAAATTTCCTCCTTCAGGGTTTCTTATAAAGGGGCTCCAGTTTATGAGATGATCAATCATAATGTTCGTGCCTCAAATTCCATCACGTTTTAAAATTCAGCTCCCTCTGTCTCTAGCAAGATTATACGCGTCCATGAAAATACCAGTAAGGCTACAGGAATCTCGAAGAAGCCATAGATATCAAGGAAACAGAAGAAATAAATTTAATTTTTAAAACCGGAAGGTATTACAAGCACAACACTTGAAGCCTACTGGTTATCACTAGGCTTAGCGATAAAAACTCCGAAATTCCCCACACGATATTTCGTATAATTGTTACAATAAACAGACATTGTATCCCTATACAGGGTGATTCAGGAGGAAAGGTTAATATTTTGGGAGGTGATAGTATGGGCCATTGTGAGAAAAAAAAATTTCATATAAACCTGTGTCTAATTCTGGATGATCACGGAAATAGAGCTGTTTCAATCTCCATTATTAAGTCATTGGTTTTTATAACCGAGAAGAAGTGTGTTTACTGCGCGGTACGAGCTGAATCTTTAAATACAATTCAGGTTACTGGGATAGCTTTTTTTCTCCAAGTACTTCGGTTTTTTTCCCAGTCAGTATTTTCCCACCGATGCTCCATACTCGCCTTTGTCTCAATATCATTTTACAGGACAACCGTGCGAAGCTCGAGAACTTTCAAAGCAAAGCTCTTTCGGGTACTGAAGAGCAATCGACAGAAAAATACTTTCACATTGTTTTATTAGTTTTTAAAAGATTTCATATAAAATCATTCAGAGAACGAATTGGAAAACTTTGAAAGGCATAGCAAGGCTTTAGCAAGTACGTGCAGACAGCAACTTCCCTGCAAGTGATAATAAAGTGGAAAGTTCCGGTAACACCTTGAAGCTGGCTTTAAAAATAAAAAAAGTCTCTCCAAGATCGAAAGTCATAAAGCTGTTGAATTTACAATACTTCGCGAAGTTGGAGGTAGAGCGGGTTATGGCTTTAAACACAGCAGGTGTAAATTATGTTCGCAGGTCAACGCAGTTCATCAAAGACTTATACAATATAATCAATGTAATATACAGGGCATACACAAAAGAATGGTGCGGTTTCAATAGTGATTCCTATTGAAACCGCACCATTCCTTTGTGTATGTCCTGTATTATACAGGGATGGCCGTAAGCTGCCATCAGATGGTGTATAAGAGATGTGTCATGAATTGGAAATACATAAGGCGTAATGTTCGTTATTATGGCAGTAGGTAAGCGGCCACTGGTCACTATAAGGGACAGTGGAAGGTCTATAAACCATCCGACTGCGAATTTGTATCTCTCGAAACCCAGGCCAGTTTCTGCATGTAATTTTCATAACACTTGACCGATTTGGGTGAAATGCTGCACGACATCTGCACCGAATGCTATTCAGTATTTTTGTGATTTTCGTGAAAATCGCCTCAGTGAAAGCCATACTTCACGTAGGGGCGTAAATGAAGTTCTGCCCGTAATTTTCATAACACTTGACCGATCTGGGTGAAATTCGGCACGACATCTGCACCGAATGCTATTCAGCATTTTTGTGATTTTCGTGAAAATCGCCTCAGTGAAAGCCATACTTCACGTAGGGGCGTAAATGAAGTTCTGCCCGTAATTTTCATAACACTTGACCGATCTGGGTGAAATTCGGCACGACATCTGCACCGAATGCTATTCAGCATTTTTGTGATTTTCGTGAAAATCGCCTCAGTGAAAGCCATACTTTACGTAGGGGCGTAAATGAAGTTCTGCCCGTAATTTTCATAACACTTGACCGATCTGGGTGAAATTAGGCACGACATCTGCACCGAATGCTATTCAGCATTTGTGATTTTCGTGAAAATCGCCTCAGTGAAAGCCATACTTTACGTAGGGGCGTAAATGAAGCTCTGCCCGTAATTTTCATAACACTTGACCGATCTGGGTGAAATTCGGCACGACATCTGCACCGAATGCTATTCAGCATTTTTGTGATTTTCGTGAAAATCGCCTAAGTGAAAGCCATACTTCACGTAGGGGCGTAAATGAAGTTCTGCCCGTAATTTTCATAACACTTGACCGATTTGGGTGAAATTCGGCACGACATCTGCGCCGAACGCTGCTAAGCATTTGTGATTTTCGTGAAAATCAGCGCAGGGAAGCCCGTACTTTTTTTTTCTGGGCGTAAATAAAATTAAATTTACGCTTGTACAGTGAAACCGATGACACTTAAAAAAGTAAAAAACGCCTTGGTAAAATCTGTGTACTGTGTTACAGAGTACACTGTTTGCACCTTTGTCGAATTGAACATTCTTTGCATCATCAGTTAAAGTCAATGCGCAGCATCCTAATGGCACATTTGACACAGTACGATCACGTATGGGCAGTTGGTTGAGGCACTGCGCTACAAGCCAGAGCGTCGCGAGTTCGATTCCCCATGATGTCACTGGAATTTTTCATTGACATAATCCTTCCGGTTGCACTATGGCCCTGGGTTCGACTCAGCCTCTAACAGAAATGAGTACCAGGGATATTTCCTGGGCGGTAAAGGCAGCCGGTGCGTAAGGCTAACAACCTTACCACCTTCATGTGCCGATTGTCTATAAATCTGTGAACCTCAACCTCCTGGAACCCTCAGGGCCTGTCCAGGGATTGCTTTACCTTCACAATCACGTTAAGACAACTAATATACCTATGGCGATGATCTACTATGCTGTGACGCTGTAAATATCTGCTGCTGTCTACCAAAATATACGGTGTCACTACTTACCACCCTCGGCGGTAGGGTAGATGTTGAAACTGTGATCTTGCAGCCACGAAGTAACAGTGAGAAAGTCGCGCACGAAACTTGGGACTCGACAGTTGAAGACAGCGGTGTTGCCGGGAAGCACGTGGGTGTCGAACACCCTCGCCTCATAATCCTGGACCACAACTGGAAAGAAAAGGAAAGCCTGGCAGTCGTAGCTCTGACATACACTAACCCTTTAAAGCCTGGTGGTTAAACCATAAGACTTAACACTCAAAAGTTGTACAATCCGACTCAAAGAATACAATTATGTGTTTTGTATCAATCTCAAAAGCCATTATTTCACAACACAGCTTTAGCTAATTGGTTTCTACAAGAAAGCCGGAGAGTGTTCACAGAGAGGCACAAGCTGAGTCTTTAAATATAATTCAGATCAATTTTAGTCTCTAAGGGTTTTTAACGACTACAGTTCTTAAACGCGTTCGCAAAGCTGCAAAAATCGACTATTAGCTTCGTCATGTCTGTCTGTCCGTACGCATGGAACAGCTCGATTCCCACTGCTCACATTGTCATGAGATTTGACATTTTCGTGTTTTTTTCTAAAATCTGTCTAAAAAATTCAAGTGTCATTAAAATCTGACAACAATAACGGTACTTTACATGAAGACGTATGTACATTTATGATAATATCTCGCTGGATTCTTCTTAGAATAAGAAATTTTTCAGACAAAGCCGTAGATATACACCATATCAATAGAAAATTGTAAGTAACAATATTGTTATTATAAGTACTTGGTTAAACTTTAACCCTAATATACACACGTAAAATAGGGTTTGTTTTTGGAAAAATAAAGAAAAAGTCGCAGACAAAATCAAAACACACATTTTATGTTCAATAACTTTTTTCCGAAAATCGTGCCGTTTACGAGATAATGTGGAAAAATATGGTACAGCCAGACAGTCCACAGATGACAATATAATACGGCGCATGCGCTTTGTATGCTGTATAACTAAGGCTACAGACACACACTCAGAATATGTATCACTTATTGCTTTTCCACGGCAACAATGGTTACGCGAACGCGTCTCAATACCCCGGCTTGTTTCATACAAACATAACATATATGAATAAATTTCACATTATATTCACCGTGCATTCTGTCTTATATAATAGCTTTTATTTTAACCAACATATGCACTACACCTTTGTCGTCATATATACCCCTACATATGTTTCGACTACTTATTATTCATCATCAGGGGGAACAAACTCAGCCGTCACGCGAAGCCTACAGAACACGGCACAACAACACGCCACAGATAAATTCACCAGCCATTTGAGAAGGAAACAAGACCAGCTGCCAATAATTTTTAAATAATTTTAAACGTTTTGACCAAAAAGGAAAAAAAACAAACGCACTTATATATATTTTAACCACTGAAACAAAAATGCTACATGTTTTTATAGTGAACATAGTTCATGTTATTTTAACATTGAATGTGAACCAACTATTATAGTGGATGTGTAGTCTGTGTTTATGTACTTTGATCCCCTTGATGATGACTAATAAGTAGTCGAAACATATGTAGGGGTATATATGACGACAAGGTGTAGTGCATTGTTGGTTAAAATAAAAGCTATTATATATATGAATAACTGAGGCTTTCTTCAAGGAACTTATTGGGTGCGGCTGTTACGTTAAGAAGGCCTCTGAAGGTTCCCAGGCAGTGCCCGAGAATCGATTGTAGATGTGTTGCAAAAATAAGGAGTAAACTTACAGTTTGTATTAAAATTCTTAATGTTTTTTACAAGGCATGAAAAACTAAATTATAGGGCAGGGGTGTTCAACCTTTTATGTGGGATGGACAAACTCGGCAAATTTGGTCTGCATACGAACAAAATTAAATTCCATACACAGAATTAAGACAGAGTCAGTGTATGTGTAATTATATTACAATTTAACCTGTGTATTTTTCTATACACCACGTACAATAATAACTGTACTGAAAATAACGGGAAAACTTCACAACAAAATAAAATTCACAACACAGACTGGGGTGTCGCTGTTTTTAGCACATTTCACAAGATGAAACTATAAACGTAATATTTTGTTTTCTTTAGTTTTCCTCCTGTCGCTCCTTGCGGAGCATAAGGCCTCCTTTTAGAGGTTTCTTGGTCTGTAAGTGTGCATCCTGTAGTGAGTGACCAGTCCACTGACTGCACAAGTTCTATTCATCCTGATATGGCTGCCAGAGCCATCTAGCAGTCAACAGGAGACTTGGGTGAGAAATGGCCGCTGAATTTTGCTTACGAAACATTTCTATTCATGCCCGTAAGGTTGTTTTTTTTCATGCCGTAAATCTACTACTTCCCCTCCGAAGGAAGTTGTGCTACGGATTTTTATCACCCTTAAAAATCCATCGACCTCGGTCGGGATCGAACCCGAACCTTGGGTCCAGTGGCGAGCACGCTAACCACTAGTCCACCGAGGGCGACATAACGTAATATACACCTCCATAAATAAACAGCTCACCATTCTCCAAAGTTGCTTCAACGATCCATCTCGGTTTTTTTAAGGGCAGGTTTAAAAAGTCTTTTTCCCGTTTCAAATATCTCCGCGGACAAGATACCACTGTGTCGCGGACAATATACCACTGTGTCGCAGAAAAGATACCACTGTGTCGCGGACAAGATACCACTGTGTCGCGGACAAGATACCACTGTGTCGCAGAAAAGATACCACTGTGTCGCGGACAAGATACCACTGTGTCGCGAACAAGATACCACTGTGTCGCAGAAAAGATACCACTGTGTCGCGGATAAGATACCACTGTGTCGCAGAAAAGATACCACTGTGTCGCGGACAAGATACCACTGTGTCGCGGACAAGATACCACTGTGTCGCAGAAAAGATACCACTGTGTCGCGGACAAGATACCACTGTGTCGCGGACAAGATACCACTGTGTCGCAGAAAAGATACCACTGTGTCGCAGAAAAGATACCACTGTGTCGCAGAAAAGATACCACTGTGTCGCGGACAAGATACCACTGTGTCGCGGACAAGATACCACTGTGTAGCGGGCAAGATACCACTGTGTCGCAGAAAAGATACCACTGTGTCGCGGACAAGATACCACTGTGTCGCGGACAAGATACCACTGTGTCGCGGACAAGATACCACTGTGTCGCAGAAAAGATACCACTGTGTCGCAGAAAAGATACCACTGTGTCGCGGACAAGATACCACTGTGTCGCGGACAAGATACCACTGTGTCGCGGACAAGATACCACTGTGTAGCGGGCAACTTGTCCGCGAGCTACGGTTAGTACACCAACCAACACATGCACTTAATACAATACAATTCAAGACAAGTATTGAACTCCTACATGTTTCGGCACCGGGGTGCCGTCATCACGGAGTTTTTTTTAGAACAAAGGAGTACAATGCACGGTATGTATAACATAAAATTCGAGAGCTACGGTTTAAGCTGGCACAGTATAAGGCCAATACGACAGCGAACGTGCAAGGAAGATTTAGTCTTAATTCACCGTGCATTTTTGCACTATAGACAGTCACCAACAAATGCACAAACCAAATAAAGGCGTAAATCAACCTTTTATCATAATTACAACCCTACACATGTTTCGGCTCGCGAGGAGCCATCATCAGGGGTTACAGTAGTGCTTATCAAATGCTGTGCTACGGTCTGTTGACGACACTCGTAATGTTACTGCACTGTTTGTATAGGTGATCATAAAACGTTTGTATCGTGTGTTAAAATCGTGAACAATAAAGGTGTAGAGTTAAAAGGTTAAAAACCTTTATTGTTCACGATTTTAACACACGATACAAAAGTTTTATGAGCACCTATACAAACAGTGCAGTAACATTACAAGTGTCGTCAACAGACCGTAGCACAGCATTTGATAAGCACTACTGTAACCCCTGATGATGGCTCCTCGCAAGCCGAAACATGTGTAGAGTTTTAATTATGATAAAAGGTTGATTTTTTCCCCCCCCTATAACAGGCCATGAAGGCCCAAAGGGGGAGTAGAGGTATAGCTCTACTCATTCTTGACCCCGGCGCAAGTTGGGGGTGGGTGGTCAGCACCACGCCCCGGCCGCTTTACCCCAGGAAAGACCCGGTACCCATTGTATAGGAGGCTGGGTAGGCCCCAGGGCCGGTCTGGACGTATGCGAAAAATCTCGCCCCCACCGGGATTCGATCCCCGGACCGTCCAGCCCGTAGCGAGTCGCTATACCGACTGAGCTATCGCGGCCCCTAAAAGGTTGATTTACGCCTTTATTTGGTTTGTGCATTTGTTGGTGACTGTCTATAGTGCAAGGAGGTGTTAACGCTCTGCGGGCATTTCCTAACTTGTCTTCTCTCCCATGCCTGCCACATATATATACATACATATATATACATATATATATATATATACCCGTTTAATTCTCCTTGATTTGATAATCCTAATATTATAAGGACCGATCCCAGTGGCTGTGCCGTCTAAGTCGTGGGTCTACGGCCGCTAGCTTGCTGGGATTGCGGGTTCGAATCCCACCGTGGGCATGGATGTCTGTCTGTTGTGTGTGTTGTATGTTGTCACGTAGAGGTCTCTGTGACGGGCTGATCACTCCTCCAGAGGAGTCCTACCGAATGTGATGTGTCTAAAGTGTGTGATCGTGCAGCCTTGAAAACTGAGGCGGCCTAGGCCCCCAAGGGGCTGTCGAGACACAGGGGAATATTATAAGGACAGAAATGCAATTATTACGCAATTTTCTCCAGCCTCCTGTTACTTCATGCCTCGTAGATTTAAACATTATTATTATTAGTAGTATTATTAGTATTATTTGGGGTTTGTGCCATTTATCATCCTCCTTTGGTTTTCGCCTTTACTGTTTGTGACCCCTTCATTTTTTCCTTTTTCTTTGTGCCCCAATTATGCTACAGATCCTTCTAATTATTTCTGGCAAGTTATTACACTGTCGCCCGCTCCCAGTCGTTTCAAGGCCATAATTACTGTCCCGTGCATTACGAATACTCCCTACTGGACTGCGAGTTCAGCAGCTGGGCTAACGGAAATTGTTTCCTACCTTCGGTTTCCATAGCAACGCCGCAGTAAGGCTTCCATAAGTACTTCTAACAGCAGACAGGACAGGTTTCGCCTGCCTGTACAAGGAAAAGGCAACAGTGGCTGCTTGTGAAGTCCCTAGTGTCACCGTGGTAATAAATTATACCACTGATACGTTAACATGCTGGAATCTGCATTTTAGCCACCAGTTAATGTACGGTGTCTGTTATACAATGTGTAAAACAAAGTTGTCCCTGTGCATGCTATGAATGCGTATATGGATGAATGGAGGTATATCTCCATGTATTCTTAACCTCGACATTAGATTTGTATAAGTGGTCAGCTTCACCGCCTGAGGAAAGAATCACCGGGATTTGTTGAATGTAAGGCAGGGTGAGCTGGTCTGGACGCTTTGAAGAATCGAACCACGATTTATCGGTCGTCCAGCCCGTAGCTTAGTCACTACATTGACTAAGCTATCTCGACTGTCACATAAAATTCAGTCACAAAGGGTTACTATGGCCGCCTTACCAGAAATTATACAGTGTCATTATTTTAAATGCCCCCAACCGTTAGTCACTTTCCATCAGGTTCCCCTTACCAGAAATTATACAGTGTCATTATTTTAAATGTCCCCAACCGTTAGTCACTTTCCATCAGGTTCCCCTTACCAGAAATTATACAGTGTCATTATTTTAAATGCCCCAACCGTTAGTCACTTTCCATCAGGTTCCCCTTACCAGAAATTATACAGTGTCATTATTTTAAATGCCCCCAACCGTTAGTCACTTTCCATCAGGTTCCCCTTACCAGAAATTATACAGTGTCATTATTTTAAATGCCCCCAACCGTTAGTCACTTTCCATCAGGTTCCCCTTACCAGAAATTATACAGTGTCATTATTTTAAATGCCCCCAACCGTTAGTCACTTTCCATCAGGTTCCCCTTACCAGAAATTATACAGTGTCATTATTTTAAATGCCCCCAACCGTTAGTCACTTTCCATCAGGTTCCCCTTACCAGAAATTATACAGTGTCATTATTTTAAATGCCCCCACCGTTAGTCACTTTCCATCAGGTTCCCCTTACCAGAAATTATACAGTGTCATTATTTTAAATGCCCCCAACCGTTAGTCACTTTCCATCAGGTTCCCCTTACCAGAAATTATACAGTGTCATTATTTTAAATGCCCCCAACCGTTAGTCACTTTCCATCAGGTTCCCCTTACCAGAAATTATACAGTGTCATTATTTTAAATGCCCCCACCGTTAGTCACTTTCCATCAGGTTCCCCTTACCAGAAATTATACAGTGTCATTATTTTAAATGCCCCCAACCGTTAGTCACTTTCCATCAGGTTCCCCTTACCAGAAATTATACAGTGTCATTATTTTAAATGCCCCCAACCGTTAGTCACTTTCCATCAGGTTCCCCTTACCAGAAATTATACAGTGTCATTATTTTAAATGCCCCCAACCGTTAGTCACTTTCCATCAGGTTCCCCTTACCAGAAATTATACAGTGTCATTATTTTAAATGCCCCCAACCGTTTAGTCACTTTCCATCAGGTTCCCCTTACCAGAAATTATACAGTGTCATTATTTTAAATGCCCCCCACCGTTAGTCACTTTCCATCAGGTTCCCCTTACCAGAAATTATACAGTGTCATTATTTAAATGCCCCCAACCGTTAGTCACTTTCCATCAGGTTCCCCTTACCAGAAATTATACAGTGTCATTATTTTAAATGCCCCCAACCTTTAGTCACTTTCCATCAGGTTCCCCTTACCAGAATTATAAAGTGTCATTATTTTAAATGCCCCCAACCGTTAGTCACTTTCCATCAGGTTCCCCTTACCAGAAATTATACAGCGTCATTATTTTAAATGTCCCCAACCGTTAGTCACTTTCCATCAGGTTCCCCTTACCAGAAATTATACAGTGTCATTGTTTTAAATGTCCCCAACCGTTAGTCACTTTCCATCAGGTTCCCCTTACCAAAATTATACAGTGTCATTATTTTAAATGCCCCCAACCGTTAGTCACTTTCCATCAGGTTCCCCTTACCAGAAATTATACAGTGTCATTATTTTAAATGCCCCAACCGTTAGTCACTTTCCATCAGGTTCCCCTTACCAAATTATACAGTGTCATTATTTTAAATGCCCCAACCGTTAGTCACTTTCCATCAGTTCCTTACCGAAATTATACAGTGTCATTATTTTAAATGCCCAACGTTAGTCACTTTCCATCAGTTCCCCTTACCAGAAATTATACAGTGTCATTATTTAAATGCCCCCAACGTTAGTCACTTTCCATCAGGTTCCCCTTACCAGAAATTATACAGTGTCATTTTTTAAATGCCCCCAACCGTTAGTCACTTTCCATCAGGTTCCCCTTAACCAGAAATTATACAGTGTCATTATTTTAAATGCCCCCACCGTTAGTCACATTTCCATCAGGTTCCCCTTACCAGAAATTATACAGTGTCTATTATTTTAAATGCCCCCAAACCGTTAGTCACTTTCCATCAGTTCCCACTTACCAGAAATTATACAGTGTCATTATTTTAAATGCCCCAACCGTTAGTCACTTTCCATCAGGTTCCCCTTACCAGAAATTATACGTGTCATTATTTTAAATGCCCCCAACCGTTAGTCACTTTCCATCAGGTTCCCCTTACCAAAATTATACAGTGTCATTATTTTAAATGCCCCCCACCGTTAGTCACTTTCCATAGGTTCCCCTTACCAGAAATTATACAATGTCATTATTTTAAATGCCCCCAACCGTTAGTCACTTTCCATCAGGTTCCCCTTACCAGAAATTATACAGTGTCATTATTTTAAATGCCCCCAACCGTTAGTCACTTTCCATCAGGTTCCCCTTACCAGAAATTATAAGTGTCATTATTTTAAATGCCCCCAACCGTTAGTCACTTTCCATCAGGTTCCCCTTACCAGAAATTATACAGCGTCATTATTTTAAATGTCCCCAACCGTTAGTCACTTTCCATCAGGTTCCCCTTACCAGAAATTATACAGTGTCATTTTTTAAATGTCCCCCAACCGTTAGTCACTTTCCATCAGGTTCCCCTTACCAGAAATTATACAGTGTCATTATTTTAAATGCCCCCAACCGTTAGTCACTTTCCATCAGGTTCTCCTTACCAGAAATTATACAGTGTCATTTTTTAAATGCCCCCACCGTTAGTCACTTTCCATCAGGTTCCCCTTACCAGAAATTATACAGTGTCATTGTTTTAAATGCCCCCAACCGTTAGTCACTTTCCATCAGGTTCCCCTTACCAGAAATTATACAGTGTCATTATTTTAAATGCCCCCAACCGTTAGTCACTTTCCATCAGGTTCCCCTTACCAGAAATTATACAGTGTCATTATTTTAAATGCCCCCACCGTTAGTCACTTTCATCAGGTTCCCTTACGTTCTAGGATTAACAGACAAGCTGTTTGGCCCTGTGGACCGAGATAGCTCATCGCGTAGCGACTAGATTGTCATTATTTTAATGCCCCAACCGTTAGTCACTTTCCATCAGTTCCTTACCAGAAATTATACAGTGTCATTATTTAAATGCCCCACCGTTAGTCACTTCCATCAGTTCCCCTTACCGAAATTATACATGTATTATTTTAAATGCCCCAACCGTTAGTCACTTTCCATCAGGTTCCCCTTACGAAATTATACAGTTGTCATTATTTTAAATGCCCCCAACGTTGTCACTTCCATCCGGTTCCCCTTACAGAAATATACAGTGTCATTATTTAATGCCCCAAACCTTTAGTCACTTCCATCGGTTCCCCTTACCAGAAATTATACAGTGTCATTATTTTAAATGCCCCAACCGTTAGTCACTTTCCATCAGGTTCCCCTTACCAGAAATTATACAGTGTCATTATTTTAAATGCCCCCAACCGTTAGTCACTTTCCATCAGGTTCCCCTTACCAGAAATTATACAGTGTCATTATTTTAAATGCCCCCAACCGTTAGTCACTTTCCATCAGGTTCCCCTTACCAGAAATTATACAGTGTCATTTTTTAAATGCCCCCAACCTTAGTCACTTTCCATCAGGTTCCCCTTACCAGAAATTATAAGTGTCATTATTTAAATGCCCCCAACCGTTAGTCACTTTCCATCAGGTTCCCCTTACCAGAAATTATACAGCGTCATTATTTTAAATGCCCCAACCGTTAGTCACTTTCCATCAGGTTCCCCTTACCAGAAATTATACAGTGTCATTGTTTTAAATGTCCCCAACCGTTAGTCACTTTCCATCAGGTTCCCCTTACCAGAAATTATACAGTGTCATTATTTTAAATGCCCCCAACCGTTAGTCACTTTCCATCAGGTTCCCTTACCAGAAATTATACAGTGTCATTATTTTAAATGCCCCCAACCGTTAGTCACTTTCCATCAGGTTCCCCTTACCAGAAATTATACAGTGTCATTATTTTAAATGCCCCCAACCGTTAGTCACTTTCCATCAGTTCCCCTTACCAGAAATTATACAGTGTCATTATTTAAATGCCCCACCGTTAGTCACTTTCCATCAGGTTCCCCTTACCAGAAATTATACAGTGTCATTATTTTAAATGCCCCCAACCGTTAGTCACTTTCCATCAGGTTCCCCTTACCAGAAATTATACAGTGTCATTATTTTAAATGCCCCCAACCGTTAGTCACTTTCCATCAGGTTCCCCTTACCAGAAATTATACAGTGTCATTATTTTAAATGCCCCCACCGTTAGTCACTTTCCATCAGGTTCCCCTTACCAGAAATTATACAGTGTCATTATTTTAAATGCCCCAACCGTTAGTCACTTTCCATCAGGTTCCCCTTACCAGAAATTATACAGCGTCATTATTTTAAATGTCCCCAACCGTTAGTCACTTTCCATCAGGTTCCCCTTACCAGAAATTATACAGTGTCATTGTTTTAAATGTCCCCAACCGTTAGTCACTTTCCATCAGGTTCCCCTTACCAGAAATTATACAGTGTCATTATTTTAAATGCCCCCAACCGTTAGTCACTTTCCATCAGGTTCTCCTTACCAGAAATTATACAGTGTCATTGTTTTAAATGCCCCCCACCGTTAGTCACTTTCCATCAGGTTCCCCTTACCAGAAATTATACAGTGTCATTGTTTTAAATGCCCCCAACCGTTAGTCACTTTCCATCAGGTTCCCCTTACCAGAAATTATACAGTGTCATTATTTTAAATGCCCCCAACCGTTAGTCACTTTCCATCAGGTTCCCCTTACCAGAAATTATACAGTGTCATTATTTTAAATGCCCCCACCGTTAGTCACTTTTCATCAGGTTCCCCTTACGTTCTACGCTGATTAACAGACAAGCTGTTTGGCCTCTCTGTGGGCCGAGATAGCTCAGTCTGCGTAGCGACTAGATACAGGCTGGACGGTCCTGGGACCGAATCCCGGCGGGGGCGAGATTTTCCGCACCCATCCAGACCGGCCCTGGGGCCTACCCAGCCTCCTGTACAATGGGTACCGGGTCTCTTTCCCGGGCGTAAAGTGGCCGGGGCGTGGCGTAGACCACCTACCGTCGAAGTTAAGGAAAGTGTAGAGATATGCCTCTACTCCCCCCTCTGAGCCTTCATGGCCTGTTATAGAGTAAATATTACCTTTTACCTTGCGAGGCCTCTCTGAGTCACCTGCAGTCGTTATGAGAATTTCTGTACTGTTCAGACGCCAAATTCCGTTGATACAAAAACGTGTCTTAAATATAGAGGCAGATTTCCAGATGAGTCGTTTCTACGCAGGCAAACGATTTGCAAGTAGGTGAAAAAGATTTCGCGTAACAGGTTCAATCTTAGACAATAATAGAAGAAGCGTACAACAGTGGTAACTGAAGAAAAACTGGACGAAAGTGGTGCCAGACTAACACAGATCAGTTACAAGTTTTAAAGCCCATCAAAAAATGGTCTATTCCCTTCAGGCCTGAGCTCTCCATACAAATGCTAGCAGAGCGTCGCACTGCAACGCACAGCGTCTTGTTACGTTCGTCCCATTTTCGTGTTCTTATCTTCCAATTCCCAGCTTTCTCGCAGCACTTGACTCCACCCTCATTAGCTTTCTCCAACATATGACCTGTCCAAAGAGACAGCACAGAACTGAACGATCGCGCGATGTGACCTGGTTATAAGGAAGACGCTTTGAAGTTCTTCCATATTAGACGTCTTATTGAAAGAAACTTCAATTCCTACGCAATACCTACCCTTATAATACGTTGCTACAAGCTTATTAAAAACTTTATCCGTCCGACTGTGTGAACTTCACTTACACGTAAAGCGGCTTGACGCGAGTCGACAGATTTGGAGTTGTCGCGGAGATGAGTATGGAAATAACTGCCTACTGGGATACAACGACGTGGGCCTGGTGGCGTCACGTTGCTTCTAACTCACAAACTGGCGTCACGTTGAATCGAACTCACAAACTGGAGTCACGTTGAATCTAACTCAAAAACTGGCGTCACGTTGAATCTAACTCACAAATTGGCGTCGCGTTGCTTATAACTCACAAACTGGCGTCACGTTGACTCTAACTCAAAACTTGCGTCGCGTTGAATCTAACTCACAAACTGAAGTCACGTTGCTTCTAACTCACAAACTGGCGTCACGGGGTCACGTTGCTTCTAACTCACAAATTTGCGACACGTTACCTCTTGGTCACAAACTGGTGTCACGAGGATTCTAACTCACAAACTGGCGTCACGTTGTTTTAACTCACAAACTGGCGTTACGTTGCCTCTTGCTCACAAACTGGAGTCACGTGTCTTCTAACTCACAAACTGGCGTCACGTTGTTTTAACTCACAAACTGGCGTTACGTTGCCTCTTGTTCACAAACTGGAGTCACGTGTCTTCTAACTCAAAACTGGCGTCACGTGGTTTCTAACTCAAAACTGTCGTCACGTGTCTTCTAACTCACAAACTGGCGTCACGTTGTTTTAACTCACAAACTGGCGTTACGTTGCCTCTTGCTCACAAACTGGAATCACGTGTCTTCTAACTCAAAACTAGCGTCACGTGTCTTCTAACTCAAATCTGGCGTCACGTGGTTTCTAACTCATTGATTCCCAAAACAACGCGCCATCAAAACATTCAATTACCAACTGCACAGACTGCAGCAGTCATGCATGCTAGCTCTATTCACTTTAACTCCATTTAAAACAGTCAATATTAAATCGCTTCAACAGAGTAATGTAAAGCCAGAAAACAATGTACATAAATCCTGGAATTTTTGAATACCTAACGGACAGTCATATTAAACTACAAATGGATCGGTGCGTTGGTGGGGAAAAAAACTGTATTTAAAAGTTTGGATCATAAAGTTTTACCTGCTGCTTTCCACGCTAACAAAGCAAGATACAAAAACTTAACCACGTTTCAGTTTCATGGAAGGGTGTCCTTCTTGAAAAGCAGCAGGGGCACAACTTTCCTAAAAGTTTCATGTTCTATAAACACGCACGGTTCGGTATCACGCCCCCTACCTATTTAAGATCCGTCTCAATATTATCATCCCTTTATATCTAGGTCTCACACGTAGTTTCTTCCATTCAGAGTATTCAGTTAAAATTCTCTGTGCCTTTCTCATCTCCCCCATGGTGCTACGCGCGGCACCCATTTACCCAACTTTATTTAATCGCCCTAATAAAATTTTGTGAACAGTAGCTCACAAATTACGAAGCTGCGCATTATGTAATTTCCTCCAGTTTTCTTCCGTTTCTCCTGCCTTATTTCGAAACATTCTGCAAGATTTCAGGCTCTCATAGCGGTGTTTTTGAAGACTCGCGTCTTCTGGGATGTGAAGCTGTGTCGTTGAGTGATTGAGTGATTGAGTGAGTGGTACCCGACGTTTTGAAGAATCTTAACAGATTCTTCTCTCCTCCAAAACGTCCAGACAGGCTCTGGGGCCCATCGAGCCACCTAATCATTCGATAGCCGAGGCTCATCCACTGATGAGGTAAAGCGGCTGGTGCGTGAATCTGACCACTCACATCCATACGGCGCCGAGGAGGCTAAGAATGAATGGAGCTAAACCTCTACTCCCCAAGGATAACTGTATCTTTATGAAAGTTACCATCTTCCACTGTAACAGTTCCCCTGAAATATCTGTAAATATTTACCATAATACATGACGTCACATGCCGGAGAACTGTAAACGTCATAATGACCGCTTTGAGGAACTCAAACCACATATTTTATCTGGTATTTTTTCTCTTCCCCAATGTCTCGACAGCCCCTTGGGGGGCCTATGCCGCCTCATTTTTCGAGACTTCACGATCACACTTTTTAGCCACACCACAGTCGGTAGGACTCCTCTGGACGAGTGATCAGCCCGACGCAGAGACCTCTACCTGACAACACACAACACTCACAACAGACAGACATCCATGCCCTAGCGGGATTCGAACCCACAATCCCAGTAAGCGAGCGGCCGTAGACCCACGCCTTAGACCGCACGGCCACGGGGATCGGCGATCTCGTGTTTTACTCTCCCAAAATAAGAATTTTTTTTACCCTCGGTACCAGGATCATGGATACAATTACCCATATCATAGCTGTGGCTAAAGGCAGGATCAACGCAACATGTTGGTATCTGGCCTACACAATGCGGGGTTTAAGTTCAGACGTGTGACTAGCAGACATTTTGCCACCAGTTTCGTTTGACCTGTTAATTAGTTTATACGTAGCGTTTAATTATCTGTCAGCAGCAGGCCCCGTGTTAGACCCTGTCAAATGGTTTCAGCTTTGTAATATACAGGGTATACACAAAATAATGGTGCGGTTTCCGTTTATTCACCATTGAAACCGCACCATTCTTTTGTGTATACCCTGTATAACACAAAATATCCCTCATTTAACATAAATACATAATTTAACATAATAACATGTACATATCTTAGGATTCTCCCAATACAGGGCGATTATTTCCCTAAAAAAAACTATTAATGTAAAAGCCAAATGCTATAAGTGATCTGCTGTATTCATAACACCTAGATATGTCTACGGAATGATTTCTTCTGGAGAAGCTGACGGTCGATTAGCTACTCAAGAAATTTCTCTTGTTTTACGATACTCGAAGGTTCATTGCCGTGTTCACAAAAGCCCGCCGCTATGTAGTAAGAACCTGTAGGTGATTTAGTATGAAATTAGAGCAAATCTGCAGGCAGCCGACCGAGCCACCGAAGACGGTCTCCTGTAACCAGCAAGGACGAACTGACAGCTACAGTTTACGCTATGAAATCCAGACACTCGAAAGAGGAACTTTATGTAAGCATGACAATTGAATCAGAGTGTCTTGCGACTCTCGCCATATCGTACCACAGACGTGAAGGTTTATGCTCCGTAATTACAGAATACACTGATTTTTGGATTCATCAAGACCAGAGGTAGTGGTGTAGTTCCTTTCTTTTTTGGGGGGGGGGGGGACTGGGGCGACTAATCACAATGGCGACGAATTTAAAGAAATCACAACTTATTCAACTTTTCTTTCTTTGACTCAATAATTTAAAATTTACTGAGGAAGTAAATACAGTAGGCGGAAGGTAACGGGAAACCACCGCTGGTAAATTCTCCTATGACAACCCATGTCTTCGTGCCAGTAGGGTCACGACATTCAGAAATGAGTATAAACGACTCGGTAAATACAGTAGAACCACGGTTATAAGGACATCGGTTTATATGACGCCTTGTCTATAGCGACAGATATCCTGTGGTACCAATTAATTCCTCACTGTTAACCGTAACTCCTCGTTTATCACGACACTCGGTTATAACGACACAAAAATATTCAGTCCCATTTATCATGTTATAACTGAGTTCGACTGTACATTCTTTTTCATTTGAAATATTAATTTTGCCGCCCATTACACTCTGTCGCTGGTATGTAGACGGTATTTGGTACTGAAAGTCCGATTGGTGCAGCAAATTGACACAGATGACGCCACAGTGCGACTGCTATTCATCTTGCGGGGCAACAAAGATACGGCCAGGCAGGTGACATCTACACTACAGACACTATCTGACTTACGCGATTTTAAGTTACGCAACTTTTAAAAAGTAAAAAAAAAAAATCTATATAATAAAATTTTTTAAACACCGAATTTTGCATAAGTTGGTAAAGTAAAATAAATTTTAACTGTACTAAGATGCACGGCCAATACAACGTAACGTTTAAAAACGGAATTTTTTCCTTAAGGGAATGAAAGCGGAATTAGACGAAGGTGGCGGAAGAATACTTATTGCTTCATAATTGATTATTTCCGTGTAATCTCGTAAAATGTTTTACGGCTACACTTAACAAAAACTGAGAAACTACGCAACGACTTATCTGTCATTACGATCTGTCTAGCCAAATTGTACGTCTAACGAAGGTCTTAAGCAAACGAACATTCTTGTGTTTCGATGCAGCATCGGGCACTTTACACGAAGACCTACGTACGTTGTATTGTTGCCGGTGACATAAATTCGCCACAAAAGCATTGTTGTGCAACACTCGATACTCTTATACGGGTTTACATTGACATGTAGCTCAACAATACACACAGAATGCATTGTTGAGTTTCCATTGCAAAAATGGCTACAAGAACGCGCCACAATGCTACGTTACACGTACATCGCCTTTTTTAAATATGCTTTCTTATAATTAATCGTTACACTGACTTAATAGAGTTATTTTAGAGTTTCAGTATGTTCATTTTTTGTAATTATTCGAAGTTTAAATTTTGCCACGATTTGTGTCTTAGGGGTCTGTGAATTGAGATAAATTTGGAGAGAAGGCCAGAGAATTAGGGTGACTTTGTAAGGGGTCCACGGTAACAGAGGTTCAGGATTACTGGTATAAAGAACTCAAGGCAGATATGCAGTTTTGATCCATAGGATGTAGTGTGACTTTGTAAGGGGTCTACGGTAACAGAGGTTCAGGATTACTGGTCTAAAGAACTCAAGGCAGATATGCAGTTTTGATCCATAAGATGTAGTGTGACTTTGTAAGGGGTCCACGGTAACAGAGGTTCAGGATTACTGGTCTAAAGAACTCAAGGCAGATATGCAGTTTTGATCCATAAGATGTAGTGTGACTTTGTAAGGGGTCCACGGTAACAGAGGTTCAGGATTACTGGTCTAAAGAACTCAAGGCAGATATGCAGAGTTTTGATCCATAAGATGTAGTGTGACTTTGTAAGGGGTCCACGGTAACAGAGGTTCAGGATTACTGGTCTAAAGAACTCAAGGCAGATATGCAGATTTTTGATCCATAAGATGTAGTGTGACTTTGTAAGGGGTCCACGGTAACAGAGGTTCAGGATTACTGGTCTAAAGAACTCAAGGCAGATATGCAGAGTTTTGATCCATAAGATGTAGTGTGACTTTGTAAGGGGTCCACGGTAACAGAGGTTCAGGATTACTGGTCTAAAGAACTCAAGGCAGATATGCAGAGTTTTGATCCATAAGATGTAGTGTGACTTTGTAAGGGGTCCACGGTAACAGAGGTTCAGGATCACTGGTCTAAAGAACTCAAGGCAGATATGCAGAGTTTTGATCCATAAGATGTAGTGTGACTTTGTAAGGGGTCCACGGTAACAGAGGTTCAGGATTACTGGTCTAAAGAACTCAAGGCAGATATGCAGTTTTGATCCATAAGATGTAGTGTGACCTTGTAAGGGGTCCACGGTAACAGAGGTTCAGGATTACTGGTCTAAAGAACTCAAGGCAGATATGCAGTTTTGATCCATAAGATGTAGTGTGACCTTGTAAGGGGTCCACGGTAACAGAAGTTCAGGATTACTGGTCTAAAGAACTCAAGGCAGATATGCAGTTTTGATCCATAAGATGTAGTGTGACTTTGTAAGGGGTCCACGGTAACAGAGGTTCAGGATTACTGGTCTAAAGAACTCAAGGCAGATATGCAGTTTTGATCCATAAGATGTAGTGTGACTTTGTAAGGGGTCCACGGTAACAGAGGTTCAGGATTACTGGTCTAAAGAACTCAAGGCAGATATGCAGAGTTTTGATCCATAAGATGTCTTCTGTTGCCTTACCTGCCCTAACCTGAAGGTCCAGAGACAAGATACGGCCCGCCGAGTTGCTGGCAGCACACCGGTAGGTCGCACTGTGTACATCCGGCCGGAAGTGATCCTCCCGGAAAGGAGGGAACACGAGGCTACCGTTGGCCATGACGACACGGGCTCCAGGCACCGGAACAACGGGCGAACCGTCGCTACCCAATACCCACTCAACTCGAGGGTCTGGGGAGCCCTCTGCAGCGCAATCCGCCCTTCCGCCACTCGAGTTTGAGAACACTAACTGCGACGGTGGCTCCAGGACGAAGCGGGGTCCTCGAACGTCTGCCAGGTAGCCAGACGCTCCTGGAAACCAACGAAACACTCATCAGACAGCAATTAGCATATCCGACTTCTGTACATGCACCGACCTCTCAAACGTTGTTGAGGACAGACCGGTGCTGCACTATCCTGCACTACAAAACGTAATATCTTCGTAATTGTCACCCTTCAAAATCAGTTCCCAGTGTTATATTTGCAGATATTCTCGTAGAAATGAGACAAGTTAAGATGAAAGTGTGTTTAGTTTTGAGTTCCAAGTCAGTGGTTTTCAACCTCCTTGTGCTCGCAGCACGCTTTGGATAATTACACTTTCGTGGGGCACCAGAATTGGAATAGAAAACCAAAATTCATTAAAAGAGTTACGCATGTTTTAATAATATAACTATTGCGTAAAAAAACGAAATTATTGTAAAGCGGAAACCTGGTGAAATATCGATATAAATATAAATTTAAATCGCTTACTTAAGCAAGCCAAATGGTTCCAAAATATATACAATGGTGACCCTCAGTATAACAAAGACCTCATCGAACACGCACTCCCATTCCAAACATTGCGATTGTGCGTCTGGTTAAGGAACACCATAGACTTTCATTCCGAAAATATTAATTTCAGTTTCACAATGTTGACACCGTGCATCTTCGTCATATTAAATTAAGTTTCAGTCCAACTGATGCACACTAAAACCACTTTTATTGTAGCTTTATTATAATTGTTAAAATTGTTATGATCCTAGGATCGAAACACGTGTAGGGGTATAATTTTAACAATTTTAACAATTATAATAAAGCTACAATAAAAGCGGTTTTAGTGTGCATCAGTTGGTCTGAAACTTAAATTAATTTCAGTATTTAATTTTATATAAACACTTTTCTATTCCAAGTCTCTTGCCACACTTGGTTAAAACTTGCGGCACACTGGTTGAGAACCGCTAGTCTAACTAGTACGAAATATTTTCAAAAATGTGAAACGTTACCTGATATTATATACTGGTACGTTACATTTAAGGACATTGCCAGTATCTCGGATTGTATAGAGTCATGTATGAAAATTGGCAAACATGAACGGCAAAGGAGGTCAAAGTAAGCACTCTGCTTCTAATGTAGGGTATTTGTGTGAAGAGACTGAGAAAAACCACAACCAACCCCCCAACCAAGAATAAAGCAAGCACCTCTCGAATAAAAAAGCAACCCCATTACAGGCCTGGACAGGCCTTAGGGTTCCAGGAGGTTAGGCTCTCAGATTTTAGACAATCGGCACATGAAAGTGGTAAGGTTGTCAGCCCTACGCACCGGCCGCCTTTACCCCCCAGGAAATATTCCTGGTACTCATTTCTGTTAGAGGCTGATGCAAATCACAATATTTGGGCATTGTTAGGTATATATATTTCTTAAAATTCATTTACATCAATGTTAACATGCAAAATTTGACTAACCAATAATCTTGTAAATTAAACCTTAAATGACGCTGGGATTTAAATTCCAACTCTTTTCCATGGAAAAGGGTTTCAAGAGTTGCAGTACTCTTAAATGCATTCAGGACCGTACATCGCACCGAGGCCGGCGGCATGTGAAGTATTATAAGTCCGTACAGTGCACCGAGGACGTCATTGAAGGGTTAATTGAAATGTGGATGCTTACGATGCATGGTAAGTTTGGTGTGGAAAAACGTTTGTCACCACACTGTTTTAGGCGCCTTCTTGAAGCAGTTATTAAAAGCGACTACACCTCTGTCCGTCCGTCCGTCCGCATGCAACAGCGCGCCTCTTGTAGGAAGGATTTTCGTAAAATTCCATACTTGGAACTCGTGTTAAGGTTTGTCGGTAATTTTCCGATTTGGGTGAAAATCGGACAAGACTTAACACACTTTTCGTGAAGGTGACCGCGACAGTGCGTTCTCTGTGAGGTACAAGCTGGCGCCGGAAAAACGTCGGCTAGTCTAAACATAAGGCGCTACAACGATCGACTGTAAGTCTCCCCGTTTACGATACATCGATTATGATCGACTATAAATCTGTTGCTAACAGACTCAGGAATTTTATAATGTGTTGTGTAAAACGTGGAAAGGCAAATACAGGGCATACACAAAAGAATGGTGCGGTATCAAAAGTGAATAAAAAATGTATTTCTCACCTTACACGGGCACAACATACACCGTCAGCGGCGGCAACTGTCCAAGTTTCTCATTTGGTAATTACAATCCTTCAATGTGTGCACCCTGGGTCACACGACACACATCCACACGGTAATCAAACTCATCCCAGACCCGGTGTAGCATGTCCGCTGTAATGGCCTGCAGTGCATGCGTTATCCGATCACGAATTTCATGGATGGACGTGGGCAATGGTGGTACATAAACGCTGTCTTTAACGAACCCCCAAAGAAAGAAATCACACGGTGTAAGATCTGGCGAACGGAGTGGCCAAGGGAGAAGGTTCTTGTCTCCACTTGCAACAGCACGTCCGATCCAGCGAAACTGGCCCCGCGGCCACGCAGTAAGCATGAGAAGCGAACTGCTGGTAGCGCATTAGAAACTTGGACAGTTGCCGCCGCTGACGGTGTATGTTGTGCCCGTGTAATGTGAGACATTAATTTTTATTCACTTTTGAAACCGCATCATTCTTTTGTGTATGCCCTGTATAAAATGCTTCTTTTTCAGTATTTTTATTTAAACTATTCACAAATTTAGAATCAAGTGACAAAGGTGAGGTACAGTAAATTTGCCCCTACAGACGCCATAAATGCATATAGAGAGGATAGAGGTAAAACTCCACTCATTCTTACTCGGCACTACATGGAGGTGAGCGTTCAACTTCACGCCCCGGCCGCCTTATCCCCAAGAAATAACCCCGGTGCCTATTGAATAAGAGTCTGGCTTGGCCCAGAGCCAGTCTGGATGTTTTGGAGAAAAGAAAAATCTCTTACCCCTGCAGGGATTTTTTTTTTGCCTGTCCGGGGTTTCTCCCCTTTGATCCATTTTTGTACTGTTTAAATCCTTTCGTCCTTCATGTCACTTTACGTTCCATGCTACCGTCCTTTCAACAAACACAACACAAACATCCATGCCCCCGGTGGGATTCGAACCCACGATCCTAGTAAGCGAGCGGCCGAAGACCCACGCCTTAGACCGCACGGCCACTGGGATCGGCGGATTCGAACCCACGATCCTAGTAAGCGAGCGGCCGAAGACCCACGCCTTAGACGCACGGCCACTGGGATCGGCGGATTCGAACCCACGATCCTAGTAAGCGAGCGGCCGAAGACCCACGCCTTAGACCGCACGGCCACTGGGATCGGCGGATTCGAACCCACGATCCTAGTAAGCGAGCGGCCGAAGACCCACGCCTTAGACCGCACGGCCACTGGGATCGGCGGATTCGAACCCACGATCCTAGTAAGCGAGCGGCCGAAGACCCACGCCTTAGACCGCACGGCCACTGGGATCGTCGGATTCGAACCCACGATCCTAGCAAGCGAGCGGCCGAAGACCCACGCCTTAGACCGCACGGCCACTGGGATCGGCGGATTCGAACCCACGATCCTAGCAAGCGAGCGGCCGAAGACCCACGCCTTAGACCGCACGGCCACTGGGATCGGCGGATTCGAACCCACGATCCTAGCAAGCGAGCGGCCGAAGACCCACGCCTTAGACCGCACGGCACTGGGATCGCGGATTCGAACCCACGATCCTAGCAAGCGAGCGGCCGAAGACCCACGCCTTAGACCGCACGGCCACTGGGATTCGGCGGATTCGAACCCACGATCCTAGAAGCGAGCGGCCGAAGACCCACGCCTTAGACCGCACGGCCACTGGGATCGGCGGATTCGAACCCACGATCCTAGCAAGCGAGCGGCCGAAGACCCACGCCTTAGACCGCACGCCACTGGGATGGTCGGATTCGAACCCTGGATCATCCAGCCGTAGTCTAGTCTATATAACGAATATGCTACCCCGGGACTAACAAAATGACAACGACGAACTCAAAGCACAAGATATAATACGCTCTGCGGCCATTTAATAAATCTTTTAATTTTACTCTGTATTGCGTTATGCTGCATGTCAAGGAGGAGACAGAACATGCTGAACTGACTGCTCACAAATTTGATGACGTCAGTGCTGGTGATCCTGACTCACAAACAAATTTTTTATAAACCGCCAGATTCATAAAGCAGAATAATTATTGAGAGGCCAACTAGTCAGAAAAAATTATCCGCCCTTCATAAACCTTCAGGTTCATTACCGTATCCACAACAGCCCGTATAGACCCACAGGGAAACAGTCCACACAGTCACACAGTGCATTTGAGATCTGCCCTCTTCTGGGATGTTACGCAGCGTAAGTGATAATTCTGTACCGACGTTTCGGGACTTCTTGACTCCTAAGATGGGACCGATGTATTGTCCCGAAACGTCGGTACGGAACTACCACTCTACGCTGCGTAATATCCCAGAGGAGCGTAGATCTCATTTACAACGCGACGGAAACCTGAAATCACGCACTGCACTTATTTCATGTCAATGTATCCAAATAAATTTTTATACACATTTATCAGATCTCCCAAATGTGCTTCGCACCCCCCCCCCACCCCCGCCCATCCCACCATCCCTGCTTTTATCCCCCTCATAGTATCTGATAAAGATTACGAATTATGAAGCACCTAATTATGTAATTTTCTCCATACTCCTGCCACTACGTCGCTTTTGGATTCAAATACTCCCATAGGCTTGCTGTTGTGAAAAATCCTCAGTCCATATTCTTTCTTTAGGGCGAAAGACACTGCGTTCTTTCTTACAATAAAGTTCATCGTGTCGTCTATAGCTTTCGTTGAAGTAACAGAGAGATATCAGTAAATCTGGATGTATGTCAAAATATTGAAATTCTTTGCTCTCGGAATAGGATAGGGTTACATTAATATCACGACATCCGTTGTCATGACTGAGAAGAGGAAAAGAGGCTTAAGTGGGATTAGGAGACAAAAGACAAAGCCTTTTATCCAACACTCAAAAATGGGAAGAGATTTGTAATATTCGTGCTGCAGCCTTTGTGAAAGGATCCAGCAGACAGCGGTAACAGAACACAGCAAAGCGTCAGTCCTTGCGCAATGAGCCTGTAGAGCCAAATCTGCAAATATACACTTCTACTGGTCGGGGTAATCACCAAGAACAAAAATTACTGTAGACTATAGCAATTACTATCGCTTCGCTTTACACTAAAATGACTCCAACGCCTTGTATAAAAAAAATTCATGACGTTTTGTTCTTTGGACATCTTCATGAATGCAACAGCTTCTTCCGAAACGTTGACAAATTTCTATCAGAGTGCATGACGTCATATCTCAGTATTTTTCAGTGCTCGGGCACTTTAAATTCTGCAGTCTCACTGCAGAATTTAAGCCCCATATGAGATCTGACAACTACCGCTTATCATTTCCCGTGTCGGCTCACTGAACTTATAAAAGCGTCGACGAGCAGTGAGCAACGTGTTATATGTGACGCGTGTCTAAGAGCCGAAGACATGAATTTCTAACGCCCTCTGTAAATTGGTTAGAACATAATATTGACCTTTTAAATGCCTATTGGTTACTTGATGCATCAACAGTTTTAACACTCACAAATTCTACATTCTGCCCACACTGTATTTATGTGTTTTGTATTTATATTACAACAAACAGCGACTTTTGCCTTATTCAAAATAAATTTATTTGTTTTTTTAACCGAGATGAAAAGTGTTTACTGCGCGGTACGAACTGGGTCTTTAAATGAAACAGTTTACGCTTCGTCTTTAAAGGGTTTACCTCAGTATATTGAAAGAATACGCGTGGACCCCGACTCACGGCGAATTCGAATAGCGGAACGTGCCGCGCTGCCTGCCATCAAGGGAAAAGATTAGAGTGAAGAGTGACGCGAGTTGTCAGATATAATAATGTCCCCATACAACGTTGAATGAGTTATAAAATGAATATGAATGGTGAATAGATAAGAATAAGGGAGAACGCGGCCGTGACATTTTGGAGGTCCTATTGCAAGCGGTGGCGCAGTTGGTTGAGGCACTGCGCTACAAGCCGGAATGTCGCGGGTTCGATTCCCGATGGTGTCATTGGAATTTTTCATTGACATAATCCTTCCGGCCGCACTAAGGCCCTGGGGTCGACTCAGCCTCTAACAGAAATGAGTACCAGGAATATTTCCTGGGTGGGTAAAGGCGGCCGATGCGTACGGCTGACAACCTTACCACCTTCATGTGCCGAATTTCTTTAAATCTGGGAGCTCAACGTCCTGGAACCCTCAGGGCTTGTACAGGGATTGCTTTACCTTTGCTACATTGCTACAATCCCCTGGTTATACTCAGGGAAAATACAAAAAAAACATAAAACAGGAAAGCGAACAACATGGCCGCCATTCGACTAGGGTGTATCTCAAATACAATATAAGGTAATATATGTGTATCTCCATATCTGGAGCCTTGCACTGTCTGAAAATTAGAATGAGATAAGACAGGCATAAAATAAAGCCCTGCGCTGTGCCAACGTTAATCAGTATTCAACGGCGCCACCTCCCGTCACAACATCTCAAGCTCACTTCAATAACAACCCCAGTCTTGTCTTCTTTTTTTTTGCTTCTTCATTATTATCCCTCCTCCTGTCTGCCTCCGAACATCTACTCCACGCTGTTTTAATCTCGGCTTCAGCCACACACCAACCAAGATTCAGCACAACGCAATTCGTGCGTATAGTCATACAACTCACACGACGTCCTACACTGCCTATCAAATGACTCCATGGAGTAAAGATGTCAGATGCACATGGCGGTGATAAAAAAAATGTATTTTATTATGTGTCACCGTGCAGCGTGAAAAAAAATTTCCAAAGTTTCTGGGGGGGGGGGGGGGGGGGAAATACTGCATCTATTTCTACCCTGAAAACGGCGGCATCAGATTTCTTCGAAAAGTTCACAAACATTACACCAGACTGTAAGGCGTCACATTTCTTAAAGACAGTATCTTCCCACCTGCTATTTCCTTGCCTTCAGACTGAAATATCCGCTTCACAAATTTCTTCTCCGCCCCCCCACCCATCACCTCCCCCCCCCCCCCCCCCCCCAAAATTTACGTTCTTCTCTTAGAGTGACAGATTAATCCCCAGACGTTTCAGCAATTCCAAAACATCTGGATTTAAGTGTCCTATGCACCATTACCTCGACAACTGAGCGAATTCACTCTACGGTAAAGAGAAATAGACTTTGAAGAGGAGGGAAATTTTGGAACTGACTGCAGAGCTGAAGCGTCTGTCTCAGACCCACCAGCAAGGCACTGACTTTCCTCCAGAGAGTCCAGTTCGATTTTCGAACCCACCCAGCCTCCTCTCCGGGGTCAACAAGACCGGTGCCTGAATCTGACCACTCACGCCCATCTACTATCAAGGTTAATAGTAGGTGGAGTTATACCTTCTTCCTCCATACATCTTTATGGCTTTAACTCACATAAATAACTGGCGAAACTTATCTTATAACCAACCACAAAATCTGCTACGTCACTTCAAATTAATTTTGTTATCCAAAAAATTAAGTGACACTTCTTTTGTACATTCAAGTACAGTCAGACCCCGTTATAACGACATCGGTTTATACGACACCCCGTCTATAACGTCAGATATTCTGTGGTGCCAATTAATTCCTCACTGTTAACCATAACATTATATTCCTCGTTTATAACAAGACACGTTTATAACAACACACGTTTATAACGACACACGTTTATAACGACACAAAATATTCAGTCTCTTTCATGACGTTATAAACCGAGTTCGACTTTTATTGTTAAGTCACCAACTAAATGCACTATTTATTTTAAAAAACACTATATGGTTTCTTAAAATATTTTAGTAAAACCCTACATATGTTTCGGCTTCCTCATGAAGCCATCCTCAGGGGTGTCAGAAAACTTGTTTGTATAAAAACACGTCTATACATTGGTCATTGTATAAATGCTGAACACAGTGAAGGTGGTATTTAGCATTTATACAATGACCAATGTATAGATGTGTTTTTATACAAACAAGTTTTCTGACACCCCTGAGGATGGCTTCATGAGGAAGTCGAAACATACGTAGGGTTTTACTAAAATATTTTAAGAAACCATATAGTGATTTTTAAAATAAATAGTGCATTTAGTTGGTGACTTAACAATAATTGTGAAAAATGCACGGTGATTATAGAATTACATTATAATCCTCGGTTATAACAACACTCGTTTATAACGACACAAAATATTCAGTCCCTTTCATGACGTTATAACCGAGGTCGACTGTATTTAAAAAAAAAAGCGTCAATTATGAAATAGTTGTTGTTCTAAACACACTTATGTTTATGGGAATCTGACAAGAAGGCAAGCAGAAAAATTGTTTATCAGTTTTTAGTCAAGTTCGAAGGCTTAAGCTGGCAACACTGTCTGTACAAAATTCAATACGTTTATGTATAACTATTGTCACAATGATTAGGTGCGACCGATAAAACCTACTTGCCTCCAAGAACTTAGGAATTAGCAGTAACAGAATTATAGAACAACCTAAAAAGGACAAGCAACATAAAAATTTATCTTCAATAGCATATAAACACATTTGATAACAAAATACATGAAGTTACTGAAGAAGAGTCTGATTTCATAAAGAACGAAACCAATTAAACACACTTAATGAAAGACAGTGCTTGACTGAGCTGAGAGTGATTTGCGCAATAGTAGGAGAGTGGCAGGAGCAGACTCTCGAGCCAAATGGTCTCATTCCATTTCATCAGAACAAGGCATGAAATGTCAAAACAATGGCATTACAGTGAGGGAAAGCGAAAAGTCGAGATCCCGCAGTTCGATAGTACTGTTTATATTGCAGGCAAAGGGCAGTATTATGCAGCTCCTTGTTATACGGAAACTACGACATATTCCAGCAAAGCATTGAAATATCACTTAGCAGACCAGAAGTTCTCATATTGATGAACATTAATGCTGCATAGGGAAATAATCGCTGTTTGTTCTGAGATCCACACAATACACATAAATACAGTCCGTACCGCGCAGTAAACACACTCCGTCTCAGTTATACAAACCAGTCAGTTAATGTTGTACAGTGAAATAATCGCTGTTTGTTCTGAGATCCACACAAAACACATAAATTCAGTCCGTACCGCGCAGTAAACACACTCCGTCTCAGTTATACAAACCAGTCAGTTAATGTTGTACAGTGAAATAATCGCTGTTTGTTCTGAGATCCACACAAAACACATAAATACAGTCCGTACCGCGCAGTAAACACACTCCGTCTCAGTTACACAAACCAGTCAGTTAATGTTGTACAGTGAAATAATCGCTGTTTGTTCTGAGATCCACACAAAACACATAAATACAGTCCGTACCGCGCAGTAAACACACTCCGTCTCAGTTATACAAACCAGTCAGTTAATGTTGTACAGTGAAATAATCGCTGTTTGTTCTGAGATCCACACAAAACACATAAATACAGTCCGTACCGCGCAGTAAACACACTCCGTCTCAGTTACACAAACCAGTCAGTTAATGTTGTACAGTGAAATAATCGCTGTTTGTTCTGAGATCCACACAAAACACATAAATGCAGTCCGTACCGCGCAGTAAACACACTCCGTCTCAGTTATACAAACCAGTCAGTTAATGTTGTACAGTGAAATAATCGCTGTTTGTTCTGAGATCCACACAAAACACATAAATACAGTCCGTACCGCGCAGTAAACACACTCCGTCTCAGTTATACAAACCAGTCAGTTAATGTTGTACAGTGAAATAATCGCTGTTTGTTCTGAGATCCACACAAAACACATAAATACAGTCCGTACCGCGCAGTAAACACACTCCGTCTCAGTTATACAAACCAGTCAGTTAATGTTGTACAGTGAAATAATCGCTGTTTGTTCTGAGATCCACACAAAACACATAAATACAGTCCGTACCGCGCAGTAAACACACTCCGTCTCAGTTATACAAACCAGTCAGTTAATGTTGTACAGTGAAATAATCGCTGTTTGTTCTGAGATCCACACAAAACACATAAATGCAGTCCGTACCGCGCAGTAAACACACTCCGTCTCAGTTATACAAACCAGTCAGTTAATGTTGTACAGTGAAATAATCGCTGTTTGTTCTGAGATCCACACAAAACACATAAATACAGTCCGTACCGCGCAGTAAACACACTCCGTCTCAGTTATACAAACCAGTCAGTTAATGTTGTACAGTGAAATAATCGCTGTTTGTTCTGAGATCCACACAAAACACATAAATACAGTCCGTACCGCGCAGTAAACACACTCCGTCTCAGTTATACAAACCAGTCAGTTAATGTTGTACAGTGAAATAATCGCTGTTTGTTCTGAGATCCACACAAAACACATAAATACAGTCCGTACCGCGCAGTAAACACACTCCGTCTCAGTTATACAAACCAGTCAGTTAATGCTGTACAGTGAAATAATCGCTGTTTGTTCTGAGATCCACACAAAACACATAAATACAGTCCGTACCGCGCAGTAAACACACTCCGTCTCAGTTATACAAACCAGTCAGTTAATGTTGTACAGTGAAATAATCGCTGTTTGTTCTGAGATCCACACAATACACATAAATACAGTCCGTACCGCGCAGTAAACACACTCCGTCTCAGTTATACAAACCAGTCAGTTAATGTTGTACAGTGAAATAATCGCTGTTTGTTCTGAGATCCACACAAAACACATAAATACAGTCCGTACCGCGCAGTAAACACACTCCGTCTCAGTTATACAAACCAGTCAGTTAATGTTGTACAGTGAAATAATCGCTGTTTGTTCTGAGATCCACACAAAACACATAAATACAGTCCGTACCGCGCAGTAAACACACTCCGTCTCAGTTATACAAACCAGTCAGTTAATGTTGTACAGTGAAATAATCGCTGTTTGTTCTGAGATCCACACAAAACACATAAATACAGTCCGTACCGCGCAGTAAACACACCTCCGTCTCAGTTATACAAACCAGTCAGTTAATGTTGTACAGTGAAATAATCGCTGTTTGTTCTGAGATCCACACAAAACACATAAATACAGTCCGTACCGCGCAGTAAACACACTCCGTTATACAAACCAGTCAGTTAATGTTGTACAGTGAAATAATCGCTGTTTGTTCTGAGATCCACACAAAACACATAAATACAGTCCGTACCGCGCAGTAAACACACTCCGTCTCAGTTATACAAACCAATCAGTTAATGCTGTACAGTGAAATAATCGCTGTTTGTTCTGAGATCCACACAAAACACAGAAATACACTGTGTGGGCAGAACGTAGAGTTTGTGAATGTTAAACATGGCGGTATATATAGTGACCACTGGTCTCTAGAGTGTTAAACTAGTAAGTGGTTATCAGGATAACAGAAATCAGTATGATTTTGAAAACATTCCTTGTCACAACAGAGAGACTTACGTGATATTTAGGCAGGCACCAAATCTTATTTTAGTGGGCCGCGATAGCTCAGTCGATATAGCGACTCGCTACGGGCTGGACGGTCCGGGGATCGAATCCCGGTGGGGGCGAGATTTTCCGCACCCGTCCAGACCGGCCCTGGGGCCCACCCAGCCTACTACACAATGGGTACTGGGTCTCTTTCCCGGTGGTAAAGCGGCCGGGGCGTGGAGTTGACCACCCACCCTCATCTAGTGTCAGGGTTAAAGAAAGAGTAGAGCTATACCTCTACTTCCCCTCTGGGCCCTTCATGGCCTGTTCTAGGGAGAACTTTACCTTTACCAAATCTTATTTTAACGCACAGAAACGAACCGCACTTTGGCATTTACTTCATCAAAAGCACTAATGTTCACTGGGTGATCACAAGTCTCGATTATAAAACTTGTAATTAAAGTAATAATAATCATAATAATAATAATAATAATAATCGAAAAATATCGCATTAAAGATTAAAATAAGCAGAGATAATAATAGCACATGGCTCAGTTGATGGTGACAGTATATTACTGAAAGATGACACGCTAGCATATCAGCGTCACTGACACGCTAGCATATCAGCGTCACTGACACGCTAGCATGTCAGCGTCACTGACACGCTAGCATATCAGCGTCACTGACACGCTAGCATATCACCGTCACTGACACGCTAGCATATCACCGTCACTGACACGCTAGCATGTCAGCGTCACTGACACGCTAGCATATCAGCGTCACTGACACGCTAGCATATCACCGTCACTGACACGCTAGCATGTCAGCGTCACTGACACGTTAGCATATCAGCGTCACTGACACGCTAGCATATCACCGTCACTGACACGCTAGCATGTCAGCGTCACTGACACGCTAGCATATCAGCGTCACTGACACGCTATCATGTCAGCGTCACTGACATGCTAGCGTGTCCAAGACAACAACAAGTCTACCTTTGCCACTCTGTGTATTAAGGTCATGCTACAAATCCTTGCCCACTTCCAGCAACAAGAGACGTTACAATTTTCAGTTTTTCACAGGGCTGTAACCGAGGGTTACGCTCTTGTGGGACGTGGGACCCATGAAGACCTTGAGCCCCTGACAATGAAAGCGACACGTTCCTTCGAAACGTCGGGAGCTACTTACCCAGCGACAAAAACCGGAATCATACGCAACAGACGTAATTTATGCTTAGATTAAGCTCATGTGGTACAAAAGTACCGGCGTTTCGGAGGAAAGTACTACCACCATTTTATAATAATTCTACCGAAACGTCTGTATTCTTATTTATTTACCAAATTACACGGTGTCACGTAACAAAGGACTGCAATCTTAACTGATTTGTTTTCATAACAGAGATGAAATGTTCTTACCGCGCGGTACGAGCTGAATATTTAAATGTATTTCAAGATAACTTTCACATTTAAAGGGCTAATAAGAAATTGTACTGCGTTATAATTTTTGTAATGAATAATACAGAACATAATGAACAAATAAGCAGATGGGATAAGTAGGTACGCCTGCTTACCGGTATATTGCTGCCTGCAGCCTGTTATGCCTATAACCAGTCTTTCGGCACAGGAAAATTAATCGAATCAGTACTAAAAGGTTATAAAAAAGGCTATCAAAATGTTCCATTTAGTTTACACGTTTGTAAAGCTGTTAAAATCCCCCCTTACCTACCTGTGTTTAAATAGTGTTTCCTGCATTAGCCATATAGCACACATAAACGACGGGACTTGAATGATTAAATCAATTTATAACCCTCGCTGTTCTGCCGCACATCACAACGAATTAATTTTGGTGAAGGAAGATGAATTGCTTGGATCTGACTTGACTTCGCATGGACCGCGCAGGGGATTTATAAAATATGTGCATAGAATGCAGAGGGGTAGCGCAGGCCTACTGTTCAAAGTCACAGTCACAGTCACAGTCACGTTTCGACTGACGGTTAGTCAGTCCGTCTGTCAGAAACTCATGACCGGCTCTTAGTAAATGATCAAGACTAACCTGAATTACACTTAAAGATCCAGTCCGTAACGCGCAGTAAACACACTCCGTCTCAGTTATACAAACCAGTCAGTTAATGCTGTACAGTGAAATAATCGCTGTTTGTTCTGAGATCCACACAAAACACATAAATACAGTCCGTACCGCGCAGTAAACACACTCCGTCTCAGTTATACAAACCAGTCAGTTAATGCTGTACAGTGAAATAATCGCTGTTTGTTCTGAGATCCACACAAAACACATAAATACAGTTCGTACCGCGCAGTAAACACACTCCGTCTCAGTTATACAAACCAGTCAGTTAATGCTGTACAGTGAAATAATCGCTGTTTGTTCTGAGATCCACACAAAACACATAAATACAGTTCGTACCGCGCAGTAAACACACTCCGTCTCAGTTATACAAACCAGTCAGTTAATGCTGTACAGTGAAATAATCGCTGTTTGTTCTGAGATCCACACAAAACACATAAATACAGTTCGTACCGCGCAGTAAACACACTCCGTCTCAGTTATACAAACCAGTCAGTTAATGCTGTACAGTGAAATAATCGCTGTTTGTTCTGAGATCCACACAAAACACATAAATACAGTTCGTACCGCGCAGTAAACACACTCCGTCTCAGTTATACAAACCAGTCAGTTAATGTTGTACAGTGAAATAATCGCTGTTTGTTCTGAGATCCACACAAAACACATAAATACAGTCCGTACCGCGCAGTAAACACACTCCGTCTCAGTTATACAAACCAATCAGTTAATGCTGTACAGTGAAATAATCGCTGTTTGTTCTGAGATCCACACAAAACACATAAATACAGTCCGTACCGCACAGTAAACACACTCCGTCTCAGTTACACAAACCAATCAGTTAATGCTGTACAGTGAAATAATCGCTGTTTGTTCTGAGATCCACATAAAACACATAAATACACTGTGTGGGCAGAACGTAGAATTGTTGAACGTTTAACATGGTGGTACATATAGTAACCACTGGGCTTTAAAGGGTCAATAACAATCTGCATGAACAGGCGTAAGAATCACAAACAATTCCTAGAACAGAAGTGTGTGTATGTATGTACGTATGTATTATATATGTACAATATATATTATATATTATACCTACTTAAGAAGGCTTACACAGAGTCAAGGAGGAGAGGAATATCGTACATACAATAAAAAGAAGAAAGGCTAACTGGATTGGTCACATCTTGCGTAGGAACTGCCCTCTGAAACACGTGATTGAAGGAAAGTTAGAGGGAAGGATAGAAGTGACGGGAAGATGAGGAAGAAGACGTAAGCAACTGCTGTATGCCCTTAAGGAAAGGAGAGGATACTGGAAATTGAAAGAGGAAGCACTAGATCGCCCTGTATGGAGAACTCGCTTTGGAAGAGGCTACGGACCTGTCGTAAGACAGACTGCAGAATGAATGAATTAATTAATTGAGTAATGTATGTGTGTGTGTGTGTGTGTGTGTGCGCGCGCGCGCGTTAAAGCCAATGAGATGTTCGTCAGGCATGTGTCAGCAAAATGACAAATAAGCTATATTTCGTATAGAAAATCCCTGCCCACAGTAATCAGCTATTTTCAATTGCCAGGTGATAGTAACCTATTCAGTTACTTCATAACGCTACAACAATGCGGTACCACGACGATCAATAACAGAAAACACAGTCAAATAAAAGCAACGCCCTTTAGATAGTAAAAATAAGGAACCTAACTGTTTCAGTAGAGTCCGTTATAAGAAAAACTGACTCTTCCTGTACCTAAATTACAGAACCTACTTGTTACATGAACAAGAGCTCGCGTGATGTGAGAGTCTGACAGACTTTGGGACGAGCAACGAGCTGAAAATAAATTTTGTTTCCGTCTGAAGTCTGAATTTATTTACGTCTTACATCTCTGTCGACCAAAGGCAAGAATCTCAACATAAGAAATAGCCGTAAAAGAAACTCTGATTTATATATTGTGTTTCTCTTGCTAACATCTTGCTACTTACAATGGGAAACGTCTGTTCGAGGAAGTTTGTACGTGATCGCTGAAGCACTAAGGAACGTTCTTTCATATGTAAAACCGTGTAGGTTACAGAAACAGATATGTGAAAGGGGATTAGAAGAAACACTCATGTCAATGAATATCTGAAAACATGTTACCAGTTCCACATTCTCGGCTAGTTCCTCCCTTCTATCACTATCCACGTTTCCAAGTTGCTTGATATCGCCACTGCGAAGTTCTATTGCGGACCCATCATGAGAAAGTATAATTCATGAATCAATCTTAAGACTTCGCGAACAAAGTAAAGCAAGATATGAGTTATGACGCTGAGTATGACAGTGGATTTGTAAGGGCGCTGTCAGTAGTCCGGGCAGTACTATGTCGAATGGTAGGATCACTGGTAAATGATGAGCTGGAAACGACTTTGAAGACTACGGTGGTAGTCTAATACTACAGTTATACAACACGGAACATGTGTAACGCATGTCACCATATACTACAGTTATACAACACGGAACATGTGTAACGCATGTCACCATATACTACAGTTATACAACACGGAACATGTGTAACACATGTCACCATATACTACAGTTATACAACACGGAACATGTGTAACGCATGCCACCATATACTACAGCTATACAACACAGAACATGTTTAACGCATGCCACCATATCCTACAGCTATACAACACAGAACATGTGTAACGCATGCCACCATATACTACAGTTATACAACACGGAACATGTGTAACGCATGCCACCATATACTATAGTTATACAACACGGAACATGTGTAACGCATGCCACCATATCCTACAGCTATACAACACAGAACATGTGTAACGCATGCCACCATATCCTACAGCTATACAACACAGAACATGTGTAACGCATGCCACCATATACTACAGTTATACAACACGGAACATGTGTAACGCATGCCACCATATACTATAGTTATACAACACGGAACATGTGTAACGCATGCCACCATATCCTACAGCTATACAACACAGAACATGTGTAACGCATGCCAACATATCCTACAGCTATACAACACAGAACATGTGTAACGCATGCCACCATATACTACAGTTATACAACACGGAACATGTGTAACGCATGCCACCATATACTATAGTTATACAACACGGTACATGTGTAACGCATGCCACCATATACTATAGTTATACAACACGGAACATGTGTAACGCATGCCACCATATACTACAGCTATACAACACAGAACATGTGTAACGCATGCCACCATATCCTACAGCTATACAACACAGAACATGTGTAACGCATGCCACCATATACTATAGTTATACAACACGGAACATGTGTAACGCATGCCACCATATACTACAGTTATACAACACGTAACATGTGTAACGCATGCCACCATATACTACAGTTATACAACACAGAACATGTGTAACGCATGCCACCATATACTACAGTTATACAACACGGAACATGTGTAACGCATGCCACCATATACTACAGCTATACAACACGGAACATGTGTAACGCATGCCACCATATACTACAGCTATACAACACAGAACATGTGTAACGCATGCCACCATATACTACAGTTATACAACACAGAACATGTGTAACGCATGCCACCGTATACTACAGTTATACAACACAGAACATGTGTAACGCATGCCACCATATACTACAGTTATACAACACGGAACATGTGTAACGCATGCCACCATATACTACAGCTATACAACACGGAACATGTGTAACGCATGCCACCATATACTATAGCTATACAACACGAACATGTGTAACGCATGCCACCATATACTACAGTTATACAACACAGAACATGTGTAACGCATGCCACCATATACTACAGTTATACAACACAGAACATGTGTAACGCATGCCGCCATATACTACAGTTATACAACAGAACATGTGTAACGCATGCCACCATATACTACAGCTATACAACACGGAACATGTGTAACGCATGCCACCATATACTACAGCTATACAACACAGAACATGTGTAACGCATGCCACCATATACTACAGCTATACAACACGGAACATGTGTAACGCATGCCACCATATCCTACAGTTATACAACACGGAACATGTGTAACGCATGCCACCATATACTACAGTTATACAACACGGAACATGTGTAACGCATGCCACCATATACTACAGTTATACAACACGGAACATGTGTAACGCATGCCACCATATACTACAGCTTATACAACACGAACATGTGTAACGCATGCCACCATATACTACAGCTATACAACACAGAACATGTGTAACGCATGCCACCATATACTACAGTTATACAACACGGAACATGTGTAACGATGCCACATATGTCTTGCTTTGAACGGAGATAAGGCGCTAAACACTGTAACAAGGAATATGTGTACGTGACTTCTACAGTTTAAACGGAACATGTGTAAGCATGCGCAATTATACTAGTGATCAACAGGATAGTGTGTGTGACATATACTAGTGTATACAGTGTGATATGTGTAGAGTGACGAGTATGATTTAGTTTTAATGAGTTATGTGGTGAGAGTGTGTGATAGATGAATGTATAAGTGTAGTAGACGTGAGATGTGTAGTGACTGAGTGTGAGTTAGATGTGTAACGATGCACCTATACAAGTTATTGCGAATGTAAACGGCATGCCCCATATACAGACAGATGTGTACGATGCCTACTTTACAGGTATACATACGAACTTGTTAGATGCACATAGTCCTACTTTTACACAAGACACTGTGTACGCTGACATATCTAGTATACAACAGACGTGAGCTTGGACAGTAGTGTTATGACGTGATAGACCTAACTGAGCAGGATGTGTGTAGTAATTGACTGTGTGTACGTGTAGTGTAAGTGAGTGAGTGTATTCTTGTCAGTATGTATACAGTAGTCAACTTGTGCAGTATGTTCATTGAAGTGTACCAACTGTGACAGTATGTCACAGTACGTACTAACTTTATGTTTGTATCATCAGTTACGTACTAACTTTACAGTATGTATCACAGTACGACCTAATTGTGACAGTGTGTGTCACGTGTACGTACTTACTTTGACTGTATGTTTCACTGTACGTACTATTACAGTATGTGATAAGTAGTACCTAACTGTTACAGTATGTATGACAGTTACGTTACCTACGTTACTGTATGTATTAGTAGTACTTACTTTACAGTAGTATCACAGTTAGTACTAACTGTGTGTATCACTGATCGTACCTAACTGTACAGTTTGTATCACAGTACGTACCTACTTACAGTATGTATCACAGTACGTACCTAACTTTACAGTATGTATCACAGCACGTACCTAACTTTACAGTGTGTATCACAGTACGTACCTAACTTTACAGTGTGTATCACAGTACGTACCTAACTTTACAGTATGTATCACAGTACGTACCTAACTTTACAGTATGTATCACAGTACGTACCTAACTTTACAGTATGTATCACAGTACGTACCTAACTTTACAGTATGTATCACAGTACGTACCTAACTTTACAGTATGTATCACAGTACGTACCTACATTTACAGTATGTATCACAGTACGTACCTAACTTTACAGTATGTATCACAGTACGTACCTAACTTTACAGTATGTATCACAGTACGTACCTACATTTACAGTATGTATCACAGTACGTACCTAACTTTACAGTATGTATCACAGTACGTACCTAACTTTACAGTATGTATCACAGTACGTACCTACATTTACAGTATGTATCACAGTACGTACCTAACTTTACAGTATGTATCACAGTACGTACCTAACTTTACAGTATGTATCACAGTACGTACCTAACTTTACAGTATGTATCACAGCACGTACCTAACTTTACAGTATGTATCACAGTACGTACCTAACTTTACAGTATGTATCACAGTACTACCTAACTTTACAGTATGTATCACAGTACGTACCTAACTTTACAGTATGTATCACAGTACGTACCTAACTTTACAGTATGTATCACAGTACGTACCTAACTTTACAGTATGTATCACAGTACGTACCTACATTTACAGTATGTATCACAGTACGTACCTAACTTTACAGTATGTATCACAGTACGTACCTAACTTTACAGTATGTATCACAGTACCTACCTAACTTTACAGTATGTATCACAGTACGTACCTACATTTACAGTATGTATCACAGTACGTACCTAACTTTACAGTATGTATCACAGTACGTACCTACATTTACAGTATGTATCACAGTACGTACCTAACTTTACAGTATGTATCACAGTACTACCTAACTTTACAGTATGTATCACAGTACGTACCTAACTTTACAGTATGTATCACAGTACGTACCTAACTTTACAGTATGTATCACAGTACGTACCTAACTTTACAGTATGTATCACAGTACGTACCTACATTTACAGTATGTATCACAGTACGTACCTAACTTTACAGTATGTATCACAGTACGTACCTAACTTTACAGTATGTATCACAGTACGTACCTAACTTTACATTATGTATCACAGTACGTACCTAACTTTACAGGACAACTTAGGTCGAAACACGTCATTGTATGTCTGACATAGGCTCTATACACTTTTCTGCTTCCGACCGCGGACCTAACCAGAGAATATCCCCAGATAATAAGAAATTTATTCCACGCCTATACCAATACGTACGGTAGCCACAGCTGTTAAAAATATTTACAAGCACTGCCGTAGAATTTCTAAATTCGATTCGCATTCTCTTTTCCAATCGTCTTTAACGCATAACCAAACACAGTCGAACCCGGTTATAACGACATCGGTCTATGCGATACCTCGTCTATAACGTCAGATTTTCTGTGATACCAATTAATTACTCACTGTTAAACACAATGTGGGCCGGTATAGCTCAGTCGATATAGCGACTCGCTACGAGCTGTACGGTCCCCGGATCGAATCCCGGTGGGGCGAGATTTTCAGTACCCGTCCAGACCGGCCCTGCGGCCCATCCAGCCTCCTGTACAATGGGTACCGGGTCATTCACGGGGGTAAAGCGGCCGGGGCGTGGCATTTACCACCCACCCCATCTAGCATTGAGGTTAAAGAAAGAGTAGAGCTATACCTCTGGTCCTTCATGGCCTGTTGTAGGGTGAACTTTACCTTTATCTGTTAACCATATTATAGTCCTCGGTTATAAAAACACTCGTTTATAACGACACAAAATATTCAGTCCCTTTTATGACGTTATAACCGAGCTAAACTGTACATTAATTTCCTACTTCCAGTGTATTATTTTTTTTTAAATCTTTAACTAGCACGTACAAGGTATTGGAAAGGAAACCAACCGTACCTTGGGATAAGAAACGGAACTTCCTGTGACAATAATTTTGTTTCTGGACACATATTCACCATCTGCTTCACTAATAAAGGGTGCAGACTTCAACAGAGGTCATACAAGCATAATGCTCGCCGATCGTTAGTGCTAAACAACTGACGGTGAGATCGAAAATTGTAGGAACGAATAAAACAGAAACACATCGAAGGTTCAGTTACTAATGCAGCGCTAAAAGCACCAAAATACGGCGTTTCTGAATGCCGCTACACGCTCAGAACCCAGCAACCAACACGCAGTCCAACTTTCATATAGCCGCCGTTCAATAATCTGGAGACAACAAGCAGCAAGGATGCACACAGCTCACATTAGCAAAGCGAATGCTTGGTTTCATTCCAAATAATTATTTCCATTTGAATGAACAAAAGAAAAATGAAGTCCGCACACATGAGGTGGATGAACGTGAAAGGGCATCACTTTCATGTCTAGGTTGCAAATCACAGCCTAGCGGCTAGAATCTTGCCCCTAGGGATGGAAAGAAAACGAAAAACGGGAGATGGGTAGACAGAAAGAAAATAGTGAGTTATGGACGGGGAATGATAAAGGTGGTGTTGGAAAGAAAACAGAAATGAGAATAGAAGAGTCCTAAGAGATGGTAAAAATATTGTAGTGGGATAGCAGAATGTCGAAGGAAGCAAAGACACACAACAAGGATAAGAGATACATATAATTTTAGAAAGAAGCAAAAGGAATAGAATCCAAAGGATGAAATAAAAACAAGAAACAAATTCAGAAGAGTGCTGTAAACGTATTTTGTGAAAAGAAGTAGGAACAGAGGGATAAGGATTACTGATAAACTTTGTGAAAAGCCGAGAAACATAAAAATGAGAACAACTGGACAAATATGTTGATGTACACGGAATATCACTTATACATTATTTTTGTTATGGGAAACACAAACCCACATAAAACTAATAAAGCCGAACTGAATGAACTGAACAACTACAGGGTGTCCGTGGTATTTGGTTCCTGACCACGGTAGGTTTATTCGCACCTCATAGAAAGTCTGCATCCCCTGCGATATTACGTTACAGATGCGGTCTTAAGGGACACAACAAAGGAACACCCTGTAGAGTTGTAACATAATATTAACACGTTCCGAATAACATGGTAATATTTTGCGAGGATTCTACAGGTGGTTCTTTACATAGTGCCTGCGTAAAACCTCTACCTCACCTCCGGTTACCGGGAACCTTCTCCCCGGGGATAAAGCAGCCGAGGCGTGAAATTGACCATTCACCTTTATGTATTGCCAAGGTTAAGAATGAGTGGAACTGTACATCTTCTCCCCCTACATGCCTTCAGAGCGTGAACAGAGACACCTTTAGTCTTTATAATAATACTCATATTTCACATAGATACGTACGACATAGTTTAACGCTTTTAAATAAAATGGTAAGTGTACGTACCAACAAGTTTAAGTGGGCCGGGATTGCGTAGTCGGTATAGCGACTGGCTATGAGCTGGACGGTCCGGGTATCGAATACCGGTGTGGGCGAGATTTTCCGTATCCGTTCCCACCAACCCTGGTGCCCATCCACTGAGTCTCCTTCCACCGGGGGTAAAGCGGCCGTGGCGTGACCACCCACGCCCATCTAGCAGCGCGGTTAACGAAAGAGTAGAGCTATACCTCTACTCCCCCTCTGGGTCTTCATGGCCTGTCCTAGGGTGACATTTACTTTACCAACAAGTTTAATTACAAAGTCTGTATTTTGAGCAGACGTTGGATTTATATCGCACGATTCTCAAAATAAACAGCGAACTGTTCCATAAATATTAGCCCGTTGGGCTTTGTAATGGAGATGCAGTTTGCTTTTGTAACGCAGGAGACGAATTATAAAGCGGTATTAGACGAAATTCAGGATTCAAAGGATTTATAAAGAGAATAGTCTTACTGCATGGTTAGTGAGACATAAGCCACCGACTTCAATGTAACGCGCTCTATATCAAACACACAAAAAAGCCACCTACATAATCTCTACGTAACACAGTACTTCAATGTAACGCGCTCTATATCAAACACACAAAAAAGCCACCTACATAAACTCTACGTAACACAGTACTTCAATGTAACGCGCTCTATATCAAACACACAAAAAAGCCACCTACATAAACTCTACGTAACACAGTACTTCAATGTAACGCGCTCTATATCAAACACACAAAAAAGCCACCTACATAAACTCTACGTAACACAGTACTTCAATGTAACGCGCTCTATATCAAACACACAAAAAAGCCACCTACATAAACTCTACGTAACACAGTACTTCAATGTAACGCGCTCTATATCAAACACACAAAAAAGCCACCTACATAAACTCTACGTAACACAGTACTTCAATGTAACGCGCTCTATATCAAACACACACAAAACCACCTACATAAACTCTACGTAACACAGTACTTCAATGTAACGCGCTCTATATCAAACACACAAAAAAGCCACCTACATAAACTCTACGTAACACAGTACTTCAATGTAACGCGCTCTATATCAAACACACAAAAAAGCCACCTACATAAACTCTACGTAACACAGTACTTCAATGTAACGCGCTCTATATCAAACACACAAAAAAGCCACCTACATAAACTCTACGTAACACAGTACTTCAATGTAACGCGCTCTATATCAAACACACAAAAAAGCCACCTACATAAACTCTACGTAACACAGTACTTCAATGTAACGCGCTCTATATCAAACACACAAAAAAGCCACCTACATAAACTCTACGTAACACAGTACTTCAATGTAACGCGCTCTATATCAAACACACAAAAAAGCCACCTACATAAACTCTACGTAACACAGTACTTCAATGTAACGCGCTCTATATCAAACACACAAAAAAGCCACCTACATAAACTCTACGTAACACAGTACTTCAATGTAACGCGCTCTATATCAAACACACAAAAAAGCCACCTACATAAACTCTACGTAACACAGTACTTCAATGTAACGCGCTCTATATCAAACACACAAAAAAGCCACCTACATAAACTCTACGTAACACAGTACTTCAATGTAACGCGCTCTATATCAAACACACAAAAAAGCCACCTACATAAACTCTACGTAACACAGTACTTCAATGTAACGAGCTCTATATCAAACACACAAAAAGCCACCTACATAAACTCTACGTAACACAGTACTTCAATGTAACGCGCTCTATATCAAACACACAAAAAAGCCACCTACATAAACTCTACGTAACACAGTACTTCAATGTAACGCGCTCTATATCAAACACACAAAAAAGCCACCTACATAAACTCTACGTAACACAGTACTTCAATGTAACGCGCTCTATATCAAACACACAAAAAAGCCACCTACATAAACTCTACGTAACACAGTACTTCAATGTAACGCGCTCTATATCAAACACACAAAAAAGCCACCTACATAAACTCTACGTAACACAGTACTTCAATGTAACGCGCTCTATATCAAACACACAAAAAAGCCACCTACATAAACTCTACGTAACACAGTACTTCAATGTAACGCGCTCTATATCAAACACACAAAAAAGCCACCTACATAAACTCTACGTAACACAGTACTTCAATGTAACGCGCTCTATATCAAACACACAAAAAAGCCACCTACATAAACTCTACGTAACACAGTACTTCAATGTAACGCGCTCTATATCAAACACACAAAAAAGCCACCTACATAAACTCTACGTAACACAGTACTTCAATGTAACGCGCTCTATATCAAACACACAAAAAAGCCACCTACATAAACTCTACGTAACACAGTACTTCAATGTAACGCGCTCTATATCAAACACACAAAAAGCCACCTACATAAACTCTACGTAACACAGTACTTCAATGTAACGCGCTCTATATCAAACACACAAAAAAGCCACCTACATAAACTCTACGTAACACAGTACTTCAATGTAACGCGCTCTATATCAAACACACAAAAAAGCCACCTACATAAACTCTACGTAACACAGTACTTCAATGTAACGCGCTCTATATCAAACACACAAAAAAGCCACCTACATAAACTCTACGTAACACAGTACTTCAGAAACTAATGTTAGCTCCACCAGTTAAGAAATTCTCTACCACGCATTTAACCCTAACACTCAAACATTTCAGGTTCTCACAGCGGTGTGGCTGAGGAGTCGAATCTTTTGGGATGTGACGCAGTGTTGTTGGGTGAGTGGTTTCCGACGTTTCGAAAAGACAGTAGAAAAAGTCTTCTTGCACTGATTGGCCCTGACGATGAACGCATCACGATCCTTCGAAACGTCGATAACCACTCATCCAACAATACGACGTCACATCAGAAGATTCGAACCCTCAAACCTTATGTTCGTTATCGTGTTGACGAAAGCCAGCCACTAGACCAGTGGTATTTAACCTCGGATACGTGTACCCCTGGGGGTACGCGAAGACATCTTAGGTAAAAGGTAAAGCAATCCCATTACAGGCCTGGACAGGCCCTTAGGGTTCCAGGAGGTTGAAGCTCACAGATTTATAGACAATCGGCACATGAAGGTGGTAAGGTTTTCAGCTGTACGCACCGGCCGCCTTTACCACCCAGGAAATATTCCTGGTACTCATTTCTGTTAGAGGCTGAGTCGACCCCAGGGCCATAGTGCGACCGAAACGATTATGTCAAGGGAAAATTCCAATGACACCATCGGGAATCGAACCCGCGACGTTCCGGTTTGTAGCGTAGTGCCTCAACCAACTGCGCCACCGCGTGCTAAAGAAAACTGTTCAAACTGTTGTCTTCCAAGTTCAGTGTTGCCACCTGTTACGAATAAAAACTGATCACACGTGAAAACAATGACAGTTAGGAATTCACTATCTTGGTACAGCGTCTTCGAGGTCACCCGGTATAATAAAAGAGAACAAGATTTTTGTTAAAATGTTCCAAAATCCCGCCCTGTTATTATTACGTACACAATTGAAGAGGGAAAGAAATTTAAAGTACTTTTCTTTCAACGCTCGCGATTTCCGGAAAAGCGCTGGTCTACTTGAAGGTTTCCAGTCATCGTCCGGTTTCCCTTCTGATAAATACAGCATGAACGTGAAGATACGTACGGAGTGTTGATGAGTTGATACAGCAGCAAACCGAAGTACTCGGAGAAACACCTGTCCCAGCAACACTTTGTCAACCACAAATGCCACATGGACTGGCCCGTGGTCGAACTCGGGTATATAGCAGTAAGAGGCCCGCACTTAAGTGCCCAAGACAAGTCAATCCTATTTTATCCTCCAAATTCGTTGAAATAACATTAGGAGATTTTTCCCTACACCAAAGTAAATACAATATATTTGTCAATGACATCTCTTGTGATATATGAACAAAAAAGAGGAAGTATATACCGTCAACCGCACCTAAATTTAGGTCAGTTTCATTTCTTGCCACAAGTTTCGGCTCTAATGAAACACCATCCTCAGGCAATTAAAAATACATGAAGAAAGATAATTAAATACAACCCATTAAAGTGGTACTTTAAAAGTACCACTTCGTATCTAATTATCTTTCTTCATGTATTTTTAATTGCCTGAAGATTGCTTTTCATTAAAGCCGGAACATGTAGCAAGAAATAAAACTGACATAAATTTAGTTGCAGTTGACGGATTTTATTTCCCCCCTCTACACTGCATTTCCATTAAGGAGACCAACTTTTGAATGCTGTTGCGGAAATAATTCATGTTTAACATGACAATTATATGAAACACATAAACACATCATGTGAGCAAAGTGTTGAGTTTCTAATCGTCAACGCAGGTGGTACATACAGTAAAAACTGTGCTTTAAAGGGTCAACCATAGGCATTTTATCAGCTGCAATGTTACTGAGTCAAGTGGATGGCTATCGTGGTCTGTTAGGATGCAGTGTTGGAGCCTTATCTTGTGTCACAACAGATAGAATGCAGACCGCTAATTCAGCGCGGTGATTGTATGCAGCATCACTCCATTCATATAGATGAAGCATAGAGCGAATCAACCATAACGGCTGATTGTAGTAAGAGTAATGACGTGTTTCATCCATCAACCGGCCACAAATGCCACAGTCTCACGGATACTTGTATATGTTCTACAGCAGATGGTCACAAAACTAGAGTCTCACGGATACTTGTATAAGTTCTACAACAGATGGTCACAAAACTAGAGTCTCACGGATACTTGTATACGTTCTACAGCAGATGGTCACAAAAATACAGTCTCACGGATACTTTTATACGTTCTACAGCAGATGGTCACAAAAGTACAGTCTCACGGATACTTGTATACGTTCTACAGCAGATGGTCACAAAAATACAGTCTCACGGATACTTGTATATGTTCTACAGCAGATGGTCACAAAAATACAGTCTCACGGATATTTGTATACGTTCTACAGCAGATGGTCACAAAAATACAGTCTCACGGATATTTGTATACGTTCTACAGCAATGGTCACCAAAATATAGTCTCACGGATACTTGTATACGTTCTACAGCAGATGGTCACAAAAATATAGTCTCACGGATACTTGTATACGTTCTACAGCAGATGGTCACAAAAATACAGTCTCACGGATACTTGTATACGTTCTACAGCAGATGGTCACAAAAATATATAGTCTCACGGATACTTGTGTACGTTCTACAGCAGATGGTCACAAAAATACAGTCTCACGGATACTTGTATATGTTCTACAGCAGATGGTCACAAAAATACAGTCTGACGGATACTTGTGTACGTTCTAAAGCAGATGGTCACAAAAATACAGTCTGACGGATACTTGTGTACGTTCTACAGCAGATGGTCACAAAAATACAGTCTCACGGATACTTGTATACGTTCTACAGCAGATGGTCACAAAAATAGTCACACGGATACTTTTATACGTTCTACAGCAGATGGTCACAAAAATACAGTCTAACAGATACTTGTATGCGTTCTACAGCAGATGGTCATAAAAATACAGTCTCACGGATACTTGTATACGTTCTACAGCAGATGGTCAACAAATACAGTCTCACGGATACTTGTATACGTTTTACAGCAGATGGTCACAAAAATACACTCTCACGGATACTTGTATACGTTCTACAGCAGATGGTCACACAAATACAGTCTCACGGATAATTGTATATGTTCTACAGCAGATGGTCACAAAAATACAGTCTCACGGATACTTGTATACGTTCTACAGCAGATGGTCACACAAATACAGTCTCACGGATACTTGTATACGTTCTTACAGCAGATGGTCACAAAAATACACTCTCACGGATACTTGTATACGTTCTACAGCAGATGGTCACACAAATACAGTCTCACGGATACTTGTATACGTTCTACAGCAGATGGTCACACAAATACAGTCTCACGGATACTTGTATACGTTCTACAGCAGATGGTCACAAAAATACAGTCTCACGGATACTTGTATACGTTCTACAGCAGATGGTCACCAAAATATAGTCTCACGGATACTTGTATACGTTCTACAGCAGATGGTCACACAAATACAGTCTCACGGATACTTGTATACGTTCTACAGCAGATGGTCACAAAAATACAGTCTCACGGATACTTGTATACGTTCTACAGCAGATGGTCACAAAAATATAGTCTCACGGATACTTGTATACGTTCTACAGCAGATGGTCACACAAATACAGTCTCACGGATACTTGTATACGTTCTACAGCAGATGGTCACAAAAATGCAGTCTCACGGATACTTGTATACGTTCTACAGCAGATGGTCACAAAAATATAGTCTCACGGATACTTGTATACGTTCTACAGCAGATGGTCACAAAAATACAGTCTCACGGATACTTGTATACGTTCTACAGCAGATGGTCACAAAAATGCAGTCTCACGGATACTTGTATACGTTCTACAGCAGATGGTCACACAAATAGTCTCACGGATACTTGTATACGTTCTACAGCAGATGGTCACAAAAATACAGTCTCACGGATACTTGTATACGTTCTACAGCAGATGGTCACAAAAATATAGTCTCACAGATACTTGTATACGTTCTACAGCAGATAGTCACAAAAATATAGTCTCACGGATACTTGTATACGTTCTACAGCAAATGGTCACAAAAATACAGTCTCACGTATACTTGTATACGTTCTACAGCAGATGGTCACAAAAATATAGTCTCACGGATACTTGTATACGTTCTACAGCAGATGGTCACCAAAATATAGTCTCCCGGATACTTGTATACGTTCTACAGCAGATGGTCACAAAAATAAAGTCTCACGGATACTTGTATACGTTCTACAGCAGATGGTCACACAAAATACAGTCTCACGGATAATTGTATACGTTCTACAGCAGATGGTCACACAAATACAGTCTCACGGATAATTGTATACGTTCTACAGCAGATGGTCACAAAAATGCAGTCTCACGGATACTTGTATACGTACTACAGCAGATGGTCACAAAAATACAGTCTCACGGATACTTGTATACGTTCTACAGCAGATGGTCACAAAAATACAGTCTCACGGATACTTGTATACGTTCTACAGCAGATGGTCACAAAAATGCAGTCTCACGGATACTTGTATACGTTCTACAGCAGATGGTCACAAAAATACAGTCTCACGGATACTTGTATACGTTCTACAGCAGATGGTCACAAAAATGCAGTCTCACGGATACTTGTATACGTTCTACAGCAGATGGTCACAAAAAGTGGGAAGAAACCCAGACACCGAGTCACAAAATGAGTCTTCCGAACTTTCAGTCCAGAATCTTCTGTCGTCTGATTTTGTATCTAAAAGCATAAAGTTAAAAAGTATACAGAAATATAATTTCACGTGTTTTATATGATTGTTAAACTTTGTCTCTCACATTAAGGGAAGAACAAGGCTGAGGATGTTTCACAATAGGGTCTGATGAAGATATTTGGGCCTAATAGAGAGGAAGTATAATACGAGATTGGTGAGAACTGCATAACGAGCTTTATGATCTGCACTCCTCAGTAATTATTCTAGTGATCAAGTTACGGTGGGTGAGAAATGGGCGGGGCATGTGGCATGAATGGGGAAGAAGAGAGGTGCATGCAGAATTTTGGTGGGAAAACGTGAAGGTAAGGGGCCGTTTGGAAGACTGCGGCGTAGTTGGGGGGGGGGGGGGGGGGGGGGGTAATATTATTACAAACCTTTAAAAAATTGGAGGGCATGGACTGGATTGATCTAGCTCAGAATAAAAACAAGTGAAAGGCTATTGTGAACACGGTAATGAACTTTTTAGTTCCATAAACTGCGGGGCATTTCTTGACTAGCTGAGAAACTGTTGGCTTGTCAATAATTACTGTTCTTTATGGAGTTGGTAGGTAGGTTGCTCCGTTGGTTGGTTAGCTGCTTACTTAGTAAGTTAGTTGGTTAGTCAGTCATTTAGTTAGTTAGTCAGTCAGTGAGTTAGTTAGTTATTTAGTCAGTCAGTGAGTTAGTGAGTTAGTTAGTTAGTTATTTATTCAGTTACTTATTTAGACAGTGAGTTAGTCAGGCTGGCAGTGAGTTAGTTAGTCACTTATTTATTTAGTTAATGATTTAGTTAATTATTTAGTCAGTCAGTTAGTTATTTAGTCAGTTAGTTAGTCAGTCATTTATTTAGTCAGTCAGTTAGTTATTTATTCAGTCAGTGAGTTAATTAGTAAGTTATTTAGTCAGCCAGTTAGTTATTTAGTAAGTCAGTGAGTTAGTTAGTCCGCAGGCAGTGAGTGAGTTAGTTATTTAGTCAGTCAGTCAGTTCGTTAGTTAGTCAGTTATTTCTTCAGTCAGTTAGTTATTTAGTAAGTCAGTGAGTTAGTTAGTCAGGCAGGCAATGAGTTAGTTAGTTAGTCACTTACTTATTTCGTTAATGAGTGAGTGAGTTAGTTATTTAGTTCTTTAGTTGGTTAGTTAGTTGGTTAGTTAGATAGTTAGTTAGTTAGTCAGTCAGTCAGTTATTTAGTCAGCCAGTTAGTTATTTAGTAAGTCAGTGATTTACTTAGTCAGGCAGTGAGTTAGTTAGTCAGTTATTTAGTCAGTCAGTGAGTTAGTCAGCAGGCAGTGAGTGAGCTAGTTAGTCACTTATTTATTTAGTTAATGAGTTAGTTAGTTATTTAGTCAGTCAGTCAGTTATTTAGTTAGTTAGTTAGTTAGTTAGTTAGTTAGTTAGTTAGTCAGTCAGTTATTTAGTCAGTCAGTTAGTTATTTAGTAAGTCAGTGAGTTAGTTATTTATTCAGTCAGTTAGTTACTTAGTCAGTCAATGAGTTAGTTAGTTAGTTAGTTAGTTAGTCAGTGAGTTATTTAGTTAGTTAGTCAGCCAGTCAGTCAGTCAGTTAGTTAGCAGCTGCAGGCTGACGTCAATTACCCCCACCATTATCTCGCTCCATATATATATGTTACACCGCAACTCACTCTGCCACACCTCCTCAGCCTTCCCACACGGTGTCTTGGACAGCGCCAGACAGACAACACTGCGTCGTCGCCAATCGTCTAAACTGTAAATCAAACGAACTTACTACAACACAGACGACAAATAAATAACAATATACTCGTCTACCTATAGAACAGGAGGTAATTACATCGCTGTAAACATTAAGGAGACGACGTGTTAAGAAGACGGTTCTTCTGGGTGTGCTGAGTAGCATGTTTATTGATTGCCTTCAAGAGTCGAGGAGTCCAGGTTGAAATCAGAGGAACTGAGTCCTCGACTTGCATCTCGCACCGGCAATAAGTTACTAGTTTACAACTATTCAACTTTTGTTGGCTGTTAATGGATTCTTACACTGCCAAATGACTGCCGGAAGTCGCGACACAAACACCGAAACGCACCTAATGACTAGCACCTTAGTCCATGACACAACCTTTGTTTCGGAGCCACCAGTCACACAATTACTCAACAAACTCCCTGATTTTTATGGAAACCAAAGGCTCATTACCGTATTCATCCAACCCCCAATCACTGCACAATCCAACCCCCAATCACTGCACAATCCAACCCCCAATCACTGCACAATCCAGCCCCCAATCACTGCACAATCCAGCCCCCAATCACTGCACAATCCAGCCCCCAATCACTGCACAATCCAGCCCCCAATCACTGCACAATCCAGCCCCCAATCACTGCACAATCCAGCCCCCAATCACTGCACAATCCAGCCCCAATCACTGCACAATCCAGTCCCCAATCACTGCACAATCCAGCCCCCAATCACTGCACAATCCAGCCCCCAATCACTGCACAATCCAGCCCCCAATCACTGCACAATCCAGCCCCCAATCACTGCACAATCCAGCCCCCAATCACTGCACAATCCAGCCCCCAATCACTGCACAATCCAGCCCCCAATCATTGCACAATCCAGCCCCCAATCACTGCACAATCCAGCCCCCAATCACTGCACAATCCAGCCCCCAATCACTGCACAATCCAGCCCCCAATCACTGCACAATCCAGCCCCCAATCACTGCACAATCCAGCCCCCAATCACTGCACAATCCAGCCCCCAATCACTGCACAATCCAGCCCCCAATCACTGCACAATCCAGCCCCCAATCACTGCACAATCCAGCCCCCAATCACTGCACAATCCAGCCCCCAATCACTGCACAATCCAGCCCCCAATCACTGCACAATCCAGCCCCCAATCACTGCACAATCCAGCCCCCAATCACTGCACAATCCAGCCCCCAATCACTGCACAATCCAACCCCCAATCACTGCACAATCCAACCCCCAATCACTGCACAATCCAGCCCCCAATCACTGCACAATCCAGCCCCCAATCACTGCACAATCCAGCCCCCAATCACTGCACAATCCAGCCCCCAATCACTGCACAATCCAGCCCCCAATCACTGCACAATCCAGCCCCCAATCACTGCACAATCCAGCCCCCAATCACTGCACAATCCAACCCCCAATCATTGCACAATCTCCCATTCTATTTCTTTAAACCCCACGTGGGTCTCTGTCTTCCAAGTCACCTCTTACCTTCAGTTTTAAAGACCAAAACTGTGTATGCATTTATAACATCTACCTTGCGTTCTATGTACCCACTCCATCCCATCCACCTTCACTTGTACATCAAAATAACATCTGTGAATAGTACGAAGAGTGAAGATATGCATTATGTAACGTTCTCAGAACTCCAGTTACAGCCGTCATCTTTAATTCAAACATTCTCCTTAGCACTCTGTTGATAAAGCGAGGCTATCAGATAAATTATAGAAACTATTTGCACAAACAGATCTGAACATGATCCGGCACAGACGGCAGCGTGCTTGTCCTCAGTCTTACGTTACCGAGTGATGGTAATACATACGACTTTTAATTTATCTGTTCTCGAACTTAATCACTTCATTACCCTCCCTTAATCACTTAAACATTCAGATAGAGAGAAGAAAATACGGGAGGTGTGGTGCAGTGAGAGGCACTACACTTCATTATTACAACGGGTGGTCAGAAAATTTGCAACTCTGAAGGTTCCCAAGCAGTGACCGCTCGTCCTTCTGGTATAGGTATTAAACATTGAGATTAACCTGAATTGTATTTAAAGATTCAGTCCGTACCGAGCAGTAAACACACTCCGTCTCAGTTATACAAACCAATCAGTTAATGCTGTACAGTGAAATAATCGCTGTTTGTTCTGAGATCCACACAAAACACATAAATACAGTCCGTACCGCGCAGTAAACACACTCCGTCTCAGTTATACAAACCAGTCAGTTAATGCTTGTACAGTGAAATAATCGCTGTTTGTTCTGAGATCCACACAAAACACATAAATACAGTCCGTACCGCGCAGTAAACACACTCCGTCTCAGTTATACAAACCAGTCAGTTAATGTTGTACAGTGAAATAATCGCTGTTTGTTCTGAGATCCACACAAAACACATAAATACAGTCCGTACCGCGCAGTAAACACACTCGTCTCAGTTATACAAACCAGTCAGTTAATGCTGTACAGTGAAATAATCGCTGTTTGTTCTGAGATCCACACAAAACACATAAATACAGTCCGTACCGCGCAGTAAACACACTCCGTCTCAGTTATACAAACCAGTCAGTTAATGTTGTACAGTGAAATAATCGCTGTTTGTTCTGAGATCCACACAAAACACATAAATACAGTCCGTACCGCGCAGTAAACACACTCCGTCTCAGTTATACAAACCAGTCAGTTAATGCTGTACAGTGAAATAATCGCTGTTTGTTCTGAGATCCACACAAAACACATAAATACAGTCCGTACCGCGCAGTAAACACACTCCGTCTCAGTTATACAAACCAGTCAGTTAATGCTTGTACAGTGAAATAATCGCTTTGTTCTGAGATCCACACAAAACACATAAATACAGTCCGTACCGCGCAGTAAACACACTCCGTCTCAGTTATACAAACCAGTCAGTTAATGTGTACAGTGAAATAATCGCTGTTTGTTCTGAGATCCACACAAAACACATAAATACAGTCCGTACCGCGCAGTAAACACACTCCGTCTCAGTTATACAAACCAGTCAGTTAATGTTGTACAGTGAAATAATCGCTGTTTGTTCTGAAATCCACAAAACACATAAATACATGTCCGTACCTGGTGAATGTATAAACCTCCGTCTATTATACAAACCATGGTTTTCGTACAGTGAAATAATCGCTGTTTGTTCTGAGATCCACACAAAACACATAAATACAGTCCGTACCGCGCAGTAAACACACTCCGTCTCAGTTATACAAACCAGTCAGTTAATGCTGTACAGTGAAATAATCGCTGTTTGTTCTGAGATCCACACAAAACACATAAATACAGTCCGTACCGCGCAGTAAACACACTCCGTCTCAGTTATACAAACCAGTCAGTTAATGCTGTACAGTGAAATAATCGCTGTTTGTTCTGAGATCCACACAAAACACATAAATACACTGTGTGGGCAGAAGGTAGATTTTGTGAATGTTAAACCTGGCGGTACATATAGTAACCACTGGGCTTTAAAGTGATAATGTGAGAACCAGGTCTGACACCCATACATAATTACAGGCAGAATTATAGTTTTGCATACGTTAAAGCGCAATATAAATAAATAAGAACGCAGCCCAAATTAGTTACGCAAACATCAGCACTCCAGTGTAACAGCTCAGCATATCTATCGCGAGGCAGAACGTAACAGCACACCATTCAAGCACACTTGTGCCTGTCCTAACATTCAAATTTTCGAAAAAAAAAATTCGGTACAATTTAAATGATTTCCAACTCCTATTTCAGTTTCTTTATTTATTTGTGGTTTATTTAACAACACCGTCAGCAGCTCAGATTTGATACGGTGATTAGTAAATAACAAATTCGAATGCATGCGAAAGAAAATTATCATCGCCGAATTTAAGGTAATATCCAGGTATGTATCGGAAATCAAATCAGCAAATCGCCAGTCAGTGTGGCGTGCCTTCAGACTTAATCTGAACCCGGGACTTCCCCGATACTTAGCAGCAATGATACCTTCCAGCACAGAGTAAGATATACAGCTTCAAGTTTCGGCCTTTTTATCTCCTGGCAAACGAAGTACGAGGAAGGACTGACGGTGGCCAAGAAACACGTGGGAAAACAATAAAAGGTAACACTACCGTAACAAGTGACAGTATCGTAACAACGCAATTTTTTAACATTTTTTTTTTTCGTTATTTTCAACTAAAATATCGCCCTGGAACACGTTCAGTTGCAATAAATACAAAAGTTAGGGAAAGAAGACTTTACCTGAAGATATAGACCACAGAAGGAGCAGAAATCTTACAAAACGCATCATCCTCGACAGAGACGACGCGTGAACGACGCACCCAGGCGGACGTTGGACTGAACTAACACAGAAGGCAGCTTCGTTTCACGGAGCGTCTCACAAACCCCCCGCGGCGCCGCCCGACGTCTGCGCTGGCGCACATAGAAGTGCTCAATACAATTCGGCTTTATTAGCCCTCTGAATCCTGAAATGCGCCCAAACATTTAAAAAAAAAACCTCTTCCCACCTGACAGAAAACACACTGCATCTCCATTAAAAAACGCTTAATTCTGATTAGCATGATAATCGCTAATTAATGTAACAGTAATAAGCACTCTCTATTAAGATCCAACTGAACACTTATTAGGGAATATATACCTCGTTGTTTTGTACTATATTAACTGCAACATGTTTCGGCACTGCACTACAAGGCGGAAGGTCGCGGGTTCGATTCCCGATGGAGTCATTGGGATTTTTCATTAGCGTAATCATTCCAGCCGCACTATGGCCCCGGTGTCGACTCAGCCTCTAAGAGAAATATCTACTGGGGGTAAAGGCGGCCGGTGCGTAGGGCTGACAACCTTGCTACCTTCATGTGCCAACTGTCTAAAAATTCTGGAAGCCTCAACCTCCTGGAGCCCTAAGGGCCTGTCCAGGGATGGCTTTACCAACAAATGTAGTGCCTTCGTAAGGTCAGTAACTAAAGTCGAACCCGGTTATAACGACATCGGTTAATGCGAACCTCGTCTATAGCGTCAGATATTCTGTGGTACCAATTAATTCCTCACTGTTAACCATAACGTTACACTCCTCGGTTATAACGACACTCGTTTATAACGACACAAAATATTCAGTCCCTTTCATGGCGTTATAACCAAGTTAGACTGTATTTAGAATTCAACACGCTACAACATGCCAGAAGACTTGACTCTACCAGCACAGATGTGAGAACGTCAAAATCACAGATGTATAGATGTCGAGTTTCATCACTTATTTATCGACCTTGTATTAAATGCTGAGACGGAATTTGTTTGTGTAATTCTTCACTTAAAACACTGTATCGTCTACTGATGTTACAAGCGCTCACAAATAGTTAATTAGACAGGATGTACTACTAACATGTCATGTCGCATGTTAAGGTACCTCCTCAGAATTAATCTGGAAGCTTCTTAGAAAACAAAACAGCAAACGGTGCACCCCTTGACGTAATAAACAGACGCCACTTAAAGAATGCCGCATGCTTTCACGGAACACGTATAAATGCTACTGCATTCACGTCTACCCTAAGTCGATTTTACCGAAAGTCACAAATGGCCATCGGCACTGTGTGTATGATCTAGCCCACTCCGTCATCTGTTATTGCTTTATGATCCATTATAATATTATTCTCCCATATTTTCTTTCCAATGGGTCGACAGCCCCTTGGGGGCCTAGGCCTCCTCATTTTTCGAGGCTTCACGATCACAATCAGACACACCACACCCGGTACGACTCATCTGGACGAGTGATCGGCCCCTCGCAGAGACCTCTACCTGACAACACACAACACACGCAACAGACAGACATCCATGCCATAGGCGGGATTCGAACCCGCAATCCCAGTAAGCGAGCGGCCGCAGATCCACGCCTTAGACCGCACGGCCACTGGGATCGGCGTTATACTCCCATCTACGTCTAGGTATTCCAAGTGGTCTCATTAGTTCACACTGCCCGATAAAAAGCGCTGTATGCTTTTCTCTTCTCAAACATACGTACTAGATGACCCGCCCATCTCACCCTCCTTGATTAGATCACCTGAACAATATCTGGTGAAAGATACAAATCATGTAAATATCCTTCTTGAGAAGCTAAGAGGGGTTTGGTATATAAGCTACAAGAAAAGAGAACACTGCATAGAAATAGACGTAGATAGGAGAAGAATATTAAAGTGAATTAAAAAAAAAAGGAAGAGATGGCGTGTACTGGATTCATCTGGCTCAGGACAGGAACAAGTGGCGGGATCTTGTGAACACGATGAAGAACATTCGGGTTTGCACAAAATAGATTAGTCTGTCTTTACCTTCTCTACCATAATTCGTAATTTTCTTATTTACGCAGTTTCCATTCCATAATTTCAACATCTGTAAGTGTTTCGGTGACGTTTAAAAGTACCGTATACTAAGCCTAACGATGGACCCCCTACGCCAGCCCACATTGATTTCTCTCCCAAAATTACCAAAATAATACAACTTCTGTTTATTATGGCAATTCTGTGCGCACAAATTTCTCTCAAACTTACCAAAATAATACAACTTCTGTTTATTATGGCAATTCTGTGCGCACAAATTTCTCTCCAACTTACCAAAATAATACAACTTCTGTTTATTATGGCAATTCTGTGCGCACAATTCCAAATTATTCACATTCATCGCCAATCCTTCATTCACTATTATGGAAATCTTCGCATTTTCAGCCGTACTCAAAATCATTTGGCTGCGAAATACACAAACTTCGTCACCGCACTGTTCCGAAAAGGGCTGACAGCTGAAGCGGTAAGACGCGTCACAACGACATAAGCCTATCTGTCACGCCTACGAACAATGGCATCGTCACTTTTCAAGACTAATTATGTAAAATCTACGTGTCTAAACTTTTCTCCTGACACTATAGCATCTGAGTCTGCTTTAATACATTACATTGTTCCTCGTCTCTGCTACGAATGTTACTAATTGTCCCTTTGAAGCCGAAATGAATGAGAGACAGAGACAGATAGACGGAGGTGGCGGGAGGCACTGCATATATTACGTGGGCAAACGAAGTGACAGCTGCGAAGCTTCTCAGACAGTACCCGCTTGTCCTTTTGATAAAGGTTAAGTTGGTAAAGGTAAAGCAATCCCATTACAGGCCTGGACAGGCCCTTAGGGTTCCAAGAGGTTGAGGCTACCAAAATTTCTAGACAATCGGCACATGAAGATGGTAAGGTTGTCAGCCCTATGCACCGACCTCCTTTACCCCCCACGAAATATTCCTGGTACTCATTTCTGTTGTAGGCTGAGTCGACCCCAGGGCCATAGTGCGACCGAAAGGATTATGTCAATGAAAAATTCCAATGACACCATCGGGAATCGAACCCGCGACCTTCCGGCTTGTAGAGCAGTGCCTAAAGTTGGATAGAAGGTAAAGCGTCGAGAAAAGAAGAAGGTAAAGGCATGGGAAGAGCAGAGTTTTTACTATGTAGCAGGGGAGAAGTTCAGCGAGGAATTTACCGTTTTAGGGCGGGGCTTTGATTTTTAAGGGTTGAAGGGTTGCAGGAGAAGCAACGTGAAATTTTGGTACGAAATGACCATCTGTTCTAGGATAGAGGACAATGACGGAGTCATCGATTGAGTTGGCCGGTCGCATGACCTTCAGACCAGGGGTCTGGCCTTCGAGTACTCGGGCTGTAACAATATTCCCTGTATGCTGGTGTTTTACGAGGCGTTCTTTAAGAAGCCCAAAAAAAGTCCTTATGTGGAGAACACGTCCACCCGTCCGCCACGTATGTCTACTAAATATTTTGCCTATTCTTAAGAAATTCGGTACAGAAATTTTTTGTAAAGAATTGTCGGGCAAGCGTAGACTGCCTTCAAAATTGGTTCAGTGACAGTCATGCTTCACTTAAGGGCTTAAATAAATTTCTACCCGATTTTGGGTAAAATTCGGTGTGTAAGATGTCCGCTTAATTCAGTTGCGCGATTGTGAGTTTAGCTAACATCGGGGCAATGAAAGCTATACTGTACCTAAGGGCAGAAATAAAGATGTGCCCTATTTTCTACATTTTTGTCCGATTTCAATAAAATTCGGTACAGGAGATGTCCACAAAACTTAATTACGGGATTGTGAGTTTCGTAAAAATCGGCGCAGTAAAGGACATACTTTACCTAAGGGCAGAAATGAATATGTGCCCTATTTTCTGCATTTTTGTCCGATTTCAATAAAATTCGGTACAAGAGATGTCCACAAAACTTAATTACGGGATTGTGAGTTTCGTAAAAATCGGCGCAGTAAAGGACATACTTTACCTAAGGGCAGAAATGAATATGTGCCCTATTTTCTGCATTTTTGTTCGATTTAAATAAAATTCGGTAAAAGAGATGTCCACAAAACTTAATTACGGGATTGTGAGTTTCGTGAAAATCGGGGCAGGGAAGGCCGTACCTTCTTACGGGCTTGAATAGAATTACATTCACACATGTACCGAGAAACCCTACGGCATTTGGAAAGTAAGCACGTCAGGCAATATACATATAACGTAACACTGAGACGCGTTCGTGTAACCATTGTTGTCGTATAAAAGCAGTAAGTATTACATATTTTGAGTGTGTGTCTGTAGCCTTAGTTATCCAGCATGCAAAGCGCATGCGCCGTGTTATATTGTCACCTGTGACCTGTCTGGCTCTCCTGTATTTTTCCACATTATCTCATAAACGACACAATTTTCGGGAAAAATTAATTAAAAGCAAATTGTGTTTTGATTTTCTGTACAACGTTCGTCTGAAACATCTCTCACTCTAGGAAAAATTCAGCGAGATATCACAAATCAACACAGGTCTTCATGTAAAGTACCCTTTATTCTTGACAGATTTGAATGAAGCTTGAATTTTCTCGGCAGATTTTCTAAAAATACTCAAGTATCAAATTTCACGAAAATCCATCCAGTAGGAACCGAGTTGTTCCATGCGGACGGACAGACAGACACATGACGAAGCTAACAGTCGCTTTTCGCAATTTTGCGAACGCGCCTAAAAGCGGCTTGGTAAAGTAAGCGCACTACGTCACGGAGTACGCCATTTGCGATCTTCTTTTAAACGTGTACGGATTCGAGTTCGGTCCTATTTCTTTGCCTGCGTAACAAACAGTTAAAGCAGCTCTCTTATTTACGTGGCACGTGCATAACAGTTTTACATACGAACACTGAAGTGTCTCAAGTTCATTTGAACGATATTTAAAGGTCCAGTTCGAACCGCACAGTAAACACAGTGACTCAGGTATCAACCTAATAATCAGTTAATACTATGTAGGGAAAAAACCACTGTTTATATTGACAATGGTACAGAACAAATAAATACAACATATGATAAGAATGCTGAATTTTAGCACGTTAAAGTAAGTGGTATACATATTTACCACTGTACTTTGTCTACACTGCTACAGACACACATCAGTTGGGCACGAACAAAGCAGAAAACCAAATATAGTTCCGTGGAGAAGAATGAAAGAAGTGTTTTTACTTTATAGGTCTCAGTACTAGAGTCAGCTGCAGTGGGGTGAGCAGAAAGAGAAGAGGGGTAGAAAGGGGTCGATCAATAGAGTATTGAGAGCAGAACATCCCCTGGAGATTGATTCTGAGGTGTGGTGGGGCGTGAAGAAAGAATAGATAACTAGACGAGGTAGGACCTCATTGAAGTCAGGAGGAGTTGGGCTCGAAATCGAGTTATTTCCAATTTAAGTCCACTGAAGTTTAACGTCCCCTGGAATATGACCCAAATAGTCTGGTAGAAACTTCCCGACGTTTCGGAGGAATATTCTGCCCCCACCTTCAAGATATACGTTTCGGTAACTGAGTTATTTCCAACTGTAAGTCCACTAAAGACTAGCGTCTTGTGTAATATGGCCCCGCGGAATATTATAAAAAATTTCCGACGTTTCGCAGCAAATTCCTGCTCCAACTTTACGCAATGTGGTCCTCTTAAACGTGGGAAAGTTTCTACCAGACGACACGGCGGCACAGTAAACATCCAGAAACTTCGTTCAAAGCGTACTGCTGAAGATTCGATCTTCTGGGATGTTAGACTGTGTTGTTGGGCGAGCAGTTCCGACGTTTCGAAGGACTGTAGTGTCTTCTAAACGTCGTGAACTGTGCATCCCCAAGACACAGAGTAACATTTCAGAAAACTGGAATCCTCGTGTGTAAATCAACTCATTTTACATCTCAAGATAAAGGTCATTACTGCATGTCTAAACTTAAGTGACAGAGGGACAGACAAACATTAAATGTAGGGTAATTGGCGCTTCTTGCAATCTACATACACCAAGGCCTTGTTTCACGACCTAGTTCCTGAAAAAGTGGGCACAAATCAAAAAGGCCTAAATTAAAAGTGATTTCCCCAAAACAAAACACTTAAATAAATGGAAAAAGACCAGCCAAGAGCGTTAAACCGAAAAAGAGAGGGCATAAATTAGGAAGTTGTGTAGATTGGTAAGGGGCGTTAAAGCAAAAAGCGTAAAACAGACGGGCGTTAAACAAGGCCTTGGTATATTTAAATTCGTCTTTTTTTTTTTTTTGTTTCCAGACAAGACAATCAGATTAACGGCCAGCAATGCAGCTCAGGGACTTCTGTGTGATCCAATACAAAGGGAAAGCTGCGGAAGCCACGCCGTAAAGACTGTACCTGAGTCACGGCGTAGACGCGGACGGACAGACAGACATACAAACCTTGGTACGTTCGGTGCTGAATGTTAGTTCGTTCTGCACTTTGACTAAAGTACAGGGTCCGTGCCATGGCTCATGTGATCAGTCTAAAGTACAGGGTCCGTGCATTAACTCAGGCGGTTATTCTAAAGTACAGGGTCCGTGCATTAACTCAGGCGGTTATTCTAAAGTACAGGATCCTGCATTAACTCAGGCGGTTATTCTAAAGTACAGGATCCTGCATTAACTCAGGCGGTTATTCTAAAGTACAGGATCCTGCATTAACTCAGGCGGTTATTCTAAAGTACAGGGTCCGTGCATTAACTCAGGCGGTTATTCTAAAGTACAGGGTCCGTGCATTAACTCAGGCGGTTATTCTAAAGTACATGGTCCGTGCATTAACTCAGGCGGTTATTCTAAAGTACAGGATCCTGCATTAACTCAGGCGGTTATTCTAAAGTACAGGATCCTGCATTAACTCAGGCGGTTATTCTAAAGTACAGGGTCCGTGCATTAACTCAGGCGGTTATTCTAAAGTACAGGGTCCGTGCATTAACTCAGGCGGTTATTCTAAAGTACAGGGTCCGTGCATTAACTCAGGCGGTTATTCTAAAGTACAGGGTCCGTGCATTAACTCAGGCGGTTATTCTAAAGTACAGGATCCTGCATTAACTCAGGCGGTTATTCTAAAGTACAGGATCCTGCATTAACTCAGGCGGTTATTCTAAAGTACAGGTTCCGTGCATTAACTCAGGCGGTTATTCTAAAGTACAGGGTCCGTGCATTACTAACTCAGGCGGTTATTCTAAAGTATACAGGGTCCGTGCATTAACTCAGGCGGTTATTCTAAAGTACAGGATCCTGCATTAACTAAGGCGGTTATTCTAAAGTACAGGATCCTGCATTAACTCAGGCGGTATTCTAAAGTACAGGATCCTGCATTAACTCAGGCGGTTATTCTAAAGTACAGGGTCCGTGCATTAACTCAGGCGGTTATTCTAAAGTACAGGGTCCGTGCATTAACTCAGGCGGTTATTCTAAAGTACAGGATCCTGCATTAACTCAGGCGGTTATTCTAAAGTACAGGATCCTGCATTAACTCAGGCGGTTATTCTAAAGTACAGGATCCTGCATTAACTCAGCGGCGCGTTATTCTAAAGTACAGGGTCCGTGCATTAACTCAGGCGGTTATTCTAAAGTACAGGGTCCGTGCATTAACTCAGGCGGTTATTCTAAAGTACAGGTCCGTGCATTAACTCAGGCGGTTATTCTAAGTACAGATCCTGCATTAATCAGCGGTTATCTAAAGTACAGGTCCTGCATTAACTCAGGCGGTTATTCTAAAGTACAGGGTCCGTGCATTAACTCAGGCGGTTATTCTAAAGTACAGGGTCCGTGCATTAACTCAGGCGGTTATTCTAAAGTACAGGGTCCGTGCATTAACTCAGGCGTTATCTAAAGTACAGGTCCTGCATTAACTCAGGCGGTTATTCTAAAGTACAGGATCCTGCATTAACTCAGGCGGTTATTCTAAAGTACAGGTCCTGCATTAACTCAGGCGGTTATTCTAAAGTACAGGGTCCGTGCATTAACTCAGGCGGTTTTCTAAAGTACAGGTCGTGCATTAACTCAGGCGGTTATTCTAAAGTACAGGGTCCGTGCATTAACTCAGGCGGTTATCTAAAGTACAGGTCCGTGCATTAATCAGGCGGTATTTTAAAGTACAGGTCCGTGCATAACTCAGGGTTATTCTAAGTAAGGTCCGTGCATTAACTCAGTGTATCAGTCGGCCGTCATTACTAGTATTTAGTACAGGTCGTGATTACCCGTTTATCTAAGCAAGGTCCGTGCCGTGGCCATGTGATAGTCGCCGTTATTACCGCGAATGCAACCACGTGGGATTTTGGTAGACAAAAATATTACCGGAACAATTTTACTCCTACGAGAATAGTCCCGATTTTCGTGATTAAGTGGGACGAATAAAACAGTCACAAACATAGGGTATCCATTTTCAAACTAAAAAGTTTATTTATTTCCACAAGCTTACGAAATGCCAGTAATAAAAATAGAGTGTAATCTCAAAAAGCATAAAAGGCAGTAAAGTTTACTTTCAATAAAAATACAAACCGTTTTCGGAAGGATTAAACATGTTGAATAACTAAAGCAGAATTTCATGCCATAAACCACTAAAGCAATCAATCTCACTCAATGCTTAACACAGCTCAACTGAGCTCAGAGTGGTCTGCGCTATAGCAGGAGAATGACGGAAGCCGAGTCGCCAGCCACGTGTTCTCATCGCAATTCATCGGAACGAGTCACAAAAGATCGAAAAAAAAAATATTAAAATGTACACTCATGAATGGTCGAAATCCCGAACATCGGGGTCACGAACATCGAGGTTCACGAACATCGAAACAGCTCTACTTTGGTTTTCTCCTGTCAGTTTTCATTCTACCATTGCTTCACGTCAATTGGCCCATTAAGGGCCTCATCTCCACAGGGGAAGGGAAGATAAGAGATTGAGGCCTTCAGTGCCATGATAAATGTTGTTACACTTTTTGAATTTCGCAAAACCAATCTGTAGAAAGATATTAACCCTTTAAGGCCCAGTGGATACCTTACGCACCATCAGTTTTAATATTAAATAATTCTACGTTCTGTCCACACAGTGTATTTATGTGTTTTGTGTGGATCTCAGAACAAACTGCGATTATTTCACTGTACAACATTAACTGACTGGTTTGTATAACTGAGACGGAGTGTGTTTACTGCGCGGTACAGACTGTATTTATGTGTTTTGTGTGGATCTCAGAACAAACAGCGATTATTTCACTGTACAGCATTAACTGACTGGTTTGTATAACTGAGACGGAGTGTGTTTACTGCGCGGTACGGACTGTATTTATGTGTTTTGTGTGGATCTCAGAACAAACAGCGATTATTTCACTGTACAACATTAACTGACTGGTTTGTATAACTGAGACGGAGTGTGTTTACTGCGCGGTACGGACTGTATTTATGTGTTTTGTGTGGATCTCAGAACAAACAGCGATTATTTCACTGTACAACATTAACTGACTGGTTTGTATAACTGAGACGGAGTGTGTTTACTGCGCGGTACGGACTGTATTTATGTGTTTTGTGTGGATCTCAGAACAAACAGCGATTATTTCACTGTACAACATTAACTGACTGGTTTGTATAACTGAGACGGAGTGTGTTTACTGCGCGGTACGGACTGTATTTATTGTTTTGTGTGGATCTCAGAACAAACAGCGATTATTTCACTGTACAACATTAACTGACTGGTTTGTGTAACTGAGACGGAGTGTGTTTACTGCGCGGTACGGACTGTATTTATGTGTTTTGTGTGGATCTCAGAACAAACAGCGATTATTTCACTGTACAACATTAACTGACTGGTTTGTATAACTGAGACGGAGTGTGTTTACTGCGCGGTACGGACTGTATTTATGTGTTTTGTGTGGATCTCAGAACAAACAGCGATTATTTCACTGTACAGCATTAACTGACTGGTTTGTATAACTGAGACGGAGTGTGTTTACTGCGCGGTACGGACTGTATTTATGTGTTTTGTGTGGATCTCAGAACAAACAGCGATTATTTCACTGTACAACATTAACTGACTGGTTTGTATAACTGAGACGGAGTGTGTTTACTGCGCGGTACGGACTGTATTTATGTGTTTTGTGTGGATCTCAGAACAAACAGCGATTATTTCACTGTACAACATTAACTGACTGGTTTGTATAACTGAGACGGAGTGTGTTTACTGCGCGGTACGGACTGTATTTATGTGTTTTGTGTGGATCTCAGAACAAACAGCGATTATTTCACTGTACAGCATTAACTGACTGGTTTGTGTAACTGAGACGGAGTGTGTTTACTGCGCGGTACGGACTGTATTTATGTGTTTTGTGTGGATCTCAGAACAAACAGCGATTATTTCACTGTACAATATTAACTGACTGGTTTGTATAACTGAGACGGAGTGTGTTTACTGCGCGGTACGGACTGTATTTATGTGTTTTGTGTGGATCTCAGAACAAACAGCGATTATTTCACTGTACAACATTAACTGACTGGTTTGTATAACTGAGACGGAGTGTGTTTACTGCGCGGTACGGACTGTATTTATGTGTTTTGTGTGGATCTCAGAACAAACAGCGATTATTTCACTGTACAACATTAACTGACTGGTTTGTATAACTGAGACGGAGTGTGTTTACTGCGCGGTACGGACTGTATTTATGTGTTTTGTGTGGATCTCAGAACAAATAGCGATTATTTCACTGTACAACATTAACTGACTGGTTTGTATAACTGAGACGGAGTGTGTTTACTGCGCGGTACGGACTGTATTTATGTGTTTTGTGTGGATCTCAGAACAAACAGCGATTATTTCACTGTACAACATTAACTGACAGGTTTGTATAACGGAGACGGCGTGTGTTTACTGCGCGGTACGGACTGTATTTATGTGTTTTGTGTGGATCTCAGAACAAACAGCGATTATTTCACTGTACAACATTAACTGACTGGTTTGTATAACTGAGACGGAGTGTGTTTACTGCGCGGTACGGATTGTATTTATGTGTTTTGTGTGGATCTCAGAACAAACAGCGATTATTTCACTGTACAACATTAACTGACTGGTTTGTGTAACTGAGACGGAGTGTGTTTACTGCGCGGTACGGACTGTATTTATGTGTTTTGTGTGGATCTCAGAACAAACAGCGATTATTTCACTGTACAACATTAACTGACTGGTTTGTATAACTGAGACGGAGTGTGTTTACTGCGCGGTACGGATTGTATTTATGTGTTTTGTGTGGATCTCAGAACAAACAGCGATTATTTCACTGTACAACATTAACTGACTGGTTTGTATAACTGAGACGGAGTGTGTTTTACTGCGCGGTACGGACTGTATTTATGTGTTTTGTGTGGATTTCAGAACAAACAGCGATTATTTCACTGTACAACATTAACTGACTGGTTTGTATAACTGAGACGGAGTGTGTTTACTGCGCGGTACGGACTGTATTTATGTGTTTTGTGTGGATCTCAGAACAAACAGCGATTATTTGCCTATACAGCATTAACTGACTGGTTTCTATAACTGAGATGGAGTGTGTTTACTGCGCGGACGAGCTTAATCTTTGAATATAATTCAGATTATCTTATTCTTTAAGGGGTTAACACACAGCATACATATTCAGAGAGAGATGGAGAAAACTGGCAACCGAAAAGCTTCGACTCTAATTTCCATGGAAATTGGAATGATGCTTGAGGCACGATTCAATATAATACGGGCGTTCAGTCTCAAGACCAAGCAAATTAAAAGGAAAATTAAAGTGGGAATTTGAAAAGTGATGACCTGACAAAAATATGTCGTCATTTGATTTCAGCTTATAAAATTCGAAGAAAAAAAACTGAACGTCGCCGTCCTGCTGACAGCATATCTGCTCCTTATTCGGGGTGTCCCGGGTTCAATTCTCGGTATGCAGAACTGCAATCTCCATTGCAGTTTTTCGTGTTTTTCCTCACTCATTGCCGAGATGTCGCACCCCAGTTATCCGACGCTATATAATCTTAGCAATTGATAGGGTCGTTAATAAAAACACACTTTAAAAGAAACTCCAACTGCGCCATAAAATCGTCTTTTCCAATCCTTCCCAATTCATTATTCATTGCCGTCATAAAATTCGACACCACGCAGTCTCAGTTCCCGGCAAGTCACTAAACCAACTGCAATTCCAGTACTGAGCCCTACACCACTCTACTTCGAAACACATTGCCATTGGTCAGCACTATTTTTTATGACTGTCTATCAACTGTAGCATTTATGTATTGTCGGTTGGTTCATTTATGAATTATATATCGACACTGGCTCACAGTAAACGTGACTTCGTCACTGCTTCCAGCTAAGTATCCGGTCAAACATGAAACCCCCAGCTTAAAGACCAGCACAGTGAGTGTGTTACCTGGTCGGGGTTACAGATGAGTATGGAGCAGTGGTGGAATGGTGAGTAGCAGGTAAAAGTAAAGGTAAAGGTCTCCCTAGAACAGGCCGTGAAGGCCGAGAGGGGGCGTAGATGTATAGCTCTACTCTTTCTTTAACCTTGTCGGTATAGAGACTCGCTACGGGCTGGACGGTCCGGGGATCGAATCCTGGTGGAGGCGAGATTTTCAGCACCCGTCCAGACCGGCCCTGGGGCCCACCCAGCCTCATATACAATGGGTACCGGGTCTCTTTCCCGGGGGTAAAGCGGCCGGGGCGTGCAGTTGACCACCCACCCTCATCTAGTGCCAGGGTTAAGGAAAGAGTAGAGCTATACCTCTACTCCCCTTCTGGGTCTTCATGGCCTGTTCTAGGGTGAACTTTACATTACTTTACTTTACCTTTCTTTAACCTCGGCGCTAGATGGAGGTGGGTGGTCAACGCCACGCCCCAGCCGCTTTACCCCCGGGAATGACACGGTACCCATTGTACAGGAGGCTGGGTAGGCCCCAGGGCCGGTCTGGACGGGTACTGAACATCTCACCTCCACCGGGATTCGATCCTCGGACCGTCCAGCTCATCGCGAGTCGCTATACCGACTGAGCTATTCCGGCCCACAGGTGAGAAGCAAGGGAAAACCGATGTGCTCGGAAAGAAACGTCCTGTAGTGCCAATGCGTGCAACTTGAATCTCACATTGTCACTCATGTCACTCAGTAATGAAGTTGAGGCTCCTAGATGAGCAGCCACGGTCAGCTGCTTAAACAGGTCACTTAGTGTAGAAATGGGATTACAGATTAAACTTGTAAGGATTGAGAAGTAGCTGGTAGCAGTCAGGGGCTGGTAGCAGTCAGGTGCTGGTAGCAGTCAGTGGCTGGTAGCAGTCAGGGGTTGGTAGCAGTCAGTGGCTGGTAGCAGTCAGGGGCTGGTAGCAGTCAGGGGCTGGTAGCAGGCAGTGGCTGGTAGCAGGCAGTGGCTGGTAGCAGTCAGGGGCTGGTAGCAGTCAGTGGCTGGTAGCAGTCAGGGGTTGGTAGCAGTCAGGGGCTGGTAGCAGTCAGGTGCTGGTAGCAGTCAGGGGGACTGGTAAGCAGTACCAGTGGCTGGTAGCAGTCAGTGGCTGGTAGCAGTCAGGGCTGGTAGCAGTCAGGGCTTGGGTAGCAGTCAGTGGCTGGTAGCAGTCAGGGGCTGGTAGCAGTCAGTGGCTGGTAGCAGTCAGTGGCTGGTAGCAGTCATGAGTGGGCTGGTAGCAGTCAGGTGCTGGTAGCAGTCAGTGGCTGGTAGCAGTCAGGTGCTGGTAGCAGTCAGGTGCTGGTAGCAGTCAGGTGCTGGTAGCAGTCAGTGGCTGGTAGCAGTCAGGTGCTGGTAGCAGTCAGTGGCTGGTGCATCATGGGTAGCAGTCAGTGGCTGGTAGCAGTCAGTGGCTGGTAGCAGTCAGGTGGCTGGTAGCAGTCAGTGGCTGGTAGCAGTCAGTGGCTGGTAGCAGTCAGTGGCTGGTAGCAGTCAGGGCTGGTAGCAGTCAGGGGCGTGGTAGCAGTCAGGGCTGGTAGCAGTCAGTGGCTGGTAGCAGTCAGTGGCTGGTAGCAGTCAGGGGCTGGTAGCAGTCAGTGCTGGTAGCAGTCAGTGGGCTGGTAGCAGTCAGGTGGCTGGTAGCAGTCAGGGGCTGGTAGCAGTCAGTGGCTGGTAGCAGTCAGGGGCTGGTAGCAGTCAGGGGCTGGTAGCAGTCAGGTGGCTGGTAGCAGTCAGGGCTGGTAGCAGTCAGGGGCTGGTAGCAGTCAGGGCTGGTAGCAGTCAGGGGCTGGTAGCAGTCAGGGCTGGTAGCAGTCAGTGGCCGGTAGCAGTCAGTGGCCGGTAGCAGTCAGGGCCGGTAGCAGTCAGGGGCTGGTAGCAGTCAGGGGCTGGTAGCAGTCAGGGGCTGGTAGCAGTCAGGGGCTGGTAGCAGTCAGTGGCTGGTAGCAGTCAGTGGCTGGTAGCAGTCAGGGGCTGGTAGCAGTCAGGGGCTGGTAGCAGTCAGGGGCTGGTAGCAGTCAGTGGCTGGTAGCAGTCAGTGGCTGGTAGCAGTCAGGTGCTGGTAGCAGTCAGGGGCTGGTAGCAGTCAGGGGCTGGTAGCAGTCAGGTGGTAGCAGTCAGTGGTGTAGCAGTCAGTGGCCGGTAGCAGTCAGTGGCCGGTAGCAGTCAGTGGCGGTAGCAGTCAGGTGCTGGTAGCAGTCAGTGGCTGGTAGCAGTCAGTGGCTGGTAGCAGTCAGTGGCCGGTAGCAGTCAGTGGCCGGTAGCAGTCAGTGGCTGGTAGAAGTCAGGTGCTGGTAGCAGTCAGGTGCTGGTAGCAGTCAGTGGCTGGTACAGTAGGGCGTGCAGTCAGTGGCCGGTAGCAGTCAGTGGCCGGTAGCAGTCAGGTGCTGGTAGCAGTCAGTGGCTGGTAGCAGTCAGTGGCTAGTAGCAGGCAGCGAGGTGCAGTTTGTTGCACCACCACCTTGGGACTATACATTTTACTTAGTAACAAACTCCATTGAGCAAAGTCCTTCTTCAGAAGCTAGTAGTTCCTCAGCCAGTCTAGAAATTCCAGCGTTTTATGGAACTCAGACGTTCATTGCCATGTTCAAAAAAGCCCGAGACTTGTCTCCATCTGCAGCCAGATTAATCCAGTCAATACCCTCACATCATAATTAAGATAAATTTTAATATTATCCTAGTTCTTCAGGGTGGTCTGTCGCCTTCCGTCAGGATTCCTCACCACGACCACGTATGCATTTCACTTCTCCATACGTGCCACATGCCCTGCCCATCACATCCTCCTTGATTTGATCACCCGAATAGCATTTGGGGAGCAGTTCAAATAATTCAGTTCATTCATTATTATTATTATTATTATTATTATTATTATTATTTGTGTATTTGTGTTGTATGTTGTGCTGTTTCTGTAATTGGCCATCTGGCTGTTGACTCGGCACATTAATAGACTAGAATTGAATTGAATGTTGAATTTATGAATTGAATTATCATAATCGTCATTATCATCATCATTATCATCATTATTGACACTTGTGATGCTCAGCCAGCACGTTAATAAACACCTGTTGTATTGCACTGTACTATATTGTATTGTATTGTAGTGTATTGTATTGTACTATATTGTATTATTGTATGTATTGTATTGTACTAGTATTGTATTGATATTGTAATTGATTAATTTATTATATATTTTCTGAATAGCTCCATAATACATATTTTTTCTACATTAAATTTGTCGGACATAACCTCAAAGTTTCGTAAGGTGGCTATGACTGTCATTAATGACGTTCGAGTAACACTTTATAAGCATTATTTAGCTACATTATGGTCCATTTCTGTACCAAATTGAACACGTCTTGCACCCAAAGTTTCATGACTTATAGCCATAAACGAAACAAAAATTCAAGAAAAGTTTTTGCATTACGGCCATGTTTTTAACAGACATTCAACAAACGAATTACATTCATACATGATATGAAATATGTTATAACTTCCTGAGACTTTGATGGACCCTTGCAGGTGTAGTGACAACTATACTACCACATGCTTAGGCCCTTTTTTTACATGGTGAAGGGCCCCGCAGCAGATGCTACGGACGCACCACAGCCTTAAGGCGTTTTGCGCAACCCTATGATAAAGATGAAGATGAGCAGTTTTTTTTACAAAGTTTTACAAGTAATGGAGCACCAGTGGAATAAAATTGACAGGGGAAAACCGACAACTCGGAGAAAAACCCGTCCCAGTGCCACTTTGTCCACCATAAACCCCACATGGACTGACCCGGGATTTTTTTTTTTTTTTTTTTTAATTCCTGGGTTTTCCCCTTTGATCCATTGTACTGTTGAAGTCCTTTTTTTTGTCCTGCATGTCACTTTATGTTTCATGCTATCGTCCATACATCTAACACAACACAAACATCCATGCCCCGGTGGGATTTTTTTTTTTTTTATTAATTCCTGGGTTCGAACCCACGATCCTAGCAAGCGAGCGGCCGAAGACCCACGCCTTAGACCGCACGGCCACTGGGATCGGCGGGATCGAACTCGGGCCTCCGCAGTGGAAGGCCGGCGACTAACCGCCTGAGCATGGCGCGGCCTTGCTTAGGTCTTGCTAACACAACGCCCACGTCGAATCCTCTCAGTCCATACGGAATGGCGCAACAAACTGACCCAGCACTGAGCTTCGGTAAGCCTGTGGCTACTGTAAATTCGACGACCGTTTCTACGCTTCAGATCAGATGGCTTTACTTACTTTCCGGTGACATGATCCCAGTAAATTCCCCGTCAGTATCACATGACCTGGGTCTTTGACGTCAGGTTTAAAGCCGCCAGACGTTTACACGTCTCTTATGTTAAACTCGGCGAATTACACACGCTCTATTACATTACGTTTCAATTAGGACAGCCCCTCAGCTACACTGTCTATATACTCGTCTGTCCGTCTGTCCGTACATGCAGTTATCACACACCTGCTGAGTTTACACAGTTAGACGAGGCCTTGACTGATTTAAACAAACTCATATGAAGGGTAAAGGTAAAGGTAAAGTTCGTCCTATAACATGCCATGAAGGCACCGAGGAAAAGTAGAGTTATAGCTCTACACTTTCTTTCACCTCGGCGCTAGATTCGGGTGGGTGGTCAACGCCACGCCTCGGCCGCTTTACTCCCGGGAATGAACCGGTACCCATTGTATAGGAGGCTTGGTGGGTCCCAGGGCCGGTCTGGACGGGTGCAAAAAATCTCACCCCCACCGGGATTCGATCCCCGGACCGTCCAGCTCGTAGCGAGTCGCTATCATGGACAACCAAATTGATATGCTGTGGAATTAAAATTAATGTTTAACCATCACCGGCAACTCCAAAAAAAAATGTATTGTCAAAACAACATTAGATGTCCGCATTATTTGTGTAGGCCTAGCATGTTGATAATGAGGCATAAAGTAAAGTTTCACACATTAAGACACCGATGAATGAAGATTTCATCAGGTAAGTTGAATTATGTTATCGCTTAAACGTTTACATACTGACATTAAACTTTATTCTATACATCCCGTTGTGATAATATATAAACTATATTAAAATAAACCACAAAATCACAACTAAATTATTGTCAGTACTTGGCCGACTTGGCCATCTTCAGGTAAATACAAAATACTTAGGAGGTTAACTGCAACATTAAGTACCTCGCAGTAAACACACTACGTCTCAGTTATACAAACCAGTCAGTTAATGTTGTACAGTGAAATAATCGCTGTTTGTTCTCAGATCCACACAAAACACATAAATACAGTCCGTACCGCGCAGTAAACACACTCCGTCTCAGTTATACAAACCAGTCAGTTAATGTTGTACAGTGAAATAATCGCTGTTTGTTCTCAGATCCACACAAAACACATAAATACAGTCCGTACCGCGCAGTAAACACACTCCGTCTCAGTTATACAAACCAGTCAGTTAATGTTGTACAGTGAAATAATCGCTGTTTGTTCTCAGATCCACACAAAACACATAAATACAGTCCGTACCGCGCAGTAAACACACTCCGTCTCAGTTATACAAACCAGTCAGTTAATGTTGTACAGTGAAATAATCGCTGTTTGTTCTCAGATCCACACAAAACACATAAATACAGTCCGTACCGCGCAGTAAACACACTCCGTCTCAGTTATACAAACCAGTCAGTTAATGCTGTACAGTGAAATAATCGCTGTTTGTTCTCAGATCCACACAAAACACATAAATACAGTCCGTACCGCGCAGTAAACACACTCCGTCTCAGTTATACAAACCAGTCAGTTAATGCTGTACAGTGAAATAATCGCTGTTTGTTCTCAGATCCACACAAAACACATAAATACAGTCCGTACCGCGCAGTAAACACACTCCGTCTCAGTTATACAAACCAGTCAGTTAATGCTGTACAGTGAAATAATCGCTGTTTGTTCTCAGATCCACACAAAACACATAAATACAGTCCGTACCGCGCAGTAAACACACTCCGTCTCAGTTATACAAACCAGTCAGTTAATGCTGTACAGTGAAATAATCGCTGTTTGTTCTCAGATCCACACAAAACACATAAATACAGTCCGTACCGCGCAGTAAACACACTCCGTCTCAGTTATACAAACCAGTCAGTTAATGTTGTACAGTGAAATAATCGCTGTTTGTTCTGAGATCCACACAAAACACATAAATACAGTCCGTACCGCGCAGTAAACACACTCCGTCTCAGTTATACAAACCAGTCAGTTAATGCTGTACAGTGAAATAATCGCTGTTTGTTCTGAGATCCACACAAAACACATAAATACAGTCCGTACCGCGCAGTAAACACACTCCGTCTCAGTTATACAAAGCAGTCAGTTAATGCTGTACAGTGAAATAATCGCTGTTTGTTCTGAGATCCACACAAAACACATAAATACAGTCCGTACCGCGCAGTAAACACACTCCGTCTCAGTTATACAAACCAGTCAGTTAATGCTGTATAGTGAAATAATCGCTGTTTGTTCTGAGATCCACACAAAACACATAAATACAGTCCGTACCGCGCAGTAAACACACTCCGTCTCAGTTATACAAAGCAGTCAGTTAATGCTGTACAGTGAAATAATCGCTGTTTGTTCTGAGATCCACACAAAACACATAAATATAGTCCGTACCGCGCAGTAAACACACTCCGTCTCAGTTATACAAACCAGTCAGTTAATGCTGTATAGGCAAATAATCGCTGTTTGTTCTGAGATCCACATAAAACACATAAATACAGTCCGTACCGCTCAGTAAACACACTCCGTCTCAGTTATACAAACCAGTCAGTTAATGCTGTACAGTGAAATAATCGCTGTTTGTTCTGAGATCCATACAAAACACATAAATACAGTCCGTACCGCGCAGTAAACACACTCCGTCTCAGTTATACAAACCAGTCAGTTAATGCTGTACAGTGAAATAATCGCTGTTTGTTCTGAGATCCACACAAAACACATAAATACAGTCCGTACCGCGCAGTAAACACACTGCGTCTCAGTTACACAAACCAGTCAGTTAATGTGTACAGTGAAATAATCGCTGTTTGTTCTGAGATCCACACAAAACACATAAATACAGTCCGTACCGCGCAGTAAACACACTCCGTCTCAGTTATACAAACCAGTCAGTTAATGCTGTACAGTGGAATAATCGCTGTTTGTTCTGAGATCCACACAAAACACATAAATACACTAGGTGGGCAGAACGTAGAATTTGTGAATGTTAAACCTGGTGGTACATACAGTAACCACTGCACTCTTTCCATTATGGTATCCCCAATTTGCATTACATTTTAAATGTCTAATATTAACAAATAATTTGATATTGTACTACACGCCTCCCCGATAAAGACTACTTGTTCAATTCGAGACACGTAGGGCACTGTGCAACAATGTAGGACGTTATTTTAAGGTTGTTAATTCCGTGCATTGTTCTGATCAATGCAGTCAATTTACTGTACCAACTAAATGCACTCTACTGTTCACAAATGAAAGTTACGTATATAGCTGCGACATGTAGTTCACCGTGCTCAAGGAGCACGTGATGCCAGGTTTAAAACCAACCGTCCGTAACAAGTCACTTTTATATACGGTTTCCACACCACCGACATAATTATATTCTGTTAAAAGCTTATTCACCTTGTAAGAAACATTTTAATCATAGTTTAGTGTTTTAATTACAGTATATGTATTTTAAAATTATATGAGTTGTAATTTTGTAAGCCTTATAAGATATCGATATCAGCAACACAGCTTACCAACGTGTTGAACGTATAAAAAAGTGGCCTGTTACCGGCGGTTGGTTTTAAACTTGGCAACACGTGCTCCCTGAGGATCGTGCATTGGTACCGAAACATGTCGCAGCTTTATGTATAACACTTATATATGATTATTAGAGTGCATTTAGTTGGTACAATAAACTGACTAAAATGTAAGATGTGTTTTAACGATGCATTTCATGCACTCGCATTTGATAAATAAGCAGTGTAATGTCAATTATAAGTCTTTTAGGGGGGCAGATAGCGCACGTGTCTGGGCACACGTGACGGTTATGTTGTGATCAGGGTCGGTGTGATGACTGACCCCTTTACCGACTGCAGTTTGTAACTTACGCTACCAGAGTTACAGCAAACGTTTGTTTTATTTGATCAATTTCTTCACAATTCTCGAAGAGTTCCGAATTCGGAGTAGAAACTGAAGTTGCTGACGCCGAAGATTAATGACGTAACTCTGTCTGCAGCAGAGACTGGACAAAACGAAAAAAATGATGCTTTGTTTGAATAACGTCTTGTGTCTTATTTCTTACATTCTGATGACATTTCTAACATAATACAAAAAAATTATACAGCCAACGTGAAGTACAGCTTCTTTGTACGAGGTCTGCACAGCGCTAGTGGGATATGACGCCGTGTCAGATGTAAATTGGTACCGACGTTTCGAAGAAGCTTACTGCCTTAATCTCCACGGCTGTCCAAATCTTGGTTTAACCTTAATGTTTCTTTACACCTATATAAGCTTTAAAACTTTCGCGGCGACATGATTCAATATAGTCTTCTCGGGCGCACAGCTGCGTCAATTCGTTTGAATACAACGTTTCGGGGACTAGCTCCGTCCCCATCCTCAGGCAAAACTGATTTAACATACAACTCGTCTGTCCCGTGTTTTTTTTACCTGGCGCGGCAGGGAGAATCAGACCGGTTTGTAGTGCCCAAATAGTTAAGTTGGTCTGATTGTCCCTGCCGCGCCAGGTAAAAAAAAAACACGGGACAGACGAGCAGTATGTTAAATCAGTTTTGCCTGAGGATGGGGACGGAGCTAGTCCCCGAAACGTTATATTCAAACGAATTGACGCGGCTGTGCGCCCGAGAAGACTATATTGAATGTCTTTACACCTCTCCAGAAAATTTGCTTTACATGCTCTGAGCACAAGTTCCCTCACAGAACAAACTGGGTGTTGGCGTGGTATACCAGATTATACGGCGCCACATGCCAAACATTTAGGTTCCTATCTACCAAATTATAAGGCATCACATCCCCAAGCACCTGCCACATCACACGGCGTCATATTTGAGAAGACTTTAATCTTAGTTTAACGTAACTTTTTGTTTAATCGACGTTACGCTTTTGTTAAGATCGCCTTGTGTTACTGGTTAGGGAAGAAACGGTGCTACAGGGTGTGATTGATAGACTGATTGAAATTGGAAGACGCTATGGAATGGAAATGAATGTGGGAAAAACCAAGGTACTGAGAATCTCAAAGCAACCAACCCCAGTACAAATTGTGATAGATTAAAAACAACTGGAGAATGTGGAGTATTTCAACTACTTGGGTAGCATGATAACAAATGATGCAAGGTGTACACGTGAAATTAAATCCATAATGGCAAAAACAGCATTCAACAAGAAGACTCTTTTCAACAGAAAATTGGACTTAAATTTAAGTAAGAAACTAGTAAAGTGCTACATTTGGAGCATAGCTTTGTGTGGTGCTGAAACGTGGACACTTGGGAAAGTGGATCAGAAGTATCTGGAAAGTTTTGAAATGTGGTGCTGGAGAAGAATGGAGAAGATCAGTTGGACCGATCGTGTGAGGAATGAAGAAGTATTACACAGAGTGAAGGAGGAGAGGAATATCGTACATACAATAAAAAGAAGAAAGGCTAACTGGATTGGTCACATCTTGCGTAGAAACTGCCTTCTGAAACATGCGATTGAAGGAAAGTTAGAGGGTAGGATAGAAATGACGGGAAGACGAGGAAGAAGGCGTAAGCAGCTACTGATGACCTTAAGGAAAAGAGAAGATACTGGAAATTGAAAGAGGAAGCATTAGATCGCACCTATAGAGAACTCACTTTGGAAGAGGCTACGGACCTGTCGTAAGACCGACTGCAGAATGATGACGCTTTTGTTGGGTCCAATACAAATACATAAAATAAAAATTTTTAGAGAAATTTTGTGACTGACTCATCTTTCCGAGTCGCCTTCCTATAGCCGTGCGACCGCACAAGTATCTTCAGGAAATAGAGATCAGTTGAGTAAATTGTTATAGGTTATCGTGCCATGTTTGCAGCCGTCACAGGTTACAGTGATTAATAGAAAGTCGTTATTTTATCTGACAGTTATCGTTTGTCACTTCCTTCCGCTACTCCATCGCGCGTGTGTTCAGACGGTTCAGTGGGCCACGTTAATGCAATAAACGAGCCGACAGGAAGTGGCAACTGATAGTTGGCAGAAAACTGTCGTCAGTATTAAATATACGTGCCTGGTCACCATTCTATAACATCATTTGGCAGTGCTACATACCTTACGTCGTATAATTATAAATGGTATTATCTAATACAGTTTTACCATTAAGATATATTCATTAAACACCAACTAATGCACATAAACTTTATTCACAATAGTTTATTCTTAAAATTCCCCTATACGTATTTCGGTGGTTTAAACCACCATCTTCAGGGGGTCGCAGAGATTATTTAGCATAGACCATACAGTTATTACGTATGTGGTTATATACATATATATGTAGAATATGAGTGGTCTAATTATTGTCCACTTCGTACAGTATGTAAAATAAGTTATTATAAAAGGAGTAAAATGTTGCTAAAATGATTACACAGCTTGTAGTCAGTTTTACCATGTTCAATAGCCTCACATGCTTCTGAAGACCAGTGTTCTAGAACGTGACGCCGTGTAGGTTGGTAAATACACGGCGTCACAAGCCAAAAGACAACAATGTCCATGTTGCCTGGGGGCCTAGCGAAGGGGGGGGGGAGTGATGTGGCTGCTCAGTACGGCAGAGTTAAAACGCCGACTGAATAAATACTTTAACAAATTTTAAAGTATTCAGCCAAATGAAAGAAATTCAATAAATTGTGGGTTTTTTAACGGTCATAATTTCTGTTAGCGCCACAAAAACCCACCTACGCCGCTGGTTGTGGCCTAATTCAAGGCACTACTCCAGTATTTGCCTGGGGGGAACTGAGCAGAAACACGAAAAACTCAAGTCTAGATAGCTAGTCTCTGGGTTCCAACCTGAGCCCTTCCAAATACAAATCAAACTAAACAAATACACTGCAGACAAAACGTCACAGCGGGTGCTACAGCAAACACTGCTTTAGACCGTATTACTGGCGACATTTTTTAAACTTTGTCGTACACAATACGGTACTACAGAACACACGCCAACAGCTGGGAACATTCTTATTTTTGTAACACATACAAGCGGCGACAAGCACAGCTCTAACACTTGCCAACAATAGCAGCTACTATTCAGTAAAAGGTTAAATATGATTGTAAAGTAATCTCATTAAAATGAAAGCTCAGACATTAAACGTGAATTGAACGCATCGTGTTCTGCTGTCGTCACCGTACGACAGTGAAAGGTTGCTGTATTCTTCGTGCTCCGTGATGCGTCTTTCATGCCGTGATTTATGTTAGCGCGTTGGCAGCCCTTGATATACATGCCGGCAACGGTACGCCTGTGAAGACTAATATTAATCTACACCTTATAAAAAGACTCTGATCATATCTCACACAGAATACAGTTTTCTTGCATTATAAAAAACAATAACTTAATGCTGAACAAGGAAACAATCTGTGTTTGTTGTAAAAATAATACTGTACGAAACACATAAAGTACGTGTGGACAACATGCAGAGCTTTTAAGTGTTAATCTTGGCGGTACATACGGTTACCGCAATGCTTTTAAACTCTTAATCGTGAGTAGCACATAAGTAAATGAGGGCAGTATGTATTACATATGTATTACCAGTGTAATAAAAGTACATTACTGTGGTTGAGAGAGGAAAGTGTTGCGAAATGTTAGGGAAAAAGAGGTTAGTAAGCATTACATTGAACAAGAAAAATAACTACCTTTGCTACTGTGGGCTATCATGAAAAGGGCCTAATGCAGAAAACTTCATGCTATTTTGACGTACCTCTCACTGACATACAGGCACGGTGTAGAGCCGTATAGAAGTAATCGGAATTTCGGCCATGGCGTAGACTGCCTCTTCTTATCTAATTGCATCAGATCAGCGCCTTAATCAGAACGTGGTCAAACAGAACTAAATTATATCTTAACACCTCGCTCACAGATAGCCCAGTTATTCGCTAATTTTACGCTTTCGTACACGACGAACAAACAAACGAACACAATTTATCGGCACACAAACGCATTACCACCATTTCTACACTACCTACTAAAATCGATCTATCGACTATCAGCGCCTTGAAATGTAAAAATAAATAGTTCTGTTTAAACATGAATTCCCTGCGTTCGCTACGAATACATTGAACTAGCTACTTTAGATTAATTTACCGCGGAAGATATATGAAAACCTTCAATATCAATGTGACGCAATCTGAACTGAAACTGTTCTTGACAGACTGCGGTGCCACTGATGGAACTGCATGAAACAGATTGCATACAATCGGTAGCAAGTTGTCGAGCATGCGTAAATTTCGTGCGAATCAGGTCAGCGATTCATACTTTACGTAAGGGGTAAATGCATTGCTACTTTCTTGAGCGATTTGCGTTAAACTCTATACAGAACTTTGCCACCGAAGAATTATAAGTTCTATGAAAATCAATGTAATCACAGGAATACTTAAAGAACGAAATTTTCCCGTTTTCTAAGTTTTTTTTTTTCTTGGATGGGCGGGGGTTATGATTCAGTGCAGGAATGCTCATAATTTGAGTCGTAGTCACTTTCCTGAAAATCAGCACACTAAAACCCATATTTAGGGGCATAAACATATTTCTGTCTCCCGTTTCGAGTTCCGATTTTCGTGAAATTCCGTATGAGGGATCTTCTCACACCCGTCCACACCAGCAATGGCACCCACCCTGCTCCTGTACAATTGATACTGTGGCTCTTTCCTGGGAGTACAGAAGCCAGGGTGTGGAGTTAACCACCCACCTTACGGTGTGGGGATTAAGAATGAGTAGAGCTACACCTCTACTCACCTTACTCCCCATCTATGCCAACATCGCATGTTACAGGGAGACCATCTTTTACCTTTATGGGGACCAAGTCGTGGAGACAGTGCCAGGGATAAAAAGGGGGAGACGACCTTAGGAATTCATATGCTGGTAACTATCTACCAGATCACCAGATCTTGTGAAACACTTTAGACTGACACTGGTCACCTTTCTAGCTCCAGTGCATTAATTACCAACGGCGGTCCAAGCATAACTCATAAAACATGCTTTCCTATTACATAAATTCTTGTACAGTCAAACAGTCTTCTCGACTCCTTTACCATGATGAAGCGGGCACTATGCTCCTCTTAAACATCACTGACTACTCACCAATCAACACAGTGTAACATCCCAGAAGACTTGAATTTTCGACAATAACCTGGTCCACAGTGTGTGCTGAGAGTTTGAAAAGTGTGCCATGAAAGGGTTAAATAAACCACAAATGCATTCTTTTAAATCCTCTTCCAACAAGACATATCAGTGACACAGAATGGAAAAAACACAATCAAGGAAACTGGCAATTTCAGTACACTACTAATACCATTATTACTTAACTTTAACGCCAATGGACACAGCGTTCGTCCACTGGCCTTCCATGAAGATTTTTAATATCTTATTTACACATATGAGAAAACATCGATACTTAAAACAAAATGAACTAAATACATAATTAATGTAAAAATCTGATGAACTATTCCTTAATATCTTCACTCAATAAATAGTTCAATAGTACTCTGCCACGTTGTCTGCGATGAAATCATGATTTATGAAGTCACAAAAATTCTGACGATGCTTCTCTTCTTGTCGGCCGGTCCTGAAACAAACGCAATGAGCTCACAGCTATTCACACATGAACATATTTAGAATCTTGTCAATAAACAAAGTACAGTAGAACCCTGATAAGAAGTCCCCGCACAAAAAGTTTTCCCCTGTAAGAAGTCTGATTTTTAAAGTCCCGAAATCCTATTGCTTTTAATAAGCTTCCCTCTTAATAAGTCTTCCCGCTTAAGGAGTCCCTAATCCTCTGGTCCTTTGAAAGACTTCTTAACAGGGTTCTACTGTATTTTTACAAAATAATTCCTGCATAGGCATGGCTTACATAAGTTATTTCAAGGTCATCACTACTCCATAACCATACAGAGACGACACACACACGTCAGCATGTTCAATATGTCACTTCATACACCAGACTCACCTCACTAACGCTATCACTACGCATGATGAAAAACACACACTGAGCATTACAATACATATGTCAGTGCATAATCCTTCCACATTCCTCAACAGTCATAACTTTTGTAGATGAAGAACAGAAAGCATCAAAACCTCTATGCACTGAGTTACAACAAGAGTATGACTTCTGTGGATTTCAGTGATATGATGGTACACAGCTACAGCGTTGAAGATTTCAGTCTTCTGGGATGTGACGCTGTGGTCCTGGGCGAGTAGTTCCCTACGTTTCGGAGGATTCTGGTGCCTTCATCTTCAGGGTCTATAATACCGAGTTGTTTATACTCATTTCTCAGTGTCGTGACCCCACTGGCACGAAGCCATAGGTTGTCATGGGAGAATTTACCAGCGGTGGTTTCCCGTTGCCTTCCGCCGTGTAATACAATGATTCTATTCATCCTGATAGGACCGCTAGAGCCCTCTAGCAGCCGATCAGAAGACTTGGGTGAGAAATGGCCGCTAAATTTTGCTTACGAAACATCTCTACGCCCGTAAGGTTCTTTTACATGCCATAAATCTATGACATCGGACAGACGGCTTCACTTCCCCTCCGAAGGAAGTGGTGCTACGGATTTTTTATCACCCTTAAAAATCCATCGACCTCGGCAGGGATTGAACCTGCGAACCTTGGATCCAGTGGCGAGCACGCTAACCACTAGTCCACCGAGGGCGATTTTCAGGGTCTAGCCCAAGAAAAGTGAAATCCATGACCCTGCAGGTGAAGGCACTACGATCGCTTGAAACACCAAGTACTTGCCAAACAACACAGCATCACATCCCAGAAGACTGGAAACTTTAGCAACACTGGCAAGAGAACCCAAAATCTACCTACAACATTTACCATAAGACATGGAAACGGTCTCATATATTCCACCTAGTCCCTGTGCACATCATGGAGGCATACAGGGTACACATACATCTGCAAACATTCCTGACTTCAGCACTAGATGAAGGTACATGGTCAGCTTCATGTTCTGGCTGCTTGACCCTTGGAGGGGGGGGTGGAAGAGTCCTCACTAACCACTCGACAGGAGGCTGTGTGGGCACCATACCGGTCTGGTCATACTAGAGAAGAGAAAATATCTTGCCCCTGCCAGAAATTGAACCTGATTCTTCAGTCATCCAACTCATACACTGGTCGGAATGCCAACAAAACTATCTCACCTCCTAATAATCCTGAACATCTTCAAAATTCATAAATTTTGTGGAGGGAAAACACACATAAAATTCTCCAGATTTTCTGCATTCACACTGCATGGGATATAAACCCTCCCAAGTCAAACACCAAGCCATGGATAGCAACCTTCTGAGGTTGTTCGCTGGATTTCAAGCATTCAAATCACTGGCCCACCAGCGGTTGATCTCATGTTCTTCTAACCCCTGGTTCTCAAACTTCTGTGTCCATAACCCAAAATCTTGAACCACATGCAACTTGTGACCCAAACAGTAGCAGCACATCCTCTGTACCCAGTTTCAACCATGAAGCCTGCTTGATTATTTTGTCAGTTCATGACCTATCAAAAGGCTCTCGAGACACCAAAGCCCAGAGTTTGATAATGTTTTTTTCTAAAAGAAAGACCTGAAAACAACCTCCAAATATCTTTAAGTCAAAACCAACAAATGCACAAGATATTAACAAGTACAGTAAAATCCCGATTTAATGTCCTGCATTTAGTGAAATCCCGGATTTATTGATGATTTTTTCATGTCCCGACAATAGCTCCATATAAACGATAAACCTCCATTTAATGAAAACCTCGATTTAGTGAAATATATTCTAATCCCCCAGCAATTCATTAAATAGGGGTTTTACTGTATAAAGTGTATTTACAACCCCCACATATGTTTTGCCAAATAAATTTCCATCCTTTGATAATACCCCCCCCCCCTCCCCAAGGATGGCAATTTATTTGCCGAAACATATGTAGGGGTTCTAAACACATCTTATACTTGTTAATATATTGTGCATTTGTTCGTTTCGACTTAAAACTCATGATAAAATGCGTGGTACATACAACATAAAACCTCCAAATGTATTTTCCATTGTTTAGGTCATTCCAAAGCTTGTGTCGAAATCCAAGGCCCTCCGTTATACTTCGTAACATACTCATTTTTACGGTGAGGAGTGGTTAACCTCTTGACAAACCCACCAAGCCAGACAAACACTCCCTGTCAGTTCTCTGCAACTGTTTATTAAACACATTCACAATTGCTGTCTATATCTGGAGACTGTCTCCTCCATTCACAATGTTAGGAAACGCCACACCATGGTGGCACGGACAGCGTCATGGCCGACCAAGGACCACATCATCTATAAATTACAAATCATAATGTACCTCTGTTTAGAGTCTCAGCCAATACATGGATGCTCTGATGCGATTGTAATCAGGCAGGTTCTCAACTGGACCAACAGCTGCCACTGCAGGCATCGGTCATAGATGTACTTCAGTGCAACCTCGCGCACATCTTTAGCAGTTACTTTCTGCAAAATGTGTATCAAACAGAGTATAATTTACAGTACACAAAACAGAAATATGGGTCTTATTTCAACATTCCCACAAGAGAAAAATTGGCTAATGTACACCCAAGAATCATCACTTCTCATTTCTACAGAATTATGATATTACACTTAGAATTACTGGGTTTCTGAACTTGTCCACTGTCCAGTATAATTAACAAAACATGTTTGTGCTCTTACCGGACCAACAATGGCCGAAGTCCAGAAATCGAATAATGTTAAGTGTGATGCATCATCATCAGAAATCTTTAGACCTCATTTACAGAGCTGGCAAAGACACAATAATACCTCTCTTTTCAGGTCCAGTGATTTAGATTATAGTCGTTTCTAAAGAACCCTAATGAGTAGATGCCACCCCACCTGTGTGACCAGAGAATGTGAACGTATCCAGTCTCTCAAACAATGTATCCTGTTCATAGTACCACAAGAAGGTTGATGTAAAGAAACCCATTACTCCTAAATTATGTGATACTGAGCAATAACACCAAACACAGAAAATTCTACAAAAGCTGTACAATATAAACATACTAAGTTCTTGGTGATCAAATGATGCTTTTTTTTTTTTGTTTTTTTTTTTATGCTACAGTAAATCCCCGATTTAATGTTCTCGCATTCAGTGAAATCCCGGATTTAGTGACGATTTTTTCATGTCCCGACAATAGCTCCATATCAACAATGTAACCTCCATTTAATGAAAACCTCGATTTAGTGAAATATATTCTAATCCCCCAGCAATTCATTAAATAGGGGTTTTACTGTATACAGTAAATGTCTGTTGCAACGTTTCAGAGGAATGTACTACTTCCACTTTCAGGGTGACAAATCTGGATCAGATAGGTGCTGAAGTGAAACAAAAGAACATTACCGATGCCCATATGAACAAGTTTATATCACGCACATCTGTCCACCTGCATATCTCCCACCATTGGCCCCAAAAAGGGTCATTCTTGGAACTAAAACTCCCATTCGCTTGGTATACGCCCTATCGCCTCTTCCCCCTTCTATAGCTCTGACTGGCCAAAATTCCCTCCACCTCCCTACACAACTACCACATTCCTTCTTCTCGATTACTTCAGGATCCACCTGAACCAGATTACCTACTCAATGGTACATATCTACCAAACTACACAGCATCACATCCCACAAGACAGCATCTCCATAGCAGTCGTGATTTTAAAAAAATGAAATTTACATATCAGACTGTAAAATATATTACAGATCAACAGGACACATTTGTACCCCCACAGGCCTTGGGTGCAGGAAAAAATATTTTCATATTAGGAGGGTTAATAATGGATTAAATCACTGTAATTCTTCACCTGAATTCTGGATTCTAATTCATGAAGTGGAATGCGACGATTGTAGCACAGCATCTGACGACCGATATCCTCGCAAACTGGAGTTGTACCGTCCAGCTGAAGCAGCATACTGGTCTTCAACATATTACGAGCCCTTTCTACCTCACTCTCAGTTACACTCGTACATAACCTCATCCACTCAGACTGAACATTGTAAAGCATATCCTATGAAAAGAGACAAAAAAGGATGTTACAACATGAATCTCCTCACTCTTACAAAATTTACCTAAATAAAAGAAAATAATTTTTCCCCCAATTCATGATACAAAAAATGGAGAGGCCACCTTATAATCACACACAAATTTTAACACACTCTGCATAGATATTTTCCAGAAAATTAAACACTGCTAACACAGATCTGATATGGAGGGCCATCATAAGACGACCCTCCATATCAGATCACCTACTACTTTGACTTTCCAAGTGATGTTTTTTTCCACAAGTTTTACTGACAAACTTTATTTTTTTACATGCATGTCCATCTTAACCCAAATGAATCACCTGAATAAAAGGGAAAGGTAAAGCTGTCCCTGTGCATGCCAATAGGGCATATAGGTAAGCAGAGATGTAACTTAATGAAAGTTACTTATGAGTAGAGGTACAGCTTCACTCATTCATACCCTTGGCACCAGATGGAGGAAGCAGTCAGATTCAAGCCCCAGCCACTTTACCCCAGGGAAAGAACCCCTAGTACCCTTGGACAGGAGGCTGCAGGCCCCAGAGCCAGTATGGACATTTTGGAAAAATCTCTTGCCCCTGCTGGGAATTGAACACTGGACAGTCCAGCACATGGCACGTGACAAGTACTACAGGGTGGGTGGGAAGTAAGTAGGCATTGAGAAATGGTTATAACCTCTATATTTCAAGTCTTTCTCTAACACCGTACGTATCGTGTGCCTCGACAGTTATTTAATGTCTACTTACTTTCCACCCACCCTGTAGATGTTAACAGAACAGTACTATGTGTTATACACTTTCAAATTGCATGACTGTCAGATTTCAGATCACTTCTTCTTCTTCCATGGCGTTACAACCCGGGGTGGGCCAGAGCCTCCTTCTTTTGGGATTTCATCCCGAAGGTTTCCTGGTCGGTAAGTGTGCATTCTGTAGTGAGTGACCGGCTCACTGCCCGCACAAGTTTTTGCTCAATCCTGATGAGACTGCCAGAGCCATCTGGCAGGCAGTCAGGAGACTAGGGTGAGAAATGGCCGCTTTAATTTTGCTTACGGACACTACTGGTTCTATTCATGCCCGAAGGTTATTTTACATGCCGTAAATCTACGACATGGGACCGACAACTTTACTTCCCCTCCGAAGGAAGTGGTGCTCCGGATTTTTATCACCCTTAAAAATCCATCGCCCTCGGTCGGGATCGAACCTGCGAACCTTGGGCCCAGTGGCGAGCACGCTAACCACTAGTCCACTGAGGGCGACTTTCAGATCACTACACAGTTTAAATATTCATATGATTTTTCTGGGTAAAGTGGTGGCCACATCAGTCAGCAGTTAGTTGGCAAGTTAAAGTGTGGATTAAAATTTAAATTCTTATTTCAGCCAGTTGCTTTTATTTTTTGATGGTGAAATAAAAAGATGGAACAAAATGACCCGCTTTAGACCACATATCCACGATCTGCCTGAAAGGCACGTTGCCTTACCTCACATTTCAATGGATCACACACAAAATACATTCCCCAAAGGCCTGTGTCTGTGTAACACGTGTTGAAGGACTGAAAGCTGTGTGCAAGGTTGTCCTCAGTTGCTGCACTGGCAAGATGAGAGGCACTGTTTGTTCCACCACCCTGCGATCGGTCCCATGCACCAATAATTGTGTTAGCCACCATCAGTGGGATGTTGTCAGAATCAGCCCAACCACAAGCCTCAACAGCAATTGCAATATGTGCAAGTGGCATTGAGTCATCACGCACTCTAACCTCAGATCCTGTAAAAAAGAGTTTCTATAATCATCCCAGACTGTACACAAAAACGTTAACGAAATATCAACACCTGCGAGAGAAGAATCAATTCAGCAGTTGCCCCACACTGTATATAAAAATGTTACTGTAACACGAGGAACTGCAATAGAAGTTCAATTGGAAGATGGAAGACATCAAAATACAGTGGAACCTCAAACTTCGAACACAATCCGTTCCAGGAGACGGTTCGACTTTCAAGTTGTTCGACTTTCGAGTTAAATTTCCCCATAAGAAATAATGTAAATTGAATTAATCAGTTCCAGACCCCCAAAATTTACCCAATATAAAACATTTTAAGTGCCTATTTCAAAAGATCATAATGATAAAACAAGTACATTTAATTTCAATAATTGAAAATTTTTATTTATAATAGTACATACATAAAAAATATTGTATAATAATCAATCAATAATAATAGTAGGAGGGATATTACTGTTCACTGGAAGGTGAATTACCCTTCTTTCATCTGGACCAAGCAGAGAGAGAAGGCGAACCACGTGATTCTTTGTTCGACTTTCGAGTTTTTGTTCGAGTTTCAAAACCGGATTTTCCTCAAATTTTTTGTTCGAGTTTCAAGTTGTTCTAACATCAAACCGTTCGAAGTTCGAGGGTCCACTGTATAAAGGAACTTAGTGGTTTTGAGGTTTTCACGCCAATGTAATGGGGGATTCTTGTTTTCTGGGACGTGATACTGTGTTGCTGGGCAAGTGGTTCCTGATGTTGCGAAGGAACATGTTGCCTTCATTGTCGAGGTCAAGTGGGGTAAGAAAAATTTCCAAAACAAGTTACACAGTGGGAATATGTAGGCAGGGTCTGACCAGTTATTTGTTGGATGGAAAAGTTGGCCAGCCAATAGAAAGGTGTTTGAAGGGCCACGTGTACAAGTAGGTACAAACATGAAAAGGGCTGTAATTGGATGTATGGTGTAGGGCTGACAAACTGGTAACCAACTGGGGAGCTGGTGGTTTCACAGCAGAATGGGGAGGAGATGACAAGAAAGGAGGTGATATGACACACGCAGAGCAGTTTCGACCACTGGACTGCACAAAGCTGGCATCAACACTTACTATGCTGTGCCAACATCCCAGAAGACCGAAATCCTCCATAAAAGAACTTCTTAAAGTATCAAACTCACCTAGCAATGTCACAATTACCTGAAAATTTTAAACTGTTTCCTCTCAGCCCCTACTTCATTATCAGTATGGGCTGTATCATTCAGGACAAAAGCTATTACAAGAAAACCCCAACAGCCCTTCACAGCACTTGAACCACAGCTAGTTAGTTACCTTACTCACTGCTACATACAGGTATTCCTAGGTGTCAGTAATAGCTGTGTTCCAAAACCGGTTTGCACGGTACGAGATCACATAAGTCGAAAGCAATCTGCGCATAAGCAACAATTTTCACCTCCACCAATCTCACAATACTTACAGCCAGCCAGAACAATGTTAAAAGCCTTGGAGTCAATTCCAGGCTGCAAAGTACATAGCAAGTATTGACACATCATAATTTAATGAGACTTTAAGTGTAAAACCGCCCAGTGGAAGGTTACTTCTAACAGTGCCCTTCTGGGAAAATATGAATTTCTCCAACTCACACATAACAAGTAGTGCCTGTACTTAGTTTCCTCAGTGTTAGCAAAATTAACTTCTTGGGAATTACAGCCTGATTCAGGTCTTAACCCCTTCTACTGTGCTTACACTTTGGTTCCTTTCTAGCACTATAGGTATCCAGCCCCTGATCCACAACGATCTGTGCATCTTGTTCTCTGCTATCTAACCATCTGCGGCCAGTATATTCCACACACCCAGTCATACAACCTTGATCTGTTTGTTGTCTCAGTTGGTTCCATGCAGTTAACATAATCTGACAGTTCCCAGAAAATGTTGCTCTTTTTTATGAGGACTGGGCCGTCAACTCTATGCCTCAACATCCCAACATGGAGGACCAGGTACAGTCAATCCTCACTATTCGCAGGGGTTAGGTTCCTAAAAAACCCCGTAAATACGGAAAACGTGAATACGGAACTTTTTCACTTGCAGTACACTTGGATGCCATTATTAATTACAAAAATAATAAAAAACAAGAACCGCGAGAACAAGGCAGCAGCCTCTCCTTGCTGGAGCCCATCTGCGACGCTGCGCGGTAGGCGTCTCGAAATTTTTCCCTGCTGCTCATGGCCGTGAATAGCCGCAAGGTGCCCGTGAATGGCAAAAAATGGGTTACACTTTATTTCACGTGAATGAGCGAACCCGTGAACATGGAACACGTGGATAGCTTGGATTGACTGTACCTCTCTCTGTTCAGCAACTCACTAGAAACCTGTCTGACATGGGCGACCCTATCCGAAGGTAGGCTGCCATCAGCATAGCAAAACTAACTACAATGTCTCATTTCTACATCAAAGGGGATCATGAATAGAACATGCAGAATACCCACTGCTCTCGACATGCTACAGTATCAAGAGGAAATGGCGCAACCATGAACCTTCTGATATTATCCAATGACTGACCTGTGAACCTGCAATGTTCAAGAATGGGGATATCTCCTTCATACGTTGATTTGACACCACTCAAATGCTTTTCAGCAAGTTTCACCAGTTCGTTGTGGTTGACACCACCAGCTGCTGCTAGGACAATACGTGGCGCCTTGTAGTGCGTCTTCACATAATCCACTAGATCATTCCTTGTGATGCGTCTGAAACAAAGTGAACACCATATGTGCAGTCAATAACACAATCATCCATATGTGCAATGAACAAAGATTTGAATTGCCCAGTTGGACAGGTTCCCTTTTCTGACTGACTGAATTACAGTTACCAACAAATTCAGCAAACACCTTACCAGTACAACGAACTGTACAATTACATAAATAAATTATCTTTTAATCTATATACTTTATGATGTTCGAGGGCCCCAAGATAGTGCGTCCAAGAGCAGTTCCTTGAAAGGCTACCGAGTGAAGATGATCGAACACAACCTCCTGAAGATTGCTTTCGACCTCTTGCATTTCACGAAGAATCACGCCCCTCTCTCGGTTAATTTCAGTCTCACCTGAAACAGAATACCACATGAAGTATAATGTGATTGTGTCAATTAGGGAACAAAAATACACTGGTCCCATGAAATTATTACCGCACAATAAATGATATGGCACACATTATGGTTATACCACAACATGCACAATGAAGTCAGGTCTTCTGGGATATAACGCTGTAGTTCCTGGACACTACTTTCGGACACTGGGTACCACTCACACAACGACGCAGTCTCACATCCCAGCAGAACTGAATCATCAGAATTAATGCTGTGAAAACCACAAATCTTCCTTATACAATGAGCTGTTTCTTCTCATCAAGCAGACTTCACAGACATCCACACATTACATAGACTCAGAAATATAAATGGTGCTTCTTCTGTTTCTACTGACTAACTACGGTAGCGTCTCAATGTCTGTGATTAAATGGAAACAATAAAACTGTTAAAAACAATGGAATCAAAAAACTGGGTCATTTTTAATGTAAATGCCTATTTGGTTCCAAGAACTTATGAAATACCAGTAATAAAAATATAAAATAACTTCAAAAAGCATAAACGGCATGGACGTTTATTGTTAATACATAGCGTAGTCGGTATAGCGACTCGCTACGGGCTGGAAAGTCCGGGATCAAATCCCTGTGGGGGCGAGATTTTCAGCACCCTTCCAGACCAGCCCTGGCGCCTACCCAGCCTCCTATACAATGGGTACCAGGTCATTCCTGGGTATAAAGTGGCCTGGGCGTGGCATTGACCACCCACACCCATCTAATGCCAAGGTTAAAGAAAGAGTAGAGCTATACCTCTACTCCCCCTCTGGGCCTTCATGGCCTGTTCTAGGGATAACTTTACCTTTACCTTTACCAAACACTATCTGGAACCATAAAATATGTCAAAGGATTGCAGCAATCTTATTCCATACAACAAAAGCAATCAACCTTGCCTAATGAAAGACAGACCTCGACTTAGATGAACATAATCTGTGCTACAAGAGGAGAACATGGCAAGCCAACTCAGCAGCCATGTTGTCCCATCCTGATTCGTCAAGACGAGTCACAAAATGTTAAAACAATTATATTAAAACGGGTGGCCATAAATACTTTAAATCTTGAACACTGAGGTTCACAAACTTTTGACTTACTGTACTCTTAATGATTTTTTACTGCATATCTGCAGTTCAGCCACAAATTATATTTCTCTTGGGCAAACAAAATCAGTTTTTCTTGATTCTCTTCAGATACCATGCTCATCTTTATTAGAACTAAACTCAACAGCAGAGATATATGAACCAGATCCATGACAGGTCAACAAATTTGTTGGGCAGCATACCAAGTTTTGAATTCTGAACAATGTCAGCCAGGATGTCCACAGCCTTGGATATATCTTCACTCAAACACTTGGCATAATATACTGTCTGCTCCCTAGATGTATATGCATTCAAGTGGGCACCCATGTTCTCAATCTCCAACTCTAAGTCCGTCTGTGAACGACTTGCTGTTCCCTGTACAATACATTATCATGTCAGTCACTTCACAATGTTATGTACACACTGATACACTAACTTTATGCAGCCTACTCCACATGGAAACGTGAGAAAGAATTACCAGTCTTAAAATACTAATGATTCAGACTCAACAACAGCAGCAAATAGCAATACTACTGACAATGCAAATCTCAGTAGCTCGATCATGGTGATCATATTCTAGACTTCACCCAGTTTATGTATCAATTTACTTTCCTATATCTTCTACAGACTAATCAACTCTTTCTCCAGCCATCACAATCTTCCATATTGTCTCATTATAGTTAAAGTGAAAAGTAGCTTGTCTGAATTGACATGGACTGCTACACTAGGTATGCCTGTCAGTACAAGATATAATTCTGTAAATATCCGTGATTTCTGTAAACATGTTGTGTAAGTAACACGGTGTGTAAATCTCACCTTGAATGCCATATGTTCCAGGAAATGAGCAACTCCGTTATTCCCATCATCCTCGTACCTTGAGCCAGCATCAATCCAAATTCCTACTGTGGCAGTAGGTGCACCACTGTCTTCAGATGCTACACGCAGTCCACTTTCCAAAACAGTCACTTGTGTTGCAGGTACGTTTATCAGCTTCTGTTTATACGCTTCAGCAGCTGTTGACTGCCACTTACGACCGCCCTTCACGGGATAAAAAAAATTCATATTATATCCGCATTACTGCAACTCTAGGTTCTACTCGCCGAAAACAAAATATTCGTACCATAGGTACGTATCATACCAAGATGCATAGAATATAATAATGAGCTACATTCCCACTCTTACTTATGATCGAATTTTATAAAATTTGTGGTAAGCTGGATTATGCAACGGCAATATGAAAACAATCGAAAGCCCTGTACTATGTAAAATAACAATAGCTTTAACCTATTACCAGAAATATCCGATAAAATTACATATTAGCTACTAAATACAAAGTATGTACTTTAATCAGCCCAGAGTTATGCCGCACCGCAGACCCCAGCCTCAACAACCTCGTCGCCATTTTGTGCAGACAATATTTCAATGTTATGTGAAAATATCACTAGGGTGCAGGTCTGCAGGAACCACAGCCATCTATGTCAGCTGTCTGCAATTCTCAGCTTTGCGGGGCTTTGCGTGAGCCGCAAATCTTAGAGCGAGCTCTGATCCGTTTCGCAGAGATAAACGAAGAGCTGAGCTGTGCGAATTTGAAATTCTTACATCGGTGTCCTGTCACCTCGGCATGGCTCGTTATCATGTTGCGGATGGTGGAAAAGGTTATATGTAAGGATATGAAGGTTAGCTGCAAGCATGCATTCTTGGACAGTCGACAATAGGTGGTCCTCCAGTTTGGGGTTTGAGCGCGATGCTAGGAACTCCTCGCCGTAAAAAACGTAACGTCACGATGCAATCATAGTAATGATCCAACTATAATTTATTGGGGAGCAGCCCCTACCTGTCTGCAGTTTACCTCCTGCAAGTTTTGTCCCTGCCTGGGCCATTATCAAGAACTATCAGTTAATCACAGGAATTTGCAAAGATCGTAAAATCAATTATGCATTTACAGATGTAAAACAGAAAGATGTAAAAACGTAGACAGCCAACATCGAATATGATTCCAGTCAGGCAGTTCCAAAGTACAAGTCTCAGGCACAGCTGCCGCAAACATGCTCATTAGACATGACTGTGACATTTGCAGTTCAAGAAATCCTCTAAGCATCAAGCTTTTTGCTTCCCCATTACGATCAGAATATGAGTGAACTTTTATAAACTTCCCATCTCTGTTTCAGTACAGGAAGTTTTGCCAGTTAATCATGTCACTGGGCCACACTGCAGTAAAGCATTTTTTTGTGGAATCAAATCAGTAGTGTACCAAAAACACATTTTGCAAGATCCTAAGAAACGTGACAAATGCAGCTGCACACACCGCCCCTAAAATGCCAAAGTATTTCACTATCTTCCAAGCAGTGAAGAGCCACATTGAGACATACTAAATATGCTTATCAGTTTTTCTTCAGTACAGTATGAAAACTGTACATCAGTAAAACAGACAGGACTTGTTTGGCCACTCATGTCCGCCATGACCTGTTCATTCTTTTACTTTTCCTCTACAGATGCTGACAGCATGCTCATCTCAAACAATAGAACCAAGCTACCACAGTGCACATTCACACAACCATCATGGCCATAATATAAATAAAACAGCCAAGTTTCCTCACACTTTTGTTTTATTTCTTGATATCTTTAGCTCATGTAACATGCTGTTTAAGACTTCATTCAGCCAATAACACTACAGTATTAAGTCGCATTATGCAATATTAGTCATCATCAATTTCATTATGAGTACTATAGTACAAATTAGTATTTACAACACTAACACATTCCATGCTGAAGACTGTTTTTATCATACTACTCCCCCCTCTGCCCCCCCCCCCCCCCCCAAAGAAAATAAATTTTATAATATGTACAACACATCAATTTTTTTGGAGCAGACATAAGGCTACAATCTGCACTACTCACACGGTGGAATACAACATTACACAATAAAGGATTGAATGGTTTGTCTTACCAAGGATACTGTGTTTAATGGAAGCAAAATTAATACTTTATACATTTTCACTTTAAATCATAAGAACTGGGGGACTTTATGGAATACTTTTAACTGAATCCCAGCAAGAAATCTAAGGCATGCAGTGACTGGACAATCAAAGTTTGTTGCAAAACTGACAACAAAAGCAACACTCAGCAACATTATTTTTGTGGATTAGACCTCGTTCATGGACCACCATACACTTTTTACTTATATTGGTTACAGTCATACATTGCATATAGTTATGCTAAGACAAAAAGTAGCAAATATTAGTCCTGCTTAATTACACTGATTGTCCACAAACACTCCACCTTAAAATCAAAAATAAACAACCATTATTATTTTTCCTTCAGTTTTATCACACAAAATACAATAAAATGAATTAAAGTACATTTCCAGTTTAAAATGTAAACTAAACTCCCTGAATACAACACACTTAAACATCACTAAAACAATTTTTATACACACACCAACAAAAATATGGCAATTATATGTCCTGGAAGTAACTGATATATGTATATATTGCACAACCGGGCATAATTTGTTAAACTATCAATCATAACTTTTAATAAAGTCCATGCGCCCTCAACTGTAAGACATTCAGACTTGTGTTCCAAGGTTTATTAAGCTCCATTTATGTACGATCCACATGACACACAAGCGTGAGTTCATCCCCATTTCTCCTCTCATCAGTAACATACAAACGACTTGCAGTATTTAAGACACATTAAGGATGGATGGACCTTTGAGTTTAAAGATAACAAAAGGTGGAACAGAATGTTTTTGAAATCTGTACAAGTACAGTATTATATGTCAAGTGTTGGTATATATTCAGCAAGCTGATAATTTAATTCCCTAAATTATGTAGCTTCTGCTCTTCACACACAAACAGGACGCTAATCTGTGTTATGACACATTCTCAAACGCTTCCAAAATCATGACCAACTTCCAGTCTTCAAGACCACCTTTATCATCAGATTGCTACCTCAGTGGTAGCGAGACTGAGTTTCCAACATGTCTGTCTTTAGGTGTAATCACATCTCTGCAGATCACCTACTAAAATCACAAACTGTTTACCCATCTGTATGCATATAACGAATTCAGAGCAAATGAACACATTTTCATTAAATCTTGACACTAGAGAATTTAAAAATAAAAAAACTGTCAAGACCAGTTTTGATGACCACTTTACATGAAGACCTATGTGCGTTTCTTGGCAAATGAGCATTCACATCAATGCTCTTAAACATGTGCAGTTTCTCTTGTGTTGTAGACTCCAATGTAAGAAAGAAAAAGAGACTTTGTATTATTAAATTCCATTTGGCAAAACAGGAACATCTTGTGCTCCAGATTATCTGTGTATTCTCTATATCCTATTACCGGCACCATAACAGTAATGTTACATACATATTTCATAAAATTTCATTATCTCCAACTGATTATATCCAGTTCACCATTTCATGCAGATTATTCTATGACTTGCTATTATATCAGAATCTTGTGAATTTGGAAGTTACTGCCTCTCATTTTGTTCATTTAATATTATTTAACAAAAATCGCAGCTTGCATTTGTAACAAATGACACACACGTCCTTGTATAAACAGACATACATATTCACTTAAACTGGTAAGACTGCAATAAAAAAAATGTGGATGTTGAAGAAAGGTGGGTTAGAGTTACCACAAATATTGTCTTTGGCTAAAATAAAATTTTTAGACTGCAGGAACCACGACAAACTTGTGTTTCATCAATCCATATTTCGTATATGAAACTGGTATTTGAGCGGTACTGTAACATTATAAAGCACATTAATTTTCACAGTGTTGACACGTTTGGCAGCATCCTTTTGTGCTTCAACTGAAGTGTGCGAAAGAAAAAAAAAGTGTCTGCTTTGACACATTTTCTTAAACTTGGCTGCAAAACATACACATACTCCACACTATGCATAAGCAGTTATTAAATATTAACCTCCATTTGAAAACAAATTATCATAAAATCCCTATAAGTATGTAAATTATTAAGTTTCAAAGTTATATGAGTGTCAGCATACATTTTTTATGATGGGCATGACATATCAGAGATTCAACTGCATGGACAGACATTTAACAAAAAGTGTCACAAGTAACTGACATGCAATGCTGAAATGTCATTGTTTTATGCCTGCAGCGACTACCAAAGTTTGGCAAAGTAGAACTGATTACAACTCTTTTACAGATTTCTTTCACAGGTGAAATTAACGTTGTAAATTCAATATGACTTGATATAAGTTTCCAGGCTTTTACAACAGCTGTTGCTCAAATGACACATTCTGGGTTCTTACATCATGCAGAATCTTACACAATGTAAGAACCCCGAAGACTACCAACAAGACTTCTCGTAACAGGGAAAAACACAATGTTATACAAAGTAAACGTGCTCACAGGCCATGACTCTTTCCTCTGCAGTGTAAAGAAAATTTTGTACTCATTTCACATTTTCACAACCTTAAAAACACAAGTACATACACACACACACACCTCTTTGGTTGTAGCGTGGCTTCAACATTCTGAGAATATCTAACATTTTTTCCCCTTTTGAACCACATTTTGTTGTACAGTAAAATCACATTTCAGCACTCTAGAAAATAACTTCAAGGGGGGGGGGGGGTAATGTAATGAAACATGGTTTTAAAAAGTACATGAACCTGATGTTCTCATGCTGGTGACTGATAACTGTCTTTGAAATGTTATATGATGGAAGATATCATTTCAGAGGAACATTGGTACCTCAGCTACCAACACACTCACATTTCAAAAGACAGTAGTCTGGTTTAAAATATGTCTGAAGATAACAAGAATATGTGCAATCTGTACATATTAAATGTAACTGAGGAAGACTGAGCTTACATGAAAAGTAGCTTCAGAGTCATAACAGACTGTTGCCTTCTCTCACACCACCTACATAAATTAACAGATATTGTACCTTGATTTCAGGTTTCCGCCGCGATGTTGATGTAATCTGTGGTCTTTTGGGTAATTAAATAATTACCACACGACGCCGTGTAATTACCCAAAAGACCACAGATTACAGATATTGTACCAATCGAACACACAGAAATCATGGATGAGTAAGACACACATTTCACAAGACCTAACTACATGACTGACAAACCAGATGCAGTAATGTCTTGATGTCCAAGACTAACTGGGACTGATAAAACCATCATGAACACTGCAATCCATTGTAAAATGCCTGTCTGGTTCCAACAGCTTATAAAATATGGGTAATGAAAATATAAAATAACCTCAAAATCATAAAATACATTAAATGAAGTAGTCTTATTTTTAAAGCACGAAACCTCAATGAATTACAAAGCTTCACTAAACTGAGAGTGATCTAAGCAACAGCAGAAGCATGGGACAAGCCAACTCACTGGCCAGCGAGTCTCATTCCAGTTTGCTGGAACTGTCATGGAAGGTCAACATGATGGTATCAAAATGGTAATCACAAAAGGTTGAAATAGTGAACATCGGGATTCTGCTGTACATCAAGTTAAAAATAAAAGCAACATAGCCTCGATTTCTACATATCAAATTATCACATCAATTAGTAATTTTTAACCTAGCCTTGTACATTTCAGAAAACTCTGTCAAGACTTAACATTTAGTGGCAGTATATAAAGCTCAACTGATGCAATTTGGGAACAAGGGAGAGATGCAGAATTATATTCAGTTACACGACAAAATGAGGGACATATAAACCTATAATTCAAAAGCAGAGCAAGAAAAGATAATGTTTTTAATGGAAATTTATATGAAGCATAAAAAATAATGATAATTTCTAGTTGGCTATCATTTAAAAATCTTAAATTTTAAGATAGCTGCATACATCTGTATCATGTGGTAGCAATTACATGTTTAAATAAATACTCTTCCTTAGACCATTTCACTGTTCAGGCGACTCTTTTAAGGTTTCATGGTCGAAGTAATTATTATAGGTACAAAGGTCAGGTTATATGAACAGCGATGAGCCTCTGAATTCCACAAGAAGAAGAAAATCAGAGCAGTTAACTCTGATTTCTGCATTGCATGCATAAGGGTGCTAAATGCATGTATGATGATTTTTGCAGCAGTGATTAATAGTGCAATTAAACAATTCTTTTCTCAAATGGAATGACTGGGTGAAACAGTTCTACCACTTTCACAAATTTAACAAAACATGCAGTAAACTGAAACAAATGAAAGAAGTATAAGGGGGGGAAAGGAATATTCATGTTTTAACACAGACAACAACAAACGCTTAAATGTGAATTAGTCCTTGTCCCTGATGGTCAAGACGACATAATTCTATACAGTGACACACCCATATACCAGTGTAATCTCACAAAGATGTCATAGAGACAAAGTTAAAACATATAAAATGGACTAATATTGTAAATTTTAACATAAACATGCTAATACCAACTGTGAAGCAGGAAGGCTGTCTAATTGTCACAGTGGGCTTGTGTTATGATGCAATGCTATGAACAACACTTGAAAATGGTGAATATGGGATATCATTATCAAAATATCATAAAACAAGTGCAGCGAACTGTACAAATCAAATTATCCCTCCTGCTGTCAACTGACACATAATTCACAAGATATATGCTAAAGGCGGCGACATGGCAACATTGTTGACAAGGGAACTTGTCTAAGCCAACATGTCAATAATGTAGCATGGCGTAATATATAAAATACACCAAGCTCGTCTTTTACACTCTGGTTGTGTTCCTGAAAATGTGGGCATAAATAAAAAATGATATTCCTGTAAGAAATAAAGGAACAGGCAGGGGTCAGTGTAACAGAGTGCAACCAGCCATTGTGTTAAAGCAAAAGGAGAGAACATAAATTAAGAAGTGGTGTATACTGGCAAGGGGCATTACAGCAAAAAGGGCATAAAACAAGGGCTACATGTATATAGAGATGTTTTAGTAAGCTCTTGCTGCCATCCAGCAGGTGTCAGTGACAAAAATGTGAGAATGCCTGTGAACACTTACATTTTGCAGCTCTGTTACTTGGCTTATCACAGTGATCAATATATGAAGATGTTAGCAGTGACAAGGATAACAATCCTGTAACCAAGATGAAAACTAACAGCAGAAGTGAAAAGCCTGTATGTGTATGCAACTACACAGCACATTTCCAATGTGTCAATTACAGTAGAACCCTGTTAAGAAGTCTTTCAAGGGACCAGAGGATTAGGGACTTCTTAATTGGGAAGACTTATTAAGAGGGAAAGCTTATTAAAAGCAATAGGATAGTAAATAGTACATTAAACATACAGAAATAAAAACAAATTCATCTCGGCAGAGATCGATCGCATCATAGCATATATCGATAGTCAGATAGCAAGTGATCGATGAATCAACAGCAACTTAATATTTTTCATATTTGAAGGAAATTAAACTTTGGAAATGAAATTTTTTTATACATATCTTTAAAAACTTATTAAACGGATAGAATTAAAAAAAAAATCATACTTTTGGTATCATGAGATTCGACTTCTTAGGTGGGAAAACTTAATAAGCGAGAAGCTTCATATCCGGGAAAAATTAATGTATGCATTATGGATTTTATTTTGGGACTTTAAAAATCAGACTTCTTACAGAGGAAAACTTCTTATGCGGGGACTTCTTATCCGGGTTCTACTGTATTTGTGAGATTCGAGGTTCTCACAGTAGTGTTACTAAAGATTCAGGTATTCTGGGCAGTGACACTGTGTCGCTAGGTGAGTAGTTCCTGACATTTTGAAGGATCACCATACCTTCATATTCAAGGTCAAGCAGTCCAAGATGACCCTGAATATGAAGGCGCTATAATCCTTCAACATGTTGGGAACTACTCGCTCAATGACATGGTGTCGCATCATGTAAGACTTAAATTTTCTGTCAATTATTTGTTTTATGAGAGAAACGCTGAAGCAGTGGAGGAAAGTTGGGTTTTGTGTCTGGAAATATCCTCACTGAAATGCTACATACTGTATGCCATTGAACTAAAGCAACAAAGCTACAGACATGCTGAAGTCTTGTGAAATTAGTGCATAATTATTATAGAGATAGATCTCATGCAGGGTTAGCAGACAGGGAAGAAAGACTGAATGGAAGTATCACTTCACGTATCATCATGAGAACCAGAAACACAGCACTGTACTACAATTTACTCTGAAAGGTACCATACTTTGGTTAAGTTTCAGGGCCTATGCTCTCCTGACTGGCACAAGCACACAATTCAAATTAATTTCTCATTAGTGCCTAACAAATTCCTTGCAAATACAGAAAAGAATCAAATAAAAACCTTAACATTTTTTTTACCATTTAATTTAGTGCGAACAGGTCTGGTACAGCCTTCTAATTTTTCGCCATACTGTGAGATCTACCATACACAGTATGGTCTCAATTTATTTAATTTCTTTTTCATCAAATGCCCACATACTGGTTGCAGAAATTCTTGAAAATGTCACAACTGCACACGGTTAAGCACGAAACCATTAGGCTGATATTTATATCTTAAGTTAAAATTTGAACGTCTATGGTAGTGACCAAATTACTTGCTTGTTGTTTGTGTTGGGGTGAAGAGGCAAGCATTAAGAATGAAAGCATTTTACAAGCACCATAAAGTGTTTTCTGTTTCAAAAATGTCCAAATGAACTGAAGGTATGAAGTACTCCTAGTGGACTAAATGCTATTGAAAGAGATATGACGCTGCCTGGCAGTTCCTAGACGAGTCTAGCAGTGATCATAACATCCAAATTGCAGCTATTAACAGTGTTAGGGAGCTTGGCCAGCAAGTTATCTGGTCACTACTATACATATACACTGCACGCTATTAACAGCATTGTGTTAACTACAGTGGTATATTGAAGTTTTCAGTCCTCCAGAATGCATGGGAGCTACGTAAAAATACCAATCACAACACAAAACGCACTGCTTTCAATTTTATCACCAATAATCACCAAGGATGGCCACTGAGGCACGCACATGCGTGCACACACACATATACACACTACCCAGCATTTCACACATTAGTACATTTTACCTCCTCAACGTCACTGCCCATGTCACCATACTGTACAGGTTCAGGATTCACTTCCATGTCTACATCCACCAACACTTTCACCTCAATTCTCAAAGATGTCTCATCAGTTTGACCAATCCACAACTGTCTCAAACACTGCACATCCATGGCCACCATAAGTGTCAAATACACATCATACCAACCAAAGAAATCTACAGCAGTTCAAGCTTTCTAAGTACCAACATGCAAAAATGTGTTACATGTCCTTAATTCCATTAAGTTACACATTACGTTAACAAAAATATAGTGTAGCAATACTACCAACCCGAATACTAAATGCATGTCACAGCTTTATACCTTGTTATAGAGTAACCAGGCATAAAAGGGTTGGTAGTACAAAAATACTGTACTAGAGATTATGCCAGCTCACTATTTAGGTTACAGCTTTGGTACAAATCATGTTCAGCTCCCTCTACAGGAACCACATTATGCCACTGTGCCATACACAAGTGGTAACTAACAGCAAAATGCTGCACTACAAAACTTGTACAGCTAATTCAGTCTAATGTACACCTATTTTCTTTTTTTCGCTAATTAACATTACTTACAATTTATCCATACAATTTAATTCAGTTCATAGAGACATTAACCACATGCTTTAAAATCTGAACTTTAACAATTTAATTCTTCATGCCTGGCACAGGTCTAAATAAACTGTTATGACAGCAAGATATAACATGAAACAGCATGTTTAAGAAGCATACTGGTATTACAAACAGCTCTAATCACTGTTACAATACTAGCTGTTAGGTGGTACGGAGTTATATGTTTGTGAAAATGTAGATCAATTAAGGATGGGCTGTACAGTGGATGTAGCGTACATCAGAGGAATGAGATGCACGGGACATATGGCACACACTAGAGTGATGAGATGTGCAGTTATGTAGTGCACACAGGAGTGATGTGATGTAAAGTGCATGTAGCACACATGGGAATGATGGGGAATGTACAGGGTATGGAGCACACATTTCAACAATGAGATGGGGAATGGAGCAAACATGAGAATAATAAGAGGTAAGGGCACGTAGCACACATGGGAAAGATAGGATGTACAGGGCACGTAGCACACATGGGAAAGATTGGATGTACAGGGCATGGAGCACACATGGGAAGGATGGGACGTACAGGGCATGGAGCACACATGGAAAAGATTGGATGTACAGGGCATGGAGCACACATGGGAAAGATAGGATGTACAGGGCATGGACCACACATGGGAAAGATAGGATGTACAGGGCATGGAGCACACATGGAAAAGATTGGATGTACAGGGCATGGAGCACACATGGGAAGGATGGGACATACAGGGCATGCAGCACACATGGAAAAGATTGGATGTACAGGGCATGGAGCACACATGGGAAGGATGGGATGTACAGTGCACGTAGCAGACATGAGAATGATGGGACCTACAGGGCATGGAGCACACATGGGAATGATGGGACGTACAGTGCACGTAGCAGACATGAGAATGATGGGACGTACAGGGCATGGAGCACACATGGGAATGATGGGACGTACAGTGCACTAGCAGTCATGGGAATGATGGGACGTACAGGGCATGGAGCACACATGAAATGATGGGACGTACAGTGCACGAAGCACACATGGGAATGATGGGACATACAAGGCATGGAGCACACATGGAAATGATGGGACGTACAGTGCATGAAGCACACATGGGAATGATGGGACATACAAGGCATGGAGCACACACAGGAATGATGGGACGTACAGTGCATGAAGCACACATGGGAATGATGGGACATACAAGGCATGGAGCACACACAGGAATGATGGGATGTACATGACAAAGAGAACACATTGGAACAATGAGATGTGCAGATTATGGAACACACATGGAAAGGGGCGAGAAATGCACACGAAACCTGAAGCAGGCTACTGAAGAGAGAAAGAAAATATTAGAACAGTTGTGAGGTCAGACATGTGGCACAACAGGGTCTAGCGGTGGGAAGTAAATCTTTTCTTGACTAGCCGAGCAATCACCGCTCCATGGAGGTAGTTAATGCACAATTAAGTGAAAAAAATATACCTGCATAAGATTTCTGAGAGAATACCAACATATTTAAAACATCTTGCGCTCTTTTGTTAATTTTTTGTAGAACATTTTTGATTTATCGGACAGCCATATTTGAATCCCTCTTAGCTGGCACAAACATAAATACAGGTTAAATCTGGCCTTGAACATGTAAGGCACTCAATATATGGTCAACACTAAATGAGGCTTGTAAGACAAACATATTATAATAACTCTAACACATTTTTAAACTGGTGTTTCCTCAGCCCAAAATAAACATTTCGTCAGTCATATGTGGTGTATATGTACTTACTCGACCATCTTCCTATACCTGTATATTACAACAAATTACGTAAATCAAACAGAAGTAACACACACGTACACAGATATAAAATTTTCTATTGTATATTGTGTCGTATATTAATATGGTAATTACGAATGGTTTGGGAAACTAGGAGTTTGGCATAGCAGACACATTCTTTATTAACTACATTATCAGCTATTTCCTCCTGTGGACATAAAATGACAAAGCAAATACAATAAGTAATGAAAAATCCTGTCTACGAGTATCTTTCCAAGTTTCATAAATCACTGTGTGTAATTCTGCCATAAGAGTCTGCACAATCATTTCCATTGCATCCACGTGTTATTCAAATGTCCTATTGATAAATGGATGCAATGCTTTCAAAACAAAGGGACATTTCCTACATTCCTCCTTGACTTCAGTACTGCATTTGGTGGTTAAGTTCACCCATCAGGTCTTCGCTCTTCTGGGATGTTATACAGTGTATGTTGGTAGTTTTTACAAATAGCAACATACACTGTATAATATCCCAGAACAGCAAAGACCTCAACGACACCACTGCAGAAGCCTGAAATCTCTCAGTTCACCCATGTCACACATGCTAAGCTGGACATCTGGGTCATGCCATGGTCAGGTGGTTCGTCACCAGCCTCTCACCATGCAGGCCCAGGCTCAATACCAGGACAGTCCATGTGAGATTTGTGGTGGACAAAATGGCAGTGGATTAGGTGTCTTCTGAGTACTTTGGTTTCCTCATCTCAGTACCATACCACCAAAGCTATATAATCTCAGCAACTGGCAGCACTGTTCAATAACACAAACTGAACATTTGCAGGATCCAGTTAATGATCTTGACACCCTTTGAATATGTCAGGGTTTTAGGAGGGTGAAGGTTAGTACTGAATTATCATTCAGCAGAAACACATGAATATAAGGGCTGCACAAAGGATCAGGAATTGTCGATGTGCATGGGACACTTTGGTGTCCGCCCTACTTCTATTCTATTCTATTCTGTTCTATCATTCAGCAAAGCATTACTGTCACGGTCAACTGACAGCATTCTGTACACCGTTTATGTTCTGCATACTATGTGGTTAAATAACTTCATATACTCTGATCAAACAGCAGCAAACTTTGATCATAACTGTGCATTGCAAAAATTATAACAACATACATGTCTTGGCGCTCACACTACCATTATTATCTTCATTGTCGCTTATGCTAAAGCTGTTTTATACATATTTGGCAAATAATTTCATTAAACTATTGGATATGTTATGGTTCCTACAAATGTGTCCCGGGTACTTTTAATTTTGAATATCAGTTCAAAGCCTGTGATCAACTTTGTGTATGACCTTCTATTACTTACTCTAGAGTCAGCATAACCAGCTGCATTAATACTTGTGTCCTAGCTCTAGTAACAGGTAGGTACTGTGCTATTTTCTTCAGTAATTACCCTTGCTTTCACTGTTCACCTAAAACATTTGGACTTCCTTTTATTCCTTTTGTCACTAAGACACCCACTGATGCCTGAGATTGTACTTACTATTCCACTGAGTTTGTTATTAGCAATGGATGTCTCTACTTCTGCTGCCTTGATTATACTGCAAGTAGCAGTCTGTTATACACTTGTATTTCTAGGTATGACCCTAGGTTGGATCTTTCTGGTTGGTTATAGTTCTTTCAAAAATTATTTTTCTTAGTGTTTAGGCAGTGTACTGCTATTTATGTTGCGAGATACTTCAAAATAATTCAGAAAAGGTTATACAAGTTTCAAAAAGAGGTTGTAATGAATTATACAGACAGAATTTTAACTCACATAATATCAAAATTAAAAAGCATATGTGATAAGAGTAGCAGGAACCAAAACAGATCCAACCAGATTATTACTGTACGTTTTCAAATATACACAAAACTGACTGTGGCATAGATGACACAGATGACTATACCAGTGTGAGCGTGGAAAAGTGTATGTCATAATTTTTGCGACACACGCTTATGATAACATATTGCTTGTATCTGATCAACATATATTATGTTTTATATACTGCTCAATACAAAACATATCACATATCAAAACACAATGATACATAAAACTGTTCTTGAAATTACATAACAGAAGAATTTCTTCACTTACCCCTTTCCCATGATTTTCATTTCAAACTCCTACCAGCTACAACTTAATATTCACAAATATTGCACTAGAAAGAAAAGGAACCCTTTGGTATAGGAAAATACAAAACTCTTGTCATCAGTTGTTCCAATACATGTACTAATAAAGATATATGTCAAAGAATATAAAACACCAAACATACAACGCTTGGCATACGATCACAAAAGTGTCAAAAAAGCACAACTGTATAGCAAAGTTGCTACATCAGAAGCCTTCTGATAGAGAATAGAGATTGGTTAATCTGACATGTTGGTTTTATGACAAACTGCACCTTTTTATTCATAGAAGAATTAAGCCATGAAATGTCTATTATAAAACATATGCCTCACTCAATTTCCATTGTATTTGATATAATATGAAATGCATTTATGAACACATATTTCAGTGACTGAGAGTTACTCACTATCCTGGCTGCACCCATTTCAATAAGTTTTTTTTTTTTAATCGTCCCTTCAGAAGTAAACGTGCAAGAGAAAAGGTCAGAGTTCAGAAGTATTAGATCTTCAGTGACATTAAATCTTTAGTGGAATGGCAGTTCCCACTCACACCAGCAAACTGTTGTACAGGCAGCCCGTGTTTAACATTGTCCTGTACAACATTTTTTCACTTTAATGTTGACAAATTTTAGTGACCAACATCTGATGAACGCTTCCAGGCTTGGATTAACATTTTTTCGCTGGCAGTTAGCAGGACATTCAATAGCTCAAATGTTCTCTCTTGCTGCATACAGTGTATTACAGTGTCCCTATATCGTATACTTCATTTGCTTCACGCCTGCATAACAATTTCCAAACGCAACTTCATCTTCATCAGTAATGTTACAGAGATGTACGAATGGTGCCTGAGTAGGTGTTGGACGAAGCACATTCATAATGTCAAAGGATTCAAATGTCATTCTGTCATCAATAAGGAAACCTTGAACATAGCCAAGACATGTTGGGTTTGATAAATTGGAGCCCAACAGTATACACGTTTATTCATAATATGTACATCTTTTTATTATGTTTCAATTATGTAAATGTTAATAAGAAAAGACAATATGTGTAACAAGTATCTATATAACAGTGAGGTAAGAGGTAGGCCACAGATGTTCAAGAACGTATCTTGGGTATTCTAATTAATTCTTATGGGAAAAAATTATCTGTTCTACATTGTTTCACTCCACATTGCGACTTTCAGGAACACAACCACCAACATTAAACAAGGACCTTCAGTATTAGTTCTAAATTCAGTCTATGTCACAAGCTCAAATAACACATAATTGACTCCACACAGTAAAGTATGAACTACTGAAGTCCTCAATTAATGTTGGGGGAGGGGATATGTTTCTGAAAAATCGCAACATTGACTGAAACAGAGAACAGAGCATTTTCCCACATATGAATTAAAATACCCCAACAGTCCTGGCATCTGAAGATCCTGCCAGCTGCTAGCAAAGACATTACCCTTAGTCTGTGCAAAATTCTCCAAATCTTTGGTCACTAAATTTCGTCAACATTAAAGTGAAACATTGTTCAGAGCTATGCTAAACAAGGACGGCCTGTATATAACTGCAAACATATCAACAATTATGTAAATTATTAAATAACAAAAATCAGTTCTTACATTTTTACTGGACGTTTGAAGAGCTAAACACACTAAATACTGATACAGGATTAAGCCTTAATCTAAGTTACATTATCAATAAATAAAATACTGCATAAGGGTACCAATAACAATATTCACACTGTCCCTAAACTCAATATTAAAGCTGTATTTTTATTTTCACACTGGAGTCCCATAGGTCAACGTATGAAAGTAAATCAACAATTTCCTGTCACATAGTGCAACTTGTAGGTCCTACTCAGACGAAAGTTATAGAGCTGCAAAGTGAATCATAAAATAAAGGGCATCCGCACTTTCTTATGGCAGAATTTGACTCTAAACAACAATTTAACTACCTGTCAATGTAATTAAACTTAAACAGAAGCAAGTGGCCTGCGTCCACTTGAAATAAAGCACTTTACAATAAATGACACTTATTAAGGACATTTCACACAGCAATGTTGGTACTACTGAAGTTATTTTTTTTTACTGCTTTGAAACCCTGTTCAATAAATCAAAAGGGAGTATTTTTTTAAGATGCTGGATTTCCAAGCAAGAAACTAGTTTTTCTGCCCAAGAGATACAAACTTCTTGACTAAAGCACTGCTGAGTTATCAACCAACGGTGACAGCGGACTGATACCATCATGTTTCTTGCTGTGCTGAACCTCATACTGTAACTCCATCGATAGACCTGCGGGCAAGAGTCATAAGCATGACATTCTGCTACTTTGATGAACCATAGTCACCCATTTATTTTGAAAGAAAGAAAGAAAGAAAGAAAGAAAAAGAAAGAAGGAAAAAGCATGCCAAGATTCTCAATCCATTGTGATTCGACAGTACTCTGCCACATCAAAATCTGCAATGAAGCAAACACAAGTTCCAACAATACAGCATGCGACCATATCAACAATGAAAACTGCATTAGAGTTTCCAACTTTCTTATATTCTTCCTCAGTCTACAGCTACGCACCATGTGAGCACATCATCATCATCACATCATCATCATCATCATCATCATCATCATCATCATCACATCACATCACTCCCAAGGAAATTACATACGTGTATCACAGAACATTCCAACCATTTTGTTCACTTCCATGATTCCAAATTGTAATATGGTTTGAATCTATAGGATTTAGACTGACTACTAGACTAGCTACCTACCTACCTGACTGACTAACCAACTAACTAACTAACGTAAAAAGTAAAGCAATCCCATTACAAGCCTGGACAGGCCCTTAGGGTTCCAGGAGGTTGAGGCTCCCAGATTTCTAGACAATCAGCACATGAAGGTGGTAAGGTTGTCAGCCCTATGCACTGGGCTGCCTTTACCCCCAGGAAATACTCCTGTTACTCATTCTCTGTTACAGGCAGAGTCAACCTCTGGGCCATAGCGCGACCGAAAGGATTATATCAATGAAAAATTCCAATGACACCATCGGGAATCGAACTCGCGACCTTCCAGCTTGTAGAGCAGTGCCCCAACCAACTGCGCCACAGCGTGCCCCTCTAACTAACCAAGTAACTAACTACTAAATCCTCACTCCATGGAACAGATGTCTTCTTGAAAACTTAAAAGTTCTTCAGCTTATCAGGAAATACCATGCATTTCATGCAATGCAATGGTTCATAACTGTGTTCACAACAGCTCACCACTTTGTCCTAACCTGAGCCAAATGAATACACTCCACACTCTCCCATCCCAATTCTTAGAAGATCCACTTAATAGTATCCTCCCATCTATGTCTAGGTCTTCCCGGTGGCCTCTTTCCTTCGTGCATTCTACAGGCCACCTATCTGTGTGAAGCAGAACACTGGCATCTTAATGTTCAATACTATGTGAATCATTCACTCTGGTTTGTGATTCAATTTTACTTAGACTATTCTGGGAACACTCACTGTATGAGAGATTAGAGCCTGTATCTCAGCTGGACAACACAAACAGAACATACATACAAAAACATCCCTACCCTGACATAAGAATAATGGTCATCTGGTCATTTTCTGAGTTCTGACACACAGTGACATTTGTTCATTCCAGAATAAAAACCCTCAATGTGTGGAGTAAAAACCCAAAATATGCCCATCATGTGAATCCACACCCTGAAATTGGTTTAAAACCCACAAGTGCAGCATTACTGCAATCAAAGACAATACATGCCACAGACTGCGCAGTGTCTGTGATTAACATTAACAAAGTCCGAGTTTGGGTGGGTCAAAACGTATATATTCTGTTACATACAAATAAGTTCATAAAATATCGACCACTCCTCTTCTTCCTGTGCTGAATTTTTCTGGACAATTTACTGTTATAGGTATCAAAGGACACACACACGCACGCACGCACACACACACACACACACACACACAACATATATATGTCCACAACATAATATAACCTGACCTGTCAAAGGACATACAAGAACAGTGTTCAGTCACAGCTTCTTCAATCACAATGAACAACCAAATAAGGTTAAGATCTCTTGGAACATTTTTGAAGAAATTCAATAAAAGCACGCTGATTAAGTAGGAAAACTTCTTATTGTTATTTTCTCATCGTGTACATGAAACTGAAATTTGCCTTACTAAAATATTAATCCATATACAGTAGAACCCTGTTAAGAAGACTTTCAAGGGACCAGAGGATTAGGGACTCATTTAGCGGGAAGACTTATTAAGAGGGAAGCTTATTAAAAGCAATAGGATTTCGGGACTTTAAAAATCAGACTTCTTACAGGGGGAAAACTTCTTAATGCGGGGACTTCTTATCCGGGTTCTACTGTATTTCACCATCAGACCACATTTTAAGTCTTACCTTCTTCAGCAACTTCAACACAGTACTGAACACGTGCTGACCAGCTGTTCAACAATTAACTGCTCTACAGGACAAATCATGGACATATACAATGTAAACACAAAATTTATACAAATTTTGTACAAGGAATACGTCGAATTATGAAATTCAAGTGAAGACGATTACACAGTTACAATGCACTCTGCTAGCCCACATTCTTCGCACTAGATTGCCCACAGTGGCAAGAGGCTGTGTGTAAGTTTTATTAAAATGCATGAACCCTTTTGTCTGAAAGTTGACCACAGTTAATGCATAGCGTGTGTTTAAAAAACCAAAGTTGCCTAAAGTCATCACCAGTAACATGCAAAGTAATGCCAATTTAAATTCTCATCACTGTCAGATTTACGCCAGGAATCTAATTCCAGCATGCAAAGGTTAACATTGTTATGGAAATGAATTCCCTTACCAGTTGATAGCACTAAAATAAAAACAGTTCACAGAAGCTTATATTAACATGATCAACCATTATAAGCCTTGTAACAATAACTGTTCTCTAACACTAACAGGCATCACAAAAACAAGTCCAATCACTCACCAATACAACACATGACAATCACAGGCAAGCTACATATGTCATGTCCTGTAAAACGCACAAGTGCGGAGTGACCTCGGAGATTATCCATTAGGAACTAAGAGGTCATTTTCTCATCGTACATTTTAAACAAACTGGATGAACAGAAACCTGGGAAAACAGTTTTAAGATTTGAAGTGAAAAAGGTGTTAAAAGGATGATACATTCATCGCATAAGCTGTTCACGGTCCTTTGACGGGAAAATCTTTCACACAGGAAACACATTAAAAGGACAAAGTATAGGGTTAATCATAAGGAAAAATCGGGGATTAAATAGTCCTAGCGTCTAATGGGGGAAAACATCTCAATTGGCATCATCTTAAACAAGTTTCACTGTACTTTCATATGACTCTAGACTCATGCTATACACTGGAGAGTTTTTAACAATGATTTTTGTTTCTGAACATGGCCAGCAGAACTGAGAACCAAAAATGTGCAACCTTTATGCCATCTCCAGAAATCACTGCAAATTTACTCAACTGTCAGCAATTATGTCCCAATTAAATGCTAGTACCTCCTGTATGCAGAATGACTCTGCCATCTGGACAGCATTCCTGTACTAAATACTATCATGTCAGTATGACTGTATTTAGGGAAATGTGCGACATATAATTATTCACACAAATTACAAAACAGCATCTAATAACAGAGCTAAATCTGACACTAACAACATGAATGGTGAGAACAGTTCATCCCTGAGCTGGTCATCAAATCCTCTCATCTATGGCCTGAAGGAACAAATGTAGGTTCTCTTCAAAAACAGAAGAGTCATTAAGATTCATGTGTTTCTGCGACGTGACACTGTTCGGTAAGTAGGTCCTGATACTGTGAGGATCATAGTACCTTCACCTTCAGGCTCAAGCAGTTGAAAATCTTCCTGGTCTGCTTGACCCTATAGATGAAGGCACTATAATCTCTCAAAGTGTTGGAAAACTACTTACCCAATGACAAAGTGATACATCCCAGAAGAAGGGAATCTTCAGCAACAACACTGTGATAACCTAAAATCCCACAAGACAGTTATTTCCTACTAACGACACTCCTCTGCATAGCACTAATAAGGGCCTATGCTCCCCATAATACAGTTCAGAGTGGTAATGACTAGGGCTCTTTTCTCAGTTTCTAGTTCACTGTCCCCATTGGCCAGTTCTAGTGCCTCTCTTCCTCCCCGAGTTCTTAATGATCCACCCATGTTACCATACACAATATATCCTGCCTACTGCCTCATTATACTCCCTTCCATCCTAGAGACAGAGGCAGCATGTACCTCTAAAAGACTGCTATCCACCTTCAACATTACACAGTTACAATCCCGAAGACCACAAAATTAAATACTAGTGTAAAAACCTGAAATTTTGTATAAAATATTTCAGTGCAAGATTTAAGGTTCTCACAAAACTGCTTGATGATTCAGGTCTTCTGGGACTGACGCTGCACGGTTCTGTAAGTGGCTACCAACATTCTGAAGGAACAAAATGCCTTCCTATACAAAGGTCCCAGAAAAACGCCAAACATGAGGTGGAGAGAGGAGATATACAGATATAGTGTTGCTGGGTAGTGGCTGGAGAAAAAGGTGGTGAGCCAGTTGGGAAGATGTGGGAAGTGCCAAGGTGTATACCCATGGCCCTGAAAGGGACACTGTTCAATGTGAGGTGAAGGGCTGATCACCGAACAGTGATCACCCAAGGAACTAAAGGGCTCAAAACCAGCACAGTACAAAGGTGATAACATAAGGGACGCAATGAGAGGAAACAGACTTATTAGATGCAGGGTGGGCACCATCTACTACCAGTTCAAGCACTGCAGCAAGCGTGGCATCCTCAGTTATTATGTGGCACTGATGTACTCCTCCCCACAGTGAGTAGTTCAGGGACAAAGAACCCCCCCCCCCCCCCTTTGTTACAAAGCCCTGAAAAGGGCCAAACTGGATATAGGTGAGTTACCGGGCTGTGTGGGCACTACGTTCCTTCAAAACATCAGGAACCACTCAACCAATGACATGGTGTCTTACTATTCAAGAACCTGCAGACTAGCTCTTACACAGCTGCGGACACTGGTCATGAGAAAGCCCAGCTCAGTCCACCAAGCATCAGGAATATGCAAGTACAACCACACAACTCAGTGCTACTAACGCAATACATGATACAGGTGTCCTGGGATGTGATGCTGTGCTGGGCAAGTGTCACATCATAAAGAACATCTATTTTCAGCTAACACTGCAGTGAGTACCTTATCCTTTATCATACAGGGGCAGGTATTTAAATTTTAGTGCATGGTTTATAAAAAAAATGTGATTATTATTTGAACAGAAGAAGATATAGGTATGAAATAAATGGCATTTTGTGGAAAATAAAACAGAAATTATGCAGCATGTCTTAAAAATGAAGTAAATGTCCCTGTTGCATAAATACCGTATATTCTCGAATCTAATCCACACATTTTTTTACAGTTTTAGAGGGCTAAAAAATCAGATGCGGATTAGATTCGCGTGCAGATTAGATTCGCGGTATAGAGCTGGATTTTGGAAAAATGATTGAGCTGCTGTACAATATATAACAATAACGTAATTAATAAACAACGTGAGAACAATACAATACAATAATCTATTATTTTATTATTTATTATTCATCAGACTCGCCGTCATCACTCATAATTCGAGGAATGTTCAAAGATCTGGCCTTCTTTATCGCCTCCTCGCGAGTAGATCATAACTCACAAACAGTCCAGTCTTGCGTCTCTCTTGAAAAAACGTGAAGACTGCATCATCAATTTCAGGAAATCGTCCTTTCTTGGGTCCAGTGAATTTCCTTCGTGACGCCTCACACCCGCTGATCGCTGCCTTGTGTTTCCGCCATAGTCGAACGTTGCTTTCATCAACTCCAAAAATTGCAGCGGCTTTGCGGTTTCCATTCTCCTCTGCGCACCGAATAACTTCACGTTTGAACTTTGCCGTATATGAGAGTCATTTAGATTTCAGGTGTCCCTCTTCCATAACTACGGTACACGACAAATTGGAACAAGCACCTCCCACGTTTCAACAACTAAAGATCAGCTGGCTTCAGACGAGATTGCGCACGTCTGTTGAGAAAGGCCCCGCCTCTATCGGTATGACTCATCGGCCACAGGCGTAGCGTCGGATTTTAACGCATTGGTAACATCCAATATTATTCAATCAGTTGCCCCGTGGGCAAGGGGTGGTTGAAGGAAAGGTGCGGATTAGAATCGCGAACTAACTTTTTTTCGTTTAAGAAGTCGCCAAAAACTGGGTGCGGATTAGATTCGGGTGCGGATTAGATTCGAGAATATACGGTATATACAATGAATTTCTAGGGGTGTTTTCATACATGTGTGCAAATGTAGGACTCTAAAACGTTAAATCTCACATGCAAGACACAGCACCTTGGAGTCTCAGCTTGGGACGGTGAAACCATGTGGGGTCATCTCCCTTATCATCTGCAGCACCGTCTCTTCTCCTAGCTGCAGAGCTGCTTGCATCTACAGGATACATAACAAGCCTCAGCAGGCACACCTGCGCTACTCTAACTACACACTATGCACCGTTCATGCAATCATAACATAACTGTACATGCCAACAGCTTAGAATGATGCAATATATCAGGACTTCATACCACAGAACACTTACAATAGTAATTCACTCAATTTTCAGTGTTTCTCCAAATTACTGATCATATCAGAGATGTACAAAGGTCAGTCAGAAAAATAAGTTCACATGGCACATAATTGTGTTACTTAAGGAATCTACACTAATCTTGATTATATCGCACGTTTCCAGCGCTGAAGCAAAATCTTGGTGGCCATAAATTTAACCAAGACCATGAGCTAAAAGTGCCTGTGACATGACAGCTGATACCACAGGACAACACAAGCTTCTATAACAGGGGTGGCAAAACCGCGGCTCGCAAGCCACACGCAGCTCTTTGACATATAATGTGCGGCTCGCGCAAATATGTTGGCTGAGCTCCTCTTTGCATTACAATTCATATAAAAGGTAAATAAAAAATTTTCAAGCTTCATAATTATTTACCGGGTATAAACTGAGAGTCCACTGGATTAAAATGTAAGTTTTGTTCATGGTGAGTAAATATATTTAAGAATTTTTTTTAACCAAATGTGCATGTAACAATAAAAAGTGTGTGTAATATTCGCTCATGTCTTGCGGCTCTCAAACATCTGCAGTTTATCATATGTGGCTCTTATGTTAAGCAAGTTTAGCCACCCCTGTCCTATAGACAAAGAGAAAAGCATGTCCCACTGTAAGACTTTGCCTCAACTACAGCACGGACTATGGGGGAAAAGGACTGTGACTGCAGTACAATTAAATGCAAACGGTTAATATTACAGGTAAAATAAAGAATCCAAAACAAACGCACTGTACACTTATTTTCTGACGGACACTTGTTTATATAAGTGATCAACAGAAGATGACAATGTTACACCTTCACATTGTCATCTTCTGTGTTACGACACTGGGGCAGGAGATGACTAACTTTTCCGAGGAGCAAACTGCCTCCACCTTTTGGGTTCCAGGTATCCCTGAAATCAACCATGAAGATGGAAGCAGTATGTTCCTCTGAAAGGCTGGTACCACCAACCAGACATGACAATGTCATAACGCAGAACACTACAATAATGACCTTCACTGCCAGTGAAAAGTGAAAACTTACAATGTTAAATGTGAAGATTCATGACCTCCAGTTGTGATTGTGAGCTACTGACACCTGCCCAGGCCTTGACACAACATTATTACAACAGACCAACATCAGGAGCTCAGCTGGTTACTCGACTGTATACAATGTACAATGCACGACACAAACAGGACAAGGTACAAAACTGTAACTGACAATCACTTTTTTTCCTGACTGCCAATTGAAAGTACTGTAGTGTAGATGTTACTTTACTTTATTTTGCTTTGTTTTGTTCTAAGATGCAAGGCCTAGCGACTGCTGACTTAGCGCATGGTAACAGGGAATTGAGTTTGCATTTGGTTGCTGACCGGAAGTTTGTATAGCGGTAGTAGGAGAAATTTTGTAGATTTGGAGGCATTCTGATGGTGGCGGTTGTGAGTGATGCACGGTGAGAGAGAGACTGACCGGACCGGACAAACTAAGAAGAGATGTTCATATATTAATTGTGATTCTACTTACCGCAGGTAAGCGTTGTTACACATATTGATCACCAAAAGTGAACAACAGTAGGAATTTGGGATATTTGTGTATTAAGTTTGGTGTGTTGGAAATTCCGGATGGGGGGAAGTTAGAACAGGCACGCATTTCCCGTGCCGCCCTAATGTCGGCAGTGACTAGACCTTCATTTCAGTAATAGTCACATTTATTTACTAATTAATTCATTGTTTGTAGTCTTATAGAATAAATCATTGTTGTGTTTAACATTCGTGCTATGTGTGTACACGCCAGGCAGAACGACGATCAGAACACTTTAACCAGCATGTTCCTAATGTCCAGGTGTCCGTAGTCATTACCCAGTGCTTTAATTAAACTCGAAAGAATAAAACCAGAGCATAAACTTCATATACCGCTCGGACCCTTCTTCCAGAACCCGTTGGGGAACATACGCTACCTAAACCACGAGCGCAGCCAGAGTGCAAAACTAGCAAAATTACGGCAGGGATAGCGGGCCGAAATCTCGCACCCGCAACCCCCGCCATTACAGTACTTAAAATGACAGCAACAGGCCAATCTATGCACAACTTAAACTTACAGTCAAGGAACTGGGCAGAAAGAACGGATGTATATTCCAGGAAAATTTAACAATGTTTTTCTGGAAGTTTTGGCAGGACTGATAAAAATGTAAAATCCACATTACACTGTAACTGTGGAAATGATACCAAGGCCTTTAAAAGCAACCATCATCATACAATGCAGACACAGCATGGGTAACAACACAAGTGTCTATTTACTGTTCCAACCTACATTTTACAAACACCAACCACAGTCCCTGCATACAGCAACATCATTCCTCGCAACCTAACAGTTCTGCAGACAGTCAGGAAATTCTCAGCATTTTATGAAACCCAAACGTTCATTACCGTGTTCACAACAGCCTGCCACTTGTCCCTATGCCGAGTCAGATAAATCCAGTCAAATTCCCTCCTATCACATTTCTTAAAGATACACAGTAACAATATCCTCCCATCTACTCATAGGTTTTCCAAGTGGTCTCTTTCTCTCACGTTTCCCCACCAAAACTCTGCATGTACCTCTCCTCTGCTCCATACACACCACATGCCCTACCCATCACAACCTCCTCAATTTGATCACCCTAATAACACCTGGTGAGGACAAATCCGAAGCTCCACATTATGCACTTTTCTCCACTCTCCTATTAAACACAACAATAAGTATAGCACTTAAAAACTATGGTTACCTGTACGCTTCATGCACACATACATTCAACACAGCACACTATTTAACAAACTACATCAAAATTACCATAAAAACAGCACTACTTGTACGTCACCAAACAGGCCACATAACTTACCAGACTGCCGTCGAGAGCTTGTCCTGATGTTACTGCCTACGGCTGTACTATCCGGGATAAAGAAAGCGACCAAGAGGGCACATATAACCAGAAATGACCCAAACACAAATGGCGGACCTGGCACCAGCTGCAACATATAATGCAATGGGAACTCATACCAACACAGCTGTCTGCATTACTCATATGCCTACCAATGCCCCATTTTCAGTTACAATCACCTTACGTTTGTCTTCTGCAAATAGCAATTGATCTGAAGATTCCAGTCTTCTGGGATACATCAATGTGTAAAATTCCTGAAGTTTCAAATGATTGTGTGGCTTTACCTTCAAGGTCAAGCACTACAAGTGGAGATTGCTTTACCCATACCCTGTTTATCTTCAGGGTCAAATACTCCAAGTGGAGATTGCTTTACCCATACTCCGTCGTCAAGCATTCCAAGTGGAGATTACTTTACTCATACCCTGTTTATCTTCTGGGTCAGGCACTCCAAGTGGAGAATACTTTACCCATTCCCTGTTTATCTTCAGGGCCAAGCACTCCAAGTGGAGATTGCTTTACCCATACCGTTTATCTTCAGGGCCAAGCACTCCAAGTGAAGATTGCTTTACCCATACCCTGTTTATCTTTAGGGTCAAGCACTCCAAATGGAGATTGCTTTACCCATTCCCTGTTTATCTTCAGGGCCAAGCACTCCAAGTGGAGATTGCTTTACCCATACCCTGTTTATCTTCAGGGTCAAGCACTCTAAGTGGAGATTGCTTTACCCATTCCCTGTTTATCTTCAGGGCCAACACTCCAAGTGGAGACTGCTTTATCCATACCCTGTTTATCTTCAGGGTCAAGCACTCCAAGTGGAGATTGCTTTACCCACACCGTTTATCTTCAGGGCCAAGCACTCCAAGTGAAGATTGCTTTACCCATACCCTGTTTATCTTCAGGGCCAAGCACTCCAAGTGGAGATTGCTTTACCCATACCCTGTTTATCTTCAGGGTCAAGCACTCCAAGTGGAGATTGCTTTACCCATACCCTGTTCACCATTACAGTCAACCAGTCCAAGAGGAGATTACCTCACCCTTAAGACAGAAGCATTAAGCTCCTCTGAAACATCAGGAACTACACACTACACAGTGTCACATCCCAGAAGACTTGAATCTTAAACAGCATCAGTGTGAGAAGCTCAAATCTCTCATTCTCCAAACTCCCTGTCACATCACATTATCTACAGTCACACCTATAGCAACTGAAACTTGGGCTTCTTCCCTGTTGCTTCCACATCTACAGTGCAAGCATACATACTACAAACAAGGTAACTGTAACAAACACAGCTACAACCTTCAATGACCAAGGTTTAAACTGCCAGTACCTGCCAGTGTGCGAAGGGTTAAATGGCAAAGACCACTGCTACTACTGCACATTTCTGACAACCCAGTCAACACCGGGCCACTCACTATTACACTCAGCAATGACTGCAGCCATCACTGGGCCTTAAAAGGTTAATGAAATGATAATGAACACAACTTCAAATCCTGCTTAAATTAATCTACTAGTGGACAGGGAATTTATATTTTTCATTCACATTATGTGGAAGTGTCTTAACTGAAGCTACAATGCACCACACCTTATTAAAAGTTCTTCAATTTCCCTACTTTCCATTTACCTATTTCATTTTTATAATATTCATAACATAATATTTAAAGTAGCCGATCCTAGTCGCCGTGCGGTCTAAGGCGTCGGTCTGCAGCCACTCGCTTACTAGGATTGTAGGTTCCAATCCCGCTGGGGGCATGGATGTCTGTCTGTTGTGAGTGCTGTGTGTTGTCAGGTAGAGGTCTCGGCGACGAGCTGGTCACTCGTCCAGAGGAGTTCTACAGAGTGTGGTGTGTCTGAGTGTGATCGTGAAGCCTCGAAAAATGAGGTGGCCTAGGCCCCCAAGGGGCTGTCGAGCCATTGGAAAAAATATATATATATATTTAAAGTGATCATATTTTAAACAAAAAAGGGGGGAGGGGCTGCATTTCTTACATAAAAAAAACAGTAAATTATCAGTGATATGGTTGAAACTGCCACGTCAGATATTTACATACTGTTTTATCACTTACAGGCTGGATGGAGTCAGACATTTGACCAACTGTGTTGTTGTCCCCAACTACAGACGGCCTCTGATCCCTCCCACGACCAGCTGGTGAATCCTCGTTGAGATCAACGTGGAATAAATAGAAGATGACACCGAACATAGCTGGTCCCAATCCATTACATAGTCCTCGCATACCAGTAACCATGCCCTGGACAAGTCCTGTAACAATAAGTTTATGTGCAATTCACTGTTAACGTATCTCACAAAGAACACATTCATAGTTCACACTGTTGACACCGTGCATCTTCGTCATATTAAATTAAGTTATAAACCAACCGATGCACACTAAAACCACTTTTTAAGTAGCTTTATTATAAAATTGTTAAAATTGTACCCCTACACGTGTTTCGCAATAAACCCCCCTGACGATGATCCTAGGATCGAAACACGTGTAGGGGTACAATTTTAACAATTTTATAATAAAGCTACTTAAAAAGTGGTTTTAGTGTGCATCGGTTGGTTTATAACTTAATTTAACACATTCATATGTTTACCAGCCCTAGCCCTGTGACATAACTGGGTTAACATAATATTCACACACTACTCCACAGCATCTCTAGCTATGACCTCCACAGATAACCCTTCAACTAATTCATTTATACATATTTCAGCCCTACAGGGATACTATGGAATAACAATTTCACTGACTATTCACACTAAGAGTCTGAAAAGGTCTTAGATTTATAGATTTTATTAGCAATATATAATGCTGAAATGCTGACTGAAGTATAGGCACTTTTAGCTGTTAGTTCTCAAGTGTTGCTCGTGGTGGAATTGAGGATTCTGGTCTTCCAGGAAGTAACCCTGCGTCGCTAGGTAAGTGGTTCTCAATGTTTCTAAGGTACGTGTTGCCTTTTCCTGCACGGATTCATGGTCCATGAAGAATACCGCATTCTTCATGGAACTCGAACCCTTGAAAATGAAGAAGACACATTCTTCTGAAACATCAAGAACAACTCACCTGGCGACACACAATCACATCCCATCCCAAGCGACTAAGTACCTCTTCACCTCTTCTCTGCTTTAGTAATAACTGTCATCCAATGTAACTACCATCAACTGATCACTGGAGGTACCTCTTTACCTTTTCAGTGCTTTGTAACAACTGCTATCTGATGTAAGGATCATCAACTAATCACTGGAGACACTTTTTTACCTCTTCATAGCTTCCTAACAACTGCCATCTGGCACAACTATCATCAACTAATCACTGGAGACACATTTTTACCTCTTCATAGCTTCCTAACAACTGCCATCTGGCACAGCTATCATCAACTAATCACATACTCACAAACCACATGCATTATGTAACGCTAATGCCACGTTCTGATTTTAAGGCAATCACAGCAAAACATCTTACAAACAAAGTTTGTTACAATACAAGTGACTACAAGTGAACATGTGTTGGGCAGGCCTAGCCCTCTGGTTACCTTGCTTGTCTGCATCAGAATGCATCGAAACAAAGGCACTAATGGCCGGGTATGTGATGCTGCTGACAGAGGCCAACACACCTGCTGCCCACATCATCCTGCAAGCAACATAAAGTGAACATAACTTATAAGGTTTTCCTGGCAGCTGTAGTTCAAGTAGCAGTCTTTTGGGTTTCTGCAATGCACAGTGGTTAAATGTCAGAATAATGAATTGCTACACAACACAGAAACACAAAAGATGACCACTCTTCAGAAAGTTTCATAGTTTTATGTGATGAACTGATGACTCTGTTTAGATTTTGTTAATATACCTTAAAAGATGGGATTCGTTAAAGGCATTGAGTATTACAGCAATCAACTCTGTTGCATCTGATTACTAAATCATAAAATAAAATTATTTATTTCCAAAATTTTTCCATCTCCCTTACATCCAAAACGAGATTCAGAAAACAAAGACATAAACACCATTCTGAACCCTGATATGCAGGTGCTGTCACAAATGAAGCACCAACTTCAATTTCACTCCAGTAATCTACTACAGGCTGATCACAATCTTATGGCACCTGCGTGTGTGCAGGCAGCTTGCATAAAGCCTAGCATACAAGAGTGGGGGTCATATTGCAAAATTTAACTGAAGTGTCACCCATCTTTTTAAAAATATTTACTTGTGTTCTTACCTTAGTACACTGTTTCTTCAGTCAGAGCCCAACACTAACAGAAGTATTCGACATTCAGCACATAACTCTTACGGTTACCTACCTTAGTGCCAAATTACAGTGCAAATACTCTAAGAAGAACAGTGTTTCTATTCACTTAATAACAACATGCACTCTGTAACAGCTTGTAACCAACTAACCCGCCACCATCCTAGTACAGCCCGCAGAAATGTCCGAATAGACCGACTCGAATCAGTTCTTTGTGCAGTGCCACAAAATTACAATTAGACTTTGGTTAGGGTAACTATCAGCACTAAGAAATTGTGTGGTCAAAGTAAAACCACTGAAGTCCAGCTTGAGACTTTAAAACTTTTAACTTCAGGAAAATGAGTCACAAAATCCAAAATTTAACTGACTTGCAAAAAATATGTTTTTATAAATTTATTATTTTTTGGTTTATTTAATGATACTGTGTAAAGAACCAATAAAAATGACATATGAGATACAAATGGTGACCACGGAAGATGAACAAGGAAATGATAACCATCTGTTTACATGAAGGAACCAAGGAAAGACATAGAAAAAAAACTCTAGTCAGACAGGCTTATGAACTTTTCTTCACCATAATAATTTCCAGTGCCATGATACTGTATCAGAGAGTCAGTTTTTAGAAGTCATCCTATGTATCTTCACTTCCAGGTAGGTATTTTAAATTGTTCCTGATATTCTGTTGGAGCATACCTACTTGTCAAGCTATTCTATAGTACTGTAAAGGAGCATTGCTTTCAATATAGTCTTCTCGGGCGCACAGCCGCGTCAATTCGTTTGAATACAACGTTTCGGGGACTAGCTCCGTCCCCATCCTCAGGCAAAACTGATCAGTTCAGGCAAATCAGTTTTGCCTGAGGATGGGGACGGAGCTAGTCCCCGAAACGTTGTATTCAAACGAATTGACGCGGCTGTGCGCCCGAGAAGACTATATTGAATCATGTCGCCGCGAAAGTTTTAGAGCATTGCTTTGTCTGCCAATTATCATTCATCCTTTTCTGCCACATGTGTGTGCAGTTGACTGACTGAGCTACATTAATATGACAACCAAGCCAACAGGAAGTGGCAACCGATAAGCCATCAAACAAAATACTGACGCCACATAAGATGTTACTGCATCAATCTGTAATTCTTAGTCATAATTCAATATTTCATTTCGAAAGTGAGCAGACTTCAACTACAGAAAATATCTGGTTTTCTTTTCCTTATTTCCCAAGCACATGAACAACCTTGGTAGAAAAAGATGACATAAAAACCAAGAGGAAGACAAACTTACCATATCTGAGACCCAAATCCATACCACATGAGTTGCAGCATCTCAAACACAAGGCCTACCATAATAGTATGCTTCGGCCCGAGAGATCGCATCACAAAACCCAACACGATTTGGGCACAGACAGACAGAATGCCAACTGTTGCAATAAACACAGCAACCATCAAAACACTGAAGCCCATAACCTGAAAGAACATTGAAATTTTGTAACTCACAGATCATAATGAATAATTTACGCCTTTGCTGAAAAAAAAGTCAATATGTTTACTGCTGTATTTAATTTGCCGCTTGATGTGCATCAATCAAAGTTATACGGAATTTAATAAACCATTTTTGCCATGCAGTTCCACACGTAGCAGGTGCTTGAAGTTTGTGAAACTTGCTGTTCCAAGATTTCGAGCTATATCCACTTTAATACAATGTTTCAGGCTCTCATGACTGTTTATAACAGGGATGGGAACACGTGGCTGCTGAGTCGACTCACCCGCCCTCCTGCTACTGCACAGTACTGCTCAGCTCACTGAAGTTTTAGTCCTTCATTCAGTGAGGTTCACTGCCTTTGTGCTTTACGGCGTGAGAGTCTCCTTCTATCATTCAATGTACGTTATGCTTCCAAAAAAAATGTCTGAATATTAATAAAAATAAACTTCAATGCTTTTTAAGCTTTTTCAGGTTGTTGTATATTTCTACTGCTAAAATTTCGTAACTTCTTGCAACCAATATGGTGTTTTATAGTGAAGATGGATTCTGATTAATTAATTATTTTATTCCAACAAATGCACTACACTATTTTAGTGTTTTCTTGACCCTGCATATGTTTCGGCACCCCTTGTGCCATCCTCAGGGGTGTCATCGAGAGTTCACAATTTTCATAGCATCCAATTCCCTTTCACAACATATAATTCACTATCACTGAATATCACTTATCTTCTTGTTCATGGTGGTTAGCTTATCTTCTTATGTTGTGAAAGTGAATTGGGTGCATTGAAAATTGTGAACTCTCGACGACACCCCTGAGGATGGCACAAGGAGTGCCGAAACATATGTAGGGACAAGAAAACACTAAAACAGTGTAGTGCATTTGTTGGAATAAAATAATTAATTATTAAAATGCACAGTATATATAATATAATGGATTCTGATATTTGTGACAGTTTTACTAGCCCCAGTTAATCACACACATTGTAACTCCACTGTACAATTATTTTCTAGGATTTTTTACATAAATAATATCAAAATGTGTAAACTGACTTGCACAACTGTAAACTTCAAATAAAGGTCAATAAAAGTGCAACTAAATTATATGATGAATTTCAAACAACTTACCAGCCTGAGGTAGACAAAGATACAGGAGTACTGGCCGGCCTCAGGCAGGTATGACAGAAACACAGTGACACAGAGCATGAGGATCATGTGGTCCTTGCCAACCTTCCGCAGGGCCTGCAAAGTTACATCATCATTAGCAGCTTCTCATGAAAGAAGGAAAAGATATGGAAGATTTGAAGTTCTCACAGCAGTGCTGATGAAAACGAAAGTCTTCTGAGATGATACGCCACGATGGCTGGCAAACAGCTACTCCAGTAACTATTTGTTAACAATTCCCCAGTCATCATGATTTATCACCTCATAAGAGTTGAATATTCAGGAATAAACATCACAAATCCGCCAGACTTAAATTTAAATGCTTAACATTACTGAGAAAACATACACACATACATATATATATATTCTGTAGTATGTCCTACGACAGGTCCGTAGCCTCTTCCAAAGAGAGTTCTCCCTACAGTGCGATCTAGTGCTTCCTCTTTCAATTTCCAGTATCTTCTCTTTTCCTTAAGGTCATCCAGTAGCTGCTTATGCCCTTTCCTCATCTTCCCATCATTTCTATCCTTCCTTCTAACTTTCCTTCAATCACGTGTTTTAGAAGGCAGTTCCTACGCAAGATGTGACCAATCCTGTTAGCCTTTTCTTCTTTTTATTGTATGTAGGATATTCCTCTCCTCCTTGACCTTTGTAATACTTCTTCATTTCTCACACGATCAGTCCAACTGATCTTCTCCATTCTTCTCCAGCACCACATTTCAAAACTTTATAGGTATTTCTGATCTACTTTCCGAAGCGGCCACGTTTCAGCACCATATAAAGCTATGCTCCAAATGTAGCTCTTTATTAGTTAATATATATATATATATATAATAATAATAATAATAATAATAATAATAAACCATGGCTCAACAGCCCTATATGGCCCGGGCCTCCTCGTGCCTCCTCTTTCCGAGGTTACTAAGTCGTGTGCATTTGTGGCAGTTGGTGACTGGTCAACTGGCCGCGCTACTATTCTATCGATCCTGATGTGTCCGCCAGAGCCATCTGGCAGGCAGTCAGGAGACTTGGGTGAGAAATGGAGGCTTTTAATTTAGCTTACGTAACATTTTTATTCATGCCCGTAAGGTTCTTTTACATGCCGTAAATCTACGACAAGGGACCGACGGCTTTACTTCCCCTCCGAAGGAAGTGGTGCTCCGGATTTTTATCACCCTTAAAAATCCATCGACCTCGGTCGGGATCGAACCCGCGAACCTTGGGTCCAGTGGCGAGCACGCTAACCACTAGTCCACCGAGGTCGACATATATATACACACACACCACACACACATGTTAATGTAAGTACTATGCACTTATGATGGCCTTATCAAAATCTTGTGCTGCACACGCAAGAGCAGTTCCATTCATTCACTTTCTTACCACTCTACTCTCCATTCCGTCAATCCCTCCTCATTGCAACCTGTAATGCAATGTCTGGTTGGTAAGCAACTTGTTCAACATCTCTGAAATTTGTTTCAGACAGGCACATCCAAATTCTGTTCTGACTGGGTCATCTCGCTTGGCATTGTTAGGAGACAGCTGACATATTTACTTCTCTGTACTGAATTTACCTACAATGCCATCCAAGTTTTGGGTTCTATTTGCCCATTACAAGGCATGCAGTTATAAATGATATATCGAATACTGTGCAGCTTGTTGAAAGGATTTTATTGTTTTAGCACTCACCATTTCTTTCACTGATTCTTTCAGCAAATTATCATCATTGTCACTGCTGCCTCCTGTATTGAATCATCTCATTACATGGGTTGCCTATGCCCCTGACCGTCTTCCACAGCCATCACAGTCACATCTTATGTCGGGTTAGAGTTCAAAATACAAGGATGTGGCAATACAATCTACTACATGTGTATTTTGATATGTGTAGTCTACACTGCATTAAAGAAACATACATAAAGAATACAGCTTACGTTTAAGATCAGAATCAGCAGTGTACGAGTCTTAACACAAGGTCATCTGTAACACATTTGTTCTGCTGCTGCAGAACTGTAACCAGTAATGTTCCAGCGTGTCTCCAGATATCGTGCCCCACTTATACGACCACAGTTACATCAGGAAGTTGTATGTTCACTCACCGTCACTGTCAGTGATACTGATAAGTGTAACTTAAGTCATTCTACTTACTGCAAATGGGTCAGCCTGTTCCCATGAAATGGGTGCACCCCAGGAAGATGGGCGAACCTTCTCTGGTAAGCTCTCAGGTACAGCCACAAGGATGAAAAACACATCCAAGATGGCTATGGCTGTGGCAAGTGCAACGACCAGACTCTCGCTATATGCGGCCATCATGTAAGCACCCAGGGCTGGACTTATCACCATGCTTGCTGCAAACGTTGCCGACACCTGCAATTGCAAATCATACAATTTTAACTGTCAGAAAAACATAAGGTTCTTCTGTTGAAAGAGGTAACCTGGCAATGTAGTCACACTATACTAACTGTGTAAGATATGCTTATCAGTAGCATCAACAGTGGAAGTCACAGATATATTACTGCGCCCAGAAAGTAATGCAACGCATTTTTTTTCTCGGCCCAATTTTGTTGGATAAAAATGATATTTTGCGTGCTGTATATTTAAAGTGTCCCGCGTTTATGCACATAGGTGCAAGGATTCCCGCTGGATAGCAGCGCAGTAGTGAGCTTTCAAAATGGAGTCTGCAAGTGACGTGCGTTCTAAACAGAGAGCAGTACGGTAATTGAGTTTCTTTTGGCAGAAAACGAAACGAGTGAATCAATTCACAGGCGCTTAAGAAAGGTCTATGGAGACATGGCAGTGGATAAAAGCACCGTCAGCCATTGGGCGAAGCGATTGGCGTTATCAGAAAAAGGACGGGGCACTCTGTCTGATCTCCCGCGCTCGGGCCGCCCATCAACAGCTGTGACGCCTGCAACAGTGCAACGAGCCGACAGTCTTATTCGAGACGATCGGAGAATCACAACCAGGGAACTCGCCGCTGTACTCAGTATTGGTAAGGGAAGCGTCGAAAAAATCATTCACCAGTTAGGATATTCAAAGGTCTGTGCCCGATGGGTCCCTCGAAACCTAACCGAAGAGCACAAGCAACAAAGAAAAGCCATCTGCTCCGAGTTGCTTGCTCGTTACGAGGTTGAGGGTGACGATTTGTTGTCCACCATTGTCACGGGTGATGAGACATGGATTCATCATCTGGCTCCTTCTGACTACCATCTTTTCAGTCCCTTGAAAGGTGCAATCCGCGGAAAGAGGTTTGAGGACGACAAGGAAGTCATTGCTGAAGTAAAGAGGTGGTTGCGACAGAGACCTGCAGAGTGGTACCGCAAAGGCATACATGCTCTCGCATCTCAGTGGCGTAAGGCCAAAGATTCAGAAGGAGACTATGTTGAAAAATAGGTTTAGGTAGCCAAAGATTCATGTAGTGATGTGACATATTTGAAGTTTTAATAAAATCAATTGTGAATGAGAAAAAAAAATGTGTTGCATTACTTTCTGGGCGCCCCTAGTAATTATAGTAGTGACAATCACAGATACAACAAGATTGCAAATGGTGTACTCTGTGAAGCAGTACACAGACTTTACCCAAGCATTCTTTACTTTCAAAATGTTATACGGTTTCATAGTACATGTGTAAACGTAATTTCATTTATGACCATGAGAAAAGTGCAGCCTTCCCTGTGGCAATTTTCGTGAAACTTACAAATGCTCAACAGCATAACACACAGATTTCCGATACCAGATTTCAACCAAATCAGACAATAAATGTGGAATGTACAACAATTAATTTATGCCCCTAAGTAAAGTACTGCTTTCATCACATCACAATTTCATAAAATTCGACAGATACATTCTAGTGGACATCTCCTGTACTGAATTTTATCCAAATCACATGAAAAATGTACAAAATAAGGGCAAAATTTTATATATGGCCTTAAGTTAAAGATGGTTTGCACTGCATCAATTTTCATGAAACTCATAACTGTTCAACAACATTATGTGCAAGTCTCCTTGTACTGAATTTCACCCAAATAGTTCAAGTATGAAAAGTATGCATACAAATTAATTTATGCCCCAAAGTACAACTGTCACTGACTAACTTGTAATGAAATTCACACTGCTCTACAACCTGTAAAGAACTTCTACACCAAATCTCATGCAAATGTGACCAAGAGGTTAGCTGCCGATACCGGATCACAGATTGACGGACAGATTGACAGATATGGTCTTTGTTCACTTTGTAAAGAATTCCTACTAGATGGTAATGTTTCCATCACACATTCTCAAATACACTTACCAAACCATAAGCCAGGTAGCGCTCCTGTTCCTCTGTTACGTCAGCTACATATGCAAACACAACAGAAAAAGTGACAGCAAACACGCCTGAGATGCTGATCATGGCAAAGAACCACCTGTAACAGGTAAAAAATCAGCGTGCATTCAAGTGCCTGTTCTGAATGGTCAACAACGCATTCAGAACAAACGTATGGCAAAAGAGTCAGTGCTGAGTCAACGGAGTGGCAGTAATTTATAATTCAAAGCACCACTCACCACGTGTTGATAGTCATAAGAGGGATGGGTGCACACGTGAAGAATACAGTGATCAGGAGAAAGAACTTGCGTCCCCACACATCCGATAGCGCACCTATTAGTGGCGCGCTCAGGAATGACAGCAGGCCCTGCAAAAATGTTAACATCAAGTAATGCATGTGCACGTACACACACACACACATTCTCTACTCCTGCGGACTTACACTGCTCATTCACGACTCTCTCTTACCTTGATACCCATGATGAGTCCATTCATAAGGAATGTGTGATCAGGGAATGTTTCATTAAGGACCTGGAACACAAAAAACAAATTCATATTTATGACAGAAATGCCTGTCATCCCATACATGAAGGTCAATACCCAACTCCAGTGCCTGTCCCAATGCCTCCAAAAGGCCTGCCAATTATTTAACTATCCAATGCTTGAGTGATCCTGGATATGCGATGTCTGGCATTCTTTTCACAGAGGTGCTGCTGAAGAATCAAATCTTCTGGGTTGTGACACTAAGTCATCAGGAGAGCAGTTCCTGACACTGCAAAGGATCACAGTGTCCTTATCCTCAGGGTTACGCAGTCCTAGAAGAATCCTGGGATGTGATGCTGTATCAATGCATGTACAGTTTATAACATATCAAAGGATCACAGGATTTACATAATGACTGCTTGAACCAGGAGATACTGGAGGAACTACAATCCCACAATATGTGAGGAACTACACACCCAACAACACTGCATGCCAGAAGACTTGATCCTTCTGGTCCCGATATGCTTGTATTATGAGGTAGAACAGCGCTGATGTTTTCTCAGTATTTGCACATCAACAATAACCACACGAGGAAGGTTTTATTCTGGGACTTCAATTACACAGGACACTGTCAGTATTTCCAGAACACTCAAATCCCACTTCATCCAGTTTGGTGGTAATCTGTCAAGCTGACTTTTATATGGTACTATAAAACCCTTCACTGTGGAGTTCTAAATTCAATCCCAGGCCAGTCCACATGGGATTTCTTGTGTTCAAAACAGCAGTGGACATGTCTTTCTCCAGGTTCTTCAGTTTTCCTTGTGTCAGTATCACACCACCTATGCTCCATCCTCATTCATTCGTCTATCACCAATACTATACAAACTTAACAACGGACAGCATTGTTAAATACACTCGCATGGCCTATGGCAATGTGTTTGCTCTCACTTCTGTGGTTACTTTCCATTCACTATGATAACCTATGCTAAATTACGCATTATTCTTGGTTTATACACTTCAGCACAAAATCTCACTTCTATAGATGTGTACAATAGGTTTCAGAAAGTAAGGTAACAAACACTCTGATGCCAAGAACTTCGATGTATACGTAGCAGATGGCACACAGCAGACCCTGCTGCACTCACCACTGACATTTAAGCAGTTGTCTAACTGTGGCACCAATGCTTTGGCATAAAGATTGGGACTGTAGGGACAGTCATCCATAGCCTCCCAGCTGTAGCACTGTAACCAGTCACAAGTCCAGTTCACTGTATGGGACCCAGGGGTTTCCTGCTCTTTGGATCCCTTAAGTACTTGCCTGGCAAGCAATCTGCAACACAAGCTGACAGAAAGCAATCACCTCCTGGCTCCAAACACTTGGAAAAAATTTCATCTATGCCAGGATACATTCCTTGATGCCATGGTGGGGCATATGTTGAAACACTGCTGATTACAGTGTGGAGGTCTGATGTGTACCATCTGCTACCCATGTGTCATGTACGCATCGAAGTAAGAATGAAGTTCTCGGTATCAGAGTCTTTGTTACCTTATTCTTCGAAACTCCTCTGTGCATTTACTGTGTCTCAGCATGTGTAAGCATGATAGCCCCCATGACTGCTTCACTGTTACCACTGCAAACTGAGCCCAAACACTTAAGATAATCTCTTTATTAGTGCAATGGAGTGCAATGTAGTCAGTTGAATGAAGTGTTCATCTGTCATACTTGTGCAAAATATCTGTCACGGAAAAGACTGCTGCCAAGAGTTTTTTGCAAAAAATTTCTCACATCAACAGCACCTTGTAAAAAAAATACAGACAAAAGCAGAAACATTATGAAGTACAGGCTCAATGCTACATGAAAAAAGAAAATGAAAATATCATGCTGTCACTGAAGAGAAACTGGATAACACCAGCACTCAAATAGAAGTAAAGCAACGAAAAATCGTTGCACCTGTTGGCCCTTCAAAGTGAGGCATCAAAAGCCTCAGCTCACATGGCAAAAAAACTTTAAAAAATATGGTCACACAAAATCAATGCAGTACAGGAACTCTTTCATCCCGAATTAGATAAACGAAGCATTACTGTATGTGGTTTCAAAAACTGGTAGCCAATGGATTTCTTGATTCAGAATGTGTGTTCTTTGATGAGGGATGGTTTATATTAAACAGGAATGTATACAGCCAAAGCAAAATATCGGTGTTCCAAAAATACCCACAAAGTTTGTAAGTTCCTTTGCACGAACCTCAAACCTCACATCACTACAGGGTAATTCCATGTCAAACCAACATGCAGCAGTACAATGTTCAACCCAACTTTCTTGGATTTCAATTTGATGAGCTTTGAGACACCACAGCTAGTGAACTAACTACTCTATGGCAAAGTCTTCCTTGAGAAGCTAACAGTTCCTCAGCTAGTCAAGAAATTCCCCACATTTTATGGGACCAGGTTCACAACAGCCTGCCACTTCTCCCTACCCTGAGCCATATCAATCTAGTCCATGAGCAAAAATAAAATATTCCAGCCCTGTACATCTTGAAGCTTATTTTGTAACACAAATTCAAGGTTTTAAGGATATGTGCAGTAAGACGGAGCTACAAACAAACACACTTCATATTCTCCTTCAAATTTAACCCCTACATTATTAGAAAAAACAATGCAAAAGCTACGAGTACTGACTGCCAACACAGAATGTGATGCTTTGTTACTAGTATGGCGGCTGTGGTGCTATTTATTTAACCAGCATATAATTTCAATACAGGGCTGTGGGAAAAAATACCAATGAAAAGAGTTAACATGCATCCCTCAGCTTATTAAATACTCACAGAAATAACAGGCATGGTGAGGAGACCCCATGCAAAAAACTCCAGAAAGATGACCACCAGAGCATGGTGCACGCTTGGTTCCCCTATTCCTGACGTCTGTAACAACACAAAAGTTACACATTTTTTTACTTTATGTAGTAAAAATGATTACAAACTTGCTTCTACAATACACAATTTGAAGCTCTCACACTGGTGTTGCTGAAGATGTCTTCTGGAATGCTGCACCATGGCAGTGGGAATATACTTCCCAAAGTTTAAAATGATCCAGCGCAGTGGTATTCAACCTTTTTTGTTCCCGTACCCCCAGATATAATTTCTCTTCAACTTTGTACCCCCAAAGTTGTTGGTGCATAATTCAAGTTATACATGGTCTATAATCTACATCTAAAATAAGTTAAATAAATTACATCCAAAATAATGTATTAAATAATAAGTTTTAAATGAAAAAAGGAGAATCAAGCTATTAAATAACAAATATATTATTGCCTATCACATAAAAATTAATAAAGGAACAAAGGTATTTTAGCAAAGCAACATTATATGCACTATGTGGAATAAAATGGAACTAGCCGCCCAGATAAGAATCACATAAAGGAGAGAGAGAGAGAGAGAGAGAGAGAGAAAATGGCGCTCCCAAATCACATGTCCTTACATCCGGGTCTCTTGTGGTCAATCCTAAATCTGGCCCTGATTATTCAGTGTTTATCACGAAATAATAGATTTATGTTTTTTTTTAGTTTCACGTACCCCCTAAAATGTCTTCGCATACCCCCAGGGGTACGTGTACCCCGGGTTGAATACCACTGATCTAGTGCATTCATCTTCAGGGTTAAGCAGTCTAGCAACTATACACCCAACAACACAGCATCACATCCCTGAAGACCTGAAAAGTCTCTCTTTCTACAGTTTATGTTACAGGACTTAACCAGATAAAGACAATACATGGGTGTGAATTGTGACGAGTTCAGAAACCACGTACAGTGACAGCTCATGAGCTTCTATCATAAAATACCAACAAACACAGTTTTTAATTTACATAAACATGCCCAATATATGCACAAGCTTTGAATTTTCCAGATCTTAATGAACGTTCTTTCCTTTGAAAGTACTACCTAAAATTCCTGTGCGAGATGTTTAAATGTAACATATTATATTTAAACTTGTGATATCATGCTTACACACGTGCATGGGTCTATTCATCACTGATTGAGAACACAGTTTGCATTTTGTTATCTACTGAGATGTTTGAACATTTCAGTAGATACTGCAACCATCTTATAGTAAATATAAACTGTAACTTCCAATCTGTTTCCTGTTTGCTACAGCAGACCTAATACACAACACCCAACGATATTACTCCAACTCTTGCCAGTATCTACGGAAGCCACAGCTGCTGAAGTAAAATACTAGTGTGGTACAGTTTCAAGGAATTGTACTCTATTCACACTATGTGACTTTGAATAATACAAGTTCATTGTAATTACCAACAGTCTTGTTAAACCTTATAAAAATTTACCGGTCATACATGTTTTGACGTTTAATTTGCGTCAGTCAGTGACCATCTATGCTATCCTACTTAACATGAGCATTTACATTACCATTTTTACACCTTTTGACACTGTTACTGCCTTTATTTCTCTGGCCTCACATGCAGTTTAATTTTGAAAATAACTATTGTACTGTTACTCAACACTTTCTCTGTTTAGCTCGTAACAGTTACAGACTCGTCTGAAAATAGCTTAAACTTGTGCCCTTGCTTCTGTTTTATATTGTTGTTGTTTGTGTTATATATGAACCCTCTATTACAATTCAAATTTCATTTCTTTTGAAGGCACAGCTTGAATCCTTGCGCCAAATTGTGAAATGAAAATTTCCCATTACTTCCAGGTTACAGATTTGAAATGGTTCCAGAGCTAAAAAGTTTCTCCCCTAACATAAGAAGTTCACCTTAATATGACAAAGAACGGTACCTAAGTATAAAAAAACATTAATGGTCAATTGCCATATTTAAATAACAATCTTAGCCATCAGCCTATGCATAAAAAATATTTACATCATTAGAGCTGAATGTAAAAAGCATACAAATGACATACCACCCTTATAGTAGGCATAAATATGAATTAAAATAAATAATAAACCAACAAATGCACTATAAACTACTTTAATGTAGTGTTCGTCCTGTATCACCCTACACGTGTTTTGGACTCAAAGTCCATCTTCATGGGGTCTCAATGCTATCAGAAACTACCAAAGCAAGCGCAGTTTACACAAACGTACATCACTTGTATGTCACTATTGTGGTACAGATATGTATATAAAAATTATAAAACATAAATATGTCTGTTTATAATTAAACCATGTTGAAATATGAAATATGTAGTTCCCCGGTACGGAAATACTGGCTTTCTTGGATTGTGAAGCATGTTCTTAGTTTGTGTAGGAGTGTAATTTATGGTAATGGAAGGTATGCGGAGACTCCGCATACCCTCCACAATCTATAGATAGCACAAACAGCAACACATTACACTCCTACACAAACTAAGAACATGCTTCACAATCCAAGAAAGCCAGTATTTCTGTACCGGGGAACTACATATTTCATATTTCAACATGGTTTAATTATAAACAGACATATTTATGTTTTATAATTTTTATATACATATCTGTACCACAATAGTGACATACAAGTGATGTATGTTTGTGTACACTGCGCTTGCTTTGGTAGTTTCTGATAGCATTGAGACCCCATGAAGATGGATTTTGAGTCCGAAACATGTGTAGGGTGATACAGGACGAATACTACATTGAAGTAGTTTATAGAGCATTTGTTGGTTTATTATTTATTTTAATTCACAACAATGCATGGTGATAACAGTGTGAAAATAAAAATGAATGTAAAAAAAAAAAAAACAAGTAAAGTCTGCAATGTCTGAGTTGGCAGGCAATAGAGATCAGGATTGCCAACCAGCCAAAACTTCAACATCCACATCCATGCCTGAAGATTGAAAAATCAATTCACAAGAGAAAGAATCTTGCCTAAGCGGAAATTAGCTCACACACTGACAAATCGGTATTAATTTGTGCATCTCACACAAGCAAAAACTCGTACACCAACTGCTTGCATATTGAAGGATTACTGTGCACACTTCTCAAATAATGACTCTGTTATGTATTATTCAGAAAAATGTCCTTCATTTTGAGGTAGTTGATCTGGAATGTTGAGCAGTGCCACTGGGTAGTCTGTTGCCTACATTTTCAGACATCATGTTGGTAATGCACTACCCAGTGACACTGTGCAACATCCCAGAAGATCAAGATCTCAACTACAACATGGCATAAGCCTGAAATCTTGCATTTCTACATTCTGGCTGAACAAGAAACTAGTGTCGGAAACAACCACCCAAAGTACCATCCATGACTACTATCTGACAAATTTTACGCTGTCATTTCTGTTTCTTTTATTTTTATGGTGCATATCAACTACTGAAGATATACAGCAATGAATAAGATGTGGCAGTACAATTACAGCACACTGGCAATGTCATGTGAGCACAATCTTGTGAAGTTACTATCACTGGAAGTCCTTTCAGAAAATAATGAAAATAATGGGCTAACTTCAAGACATGAAGCTGGTAGACATTTCAGGAACAAAAAAGAAGGAATCTCTGAAAGGTAAAATTAATGAACTTGAAGCAAACAGTAAGAACAAGAATATCAGAGACTTGTATAGCAGCATCAATGACTTTAAGATGGGTTACCAGCCTAGAACTGATGTAGTAAAGGATGAGAAGGGTGATCTGGTTGCAGACTCCCACAGTATCTTGGCTAGGTGGAGGAATCATTTCTTTCTGATACTAAATGTACATGGGGTTAACGATATTAGGCAGACTGGAATACATACAGCAGAGCCACTGGTGCCTGAGCCCAGTGACTCTGAGGTTGAGATGGCTATTGAGAAGTTAGAAAGGCACAAATCACCAGGTACTGATCAAATTCCAGCAGAACTGATTAAAGCAGGAGGTAGGACAATTCGTTCTGAGATCCATAAACTTATTAATTCTATTTGGAATAAAGAGGATTTGCCTGAGCAGTGGAAGGAGTCAATTATTGTACCTATTTATAAGAAGGGTGATAAAACAGATTGCAGTAATTATCGAGGCATATCACTTTTGTCAACCACATACAAAATTCTATCCAACATCCTTCTGTCAAGGTTAACTCCATATGCAGAGGAAATTATTGGGGACCATCAGTGTGGATTTAGACGTAACAGGTCAACTACTGATCACATATTCTGCATTCGTCAAATACTTGAGAAAAAATGGGAATACAATGAGGCAGTGCATCAGCTATTTATAGACTTCAAGAAAGCCTATGATTCAGTTAGGAGGGAGGTCTTGTATAATATTCTCACTGAATTTGGTATCCCTATGAAACTAGTAAGGCTAGTAAAAATGTGTCTAAATGAAACCTATAGCAGAGTCCGTGTAGGCAAACATTTGTCTGATACATTTCCAATTAAAAATGGTTTGAAACAAGGAGATGCTTTATCGCCATTGCTTTTCAACTTTGTTTTGGAATATGCCATTAGGAGGGTTCAGGCAAACCAGGAGGGCTTGAAATTAAATGGTACACATCAGCTTCTAGTTTATGCTGACGATGTTAATATATTGGGTGAAAGCGTACATGCTATAAAGAAAACACAGAAGCTTTAGTAGTCGCTAGTAAGGAGATTAGTCTAGACGTAAATGCTGAGAAAACTAGATGATGACCTGTTAGCTTCTCAAGAAGGACTCTGCTCCATGGAGTTAGTTAGTTATGGGCTAACTTCAGTCAAGTCAGCCCATGTTTGCCCAAGAATTCAAAAACAATGTCAGTTGGACATTTAATTTCTTTGTTTATAATGCTACCTACTGCTTTTTTTTTGTAAAGATAAAGTCAAACTGGAATGGAGCATACAGACAATTTTGTTCCATAGGGTAGCACACTTGTACAAAATTTGGCTACCGTCACTCTGAAACATAACACGTTTCAAGCAAACAGAACAGTGACTACAACAGATAGTGTTTCCTGTTGCTTATCTGTTAATAAGCACCTAACACCTGTTAACCACATGTCCTGCACATGTGTCCAAGGTCACACAAGTTTCAACTTCATGGCACATGAAATGTGCAAATAAAAATTCTAATATACTACATTCAAACACAATACTATTCAGATCTACATATCATTTACATGACGCAAAAAACTGAAAATCATGTCTGTAGTCTTAATTCACCGAGCATTTTTATTATTCTAGACATTCACCAACAAAAATGCACAAATCACTAACAAGGTGCAATCAGCCCTTTATCATAGTCAAACCCTACACATGTTTCGGCTCTCCATGAGCCATCATCAGGGGTTTTCTAATAGTGCTTTTCAAATGCTGGATAGATCTGCTAATGACACTAATAACTTACAAAACAAATGTTTTTATGATTATAAACAGTGCAAATTTTACGAGTGTCATTAGCAGATCTATCCAGCATTTGAAAAGCACTATTAGAAAACCCCTGATGATGGCTCATGGAGAGCCGAAACATGTGTAGGGTTTGACTATGATAAGGGCTGATTGCACCTTGTTAGTGATTTGTGCATTTTGTTGGTGAATGTCTTGAAAATCATGTGTCTGTGACTTTTTTCAACTCCTGCAAACTTCAGTTAAACTTTTATTAAATCTTGCATGGGGGATTCCTACCATAACTTGGTCGTGAAATTGGAATGCAGGTAGTATCTGCATAATAACAATTGATATCTTAAGTACAATTTTAAAATTATTGGGATACAAACTAAAAAATTAACAAAAAATATTTTGCATCCTGTAAATACTTTTCATAACATGAGACTTTTTATATGGGGCACTGTCCTGTTCACAAGAAGTGTCCAATGAGCCTCAAGATAACTGAAGCACTATACAAGATGGAGGAGGTACACACATGTGCTTAAGATTCAGAACCAGCAACAATGTAAATTAAAATTAAAACCAACTTGATGCACAATCACTATTAAAAAACTTTAATAGTAGATTAATTAACCCGACATGTTTCGGTCAGGTACCTGACTATCTTCAGGGGTATACTACATTAAATTGCGTAATCCATATGTTAAACACGCATAAGATATGAGCCTATACGGTCTCGTCGTATATAAAGTTTTCACAAGTCACTAAAAATCACTAAAAACTTTTTTAAAAATAGTCAACACTTGTAATCCCACAATAGTTCCACCTTTTATAAAACTTATAGCACTGTTGTTGTATAATAATTTTTTTTAATAGTGAGTGTGCATCAAGTTGGTTTTAATTTCAATTTTAATTTATACAAGATGCACGGTGAATACAATATTAAACACACAAACAATGTAGTCATGAAAATCATGTTCCAGGCCATTGCCACAGAACGGTATTTCTAAACCAGCAACCTGCAGCTTAATTTATGCTAATCTGCAAACTCCATTGTGTCATATTACAATTCAAGTTACTATTATGCAACTACCAACTTCCTGAGTACTGTTACCTTAGTGACTAAAGGGTATGCGTTAAACATTATTACATTTCTGCACACAGTCTCAGCAAGTAATCAATTACAATCTCTGGTATCTGCTCTTGTTCATAAGTTTTAATTGTGAACGTTGAACATGGGTAATTACGACAGTCACAATTTCAGGCTTCCACCACAGTGTAAATGAGATCTTCACTCTTCTGGGATGTTACAAAGTAGAGATTGGTAGTTGGTCCAAGAGTGCTTGACCCTTGAAGATGGGACCGATAGGTTGTCCCGAAACATCGGTGACTAACTACCAATCCCCACTCCAGAAAGGGTCGGGATAGCGTAGTCAGTATGGCGACTCGCTACGAGCTGGACGGTCCAGTGGGGGCGAGATTTTCCGCACACGTCCATACCGGCCCTGGGTACCACCCAGCCACCTGTACAATGGGTACCAGGTCATTCCTTGGGGTAAAGCGGCCGGAGCGTGGCGTTGACCACCCAACCCCATCTAGCGCCGAGGTTAAAGAAAGAGTAGAGCTATACCTCTACTCCCCCTCTGGGCCTTCATGGCCTGTTCTAGGGTGAGCTTTACCTTTACCTTTACCCCACTCAAGAAAACATTACTCTTCACACTGGACATGTTAGCAGTAATTACTTCTTTGTACAGTACAAGTGATACAGGACATTTAGATATGTCTATGGGAGTGTGATGCCTCCATCACATCACATCACATCACATCCGAGAAGACAACCTCCACAGTCGGTCACTTTACCAGTCTGTTAAACAGACCATCATAAAGAGTCTAGGTTTTGCGCTTCAGGACAAGAACGGAATAACATGTTCATATGAATTTGTCCCCATGAAAGGTTCAAGCACTTCTACCATGAAAAGGGTAACACTATGTTCCCCTAAAATGTATAAACCCATCACCCACACTACAAAATGTCACACTTCAGAAAACTGTGTTCTTAACAATCAACACTCGTAACCAAAACATGGACATATGTATGCACAACAGGCATAATTATAATTTAGAATTATCCCATTAAAGCCCAGTGGTTACTTAATATACGACCAAGTTTAACATTAAAGTTCAACATTTAAGAATTCTACATTCTTCCTACAGAGTGATTTTCTATGTTTTAAATGGTTCTCAGAACATACAGCAGTTATTAATCTTTAGTCTTAATTCACCGTGCATTTTTATTATTCCAGAAATACACCAACAAATGCACAAATCACTAAAAAGGTGCAATCAGCCCTTTATTATAGTCGAACCCTACATATGTTTCAGCTCTCCATGAGCCATCATCAGGGGCTTTCTATACGAATGTCAATAATAGGCCAATCCAGCATTTGAGAAGCACTATTAGAAAGCCCCTGATGATGGCTCATGGAGAGTCGAAACATATGTAGGGTTCGACTATAATAAAGGGCTGATTGCACCTTTTTAGTGATTTGTGCATTTGTTGGTGTATTTCTGGAATACAGCAGTTATTTCCCTATACAGCAATAACTGACTGGTTTAAATAATGGAGTGTGCTTAATGCATTGTGTAAACTGAATCTCTGAGTATAATACAGGTTAATGTTCATCTGCAACAGGGTATGCAAAACCAAAACCCATACAAACAGCCATGACTGCTCAGCTCTGTATAATGTCAGATTACATTTTAATTACATTTACAATGCTGTGACTTCCTTGAACATGAAACTGATTTTTTTTTTATTCTAAAAACACCGTGCATCTTATCACAATCACTCACACACAACCAGGTACAGCACACACCATAAGAATACACTCCATGGAATAAGATGATACTCGTACAGTACCATGCATCCGTACAATAACATCTACGAAAATACTAGTCTATCAGTTCAACACAGATAAAAAGCAACTGCGCACATCAATAACAGTGAAGGTGATAAAAATTGTGCTTACAAAGTGAACCAATGAATAGACGTTTGTAAATATATGCAGTTTTAGTGACATAAAAACCCCTGAAGATGGCTCAGTGAGGAGCCGAAACATGTCGGGTTTTTTAAAAATGTTTTAAAGAACTATACAGTTTTTAAAAATAAAAGTGCATCCAGTTGGTGTTCTGAATAATGATGAAACTGATTATTTAACAACAACATAAGTCAGCACTGGATGACACTATGGTTACAGGCAATGAATGAATATGAAGAGAGGAGCCAGCAATTGTGACCATGTAAGGTCCCAACACAACATTCATCTGAAGGAATTCAGGAGAATAAGATAAATTTTCAGTTAAAATGGCCAATTTCCATGCCAACATTGTAATACTGAACCCACACGAAATGTGTCAAGACATGCTAAGGGGTTAATTTTACACAGAAATGCACAGGGAATTCTAAGAGGGGGAGGAGGTAAGGGTGGCAGAGAAACTGGTGACCACTAGGAGATACACCTTTCATTATGCCCTTCACTTCTGTACAGTCTAAGCTTATATAAACTGTCTTGAAGGGTATTATTGCAACATCATTATATGTAAAACTTTTGCAGTCTTATTTGTATAAATGCATTTACACCTGACAGCCACACATGAAAGGACCACTAGAAAGCACTGGCCAATGACTGACGATTTTCCATGTACACCACAGTAACAGTGACACATCATAAGCTATAAACATTCAAAATGAATAATTATCATTCCTTTGTCAGAAACTGATAGTACTTCCCCAAGATTCAATATTGTAGTCTAAATTTCCTGAATCCCTTTAATCTTAGAATACAAATTATCAAAATATCACAACAGTAAAATTATGCTAAGGTAAGTGCAAAATGTCTGTTCTCAAGACAAGAAATGTAGGCGTTACAAAACGGTGGTACAACACAGAATGCAGTTCAAAGAATGCACACACAATCATCCAACATTTACACCATTATGACAACCACCAAGTACCATCACACACACTAATCGTTACGTTTCTTAACATACTGTTCGTAATATCTGCAAACCCCATACAAATGGTAAGAAAATATAACTCACCGTCATTACTCCATCTTTCATTATAGTCTTCCTACTTCGTATTATCATTCCAACAACCTTTTTGGAAACTTTGGTGGGCATATTTTTCTCTATATATCCTACGGAACGAGTTGTCTTTGCAAATATTTAAAATCTGTAACAGTTTCGCACACTTATCATAATACGATAGCAATATCGCTTCGCCATTTTGGTCTCTTAGTATCGACCACGGCCACCTGCAAACGGACTACAACACCTGCATTGATGTAATTCAACATTACATTCCTACTTAAGCATATTAACAGAACATCTAACTTTCAGGCCACTACAAAGTCATCTCATCAACTTGACACAGCACCGTCTGAACATACACAGGCTACATACTCCGACGTTCTGCTTCCAGCCGACGAAACTGTTAGCACCACTAAAACACAGCAACGATTATAGTAACATAACTCGAGCTTCCATGTATCTCCCTTACACAGCGTGTTTATTTTTACGTATAAACGCCACTCGAAAGTATATTAACGTACTCTAACGTCGACGAACACACTGCTGACACAATGCCCAATACCGTATTCAAAGAATATCTAGAATGTCGTATTGCACCTTATCACAGATTAATACCTTGACAGATTGGTAACTCCGCGGAAACGTTAAACTACAACGCCATATACGGCGCCTTCGTGCGTTACTATATCCGGCATGGATTACTAGTAGAGCATGCTACTGGTGGTAACGTATTGAACTATGCAGTATGACATCGGCAAAGCAGCCTCCTCCTTTGCCATACGTTCGACCTGACACCCATTCCATTCATAACGCACCACCCCCCCCCCCCCCCAAAAAAAAAACCTAACTAAGACATTATATTCAACCAAATATACACACGTATTAGGTAATACGTGAATTTCTTTTTTCATTTCAATAGTAACATTTTTCTACGCAGTGACTACATCACACCCAATATTTTATCAGTTACTGTCAATATTAGAAAGTTTAAGAAGCTCAGAGACAAGCAACATTTATTGCAAGTAAGTCTTACAGTCAGCAGTCTCTGAGAGTATCTGCATGTGCATAGTTACTCTGTTCCAAATCAAACAATGATGTTCATGAAGGTACCAATACTTGCAAATTAAAACATGATGAAATTAAAACCTTAACTTTAAAATGCAATTACTATATCAGAGTTTACAGAAAAAAATTCATACACAGCAAAATTAAGTTATTTAATATATAAAGAATTTGTATTTTGAAAATGTGGTATTTGATTGACCTCAAAATGAGGCCAGTTACGTGTTTTTCTACATAAACATTCACAGGAAGTGTTTTAACAGAAGTCAAGCAAGAGAGTGAACAATACAGACCATTTCTAGGTGACTCCTACCTGCATTTGGGTAGAGGTAGGTGGAGTTATGGGTTAATTATCTGTCTTCAAATAATTTTATCACTCTTTTTAAATCCATACTTAATATTTTTACAAGGTTTCTGTATGGTATTATATAATATAGTTTTATTGAGTGTTTTATATTGTATAATTTGTGTAACTTGACTTTTCCAAGTGTTACTCCTGCAGCAATTATGGATGCTAAATAAAATTGAATTGAATACATCAGTGTTGCACACTTCTTTACTCTTGCCTGAACTGATACACTTCACTTTCAAAAAAAGTTTTGAGAAATGCCTTCTGAAAGAAAAGGATATACCAAACCCTTACGGAAATTTGCTGAACTCCAAATTTATCATCACTCTTCCGTTTGGCCAGGGCTTATGTGCCTCCATCCCCTACTACGAAAAAGTTTGAGGAGGAAAACCTCAAGTAATGGTAACAGCTCTTTGTAATATGTTGAATCACTGCAGTGACATAGAACACTAATATATATAATATATAACGCAAATCTCTAGATCTTGCACCCTGTTAACACCTTTCTTTGTCTTTGTGTTCCTCAGAACACACACATGCTCAAAATAAATATGCCTAATGCTTCTACCACAGTCTCAAAATGTATGCCATTAAAAATCAACTTCCAATTTTTGACTACCATATATATACTACATCTTTCTTTATTCCTCTTCAAATGCAATAAATGCTGATTTTTACAAATCCAGATTTATTTAGAAATGTTACTTTCACATAGTGTCTTCCATTTTACTACTCATTAACAGTATTAGGTAACACAGTAATCTCTTATTATCAACTGTTAATATAAAACTGCCACAATATATGTACATAAGTCTAGAAATACAAACCCACAAATTAATTTGCCATCTTTTAGCATTCACTCCATATCACACCAGAATAAGTTAATATTTATAATAATATAACACATTGTTATACATTATGCCTCTAACACTTATGCCACACTAGAAATTATCAGCAAAGTTTCCTAAAATGAGTATAACCATATGAAATAATCAGCCTAAAAATCGCACTATGATGGATCACACAATACAAGCAAATAATATCTCTTTTTAATTTTAATTTATATGAATACCTTTACCAAGAATTACATAAGGCAGTAGCCCTTGAATTGTAACAACTGTTCAGTAACAGAATACACCAACACACATTTTCTACAAACACAATTTAATCTGGAATTAAATGACACTTCAAATTAAATCTGAAAACTTAGGTCAGAGTTGATAAATCTCCACATACAAGACATCAAATTTATATGGAGTAATTGAGCCCTAAATAAAATCTGTTATGCAACCAATATTTTACTTCAAAGGCACCGTTTTACTGCAAAACTGAAGTCAGACACTAATTGTAAATATGTATTACATGAACGAAATATTTGGCTCTGGTTTTATGTTTTATTTTATAACTACCATAAACACAAGTTTATCCATTAAACCAACATTAGTGTAAGGTCAAACTTTTGGAAATGGCTGGGGAAATTTCCATGATACAAAAATTATCTAAGCACTGATATAGAAATGTTACCCATGGGAACTGTTATATATACAATCGAGAAACTAATTAAATAAAATGGGTGCACATGAAATAATTCCATATTTACAGGTTTAGTAAATAAATAGAACTTACATAGTTCAACAGCAACATAAATTACAATGTACGTATGCAGAAGGTATATGCTACTGACTCATACTATGCCAATTTAGCAGCCTATGTATTGTTTCAGATATACATAAATCTGATGGTCAATAATTACATCATAATTTCATGCCAATAAAACATATTGTTTTGTAAAGCATGCAAGTATGGGGAATGAAGAACTGTTAGCAAATCATGTCTACCAACAATGTGCAGTGAAATTAGGATCAAGAAAATAAAATTATTAAACAGTATTTATGTAACCCTTCACTTCCTGTTCTGTTGTTCTGTGAACCTGACTGACATGGCACCAATTGAGAATCTTATGCGCATCAAATGAGAAACATGACAATGAATAATGAATGGGAAGTTGGAAAGGATGGAGAAGAAAGCAGAGCCCACTGTACAATGCCATCCCAACACTTGCTTGGGGTACCTGACAAAGAAATACAAACCTGTTACAGTACACGGTTTGAGCTCTGAAGTAAAGATATCTCGGGACATACAGCCATACAATACAAACAGGATACTTCAACCATACAGCGACACAATATCAACAGGATGCCTCAACCATACAGCCACAAACTATAAACAGGATATTTCAACCATACAACCACACAATGTAACTAGGATAGCTCAGATTTAATAACAAAATGCAAACAGGTTACCTCAGACTTACAGCCACACAATACAGAACACTAGGAAAAGATCAGTATTGTTTTCATATTAACCACGTTCCTTACATATATTTTTCTACTTCCCACCATTCTTTCTTCAAAATCAGACAACCAATTATTTCTCATGCATATTTTTTTCTGTGATCAAAGTCAGTGTAATGGATTCCTCCACTTGTTTTCATCACGAACCAACTATTGCAAACTCATACAGGTACAGAGGACCAGACCAACTAAGAACAGTAATTTATGCAAAGTCTAAGACTGTATCAACAAAACAAGCTAGTACGTAACTCTGTGTATCTGTAAATATTCTTCTTCTGATACACACATTTCAGTTAATACCGGCAATATAATGCCTGACCATAAACTACAGAAGAATAGTAGAAAAAGATGGTTGTGGTAAGAGACATATTCATATCTTTAATATGGAAACAGCAATTTACTGATGTCAAACAGTCCTTACAGTTGCTCTTCCAATCTGGCATTAGATGTTTACTGTAGTTGTGCAACATGTACAGAGTGACATGTCAAATTAGAGGTTACATGTAGCACACAAATGTGCACCTGTTAACAAATAAAGATACAAAAATTACAGGACATCACTACAGAATACAATTCTTTTACTTGCTATACATATGCATCTACATATGTATTCAAGTCACTGCTGCTAACGCATATGGGAAGAAACATGTCTTAAGGTAAAACCAGTTTGTAAGGGTTGCATTTCTCACAATAACACAGTAACAATAAAGATTCAAACCAATTTATGCAAACTAAAACAGATTTTCACCAAAATATCCAAGTATTACGGCTGTTGGGCAAGTAGTTCCTGACTTTCTGCAGGTCATTTTGTCGTCATCTTCAGGGTCAGACAGTCTGGGATGTGATGCTCTGTTGGTGGGAATGTAAAAATGGTAAAGTTGTTCTGCACATGCCATAAAGACACAGAATGGACTGGAGGTACTGCTCCACTCATTGTCAACCTTGGCTCTAGATGGAGGTGAGTGGTCAATGTCATGCTCCCGCCAACTTACCACCAGAAAAGAACACTGATACCCATTGAATATGAGGTTGGGTGCATCCCAGGGCCAGTATGGATGTGTTTGGAGATGGGAAAATCTCTGACCAGGATATGAACCCCGGTCTGTGCAGTCTGCAGCCTAGTCATTACTCCAGCTACACTACCCTTGCCTCTGTTGTTAGACATGTAGTTCCCAACATTTTTAAAGACAGTGGTGCCTTTATTTTCATGGGTAAGCTTACCCTTGAAGATGAAGAGGCCACAGTTCTTCAAAATAGCAGGAACTACACACCCAACACAGTGTCACATCCCAGCGAACCCGAAACCTCAACTACACCACTGTGAAAGCCTCCAATAACCCAACTTTCCTCCCGAAACTCTACCATTATTTCTTGCTCAATACACGGAAACTTAAAACGCCAAATGTTATTAATATTTAACACACAGCACATACAGAATATACAAAGATTCATACCTTCTGTGATATAATGCAACACAGACTGGTAAATCTGAGTTTTCCATCAACATAACTGTGAGAACATCACATCTTACATCATACCTCTTGCATGACAGTTAAATATTAAAATACAAAACCTATAAACAGACACATTACTTTCAAAGCCATTCCAGACAATAATCTTGTACTGGCAACAGAGAAGGTTATTACTTTGTTGAAGATTGAAATTCACGCATCCTGATGATACAATGTTCAAGATTAAAATTAAATAATAGAAGTGCATCTCACAAAAACATGACTAAGAAAATCCTTCAACAGTACCATACACACACCATCACCAGTTAAATATCCACATGATGCCAGTGTTTCAAGACAAATCTGATATAAACTGATAAAATTCTGATTCCAGCCCACTGACCCTAAATATATGCTGACAAGAAAAATATGGCAACTCATAGATACTCCCAAATTTTAAAATTAATTTTTCCTTTGTACATCTTAATTACAAAGTTGTTTCCAACAACCATTGTGAAAACATACCATTACATACACCAGATAAAATAAGATACTGGAACTTGAACATTATAAGATGCACAAACAATACAAATCTGACACCACAGTACATAATGTTAAAGGGCTTAGAACACACACATTTGCAGTTATAAGAAAAAAAAGCTTATATTTGAATTAATATTGTATATCAATTCCCTTCCCTACATTAAAAACACATTTGTGAATGCCAGTACTTCACATGTTACACATAAATGTGTAAAAAAGAAACTACTTTACTCATAGATCGTTTACACTTAAAAGAAAACCATATTTCACAGTAAAATCTCTTAGGTATGAAATAAAGCAGACACATTTTCAAATGAGCCCTTTCAGACACCAACCTACTAACAAATCTTTTATCAAGTGATTCATAACAATTAACAATATAACAACATAAAGTTAGCTATTATCTGTAATATAAGAGTATGCAATTAAACATAGTACATAAAACCTGACCATTATAAAAACAAAGGTGAAATAAAAATTTAAAATAAATTAGATAAGAAAGTGTCATTTTATCAAAGCAATGATCTGACAAACTACTGACATAAGAGTGAGGCAGAATAAAATACACGTGTACTAAGAGAGGAACACTTCCAAACTGAACTTTTGGGAAATTATACTTTGTAATAATGGTCCCAAAGGGCATGGGAAATAAACATATGCTTTTGCTAGCCTTTATCGTGGATTTGTTAGATATTAGCTGTATATTAATTTAACACAATCCGCTATGCAGTAAGCATTTGAAACTGTACTGAACACTACTTACACAAATATGAAATCAAAGGTTCTCAGAGCTGTAAATATTAGGATGTGTTCTGGGAAGCGACACCATGTAGTCTGGTAGACACAAACAAATGTTTCAGAGAAACTGGCTGCATCTCTTCTGCCATGAAGGAGGAGGCATAAAGTTTCATCAAAATGTTGGCACTTATTCTAGTGCACTATACCAGGCCTGCTCAATCTCTCATGTGGTGCGGGCAACTTTGGCAAAATTTGGTCTGCATGCGGTCAACATGAAATTCAACACACAGAACGAAGAATGAATACGTACATGTATAATTTTACATGTGTATTTGTCTATACATCATGTGCAATAAAAATATATTGATAAGACAAATTTATTAAGAAATGCAATTTACAATCTAGACTAGGGTGTCGCTATTTTTTGCAAATTTTTTTTACAAAATGAATGGTAAAGTATAATATGTCTCCATAAATAAACAGCTCATAAGTTTTCAAAATTGCTTTGGTGTTCTATCTCGGCTTTGCCAGAGAAAGGGTTAAAAGACATCTTCTCATTTCAAATGTACCCACAGGCAACATAACACTCTGTCACGGGCAACAAAGCCCATGAGCTATGGGTTGTGCGGGCCTGTACTACACAGCATCACATCTTAGAACTAAAGCAAAATGGTAAAACCACAAGCTGTTTGGAAACCTCAACTTTAAGGCTAGGTGCACAATGAGACACATGTAAGAACAGGGCTGATTTATGTCTGCAGTTTTACATGAGGGATGGCACACTACAGAGCAGGGTAGGACAGAGCAGCAAAGGCACAGACCTGTGTCAGCCAGTGTGTTGTTTGAGACTCAGTTTCCTGTACTTGCTCTGCATGTGAACACACAGTATGTAGGGATTTACTGGGTTATACTGCTACAATCGAAGTACTTTTAGAGAGGTAAAAGGTAAAGCAATCCCATTACAGGCCTGGACAGGCCCTTAGGGTTCCAGGAGGTTGAGGCTCACAGATTTATAGACAATCGCACATGAAGTGGTAAGGTGGTCAGCCCTACACACCGGCCGCCTTTACCCCCAGGAAATACTCCTGGTACTCATTTCTGTTAAAGGCTGAGTCAACCCCAGGGCCATAGTGCGACCGAAAGGATTACGTCAATGACAAAATTCCAGTGACGCCATCAGGAATCAAACCCGCGACCTTCCGGCTTGTAGCGCAGTGCCTCAACCAACTGCGCCACCGCGTGCCCCCCTTGTAGAGAGGATAAGGCCTAAAAGAGTTCTTTATAATGCCAGGCACCATGATTACATGAACACAAAGCTTAAGGATATTTGAGGCAGATAAGTAAAGAATTTAACCTTAAAGATGACAAGTAAATTTCATGAATGTTGAATTCAAATTTGCTTCTATGTTAAAATTTATACCTCACAAACCTAATATTTTATAAAAAGGCAGAGGTGAACAATGGAAACAAAGCTGAGAAAAGAAACATATTTATTTCTTAAAAACTGTGAAAAAGTATCTCACATTTACAATGCCTAAAGTGTGTCTCAGCTCTCAGACACTCTGTCTGTGTTGTGCTGTGCTGACCTGCAACTGCATCTCAGTGTGCACCTAGCCTAACACTTGGGACCTCGGACTGCTCTTTGATTTCAAAAACCTGGTACACAGAAGACTGACCACATTAAATTAAACACACATAAAAACTGTTCACTATTCAAAACCATAACATGCCACGCCCCTACAAAATTATTTCTCACTTAAAATACAAATGCCAGAAGGGCCTGTTCATATTCCTTTCTTATCCAGTCTACTGAAATTTATGTACTTGTTCAAAGTAAAGCACCTAAGGTACACAGATACTATTATTGTACCTACACTCTTAAACATTCTCACTAATACGGCATTTCAACACAATGACACTTGCATCTCACCTAGTTGCTACTCAATAAACATGTTATATCAGCTCATCTAGATGTGGGTGCCCAAGACATCATACACCTCATAACATGTCCCGTTTGGAAATTTCACAAATTTAGTAGTATGCACAAGCATCAATTGGTGCAATGTTGGTATTCACAACAATCAGTTTCAGAAAGGCCAAGTTTTGAAAAGTTTGAACGCTATGTCCAAGATACAGTCCTGAATAAAACCACTTGCTTTACGTCATCTTTTAATTTCTGGCCAGTGAAGAACCTTGTAGAGCTGGCAGACTCTGTAAGGTTGCAAAGGCAGGGTATTTTCTCTGTTCCATCTGCTAATCCACTACTGCTGTCACTATAGAAGTAACTCGCTCCTAACATACTGCTTAAAAGGTACACCAGCCAAAAGCTAAAAGATGACCTACGTCTCAACAACAGTATGCTACTTGACACAAGCAGTGTTATTATGCTGTTCAGATTTCACTTCATACCTCTCCGTAAATATATTATTGGCTATGTTGACAGCAACCAATGTGGCTTTCAAAATTAATTAGTTGAAGCTCATCCACACAGTACTTTTAAAACTTTGACCTTACTATATCCATTGAGCAGAGCTCTTCAGCAGTTAACAGTTCCTCAGATAGCCCATAGTACCCTGAATTTCATGGAATACAGAGGTTCATTACTGCGTTCATCAGAGCCTGCCATCTGCCCCTATTCTGAATCAAATGACCAAATTCACAATACGTTTTCAACGTGTTATAAAAACATTGCCCCTTACCTCCCACAAAACACAGTACACCTCCATTCAAAAATCAGTCAGTTAATATTGTTTATGGAAATAATCACTGTTTGTTCTGAGAACCACACAAACCATAAACTCTGAAGAGAGAATGCTGTGTTATGTAATTTTAAAACATGTGTTACCCAGTAACCATTGTCCTATAAGTGGTTAGTAATGCAAAGTAAATTCACTACTATTTACCATCATCATCACAGTAATTCTGACTGATAAATTCTCATTATATACGTATTTTCCTGCATTTATTCCAGTTATGTCTAATCACAGAGGCACCAAGCCTACTGTACTGATTCTCTGCATGTACTGTGCTGCCTTGCTAGTTATGACTATTCATATGATGCACATTTAATCACCTATTTGGTTCATGAACTCTAATAAGACATTGACGCACTCGGCAATCACAGACACGGCAGTCTGTCCACATATGTGAACTAGCAGCCTCCTAGGTGCCTTGTTCAAGGGAAAATAACAAATTTAACAAAATATGCACAAATCTGAAGCCACTGTACTGCTGTTCAAGGAGAAAGCTTGCAGATATATGATCTCCAACAGTACTACCAGTTCATCTTATCTCTCAACCAGTGGTTGGACAGACAAATCAAGTAATTATACTTAAGTTAAAAAATATATGTTTAAAAACATTTCAGAAACAAAAGAGATAAAATACTTCCCTGCTTGTCAAAAACCTCAACTAATATCTGCCCTTGAAGGGAGGGGAGGAGCCTGTCTAGGGCTGCCCTTGGTCTCACACATAAGCTTCATTTCACTGCCCTCAACTTTGAGCAATTACTGGAACACAGTGGTCACAGTGTTATGTACAGCAGACCGTGTTTTAAGAAACGTCAAAGTTTACATAGATGGCACACATAAAAGTGGAAATGACTAAGGAAGAAGAAGATAAAAGCTTTATTACAAGTCTATTATGTCATGCCTGTTCAATTTTAACTGAAATTTTATTTACACCAACTGTTACACTCATCTAATGTCAGCAATGCTGAATGGGTTTATGCTGTTCAGAATCGCACATTTACCTTCTGTGTTTATGCAGGCAGTCACTACTGGTGACAAATATCCAAAAGTCTGTTAGTACTGAGACCACTTCAAGAAGGATGCCCAAGCTCTACCCATTTTCAAAATGTTAAGCAACTTAAACTTTGGTAAAAGAGAACAATTCGTAACCACAAAGTGAGATCCTTGTTTTACATAAGGGTTAAATAGCCAAACAAGTCCTCTAAGAAGTGCCATTAAACTGACAAAGAACACAAAGAAATGTTCCACAAACTTCAGCACCCTTAATTTTCCACACAGCGGCACCAACTGGGGCAAAGTTGTCCGGTACACGCTGTGTAGGCATAAAGGGGCAAGCAGAGGTATAGCTCCACTCATTCTTAATCTCAACACTAGATCAAGGTGAGTACTTAACCTCATGGCCTGACTGCTTAACCCCCCCCCCCCGACACAGAGCCCACTGGTACCTATTGAATAAGAGGCTGTAAGTGCCCCAGAGCTGGTCTGCGCATTTTGGATAAGGATATAATCTCCTGTCCCTGCTGGGATTCAAAATCCAGATTGCCCAGCCCATAGTTTAGTTACTATTCTGACTGAGCTATCCCAGCTCATACCAACTAGGGTAGCGCTGGTATCTGAAAAAGGTGGGCAGAAATCAGACTGCAGTCACCACTCACATTAATTAAACTTCTCTCACTGGTAAGGACTGAAAAAAAGGCCAGTCCTTGGAAATCTTAGGTCCCATTGGCTTGGGACAATCCCACCCCTCTTTCCACCTCCTGAAGCTGGGACTGGCCACAATCCCTCTAACCATCCTACATAACCAGCACATTTCCTTCCTCTGTACCACTTCAGCATCCACTTGAAACAATTCAGTCACCCCGAAAATGGAGACAGTACGTTTCTCCACACGTCAGAACGTCTAATGACTAGATGGTACAGAAACCCAAAAGATGACCGTCATTTGAACACCAACCACTATAAACAACTGAAAACATATGCCTGAGACACTGAAAAATTTTGATGCAAACAAATTAGTTTAAGAAGATCAAGTCCTTTGGGATGTTGCACCATGCTGACTGATACATACATACTGATATTTCAAAGATCACACAGTGCTTTCATCTTCAGGGTCAAGCAGTCCAAAATGAGTAGCGATTCCAGGAGATCTGGGTATATCGTACAGGTAGGGGAGATTGGGGCGGCAAGCCAATGGAAGTGGTTGCGCTGTGCAATGGGAGCGGCCTTCATGGCCTGGTCTGGAGGTTTATGACCCCGACTAGTAGTCAGGTGTGAGGTCTAGAAGGTGAGAGGTGAGGTGACAGACAGGTCGGGACAAAGTGCAGCACCACCAATTCCAATGGCTTTCCACCCTTATCATCTTTTCACAACACCACCTCCCTTACCTATATAATATAACTGCATATTCGAGTGTAGCTATCTTCTTACATTCCTTGACACAGATGTAGCAACTACAGCCCTTTGAAATGTCAGTAACTATTTACCAGTCTATGGGGAGTTCACATCCAATAAGACTTCAATCTTCATCAACACTGCTGTAAGAATTTCAAACCTCACTACATTAAAACACTTCATATTGAATATCACACAAAAGGTGAGCTCTACCAAAGTTATGAGTCTACAGTATATCAAATAAGTAGAACCAGAGCATGTCCATGAAGAAACTTCATCATTTACCTCCCACAGTTATCACATTAGAATTTTCTGTCATTCTAAATATTGAAGAAAGGAATTTGGTACTCCATATTTCTGTACCAGCCATTCCACCCTGAAACAATGTGCTCACATGTAGCATATGACATAGAAGTGTAAAATTTGTGATTTTAAATTTAACCTTTTTCACAGCAGCTACAGAGTTCGTGTTCTATGAGCACCGTCATATGAACGTCTCAGTGTTTCCTACCAAACATAAAAGTTTTATCTCAGTGTGTTATTCAACAATGGTCTTAATCACAAATATCATATAGTGTTGGTGATACATGAATGAGTATGGAGCACTGGTGCAACGACACTGACAGGCAAGAACCAAAGTATTCAGAGAAACACCCGTCCTAGTGCCACTCTGTACACCATAAAACCTACACTTATTGGCCCTGGAATAAACCCAGGCATTTGCATTAAGAGGTCATCAACTACAAGCCTCAGTCATTGCATAACCCCACAAGTTTTGTGTAAATGGTATAACAAACATACAAATTATCCTAACTCACATGGCATTTTGAACAAATCCAGCAATGTCAACTTCATTTTAAACTTCAATAATGATAAAATGTTATTAGACAGAATACACATTGATTAAAATAAAAATGTTTTGCCCTGCTCAAACTGCAGAAAAATTAAATAATATAAAATTTCTGTTTAATGAAAAGCAGCAACAAAATGTTTTTGTAGTGATGCGACACACCACACACACACACAGAGCACAGAATCGATGTTCATGATTAACTCGGACTGACATAACTGTCATGCATCGGACTCATAAACATCGGAATCCATTTTTAATGTGAAATACCTGTGTGGTTCCAAGAACTTAAAAAGTACCAGTAATAAATATGATAACCACCAAAGCATAACAGTTGATTTTAATAACAATAATACAAACAGTATTTGTACACTTAAAGAGTTACGGACCACGAAAGCAACCAACCTCACTCAATGGAAGACAGACCTTGACTGAGCTGAGAGTGACCTGCGCAATAGTAGGAGAGCGGGGAAAACCGACTTTCCAGCCATGTGATCTCATTCCAATTCATCTGAACCAAGCACAAAGGGTTCAAACAATTGCCTTAAAATGGGTGATAGATAACAAAAGGCTGAAATCCTGAACATTAAGGTTCATGAAATTTGTGACTCTGGTGAGTGTGTGAGTGTGTGTACGCGCAGTGTGCACGCGCGTACGTGCGTGTAAAAATCTAAAAGAAAATCATTTAAAAAAGATCTTTGTATGATTAACACAAATTTCAGATACAACTATGTCATAACTGTGAGCTCTGTTAGATACGATGGCTTGGTAAAGCTGAAACATATGTAGAGACATTAGAATATACTTGTAGAAATACAGTGCCTTTGTTGGTTTTTTAATTTGTGATGTGAGTTCTCATTTTATGACACAGTTTGGAAAATAAAATTGAAGTGAACTTTTCCTTCAAAACAGACAAACTGCATGAAATTTGAGAAAAATTGAAATGAAACGCGCATTTTTTGCATCCACATGAGATAAAACTTAAAGCACATTTATGCAATAACAACAACAATAAAATAAAATTTTCATTAAAATTCTAAACACCCCTACCTCAATGATCAGGTTTTACAGCACCTGTATAGATCTGTGTCTGTAAAAAACTGCATATAACTTGCAGGATCAACAACAATGAACAAACAGCATTCTACACAACCACTGTTTTATCTGACAACTATCATCTATCACTGCCCACCATACTACTCCATCATGTGTGTGGGCAGTTGGCTAAGTTGGATGTGTAAGATGATAAAACAAGGTGACAAAAGTAGCAACTGATACTTGTCAAAAATAAATACTGACCCTACATTTCTGATCCATATTTCTTAACTTCATCAAATATTTTGGAATCAAACCTAGTCAGTTTCCATTGGCCACAACATGAACGGTGAAAAGAAATTCCATCCACACAACTTCTGGCTCTTCTCAACAGACTATCTGTAGGAAGACTCTCATTTCACTCTCTCACGTTGGCACTTGTGACAAGTCTTGCTGCGACTGGTTCCGCTGCAATACAATTATGATCTTTTGTCTAAAACATAGATTCTTAACAAGAGAATTCCTAAATAAAATCCTAGTAAGAGGGAGCAAAATGTTATTGGGGTGGGGGACACCTTTTCGGGCTTGACGTGAGACTCTTCTCTCGTTCCTTTTCTTCCTCAGTAAAAAAAATTCTTGTTATCACAATGTCACCTGTTGAAAGCGTCTGGCACGCCACATCAGTCTGTCCAACAGAACTGCTAACAAGTGACCTGGGACTACTGCCACCTGAACAAAAAAATACTGTGGTTATAATCACACTTTGTAATAGCTTGAAAAATTATCATTACAGCGAACAGTTATTACAGCCTGTTTTGTATTTAACAACAGGCTATGTCTACTAACCCCCTTCTTTCAAACTGGCTGTGCCTTGTCTGGTGTTCATGTGACAATTACACGAACAACATGTAGTTGTACTCTCTATGCCACCACCTGTGCTCGGTGGAGACGTGATCACAGACAGAATTGCTTCGAGCCTTTCGATCTTGTCAAGCCTTTCCATTCGCCCATCTGAAAGTATCTCGTCTAACAACTGCATTGACTCGGTCAAAGACAGGGGTTCTGAGCCAGGTGTTCGAGGTGATGTCAGTCCACCTGCAAGACAACAACAGCTCAAAACAGGCGTCCTGTTCTTTCAGAAAATAAATGTATTACCAACCACTGTAGTGATGTGGCTGGAAGGTCAGTAACAGACACTGTACCATCTGCAATCTTGTGGGAAATGCATGATCAAAGTAACCAATCAACACAGCAAACTCATTTTCATACACACACACACACACACACACACACACACACACACACACAGAGATTCTGAAATTCCCTGCATAAACTTAGGTTTGGTACATAACCACATAGTAACCTCCATTACCAACATGGCATTCTGACATCATTTTCTTCCCAAACTTTCAGCACTGTTACCTAATGTAACAGTGTTGGGCCAAATTACAAATGGAGCAAGAGTTCAAATTTTTCATTTCTGTGACTATAATAATTCAATATTTATCCAAATACAAGACAAGAAGTTTTACATAATTTATCATGTGAAAACTGGGGGCGGGGGGGGGTTAGCCACATAATCGTTCTCCAAGTGCGACCCCTGAAAAAGTGAGAATGTTGTTGTATCTGCAATGGCTAAGGTACAATAATTATGCACATAATTTTATACTTCTGACTTCTTTATTGATATGCCACATATAATTTACAATTATTTACATCCAAAGCAAAAGCTGTGGCATTCTGCGATTAAAATCAAAACTGGTGTAAACTGGAGGTTGATAGTAAAATCAATGTGTGAATTAACAACCTTACTTTGATGAATGACATTGTATTGTTTTATCAAAAGCTGTTGACTAATAACACTACAACCATAATTTATTGAAAAACAATGCCTTGTTTACAACACGCTACGTGTTTTGGCCCAATGATAGCCCTTTTGGGACAAAACATCTAGCGTGTTGTAAACAAGACATTGTTTTACAACAAATTATGGTTGTGTGCGACCGTGTTCTCATTGGTCAATAGCTAACAACTTTAATTACTTAGGGCACAATGCCTCTTACTGCTATACAGATGATGTCCACACAAAGATCAGAAGATTTCAGAGAATGTGGAACCATCTGAAGAACACTTAACTGAAAACACTAAGTGCAAAAAAACTAAAACTTGGAAATAATCGCTGTTCCACCTTTAATGTCAAATTGTGCATACCGGACATCAAATAGAACAACAGATGAGAAACAGAAATGGCAAAGGTAAAATTCCTAAGAAGCATAACTGGCTACAACTTAATCAGTCACAATTACAATATTGACAGCTGAGCAAAATTACTCCTCAATATGCAATTTCTGACATCCTCCTGTACCACGAAATTTGCAATGTCCAGTATAATTCTGCATGTTTTGTCCTACCTGAAACACTTTGCATTTCTAACGACCACCAAATTCTGACGTACTACAAGAAATTTTACAGTACCAGCTGTAGAATACTCACCAGATGATGGCGATGTCTTCCCGCTGTTCTCTAAACTTGGGAAATCACCACTGTCCCCATTAAAACCATCACAATCTTCATCATAATCTTCATCATCACTCCTTCCATCTCTGAAGGATAATATCTTGTAAATGTCTGTACAGTGTGTATGGTTTCATAATTACTTTGAGATTTAAAGTTCTCACAGCAGTGTTGCTGAAGATTCAAGTCTTCTGGGATGTGACGCCATGTCACTGGGTGAATGGTTGACGATGCTTTGACGTGTTATTTCACCTTCATCTTAAGTGCAAGCAGTCCAAAAAGATTCACCATGGACTGCCTGTACTAATCCTTGACGTTGAAGCTGAAGTCAACGCGATCCTTCGGAATGTCGGGAACCACTCACCCAATGACAGCATCACATCCCAGAAGACCTGAATGCCCATCTGAAGACATATTTTGTGGGGATGAGGTATGGGCAGAACTTACAGACCAAAGATCACGTAACAAGGCATCACTCAATTAACAATTCACAACATAGACATGAATTTCATACAGCCCTATCCTTCAGCAAGTATAATGCAAATACAAATAATATGCCATCCCAATAGAGAATAACTTTTACCCCGCATGAGTCTAATCTGGGGATTCATAGCAAAAGCTAACTACCCCTTCACCCTACCATTCACATACATATGAAAGTAAATTCAATAAGTAAGGTTCCATAGGTCATAAAAAATTAACTGATAAAAACATTACAATGTTAAATGTACCTTACTTACTCCACTAAAGTATCATCATTTTTCCACACAATCGCCCAAGTACATTGACGCATCTGTCCCATCTTGACGCAAGTTTAAAAATTCCGTCACAGCATACATTTCGTTCTTGCATTCACAGCCATTTATGAACTTCTTTGTCATCGTGGAATCAGCGACCTCCCAGATAGTGCAGAGTTCAAAAACGATCCACACGAATGAACACGTTGGTGAGCCAAGCACACTGACGGTGGATGTGAACGCAGTGTGGAGAAACTGATTTAGGAAAACCAACAAGTGACAACTGATGATTCATTCACGGAAGCAACACTCGAGAAACTGTTGATTCCACACTAATGAGCAAGTGGAAATGGCTATTCATGAATGGATGTGAATGTTAAAGCAGCCCGCTATCTCATTCATTCTGTAGTCTGTCTTACGACAGGTCCGTAGCCTCTTCCAAAGCGAGTTCTCCACAGGGTGCGATCTAGTGCTTCCTCTTTCAATTTCCAGTATCTTTTCTTTTCCTTAAGGTCATCCAGTAGCTGCTTACGTCTTCTCCCTCGTCGTCCCGTCATTTCTATCCTTCCTTCTAACTTTCCTTTAATCACGTGTTTCAGAAGGCAGTTTCTACGCAAGATGTGACCAATCCAGTTAGCCTTTCTTCTTTTTATTGTATGTAGGATGTTCCTCTCCTCCTTGACTCTGTGTAATACTTCTTCATTTCTCACACGATCGGTCCAACTGTTCTTCTCCATTCTTCTCCAGCACCACATTTCAAAACTTTCCAGATACTTCTGATCTACTTTCCGAAGTGTCCACGTTTCAGCACCATACAAAGCTATACTCCAAATGTAGCACTTTACTAGTTTCTTCCTTAAATTTAAGTCCAGTTTGCTGGTGAAAAGATTCTTCTTCGTGTTGAATGCTGCTTTTGCCATGGCAATTCTGGATTTAACTTCCCGTGTACACCTTGCATCACTTGTTATGATGCTACCCAAATAATTGAAATATTCCACATTCTCCACTTGTTTTTGATCTATCATAATTTTCACTGGGGATGGTTGCCTTGAGATTTTCATTACTTTAGTTTTTCCAACATTCATTTCCATTCCATAGCATCTTCCAATTTCAATTAGTCTATCAATCATGCCCTGTAGCACCTTTTCTTCCCTAGCCAGTAGCACAAGGTCATCTGCATATTTCACAGTGCGAATTACTTGTCCTCCTATTTTGAAGTCTCCAAACCCTTCAAGAGCTTCCTTGGTAAGGTACTCGCTGTATAAGTTGAACAGAATCGGTGACAAGGAGCAACCTTGTCTAAATCCTCTTCCAATCTTCACACTTCTCGTCTCCCCTTGGTCCAGTCGTATTTTGACCCTCTGCTCCATGTACAATTTGCTGATCAATCTTCTTTCGCGCCAGTCTATCCCAATTCCTTTTAGGATTTGCATTAATTTGGTCCAGTTGACACGGTCAAATGCCTTCTGCCAGTCTATGAAGCAAGCACACAATTCCTCATCTATGACCAACGTTCGTTCTGATATTATTCTCAGCATCCCAATTGCATCCCTAGTTCCTTTTCCTCTTCTAAATCCAAACTGATCTTCTCCAAGTGCATCTTCAATTTTCCTCTCAATCCTTCTTCTAAGTATCCTCGCTACTATCTTTGCTGCATGAGCGATGATGCCCCGCTATCTAGGGTGATGGAATTTTAAACTCATGTCAAGATAGGACAAATTTATCAATGTTCTTTCTTTGGAATTACGAGTATGTTGAAAAATAATGACATTTTAGTGGAATGAATGGGCTGCATTTAACACTGTAATGATTTATTATTTAAGTTTTATGATGTAGCAAACCTTACCTATTGAACATCCCTTGTATACATGCAGAATTCCTCTACCTATTGCCATGAGTTCTAAGTTGCCTCTCCTATCTCCCTCCAGCAAGACTGTCCTCATGTGCTACTTAAACAACAACCACCAACACTGTGCACTGCCCTTGCAAAGAATTTTGAAATGTTGTGGCATGTTTCTGCTCTGTGAAGATCAATTCATAACAAGCACCATGTTTCAGTGAATAATACACACCTGTCCTGTAAATTCTCCAGTTTCTCCAGTTTCCGTGCAACTTTGTACGAACCCTTTAGCTTTTCTTTTTCGTCTTCTGTTAGATCTAGGTACCTATGACAAAACAGAACATCCATCACATGACACAGTTCACCACACAGTATACCAGGGTCTCCATATTTATGAAACTCAGTGCTTGGAATTTTGATCTTTTGGGACTGGGATGACGGCATGCTGTTGGCAAGTCAGCTTCATTCACCCTCCTGCTACTGCATAGACCACTCTCAGCTCATTACAGCTGTCTTTTGTTAAGTGAGGTTGAATGCTTTTGTGTTTTATGGAATGAAAGTCCACTTCGATTATTTAATATAAGTTACATGCTTCCAAAAAGTGTTTTTATTCCATCAAATCACCTGAGCAGTCGAATCTCTCTGTTGCTGAGCACAATGTTCGTCTTGCCGGCGCTCGATGACAGTTTGCCTCGCAAATCTGCTAATTCTCTTTCAACTTTACGCTGCTTCTTGCGCTGTTTCACGTCACCTGGCCTGATGTGCATCAAGACCTGCTCCTCACACAGCTCCTTCAGCAGCAACTCGTACTCCGGCTTGATCAGCCTACCAACATAGCAGACAAGACAGTATCTCAATATAAGAGTATTACACACTGAAACCAAGTCATCTGGCATTCTATCCACACTTTCTGATAAACATTACAATGACGATTAGTTAAAAATAAAAATGTACAGTTTTATGCACAAAATGAACACAACTCTTAAATGGCTGCTATTGTTTCTCTGGTAAACTGACAGCCAGTACAGTGACTAGGCTATGGACTGGACACCTGAGGTACCATGGTTTGATTAATGGCAGGGGCAAGAGATTTATCTCATCTCCAACTAACCAGACCAGCTCTGGGGCCCACCCAGCCTCCTTTTCAATGTGCACCAGAAACTGTTTCCCCAGAAGCAGTTTGGGTGTGAAAATGACCACACACAAACTACCTAATGCCAAGGTCAAGAATGAGTGGAGCTATACTCCCTCTACCCCACACACCATCATAATGTGCATAGGGACTACTTTACCTCTACCTTTCATCTTTCCAATTAGATAAGACATGGTGGCATAAACCACTGAATTGTAAGATGTGGGAAGAAATGATCTCCATATACTTCATAGTGTTATCCTACAAGACACCTCAACATCCTAATGAAAAATGGCAAAACCTCTGTTACAAACCAACTATCCCATTACCTCGCTAAAGCAGCTGTAAGTGGGTTGGACATATTGCAAACCTGTCACTGAAACGGTTTCCTCTCAGACACATTCAGAGTCATCTAGTAGATTCTTCACATTGAAGCACACTGTAAATCAGGGCATGACAAACTTGCTTTCAATCTCGGTGCCAACTCAAAGATTTAGGATCCCAATGCTTTTTCTCCCGTCTATGAATACAGCTGTTGCTGGTCCTTTCCAAAAATGAGCCACAAAACAGCCACTGACCTGGTCATGGCGTTGTAAACTTGCGGTACCAGGGCCAAAACATCGGCTGCAGCATACAGCATCATGTCTCGGGTAAGTGGGCGTCTGGCCCAGTAACGTTGGTCCCTCCGATACACATTTTTCAGCTGATCTTTCATGGGGTTTACTGGGGCATCATACATTTCACAGAGGGCATTCAATGACACATTCTTCACTTTATATACAGGTTTCCCCAACTCCTGAAGCTGTAAGACTGCATGTGCTGCCTGTAATAGACAATGCTGTTGTTACTTACAAGGGATGTTTAATGAGTAACGTTCCCTAGGTCATAAAAATTAAAAGAGAAGTAATTACAAACTTAAATGTGCCTCATTATTCCACTTAATTGTAATTATTTTCAACACAATCCCAGAGCACATTGATGCATCTGTCTCACCTTGCTAAGTTTAAAAATTCATCATGATATAAATTGGGCTCTTGACAGGTTTTGAGAAAACACTGCACCATTTCACTCCCCCAACAAAGCACAATGGAATGCAGTCTGGTCCAATGATGCAACACTTTGGAAGTCACCAATTCCATAACAAGGAACTAGAAATGGCTGCCCAATTTCTACAGCAATGGAATATTTAAACACATGCCAAGATGGGACAAACACATCAATGTGCTCAGCGATTACACTTAAAAATAATGATACTTTGCAGTACCAAATGAGCGACATTTAATGTTGCATTAACTTCTCATTTAATTTTTATGACCTAGGGAACCTTACCTATTGAACATCCTTCATACTTCCTGCTGTTAATATGTCAGACTTCAGTTGGGACAAGAGTAGCAAATGGCCAGAAACGGGGACAAACCAATAAGTGTGGTTGTAGGACGGGCCTTGGTGTACCGGCTGGGAGACTGGTAGTATAAAATAAAAAATAAAGTAAAATAAAGCAAAACATGCATGGAACATTTATTTGTGTTACTTAATGACATCAACTACTACAACCATTTGGCATCACTGACAGATAATTTAATCAGTATGAAACATCAGTGGAATGACACCGACAAGGGCAAACTGAAGCACTCGGTGAAAAAAGCTGTTGAAGTGTCACTTGTCCACCAAAAATCTCAAATGGACTGGCCCAGGATTGAACAAGGGCTTCTGCACCGAGTTGTCAGAAGCTAACAGCCCGCAAAAATAAAATTAAATATTGAAATAAATAAAATTAAAAGTACTGAAATTGCCAAATTATACTAAATAAAACCTACATGATATTAATAAAATTTGGACGCCAAAAGTCCACTACAGTTGATGCACGTTGCGAGGACAAAATGCCGGAAGTCATACAAAGGCATCACTGAGAACATGCAAAGAAATGCCAGCCATTTAAATTCCTGGCTTTTGCAGCACACACCCTGCATTTACTTCTGACCCCATCAGGTTAATGAACATCTACTCACCTGCGTATCAAAGACATGGCAGAGGGTTATGCCAAACTGATTGTATAAGTTAACACTGTCATTGCGGCAATCATGCAGAACCTAAAACAAAAAAATTGTTCTATTTAAAGAAAGCCATTACAACTTTCTGTATCAATATACCATAAGGGAATGCTAATTCTAGAATGCCCTTCATCAGGAAAAAATTACACTGAGTCACTCGCATGAAAACAGCAAGTTCTGAACAATGCTGCATATATACATGAACTTCCCTCCAATAAATTTCTGTTTCTACAATATGACATCAACCCCAAATCACTCCAAATAATGTTCCCGTGGAATGATAATACCACAATACTTCCATGCTACTTTCACACAGTACTTAGGCATTTTCTCAGTTTGCTCTGTCTTCTGTCTGCTGTCACTCTGTAGGTTTGCTAATCTTTCCAGTTCAATTTTGTGTTCCCAGGATCCTGATAATGCTGCTTGTACACACACACTGTGGATACTCCTGAATTTCTCTACCTCCATGGAGTTAGTTGTTTGGCATATTGTTACATTGTCTGAAATCCAAATTTGAGAACCTCAAGACCATTCACTTACCTTCGTAACAGTCTCGACTCCAGCAGACGTTGCAGTCCACCAGCTGACACAAGGGTGGGGCATGTGATCAGATCAAAGATGTAAGCCAAACCAGAAGAGGTACCTAGCTGGAACAGTGTCAACTGCCCTTTAACACCAAGGTTGATGCCCTCACAGTCAAACGAAACAGCAACCTTCCTTGTAGCTGCCTGGGACATGATATCGTCCACAACCTGTACCAATAACCTGACTCAGTTTGCAGTGGTCAGAACAATTCTTCTATGTAAGTTTTGTAAAACAGATTAGGAAATGAGGATTAAGTTTTCTAGGATTGATGCTGTGTCATTGGGTGAGTAGTCCTGGATGTGTTGAAGGATAATAGGGCCTTCATCTTCAGTGTTGGGTCAAGCAGTCCAAGAAAAATGGACAGCTTGACCCCGACTATGATCTTTCAGAACATCACGACATACTCACCCAGTAACACAGAACAGTGGAAGAATTTATGACAGTTGACTCCTAATTTGTAGGAACTGGATTAAATATGTATCTCTGTATTGTAATTGCCAGTGCTTTCTTATGTGTACTATGTTAATCAGTGTCTCGTGTGGTCCTGTACATGTATGTAATTATATCAGATTTACGTGTTTCTTTGCTTTTACGTAATTATTATACTGTTTACTGTAACTACTCTCTGGACGTGTCCAATATCATTCTGTAATGATTTATGGATGAAATACAATACAATACAGCATCACATCCCAGAAAACATGAATTGTCAACAATACCACTTTTTGAACCTCAAATCACACACCATGAACAAAGTTTCACTAACCTGGAGACTCTCCTTCACAGTGACAATGACCTTGGTGTTCTGAAGCACTTTGGCTTTCCAAACATCAGAGCCAGTGGCTCCACCAGCTGTTGAAGTATTATTTGCTAAAGAGGTGGCAGCGTAACATCGGTCCCGTTCCGTGTTATGAGCAATCGTCTTCATCACCAGTGAATTAATTCGCTGTTTCAGTGTCAGATTCTGAAGGGCTGTTGCAGGTGGTGTGGGGCACCCTGACTGGTGCTCAGTATTATTGTTAACATTGGATAATGTTATGACATTTGAGCTAAGACTGATAATGTTATTGTTATTGCTACTGTTGTTCTGATGGGAGGGGGAACACAACTGTGGATTGGCAGGGGCTTGGTTATTGGCTTTACTGCATGACTTTGTGGGAGAAGTCTGAGGCAGAGCAGAAATTAGGGTCACAAGATTTGACTGAACGTGAAAAACATCAGAATGCATTTTGAGGAAAGTGGAGAGGTCCTGCGGAGTTTTGAACATGCTTGCCCACCGATCCTGGGGAATACATGATGAAGTTACAGCGTGGAACAACTGGTCAACCAATAATGGACCTTTCATTCGACACACTGTGAAAGAAACCCTAATAACTGCGCAGTGACTGCTGGGTCGACATAAACCTGAAAAAATCAAGTAACACACACAACAAAAATTACAATTCTCTGGACATAACTCAAATATTTGTAAGCATCAAGTACCAATTTTAATCCATGGTGCACAGTCCTCCTTAAAAAGCACCAATTGCCACATGACGCCGCGTAACATCCCAGAAGAGCGCAGATATCAACTGTCTCTGTTCCGTCCACACCCTTCCACCTTACTTCTTGGAGATAAATTTCAATACTGTTGTCCCATCTATGCCTAAGTTTTCCAAGTAGTCACCTTCTTTCAGGTTCCCTACCACAACTATAAATGTATTTCTCTTCTCTCCCATATGTGCCACATGCCCTGCCCATCTCATAGTCTTTGATTTCATCATCTGAACAACATGCAGTGAACAGTACCAATCATGAATATTGTCAGTGTGTAATTTCTTTCAGTCTCCTGTTACCTCCTCCTCAGCACCCTATTCTCAAATATCCTCAGTCTACATTCCTCCCTCAATCTAAAAGCCCAAGTTTCACAACCATATAAAACAGCAGGCAAAATTATAATTCTGTGTAATTTAAACTTAATATTTGGAGATAGCAAACAGATGGCAAAAGCTTTTGTTTTAACCAACACATGCACTACAATTTTGTCGTCGTATACGACGACAAAATTGTAGTGCATGTGTTGGTTAAAATAAAAGCTATTATATAAGACAGAATGCACGGTGAATATAATGTGAAAGATGGCAAAAGGTTCTGGACCAAATGGTAGCAGGCATTCCCCATATTTATTGATTTCCTGTTGCCTGCTGTTTTGATTTGTTAGTGTTGTTCCCAAACATTTAAACTTTGAGACAGATTTCAAACAATTTATTACCTGTCTTTTATGTTCCAATATTTTCCAAACTGAAGAATGCATACAGCATGACAGCAAATGAATACAAGGGCCATCAATGCATAAATGTATCCTATCACAGTTTTCCCCATTACATTCACCATCACACATTCTATTCATATGTGATTTCTGGATATGGATGAGTTCTGTTTAAAGAATGTTTAAAGGATGTGATGCCATGTGGCCTGGCAGACACATTCCTCCAGAATGTTGGTACCTATTTACCAAAACAAAAAGCTTTACATTCCAAAGGACCATAAACTTAACATTAACTGCAATGAGAACCCCAAATCTCAGAAATATCATTTCATTGACTTCATTCCTGTCTCAACGGCATGTCTGATCAGAGATACCGAAGTTCAACTAGAACCCACCAAATATGGTTGATGTTGTAAATATGATCATATAAGTTTTAAAACTTTCACAGCGACAAGATTTAATATAGACTTCTCGGGCCATCAGCCGCGTCAAATGGTTTAAAAGATACAACGTTTCGGGGACTGGCTGCATCCTCATCCTCAGGCAGAACCGATACAACCCAGCACTTATCTGAAATTGAAATAAAATTACATCCGGACAACATCAACAGGGAAGGCGGTTTCATACTGAGCTGAGCCTGGCAGCACGTATTACGTCAGATAGGGACCTCGCAGCAAGGATTGAGAACACAACAGTATAAACAACCCGCCCAGTGATTGTAATTGGTTGGTGCACTCCGAGCCGTTCTGATACTCCCTGCCTTGGCAGGTATATAAACACAGGACAGATAAGTGCTGGGTTTTATCGGTTCTGCCTGAGAATGGGGATAGAGCCAGTCCCCGAAATGTTGTTATCTTTTAAACCATCTGACATGGCTGATGGCCTGAGAAGACTATATTAAAGTATGATCATGTCTTCATCAAATTAAACAGGGGATACAAGCAGAGCGGAATTTCAATATTGATGCAAATAACTGTAGTGATAATGGTAGTCAACAGGGGTAACACTATCAGTAGCAGAGACTCACTGTTTACAAACTATTTGCTACTGGTGACTGCGTAAACAGTGGCAAATATCTGGTGTGTAATGCTGCGCTTCATAATTACAGTGTTCGTATAAAAGAGTAATGGCAGAATCACGTCTCAGTGACATGAAGGACGCAGACACGACTCCACAACAAGCGCTTCACATAGTTATATCCTTTGTCCATGAGAACTTTACCAAAGCATAAAGCAGAATTCACATGAGACCAGGGCACACAACACAACAGAGTAATAAATTCTAAAAGGTTCTGTCGATATGTAACATTGAGAAGTAATTGGTTTCTGGACTTTGTCCATCGTCCGGAAATCTAAAATAAATAGATAACACGACGTTTCGGAAACTGGATCTGCTTCCGTCCTCAGGTGAAGGGGGACGGAGACACCTACTCTGATGGGATTTTGGAAATTGAAAGTAACAGCAGGTATAGGAAATACAAGGAATCGGCTCATATGGCATGCTTAATCAATCCGATCAGCTAACCCAGCTTGGACATTTCTCCCATCTGGATCCCCATCATCAGCAATGAGGTCATCAACTCACAGAGAAGATCAGCATCATGGACAGAAGACTTAGTTTAGTCCCATGTGTTTGTGGTGTGCTCCACAGATAGAGGGATCAGTAGGAAGTTTGATCCCCCACACAATTTCCGCCCCTACACTACACAGGGGTTTTTCATGGACTTGGTTTGATGCACAGAATGTTTACCTTCTATTCTATCTCGGTTCCATGTTTGTTCTTGTATACGACAATTTGTAATGCTTACTGATCTATTGTCTTCCTCTGACATATCCTGGTCTCCGGTACTCATATAGCTGTGGTTTAACCAGCTTAGGGTGTCTAGTGATTGAGGTTAGCTCCGTCTAAGGGACCCAACAGAGTAGGTGTCTCCCTCTCCCTTCACCTGCCGGAAGCAGATCAAGTTTCCGAAACGTCATGTTATCTAGTTATTTTAGATTTCCAGAAGAAGATCCAGTTTCTGAAATGTTGTGTTATCTAGTTATTTTAGACTGGTTTTGCTGATAAATAGTATGGTGACTTACAAAAACAAACTGCAATGTGGAATATGAATATAAAATATAATAAAGTAAACCACATACAGCACCACCACTGCACCACCAGCAGAAGACTCCGGAAAAATCTTTCCCCTTTGTCTTAATCATACCACATGTGACTGTGTTATACAACATAAATATGTGTATCATTTCCTATGAGTTTTATTAGTGGTCCATGAAATACCATAATTATATTACAGATTGAACCAGTGGTAATGGCATCACAATGTCTGTCAATGTGTTAATGAAGCTATAGAAGACTGCCTCAAACCATGCAGAATGTTACCTGCTCCAATTCATGAAAGGGCTGTGGCTCCCTGCCCTCCCATTCCTTCAGCACAACTGTTTCTTCACTAACCACAAAACTGTCTGGGTACCGAAGGAGGAAGTCACGAAATTCTTTCACATGCTGACCCGAGATGTGGCGGACTTCTGGGGAAGCCTGAGACCTGTGCCCTGCAACAGCACACAAGTACTGTGACACATCTGAATGCCAATTATAGCTGATCATAAGAAAAAAGAAATTAGAACTGCTTGATATCTCCAAATACTTTAAATTTCCCAAGCTTTTACAGACCAGCAAGCTTTGTGCCTAAGAGTGAGGAAGTAGCAGGAGAATGCAGAACACTGTGTAATGATGAGCATATTTATTTTATTCAAGTTTATAAATTAAATTTGTTATAAATTTATTCAACAAAGTTAGGTTAGGTTGTTACCCAAGAGACTCTTAATAGGGACCTCTGTTCCTGGCCCATACTGTATTATCTTGTTGCTGAAGTACTCCACAGCTTCTTGTGCATAGTCTCGTTTCCCTCCAACATACTTGAGGCCTGAATCCTGCTGCGTGTCTGCAGGGGCAGCAAATGCGTTGACATAAACATAATCTCCATCGATAGAGAAAAGAGACGGATACTGACCCAAAAACTTTCTCAGTCCAGACTGCGAGCCTCCAGCAATTTGACGCATTTCTTTCGTAAACCCTTTTGCGCCAAACTGACAGCTCAGATCGTGCAACGTCCTAGGCCCACCTTTATCCAAAAGTCGCTCCAAAAAGAAAAGCAAAGTTAGGTTGCGCACAAGTTCGTACTCATTGCTCTCCATTGTCACTACCAACACCCCGAAACATCGTTATTATAGTAAGAGAAGCATGATTTTGGACTTATCACGTCATATATACTGTTATATATGTACCCTACTTCATGACTCGAAACTAGTGTAAGAACCAGGTTAAGAAAACAGGATGACCAACATCGTTACCACAGATCAGAAGTACAGATAGATACGTCAGTGTTTGTGTGTGGTAATACATGACGTCACGTTGTGACTGCTCTGCCATCTATTTACGTGCTGCAATCAGTGTACAGTATTGTTCTACAGGCCATCTGTGAAAGCGTCATACAGCAACAATATAGATGGTTCACTGCGAGCTTCGTATACATACTCATTATATTTTAAAGTTATTTTAAAGTATTGTCAAAGGCACTAATGCAGTTTAGGTCCACCACAGCAGGAAAATTTTCTATAGGAAGGACGACAGAGTGAGTCTAGAAGGCTATGTGTGGTAGGGGGTATGGGAAGAGGAGGAGCAACGTTAAAGTGGAGAGGGCGGTGATGCGCGCGCAGCCTGGAGCGACCAGTCCACATGTGTGATATTAGAAGCGATGAGGCCTAGGTCTTTCAGGAACTGCAACGCATCGTCTTCGACGAGAAGAGATAGAGAAGGAAGGCCGTTGTCACGACACCGTCTTCGCGGATGAATGATGCCCCTTGACGTAGGCCCTGCACGTGCGGCCTACGCGCGACTGGTAGGCCTTAATAGTGTCCGTGATATGAGATGTCATAGTTATATGGCACAACACTTTCACAAAAACAGGAAGACTGCGACACTGTACTGTACTACACAGAGCGATAGCCGTTACTGAATTGAGCGGGACGAGGTTGAAATATCGCGCCAAGTGTAACAGACACACAGCCGAACACGTAATGGAACGTCCTATCGACAGATCCGTTAACTTGTTAGGGAGGGAAGGAGGGTAGGGTGCATTCGGCCACACCGTGAACAGGTACTGTAATGAGGGGGACGAGGTTGAAATATCGCGCTGACTGTAACAGAGACATAGCCTACACGCTAACCTAAGTTTGTGTCCAGTGGCCATTCCCTTCATATACAAAACAGAGACATAGCCTGAACGCTAACCTAAGTTTGTGTCCAGTGGCCATTCCCTTCATATACAAAACAGAGACATAGCCTGAACGCTAACCTAAGTTTGTGTCCAGTGGCCATTCACTTAATATACAAAACAGAGACATAGCCTGAACGCTAACCTAAGTTTGTGTCCAGTGGCCATTCACTTAATATACAAAACAGAGACATAGCCTGAACGCTAACCTAAGTTTGTGTCCAGTGGCCATTCACTTAATATACAAAACAGAGACATAGCCTACACGCTAACCTAAGTTTGTGTCCAGTGGCCATTCCCTTCATATACAGAACAGAGACATAGCCTTAACGCTAACCTAAGTTTGTGTCCAGTGGCCATTCACTTAATATACAAAACAGAGACATAGCCTGAACGCTAACCTAAGTTTGTGTCCAGTGGCCATTCACTTAATATACAAAACAGAGACATAGCCTACACGCTAACCTACGTTTGTGTCCAGTGGCCATTCCCTTCACATACAGAACACAGACATAGCCTACACGCTAACCTAAGTTTCTTTGTTTGAAATGAGCGCTGCAAGTTGAAGTAGGGAGAGAGGGGCGAGGCCACAACGCGCTACGCAAACCACGCCCCTCAGCGTACAGGAACATCGTCACTGCACACTGGATACACAGTGGTGGACCTAAACTGCATTAGTGCCTTGTCAAATTCTATATCAAACGGTCGTGTACCATAGAAGGATCAGTGAATACAAATGAAATGAATGCATGGAAAGGCTTCCTAATAGCTACTAGCAGTGTATCGCCGACGTAACTGCCAGCCTACGTTTTCTACAGGCTGTATAGACACCTGTGGAAGTACCTTCTAGTTCTAGTGTGTATCTATACGCCTATCGAACCGATTTCTAGTGGCACTGCAGACGCGTTTGTAACTGCCTGTTATACCTTCCTATTACACTGCCTGCTGTACAGACATCTCCATTTAACAGTTTTTTCATACAGTATAATCATAAACATTAACTCAAAACAGTTTTTATACACGCAAGGGGAAAAGTTGTTAGATGCAGAACAGTTCACAATGAGTGCCATCTGTAGGTCTGTGTACATCCCACCTACAGTTCACCTCTTGCCTGACGCACTGTATTTGTAACGTTTGCAATTATTGCAGTGATCATTGCCCTGAGTTCTCTGAGCATATATATGCCTTGGTTGTACACTTCGTCTTTAAGATAACCCCAAAGAAAAAAGTCAAAAAATGCAAGATCAAGAGAATGAGGAGACCACACAATTGGTCGTCGTCCTCTTCCTATCCATCAACTTTGGAAATTCATATTCTAACAGTCATGGACAATGTGAGCAAAATGAAGAGGTGCCCCATCCAGATGAAGAATTGTAAGATTGTTGTTTCTGTCAATCTGTAGAAGAGCATATGGTAATTCTCCAACATGTGTAGGAATGAACTGCTTGTATTGATGTCCTCATCAAAGAAATGCAGGCCGATGACTCTTTCATGCGTCACTGAACAGCACACGTTCACTTTAGGACTACCCCATTAATGTTCTAAGTATTGCCATGGTGGCTCACTGCTTCAGATGACAGTTATGCTGACTGACATGTCCAGAGATGTGAAATTTTGCCTCACCTGTGAAAACTGTGTGATTCAAGAAATTATCACATTCCAAAATTTCAGCACTCATGTTTGTCACAAACTGCAATCTAAGCTGTTTCTTGCATGCTGTTAAGTTTCTGGACTACCTGTAATTTGTATGGTTTTAAATGCAGGCTCCTCCAAACAATTTTGTGGACAGTCATTTGGAGAATCTGCAACTCTGCACTTGCTCAGGAGATGGACCTCTTGGGACTCCACATGAAAGCCTGCCAAACACAATCCACATCTTCATTCAATCACCTAGGCTGCCCATGATAATTCTTGTTTTCACATTGCCAGTCTCTCTAAATTGCTTGTACCATCTCCTAATTCTCTTCTTATTAGGTGGTCTCACACCATAGTCTACAACTCACTTTGCACTCAAACAATGGATTCTAATTTTGCATACCCCAACATGGCCTGCACTTTATGTTGTATGGTAGGCACTGTACTGATCACGCAGAACATGTAATCAAAGCTGCCGTCCATTAACTAGTCAGGATGCACGCACAACTTGTGTCAGTGGAACTGTTTGAGTTCACGATTGACAGTTACTCTCTAAGCACAAGCATCATCATCATCATCATCTGTTTTCCTATAAAGTTACAGGCATTACAAATTGGGACATTCTTTTCGGAAGAGCCTGTATTGGGTATACAGAATATTCTATAACTGCCCGTTATATTGTGTATGTAGACACATTAATGAATGCCGCTCATACTGGCTACATAAGCGTAACTCCACGTTATATTGGCGACACAGCAGCCTACGTAATGGCCTGTGAATTTATTACTCTCTGTTACACACTTCTTATAGACAACTCCATACCTGCCAGATATTCTGGCCACATAAATATTTCTATAATTGCCTGTTACATTGACTATGTAGATGCCTCCATACACAACTCCTGTACAGGCTATATAAATGCCTTAATGCTTACCGTTTTACTCGCTGTATAAGATACGTCCATAACTGCATGGAATCATCTATCATTACATTTCATACTGACCTCATAAACACATGCAAAATTGCATGTTACAATCATTAAACAGATGTCTCCAGACATGACTGTATTATTGTATATATACAGAGTGATTCATATAAGATGCCCAGGGCGTTGAGGCCTACAATTTCATAACGTGTGCACAGAATGAAATCAAACTAAGAAGACATATACATGAATTCATGCTGAACTGGATGACTTGTGATGAAAATGACCGCCACTCTCCGATAGACACATCCGAACATGATGTTGCACATTATCTGCTGTTCGCTGCAAAATATCGTTCTCAATGTTGGCGATCTCTAGTCGGATGTTGTCTTTGAAAACTTCTATGGTGCGAGGTTTTTTCCTCTACACTCTCTCCTACAGGTAGCACCAAAGAAAAAATCTGTAATGTCAAGTCTGGTGATTGAGGACCACAGATTCTTTGAAATGATTCTGTCTTGCAGTGGAGTAATAACCCGCATGGTGAAAACAAGTGCCACCCAGCGCCTCTGTTGAGGCTGCGGCAAATTACTCATGCACAGGCAATGATTCTGAAGCAAGTTCCATCTGCTTCCAATCATTCTTTCAAGAATTAGTCAGAAACGACCCAGGCATTCTATATGAATCACCCTATATAAACACCTAGAAAATATCCTATTTACAGGCTGTAGAAGACAACCGAATAACTGACAGCCAATGGCTACACAGGTACCTCCGTAACTGCCCAATATATTATCTATACAGACACCTGTATAATTTCCCATTATAATGGTTGTGTAGATTCCTCTGGAACTGCCTGTTATACTGCCTATATAGACGCGGTCCTGCCTAATTATGTCAGATATGTAGACACCACATAAATGAATTTGAAACTTTCTATATAGATGCCTGTATAATTTTCCATTAATTGCTTTTGACACTTCCATACTACTTATTATATGTGGTACAGAAATGTGTACTTACCTGCCTGTTACATTAGCTAGATAGGCAGGTCCACAACTGTGTGTTATTCTGCCTATAGATGCATCCATGGCTACTTGTTATGTTGGCTATATGTCTCTCAGTTTACTTGCGATATGGATGCCTGGATACGTAACTATTATATTGGTTATACAGATGCACCTATAATAATAGCCTGCCTTGCTGGCTGTATACCCACCTCCTAGTGACAGGTTGTGTAAGGGTCGTAGCCATATCTCCGCCTCCCCTCTGTGCCTGCATAGGCATGTCATGGGGTAAGCTTTACATGTACCTCTACTAGCTGCACAGGTACCTCAATAACTGACATTATACTGGCTATGATACTTGCATGTCTACTGCTTATACTGGCCAAATAACACCTCTAGAACTGCCAGTTATATTTGCTGTACAGACTTTGAAATACATGAAAAAATTTAGTTTAAAGCACCATCTCTCAGAGGTGTAAGCTTTGACTGACACTGACACACTGCCAGTCCCCGAAACACTGTATTTAAACAAGTTAACGCGGCTGATCGCCCGAGAAGACTATATTGAAATATATTGCACTTAGCTGTCACAATGTTCCTTAAACCATTCACATCTTTTTGCACTTCAGGCAGCATGTCTTAGGAAACTGACACTGTGAACCAATTATAATTCTCATCAACACTCTTTGTGTGTGAAATACTAAAAGTACTTTGACTGGACTCTTTTAAGTACCACCTGTAGCCTGCACACTTTACTGTATCATATGCAGAGTCCTTGTTTTATGTTACAAATTCAATTTGTCACTTCTCACAGTTACTTCACTGCACATGTGGGCAGATGGCTGAGTGAGCAATGTTAATACAATGAACATGCCAACAGTAAGTGGCAACCAATAGTTGTCAGATAAAATAATGACCCTACAGCATCAGAATATCACTTAGAGATAAGAAGAGGAACCAGTCAAGCAATGTTTGCTTTTTACGTGAAAGTATACTTGCAGCCACATGCCAGCCTGCAGGCACTCATGTGGATGTGAATGGGTTAATAATTACAAAAAAAAATGAAAGGAAATATAAAAAAGAACATAAGTGTTACTGCCATAGTTGCAAAAAAAAAAAAAAAAAATCGTTAGTATTTTTGTCTGTAACTGTACAGTTAAACACAACTACTTTTGTTTTGAATAAATTGAGTCATCAATTTTCTAGGTACAGAAAGATTACAACAGTACACTCAGAAATGAAACACAAATAATGGCACAAGCATTATTAAAACCTGCTAAATTAATTACATATTACAAAATATTTGATTTCTTTTTTGTTATGTGTTGAACGCACAAATTACCAAAAGCGGTATACTGTAAAAAGAAATGCAACCAGCAGAAACCACACAACACTCTTAGTATAAACCATATATGTACATCACACTCACTCATTCACACATATGCAATTCAATCACAATATAACTTTTAATAAGCATTGTTTTAAACTGTCCCTACTTGGTTTTTGCAACACACAACAAGCAGTAACAAATTCAGTTCCATGGAGTAAATTACAGGCAGTGATGAAGCTGGATAGTGGACAGACAACTGGGGTGGACCATCACATTTAGCATTTTGGCACAACTTTACTCATTTCAGATGTGTTTTTGTGAAACTAAAGACTTTTTAACATTTGGTCTGATAACTTAATATGCATGAAAACAAATTATTGTTTCTATTCTATATACTTCTTCTTAACATGGAACTGAGTACTGCACAGCAGATGTCATCACCAGCTGCCATGCAGCAATTGATATCATCCACTCTACACTGTGCAGTCCCGCACTAATGTGGGACTCACGGAACTTAGTATTGCATAGTGGACAGCATCATAAGTCACAAGTGATGACCAGTCTATAATGTATAGTCCTACATTACGGTGGGACTCACAGTACTGGGTACTGCAGACTGGCCATCATCAGTTACTGTGTGGCTATGATCAGGTTTGTAGAGTCTATGAATGGTTTCTATGTCAAGATGTACATCCTGTACTGTTCAATCATGTTAATAGAGTAAAACCCCGATTTTACATACCTCCATTTTGCAACTTTGGTGATTTTACACACTTTTTGTACAGTCCTGGCCGAAGCCCATAAGAACACTGTTTCCTGCATTTTATGCCATTTTTATATGGTCCCCACAAGAACGTACAACCGGGACTTTACTGTATTAATTTCCTAAAGGACCTGCTAGTCTCCACTGCAATGATCACACTAGCACTAGAAAGGCTAGGAAATATAACCTCATTTTCTGTCCACTGAAACCAGATGGAAATGAAAGTATAGGCCAAATACCAAGTAGTGGGACATTGTAAAAAGCAGCTGATTACTGTAATTTCTTCCTTTAAACCAAGCTCTTCATTATAATCACAGATACCAGCTGCCAGACAGTAAGTAGAAAACTTATGGTTCCCCCCTCCCATTTCTCATAATAGTTATGTACAGTATATAGTTCAATTAAAAAAAATGGCAGTAATATAGTGGAACATTTTGCCACTGTTCCACATCTTCAGAGTAATCAGATCACTGTCATACTGGCATTAATCAATAGCTGATATTAAACAGGGTTTAGGTACACTTTGTACATTTAGGACAATCATGAGTGTAATCTAATATTTTACTTTAACTTTAAGCAGCTTGACAGTAAGGTCCATCTTATGATACCAGATGTAACACTTCTAGAATCTTACTTCTTAAAGATCATAATACTGATGCTGCATTTACTTTTAAGAAAAATACATGGAATAAGCTACAACTGCTGCCATCTGTAGATACCACAGATTTTAGAATATACAGTAGAGTCCCTCTTTCCTTAAGTGAGGATGATTTCTTTTGTGCTTAATGGAATGAGAATGTTCTTCAATCATTTATTGTATTTTATGGTTTCAAAAACAGTTTCATGTTATTAAAAGTAAACTTCCATGACTTTTATGCTTTTTCATGCAATTTTACATTTTTATTACTGGTATTTCATAAGTTCTTGGAATCAAACAGGCATTTTACATTGAAACTGGATTCTGGTGATTGTGAGTCTGATATTCAGGAAAGTTTTATCAGTCTCACTTAATCAGAACATCGAGACTATATACTTATCTCAAGGGGCAAAACTGTAAGATGGTGCCTGGAGATTACAAGTTTTAATTTCCACTCTTGATTTTATATTTTCATTCCATGATTATGCTTTTACAACCCTTAATAATAACTTAATTTCATGTAATAAATAACATGTACAGAGAGGTTTAGCCATCAGTTGACTGCATTTTGTCCAAACAGTTGTTTATCCAGTAAGTGACAAGAGTACATCAATTTCCAGAGGAATACCCAAACTGACATTTATCCAGCTAACTTTATGTGTTAAGGTCTTACAAAAGTTGGCATGAAAAAGGTCCAATATTAATATGAAGAGACATTACTCGAAGCATGTGCTGAAACCAGAAGCTTTCCCAAAACCTGAGACAAGACTTCAACTGAGACCAAAAGAAGTCACTTTCTTGATTGCTGAAAGCAAGTGGCATCTCTAAATGTCCCCTTCTTAACATGATTTCAGGCTTCTGCCGTGATGTAGATGAGATCTGCACTCTTCTGGTCAAGAAGTCCGACCCTCGAGGATGGGACCGATAGGTTGTCCAAAACTTCGGTACAGAATTACCACTCTATGCTGCGTAATATCCCAGAACAGCACAGATCTCGTCCCGTTCTTAAAGTCACAAAAATCATGCTGTCTACATACAAAAGGTTTGTGGCACATCTTCAACATGCAGATCCCCCTATTGAAACTTATATTTTGTAACTAACTTTTCAGAATTATTTATGATGGTATACTAGAACATCATCTTGTTTTTATGATAAATTAGGCCTTTTTTCATTTCAGGGGCTACATAAACAAATGTCATTGTGGGGCTGAAGATCCATCACATCCCATTAAAGAGTAAAAAAAGTAAAGTGTTCCTGTCCACCACAACATGACAGCACCTAGGGGGAGTACAGGTATAGCTCCACTAATTCTTAACTTCAGCACTAGATGGAGGTGAGTGGTCAACTTCACACCCTGGCTGCTTTACCCCCCCAGGAAAGAGCCCCAGCACCCATTGAATAGGAGGCTGGGTGGGGCCCAGGTATGGTGTGGACGTTTTTGGAGACGAGGTAAGTCTCTTGTCACTACCTGATTCAAACCCCAGATTGTCCAGCTCGTAGCCTAGTCAATATACCAACTGAGCAATCCCGGCTCCCCATCAGATACCAATGCATGACCGAAACCTTGTTACATGGTGTGCAGAATATTCTAGAAAAATTGTATATTCAATATAGTTCTTATGGTGCAATTAATTCAAAATCATAAATCAGTAACACTTTCATTCCCTTCTTTGAAGAATTAACCAGTGAACAAACTCGAAGGAGCAAAGTCCTTCTGGAGAAGTTAGTAGCTGCTAAGCTCATCAAGAAATTCCTCGCACTTTATGGAACCTAAAAGTTCATCACTGTGTTCACAACAGCCCACCACTATTCTAAGCCACATTAATCCAGTCCAAATCCTCCTATCTGATTATTTAAAATATTTTAATATTATACCCTCATCTACACTTAGGTCTTCCTAGTGGTTATTTCCTTCAGGTTTCCCCACCAAAACCCTGTATGCATTTCTTTTCCCCCATATGTGCCACGTGCCCCACTCATCTAATCGTCCTTGAACACCATAATAATACAGTAAAACCCCGATTTAATGTTCCCGCATTTAGTGAAATCCTGGATTTAGCGATGATTTTTTCATGTCCCGACAATAGCTCCATATAAACAATAAACCTCCATTTAATGAAAACCTCGATTTAGTGAAATATATTCTAATCCCCCAGCAATTCATTAAATAGGGGTTTTACTGCATATGGTGAGTACAATCACGAAGCTCCTCATTATGTGGTTTTCTCAAGCTTCTGTTACTGCCTCCATCTTAAGACCCAAATATTTTCCTCAGCTCCCTAATCAAAAACACTCCCATCCTATATTCTTTACTCAATGTGAAAGACCAAATTTCACACCCACAGAAAAACAACAGGCAAAATTATAATTCTGTATAATTTAATCTGTATATTCTTTGATAGCCAATCGGAAGACAAGAGATTCTGGACCAAATGGCATCAGGCATTCCACGAATTTATTCTGCCCTTAAATTCTTCATGCATTCAGCTTTGAAATTGTTAAGTGTTGCTCCAAAATATTTGAACTTTGCCAAAGTTTCAAAGATTAACTTCAGTTATATGCAACTGCAGCAGGGCAACTCACCGGCAAATAGTATAGAAAATTAAGTGTGTGTCCTACAGGCCAATTGCAACGAACATATATTTGGTGGATGTATGGCTGTCATGTCTGCACAGACAGCTATTCAAAGCAATAACTCACACACTTTGGAGGTCTTACAGAGTGAAACCCAAAACATTTTCTAAACATCACATGCATGTATCAGCATGTGATGTTTATGAAATGTTACTGTTGGTATCAAACACCTGTCAGTGTTTGAGGTTCTCACTTTCAGCAGATCTTACATAAGATAAGTAATTTTACTGAAATTTTAACTTCCATTCATTTTCGATCAAACAAGCCCAAAACCAGCTAGCGCCTCACTTTACAAACAGGTGACAAATGAAAAAATAAACCTCTCTGTGAATAGTAATTCGATTACGGCAAGAATATTAACACTTTCACTGCCAAAGTCAACCACGGTCGATTTAAGTATTTACGTTTTAATTTGCCAGCATCTAAAATTTACTCTGCTCTTTTGCCTTAAATAGGCCATGCACACAATAAGTTCTTTCACGAAACATATTTTACATCTTTATTAATCCCTAGCTGATAACTAGAAAAAATATATGTATTTTATATATAATTTTATATATAATTTATAAGACACACTAGTTGTTTAACATTCAATAAATCCCTGGCAATTTAACACCCACAGGGATTTAAATACCTGGCAATGAAAGTGTTAAATAATAAGACATATTTACTGACATCTAAAATATGTCACACAAAAGACAGTCTTATTGTGGGGCACTACAAATAAATACCGTATATTGTGTATGAAACCTGTTATACTCTGAAATGATCTTAATAAATAGTTACAGAAACAATTATTACAACATGATTTTAGAATAACCATGAAGTTTAAATGTTTGTGATGAGAATAACTCAAAGAAGTGTGACTTCAGGTTCACAGTGGTATTACTCAAGATGCCAGTCTCCTGGGATGTGATGCTATGTCACTTGGTAAGCTGCTCCCCAAGTTTCAAAGGATTCATTGTGCCTTTATCTTCAGGGCTGACCAGTTTTGACCCTGAAGATGAGGGCACAATTATCCTTTGAAACATCAGGAACGACTCACCCACAAACATGGCATCACATCCCAGGAGACTTGCACTTTTAACCCAAAGTAAATTTGCAATGTATGGTTTTCATACTGAGCTGCTCTTCTTACAATCTTGTTAAAAGTACATTCTCAGATTTTGCATTGCAGTGGCTCCTGTAGTGTATGTGTATATCATACATAAAAAAATCGCAGATGACACACTGCAAAGTAAAATCTACAAGTGCAAAGCAACCATAACCTCTGTTTATTAACATTGTCAGAACACAATGGATTTAAAATAAAATACAAAAGTAATATTAAAATTGGCACATAAAATTGTACCAAAATTCACTCTTAATAAAACTTTATAATGGCAGTGATTAAATTAAAAATGTTCCAATATTATACTTCACCTGAATCCTTGGAACCCAACAGCAATGTCCACAATCTAGATTCCTGTATTCATAACTTAGAACATCAACGTTAAGTAATCATAAAGGCAAAATCCACCATAGGAAATACAGAGCATATATTTAATCAGTTCTCTGAGCATAGTTCCATTAGGTAAAGCAAAGCTTTGTTGAGTGACAAAACATGTTTTTAGAAGGTATGAGGCCTACTACATTCACATTCCTGGCAGATACAAGCTTATTATACAATAAAGCTCCTGTGCTGAGGGAAAAGTTTAAAGACAGACTCTGTAGCTTTAACATGCTGAACATGCTGACAAAGGCACAAAGGTGGGCTGACACCTACTAGATGCACCATGGCCTCTGCCTAACTCCAGTACAAACAGTGCCTCCACTCTGCTTTGCCATTCATTCACTATTCTTTTTTTTTTTTTCAGGCATGGCCACTCATTAAATAGCAAGCCACAGAAAACGTGCATCAGCCTCATTTATTCCACTGACATGCTCTGGTTTTGCACGGTGAACCACACAGGATTTATCAAACATACACAAGAACATAACACCACCAAGATGTATTACAAACTAATGATATGATTATGAGGCAGTATCACCTTTTTCTTTACACAAAATGTAAGTCAGTTGGAACTGTAATGCAGAAACTGCTGGTATATTTTAGCCTTTTCAGATAGCTCAGAGTAAAGGATATATTTAGCTATTTACCATATCTTGTCTGTGCACTACTGTTATCATACTTATTTTAAATGGTTATATTACTTTCACGGCCATCATTAATCTGGAGCAGTACCCAGGTGGAAATGTGTTGGTACATCATATTGTTAAGAAGAATGCATACAATTTTGTATACTTGCATGATAAATTAATGTACACTGCCTATCTTGCTGATGCAAATTCCGCACACCTTGCAAATTCATGCTGACTAGATTATTCAGACTGCTCAATCTGATTCCCATTCAGTGGATTTTACCTCCAGTTTGGACTAATTCCACATAACTATGTTCTATGGACAACATAAAACTATCAGATTTGTAGTGACACAAAGGAAGTAAAAGACAGGTATTGTTAGTAATACCTCTCTTCCCATTTGCATTAACTCATTCAGGATGCTTGCAATATACAGTATTTACATTTTACTGAAGGTGCTGCTCACACCTGGGTGCTATACAGCACACTTTCAGTTACAACTGGTCTCGTCGACTGCCATCCCTATCAGAATTGTTTTACACATTTCTGTGCCAAATGTCATGCATGCAAGCTACATTGCCATATGTGCACCTACAAATGCTGCACCAATACATCGCAATTTCATAACTTGAAGATCAAGTGCCATACAGGTACATTACACATTTTGCACATCTGGAGTAAAAGTATGTAATGCCATACTGGTACGGCATTACATATTTTTACATATTTCACATTTATGTTGCTTTATTAATTTTCAAATAATATAAAAAAACCAATATAAATGCAAAACATGTAATACTGTTTTTTTTTTTTTTTGCCAAATCTGTTACTTCTCACAAATTCTCACCTATCTCCAATGTTTACTGTCCAAGAATTATTCAATATCAGATTAATGAATATTAATCTTATGATTTTTTAAGTTGTACCCACTGCGGGCAGTGTTCCACCCAGTTATAAGGAATAGTACAATCAGTCCAAGCAGTATCTCGCCATGTCTCTCACACACTAGACTACCTCTGAACATTATATACACGACGGTACATTCTAACCTCTGCTGGCTATGTATCACAATGCTGCAATGGCTGGCCTGTAGGCCATTACACCACTTTGTCACTAGGAAACTCCCATATCTTGAGTCAGCCCATATAGCCATTATGACATTGTAATTGTCTTCAATGCTGTATAAACACCTCTGTATGCCTGCCTGTTGTGAGTTATTTATAAACACTGATCCTAGCAGGGTCATGATTAGACTCAAGTCACATAATGCTTCTGTCAGTATGACACTTTAACTAAATCATGGATTTAATACTGAGGCAGTGGCATCTGAATGGTGTGTAATGAATCAAAAGAGCTGAGGTCCTCACACTGGTGTTACTGAAGATGCAAGACTTCTGGGATATGATGCTGTGTTGTCAGGTGAGTAATTCCTGGTGTTTCAAAGGAGCGCTGTGTCTTCATCTTCAGTGTCAGGTAGTGAGGCTGGAGATGAAGACATAGCGCTCCTTTGAAACACCAGGAACCATTCGGAACCATTCACCCAATGAGATAGCGTCACATCCCAGAAGACCAGAGTCCTCAACAAACCTGTCTGTTGTGTGTAAGCTAGACATAGACAGAGCTACACTCCGATTGACTGTCCTATGGAAATATCATTGTGATTGGCTACCAAATTAATAATCACCTGGACAACCTAGTTCTTTTCAGACACATGGACAGCAGAAGGACCGATCTATAGCTGCAAGAAATTTTGGAAGTACTCTTCATATGTTTCACCCAGCATAAACTTGTAATCTGCATAGAGGTTAAATGTCATTACTAAATGACCACTACATCACTTACAAACATAGCATGTGTCTGAAGAACAGTTCTTAAGGGAAGGGAAATAAACTGGAGAGTGTGGTGGGAAGAATTACCATATTTTCTGGACCAAAAATATTTTATTCAGCTCACACCATAAGACGCAGGAAAATTGTATATGGTATTTTCCAGGAAAGAAGTGTCTTATGCTCCAGAAAATATGGCACATGTAGTGACAATGTGTTTTAACCTTTTCATGCCAGAATTAAATGCCCAGGGTGCTCTAAACGTGACGAGCATTTAAATGGCCACCATTAATTGCATTTTCTTGGGCAATGAATTCAGGTGACTTCAGCACTTTAAACTTATACCTTGCGTCAACTGTGGTCAACATTCAGCATGAAAAGGTTAAGGTGGCACTGGTATTATAACACTACCTAACACCGGGCTGTTGGTTGACTACCTTTCAAAACAAACTATGAAGCACTGACAAATGCTTGCTGATGTGGAGGAATCAGAAGTCTTTACACACACAGTGAACTGGATCCCGCCGATGCACCAACTGGATAGCTGTTGTGGCAGCATTTGTTACACTGTTAGCCTCTTACAAGTATAGAGGAACTGTAACATTTAAAAAATATACACATTTTAACAAATGGCAATGTTAATCCTTGTAAATATTCTTAGTTATATCACCTAAAAGTAATCTGTGACAATAAAGTTTTATTTTGGATGAAGATGATGTTAATATTATAGTCCTTTAGTAACTGATATCTTGTAATTTCACAGGTTTCTCTGAAGCGTCGGCACCTATACCAACATTTTACAGAAACCTGCAGCCTCCATCTTCAGAGCCAAATATGCAGGGAACAGGTTAATCTGAAACATCAGCACCATCTATCAAACTACAAGGCATTACATCTTAGAAGACTATATATAATCTTGACACTCAATGCTGTGAGAACCTAAACTCTGCAGAAGTAACTGCAGGTTTTTTCTTACATTATTACCCTGAGGAAATGAGTGACAACTGAATGCAATACACCGCTTCTTCAAAAGACAGTCAGTGCCTACTGATCTCCTCCCACTTGAACTTACCTGTGTCTGGTCATGAGTCCTAAGGTAAGGACAGAGCTATGGCAGAGGTGTTGAAGCAGTACGCTCAAGACGTCTCACAATGTATGCTTACTTTCTTATTTATCTAACAGTTCTATTTATTCTTACACAACAGTTACTAATAATTTAACTTTTACAAACGTTACTGTATGTTTCAATATAGTCTTCTCGGGCGCACAGCCGCGTCAATTCGTTTGAATACAACGTTTCGGGGACCAGCTCCGTCCCCATCCTCAGGCAAAACTGATTTAACATACAACTCGTCTGTCCCGTGTTTTTCTACCTGCCGCGGCAGGGAGAATCAGACCGGTTTTGTGGTGTCCAAACAGTTAAGTTGGTGGACGGGCTGTTGACTGTTGTGCTCCCACGCCTCGCTGCGAGGTCCTTATCTGACGTATTGCAGGCTGCTAGGCTCTGCTGAGTATGAAACCGCCATCCTTATTGATGTTGTCCGGATGTAATTTTATTTCAATGGCTTCTTTTATTATGTGGTCCATGTATCCTTTTGTCCTGGCTAGTCTGCAGGTGTTATTGAATTCTATCTTGTGGCCTGTTTCCAGGGCATGTTGAGCAACTGCTGATTTTTCTGGTTGCCCCAGTCTAAGGTGCCGTATGTGCTCTTTTCGCCTCGTCTCGATCGTTCTGTATGTGCTGATATTTATTTTTTATAATATTCTGATGCCTTGTGTCTTGGGGTTAAGCCCTGTGCCCTGTCTCTTTAAAATAGATGTTACAGTACTCCTATTACCCTTGACAAACACAAAATTTGCATAACATGGATTTTCTGGGAACACATGCGTGTTAAATTGTGTATGGGCACATGCCTCTAAGTGTGTGTGTTTCCATAAAGTATAAGGTGACAAACTTAGTCAACATTACATGTAATGGTCTGATGATGGTACACATGATGTGCTGAAACATGCAACCAATTATATGGAAAAGAAAAAGTTACTGACAGATGTAACACAGTACTACACTAATCAAGAACATGACAGTATGCAACACCTGAAAGTAGTTTATGTACTATGACACATTATCACACATGCTTACCTTATTAAAATTGATAAATGATGCTATCAGTTATTTGTATGACTACGGTGGTAATACGTCCAATTTCAGTCCATGACGTTGGTGGGGACTGCATGTCCCACAGTAACCTCCGCACTTCCCACTCACTTTCTGGTTTCGCTGTACAACAAACATACTCTGCCTTCAGGGCAATATTTCTAATTCCTCCCTCTTTTGTTACTGATACAGATGAAGAGATGTCAATAAGATAGGTTCCCTAGGCCTAAGAGATTAAATAAGGAGTCATTACAATGTTAAATGTAGCTAACTGATTCCATTAAAGTATCATTACATCATTAAAAAACATATAAGTACAAAAATGTGAATATAAAAAATATAAAAATGGTGTCAGACCGTAAGATGTGGATGTATGTCTGATGCCATTTTTTATTTTTAAATTGTCATACTTATATGTTTTTTATATTTTACATCTTTTATATTTACATTTTGACATATATTTCTCTTAGGCAGCACTTTTATATATTGATATACATTTTATATATGTACAGTAGAACCTCAGTTATCCGAACTTCGCTTAACCGAAACTCGGGTTAACAAAAACACCTTTTTTTTTTTGTATGCAAGATGATGTTATCTAAATAAAATTGTTGAGAGCTGTATGTATTATTATTGAAATACAAATGGTAGTTTACAGCAGTTTCATTAGTTCCGAGAATACCCTGGCGTCTGTCAGGCACTGCGATTCCCAGAACTGCCTGCCGTGAGACACCTCTGAGCCTCTCCCCATTAGTTTGTTGCAGATTGCTTTATGTTTTGTTGAAGAAAGTGAGCAGTCGTCACCGGCCGACGTGTTATTGACAAAGCAGTGGAGGGACAGTGCAGCCAACAAACGTTGTGAAAAAAAAGTTCAAACTAAAATATCAGATTTTTTTGTAGAAATTTGTAGTGTTGTATTGTATATGTAAATATCATATACTTTCTTGTGCCATAAATTTTATTAACATGAGACATGTTTCTGAATAAATGTTACTTTTATTGCATCATATCATGTCAAGCCAAATTTCCGAATTATCCGAAATTTTGATTATCCGAAATCAGGTCCACCCCCTTTATTTCAGATAATCGAGGTTCTACTGTAATTGTAAAAAAAAAGGGGGAGTTTTTCCTCTTATCAAATGTATGGAGTTTGGTAGCCTGATTACATGTCCCAAGTGTATGTGTTGGTTGTGACTGTACTACTGATAAGAGTAAAATATACTTTTGCATGTACATAGCAACGGGGATGTCTAATATTAAAAAAATAAACAGATGAGATTGGTAATACCACCTCTGGCTTCAGAGGAAAATGTAGTCATTGACAGGCATTAAAAAAGAGGGTTTTGGTAAGGAAACCTGATGGAAAGAGAAAGGCCTAGGTACATATAGTAGGATAATATTAAATTTAAAAAGAAATTGGATGGAATGGTGTGGACTCATTCATCTTGCCCAGGATAGGAAGAAGTGGTTGGCTCGCATGAAAACAGTAAAGAATCTTTGAGTTCTATAAAATATGGAGACTTTCTTGAGTAGCTGAGGAACTGTAAGCTTCTCAAGAAAGACTCTGCTCCATGCAGAGAGTGAACAAGTGAGTGAGTGAGTGAGTGACAGTGAGTGAGTGAGTGAGTGACAGTGAGTGAGCGAGCAAGCAATTGAGTTAGTTAATTAGTTAGTTACAGTAAAACTCCGACTTAATGTTCCTGCATTCAGTGAAATCCTGGATTTAGTGATGATTTTTTTCATGTCCCGACAATAGCTCCATACAAACAACGTAACCTCCATTTAATGTAAACCTCGATTTAGTGAAATACAGTAGAACCCTGTTAAGAAGTCTTTCAAGGGACCAGAGGATTAGGGACTTCTTAAGTGGGAAGACTTATTAAGAGGGAAGCTTATTAAAAGCAATAGGATAGTAACTGGCACATTAAACATACAGAAATAAAAACAAATTCATCTCGGCAGAGATCGATCGCATCATAGCATATATCGACATATCGCATATATCGATAGTCAGACAGCAAGTGATCGATGAATCAACAGCAACTTAAGATTTTTCATATTTGAAGGAAATGAAACTTTGGAAATGAAATTTTTTTATACATATCTTTAAAAACTTATTAAACGGGTAAAATTTCATAAAAAATCATACTCTTGGTATCATGAGATTCGACTTCTTAGGTGGGAAAACTTAATAAGTGGGAAGCTTCATATCCGGGAAAAAATTAAAGTACGGATTATGGATTTTATTTCGGGACTTTAAAAATCAGACTTCTTACAGGGGGAAAACTTCTTATGCGGGGACTTCTTATCCGGGTTCTACTGTATATTCTAATCCCCCAGCAATTCATTAAATAGGGGTTTTACTGTACTTAGATCCACAATATAATGCAAGTAGTGTACAGCTGTAACTGTATACCTCTGACCAATGGATCTTCTTTGAAGGTTTTGATCCTTTCCCCTCCCACCTGGTGAGTGTTGATACAACGAAATTTGTACCTATCAGATTGATGGAGAAAAGACCTTGAGGGCACTCTGCCTTACTATAACAATCTCCTGCTTGTCCGTAAGGCATTCGTTGGTCTTGGTGGCCTTTCACCTGCCTTGAGAAAGTGTTATCTTGAGCTGCAAACAACAAATAAATACAAAACATATAGCCATAATTTTTACTTTTTAAAATTTTAATTTTCCTTAATGTAAATCCTGTAGTGAGTTAAAAAATATTTTACACCACAACGGAATCTTTAAACCTGTGCCAAGATAGAAAAATGCATCAATGTGCTCGGGAATTATGTCGAAAAATACTGACATCTCAATGGAATAAATTAACTACATTTAATGTTGTAAAGAATTCAAATTTAATTGCTATGACATAGAGATCCTTACTTATTGAACATCCATAATACCTTCAGTATTGTTTTTCCAATGATCCCATCTATGCATCTCTCAAATATGGAGGAAAAAACTTACTGATAACTCGTAGTGAGGTAATATTTAGACGAACTTTGGAGTATACAGTGAGTTGAGCCTTCCCATTGCCATCCACCACACATGAGCAGTTGTCACGACGTTGGCCATTATAGGACATGTGTCTGGGGCGACCAACCTGTTATGTCGGAAGAAAGGTAATTATGAATCTAGCAGTGGAGTATGTATGAGGGGTTCATTCACTGGTAAACCGTGGCATTATGAGGTTTCAAAAATGTATGTTGCGATTATAAATGACTAGTAACAGAAAATTCCCGTCTTCTGAAATGTGACTCTGTGTTGTTTGGTGAGTAGCTGTCCTGCTTGGACTATTTGACGCTAAAGATGAAGACATTATGATCCTTCAAAATTTCAGAACTACTTGGCCTTCAACACAGTATCACATCCCAGAAGACCCGAAACTAGTTACACCACTGTCAGAGCCTCAAATCTTGCAAGCTTGTATTTATAACCAGACGAAATATGTCTAACTCACTTACTTATACACTTAAGATTTTCTTTTCTGAGATTATGAGTACCCTCAGGTATACAGTGTCTACTGATAGAATTATTAATGAATAATGAATTGGAAAGGAAGTGAACATTAGTGGTGATGGTCTCATTTGAGGCACCTACTGCCCACCATTTGCCTGGAGGGACTGAGGAAAACAAGAAACCTCAGGAGAGCCAGTTGGTAGGCCGAAATCTGAACCCAGGCAATATGAGGTATGAAATAGTTGTACTACCCAGTTCACATCAGTATTCACTAACATAAAACCTAATTTAGGAACAAAACACTAATTTAAGATAATAAATATACAAAATTCACTCCAAACTCAAATTTTTTGTCATAAGATTTGGTTTAACAAAGAATCTTTTACTTCATAAAGTAATCCCCAAGTATGCTAAAGTAAAAGTGAGCGATAAAAAGGACTACAATTTTAATATTAATATTGTTAATATTGACATGTAATTCATGTAATAGTTGTAATTACTGTTGAGAGCCAAAATGTGTACATCATAAATATGATAATAATAATAATAACCATGGCTCGACAGCCCTATATGGGCCTGGGCCTCCTCTTTCCGAGGTTACGTGGTCTGCGCATTTGGCAGTTCGAGACCACGACTGGCCGCGCTGTTCAACTCATCTGATTTGACCGCCAGAGCCATCTGGCAGTCAGTCAGGAGACTTGGGTGAGAAATGGCCGTTAAATTTTGCTTACGAGCATTACTAGTTCTATTCATGCCCGTAAGGTTCTTTTACATGCCGTAAATCTACGACATGGGACCGACGGCTTTACTTCCCCTACGAAGGAAGTGGTGCTTCGGAATTTTATCACCCTTAAAAAATCCATCGACCTCGGTCGGGATCGAACCCGCGAACCTTGGGTCCAGTGGCGAGCACGCTAACCACTAGTCCACCGAGGGCGACTCATAAATATGATACTTGAAAAAAAAGTCTTAAGAAACAGAAAAAAGAAAGTGCTTGTAGTCTCAGAAGCAAAAGGCATGAATCAAATGATGATTATATACAATAACACATTTGTAACTTAGAATCTGTATAATTTAAATTTTACAAATCAGAACACTGAAGGGCCAATAGAAATGGCATCACCGAAGGATTCCAGTCTTCTGGGATGTGATACTACATCACTGGGTTCATCTTCAAGAGTTGAGTGATTCATGAACGCCAAAACGGGATATGTGGTGGGGATATACAGGTAAGATCTGACCAGTCAGTGGCTCAATGGACAACATGGCAAGCCAATAGGGAGGTGTGAGGGGGGCCTGGTATACAGATTCCTTCTTCATGGACCACTTGACCCTTGAAGATGAAGGCAATATGTTCCTTTGAAACACAGGGGAACACTTACCCAGCAACACGGCATCACATCTCAGAAGACCAGCATCCTTAAACACACTGCCGTGAAAACTCACATGTAACAGTGACATAGACAAAACAGAACGTATAAGCAAGTATACTTCCTGTTTTGTTTGTTTTCTCCCTACCGGGGATTTTAGGCATACCTTCGATCATATATTTCAGAGAAATTCTCATCTTCACCTGCTGGTAAGCTGAGATATTCCTGTGGGCTGTCTGTTGACATCCCATGGCAGTATATTAAGACACTAATACCCATAATTTGCAGAGTGTATTCTTTGTCCTCTTTAACCTGTAATTTCTGTTGGACATCAAGGCATGAAGTAAAGTGACCTGAAATAAACAGTTACAGGACTTTTATTTTGATACAATGCAATTACACTGCACCAACAATGTGTAATGCACATTCAGACTTGTGAGGAAGCAGCAATACAAACTACATAATCAGGGGTTATTCTAAAAATGTGCAACACTTGTGAAGGTGTTATTTTTAAATAAGGTGGTGGTCACTCAAAACTTTCAGTGAATTTTCAGTTTGATAGAGAGAAATAACAAACCATTTCAGGCAGAAATATAATTTTTTTATCTACCTAATTTACTCCATGGAGCAGAATTCCTCTTGAGAAAAAAAAAGTTTCTCAGTTAGTCAAGAAATTCCCGCTTCATTGAACATGAACGTTCAGCGGCATATCCACAACAGCCTACCACTTTTCCCTGTCCTAGGTCAATAATCCAGTCTACACACTTCCATTGCATTTCTTTAACACTTTCACTGCCAAAGCTGAATACGAGGTCTGTCCAAAAAGTATCCGACCTTGGGCCGGGAAAAAAAAGTTCTGTATCTGGGTGGTTACAATACCTAATCCCCTTCAAAGTAGGCCCCTTGTGACTCCACACACTTAGCCCAGCGGTCCTTCCATCGCTGGAAGCAATTCTGGAAGGCTTGTTTTGGAATGGTGTGCAGCTGCGCCGTCGCGTTCTGTATGATGTCCTCGCGGCTGTCAAAACGGGAGCCTTTTAGCGGTGTCTTCAATCTCGGGAACAGCCAGAAATCACAAGGAGCCATGTCAGGAGAGTAGGGAGCCTGGCGAACCTGCGGAATGCCGTGCTTAGCCAGGAAACCCTGGATCAGGTGTGATGAATGAGCTGGGGCATTGTCATGATGCAGCTGCCAGTTGCGTGCGTCCCACAGCTCCGGTCTCTTGCGCCGAACTGCATCACGAAGATGACGGAGGACTTCTTGGTAGTACTCCTTATTAACAGTTTGGACTAGTGGTGCGTACTCATGATGCACAACACCCCGGTAATCGAAGAAAACAGTCAGTATCACCTTCACATTGCTCCGAACGTGTCGTGCTTTTTTGGGCCTCGGGGATGTTGGATGCTTCCATTGTGACCAATGGACCTTGGTTTCCGGGTCATATCCGTACACCCACGACTCGTCACCAGTGATCACAGTTTTCAGGAACTCAGGATCCCTGTTGGCGCACTCCAGAATGTCCTGCGCGACCTCAAGGCGGAGTTGTTGCTGCTCCGGCGAAAGCAGCTTGGGCACAAATTTTGCCGCCACTCTTCGCATGCCCACATCCTCAGTTAAAATCGTGTTTGCGGAACCTCTGCTGATCCCAACCTCATCAGCAATTTCCCGGCGGTCAAACGACGGTCCTCCATGATCAATGTCCGCACTTTGTCAATGACATCAGCATTTCGGCTCGTTGACGGTCTCCCGGAACGCTGGTCACTGTCCGCCGACATGCGGCCATCTTTAAAGCGGTTGAACCACTCTTTAATTTGAGTGACCCCCATTGCATCATCACCGAAAGCCTGCTGAATTTTGCGGATTGTTTCCGCTTGGGTATCCCCAAGTTTCTGACAAAACTTGATGCAGTATCACTGCTCCAAACATTCTGTCATCTTAAGCGAAACGAGAATGCGACGAACACGTGTTACACCACTTCAATATCTGGCAGCGACAGACGCATCCGGCGGTGTTGCGAGGCAGCAAAAAATCACGCATGCGCATGAAAGTCCCTTCTACCACTACGCTCAGTTTCCCCACCCTTTCGCCATTACTTACCGCGGGAAAAAATATAGTCGGATACTTTTTGGACAGCCCTCGTATATTCAATTTAAGTATTTGCGTTTTAATTTGCCAGCGCCGACTTTATTCAATCTAAAGTTCACTCTGCTCTTTTGCCTTAAATAGGCCACGCACACAATAAGTTCTTTCAGGAAACATATTTTACATCTTTATTAAAACCTAGCTGACAACTAGAAAAAATATATGCGTGTTATATATAATTATATTTTATAATTTATAAGACAACGCACTAGTTGTTTAACATTCAATAAATCCCTGGGAATTTAACACCCTCGGGGATTTAAATACCTGGCAGTGAAAGTGTTAATATTATCCCAGATAACAAATCACAGACTAATTAGTAGAAGAGACATCAGCATGTCAAAGATGGAACTCAAGTTGGGAACCGGCACAAGGCTCTGATCACTGCATTTAGTGGATAAATTATGTTTGGTAGCAAACTTTTGTTGTAGCAATGAAGTATCATATTCTAAATCAGCAAAGGTTAAATAAATATTCGCTGGAAAGGCGAGAAAAACTATAAAACTTATCTTCATAGACAGTTCCAATCAAGTTATGAATCTTGCATATATGAAGAAACAGCAGTAACACTTTATAACAAGACCCATTCTCTTTTTCTGCCACTGACTGGCTGATCTTCCATTAATATAATATATATAATAATAATATAATAACCATGGCTCGACAGCCCTATATGGGCTTAGGCCTCCTCTTTCCGAGGTTACGAGGTCTTTGTGCATTTTGCGGCAGTGAGGGACCGGCTGACTGGCCGCGCTTTTCAACTCAATCCTGATGTGAATGCCAGAGCCATCTGGCAGTCAGTCAGGAGACTTGGGTGAGAAATGGCCTCTTAATTTTGCTTACAAGCACTACTAGTTCTATTCATGCCCGTAAGGTTCTTTTACATGCCGTAAATCTTCGACACTGATCTTCCATTACTGTGACGTATTTATGCGTTCAACCAACAATTTATTACAACTTACATCTGTACTGGTTGCATTTGCGCTTCCGAAGAGGCCTACGGGCTTGCACACAGTTATTCCTTGTAACCTTCTTCCCACTACGATGATAACAATACAGATGGCGCTGCTGACGGCCCTTTCTGCCACATGAATGCGAGCACTGCAAAATGCATTAAAAAATGTTTGAGAAAGAAAAAAAAAAGTTTTGTAATACATTATGTTTCCAGTTACAATAAATAAAGTAACAAAATTGTTTGGAGTCTTTCTGTGAAATTAGACTCAACTACTAACAAAACTGAACATCTTATAAGATATTACATAACCATCAGAGTACACATGAAGCTATGTGAATCACCTGTTTATTAAAAAATATTTATGGTCTATGTTATCGGGTTCGCCGATCCCAGTGGCCGTGCGGTCTAAGGTGTGGGTCTTCGGCCGCTCGCTTACTGGGATCGTGGGTTCGAAGCCCACCGGGGGGGCATGGATGTCTGTCTCTTGTGAGTGTTGTGTGTTGTCAGGTAGAGGTCTCTGCGACGGGCTGATCACTCGTCCAGAGGAGTCCTACCGAGTGTGGTGTGTCTCAAATGTGTGTGATCATGAAACCTCGACGAAACGAGGAGGCCCAGGCCCATATAGGGCTGTTGAGCCATAGAAACAAAAATGTTATCGGGTTCACAACAACTTGTATCTCTATTCTGAGCCAGATGAATCTGGTCCATGCTCTCCTGTCCTATATCTTCCAGATCCATCTTCATCTTACGCCCCCATCTATGCTTAGGTCTTCCGAGTGGTCTCTTTCTTCCATGTATCCCTACCAAAACCATGTATGCATTTTTTTTCTACCCCACATGTGCCACATGCTCTGCCCATCTTGTCCGCCCTGATTTGATCACCTGAATAATATTTTGTGAGATGCACAATTCATGAAGATCCTCATTACACAGATTTCTCCAGTCTCCTGTTACTTCCTCCCCCTTAGGCCCAAATATCTTCCTCAGCACACTATTCTCAAACACCCTCAGCCTGCTCTACCCTTAACATGAAAGAGAAAGTTTCACAACCATACAAAACAACAGGCAAAATTATAATTCTGCACAGTTTCATCTTCATATTCTTACACAAAAAATGGAAGAGCAGCAGACTTGTTACAATAGTTCAGAAAATATAGAAACTTGTGATGACGTGCTAATGGAATCAACCTTCCTACAAGGTAACATTATAACAGTATTTTTATATGGCAACATGCATTACACAATATTCACAAACATAATATGACAACATCTCACATCTTGCCATTCTCCTGGGAGCCAGTAGAATTCATCCTGGCAGTTTGAACTGAAGCAGTCTCTCTGCTCTGATGGGCGTTCAGCAGGGTTGCACTTATCTGCTGAGACCACTAAACCAAGATGGTGACACTGAATGGACCTCTGTTGGATGCCACGTCCACACGACTGAGAGCACTGCACACAAACACTTCATTCAGCACAAGGACAAGTGCCATACTGCCTTACTGAGTCAAACTCTGTTAACTGAGTTAACTCTTAATTTGTAGGATCTGGGTTAAAGATGTATCTTTGTATGGTAATTGCCAGTGCTTTCTTTCTTATGTGTATTATGTCAATCAGGGCCTGGTGAGGTCCTGTACATGTATGTAATTATATTAGATTTACGTGTTTGTTTGCTTTTACTGTAATTCTTATACTGTTTACTCTATGGACGTGTCCAATATCATTCTGTAATGATTTCTAGGACGAAATAAATGCATACAATACAATACAATACAATACAAAACAGTTTGCTTTTACCAAATAAACTGCATGTGTTTATTCTGTTCTGGAGTACCATTCAAAGATATGAATCTTGATGTCCATTTGTAAATACAACAATATGGTTGAGCTGATCAGCAACAGAAATACTATGTGACAGGAAAGACTTTCTCTCTACTCAAACTACTCAAATATGAATGTAAAACCCCTATTTAATGAATTGCTGGGGGATTAGAATATATTTCACTAAATCGAGGTTTTCATTAAATGGAGGTTACAGTGTTTATATGGAGCTATTGTCGGGACATGAAAAAATCATCACTAAATCCGGGATTTCACTAAATGCGGGAACATTAAATTGGGGTTTTACTGTAATTGTCTTCATGTTATATTCCTTTTTATGACAATTTGCTTTTGAGAAATTTTTAAGTTTGGAAACAGCTTCATATAGATTTCGTGTTGGAATGGATTTACATGGTCAAAACGGAATTATTACAGTAAGAAACTTTGGTCAAGGCCTTCCATGCCACAACAATATGTTCAAACAATGCTCTGAAAAGTACAGTAAGGTATTCTGTGAAGAGCTAGCAAAATCAGGTTTCTAACTACTACACTGAAAAATTCTGATGTTTATGTTCTTGATCTCAATTTGAATTTTTGAGGCTTGAAATATTCCCATTTTGTGCCACATGTGGCAATATTTTCACTTTTGTTGCAGTGGGTCCATATAAGCATAGGCCAATCAATCTCAAATGGTGGACATGTTGCCTATAAAAGATGTCGGGAATCCACGCAATTTCTTTTATCACAGATTTAATCAACATGAATATTATAACAGTTAACCAATGTGCTTTAATAAGACACTTCAGGGACAACACTGATATGGACATAAAGAGAAATGGAAAGACTTAATGACTTCAGAAATATAAGGTCATTATTTTATCTTAGAAATACCATTCATCAGTTCCCAATGCTACTTTCTATGTATGTGGGCAGTCAACTAAGTGGGCTACATTAACACGATAAACAAGCCAACAGTAAATGGCAACCAAGAGCTGTCACACAAATAATGACCCCATACAACTTCATGAACAAACAACATTACTAAGTACCATGATGTACCTCAGACCACTCTCCTTCAAACCAAGAGAACGGACAATGTTTTATGCAACCACGAACAGATTTAGGCATCCGTTTGCGATCACACTTGGCTGAAGAAACAACCACCTCGGTCTCATTCAAAAGCTTAGGCTTTAACCTTGGCTGTCTCCCCAGTGATTGCCACTCCTCGTAGTGTCTTGGATACTGTCCAGTCCAGTGACGACTAGCACTTCCTTGGTAAGGATATGTGTTTGCCGGCACCTCTACACACACAACTTGCCGGTTACGTTCACCTTTTCCGCATGTCTTCGAACACTACAAAAGAGATATCCATAACAATGATAGATTATAACCTTCTGGGTTATGACAATGTGCCGTCTTAAGCTGCTTTTCCATGACTGGTATATTTGGCAAATATCTGTCACCTGTTTGTGACATAAATCAAAGGAAACACCCTTGTTTTTTCACTTATCAAGTCAAAACTTGTTACATTTCCACAGCTCATTTACATCTGACAAGCAGATGAGTGACCTATGTGTGAACAATCGTATCATTTGTTACAATGAGTGACCAATTATATGAACTGTGGGAATTCCGCCACAATGACCACAAAAACATCTTGCAAGTGTGCTCAAATGTTTGCCAAATAAACCAGTTAAGGAAACAGTAGGACAATTATGCACTTGGCTCCTTGTACAATGCACAAATATTGGTGCATTTGTCAAAAACACCCATCATGGGAATGTGACATGATACATAGTTACCAACACAGTAGAGAAAAGAAACCTGCAGCCTCCATCTTCAGGAGAGTAATAAGCACATTCTATGGCAGAAAGATATAAGGGAATATAATGTGTCCCAGATAGCGCTTATTTAACTGTATATAAACTACAAGCAATCCCATTACAAGCCTGGACAGGCCCTTAGGGCTCCAGGAGGTTGAGGCTCCCAGATTCCTAGAAATTGGCACATGAAGGTAGTAAGGTTGTCAGCCCTTTTGCACTGGCTGCCTTTACCCCCTCAAGTCTGTTAAAGGCCGAGTTGACCCCAGGGCTTTAGTGCAGTCAGAAGGATTAAGTCAATGAAAAATACCAATGACCCCCTCAGGAATCGAATCAGCAACCTTCCAACTTGTAGGGCAGTGCCTCAAACAACTGCACCACCACACATTTAAATGTATAGGTATCAATGAGACAGATGGATCATAGAAGGAAACGGTTGTGGAATTTGAAGTTAGTATTCCATTGTGTACTTAGACAGACTCAAGAAAAGCACAACAATATATCAATCAGAATATTCAGTGTTTGGGCTGAAAATTAAAGAAGGATTTCAATATTATGTGGGACTGTTAACCTTTCTATTAGTGACATTGGATGAATGGGCCAGTATATGTGGAAGAAGCAGTAATAATGATCAGAACAATCAAGAATAAAAGAAATTATGCTACATACAGCTTAATGTTGGTATCATGACAGAAGAAGACTGCAGTAAACTCTGTGGCATGAATGACTAACTACATCAGCTACTGCATTTATGCAAATGCCATTGTACACATGTCAAAACGTCTGTTCCTATTCAGGAGGTATACGGTTCAAGCCTGATCCAGAATACTCTTGTTCAGTTAGAGATTTCCCATAACTTTCCTCAAAAACTCACCTTACTCCACATGCCTGTCCGCCATTGATATTCTTTAGCAAGAGGTTTCAGACTGGAGCTGCTATTATTAATTGGGCAGTGAGGTAAGTCACATTTATTGTGCTCACTTGGTCTCTCAATAGCCGAACAAAGGGTGTCGGCCAGCATCTCTCCAGTATGTGACTGACACTTAACCTGTCTATGTTGGTAGCCTTCGTCACCACACGTCTTACTGCACTGGAACAACAGACAGAACAAAACATGATAATTTTCTGGGACAGTAAAATCCACATTTCCTTATAAATTCTTCTTGATTTAAAAATTTGAAACACTTGTGCACACAGAAGACCACTTCAGGACTGCAATGCAAAAATACTGTTTTTTCTTAATATTATTTTTTCTTTTCCCAGATTTTATTTTACTTCATTTTGTGGGTTTTGATGTTGTCTACACTGACAGACGCACGCACAGACACAAACACACGCATGCTTTATGGCCTTTACAGAACTTTACTAAAAAAAACCCTGCACTAAATCCCTCTACATTTAAGTTGTAAGTCCTTGCAGCCTTCACGGTGAAATAATTTAGTAAGACCTTCTTGTGCTGACATCTGCAACAGGTGGACAGCTCATGTCTTACAACAAGCTCAGCCTTGTGCGGGTTATAAGCTGGGCAGACTGGGTGGCAGGTCATATCAGAACCCTGATGATGGGGACAGATTCCGTCTCCATCTCCGAAATGCTGGTGTATTTCAACGGTTACATGTGGGTAACCCAAAAAGATTGTACTGAATTTCTACATCTGAGGCAGCCCACCTTTCTGTCTACATATTTTGTCTGTATATCATCATTATATTCAGAACTGTTGCATGTAATAGTATACAGAATAGCTTAATATAAACTTATTATCTCCCTTTCAGCTGTTCTTCTTGTCAACAGCTTCAATGCGTCTACTGAAGTCTACAACACAAACAGACTTTGAAACTGACTGACTTCATTTAGTGGCGACTGGTCTAGCCTCATCACTGTGTAATGTAGAGACCACTGCTGCAGCGTTCTTATTACTTTAGTTGATGACTAACTCAGGTCAAGCGTGCTGTATAGTAACTTAAAACTTTCTTCACTTAGTGTTATTTCACTTTCACAGGTACTGTCTTCATATTTACTGTTACGGTTTTTGGATTATTAGTCTTCAATGACTTTAGAATATTGCCAGATATGGAGAAATAGTAAAAGCTGATTCAATTCTCCTGGGTTGTGACACAGCAGCATTGGGTATTTCCTCCAATTTCAAAAGAAGGTAGTACTTCCATCTTCAAGGGTCAAGCAGTCCAACAAGATGAAGGCATTATGATCCTTCAGACCATCAGGAACCACTCACCTAATGATGCAGCACAGTACCACAGAAGACCTGCATCCTCTGCAACAGCACTGTGACAACCTTCAATCTCGACTCGTAAATGTTGTCCATGCATATTGCATACCCTTTTTGAAGCAAGGGTTCTGCTAATTTCTGCACTATTGTATCTGTTTTATTCATATCACTACTGACTACATTACCATAACATTTTGCTTTATACACTCAACAACAACAAAACCTTCATCAACAACAACAACAAAACAAAGGTAGTAACACACACAACTCAAAGGTTTTTCTGCCAAGCTCTGAGGACGTCACAGGAAGGTACTACTTGAAAGGTGACCTTTACACATAATTAGTGACTCAATTGTGCAGCTGTTCTGGGAATGAAGGCAGAAGATTTGAAGTGATGTCACACGGTACAAATTTTGGACAATTTTGGGGAATCTTCATATTTGACTTTGGTGCGGTTGACTGTGAAATGTAAAAACGTGTGTGAGAGCACATACATCACAGACAACAAACAATCCAGTAACAATGGTTGTCATGGCAACCTGAGTGTAAGGGAACATACTTCACAGCGAACACACAACCTGGTAACAATGGTTGCCATAGAAACCTGGGTGTACAAGCATGCACGTTACACAAAACACACTACCTGGTTACAATGGTTGCCATAGCAAGGTGGTGTAAGGAAATGTACCTCAGAGAAACACACAACCTCGTAAAATTGGTTGCCATGGCAATCAGGCGTACATTTATGAACCTCACAGAGATGAGTGTGATTCACTCATTCATTTATCCAGACCATCATGTAAGGTAGATAAGATACAAAGAGTAAACAGAAAAAAAAACTAAGGCATACTATGTCAGAAATAATGAGGATTAGAGTGACTGACATGAGCAAAGTGTTTACCTCTGACCATCCACCAGTGTTCCAGGCAGGACAAGGATCTATATTACATGCTATTGTATCAAGAGGCCTGTCAGCTTTGTTGCAATCAGTTCCTTCATTTCCATCTTCAGACGGACATGCCACCATTCGCCGCATGTAGCCCATTCCACAAGACTTTGAGCACTAGGAAAGACAAGAGACAAGTAGATAACTATGTATCAGGTCAGAATTAAGAAAATTCCTTGTTAAGAACGCCTTTTACACAACTGATGAGTTTTTATCTAGTAATCATGATGGTGATTAGTTTTGGTTATATTTTGACTATGTTATCTTTTATATTCTTTAATTTTATTGAATTGTATCTTGGTTTGCATATTTTGTTGTGAATTGTATATCATAATAATTTTGTGTTAGTTTTGATTTGTACTTCAATGATATTGTATGCAACATATTTTAAATCTTCAGTATTGTGTGGTTAACTTTGTATTACTTGTATGCTTTTATCACAATGAGGTTGTAATCACAACCTATATCATCGTCCTCTTATTTCTTCTCTTTCTTCCCCTTTCTTCTTTGTGACCAATTTCATATTCATGCCGTCTTGAACGGATGATGGATCTATGGAATGTGTTTAATATGTATGATGTGTATGTATGTATGTATGTATGTACATTGAATTACACTCATTAAACCTTTGGTTGTTTTTGATGACAGGGTTACTAAAGGTTGTCATAATGCAAGTACAGAATATTCACTGGTAAACAAGGACAACCAGCTTACCTCTCCCCACGGTCCTGTTCGCCACATGTAGCCTGCCTTCCCCATGTCATTCATCCCTCCATGATTTGGATATTCTACAGATGGCTCACCCAGACAGTCCCTAACATAGCACTCTTTCTCTCTCTGTGGTTGGGCCAAATTCAGGTCAGAACAAACTCGATCACTGGGCAACACTGCACTGGATACTGAACCAACACACATCACCTCCCTTGTCGAAATTCCCTGGCAGGAAAGAAATTGCAAACGTAACACTCGCCAGTCCCATATGCACAAAACTAACATCTACCAAAATTAAGATTACCCTTTCCTTCTTCCATAGATTATATGTAAGATGGGAAGACTACAATTTGTCTATAAATCACTGGCAGATAAACCTCTTCACCGAAAGGGCCGTTGTTACTTTATGACCAAAAAAAAGAAATCATAAAATTAAAATACAGTATTAAACTTCATACCTTTACTGCATGACTTTCTGTACAATGTTCATTGTCAGTTAGCATCCAGAGTCAGATTTCATTTAATGCCACCATGGAACATCTACCTAACAGCCTAAAGACTGAACGCAATTCATGTTTATATTTATAAAGAAGAGCAGTCACACATGGTGCACCAACACACCCTGGTCTCCTGCAGGGACTGCACAGTCTATCGACCACTGTAGTGATGACACAGCTCTTGATGCTGGTGCTGTAACAGATGCTGTAACATCACCAGGATTCTTGCAGGAAATACATGAAAAACCAAGCAACCAAAATGTCTTCCCATTCCACTTTAAATTTTTAATCTGATGCATGATGAAAATTTTGCCCGCACATTTCAATCATAAGAGTGGAATGCATAAAATGTTCAAACACGGTGTAAATTTTTTATTGCACAATGAAAACTTAGCATGTAAAAATTATGCAATGACATAGGTTATCTTTCTCTGATTCAGAAAGCTGTTACAAGAAAATGGCCATCAAAATGTTTGACAGATTCTCCAAATTCCATCAGCAAGAATGTTCATGAGACTTGAGGTCCTCATCACAGTGCTGCAGGAAATTCAAGTCTTCTGGGATACAAAGCTGTGTTGTTTGGCGACATCATCTTCAGGATCAAATAGTACAGGAAGAATAATGGAATGTCAGCCATACAAAATGTAAAGAACTGCATGTCAAATGACACAGTGTCATGACTCAGAAGCCATCAGTCTTCGGGAATGTACACATTTGTGTAGAATGGCAACTTTTACCTTGCCACAGCTGACAGAACATGGCCCCCAGTCCCCAACTCTCCAGGATGCACAGGCTGGTCGAGTGCAGAATTCTTCTGTTGCTACATACATAGCGTTAGTGCAGTACTCTTTGTCAACAGGTATGCCCAGAGATGTATCCATACATGTGACAGCCCTCTGCCTGCGTCCACTTCCACATGTAACAGAACACTGACAACAGAACAGTATTGAATAGTTTTGTGCTTTCTAGGCAATGAGAAAAAGTTAATGTATGCCATAGGTCATTTGTTGACTCATGAGCCCTGGGTGGGCATGGCTAAGTGTGTGCCCCCCCCCCCCACCTGCGCTGTTAACTGGCAGGTCAGGGCACCAAACTGTTGTCCACAACCCCCAAGAGCTCATCCACCAAAGTATGATCTATACCAACAAAAGTGTTTGTCAGGTCAATGGTATTATCAAACTCCATTCACTCCTCCTTGTTAAATACCAAATGTTACAACACACTTCATTAATAATGTGTAACACTCCTGCTTCATACCCGAGAGAAACTTCGTTCAAGCCTAAGCCCAGACACTGGTTAACAAAATCTAATCTAATCTAATGCAACTTAAAGTAACCTAAGTCAAATTATCATCACCAAAGCAAACCTAACCTAACTTAACCTACCATAATATTACCTAACCTAACTTCACCCAACTCAGGCAAACCCAACCTAACCTAATGTAACAGAACCTAAATTCACCCCACCCATCCAAACCTAAACTTATTAATTTATATAAAGTTGATTAGTTTATTAAATATACTAAACAAACTAACTTAATGAAAGGAATGTGTAAATAAATGAAAGCAACTAAAGAAATAAGCACATTTAATTAATTAATTGGTTATTAATTCAATTTAATAAGTTTAATACAACTAATTAAATGAAATAAATGAATTAAATTTAATTGATAAACAAATGAAATCAAAGAAATTAATTAATTTAATTAATTTGATGAATATGTTAAATATAATTTGCCAGTTCCTTCAGATGCGTGGTGGAGGAAAACTGATACTGTGGTGGACCCATTGCAAAGTGATAGTCTATCTATCTAACATGTTCAAAAGTTAGCACAAGACACACAAACATGATGATACTATGAACCTGGTTCAAGCATCAGTATGGGAAACATGTAAATGATGATATTAGTTCATATATTCGTACAGGGCACATGGACATTTTACTTGAAGCCTGGTTCCAACATCCAGACAGGGCACATTAACATGACAATCCATAAACCTCTCTTTCCTTATTAAATACATAGAGTACAATGTTGCAGCTTCCTTCAGAATACTGACAAACTTACTGGTCCCCATTCTGAGGCCTTCCACACACCACGTATGTGCGTCCGTCCAAATGTCCCGGTTCATCAAGCACATTGTTAGTTATGTCCTCATCCCCATGTGGAATTGAGTTATCTGGAAGTGGCACAGAAGTTGGCAAGATGTTATTACGGTGAAGTCCTAAGTTGCCGTCTTTATCCAAGGACAGGGATACAGATGTTGTCGTAGACGATGAAGGAAACATTGATGACTGAAAACAAACATGATTGACATACATTATGTTCATGAAAAACAGTAAAGGAGACAAAAATACCTCTATGGAATACAGCAATAATGTTTTCCTAGATCTTTCTTACTTGTGCCTGTTTTTTTCCTTAGGTTCAATTATGAATGGGAAACCAGTTCACAGGGCTGTCACTGTAAATGTGTCAACAGGAATAACAAAATAGCAATAAACGTGAAGTGGTGATTGTTTAGAAGCTTACTAAGCAAAATTTTGGATGTGAAGTAAAATATACTGATGCTCATCATTACATGTTCTTTACAAAATAAAAAAAGAAGAATGCCTTATGCACAGGAAAATATTGTTTTTATTAAGATTTAACTCCTAGGATATTACACCAGGTCAACTGGTAAAGAGTCACCTGGTAATTATTTACCACCCAACACAGCATAACATCCCAGAGACTTGAAACTTCATCACAACTGCTGTGAGGACACCAGATCTCATGTAATTTTTCTATTCCTGCACAGCAAAGTAAAATCATGGTAACTAACGTCCAAAAATGTAAGGACAGTGTGGTTGAGAAAGCTGTGAAAGGATTATAATGTCTATTAAATTTGGGGACAGGCTGAAGAATGCAGAAGTGCAATTTATTAACAGAGATCTAAAGAACCATAAAATACAGAAGCGCATGAGGTAACAATGTCTGAGATGGTAATTAAACTAACAATGTTGACAAGTAATGGGATAAGTAACAACTCTCACCTGTATCTCATGTTCACAAGACTGTTTAGTGCACTTCTGACTAGAAGCAGGTTTATTCTCAACAGCAGAACACGAAGAATCAGGCACTTGCGTGCCATCCAGTGAGCGACACGTAACAGTCCTCACAGACACACCAGTGCCACATGTAACAGAACACTGCAAACACACAAAATGGTAGAAGTGAAAATTTACCACAGGAGAGAATGAACCTATCAGTTTGCATTTCTGGTTTGAAGGAAATTGCACTGGAGAGTCTGTAAGTAAGGCGACTTGTGGTGGTCAACTCTAAGATATATAAATATATGTATAGTGGTTCCCTCTTAAGATGTTTTCCAAGGGACCGAACAATGTTAAAACCTTAAACAGGAAAACGTCTTTGAAGGGACAGATTATCCCCGTGGGGATATTTTGAGACCAATTCTTAGGTGGGAAACCATTTTTAACAGGATCTTCTTAATTAGAAGTCACTGTGTGCATGCACACACATACTTACACATGCAAACATGCACCACCTTGGCTGAAAGAACAGTGCAGAATATTTCCCTAAACCCTTGGGCATTATTATAGCCTAATATACTGGGTAAGACCCTGAAAACAACATGCAGTAACCTAGATGGTCAGACATCCAGCAACAGAAAGGTCATTAAGCTCTCCTTAGCCCACTTAGATCCCAGAAGACGTGAATCTTCAACAACACCATTGTGAGAACTGGCATAGGAATTACTGTACTAACAGAAGACAGCTTCAAGTCTCACCTGCTGCCAAAGGCCATGATGCCAAGAGGCACAGGGCTCCCTTGTACAGATTTCCGTGTACGTAGGGACAGGCAGTGAGTCACAGTATGCTGGTGCCACTATACGGTTGCCCATTTGACACCAGAGAGAGTGCTTGCGCTCCCCAACACCACATGTAACGGAGCACTATGGAAACCAGTAAGTGGTGATGAACAAGAAAGAAACAAACATAAAAGACCCATGCAGATCTACTTAGCACTGACAAAGACTTCAAGGCAACAAACTCAAAATGTTTTAGGTTTCAGATAGAAAGACAATAAAAAATTAAATATAATCCAACACTTACTGGTGACAAATCTCCAAGTACCCATTTTGGGCAATCTTGAGTGCCACATGGTCGCTCCACAATGGGTGGATCGCTCTGCTTACAGTCTGACTCATTCTTTGGCCACCCCTGTTCACTGACACATTGTGCTGTTCGCGTCTGGGTTCCACCACCACACGTTTTGGAGCACTGAAAATACAAGATTGTTCTTCTTGAAAGCACAAGTTCCTTTTAAAAATGTTGTACCCTGCATGCATGTGTGCAGGTGTGCATGTGTGCGTGAGTGCACAGGCATGCCTGTACTTGTTAAATCATTTTTGTTTCACTGTATTCTTCAGATGCCCCTTTCCAGTTTCTTTCTACACTACATCTGCAGCTGAACTAACAGGACATGTTCATCTAAATTGTAGGAAACTGCATATTACATATACAGACACAACGCAGTGATTTATTTGCTACCAGAAAGTTTTTTGTTACAAAATTCATGCACAGATGATCATCTTCATTAAGACCTGGAAGGAATGATTTGTTCTAACCCTCTGCCATTCATAACACAACAGAATGTAGTAAAAGTACATCTCATCTATCATGCCTGACACACTGAAATGTAAAGTTGTCCCGTGCACACTATGAAGGCATACCGGGAAGCACAGGTATATCTCCATTCATTCTTAACCTCAGCACTAGAGGAGAGTCATTGGTTAGCTTGACTCTCTGGCCAATTTACCCCAAAGTAAGGAGCCTCTGAAGCCCACTGAAGAGGGAGCTGGGTAGATGCCATAGTCAGTTTGGACTCTCTGAAGAAGTGATAAATCTCCTTCTTCCACTATGAATCAAACCACAATTCCTTGGTTGACCAGCCCATAGTCCAGTCACTACACCAACTACTACAAGACATGCAATGTACATATAACATAACATTGGGGCGCATTCACGAAACCACTGTTACCATGGAAAAGCAATAAGTATTATATATTCTGAGTGTGTGTCTGTCGCCTTGGTTAGCCAGCATGCAAAGTGTGTGTGCCATATTATATTGTCATCTGTCATGTGCCTGGCTCTACTATAGTTTTCCACATAATCTCATAAATGGCACGATTTTCAGAAACATGTTATTGAACATAAAATGTTTGATTTTCTCTACAACTTTTGTCTGAAACATTTCTCATTCTAACAAGAATTCAGAGAGATATTATTACAAATGTACATAGGTCTTTAACCAGGAGGGCTTGAAATTAAATGGTACACATCAGCTTCTAGTTTATGCAGATGATGTTAATATATTGGGTGGAAACGTACATGCTATAAAGAAAAACACAGAAGCTTTAGTAGTCGCTAGTAAGGAGATTGGTCTAGAAGTACCGTATATTCTCGAATCTAATCCGCACTTTTTTTACAGTTTTAGAGGGCTAAAAAATCAGATGCGGATTAGATTCGCGTGCGGATTAGATTCGCGGTCTAGAGCTGGATTTTGGAAAAATGATTGAGCTGCTGTACAATATAACAATAACGTAATTAACGTAATTAATAAACAACGTAAGAACAATACAATACAATAATCTATTATTTTATTATTTATTATTATAATTTATTATTTATCAGACTCGCCGTCATCACTCATAATTCGAGGAATGTTCAAAGATCTGGCCTTCTTTATCGCCTCCTCGCGAGTAGATCATAACTCACAAACAGTCCAGTCTTGCGTCTCTCTTGAAAAAACGTGAAGACTGCATCATCAATTTCAGGAAATCGTCCTTTCTTGGGTCCAGTGAATTTCCTTCGTGACGCCTCACACCCGCTGATCGCTGCCTTGTGTTTCCGCCATAGTCGAACGTTGCTTTCATCAACTCCAAAAATTGCAGCGGCTTTGCGGTTTCCATTCTCCTCTGCGCACCGAATAACTTCACGTTTGAACTTTGCCGTATATGAGAGTCGTTTAGATTTCAGGTGTCCCTCTTCCATAACTACGATACACGACAAATTGGAACAAGCACCTCCCACGTTTCAACAACTAAAGATCAACTGGCTTCAGACGAGATTGCGCACGTCTGTTGAGAAAGACCCCGCCTCTATCGGTATGACTCATCGGCCACAGGCGTAGCGTCGGATTTTAACGCATTGGTAACATCCAATATTATTCAATAAGTCGCCCCGTGGGCAAGGGGTGGTTGAAGGAAAGGTGCGGATTAGAATCGCGAACTAACTTTTTTTCGTTTAAGAAGTCGCCAAAAACTGGGTGCGGATTAGATTCGGGTGCGTTTAGATTCGAGAATATACGGTAAATGCTGAGAAAACTATGCACATGGTCATGTCTCGATATCAGAATGCAGGACAAATTCACAACATAAAGGTAGATAATAAATCCTTTGAAAGGGTAGAAAATTTCAAATATTTGGGAACAACCCTAACAAATCAAAATTCCATTCAGGAAGAAATTAAGAGCAGATTGAAGTCGGAGAATGCTTGTTATCATTCGGTGCAGGATCTTTTGTCTTCCAGTTTGCTATCCAAAAATACAAAGATTAAGATATACAGAACTATAATTTTGCCTGTTGTTTTGTATGGGTGTCAGACTTGGTCTCTCACACTGAGGGAGGAACATAGGCTGAGGGTGTTCGAGAATAGGGTGCTGAGGAGGATATTTGGGTCTAAGAGGGACGAGGTAACAGGGGAGTGGAGAAGACTATATAACTGAGGAACTTAATGATCTGTACTCATCACCAAATATTATTCGGGTAATCAAATAAAGAAGATTGAGGTGGGCGGGCATGTAGCACGTACGGGTGAAGGGAGAGGCGCATACAGGATTTTGCTGGGGAGACCTGAGGGAAGGAGATCACTTGGAAGACCCAGGCATAGATGGGAGGATAATATTAAAATGGATCTTCAAGAAGTGGTAAGGGGGGGGCATGGACTTCATTGATATGGCTCAGGATAGGGACAGGTGGTGGGCTCTTGTGAGTGTGGTAATGAACCTTCGGGTTCCATAAAACGCGGGAATTTCTTGACTAGCTGACAACCTGCTAAATTCTCAAGAAGGACTCTGCTACATGGATTAGTTAGTTACTTAGTAACATAGGTCTTCATATAAATACACATTATTCTTGTCAGATTTTAATCAAACTTGAATTTTCACAACAGATTTTAAAAACACTCAAATATCAAGATTAAATTTAAATCTGTCCAGTGAGAGCAGAGCTGTTGTATGCAACAGACAGACAGACAGACAAACAAATGACGAAGCTATTAGTCACGTTTCACAAGTTTGTGAACATGCCTAAAAATGTATGAGGGGTATCTAAGTTAACTGGCGTGAACAAATATGAATGCATGACAGAGGGTTGAAATAGGGATTCCCTTGCTTGTAACAACCAAAACCTGTCAATATGTCGAACCCTGAAGTATTTGTATATTCACCTAAGAGAAATATCTACCAAATATGGAAATACCACTTGCGAAAATGCTGTAAATATCAGAAAAAAATTAAGTTTGGCATGTTACAAAAAACACAGGAACATGCTACAAATAAATAATACTGTCCATACCTGTGACCAGACTCCAAACTCCCAGTGAGTAGAATTGCATGGTCCTTCACAATCTACAACCTCGGCTGGTTTGTGTAAATGAGCGCAGGAGCTATTATGAACGGTCTTATCACCAATGTTTGAGTCGTGGAACTGCTGCACACACTGAAAACCCATAGTTTGCTTTCCATGGCCACAGTGCGTTGAACATTCTGTGATTGGCCATGTTCTCCACCTAGACACAAACACAGCAAACTGCAGTTATACAGGGCACTTTTTAAAAGTAACTGTGGGACTATAAGTAAAAGTATACAATGACACAGATACCTTACATGCATATTTGTGAGAAACAACAAAGAAAGGAATTGCAATGTAATCCCTTCACTTTAAAATACAGTGCAAACCAGATGTGATGCAGCTGATACAGAATGTTTAGGGCATATATAAAATTTTGGACATGGGCAGGGCATGTGGCATGTATGCAGGAGATGAGAAATTTATGCAGAATTTTGGTGTGGAAAACCTGAAAGAAAGAGACCACTTGGAAGACCTAGGCACAGATAGGAGGATAATATTAAATCAGATCTTGAAGAAATAGGATGGAAGGGTGTGGATTGAACTCATCTGGCTCAGGACAGGGACAAGCAGTTGGTTCTTGTGTACATGGTAATGAACCTTTGGGTTCCACAGAATGTAGGGAAATTCTTGACTAGCTCAGAAACTATTAGCTTCTCAAGAAGGACCTGTTCCATGGAGTGAGTGAATGAATCAGTGAGTGAATAGGTAAGTTGGTGGGTGAGCAAGTGAGTTAGTTATTTAGTTAGTTAGTGAGTCAGTCAGTCAGTCAGCCAGCCAGCCAGTGAGCCAGTCAGTTAGTCATGCATAAGTGTTGGCTAATTCAAGCAGAGAAGTTGGACACTCCTCTTGTCAAATTTGGCTATGGAGTTCTGGATGACTAGCGGAACTGACAAACACAGAGACTAAAACAAAACTTACCCAGATTAGACTTCTATATAGCCTAAAATCCTACAAAATGGACTACAAGTGTCATATAATAAATGATAAATCTTGGAAAGCAAGGACATTTAATACACATAACGAAAGCAAGGAAGGTGATACTGCAGCATTCATGAACTGAACCACAGAATCTGATATACAAATTATTTCAAACATACAAATCTCCATCATAACCTCAAAGAAAATAAATTCACGCCTGTAACACTGTCAACCTCACATAAATATAAAACATGAATCACCAGTGAAACTGAACTGGCTATGATGAAATAATAGACAGTACATTCGCCTCTCTCTAACCACCACATTCCTATGGACCAAGACCATAGATCAAGCAAATTCCCATGCACCAAAGCAGTGGCTCTGGGCAATCAATAACATCATCCTCCCATCTAACCCAGGTCTTCCAAGTGGTTCTTTCCTTCATTTTCCCCACCAAAACTATGTATGAATTTCACTTCTCCCTCTACATGCCACATGGCCCTACGCATTTCTTCCTCAATGATTTTAAACCCATGAGCACGTAAGAGCAAACAGAAGTACCAACAGTGAAGCAGTTCATATTTGTCTCACAGAACAAGCAAACTATTTTCTATTAGTGCAAGAACAGTGTGCTGTACAGCTAGTCCAAACTGAGTACAGTAGCTTATATTGCAAATTAGTGTAAGCTTACACTGTATCTTCTTTAAAAACCAGGGAAATAAAAAGTATTACTTCACAATATTTCCTGATTTTAGTTATTAAGTATCACAAAATTATACAAGTTTATGGGAATTACAACCAGTCTTTCTACACCTCATAATCATTCACCAGACACATGTGTTTTGACACTTATTCATGTCATCACCATCAATGTAAATTGACCTTTAACTGACCAACGTTTGCATATGCAAATACACAAAAAAAATCACCCCTAGAAATTCACTTTATATCTTTAGGCAACAAGGAAATTTACTGTATTTCTTAGACATGCTGGAAGACCTCTGTTTTATTTTCCACAAAATGTCATTTATGTCATAATTTTATCTTTTTCTGTTCAAATAATACTCACGACCTTCATGAACCATGCCTAAAATTCAAATACCAACCCGTCACTTAAAGGTTAAGCATCAATATGCATATGACTGGTGAACAGTTATAAGGTATAAAAGTCTGTTGGTAATTCCAATAAATTTGTACAATTCAAAGCCACATGGTATGTACAAAATAAAGTATCACAGAATTACTTCAGTATGCAGTGAGTATTGCAGGACTCGACGTATCTGGGTAGAGATTCGAGGCCTGCACAGTGTTCGTCTGGGACAACCTGTAAATTATCCACCTTCACACAAAACGGTACTGGCCAGCGCTCACCTGCAATTAATAACTACATGAGCCTATGCTGATGACTTTACCATCACATGATGATCAACAAAAACAATTCATTAGGACAAAAGGTGTTAACTCTAAATAAAAACCTTCTGCAGCAATGTACCTCTCCCAGTAGCTGCACGGTAACTATATTAATGTCATGCAATTTATATGAAACACTGAAGAATCTCTTAAACCACTGAAAGTTAAGGAATACAAAGTTACCCTTGTGTCTAATGCTGGGTTCCCATGACTGGTGTATTTGACAAATGGGTCACATGGGCACAGGGATGTCCAGTTAACTAGTGGTTTCTTTTGGCCTTCTCCATCTGTGTAATGCTTCTCATTCTCAACATTTTTCATTCATAAGTATTTACAACTACTAAATCCCCAGCCACAGAGGGTTTTAAGAGAATTTTTAAAAATTAATGGCTCCCTTAATTCCACACATAAAAATATGAAACTATAACACACAAAAATAACAGCCATTCTCAACCATCTTGTCCTATTACAAAATTTTAGGTCTCACAGCAGTGTTGCTAAAGATCCAAGTTTTCTGGGATGTGTCGCTGTGTCACTGGATGAGTAGGTCAGAACATTTCAGACAATTGTAGTGCCTTCATGTCCTGAATAAAATTGGACTGCTTGATCCTGTAGATGACAGTAATATGGTCCTTTGAACTGCAGTAAACTACTCACCCAGTGACATGGTATCACATCCCAGAAGACTTGAATCTTTGACTTTCATCACTTGTCAGGAGATAGAAGATCAGTACAGCAAACAGCTGTCCAGAAATAAGCACAGCTTAACTGCACAACGCATTTAAAACTAAAAGTCTACATCAAATTAACAACAACAACGATGATGACGACAACAACAGCAGCAATGATGGCAGCAGCAAAAACAGCAGCAGCAGCAACAACAACAAAACAACAGCAACAACAGCAAAAACAAATAATAATAATAAACAACAAAAACAACAACAACAATAATTTTATTCTTATAATTCTTTGTAGACTCTCGAGATCTGTCTGAGGCCACATTACAATGCCAAACAAGTACATTATGATGTAATAATGTATGTACTGACTGCCTTCATAAGGTTTTTGCTATTTAAATGACTTTTAAATATTTTCTGCAGTCTTCTGGTCAGTGCAGTTGTGCAATAATAATAATAATAATAATAATAATAATAATAATATAATAATATCACAGCACTCCCATAAACAAAACCCTCATCACATTTCTAGCAGTGCACTGTTAATGACAAGTAAGCCAAAGCCCAACAAGGGCTGTAATGCTGATGATGATGACAATGACACTGTTATGACTTTCTTGTGTCTGTTAGGTCCTCTGCCACAGTCTGCACACACTTCTTGTCTCAGCTTTACTGAACACTGTCTAATGTTGCCAAAATTCTGTATGGAGAATGAACCTTTCAGGTAAGTCTGCCTGCAGAACTAATAACAAGGTGATCATGAGATGAAGGCAAAGCAATACTTCAAAACCACCGTAACCGTTCCCCCAGCGACACAGCCCAACATCCCAGAAGACTTTAATCCTCAGCAACACCACTGCGAGAGCTTCAATTCTCAGAAACGTCTCCTCCATTTCTTATCCCTGTTTGGCCAAGTTGGCCTTCAGCTATGATAATGAAGGACATTTTAGTGGGTCATATGTTCTACTGTTGACAAGATGAGCTACGTGGTAATTCTACTGCCATCAGATGGACAGTGTTAATATGTGGGCAAGGAAAACAGCACAGCTCACTGTACTTAAGTCTCAGACTCAAACTGGAATCAAAACTGCTCTACAGTAGCCCAGATTACAGCAAGTCACAGTATAGTTATTAACTAGACTCACCATTACACACTTTATCACAGGCACTCCATTTGTCTCGTAGCTCCCATCGAAACCGTGTGCTGCGCTGAACTGTATACTGGAATGTTATGTTTGGTGGATACAGTTTGCCCACAGACAGAACCTATCAAACATAATTATATTTCAAATACTAGATATAAAAAATAATCACACTTTGCATGCAGCAGGTAACAAGGGACACAGAAGTATGAAGGTAAACTTAATATTATTCATACCGTACATTTTAACACTATGTTCACAGTCTGACAAAATGTACAATTTAATCACATTAATTGTGCAATTCCACTGTCCTACATGTTTCGAACCCTTAATTTAGGTTCATCTTCAGGGACTCATTACACACTATTCACATCAACTGGTACAATTGTTTACATGTGAATAGTGTGTAACGAGTCCCTGAAGATGAACCCAAATTAAGGGTTCGAAACGTGTAGGACAGTGGAATTGCACAATTAATGTGATTGATTTGTACATTTTGTCGGACTGTGAATATAAAGTATGAAGGAATTCAGAACTGGTGTACACCATAATTAATGTGGAACATGTGTACAGTTAAGTACACCATAATTAATGTGGAACATGTGTATAGTTAAGTACACCATAATTATGTGGAACATGTGTACAGTTAATTATACCATAATTAATGTGGAACATGTGTACAGTTAAGTACACCATAATTAGTGTGGAACATGTGTACAGTTAAGTACACCAAATAATTAATGTGGAACATGTGTACAGTTAAGTACACCATAATGTGGAACATGTGTACAGTTAAGTACACCATAATTAATATGGAACATGTGTACAGTTAAGTACACCATAATTAATGTGGAACATGTGTACAGTTAAGTACACCATAATTAATGTGGAACATGTGTACAGTTAAGTACACCATAATTAATATGGAACATGTGTACAGTTAAGTACACCATAATTAATGTGGAACATGTGTACAGTTAAGTACACCATAATTAATGTGGAACATGTGTACAGTTAAGTACACCATAATTAATGTGGAACATGTGTACAGTTAAAAAATATTTCTGCAGCTGTTGAAGCTCATGTAAATATACTAACTGCTGGAGATCTTTACTAGGCATGTGTACTGTACTGCAGTTTTCCAACTGAAATGTGGTAAAGCAGTTGAGATTGTTTTACAAGAATGGGAGATGTGAAATATATACAAAACTTACAAAACAATGAACCTGTTCAAGCAACAAAGACTAGTTTCTGGGTGGGAATTAAAATACATTCAATGTACAACACTCGTTTAGGAACATAATAAACAATTTATGCCTGCAACAACCACAATTAATTTGTGTAGGAATATTACCTCTAATATTAAATTTTTTTTCAGCGGTCTGGAAGAAGAATTTACACGTTCTACAACTGTTTGAGATCCTGAGTATTCCAATGTGGCTCCACCAAACAGTAAAAGCTTGCGGAATATCGACACCATAAACCCACCATTCAGGATATATTCTCCACTGTCTTCATCTATGAGGGCTAGAGAAAATAATAATATTTTTATTTAACTTCAACAACTTAATACTGAAAATTAAATATAACGCTATATATATATATATATACTATATATATAATACACTCACTCACTCACTCACTCACTCACTCACTCACTATAATTTTGCCTGCTGTTTTGTATGGATGTCAAACTTGGTCTCTAGCATTAAGGGAAAAACACAGGCTGAGGGTGTTCAAGGACAGGGCACTGAGGAATATATATGGGCCTAGGCCAGAAGAAGTAAGAGGAGACTGGAGAAACTTTCAAAATGAGGAGCTTCAAGATCTGTCATGGAATTTGCTGGAGGGAATGGGGCAAACCACAGACCACCTTGGTCAGGAGAGCTGATGTCTTGGCAGAGACCTCAATAGGGCTTAACATATTTAGTTTGCAATCTGGTTATAATCGATTACAGACATACACATTTGTGACTGATGTTCTATTTTCACACACCTGCTACTTGTATTACAGTTCACGTAAAATATACGTGATGTCATCTCGCCATGTCAGGATATTTTAAAATCCCGTGAGTAAGAACGTTCAGTTTCCACATCTGCACAACAGTGACAGTGAATCTACATATAAGAGACTTTTGAAACAGAAAATTAAACATTTCTAACAAGCAGTGAAAATTTGAGGCAGAATTTCAACTGTAGTTCAGCAGACTCAGCCTTGCTTCTCCTTCTTTTTCTCTGCATTCAATTAAATCTTCCCAAATTATGTAACTGCCTCACCTAGGTAGTTGTCATCTGTTATTCCCCTGTTGCCATACTGTCTAATGTCAAGATTGGATGAGCCAGCTGGAATTCGCACCACCTGGGTATAACCATATGTAGAGTTGTTGTAGCTACCTTTGATAGGGACACATGTCGAATTGTCTCCACCACACTTTCCACACATGTCTGGAAATAAAGTACATGTTAATTTCCTGCTTGGACTGCTTGAACTAGCAAATGAAGATATATAATGCGCCAAAACACCAGGCACTATGCACCCAATTGCACAGCACCACATGACAAAAGACTTGAACTTTCAATGACCTTTTTCATAAGAATATTTCACCAGTTTAAATCCCTCTTATTATATTTTACTGCAATATTTTCTATTACCCCATGCCAACTAAACCTGATGCCAGGGACATACACATAGGTATAGTTGTTCCTGTTCTTAATTAATCACTATATAAAGAAGCCGTATGGTGGGAGCGGAGGCAGAGCTCTGCTCATTCTTAGCATTAGCACTAGATGGATGGCAATGATCAGCCTCATGCCTCAGCAGCTTTAACACTGGGGAAACAAACCACAGTGCCCATTGGATAATATGCCATGTGGGCCTTAGGGCCAGCCTAGATGTTTTAGAGAAGCAAGAAATCTTGTCCCTGCCAGGGATTGAACCCTGCTTACTTAGTCATTCATCCTGTAGCCTAGCCACCACAATGAATTAGCTATCTCAGTTTCAGGTGCATATTTAGAGTTCGTTACACAGACCAGGTTGTCCACTAACTGAGAGCATCATCTGCTTCTGTCAGAGACCAGGTTGTCCACTAACTGAGAACATCATCTGCTTCTGTCAGACTGAACTCAGCAATTGCCTTCCCACCCTTTCACCTGAAGATGGGAACAGATCCAATTTTCAAAACGTTGAGTTCTTTTCAGAATTAAAGCAATGAACAAAGTCTAAAAACTCAGTAATACTAAGTATGGTACATGTATCTAACTTCATGTTTCAGAGAACAAAACTAGTAGAAAGTTTTGACTTTGGTTCAAACTTTGAAATAATATTTGCTGTGAAGTCCCACATCCAAAAACCTGTGTTTGCACATACATAATGACAAGTCAAGAACTTTCATCCCCTCCTCCTAAGACTATTTAGCAAATTTTCCAGAATATAAAATCCTTATATTATTTGAGCAGTACTGTTTGTCACTTCCTCTTGGCTCACTTGTCATATTAACATAGCGCACTCACCCAACCATCCACAAAAAGGGCAGAAGAGTTGTACAAAGTGACAAACGATATTTGTCAAATAAAATAATGACCCTGTATAATCACATCCACCAAATGTAATGAAATATTTACAAGAATAACACCAAAACTAGGTAACATTACTAATTTTTTTTGTGCAAATCAGGCCTAGGCCAGCTACTTTTGAGGTTTCTAGATCACATGCAATTAGACATACACACCCAGTACAACAAGTGATCAGCTCGTCACAAGGCTGCTACCTACACAATGCACAACAAACATATGAGATGAACATCCATGCCCTCAGTGGGATTCGAACCCATGATCCCAGCTATCAAACAGCCACAGTCCTATGCCTTAGACTGCACAGCCAACAGGATCAGCAAAGTACTAATACTTTCCTGAACTTATCTGTTCAATGACAATGATAATCACAGTATATGTAACTTACCTAGCTGCATGGAAGACCCAAGCATGTGGTTACAGCCTGCAGGTTTGCAAATTCCATTTACACACATGTCATATGTATCGGGCCCACATGGTGTTCCATCCACAACCTTATCTTTCAGTGGGTAATAGGCACTTGTACCATGCACCCTGCAGTATAGCTTACACCACTCATGAGGGCTAACTGTAATCATAAAGCACACAGCTACAGATTTTAGATGCTGCTACGCCAGATTAAACGGATTGCATTGTATACTGTGTCACTTTCAATTATTTAATTGTGTTGCTTTGTCCTGACACTGAGCCCCCCCCCCCCCCGTGGTTGGGCCTTACACCAAATACATTAAATAACAGAAAGACAGTCTCATTACACAAAACATGAAAGCCTTTAGGTGAAACATCCCCATTCTGCTTCAGTCAAATATATACGAGGGTTATCCAGAAAGTAAAGATACAACACGGGTAGCAGGGGAAGGGAAATCACCGCTGCGAAGGTGGCTCACAGCCCAGACCTCACTCCCAGCGATTTCCATTTGTTTTTACATTTAAAGAAACATCTGGCCGGCCAAAAGTTTCACGAAGACGAAGAGGTGGAAAACGAAGTCAATACATGTTTGCGTGCGCAGGCGGCGGAGTTCTATGACATCGGGATACAAAAACTCGTACCCAGGCTAAACAAATGCCTTGAAAAAGGTGGTGATTATGTTGAAAAATAGCTAAAGGTATGTGTTAAGAGTTTTTTCACTCGATTTTCTTAATAAATATTTTTAAAAAATGTTATTGCTTTTGTATCTTTACTTTCTGGATGTCCTTCGTATATTCCAAACCACTGTCATGCACACAAAAATTTACAAATTTTATAGGTCATTAGTTTCTGCTTATCATGATGGCTTAATTGATAAGCCGAAACTGGTAACCTGTAAATTTGTAAATTTTGTTGTACATGACAGTGGTTTGGAATATATATGAACATGAAAGCACTCAACGTCACTTAATGAAGGAGAGAACTTGACTGAGCTGAGTCATCTGCATAACAGCAAAAGAGTGAGCATGAGGAATGTCACACTGACTGCTCCTGAAGAGAACCTGATGCATTCATATAAAAAATGACAAAACAAGGAGTACTATTTATAAAGAAGTCACATCAGGAAAGCATACCAAAGAAGTGCTGACTACAGTGGTTTAGAACTGCTGAAAGTACTATAGGTTGGCTCAAAATAATAAGGTATTTAAGCTAAACAATATGGTGATGTACAAGTTTACTGCTCTGAATGTTCCACATATCCGTACCAAAGTTGAATATACAAACAGGAACTCACTTCCGCCATATTTTGGGACCCATTTGACATCTTCAGGTAGGCCCTGAATATTGTAATTGTTGTTGTTGAAAATAGCACATTGCTCTTCTCTGAATCCCTTACTGCCTGGTGAACAATCGCGTGCACCACAGCTGCGATATCTCTCTCGCCGGCCCGTACAGAATTGGCCACCGTTAGTGGGAGCCGGGCTGTTACACTCCCTTACTGACTTCTTGACACCTCCTCCACAAGTCCGAGAGCACTCACCAAATCTGACAACAAAAGTACGTCTCAATATACCAGTTTAATCAGGGATGTCCAACCTGCAGCCTGTCAGGTTGCCAGGTTGTACCATGCGACCCACAGCCACATATGTAAATTTTACATATATATAAACACAATTAAAGTTACACAATATTTTTGAAGGCAGAGCTTTGCCAGAAAAAGGTTGGACAACCCTGGTTTAATACTGACTGAGATATCTGTACTATCAATTGTATGTTCTGAAAAATCAACATGTTTCAGTGTTACTAAATAACTATAATCACTGTGTCACAGTTTTAACTACTTCTATCACTGATCAATGTTAAAACTCTACTTAGAGATGAAGTTCCAACATGGCTATTGTAATAGCAATCTTTAGTTCTGAAATTTACAATATTATTGCCTGATTATGCAATGAGAAAATAATAAAGGTGCTAGACAGTGGTTGTGTCTGACAAAATGCACAATATAAACATAAAATACAATCAGTGTGATCTGAAATATTGTATGTGTATGTGTGTGTATATATATATATATATATATATATATATATTTCTTAAAGGCAAATGACTACAGGAACTGCTTACAGCAGTACTCACAATACATCCAAACATTACATTAAAATACAGCATATTTCCATTAATCCGGCATGCAGGAGCTGCATGGGTGCCAGATTATCAGATGGTACCTATAGTGACTTAAGTTCTTACAGGCAATTTTTTGTTACTCCTCCTATAGTTGGCTGTACAACTAATCAGAGGACTATTTCATTAGTGTATCACCTTGATCTGATAGTTAAGGGTCATCAGGGTCCTCTTCTGTGCTTTCTGGAGGCTTCATAGCTGAAGAAGTTGATGGAGTAAGAGAAAAGGGGTCAGGAGATACCACAATAGCTGACGTACAGACACACATGGAGGCCTTTTTAAACCTGTCTGTGAGATCTACCTGTTTCACTGATGAAGGTTTTTATTGGCAAAAAGCAAAACTTCTGGTCTTGGGAATTATCAATTATAGCGAATTATCAAAATTTCCCAATTATCAGATGTTGGATCAAAGAAATTTTGCTGTACAAAATATTTAACATCTAGAAGTATGACATATGTCTGAAAGTGAGGTCTGAGATTCTCACAGCACTGCTGACAATGTTTCCAGCTCTTCAAGAGTATGATGCCACATAAACTAATTTGTTACCATGTAACTACTTGTCAAATATCTAAAAATGTAGACAGGTTTCCATACATTACTTTTAACTAGGCAAAGCATTAGTTAAGGCCAAATAAACCCCTATGGTTTGACCCAGAGTCAGTAAGTGATGTGCAGTGGAAGAGAAAACTCAAAACGTAAAGGTAACTGATCACAATGCCGCAAAAATATACAGCAGTCGTACAGTTTCACATTACAGTCTTCACTGGAAACTTCTTATCAAAGTTGATGTGACAAATTCTGGCCAACTAAAATTCAGGCAGAAAGAAGGTAAAGTTGTCCCTGTACATGCCATAAAGGCATATGATGGAATGGAGGTACAGTTCCACTCATTCTTATCCTCAGCAGTAGATAGAAGTGAGTGGTCAGTGTCATGCTTGGCCACTTTACCTCCGCAGAAAGAGCCTGTGGTACCCACAGCACAGAAGGCTTAATGGATCCCTGAGTCAAAATTCCTTGCTCCTGCAAGTATTTTAACCAGAGGGTAGAACACAATCATGGCCAAGTTTGTGGCACTGCCCAGGTTCTTCAGAACTGTCACAACGACGGCATGTGTCTTCTATGACAGCCGATGACCTACGTGACAATACTGTCTATACTCACGGCTGCCAGGGTCCCCATTGGCCATCAACTTTCTCCAAGACAGTTTTCACAACACACTCCCCTCGGCGGCACCACCGTCCAGCTTCACATGGTGTACCGTCTGCCCAAGGCATATACTGTGTTCGGCAGCCTGACTGTTCCCCGATATCTGTCGTGCACCACAGCTGCCTACACACTGGCTACAAGAAATGCAGACGGCTATTCTTAACAGGTAAAATATATAAGTTTTAAAACTTTCGTGGCGACATGATTCAATATAGTCTTCTCGGGCGCACAGCCGCTTCAACTCGTTTGAATACAACGTTTCGGGGACTAGCTCCGTCCCCATCCTCAGACAAAACCAGTTTTGCCTGACGATGGGGATGGAGCTAGTCCCCGAAACATTGTATTCAAATGAGTTGACGTGGCTGTGCGCCCGAGAAGACTATATTGAATGTAAAATATACAGAAATCAGTTCTGTTTAATAGCCAACAGCAACAAGACTGCAAATGGCATAATCTGTCACATCGTACAGAGTCTTTACCAAGGCATTCCCAACTTTCTAAATACCATATGGTTTCATGGTACATGTGTAAATGTGATTTCATTTACATCTGTAAGAAAAGTATTGCCTTCCATGTGCCAGTTTTCATGATACTCACAAATACTCAACAACATTATGTACAGATCTATTATACCGAATTTCATTCAAATTGAACAATAAATGTGGAAAAGTATGGACAGAAGTTTATTTACACCCCTGAGTATGGCTTTCACTATGCTTTTCTTGGTCCACTTAACCTTTGAGAATGAAGGCAATATATTCCTTCAAAATGTCGGCAGCCACTCGCTCAAAGACACAGCATTACATCCCAGAACACCAGAATCCTAATTACACCACTCTGAAAATCTCAAAACTCATGATCTACTGACAATTGGTATAAATAAAATCACCCGATAATCACTGGACTCACCATGTAGGAGCATATTTTTGAAGTTTCACCAAATACAAGCTGGCACTGACGATCTTCTGTGAAACTCTCTCCAGGCTGGTTCTGGCCATGTTCTTGTTCCTTTGTGATCAGGTCCTGGGGTGGCGCATCCAGCAGACACTGGCCATTTCCAGCACTTTCATCATTACAGTCACAACACTAGATTAGAACTACTGGAACTCTCACAACCAGGATGTTCACATTCATTTTAACACTTTCACTGCCAAAGTCAACCACGGTGGATTTAAGTATTTACGTTTTAATTTGCCTGCATCGACTTTAGTCGATCTAAAATTTACTCTGCTCTTTTGCCTTAAATAGGCCACGCACATGATAAGTACTGTCAGGAAACACATTTTACATCTTTATTAATCCCTAGCTGACAACTAGAAAAAATATATGTATTTTATATATAATTATATTTTATATTTTATATTTTATAAGACGACTCACTAATTGTTTAACATTCAATAAATCCCTGGCAATTTAACACCCTCGGGGATTTAAATACCCGGCAGTGAAAGTGTTAAGAACTATGGAAGACTGCATTCTCTTGACAATCCACAAGTTCCAAATGTAGTCTCTCATAGTGCAATGTCTGCCAAATAAGGGTTAGCGCAGGGAAGAGGACTGTAATTTCATTTTAATTAAATATATATTACACACAAATATTTATTCTGTGAAAGATGTTATATGTATAAGTAAGGTTCCCTTAATTATAAAAATTAAACAAGAAATCATTATAACATTAAAGGTAGCTCATTCATTCCAATGAATTATCATTATTTTCCAACATAACTTCCAAGAACATTGACGTATTTCTCCCATCTTCACATGAGTTTAAAAATTCAGTTCTGGTACAAATTAGTCTCCTGCACTTTCAACCATTCACGAACAGCCCATTACTGTGAAGTCTGTGATCTACCAAGTGTTGCTTCAGCAGACCAGACAAATGATGTGTCGCAAGATGTCATCCATAAACGCGACAATGCAACCTCACAAAGCACATGTCAGGCAAGAATTCACTGGGAACTTCCGAATCATCCACGCACTTTTTTGAGGCCAATGAGGCAACACTTGTGGAGTAACCAACTCAACAATAATGAAGAAGTGGAAATTGATTTTCATGAATGGCTGTGAATGCAAGAGCCTGATTTCTGCTGTGATGGAATTTTTAAAATTGTGTCAAAATTGGGAATAATTCTTCATTGTGTTTTGGGATACAATGAAATATAATGATACTTGAGTCGAATATATGAGCAACATTTAACGTTGTTGTAATGACTTCTCATTTAATTTTCAGACTTCAGGTATCTTACATATTGAACATCCCTCATATATACTGTATTCAGGTAATTGGTAATTTATTGTTCTTTGCAGCCATTACTTTCAATTCAGACTTCAGAATTTCATTTCCAAAAGCTCAGACGACTTACTCTAAGAACTCTGTCAGTACATGTCTGCTGCAGCTTGACCACGCCCATGGGTACGCCTGATGATCCAACATCCGGGACATCACGTTGTGCAACTTGGAACTGTCACGGAAACGAAGGCACTTTGAATCGTCATCATGTGGCATGTTGAGTCTGTAATAAATAAGCAGTTTTTGGATGTTTTTGTTAAGGTGTGGATGTTTTTGTAATGTGTGTACTTGTATTTACTGTATGTATTTTGTTTTGTAATTGTGTATAGTTTATTTTGTATTGTTACTTTTATGTATATTATATTTCCATTTGTATTGTGTGTACTACTGTAAAGACTACTGCCACCGGGTGAAAACATTTGTATTGTGTGTACTAGTGTAAGGACTACTGCCACCGGGTGAAAACATTTGTATTGTGTGTACTAGTGTAAGGACTACTGCCACACGGGTGAAAACATTTGTATTGTGTGTACTAGTGTAAGGACTACTGCCACCGGGTGAAAACATTTGTATTGTGTGTACTAGTGTAAGGACTACTGCCACTGGGTGAAAACATTTGTATTGTGTGTACTAGTGTAAGGACTACTGCCACCGGGTGAAAACATTTGTATTGCGTGTACTAGTGTAAGGACTACTGCCACTGGGTGAAAACATTTGTATTGTGTGTACTAGTGTAAGGACTACTGCCACCGGGTGAGAACATTTGTATTGTGTGTACTAGTGTAAGGACTACTGCCACCGGGTGAGAACATTTGTATTGTGTGTACTAGTGTAAGGACTACTGCCACCAGGTGAAAACATTTGTATTGTGTGTACTAGTGTAAGGACTACTGCCACCGGGTGAAAACATTTGTATTGTGTGTACTAGTGTAAGGACTACTGCCACCGGGTGAAAACATTTGTATTGTGTGTACTAGTGTAAGGACTACTGCCATCGGGTGAAAACATTTGTATTGTGTGTACTAGTGTAAGGACTACTGCCACTGGGTGAAAAAATTTGTATTGTGTGTACTAGTGTAAGGACTACTGCCACCGGGTGAAAACATTTGTATTGTGTGTACTAGTGTAAGGACTACTGCCACCGGGTGAAAACATTTGTATTGTGTGTACTAGTGTAAGGACTACTGCCACTGGGTGAAAACATTTGTATTGTGTGTACTAGTGTAAGGACTACTGCCACAGGGTGAAAACATTTGTATTGTGTGTACTAGTGTAAGGACTACTGCCACCGGGTGAAAACATTTGTATTGTGTGTACTAGTGTAAGGACTACTGCCACCGGGTGAAAACATCTGTATTGTGTGTACTAGTGTAAGGACTACTGCCACCGGGTGAAAACATTTGTATTGTGTGTACTAGTGTAAGGACTACTGCCACTGGGTGAAAACATTTGTATTGTGTGTACTAGTGTAAGGACTACTGCCACCGGGTGAAAACCCAATTGCAGTAAATAATAATAATATAATGCCCGATGCCCAATTCCAAATTACACACATCATCACTTCTGTTCTGTGTTCCAACATTCCAAGCTAACATGAATCATACAGTGACACATCTGTCATACTCACACGTGCCCCAGTTCATGAGCAATAGTGAAGGCCGCGCTCAGTCCGTTGTCTTGAACTATGGAGCAGCTCGAGTTACTGTCGCACATTTTGCCTAGTTCTGCTAGTCCAAGCGTATCGCACTTCCTTTTTTCTGGAGTCCGGCAGATGTTCTCTCTGTAAACAGTGTAGTATGTAAAAGTAACTAGATACATCTGTTATTGTTACAGACGTAAAAACCCTGTAAACAGTGTAGTATGTAAAAGTAACTAGATACATTGTTATTGTTACAGACGTAAAAACCCGTAATTTTGCCTGTTCTTTTTTAAAGGTGTGAGACTTGGTCAAAGTGTTACATGCACTCAAATCCACTGGTCAGATCTATAGGCCACTATACTCTTTGTGATTTACACAAATAGTATAAAAAGTACAAGCATAAGCGACCCAAACACTGTTTGCTCTGAGTAGAGCTGGTTGTCAGGTAGTGTTTTTTTATGCTATTTTGTTAATTTTCACTACTCTTAAGAATTATCAGTTGTCATTGTTATATTAAATGCAAGGGGAGGCTCCGGCCCCAGTAGAGGCTCCAGAAGCTGGTAAATGGCACGGCTTGAACAATGTAGATCTTTTGTTTTGTACTTGTTGGAAAAATTGAAAATAAAGCTCCTATAATTTAAAAAAAAAATGGGTTGAGGATGGTGAAAAGATATGTGGTCCTAAAGAGGGAGGAAACTGAATAATGAGAGATTTATGATTTGTACTCTTCAGAAAGGGTGTACAAGTTTGAGCGTGGTGTGTTGTGTGTTGTGTGTGTGTGTGTGGTGTGTTAGTAGGTTTATTTACGCCCTAAAGTAAAGAACACCTTTGACTGCATCGATTTTCACAAAGCTTACAACTGCTCAACAGCATTACGCACAGACTTTCGGTACTGAATTTCACCCAAATTGGTCAAGAAATACACAGAAGTATGAGTAGAAATTCATTCACACCCATAAGCAAAGCACGATTATCACCGAGCGATCTCTGAAACTCACTCAAAACAGACGGACAGACGAACAGGGGTGGTCTCCACGTAAGATATTCCTCTTGTACTTCATAAATAACGCCTAATAATTAGCACTCAAACGTAGTCACTTGCACACTGATACAAATTGGTATGTTATAAATATGGACAGATGTTTTCAATGTAACATTCTTTGAACAAGCTTGTAAGAACAGAATTCTCATAAAATCGTGATCCGACAAATGTACACTCTTTATTAACTGCTATTTAATACAGTCTATATTAAAAATAGTCCAGCATGTTTCGAACTATGTTACAGTTCATCTTCAGGGACTCATTTGTTTATTACACCAGCTATAGATGTATGGTACTCATTAAAATATATAAGTTATTTAGATAAAATGTCGTTAATTGCGTTGAGTTTGTGGACACTGCATCAGCTACTTAAAATGGTGAACACGAAGCAGCAGATACAGTGTCCACAAACTCAACGCAGTTAACGGTATTTTATCTACCTAACTTATATATCTTAATGAGTACCATACATCTATAGCTGGTGTAATAAACAAATGAGTCCCTGAAGATGAACTAACATAGTTCGAAACATGTTGGACTATTTTTAATATAGACTGTATTAAATAGCAGTTAATAAAGAGTGTATATTTGTCGGATTACAATTTTATGTAATCAAGAAAATGTACGGTACAAATAACATAAAACAGATTTCTCATTACATACAAAAAAAGAGTCTGTACTTGCTTTAGTGCTTAATAATTTAGACACAGAACAGTTCAGATTCTCATGACATTGACTCACTGCAATATCCAAATATAACCTCACTCATTTGGACTGTCCACGCGGAACTTCCCGTGAGAACTCGGTTTTGGCAAATACTGTGACAGTTGAGACAGACTGGCATCTCACTGGTCATCCTAGACTTCGTAACTGCTAGGCAGTCAGTTTTCCTTAGCAACTACACCAACTTTCAGAGTAGGTTAAGAAACAAATCCGGGTCCCTTCAAATTTATGGTTGCTGTAAACTTCCAAAGTTAATTTCGAAAGTTCTTCACACATGACCCGTAAATTACCGCCGCTATACTCAGTTGGGTGTCAAGTGCTCAAAAATTCTGGGGATGGGGAGGGGGGACAATTAAATATCCAGCTGGGTCACCGCTAGTCCACTCACAATGGCCCCCGTTGCCGCCTCACGGCTTGCGGGCGTATTCGAAACAGCCACAATACATATATGATGATTGAGTCACACCACTGGAAACCAGAGGCGTCAGACCCCGGCTGTCGTCGTTACGACAATGTAAGGTACGAGCTTAGCCCAAAGAAGAGTTGAACATCGAATATACGATATGAGATTGAGTTCTCTGTGAGGTAAGACATGAGGCTGAAGAAATAAATGAGCATCGAGCATGTGATACAACGAAAAAGTGTTTTCTCTGTGAGATATGAGGTGAGGCTGAAGAAATACTTGAACATCGAGCATGTAATAACAAAATTGCACAATCAGATAGCAGCACTGCGGTACATGAAGTAATGCTCGGTTTGCGCTAAGAATACGCAAGAAGCCGTGGAGTAGCGCGTGAGTATTATGGCAGTCCGGTATATGATGGGCACGTGAATGAGTGAGTCACATCCCGGTTCTGTGCGAGACGCGCTGAAGAAGAAGAAGAAACATATCTTTATCAATGACATCCCGTTGTGATATATCAACTTTAAAGAGGAAGAACAAACCGCCAGTCACAACTATATTTATAAAAGTTTTATTGCTTGCTGTCAGTTTCGTCTTTTGTGAAAAAGCCATCATCAGGCAAAAAATACATTCTAATTGGTTGTATTTACATTATCTTTATGTATTTTTAACTGCCTAATGGATTTTCACAAAAACCGAAACATGTAGCAAGCAATAAAACCGATAAAAATGTAGTTGCAACGGAAGGTTTGTACTTCCGCAGAAGAAACAGTAGAACATCTAGCATATAATACAACGCAGCACAACCAGATGGCAGCACTACGACGGATGTGTTCATAAATACGAAGTACATGCCCTTGTGAGCGCGAATTAAGAATGCCTGTACGAAACACTGTCAACTAGACTGCACAAAGTCAGACGAATGCTCATTATCAATTAGGGAACCCACAAATTTATGTTATGCATACGAGGAATTTAAACAAAACAAAACAGAGTAGGTTTCGTCGTGAAAATTGAAACAACGCAGAGTGAACACAATTTATACAACATAAACTCGAGACTTTCGAATCCTCTCTGCAAAACGGGCATTACTTCAAGCAGAAGTACCATTACCAGGCTTCCCCTAACAAGAAACCTTTCATTACAATCAGTTTTCTTTCTATGGCTCGACAGCCCTATATGGGCCTGGGCCTCCTCGTTTCGTCGAGGTTTCATGATCACACACATTAGACACACCACAGTCGGTAGGACTCCTCTGGACGAGTGATCAGCCCGTCGCAGAGACCTCTACCTGACAACACACAACACTCACAAGAGACAAACATCCATGCCCCCGGTGGGATTTTTTTTTTTTGCCTGTCCGGGGTTTTTCCCCTCTGATCCATTGTTATACTGTTTAAATCCTTTCGTCCTTCATGTCACTTTACGTTCCATACTATCGTCCTTACAACAAACACAACACAAACATCCATGCCCCCGCTGGGATTTTTTTTTTTTGCCTGTCCGGGGTTTTTCCCCTCTGATCCATTGTTATACTGTTTAAATCCTTTCGTCCTTCATGTCACTTTACGTTCCATACTATCGTCCTTACAACAAACACAACACAAACATCCATGCCCCCGGTGGGATTTTTTTTTTTTTTGCCTGTCCGGGGTTTTTCCCCTCTGATCCATTGTTATACTGTTTAAATCCTTTCGTCCTTCATGTCACTTTACGTTCCATACTATCGTCCTTACAACAAACACAACACAAACATCCATGCCCCCGCTGGGATTTTTTTTTTTTTTGCCTGTCCGGGGTTTTTCCCCTCTGATCCATTGTTATACTGTTTAAATCCTTTCGTCCTTCATGTCACTTTACGTTCCATACTATCGTCCTTACAACAAACACAACACAAACATCCATGCCCCCGGTGGGATTTTTTTTTTTTTTTTGCCTGTCCGGGGTTTTTCCCCTCTGATCCATTGTTATACTGTTTAAATCCTTTCGTCCTTCATGTCACTTTACGTTCCATACTATCGTCCTTACAACAAACACAACACAAACATCCATGCCCCCGCTGGGATTTTTTTTTTTTGCCTGTCCGGGGTTTTTCCCCTCTGATCCATTGTTATACTGTTTAAATCCTTTCGTCCTTCATGTCACTTTACGTTCCATGCTACCGTCCTTACAACAAACACAACACAAACATCCATGCCCCAGGTGGGATTCGAACCCACAATCCCAGTAAGCGAGCGGCCGAAGACCCACGCCTTAGACCGCACGGCCAGTGGGATCGACATTACAATCAGTTATGGGTCTATAATATTTGTGTACCCAATTTTAAAACAAACAAGGCAACGTGTGGAATATAAAGACCCCAACGAAATCTGTTCGTTTATCAATGAACACTTCAGTAACTAAATCTCTAAGCCGTGTCATGGCTCAGGCGGTTAGTCGCCGGCCTCCCACCGCGGAGGCCCGGATTCGATCCAGGGTTAGTCCATGTGGGATTTGTGGTGGACGAACTGGCACTGGGACAGGTTTTTCCCCTCGAGTACTTCGGTTTTCCCCGTAAATTTCATTCCACCGGTACTCATTACTTGGAAAAATAAAAAAAACTGATCATCTTTCATCTTCATCACAAGGGTTACACAATAAGCCTTAAGGCTGCGGTGCGTCCGTAGCTTCTGCTGCGGGCCCTCTCGACACAACACAAAAAAAAAACTGCATCTCTAGAAACGTGGAACATTTGCGTATTTATTCCTCACTGTGTAATTAACTACTGTGTAAATATCTACTGGATATCAATACGAAGCTTCAATATTATATGTCCATTTGTATTGTGTGTACTAGTGTAAGACTACTGCCACCGGGTGAAAACATTTGTATTGTGTGTACTAGTGTAAGGCACATACTGCCACCGGTTGAAAACATTTGTATTGTGTGTACTAGTGTAAGGACTACTGCCACACGGGTGGAAAACATTTTGTATTGTGTGTACTAGTGTAAGGACTACTGCCACCGGGTGAAAATTTGTATTGTGTGTACTAGTGTAAGGACTACTGCCACCGGGTGAAAACATTTGTATTGTGTGTACTAGTGTAAGGACTACTGCCACCGGGTTGAAACATTTGTATTGTGTGTACTAGTGTAAGGACTACTGCCACCGGGTGAAAACATTTGTATTGTGTGTACTAGTGTAAGGACTACTGCCACCGGGTGAAAACATTTGTATTGTGTGTACTAGTGTAAGGACTACTGCCACCGGGTGAAAACATTGGATTGTGTGTACTAGTGTAAGGACTACTGCCACCGGTGTGAAAACATTTGTATTGTTTTGTACAGTGTAAGGACTACTGCCACCGGGTGAAAACATTTGTATTGTGTGTACTAGTGTAAGGACTACTGCCACCGGGTGAAAACATTTGTATTGTGTGTACTAGTGTAAGGACTGCTGCCACCGGGTGAAAACATTTATATTGTTGTTACTAGTGTAAGGACTACTGCCACGGGTGAAAACATTGGTATTTGTGTTACTAGTGTAAGGACTACTGCCACCGGGTGAAAACATTTGTATTGTGTGTACTAGTGTAAGGACTGCTGCCACCGGGTGAAAACATTATATTGTGTGTACTAGTGTAAGGACTACTGCCACAGGGTGAAAACATTGGTATTGTGTGTACTAGTGTAAGGACTTACTGCCACCGGGTGAAAAACATTTGTATTGTGTGTACTAGTGTAAGGACTACTGCCACTGGGTGAAAACATTTGTATTGTGTGTACTAGTGTAAGGACTACTGCCACCGGGTGAAAACATTTGTATTGTGTGTACTAGTGTAAGGACTGCTGCCACCGGGTGAAAACATTTATATTGTGTGTACTAGTGTAAGGACTACTGCCACAGGGTGAAAACATTGGTATTGTGTGTACTAGTGTAAGGACTACTGCCACCGGGTGAAAACATTTGTATTGTGTGTACTAGTGTAAGGACTACTGCCACTGGGTGAAAACATTTGTATTGTGTGTACTAGTGTAAGGACTACTGCCACCGGGTGAAAACATTTGTATTGTGTGTACTAGTGTAAGGACTACTGCCACAGGGTGAAAACATTGGTATTGTGTGTACTAGTGTAAGGACTACTGCCACCGGGTGAAAACATTTGTATTGTGTGTACTAGTGTAAGGACTACTGCCACCGGGTGAAAACATTTGTATTGTGTGTACTAGTGTAAGGACTACTGCCACCGGGTGAAAACATTTGTATTGTGTGTACTAGTGTAAGGACTACTGCCACTGGGTGAAAACATTTGTATTGTGTGTACTAGTGTAAGGACTACTGCCACCGGGTGAAAACCCAATTGCAGTAAATAATAATAATAATAATAATAATAATAATATGGAAATTGTACCAAAGGAATATCTTAGCTGCAAACAATTCTACACACCGGTCTCTACATACAGGGCATACACAAAAGAATGGTGCGGTTTCAAACCAGCAGACAAAGTCCAAAGCACCATTCTTTTGTGTATGCCTTGTACATACATACATACATACATATATACATTCCATGGATCCATAATTTTGTCACAAGACAAGAGGATGTGCAATAAGTCATAACATACAAAATCATACAAAATGTACGTTGCAAAATGCTTTAAACATTCTATGTACATTTTTTTTTTCACAGTATTACCACCGTGCATTTTTTAATCAAATAATAATGCACTATATTGACCACTTTTATTATGGCCTATTTCCCCTCACCCTACACGTGTTTCGGAACTTTAAAGTTCCATCTTCAGGGGTTGTCGTGTGTTACCAATTATTCACATATTGTGTATTTGTTTTAATATGTGAATAATTGTTAACACACGACAACCCCTGAAGATGGAACTTTAAAGTTCCGAAACACGTGTAGGGTGAGGGGAAATAGGCCATAATAAAAGTGGTCAATATAGTGCATTCGTTGGTTTTATTATTTGATTCTATGTACAGTCTTAGACGTCAGTATTATAGGTTAACAGTAATCATAAGAAATTGATGTACAGAGTAAAAGGAGTGTGCATTTAAGTATCTTCTTAGTGCTGCTTTAAATTGTGCCTTTTCATTCTTAAGATTTTTGATATTACACGGTAAGCTATTGAAGATCCTGATACTAGAATAGAATGTACTTTTGTGAAAGCATGATAGGTTGGCAATTGGTCTATGAAGATGGTGCTTATTCCTTGTACAGTGGACCCTCGAACTTGGAACGGTTTGATGTTCGAACAACTTGAAACTCGAACAAAAATTCGAGGAAAATCCGGTTTTGAAATTCGAACAAAAACTCGAAAGTCGAACAAAGAATCACGTGGTCGTCACGTGGTCGCCTTCTCTCTCTGCTTGGTCCAGATGAAAGAAGGGTAATTCACCTTCCAGTGAACAGTAATATCCCTCCTACTATTGTTATTGATTGATTATTATACAATATTTTTTTATCTATGTACTATTATAAATAAAATTTTCAATTATTAAATTAAATATACTTGTTTTATCATTATGATCTTTTGAAATAGGCACTTAAAATGTTTTATATTGGGTAAATTTTGGGGGTCTGGAACGGATTAATTCAATTTACATTATTTCTTATGGGAAATTTAACTCGAAAGTCGAACAACTTGAAAGTCGAACCGTCTCCTGGAACGGATTGTGTTCGAAGTTCGAGGTTCCACTGTATTAATACTGTGTATTGATGAATGTGTTTGAGAGTTTTATTGATTATTAACGAGGAAGTTAATTAATGAAAATATATATTGGCATGGAACAGGCAAAATCTCTAGTTTTTTTTTTAAATAGACTTCTGCATGAAGTTCTAGGATGTGCACCAACCATAATTCTGATGATTTTCTTTTGTAATGTAAATATATTCCTGCTGTTGGACGAATTTCCCCCCCAAAAAATTATTCCGTATTGTACAATAGAGTGAAAATATGCGAAAACAGCGATGACTTATAAAATAGCCTTGGATTTCTCGCAACATCCACAAAAATATCCGTTACTAAAAGTCGGAAGTTTTATTCCTTCTTGCCTGTGACGGGAATTCCGAAAATTTGGCGTTGCTCGCGGCAATATGAAACTAAACATGTAAACACTGCAATTTGTGTCTTTAGTGACACCAAACACTTGATATGCGAGGCATTACTCTTTAATTTACAGCTAGCATGCTATATAATAACAGTCACACTTTCTGTCAGTGTTGATATGAAGCTGACGGCCCCAATGGCAACCGGTTCTCACTAAACATGTATATAAATTCATAACTAGTTGTCTGATGGCACATCACACGCTTTGCAGAATAATTTCGAGGGCCAAGGATGTTCTCGTATCGTTTGTCCTGAAGCAGTCTCCATGTGAATACAGCAGCCACTCGCAATAGTACCATCCGGTTTGCTTCCTGCAGGGCGGCTTCCGACTCCGACATCGATTCCAGGTATTTCCGATAAATAGTTGGGGCAGAAACACCCAAAAAATCGAATAAATTCTTCGAAATATCGTAGGAATTAAAGCATAACTGTTCAGATATTTATCGAAGTAAAAAATTTAACACGTTGTAAAGTGACTCTAAGGCTCTACGAGGTTCAGGCTCACAGAAAGTGAAAGTGGCAAGGTTGTTAGCCCTACGCACCGGCCGCCTTTACCCCTCCATGAGGCATTCCTGGTACTCATTTCTGTTCTAGGCTGAATCGAGCCCAATGGACTCAGTGCGGCCGGAAGTGCTAAGTCAATGAAAAAATTCCAATGACGACACCATCGGGAATCGAACCCGCGACCTTCTTGCTTGTAGCGCAGTGCCGCAACCAACTGCGCCACCGAGTGCCCCGACATTAACGTAATGCACCAGAATCATCACACGATATTGCCTAACTCGTTTCTACTCCCGAAACCACTAAAAGTCGCCATTTCTGGCCAATAGGCTGTACTTTAAAAAGCTAACATTTCACTAACATGTACGTCACACTCGACCACACTCGCTAGGAACATAAAAGGACATGCGGGATGGGGGGGACATACAACCGCACACTAAGGCCACATTACGTCAAAGGTGACAGGGAACACGTGCATCACGACACACAATGTCACGAACCGTCGACACGTACATATACATACGAGGGATATATATATATGTTTTTTCAATGGCTCGACAGCCCCTTGGGGGCCTAGACCGCCTCATGTTTCGAGGCTTCACGATCACACTTTTTAGACACACCACACTCGGTAGGACTCCTCTGGACTAGTGATCAGCCCTACGCAGAGACCTCTACCTGACAACACTCACAACAGACAGACATCCATGCCCCCGGCGGGATTCGAACCCACAATCCCAGTAAGCGAGCGGCCGTAGACCAACGCCTTAGACCGCACGGCCACTGGCATCGGCATATATATATAACTATCCGAATATGTGAGTTTGTTTCTTTCGTTGGTTTTTTGGTTATATGCTTGGTTGTTCACGTATTTCCCGCAACAGAACGCCATAAATTGCACGCACTACAAATGCATTTCCTTCCTTTCGAAGTTCGGCACAGGCTAAAGCACTGCTTCCCAAACTTTTACCTTCATTACCCAAAACCGCTTATCAGAAAGTCCTTTTTACCCAATGTAGGTAAAACACTAACTGCACAGAAAACGTATTTGATAAGTGAAGAGAGATCGGTAAAAAAAATAGCAAGCAAACATTATGTTTGATGCAACGTCTTTATTCTAAACATCTCTAAACATTTTAGCAGCCACAAACATTATGTTTGACGCAACGTCTTTATTCTAAACATCTCTAAACATTTTAGCAGCCACAAACATTATGTTTGATGCAATGTCTTTATTCTAAACATCTCTAAACATTTTAGCAGCCACAAACATTATGTTTGATGCAACGTCTTTATTTTAAACATCTCTAAACATTTTAGCAGCCACAAACATTATGTTTGATGCAACGTCTTTATTTTAAACATCTCTAAACATTTTAGCAGCCACAAACAATTCAGTAACTATTCACCACGCACATTTCATCACGCAGGTCCCAGCTAGTCAGTATAATGCCACTGTTAGACTGTTTTAGAGTATCGGTGCACACTGACTAATCACTTTCTTCAGAGCACTTCTTCTTCTACACTTTTACGGTAAATTTTAATGTGTATTCCGAGGTGTGTCGTTACCCAAAGAAAAAACACTTTTACCTAATTTTGGGTAATTTACCCAGGTTTGGGAAGCACTGGGCTAACGTATCCGTGACGCAATCACATCTTGTATATTCGGTAATTCTCCCAGCAATGAACGAAACTCAGAGATCGGTTTATGGCTATATGAACCATGCAGTTGAAACAGCATCCTTGTATAAATACGTTCCAAACTACTCACCCAAGGACACAGCTTCACACAACAGAATAGCGTATCTTCAGCAGCATTGCTGTTGCAACCTCAGATATCACCACAGCTAAATAAATGAACGACTCACGTAAGCCTGGTAGAATAACCATGCTAAAATGGAAAGCCCAGCAAACTGTCACTTCAAATTGCCTCTGCCGTGACTTGGGTCACTGCAACTGGAGTAAAATTGTCGCATGCTAAATTTGGAGATATGAAACATGTTTTAGATATGTTTGTGTATCAGTGGAAAGTGGATACGATGTCAATCATTACCAGGTGGCTGGCTATATTTCATTTTAGGTTTGGTGAGTGTCTACATCATACTGGGTAGCTATTGCTATCGGAGCGTCGATTGGCTCTCTAAAGACTACGATTAACCTGAATTATATTCAAAGACTCAGCTCGTACCGCGCAGTAAACACACTCCGTCTCAGTTATACAAACCAGTCAGTTAATGTTGTACAGTGAAATAATCGTTGTTTGTTCTGAGATCCACACAAAACACATAAATACAGTCCGTACCGCGCAGTAAACACACTCCGTCTCAGTTATACAAACCAGTCAGTTAATGCTGTACAGCGAAATAATCCTGTTTGTTCTGAGATCCACACAAAACACATAAATACAGTCCGTACCGCGCAGTAAACACACTCCGTCTCAGTTATACAAACCAGTCAGTTAATGCTGTACAGCGAAATAATCGTTGTTTGTTCTGAGATCCACACAAAACACATAAATACAGTCCGTACCGCGCAGTAAACACACTCCGTCTCAGTTATACAAACCAGTCAGTTAATGCTGTACAGCGAAATAATCGTTGTTTGTTCTGAGATCCACACAAAACACATAAATACAGTCCGTACCGCGCAGTAAACACACTACGTCTCAGTTATACAAACCAGTCAGTTAATGCTGTACAGTGAAATAATCGCTGTTTGTTCTGAGATCTACACAAAACACATAAATACAGTCCGTACCGCGCAGTAAACACACTCCGTCTCAGTTATACAAACCAGTCAGTTAATGTTGTACAGTGAAATAATCGCTGTTTGTTCTGAGATCCACACAAAACACATAAATACAGTCCGTACCGCGCAGTAAACACACTCCGTCTCAGTTATACAAACCAGTCAGTTAATGCTGTACAGTGAAATAATCGCTGTTTGTTCTGAGATCCACACAAAACACATAAATACAGTCCGTACCGCGCAGTAAACACACTCCGTCTCAGTTATACAAACCAGTCAGTTAATGCTGTACAGTGAAATAATCGCTGTTTGTTCTGAGATCCACACAAAACACATAAATACAGTCCGTACCGCGCAGTAAACACACTCCGTCTCAGTTATACAAACCAGTCAGTTAATGCTGTACAGTGAAATAATCGCTGTTTGTTCTGAGATCCACACAAAACACATAAATACAGTCCGTACCGCGCAGTAAACCCACTCCGTCTCAGTTATACAAACCAGTCAGTTAATGCTGTACAGTGAAATAATCGCTGTTTGTTCTGTGATCCACACAAAACACAAATACAGTCCGTACCGCGCAGTAAACACACTCCGTCTCAGTTATACAAACCAGTCAGTTAATGCTGTACAGTGAAATAATCGCTGTTTGTTCTGAGATCCACACAAAACACATAAATACACTGTGTGGGCAGAACATAGAATTTATTAGGCGCGTTTGAAAAATTGCGGAAAGCGACTACTAACTTCGTCATGTCCGTCCGTCCTTCCATTTTAAACAGCTCCGGCCCCACTAGACGGATTTTCATAAAATTTGGTATCTGAGTAATTTTCGAAAATTTGCCGAGAAAATTCAAGTTTCATTAAAATCTGACAACAATAACGGTACTTTACATGAAGACCTATGTACATTTATGATAATATCTCAATGAATTTTTCTTAGAATGGGAAATATTTCAGTATTCAAAGTTGTAGAGAAAATCTAAACACACATTTTATGTTCAATAACGTTTCTCTGAAATCTGTACCGTTTATGAGATAATGTGGAAAAATATTGTAGAGCCAGACAGGCCACAGATGACAATACAACACGACGCATGCGCTTTGCATGCTGGATAACTAAGACTACAGACACACATTCAGAATATATAACAGTTATTGCTTTTCCACGGCAACAATGGTTACGCGAACGCGCCCCATCATTACGTTTATACGTACATTTCCTGTTTTGTTTATGTTAAGCCTGGCGATACATAAAGTAACCACTGGGGTTTAAAGGATTAAATGAAATTAGAGGTACTGCTAACACTAGATTGTCACACCACTGTACCTGGTGAGGAGGAGAGCCGTGTCGTGGTGATACGGGCTGCTGTCATCCAGGACGTTGACAGAACTCTGCCATTCGCAGAACCTGCGCAGCATCTCGGCTGCCGAAATTCCGTCGTGGTTCGCATCCCTTCGCCTGTTGTCTCGCATTACGAACTCCATCTCCTGAAATAAACTTTCGTCTAGAGATCTGCACAAACCCACTCAACGAACAATTTTAACCTCTATCTCCGGCCTTTATATCCCCATTGTAACTGCAGATGGCCAAAGTTACTTTCATTTTAAATGCCATCCCTGCACCTGACTGGCACAGCATTTTCCCTTTCACCCAAAAAGAGTTCCATTTAACGAGACATGGGCGGCCCGTTTGGCCAATATAGATTAAGGTCAGTGGGACTGAATCTTACGAAATACGCTGTTAGTTATATTACTACAGAGATATGAGTGGTTGGTTTGTTGGTTAGTTGGTCTGTTTGTTAGCTAGGTAGGTAGGTAGCTAGATAGGTAGTTGTACAGCGACGACACAAGGAGATTAAAGGGATATTCCACATCACATCCCACAGAGTTACACATTAGGCTGTTAGTTATATTACTACAGAGATATGAGTGGTTGGTTTGTTGGTTAGTTGGTCTGTTTGTTAGCTAGGTAGGTAGGTAGCTAGATAGGTAGTTGTACAGCGACGACACAAGGAGATTAGAGGGATATTCCACATCACATCCCACAGAGTTACACATTAGGCCATTATTTAGCCCTGCTCTGTAAGATACATTTCAGCATTATCTTCAAATATGCAGGTTCATCGCCTACAGATTTTCTGAGTGTCATGCTGCATGAATTTCTCACCTCTCCTATGCGTGCTATATGAAACCCCCATGAGAATACCGTCCAAACGCTGACGATAATAAAGTATGGATGAAGACAAAGAAATACATGCAGAAAATAAGGAAGTACTAGAGCAGGAACAGAGGATGACGAATGGAGAATGAGGAAACTTAATAAGAAACACGAAAAATATAACGTTTAGATAAAAAAAGGAGCTGAAGAATAGAAATAAATTTAATGCAGTTAATGACATTTATGTAACACTTTTGTCACGCCATCATCAGCTGTTAAGGGACGTCGAATTTTGCGTCGCCCAAGTCTCTGCCCTTAAGTGGCTGTTGAGTTGGTTGCATGGTCTGAAAATATGTTATGATTGGAAGATTCTTCGTGCGTTTTCACGCGCTGTTACGCAATACTGTCTAGCTGTCCTCACCTGGAGTATTTCCACTTTGACTACGGCTACGGACACCGGATTTCCGACGGAAGCGTCCTTATAGATCTGGGCCACCTGAAGGAAGTATCACGTAATAAGGGACAACACCAATCATTCACCTCCGTAAACAATTTCTTAGACGTTAGGCCCTTGAGGTAAATACATGATTCATATTTAATTAACACGACGAAGCCTTAAAACGAGTCCGTCCAAAAAGTCCTCGGACTAATTAAATAAAACACCATCCGTTCCTGGGATCGAATCCCGTTAGGGGCGAGATTTTTCGCACCCGTCCACCGGCCCCAGCCTCCTATAAATGGGTACCGGGTCTCTTTCCCGGGGTAAAGCGGCCGAGGCGTGGAGTTGACACCCACCCCCATCTAGTGTCAGGGTTAAAGAAAGAGTAAGTATATCTCTACTCCCCCTCTGGGCCTTCATGGCCTGTTCTAGGGTGAACTTTACCGTTACCTTTACCGTTCCTGATCAATTCTATTAAATGTTATCCTACAATAACGACATGCCCAATCACGATAACGCTTCTACTGCTACTGCTACTGCTCTGCTACTGCTGCTGCTACAGGGACATTCAGTAAGTACGGTTGCCAGTCCGTAACTTCTGTCTCGAACAATCACTTAATTTTTTAAACCATCCACCCTACAGTCCTGTTGGAATGTAATTTGTTTGGGCTACTGAAGCAACACTTGGAAGGTTCGCGATTGACACAATAATGAGGAAGTGGAAACGGCTATTCATTAATGGCTTGGAATGCGGCACCCCGATTTCTACCGCGGCGTAACTTTTAAACTCCTGCCACATTTGCGACAAATGCATCAATGTGCTTGGGGATTATGCTAAGAAATAATGACAATTGTGTGGAATAAACAAGCTACATGTGATGCTGTAATAAACAAGCTACATGTGATGCTGTAATAAACAAGCTACATGTGATGCTGTAATAAACAAGCTACATGTGATGCTGTAATAAACAAGCTACATGTGATGCTGTAATAAACAAGCTACATGTGATGCTGTAATAAACAAGCTACATGTGATGCTGTAATAAACAAGCTACATGTGATGCTGTAATAAACAAGCTACATGTGATGCTGTAATAAACAAGCTACATGTGATGCTGTAATAAACAAGCTACATGTGATACTGTAATAAACAAGCTACATGTGATGCTGTAATAAACAAGCTACATGTGATACTGTAATAAACAAGCTACATGTGATGCTGTAATAAACAAGCTACATGTGATGCTGGAATAAACAAGCTAACATGTTAATGCTGTAAAACAAGCTACATGTGATATGTAAAAACAAGCTAATGTGTGCTGTAATAAACAAGCTACATGTGATGCTGTAATAAACAAGCTACATGTGATGCTGTAATAAACAAGCTACATGTGATACTGTAATAAACAAGCTACATGTGATGCTGTAATAAACAAGCTACATGTGATGACTGTAATAAACAAGCTACATGTGATGCTGTAATAAACAAGCTACATGTGATACTGTAATAAACAAGCTACATGTGATGCTGTAATAAACAAGCTACATGTGATACTGTAATAAACAAGCTACATGTGATGCTGTAATAAACAAGCTACATGTGATGCTGTAATAAACAAGCTACATGTGATGCTGTAATAAACAAGCTACATGTGATGCTGTAATGACTTCACGTATAATTTTTATGACACAGGGAACCATACTAACTGAACATTCTTCATAGTACTACCACTGCTACTTCCACTACAGCCATAACCACATATCAAAACCACGGCCAATGGTTATGGTGAGGCGCCAGGTCTGACTGAGGTACACGTTTGAAAGTAGAGAACACGTCCGTTTCTCGCCACATACACATTCGCCTTTGTTTGGATATGACAAGATCAATAACAAATAATAACAATAATAATAAAATAATAAAATAACATAGTTAAATTAAGTTACAGCCAACTGATGCACACTAAAACCACTTTTTAAGTAGCTTTATTATTAAAATTGTTAAAATTGTACCCCTATACACGTGTTTCGATCCTAGGATCATCGTCAGGGGTATTTTTTTTGTTGAAAGCTACAGTCACTTCAAACACATGATTTTAAATATTCTATCGGCACTTTAAAACTTATATATTATAAGTTAAAATCTTGTAAAAAGACTCGTTAAAAGTTATAGGGATTATATTATAGAATTATATATTATAGAATATATTTTAAGAATATTTAAAATCTGTGTTTGAAGTGACTGTAGCTTTTAGCAAAAAAACCCCCTGACGATGATCCTAGGATCGAAACACGTGTAGGGGTACAATTTTAACAATTTTAATAATAAAGCTACTTAAAAAGTGGTTTTAATGTGCATCGTTGGTCTATAACTTAATTTAATTGACGAAGATGCACGGTGTCAACAGTGTGAAATATTAGGTTTGTATTTAGGTGCTTTTGATGCACGGTGTCAACAATGTGAAATATTAGGTTTGTATTTAGGTGGTTTTGATGCACGGTGTCAACAGTGTGAAATATTAGGTTTGTATTTAGGTGCTTTTGATGCACGGTGTCAACAGTGTGAAATATTAGGTTTGTATTTAGGTGGTTTTGATGCACGGTGTCAACAATGTGAAATATTAGGTTTGTATTTAGGTGCTTTTGATGCACGGTGTCAACAGTGTGAAATATTAGGTTTGTATTTAGGTGCTTTTGATGCACGGTGTCAACAGTGTGAAATATTAGGTTTGTATTTAGGTGCTTTTGATGCACGGTGTCAACAGTGTGAAATATTAGGTTTGTATTTAGGTGCTTTTGATGCACGGTGTCAACAGTGTGAAATATTAGGTTTGTATTTAGGTGCTTTTGATGCACGGTGTCAACAGTGTGAAATATTAGGTTTGTATTTAGGTGCTTTTGATGCACGGTGTCAACAGTGTGAAATATTAGGTTTGTATTTAGGTGCTTTTGATGCACGGTGTCAATAGTGTGAAATATTAGGTTTTGTATTTAGGTGCTTTTGATGCACGTGTCAACAGTGCGAAATATTAGGTTTGTATTAGGTGCTTTTGATGCACGGTGTCAACAGTGTGAAATATTAGGTTTGTATTTAGGTGCTTTTGATGCCACGGTGTCAACAGTGTGAATATTAGGTTTGTATTTAGGTGCTTTTGATGCACGGTGTCAACAGTGTGAAATATTAGGTTTGTATTTAGGTGCTTTTGATGCACGGTGTCAACAGTGCGAAGTATTAGGTTTGTATTTAGGTGCTTTTGATGCACGGTGTCAACAGTGCGAAATATTAGGTTTGTATTTAGGTGCTTTTGATGCACGGTGTCAACAGTAGTGAAATATTAGGTTTGTATTTAGGTGCTTTTGATGCACGGTGTCAACAGTGTGAAATATTAGGTTTGTATTTAGGTGCTTTTGATGCACGGTGTCAACAGTGTGAAATATTAGGTTTGTATTTAGGTGCTTTTGATGCACGGTGTCAACAGTGTGAAATATTAGGTTTGTATTTAGGTGCTTTTGATGCACGGTGTCAACAGTGCGAAATAATAATGTTCTCACAATAGACATCAAAGTGAGGATGTAGTGGTACAGACTGTCTCCATGATATTCTGCCATTTTTTTGTCGGCGACGACCATGATTTCGATGAAACGTTCCTGTGAATACGATCGCTTTCTTCTGTTTGCCCTATTCCTGTCAGCATCATAGTAATGTCGTCAAACACAGACCGTTTTGAACGTCCCCTCTCCGAGCTTTCTCCTTCTCCAACGTACTGTTCTTCAGAGTGTGTTCGGTTTACCAACATGGCTGCGGGCGCAAGAAAGTCATCGCCATGATCTGAAAATAACCAGTAACACTAATATACAACTAGTAACAATAATACATAACCAGTAACACTAATGTACAACCAGGAAACACATAATATGTAACCAATAACACTAATATGTAACCAGTAACACTAATATGTAACAAGTAACGCTAATACATAATCAGTAACAGTAATATGTAACCAGTAACACTAATACGTAACAACACAAATATGTAACCAGTAACACAAATACGTAACCAGTAACACTAACACGTATAACACTAATATGTATCAAGTAAGATTAATGCGTAACCAGTAACACTAATGTAACCAGTAAAACTAATACGTAACCAGTAACATTAATATGTAACCAGTAACACTAATATGTAACCAGTAACATTAATATGTAACCAGTAACACTAATATGTAACCAGTAACACTAATATGTTACCAGTAACACTAATACGTAACCAGTAACACTCACACGTAAACTAACACTAATATGTAACCAGTAACACTAATATGCAAACAGTAACACTAATGTGCAACCAGTAACACTAATATGTAACCAGTAACACTAATATGTAACCAGTAACACTAATACGTAACCAGTGACACTAATATGTAACTAGTAACACTAATATGTAACTAGTAACACTAATCAGGTTTCTGTAATTAGGAGCAATGAGCGTGGGCCGTCACGTGTGCCATGCTGGGCACAGCACAGGCTGCGTGTTGATATGTCACTTGGTCCAGCCATCACAGCCACTGAATTGCGAACTGTTAAATTTAGGAAGCTTATGATATGGAACACATGTGGAATAAAAGGGGGGCAGTTGGTTGAGGCACTGCGCTACAAGCCGGAAGGTTACGGGTTCGATTCCCGATGGTGTCATTGGAATTTTTCATTAACTTAAATCCTTCCGGCAGCACTATGGCCCTGGGATCGACTCAGCCTCTAACACAAATGTGTACCAGCAATATTTCCTGGGGGGTAATTCTGGGAGCCTCAACCTCCTGCAGCCTGTAATAGGATAGGATGTGGAATAAAGTGCAGTGTCCTGTTTCAGGCCACTTCTGACTCCCTCCACTTCATACGGTCTATTAATAAACATTCGCTTTAATTTGTTTAAGCAATTAATTGCCATTTCGCTCTGTATGTCACGAATTCTGCAGGCTTCACTGTCTCCATCTCTCTCAAAAAGCGAGCCTCACTGAACTGTTGCTGTTACAAACAGCATTCTGAGTTTTATCTCACAATATCCTGTCGTTTTGCTTAACTTCTAAGCGCTCGATTCTTTTCATGACAATTCTATTTAATTTTTTCAATACGAAAATTAAGCTATATTTAAATATTCAGTCCGTACCGCGCAGTAAACACGCTCCGTCTCAGTTATACAAACCAGTCAGTTAATTTTGTACAGTGAAATAATCGCTGTTTGTCCTGAGATCCACACAAAACACATAAATACAGTCCGTACCGCGCAGTAAACACACTCCGTCTCAGTTATACAAACCAGTCAGTTAATGCTGTACAGTGAAATAATCGCTGTTTGTTCTGAGATCCACACAAAACACATAAATACAGTCCGTACCGCGCAGTAAACACACTCCGTCTCAGTTATACAAACCAGTCAGTTAATGCTGTACAGTGAAATAATCGCTGTTTGTTCTGAGATCCACACAAAACACATAAATACAGTCCGTACCGCGCAGTAAACACACTCCGTCTCAGTTATACAAACCAGTCAGTTAATGTTGTACAGTGAAATAATCGCTGTTTGTTCTGAGATCCACACAAAACACATAAATACAGTTCGTACCGCGCAGTAAACACACTCCGTCTCAGTTATACAAACCAGTCAGTTAATGCTGTACAGTGAAATAATCGCTGTTTGTTCTGAGATCCACACAAAACACATAAATACAGTCCGTACCGCGCAGTAAACACACTCCGTCTCAGTTACACAAACCAGTCAGTTAATGCTGTACAGTCAAATAATCGCTGTTTGTTCTGAGATCCACACAAAACACATAAATACAGTCCGTACCGCGCAGTAAACACACTCCGTCTCAGTTATACAAACCAATCAGTTAATGCTATAGCGGGAAATAATCGCTGTTTGTTCTGAGATCCACACAAAACACATAAATACACTGTGTGGGCAGAACGTAGAATTACCAGTTAATTATTCGACAACATTTGTAATTTACAAAATAATTTCCCACATACGTGTCCCTTTTGTAAAGCAAATAACAAGTGTATTGCCGTGACGTTTCTCTTGAGGAAATAACGGGAAAAACGTACACAGACCTCGGTCGCAACCGCCGCAACAGGGGATCGAAAGACGTATTTCTGACCAAAGGATCAATGTGTCGTACGTATATATGTAAGACACTGCATACACAGAAGATACGGCACTTTTGTCGTAGCCTGTCACTTAGCACTTCGCACTTCGGAGGAAAAATGTATATCTTGACCTCGTTTCGATGACGTCACCGGCGCTAACACATTCATTGCACGAGGGTCCCCTACGGTCATTCATTTCGCACCGAGACGCGGTTCACATCTGTTAACCCTAGTCTAGGCATGCGAGGCACTGCAAAGTTCATTGTCATAGGCGTGCTGCAGCGTGATTCACTGCGCTGCGTTCCGTCATCACATCTGCATGTCCTCTGTGGACAACCAGACGTCTTTCAAGTTCAAAAGTCCGTATAAATTTAAGGAAGAAACTAGTAAAGTGCTACATTTGGAGCATAGCTTTGTATGGTGCTGAAACGTGGACACTTGGGAAAGTGGATCAGAAGTATCTGGAAAGTTTTGATATGTGGTGCTGGAGAAGAATGGAGATCAGTTGGACCGCTCGTGTGGGAAATTAAGAAGTATTACACAGAGTCAAGGAGGAGAGGAATATCGTACATACAATAAAAAGAAGAAAGGCTAACTGGATTGGTCACATCTTGCGTAGGAACTGCCTTCTGAAACATGTGATTGAAGGAACGTTAGAAGGAAGGATAGAAATGACGGAAAGACAAGGAAGATGGCGTAAGCAGCTACTGGATGACCAAAAGGAAAAGAGAGGATACTGGAAATTGACAGTGGAAGCACTAGATCGCACCCTGTGGAGAACTCGCTTTGGAAGAGGCTACGGACCTGTCGTAAGACAGACTGCAGAATGAATGTATTACATTACAAGCTGACTGCCGTTTTTACCTGTCGTTACGTTTAACACTTTAGCAACCGGAGGTTCAGGTCTTCCGGAACATGACGCTATTACGATGATGGGGGATGCTGGACCTCAGCCTTCGGGGAAGTTTTGAACCCTCAGACAATGCACACCGATGACATACTCGAAGTTCGAAGGACTGTGCTGAGAATGTCAGACCGGGAGCTGTATGTTCATGAGGGTTTTAATAAGCCCAAATGCCCAATGACAATCTGACAGCGCAGGAATGATGTATCGCAGGGCCCTGCAGGTCACTGCCGAGATCGATGTCGTTCCAGCCGACAAAAACACAGCAACTGCCGTCCACAACACCGTCGACTGCACTCAAAACATCGCTGTTTTGGTTGACTCGGCGTACAGGAAATTAACATAGGCATCATTTGGTATGTTGGCTACATACTGCACGTGTCTGGTTACCTAATATGCACATTCTGCAAGTGTCTGGTTACCTAATATGCACATACTGCACGTGTCTGGTTACCTAATATGTACATACTGCACGTGTCTGGTTACCTAATATGCACATTCTGCACGTGTCTGGTCACCGTAATATGTACATACCGCACGTGTGTGGTTATCACAATATTCACACACTGCACGTGTCTGGTTACCTAATATGTACATACTGCACGTGTCTGGTTACCTAATATGCACATTCTGCAAGTGTCTGGTTACCTAATATGCACATTCTGCAAGTGTCTGGTTACCTAATATGCACATACTGCACGTGTCTGGTTACCTAATATGTACATACTGCACGTGTCTGGTTACCTAATATGCACATTCTGCACGTGTCTGGTCACCGTAATATGTACATACCGCACGTGTGTGGTTATCACAATATTCACACACTGCACGTGTCTGGTTACCTAATATGCACATTCTGCACGTGTCTGGTTACCTAATATGACATACTGCACGTGTCTGGTTACCTAATATGCACATTCTGCAAGTGTCTGGTTACCTAATATGTACATACTGCACGTGTCTGGTTACCTAATATGCACATTCTGCACGTATCTGGTCACCGTAATATGCACATTCTGCACGTGTCTGGTTACCTAATATGTACATACTGCACGTGTCTGGTTACCTAATATGCACATTCTGCAAGTGTCTGGTTACCTAATATGTACATACTGCACGTGTCTGGTTACCTAATATGCACATTCTGCACGTATCTGGTCACCGTAATATGCACATACTGCACGTGTCTGGTTACAGTAATATGCACATACTGCACGTATCTGGTCACCGTAATATGCACATACTGCACGTGTCTGGTTACAGTAATATGTACATATTGCAAGTGTCTGGTTACCGTAATATGCACATACTGCACGTGCCTGGTTACAATATGCACATACTGAATGTGACTGGTTACTCCAAAATTTACATACTGCACTTGTCTGGTTACCATACTACGTACGTACTTCGTGTGTCTGGTAACTAATATGCATATTAGGTCTCCATGTAACTACAAAGTATCTGCTTTACAGCAAAGAACAGTGACACATGTCAGATATCCGACAGTGACCTTGGTACAGTCAGTCACACTAGGTCAATGCCGCCTTTCTGCAGGCCACATCCATAAGCATGCTGGGCACTTATCATCAGATTATGAAACTGACGGACTTTCCCATGCAGTGCAGTGTCAGAAGCACACCCCCACTCTAGCACAATTTAACGTACAAAAAAACTAAAGTACGCTTAATCATTAAATGCGAAGTCGGTACATATAGACTGTTCCCGACGTTTCGGACGTCTCTGCAGTCCCCATCTCCAAGGCAAGGTTTAGTAAAAAAAAAAAACTGGCCACGAAAGCTTAAAATCATACTCTAGAGTATATACAGTGTACCACGAAACGCCTGTCAAAATTCGCGTTATTGTGCTATTATTCATGGAACAATGAAGTACGGACATGGATCCAATGTTGAACCGCTCGCATAAGGACATGTTGAAAATTTAGAAAAGTCAGGAGAAACAACTTATCGAGTAACCCCGTTGTAATCGTACTTTCGTATCTGTTTCGAAGTAATCACAGTTGACTCGCGAAATATAATTGCATATAAACGTCCACCAATTTCATTTTTCTGGGTTGACATGACAACTGAGTTCCGCACACGTACCCTGTGCGCTCCTTAAACAACTTAAATGTAAAGTTCACCCTGTAACCTGCCATCAAGGCCCAGAGGGGCAATAAAGGCATAACTCTACTCTTTCTTTAACTTCGGCGCTAGATGGGGTGGGTGGTTAACGCCACGTCCCAGCCCCTTTACCCCAGTAAAGAGACCCGGTACCCATTGTACAGAAGGTTGGGTGGGCCCCAGGGCCGGTCTAGACAAGTGCGGAAAATCTCGCCCCCACCGGGATTCGATCCCCGGACCGTCCAGCTTGTAGCCAGTCGCTATACCGACAGAGCTATCCCCTTGCACAATGTACGTACAAGAAGTGACTCCACATTGCAGATGTTAATGTACATCCGTCTGCTTGTTTCATCTCTGACGGGGCTGAACAATTTTGACTAAATTTTGTACATTCATTCATTCTGTAGTCCGTCTTACGACAGGTCCGTAGCCTCTTCCAAAACGAGTTCTCCACACAGTGCGATCTAGTGCTTCCTCTTTCAATTTCCAGTATCTTCTCTTTCCTTAAGGTCATCCAGTAACTGCTTACGCCTTCTCCCTCGTCTTCCCGTCATTTCTATCCTTCCCTCTAACTTTCCTTCAATCACATGTTTCAGAAGGCAGTTCCTACGCAAGATGTGACCAATCCAGTTAGCCTTTCTTCTTTTTATTGTATGTACAATATTCCTCTCCTCCTTCACTCTGTGTAATACTTCTTCATTTCTCACACGATCGGTCCAACTGATCTTCTCCATTCTTCTCCAGCACCACATTTCAAAACTTTCCAGATATTTCCGATCTATTATCCTAAGCGTCCACGTTTCAGCACCACACAAAGCAATGCTCCAAATGTAGCAAATTTTGTACAGGTAGGCGAATTTTTTTACCTAGTTTCATAACGCTAAAATTCCCTGTGTCAATAGAGCAGTACGCAACACATTTGTTACAAAAATTAGTACTGTCTGTAACTCCCCTTGTCTAAGCACATTTCAATCGGCAATAGTTGTCTCTAGGATGGCTCACATTTGAGCTGCATAACCAAATTACTCCATGCAGCAAGGTACTACTTGTGAAGCTGATAGTTCCTCAGCTACTCAAGGAATCCCCGCACCGTGAAACCCGAATGTTCATTACCGTATTCACAACAGCCCGCCACTTGCCCCTATCTTGAGTAAGACTGATCCAGTCAACAACCCCAACCCTATTTAAGATACATTTCAATATTATGCTCCCAGCTACGCCTCCGTCTACCAAATTATCTCTTCCCTTCAGGTTCCCCACCAAAACCCTGCATGTAATTGTCTTCTACCCCATACGTGCCACATGCCCCGCCCATCCCATGTTCCTTGATTTCATCATCCGAATAACACATGGTGTGGAGCACAAAGCATGAAGTCCCTCATTACGCAATTTTCTCCAGTCACCAATTACTTCCCCCCTCTTCGGCCCAAATACTCTCCTCAGCACCCTATTCTCGAACACCCTCAACATATGTTCCTCCCTTAATGTGAGCGACAAAGCTTTACACCTATACACAAAAACAGGCAAAATTATACGTATGTACATTCATTAACTGCCGGTCTAAGGTGTCGGTCTGCGGCCGCTGGGAATGCGGGTTCGAATCCTGCCGGAGGGCATGGATGTTTGTCTCTTGTGAGTGTTGAATGTTGTCAGGTAGAAGGCTCTGCGTCGGGCTGATCACTCGTCCAGAGTAGTCCCACCGAGTGTGGTGTGTCTAAAGTGTGTGATCGTGAAGCCTCGAACAATGAGGAGGCCTAGGCCCCCTAGGGGCTGTCGAGCCATGAAAAAAAAAATTCATTAACGGGCGGATCGAATACCTGAATGCAGCAACAGTCTTTATAAGGTTCTGACAATGGTACATTGTGTTTACATTAACTTTGGGGACTCATAAAGATGTTTATTACTTTAAATACATTTAGACGATGCAAAAAGTCATAAAGTTAATGAGTTTAGAAGGCGCACTTTGTACCACACTTAATGCTATAACGGAAGCTCAAACACAGCTTGGCACTCGGCACTACAGTCACACGTGTTCGCACACTTAACGATACAAAACCCGACAAACTTGTCGCGGCTTCTTTCATAACTGACATGAATGGACTAGCAGTGTCTAACATACATCCAAATAACGCTATAAAACTTCAATTTTTGTTCACTGCTTAATTTCATAGTTACCATAAGAACAACAAAGTTTGTCTATACTACTTTGTATTGTTGTTATAACAATTAACCATTAGCGGTCTTTAGATATATATATATATATTTCCAGAGCCCGATTTAAACTAAATCCTTTTAGGAACAAAACGATAAAAATGGGTCACGATTACGGACAATTTAGAGCAATAGTACCTAACACTAAAGTACTGAAACTATTGCAACTGCGGAGGACGGACTTGTCTAAGCCAGCGGTATTCAACCGTTTTGTTCGTGTACCCCCAGACATAATTTCTCTTCAACTTTGTACCCCCAAAGTTGTTGGCACATAATTCAAGTTATACACAGTCTATAATCTACATCTAAAATGAGTTAAATAAATTACATCCAAAATAATGTATTAAATAATAAGTTTTAGATGAGAAAAAGGAGAGTCAAGCTATTAAATAACAAATATATTATTGCCTATTATATAAAAATTAATAAAGGAACAAAGGTATTTTAGCAAAGCAAAATTATATGCACTGTGTGGAATAAAATGAAACTAGCCGCCCAGATAAGAATCGCATAAAGGAGAGAGAGAGAGAGAGAGAGAGAGAAGAAAAAAAAATGGCGCTCCCAAATCGCATGTCCTTACGTCCGGGTCTCTTGTGGCTAACCCTAAATCTGGCCCTGATTATTCAGTGTTTATCATGAAATAATATATTTATTTTTTTTAATTTTACGTACCCCTGAGATGTCTTCGCGTACCCCCGGGGGTACGCGTGCCCCAGGTTGAATACCACTGGTCTAGGGCACACGATGGAACTAATTAGTCACGCCATTTATGTACTTCTTAGCTAACATTAAGAGAGTGTATCTGTGATTTCCCAACATTTGTAAGACCCAGACGTAGATGGAAGGATAATATTAAAATGGATCTTCAAGAAGTGGGACGGGGGGGCATGGACTGGATTGATATGGCCCAGGATACGGACAGATGGCGGGCTGTTGTGAATGCGGTAATGAACTTTCAGGTACCATAAAACGCGGGGAATTTCTTGACTAGCTGAGGACCTGTTAGCTTCTCAGGAAGGACTCTGCTGCATGGAGTTAGTTAGTTAGTTAGTTAGTTAGTTATGAGTGATTTCCCATTTTGAGACGTAATCATAGGCTGAGGGTTTTCGAAAATAGGGTGCTGAGGAAGATATTTGGGCCTAAGAGGGACGAGGTAACAGGGGAGTGGAGAAGACTACATAACGAGGAACTTTATGATTTGTACTCATCACCAAATGTTATTAGGGTTATGCATGCGGGATTTTGGTGGGGAACCTGAAGGGAACAGATAACTTGCAAGACCCAGGCGTAGACGGGAGTATAATATTAAACAAATTTGAAAGGTAAGGGTTGTGATGGTAAGGACTGGATTAATCTGGCTCATGGCAGGAACAAATGGCGAGATCTTGTGAACCTTCTGGTTTTATAAAACACGGCGAATTTCTTGGCCAGCTGAGCAACTATTAGTTTCTGAATAACCATAATCAAAATTAATCAAGATTAGCCAGCAACAGAGGCTATAAACTTGCTACCGCTTGGTCCGCTTTTGCAGTAAGACAATGGACCTTGTATTAAAAAAAACACCGGTTTTGTTACTAAGGTGGTCAGGTGTTTGGCCGCGGGGCACTGATCGTGGCTAAGTATCTCCTTGTGTTTGAAAGAACGGAAAAGAAGACTCGAGACATTCAGTCTCCGAGTTATATCCATGAACTTTATAAAATACGGAAAAATAAGTGTCTTTCGTGAATTATAAAACCTTTCAAAACCTAACGGTTACTTTATGTACAATTATCATTCAAAATTTCTATGTTCTGCCCACACAGTGTATTTATGTGTTTTGTGTGGATCTCAGAACAAACAGCGATTATTTCACTGTACAGCATTAACTGACTGGTTTGTATAACTGAGACGGAGTGTGTTTACTGCGCGGTACGGACTGTATTTATGTGTTTTGTGTGGATCTCAGAACAAACAGCGATTATTTCACTGTACAGCATTAACTGACTGGTTTGTATAACTGAGACGGAGTGTGTTTACTGCGCGGTACGGACTGTATTTATGTGTTTTGTGTGGATCTCAGAACAAACAGCGATTATTTCACTGTACAGCATTAACTGACTGGTTTGTATAACTGAGACGGAGTGTGTTTACTGCGCGGTACGGACTGTATTTATGTGTTTTGTGTGGATCTCAGAACAAACAGCGATTATTTCACTGTACAGCATTAACTGACTGGTTTGTATAACTGAGACGGAGTGTGTTTACTGCGCGGTACGGACTGTATTTATGTGTTTTGTGTGGATCTCAGAACAAACAGCGATTATTTCACTGTACAGCATTAACTGACTGGTTTGTATAACTGAGACGGAGTGTGTTTACTGCGCGGTACGGATTGTATTTATGTGTTTTGTGTGGATCTCAGAACAAACAGCGATTATTTCACTGTACAGCATTAACTGACTGGTTTGTATAACTGAGACGGAGTGTTTACTGCGCGGTACGGACTGTATTTATGTGTTTTGTGTGGATCTCAGAACAAACAGCGATTATTTCACTGTACAGCATTAACTGACTGGTTTGTATAACTGAGACGGAGTGTGTTTACTGCGCGGTACGGACTGTATTTAGTGTGTTTTGTGTGGATCTCAGAACAAACAGCGATTATTTCACTGTACAGCATTAACTGACTGGTTTGTATAAACTGAGACGGAGTGTGTTTACTGCGCGGTACGGACTGTATTTATGTGTTTTGTGTGGATCTCAGAACAAACTGCGATTATTTCACTGTACAGCATTAACTGACTGGTTTGTATAACTGAGACGGAGTGTTTACTGCGCGGTACGGACTGGATCTTTATTGAGGTTTAACATTCACAAATTCTACGTTCTGCCCACACAGTGTATTTATGTGTTTTGTGTGGATCTCAGAACAAACAGCGATTATTTCACTGTACAACATTAACTGACTGGTTTGTATAACTGAGACGGAGTGTTTACTGCGCGGTACGGACTGGATCTTTATTGAGGTTTAACATTCACAAATTCTACGTTCTGCCCACACAGTGTATTTATGTGTTTTGTGTGGATCTCAGAACAAACAGCGATTATTTCACTGTACAGCATTAACTGACTGGTTTGTATAACTGAGACGGAGTGTGTTTACTGCGCGGTACGGACTGTATTTATGTGTTTTGTGTGGATCTCAGAACAAACAGCGATTATTTCACTGTACAGCATTAACTGACTGGTTTGTATAACTGAGACGGAGTGTGTTTACTGCGCGGTACGGACTGTATTTATGTGTTTTGTGTGGATCTCAGAACAAACTGCGATTATTTCACTGTACAGCATTAACTGACTGGTTTGTATAACTGAGACGGAGTGTTTACTGCGCGGTACGGACTGGATCTTTATTGAGGTTTAACATTCACAAATTCTACGTTCTGCCCACACAGTGTATTTATGTGTTTTGTGTGGATCTCAGAACAAACAGCGATTATTTCACTGTACAACATTAACTGACTGGTTTGTATAACTGAGACGGAGTGTGTTTACTGCGCGGTACGGACTGTATTTATGTGTTTTGTGTGGATCTCAGAACAAACAGCGATTATTTCACTGTACAGCATTAACTGACTGGTTTGTATAACTGAGACGGAGTGTGTTTACTGCGCGGTACGGACTGTATTTATGTGTTTTGTGTGGATCTCAGAACAAACAGCGATTATTTCACTGTACAGCATTAACTGACTGGTTTGTATAACCGAGACGGAGTGTGTTTACTGCGCGGTACGGACTGTATTTATGTGTTTTGTGTGGATCTCAGAACAAACAGCGATTATTTCACTGTACAGCATTAACTGACTGGTTTGTATAACTGAGACGGAGTGTGTTTACTGCGCGGTACGGACTGTATTTATGTGTTTTGTGTGGATCTCAGAACAAACAGCGATTATTTCACTGTACAGCATTAACTGACTGGTTTGTGTAACTGAGACGGAGTGTGTTTACTGCGCGGTACGGACTGTATTTATGTGTTTTGTGTGGATCTCAGAACAAACACCGATTATTTCACTGTACAGCATTAACTGACTGGTTTGTGTAACTGAGACGGAGTGTGTTTACTGCGCGGTACGGACTGTATTTATGTGTTTTGTGTGGATCTCAGAACAAACAGCGATTATTTCACTGTACAGCATTAACTGACTGGTTTGTGTAACTGAGACGGAGTGTGTTTACTGCGCGGTACGGACTGGGTATTTAAATATAATCGAGGTCAGTTCTGCTCTTTAAAGGGACACTTACATTTGTGACTTTTGCATACACAAAACCTACCTACCTACCTACATTTTATCGTCTCTACAAGGACAGCGTCCTACGCGCCCGTACATAGTCTAGTGTTGTTAACTTGAGACTCAGTAAGTATTTAAGGAATGCGGAAAGTGGAAGTTGCGATTTCTACCTGGGGAGACAGCATGAGTCAGCAACTACTACCTGCGCAAAAACATTTATCGTCTGCGCACTACAGAAATTTCTTTTCAACTGTTCCGACGGCCTATGTATTTGGGAATGACGTTTTTCATTGACTGGCGATTCATTCAAACAGTACTGACCTCACATCCTCCGGCTTCTTTTCCCTGCCCTTAGCTCCACTTACTCACCCTGGAAGACCCACGTTTTTAGCGCTGCAGTTGTGTTCCGTGTGTAGGCTTATACAGTGTGTCCACAAAGTCCCTTCGGGGTTTTGAAAAATTGTGACGCGCAAACTAATTGAGCTAGCCACATGCGGTTTGCGGCAGATTACAGTGAAACTCTGGAAGTTTTTTACTGACCTCAGTAGACCTCAATATGGGCTGCCTTGGTAGCACGGAGAACGTCCAGACGATATTCGAGCTCTTGCCATGTTCTGTGGAGCATGTCCGCTGGAATAGCCGAGATCGCATTCCTGATACGGGTCTTCAGGTCATCAAGTCGTCTGTTGGCGGCAAAAAAAAAACTTCCAGAGTTTCACTGTAATCTGCCGCAAACCGCATGTGGTTAGCTCAAATTGTTTGCGCGCCACAATTTTTCAAACCCGAAGGACTTTGTGGACACCGCTGAATAGCCGAGATCGTATTTCTGATACGGGTCTTCCAGAGTTTCACTGTAATCTGCCGCAAATCGCACGTGGCAAAAAAAAAACTTCCATAGTTTCACTGTAATCTGCCGCAACCGCATGTTGCTAGCTCAATTTGTTTGCGCGCCACAATTTTTCAAAACCCCGAAGGGACTTTGTGGACACACTGTATAACAGCGCTACTGTCGTGTGGTAATATTGTACTAAAATGGCAAGTCTGCACAACACTAGAGGCAAGGTTCAAGGTGATTTACATTTCTATCCTCAACTATTAACACTTGCCTCGACATCAGCACATTCAATTACAAGTATCGACAACCTACATAACAATACGTAGGCCCCATCTTAAAAATAATACAATTCTGTTAATTAGCTCTATATCAAGTGAAGGATAAGGCTCTAAAATGTGCGAAATATATTTTGACGTAAAACGTCTTACATTTCGGTACACAAAGGTGGGTCACCTCGGCGCTCGCGGTGTCAGACTTTCGCGTTACCTACGTTTCTTCACAGTGCTCCGCGCATACTTCGACTACAGCAGTGAACGATACACAGTTTGAAAGGTAACGAATATGCCTACACGATAAAAAAAAAGAATCATCGAAAAATCTTTAAATCTGCCAAAATGGCGGCCATGTCAAAATCACCTACGGTTTTCACACTCTCGCCATCTAACGTCTTACATTTCGGTACACATAGGTGGGTCACCTCGGCGCTGTATTTTACAGGTTCACGATGCCGAGACTAACTAACGCACAGAAGCAAGAAAACTACCGAAAACTGAAGAAGGAGGCAGAGGAGAGTTCGCAGATGCCGAAAAAAAATTCGAAAAATTTCTGAAAAAATACAAACTCCAATACAGTCAACTTCTTTCTTTCTATCTTTCTTTCTTTCTTTCGCCCTTCCCTCACTGAAGCAGCTAAAATATTTTAACACCCGCAAAAAAAGATCGCCAACATTCAACTTGTCGGCTTTGACGTTTTACGTACAATTTGCGGTTCAGACGTAGCTTGAAACACCGAAGATTTTATTTATTTCATGACGATAGAATCAGATTCATTGCAGTCACGCAACGCATGCTATATCTGACGCTGCAAGGCGTCTACAATTTTCTGTATCCTGTCCTTTGGCGACGACGCGATGAGAAAAGAGACGGAAACTGGTATTAACTAAGCTGGGACCGGAAAATTTAATTCATGTTTATTCAATCAATAATATCGTGTATACAGAATAAACATAAATTGTATCACTTCCTGAAAGATATACAGGGTATACACAAAAGAATGGCGCGTTTTATATATATATATATATATATATATATATGCATATAAACCGCACCATTCTTTTGTGTATACCCTGTACAGACATGTATATCCTTGTGTGAGTGAATGCGGTTGCCATGGCTACCGGTTTCCATGGTTACATAGTTTCCATGGATAAGACACTGCAGGGGTTATAAACGCGCGTCCCGCGAGCCGCATGCAGCTGCGAGTTCATTTTATGCGATCCGTTCACTGATCTTCCATAGTGTCAAAGGTCTTATTTATAATTTAAACCACCAAAAACATTCGTCATCACGGGACACAAAGGGCCAAATAGGTTTGACAGCCCTGGATAATAACGTACAACATACGTAAGGGAAAAATTAAGTAGATGAGATCTGCGTTCTTCTGGGGTATTACTGGGGTATTACGCTGCGTAATACCCCAAAAGAACGCAGATCTCATCAACATCGCGACGGAAGCCTAAAATCAAAATTAAGTAGTATAAAAAAAACTCAACAATTACAAAATGTTTGGTTCGTTATTGAAGACACGAAACAAAATGCTTGCTGCTTAATATTATTTACACCCCACCTTAATTTCCAAAATCATTCGTTTGGCCGGCTTTCGATTTCATTTTCAGACCCCTGCGATATAATTTGTTTCGTGCATGACGTCACACCTCGGTTTTCGTGGTTAACCACCAGATGGCAGCACAACCTTCATTACAAGAGAGCTTAGTCTTTGAGTGACGTCAGAGATTGGTATGGTTTCCTTGGTTACTATGTTTCCGTGAATATTACGGAGACCCATCATGTGACGTAGAGGCACTGCTCCACAAGCTGGAAGGTCGCGGGTTCGATTCCCGATGGTGTCATTGAAATTTTTCATTGACATAATCCTTTCGGTCACACTATGGCCCTGGGGTCGACTCAGCCTCTAACAGAAATGAGTACCAGGAGTATTTCCTGGGGGTAAAGGCGGACGGTGCGTAGGGCTGACAACCTTACCACCTTCATGTGCCGATTGTCTATAAATCTGGGAGCCTCAACCTCCTGGAACCCTAAGGGCCTGTCCAGGCCTGTAATGGGATTGTTTTAGCTTTACCATCATATGACGGACACGAGGCTCGGACTAAGAATACGTAATGTAAACGGCCTGCAGGCATTCCTGAACCCTAGTGAGCTCTCTGCTTCTGTCATCGTGCACATAGTATCCAAACTACCTGGAGATGACCGCACGATATCACGGCTATAACTTTATGCACTGGTAGGAACAGACAGCACAAGACACGCTTAACTCTTCGCTTACATCAAGACGCATGTTTGTACTGCATATTCTGATAAACAATGAGTATACCGATGGTTGTGTCTGTCTTTATATTCGTGGTTTCAGTTTTATTCCGCCTCTATCCAAGTGGGGATCAAAGGTGAAGGCCCAACCAAAGACTGAGGTTGTGATAATGAGTGGCTGACGGAACCTGCAGAACATCTGAGATGTCCAAACGCTGTGCCTCAGTTAACCGACCAATCAACTAACTAACTCCATTCAGCAGAGCCCTTGAGAACCTAACAGTTCCTCAGCTAGTCAAGAAATTCCCCGCATTTTATGTAACCCGAAGATTCATTACCGTGTTTACAAAGCCAGCCAACTGTCTCTACCCTTAAGCCAGATTAATCCAGTCCAACCATCCAATTTCTTTAAGATTCTTTTTAACATTATCCTCCCATTCACGTCTACGTCTTCCAAGTGGTCTCTTTCCTTTCAGGTTTCCTCACCAAAGGCCCGCATGCATTTCTCTTCACCCCCATACATGCTACATGCCCCGCCCATCTCATCCTCGACTTCATCACCTTAATATCTGGTGAGGAGTACAAATCACGAAGATCATCACTGCTCGACTTTCTCCGGCCTCATCTTGCTACTTTCCTCTCAGACCCAAAAATCTTCCTCAGCGCCTAATTCTCGAATCCCAGGAAGTACATAAAGACAGATATAAGACAGAAGTGTAATTCGTAGATAGGGAATTACAATTCAAATTCTGTTTGGTAGAACGGTTGTTGATCGTACCGTTCTACCAAACAGAATTTTAATTGCAATTTTATCTTAAATATTTTAACTTAGGGACGTTTTAATATTGTTTCAGATACCAATAACCAAGTACATCTAACGGCTTTTAAGAATTTTATATACCAATAATATAGCTGTTGTAATTTCAACAAAAGAGCCCCTGAAGATGAGCCTTATATAGGCTAGAAACATGTTGGGCAGACATTTAATAAAATTGTGTTAAATAACATAAAACATGTGTACATTTGTCTGCATAACATATATATTGGTTAAAATGTTGTATAAAATTTGAACAACCTGTGCTGTTTTGATATCCTGTTTATCGGAGTTGTTTGCCTGCTGCTAATAGTCGCTTTTCGCAATTTTGCGAACGCGCCTAACAAGTGCGGTTTATGTGTCTGTCAAGAGCACGCACAAGCCCAGAACTGCGTAACAAATGTTCTGCACCAGACATCTCATTAAGGCCACCAGACAGCGCGGGCAACGCATCGTACGATGAATCTGGCACCACGCAGCCAAAAGGCTCTCCACGCCTCGTACAGCGAGTGTGGGTTTTATCTTCTGTTGTTCCAAGGCGGAATTAGCGTAGCTGTCATGTAAATTTGATTGACAGAGACATAAGAACTTAAAACTAAAACACTTAACCAAACTGGCAGTCTGCGATTTGCCCTGCTTGTCAATTAAAGTGTCAAAATTACTTGACGCTGTCTGTATACCACGTGTCGACTTAGAGTAGTGTCATATTTGACTGTCTTGTACATTCAAAAGTTCTGAATAGCAAACTATTCTAGCCAAAGACAGGAGCAGTAGGATAATGTGTCTGATGACTGTTATGATGATGATGACAGGGAAATCAGATAGCGTGGGTGCTAATGACAAATTTATACATGTATACTGAAATTCTTGGCCGTGCGGTCTAAGGCGTGGGTCTACGGCAACTCGCTTACTGGATTGTGGGTTACGAATCTCGCCGGGGGCATGGATGTCTGTCTGTTGTGAGTGTTGTGTGTTGTCAGGTAGAGGTCTCTGCGACGGGCTGATCACTCGTCCAGAGGAGTCCTACCGAGTGTGTCTAATTGTGTGTGATCGTGAAGCCTCGAAACATGAGGCGGCCTACGCCACCAAGGGCTGTCGAGCCATTGGGGGGAAAAAGACCCTGATTAAACACGGCGCGAAGGTCTCAGCTGTGTAAATTTAGAGATGACATATTTTATAGTGCGTGCAATTTATGGCGTTCTGTTGCGGGAAATACGTGAACAACCAAGCATACAACCAAAAAACCAACGAAAGAAACAAACTCACATATTCGGAGATATATATATAAAATATATTATATGCCGATCCCAGTGACCGCGCGGTCTAAGGCGGGTCTGCGGCCGCTCGCTTACTGGCATCGTGGGTTCGAATCCCTCCTAGGGCATGGATGTCTGTCTGTTGTGAGTGTTGTGTGTTGTCAGGTAGAGGTCTCTGCGACGGGCTGATCACTCGTCCAGAGGAGTCCTACCGACTTTGGTGTGTCTAAAAAGTGTGATCGTGAAGCCTCGAAACATGAGGCGGCCTAGGCCCCCAAGGGGCTGTCGAGCCATTGAAAAAAAAAATACTGAAATTATGAATTACTGTACAGCTTACATGAAAAGCCGAAACATGTAGCTGAGGTTTGTTTAAAATGTACTAGTTGTGCTCGACTGTTATTGTTTAACGTGAGGTCTCAAAACGACTAACACCAAAGACCGCCACTTAACACTTTCCTGAACCAGTTTCGTCTAACTACCATCTGGATCCCAAGAAGCTATCTCAGCGTCCATCTCAGTGATACTACTGGCCACTTCTTTATGGCCTTTAAAGTGTCCATTTTCCTATACGTGTTTCCATCAAATTCCATCTGACCTATGTACCATCCCTTTGCGAGGAATATCTAAAACATATCGCAACGTCCTAAATTTCATTACCATACAAATTCTAATCGACCAGCACAAATTACGATATTCTACTCTATTTAAGCCATTAAACCAGTGTGTTTTTCAAACTTTTTCCTCTGTGAAACCCTTTTTTCAGACTGAAATATACACATATTACCTAATGTGTGCAATTGCTAATGTGTGTATATTACCACTTACCGACGTACAATACGCTGCTTACGTCCTCATTATAATATTGGCTACCTGATGACGGCTACAATACGTAGCCGAAACATGTAAGAGCGTAAAATTAATTTTGTGCAGTTGTTGGAACTAAAACTTGTTTGTGTAAGGTAACCGCACGGAATATGTGTAACATTAGGTCGATATTCGAAGTTTACAATCGATCATGCTCGATGCTCGAAGTTAGCTCGAAGCAAGCCACAGTGGGAACGTATCAGTTATTAAAACCAATCACGGTGAGACATCGTAAACAAACACAGATCTACGTGTAAAGATGTGTTATATTTTTTAGCGACTTTAACACAAATCGGAATGTGTCATCAAATGTTTCGTAAACAATCAAATGTATGAAATTTTCACGAATATTCCTCAGGTGGGAGTCGCGCTGTTCTGAGCGGACAGAAGGACAGTCGGACGAACATAACATATAACAGTCGCTTTTCACAACTGTTTTGCGAAAAGCGCCTAAAAAGAGGGAAAATTCTTGACAAACTAGGGAAGACTCGCACATGGTGTTCAGTAATATTAACTAATAAATACAAAACTTATTTCAGCCTTCACGGAAGACAGACATCGCGTTCTGTTCATATTAATTAATTATTTATTAAAATACCGCCAAACGCAACAATGTGTTTGTTATGTAACAGAGAGCGACATGTAAATGTTTCGGTCTTAACACACCATCACTTCTCACCCGAAGTGTATTACGTTATTTGTATTTTATTTGCTTATTTATAATACATTTTTATACACAGCACCATGGAGATCTATTAAAACAGAAACAGGTATACGTAGCTATCTGCTACATACATAGCTGCGTTTCATGGTATTTTAATAATTATGTAATTAGTATATAAGCCCTTTAAAAACAATTAATCTGAACTACATATAAACATTCAGTCCGTACCGCGCAGTAAACACACTCCGTCTCAGTTATACAAACCAGTCAGTTAATGTTGTACAGTGAAATAATCGCTGTTTGTTCTGAGATCCACACAAAACACATAAATACAGTCCGTACCGCGCAGTAAACACACTCCGTCTCAGTTATACAAACCAGTCAGTTAATGTTGTACAGTGAAATAATCGCTGTTTGTTCTGAGATCCACACAAAACACATAAATACAGTCCGTACCGCGCAGTAAACACACTGCGTCTCAGTTATACAAACCAGTCAGTTAATGTTGTACAGTGAAATAATCGCTGTTTGTTCTGAGATCCACACAAAACACATAAATACAGTCCGTACCGCGCAGTAAACACACTCCGTCTCAGTTATACAAACCAGTCAGTTAATGCTGTACAGTGAAATAATCGCTGTTTGTTCTGAGATCCACACAAAACACATAAATACAGTCCGTACCGCGCAGTAAACACACTCCGTCTCAGTTATACAAACCAGTCAGTTAATGCTGTACAGTGAAATAATCGCTGTTTGTTCTGAGATCCACACAAAACACATAAATACAGTCCGTACCGCGCAGTAAACACACTCCGTCTCAGTTATACAAACCAGTCAGTTAATGCTGTACAGTGAAATAATCGCTGTTTGTTCTGAGATCCACACAAAACACATAAATACACTGTGTGGGCAGAACGTAGAATTTGTGAATGTTAAACCTGGTGGTACATATAGTAACCACTGGGCTTTACAGGGTTAAAGACCCCTCTTAAAAACTGAATGCGAAAGGAATTGACCAGTAAATAAGTTAACAATGACATGTGCTTTCGTTGGTTTGTGTGTAGAATGCCTCAGGTTCGTTGCTCTGAAACAATTACTGGCAGACAGTCAAGGTGGAGCAACAACAATTTGTATTCTTTACGTACATTACTGCTTACAACCAAAATTACAGTTCGTAGACAGCTAGCGAGGGTCTGAGAAAAACAGTGAAATTCCTCCACCACGACAACAAGACGCAACAACCAGTTATCGAACTTTGTTCGTAAGGCGAGGGCTTATCCTGTTATTACTGTCTCGTCTGACAGCGAGCCACGCCTTAAGAACTGGAAGCTGCGTGTTTTCAGAGTTCAAATGGACCTTGGCACATTTTTGTTTGTCCTGTTGCAGGTTGCAGGCAGACAGCCTGGCGATGACTTCGGTGCTATGACCGAGACCGAACACACAGACAGCTGCGGTGTTGTGCTAACCGTATAAGCAGAGGAGAATCTGAAGAACACTGTTACGGCGGACAGGTGCTATATTTAATTCAGTACAGGTAGCCCTCGATTTACGCCGGGGATTGCGTTCCTGGACAAACCGGCGTAAATCAGAATCGGCGTAAATTGAAACGATTTTATAATGTAAATCAATGGGAAGTCAATGAGACATGAGTTCCTGGACGAACCGGCGTAAATCGGAATCGGCGTAAATTGAAACGATTTTATAATGTAAATCAATGGGAAGTCAATGACACGCGTTCCTGGACGAACCGGCGTAAATCGGAATCGGCGTAAATTGAAACGATTTTATAATGTAAATCAATGGGAAGTCAATGACACGCGTTCCTGGACGAACCGGCGTAAATCGGAATCGGCGTAAATTGAAACGATTTTATAATGTAAATCAATGGGAAGTCAATGACACGCGTTCCTGGACGAACCGGCGTAAATCGGAATCGGCGTAAATTGAAACGATTTTATAATGTAAATCAATGGGAAGTCAATGACATGCGTTCCTGGACGAACCGGTATAAATCGGAATCGGCGTAAATTGAAACGATTTTATAATGTAAATCAATGTGAAGTCAATGACATGCGTTCCTGGACGAACCGGCGTAAATCGGAATCGGCGTAAATTGAAACGATTTTATAATGTAAATCAATGTGAAGTCAATGACATGCGTTCCTGGACGAACCGGCGTAAATCGGAATCGGCGTAAATTGAAACGATTTTATAATGTAAATCAATGTGAAGTCAATGACATGCGTTCCTGGACGAACCGGCGTAAATCGGAATTGGCGTAAATTGAAACGGTTTTATAATGTAAATCAATGGGAAGTCAATGACACGCGTTCCTGGACGAACCGGCGTAAATCGGAATTGGCGTAAATTGAAACGGTTTTATAATGTAAATCAATGGGAAGTCAATGACACGCGTTCCCGGCACCCAAACATCGACCAGTAATATAATGGCATTGCATTTAAAGCTCTGAAATAACGTAAATATAATAAAGGGCATTCAAAAAATATATTTTGTACACTTACAACCGGCAATGGCGTAATGAAGCAGCGTTAGTTCTCTGACGAAATCCCTGGTTGAGGACGTCTGTGGTCTTCTGGGTAATTACACGGCGTCGTGTGGTAATTATTTACCGACGTTTCGGGACAACGTATCGGTCCCATCCTCACGGGTCAAGATTCCAAGTAGGAAATGTACTTGGAATCTTGACCCGTGAGGATGGGACCGATACGTTGTCCCGAAACGTCGGTAAATAATTACCACACGACGCCGTGTAATTAACCACAAGACCACAGATTTCATCAACATCGCGGCGGAAGCCTGAAATCAAGGTTACCCTGGTTGAGGATCGTCACTTTTTGTAAAGAAAGCACGCAGTGTGGACTGTCGTGATTTATTCTTTCTTTCTATCAAAATGTCACGATAAGGCCTCACGGTCGCCATAACGCTCCTCTCGCTGTAGCACTCCGCTCCCAGTCGCGGTCAATCTCGCAGAGCTCATCAGTCAGTTTATCTATATCTGAGAGGATGCGCTGGAGATCGGCTGTCTTCATTTCACGTAATAAAATCGTAAATCGCGTAACAAAAATAACCCTGGGACCTCCGTAGACATTAAATTTATCCTTTGATAGGTTAAAGCGTCGGGAATGAAATCGCATAAGAGCAACTTCGCATATGCAAAAGTTTACATTTTACAAACAGCTTTTACCGATTAATCGATCTCATTAGAGCAAATTCGCGTTAACGAAACATACGTAATTACAGAGATGACTGTATTTATAAATTTTATTAAAAAATCAGCGATTTAGTATAAGAAGCACTACGAGAAAAGATTATAAAGCGTTATAAATAATAGTACAATATATACAGGGCATACACAAAAGAATGGTACGGTTTCAATAGGAATCACTATTGAAACCACATCATTCTTTTGTGTATGTCCTGTATATCTTTTACTCTTTGACCTCCTGGTTTCAAAAACGTCGCAAACTGGACCGGCGCAAATCGAGGGCTACCTGTATGCCCAACGACGCACTGCAGTACTTACCCACTAGACCGCACTGATGGAGCCCTTCCTCCTGTGCATTGTTAGCTGCTGCTATTCTGTACACTGCATGCAGTATTGGACTAGTATGGTCCCTCCAGTTCTCTGCTGGTTCTATAAAGTAGCTACCTGTCGACGTCCGGATATGCCCTGTCTGAAACACAACACACATGTATCAGTGAACAGCAACGGAGTACAGACAGACACTTTTATAAGGCGGAGGATGGGGGGAGCACGAGCATCACTTGTTACAACGTTCCCAGGCTTCGCCCTCTCGTCCTTCTGGTAGGAGTAGTACGAAGAAGACGTTAGAATTATGACAGTAGTAGCCTGGGACAGCGAAATTTTAATTTTTCATTAATGCTGAAGCACAGGGGACACGCGGTGGCGCAGTTGGTTGAGGCACTGCGCTACACGCCGAAAGGTCACCGGTTCGATTCCCGATGGGGTCACCTGAATTTTTTATTGACATAATAGCACTATGGCCCTGAGGTCGACTCAGCCTCTAACAGAAATGAGTACCAGGAATAATTCCTGGGGGCGTAAAGGCGGCCGGTGCGTAAGGCTGACAACCTTACCACCTCCATGTGCCGATTGTGTAGAAATCTGGGAGCCTCAACCTCCTGGAACCCTAAGGGCCTGTCCAGGCCTGTAATGGGATTGCTAAAGCACATAATTTGGATATCTAATTTAATTATATTTTACTTTAAAGCACGGTGATTAATGTCGATAAATTAAAATCGGTAAGGCTGCATGACACTCGAGATTAAACTGAGTTATGTTTAAAATTTTTAATGTTAAACTTGGTGGCACATACAGTAAACACTGGGCTTTACAGGGCTAATGTGAGACATGCCGATATATTCACGCATTAAATGGCAGTCAAACACAACACAATATCGTAGCTGTGTTTGCTGTTTTAATACAACACCTTCTAGGCCCAACGGCTACTTAATGTATCACCAAGATTAACAATCCACATGCTGCCAACCGTCTATGTGTTTTATGAATATCTCAGAACAAACAGCGATTATTTCACTGTACAGCATTAACTGACTGGTTTGTATAACTGAGACGGAGTGTGTTTACTGCGCGGTACGGACTGTATTTATGTGTTTTGTGTGGATCTCAGAACAAACAGCGATTATTTCACTGTACAGCATTAACTGACTGGTTTGTATAACTGAGACGGAGTGTGTTTACTGCGCGGTACGGACTGTATTTATGTGTTTTGTGTGGATCTCAGAACAAACAGCGATTATTTCCCTATACAACATTAACTGACTGGTTTGTACAACTGAGACGGAGTGTGTTTACTGCGCGGTACGGACTGTATTTATGTGTTTTGTGTGGATCTCAGAACAAACAGCGATTATTTCACTGTACAACATTAACTGATTGGTTTGTATAACTGAGACGGAGTGTGTTTACTGCGCGGTACGGACTGTATTTATGTGTTTTGTGTGGATCTCAGAACAAACAGCGATTATTTCACTGTACAACATTAACTGACTGGTTTGTATAACTGAGACGGAGTGTGTTTACTGCGCGGTACGGACTGTATTTATGTGTTTTGTGTGGATCTCAGAACAGACAGCGATTATTTCACTGTACAGCATTAACTGATTGGTTTGTATAACTGAGACGGAGTGTGTTTACTCCGCGGTACGGACTGTATTTATGTGTTTTGTGTGGATCTCAGAACAAACAGCGATTATTTCACTGTACAGCATTAACTGACTGGTTTGTATAACTGAGACGGAGTGTGTTTACTGCGCGGTACGGACTGTATTTATGTGTTTTGTGTGGATCTCAGATCAAACAGCGATTATTTCACTGTACAACATTAACTGACTGGTTTGTATAACTGAGACGGAGTGTGTTTACTGCGCGGTACGGACTGTATTTATGTGTTTTGTGTGGATCTCAGAACAAACAGCGATTATTTCACTGTACAGCATTAACTGACTGGTTTGTATAACTGAAACGGAGTGTGTTTACTGCGCGGTACGGACTGTATTTATGTGTTTTGTGTGGATCTCAGAACAAACAGCGATTATTTCACTGTACAGCATTAACTGACTGGTTTGTATAACTGAAACGGAGTGTGTTTACTGCGCGGTACGGACTGTATTTATGTGTTTTGTGTGGATCTCAGAACAAACAGCGATTATTTCACTGTACAGCATTAACTGACTGGTTTGTATAACTGAGACGGAGTGTGTTTAATGCGCGGTACGGACTGTATTTATGTGTTTTGTGTGGATCTCAGAACAAACAGCGATTATTTCACTGTACAACATTAACTGACTGGTTTGTATAACTGAAACGGAGTGTGTTTACTGCGCGGTACGAGCTGGATCTTTAAATATAATTTGGATTAATCTCAATCTTTGAAGAGTTTATTTCATAACACGTATTAAAGTTTTATTCAAAAGCCTCGTACAAACGTGCAGTAATTTATTTAGAAACCAGAGATGGTAAAACTATATGAGAACTGATATAACGATGCGTCATAAAACGTCAAAAATTCATCGCGTGTTATATTTACCAAACTGCGGTACGTCTGTAAATCATTCCCAAGACCATCTTTATAGTTTCACTGAATCTATGCAATTAAATAAGCAATGCTATTACACACACACACACACATACACACACGTCACAAGTTCCATGGGCACGTATTTTTCTCGCCTGTAACAATCCAAGGCCTCGTAAGTCAGGATCGGTGAATAAAATTGCGGCGCGAAGAGGAAGCTAGTCTCTGGCAAAACATAAAATTATAGGTTACAAAATGTAGACACAACTTCGTGTTTATGGAATGCAGAAAGCAAAACAAAAAAAAACTCTGGCATTTAAAGGACAAGAGCCTATTCTTTCGTAGATGGTAAACCTATTGAAAAAGTTACCACGTTTAATTACATCGTACAAATACGATGCGAAGAAAGATAGCTTGGCATAAAAGGTAAAGTTCTCCCCAGAACAGGCCATGAAGGCCCAGAGGGGTAGTAGAGGTATAACGCTACTCTTTCTTTAACCTCGGCGCTAGATGGGGGTGGGTGGTCAACCCCACGCCCCGGCCGCTTTACCCCCGGGAATGACACGGTACCCTTTGTGTAGGGGGCTGGGCATGCCCCAGGACCGGTCTGGACGGGTGTTGAAAATCGCGCCCCCGCCGGGATTCGGTCCCCGGACCGTCTAGCTCGTAGCGTAGTCGCTATACCGACTGAGCTATCGCGGCCCACGATATCTTGGCATAAGAGGTTGAAGACAGCATAAAGGCAGTTCATAAATGCTTTGCAAATGCGGCACAATTCATACGCTTGGGAAAGACACTCGTAAATGAAGAGTGAATTGAAGTAGATAATACGAACGTATTAAATTGAAGTAGATAATACGAACGTATTAAATTGAAGTAGATAATACGAACGTATTAAATTGAAGCAGATAATACGAACGTATTAAATTGAAGTAGATAATACGAACGTATTAAATTGAAGTAGATAATACGAACGTATTGAATTGAAGTAGATAATACGAACGTATTGAATTGAAGTAGATAATACGAACGTATTAAATTGAAGTAGATAATACGAACGTATTAAATTGAAGTAGATAATACGAACGTATTAAATTGACGTAGATAATACGAACGTATTAAATTCAAGTAATGCCTGCTAACAATGTTCCCTCTAAGCTGCGCGGTCGCGCAGTAACTGAAATGCTCCCGCGCACACTGAATTGTTGCAGCTCATCGTAAATATTCTTATTATGCATATTACAAAAAAAAATTGTAAAGTGCCCCGCGGTCGTCAGGTCGTGTAAAACTTTTCTGCTCAGAGCAGTAGCAGGTCCGCGCAGCTGTAAATATAACTACAGGTAACGCTGCCTGCCACCGTTCGGTCTAGAAACTTCTGCGTTCTCGTTTGCTCTCTGCGAATATAAAGATTCAAATATACAGAACTATAATTTTGGCTTTTGGTTTGTAAAGCAATCCCATTACAGGCCTGGACAGGCCCTTAGGGGTCCAGGAGGTTGAGGCTCCGAGATTTCTAGACAATAAGCACATTAAAGTGGTAAGGTTGTCAGCCCTATGCACCGACAGCCTTTACCCTTCAGGAAATACTCCTGGTACTCATTTCTGTTAGAGGCTGAGTCGACCCCATGGGCCATAGTGCGACCGAAACGATTATGTCAATGAAAAATTCCAGTGACATCATCTGGAATCGAACCCGCGACCTTCTTGTATGGATGTAAAACTTGTTTTCTCACGTTAAGGGTGGAACACGCTGAGGGTGTTCGAAAATAGCGTGCTGAGTAAGATATTTGGACCGAAGACAGAAGGAGTAGTAGGGGAGTGGAGAAGACTGCATAATGAGGACCTTCAAGATTTATACTCACTAAATATTATCTGGGTGATCAAATCAAGGAAAATGAGACGGACAGGGGAGAAGGGAAATGCATAGGGAGCTTAGGTGGGGAAACCTGAAGGCAAGAGACCAATTGGAAAAACTAGGTGTAAATGGGAAGATACACTAAAATGGTTCTGACAGAAATAAGCTGGGTGTACAAGACACGTGGCACAGGACAGTTTCACGTGGCAGGCTGCTGGGAACGTCGAATGTTCCAATTTTTGTCAAGAGTAAACACAACACTTGCCACATCCACTGTGGCAAGTGTTCTAAGGCGTGGATCTGCGCCGCTCGCTTACTAGGATTGTGGGTTCGAATCCCGCCTAGGGCATAGATGTCTGTCTGTTGTGAGTGCTGTGTGTTGTCAGGTAGAGGTCTCTGCGTCGGCCTGATCACTCGTCCGGAGGAGTCCTACCGAGTGTGGTGTGTCTGAGTGTGATCGCGAAGCCTCAAAAAGGAGGCGGCCTAGCCCCCCAAGGGGCTGTGGAGCCATTGAAAGAAAAAAACAACACTTGTAACATCCACCGTTTCGCGTAAGCTGGCCATCATCAGGTCGGACTTACAAGGTCATAAAAAGAAAAATATATATGTTGAGGTGGAGGCCTCCCCTTTAAAGTTAAAAATATAAAAAAAACATAATTACCTATTATTTCCTATAAGGAATAATATTTACTTAAATGTATAATTTCCAGTAGTTAAAATTGTCCAAGTATAACTATTAGAACACTAGGATGGATGATATCTCTGTTTTGTAGACAAATAAGTAGCGGATCAGTTCGACAACCGGCATTGTTATAAACAATAGTTTGCCAAAAATGCGAGGATTTCCTGAGGACTATTAGCTTCTCAAGAGGGACTCTGCTCTATGGAATTTGTTGAGCTTTCAGTTACATGAGAGAAGAATTAAATTACGAAAATCCATTATAACCATGGATCGACAAAGCAATCATTTCTGTGGACAGCCCATAATAAACTCTGTTATAATTCAATGAGACCTCGGTGGACTAGTGGTTAGCGTGCTCGCCACTGGACCCAAGGTTCGCGGGTTCGATCCCGACCGAGGTCGATGGATTTTTAAGGGTGATAAAAATCCGGAGCACCACTTCCTTCGTCGGTCCCATGTCGTAGATTTACAGCATGTAAAAGAAACTTACGGGCATGAATAGAAATGTTGCGTAAGCCAAATTGCCTCCATTTCTCGCCCAAGTCTCCTGACTGCCTGCCAGATGGCTCTGGCGGGCACATCAGGATCGATAGAAACAGTAGCGCGGCCAGTTGACCAGTCACCAACTGCCACGAATGCGCATGACTTAGTAACCTCGAAAAGAGGAGGCCCGGGCCCATATAGGGCTGTTGAGCCATGGCTGTTATTATTATATAATTCAATGAATCTGTATCAATATCTGCACTGGACGATTACAACACGTCACGTGTCTGTAGCAAGATATTATAACTATATATGAAATAATAATTAATAATTGACATTTGCTATTAAAATATCAAGAGAAACGACACGCAGAAGTCATTAGCATGCAAGATGAATACCTAAAGAAGAAAGCACTGACTTACAAACTACTTGGAAGAGCAGCCAAGGACGTCAACTATCAAGCTGGAACCAAAAATTCTCAAATTTCATGTTTACAGGCCGAACAGGCCAAGTTACCTAATCATCACTGTATCATCATGATGATAAAAGTCTACAGTTACGTGGGCTTTTCGCTCTGCGTGCTCGTCTTATACAGCTATGATGATCATGCAAAATATCCTGAAGGACCTGTCACTGACGTCAGTCTTACCAAGGCCCAGCAACAAACTTATAATTATATTACCATGACTGCTGTATATGAGATTCGAGTTTCTCATTCCATCTTCAGGGCAAAGCAGACGTGAAACCTGAGACAGTAGGTTCCTCCAAAACTATGACTTTACCAGACTACACGGTATCAAACCCCGGATGGCCGCAATCTTGAACTATAAACAATTTACGAAGACTTCGATAAATGAGGCCCCCTAAATTAAATAAAGTAATTACAACGTGAAATAAAAAAGAAACCCCTATTTCCCGAGAACAGTGATGCAGTTCGGCCACCCTGGCACGTTCTGCAACTATAAAGAAGTGGAAATGGCTGTTCGTGGACGGTTGCGCAAGGCAAAATTCCGATTTACACCCCGACGGAATATTTCAACTCGTGCCAAGATTGGACAAATGCATGAATGTGCTCGGGGATTATGGTGGAAAATAATGACAATTCGTGTAAAAAATTAAGTATATTTAAAGTTGTAACAACCTTAGTTAATTTTTATGACCTAAGTAACCTTACTTATTGAACATTCTTCGCGTCGTAATGACAGGTTCATACGACAGAAGACCTTCTTAACCCTTGAAGATACCGATACGTTCTCCCGAAACGTCGGTATAGAACTACCACTCAACGCTGTTATATCTCAGAAGAGCGCAGATCTCATCTACATCGCGGCGGAAGTCTGAGATCACGCAGGAAAGTCTACGAAGTTCTGATTATATTCGCCAGAGCTATACCACATTCACTGCGCCCATGAAGATGATACCGATACGTTATCGCGAAACGTCGGTACAGAACTACCACTCAACGCTGTGTTATATCTCAGAAGAGCGCAGATCTCATCTACATCGCGGCGGAAGTCTGAGATCACGCAGGAAAGTCTAAGTTCTGATTTTATTCGCCAGAGCTATACCACATTCACTGCGCCCATGAAGATGATACCGATACGTTATCCCGAAACGTCGGTACAGAACTACCACTCAACGCTGTGTTATATCTCAGAAGAGCGCAGATCTCATCTACATCGCGGCGGAAGTCTGAGATCACGCAGGAAAGTCTAAGTTCTGATTTTATTCGCCAGAGCTATACCACATTCACTGCGCCCATGAAGATGATACCGACACGTTGTCCCGAAACGTCGGTAAAGAACTACCACTCAACGCTGTGTTATATCTCAGAAGAGCGCAGATCTCATCTACATCGCGGCGGAAGTCTGAGATCACGCAGGAAAGTCTACGAAGTTCTGATTATATTCGCCAGAGCTACACCACATTCACTGCGCCCATGAAGATGATACCGATACGTTGTCCCGAAACGTCGGTACAGAACTACCACTCAACGCTGTGTTATATCTCAGAAGAGCGCAGATCTCATCTACATCGCGGCGGAAGTCTGAGATCACGCAGGAAAGTCTACGAAGTTCTGATCTTATTCGCCAGAGCTATACCACATTCACTGCGCCCATGAAGATGATACCGATACGTTGTCCCGAAACGTCGGTAAAGAACTACCACTCAACGCTGTGTTATATCTCAGAAGAGCGCAGATCTCATCTACATCGCGGCGGAAGTCTGAGATCACGCAGGAAAATCTACGAAGTTCTGATTTTATTCGCCAGAACTATACCACATTCACTGCGCCCATGAAGATGATACCGATACATTGTCCCGAAACGTCGGTAAAGAACTACCACTCAACGCTGTGTTATATCTCAGAAGAGCGCAGATCTCATCTACATCGCGGCGGAAGTCTGAGATCACGCAGGAAAATCTACGAAGTTCTGATTTTATTCGCCAGAGCTATACCACATTCACTGCGCCCATGAAGATGATACCGATACGTTATCCCGAAACGTCGGTACAGAACTACCACTCAACGCTGTGTTATATCTCAGAAGAGCGCAGATCTCATCTACATCGCGGCGGAAGTCTGAGATCACGCAGGAAAGTCTAAGTTCTGATTTTATTCGCCAGAGCTATACCACATTCACTGCGCCCATGAAGATGATACCGACACGTTGTCCCGAAACGTCGGTAAAGAACTACCACTCAACGCTGTGTTATATCTCAGAAGAGCGCAGATCTCATCTACATCGCGGCGGAAGTCTGAGATCACGCAGGAAAGTCTACGAAGTTCTGATTATATTCGCCAGAGCTACACCACATTCACTGCGCCCATGAAGATGATACCGATACGTTGTCCCGAAACGTCGGTACAGAACTACCACTCAACGCTGTGTTATATCTCAGAAGAGCGCAGATCTCATCTACATCGCGGCGGAAGTCTGAGATCACGCAGGAAAGTCTACGAAGTTCTGATCTTATTCGCCAGAGCTATACCACATTCACTGCGCCCATGAAGATGATACCGATACGTTGTCCCGAAACGTCGGTAAAGAACTACCACTCAACGCTGTGTTATATCTCAGAAGAGCGCAGATCTCATCTACATCGCGGCGGAAGTCTGAGATCACGCAGGAAAATCTACGAAGTTCTGATTTTATTCGCCAGAACTATACCACATTCACTGCGCCCATGAAGATGATACCGATACGTTGTCCCGAAACGTCGGTAAAGAACTACCACTCAACGCTGTGTTATATCTCAGAAGAGCGCAGATCTCATCTACATCGCGGCGGAAGTCTGAGATCACGCAGGAAAGTCTAAGTTCTGATTTTATTCGCCAGAGCTATACCACATTCACTGCGCCCATGAAGATGATACCGATACGTTGTCCCGAAACGTCGGTACAGAACTACCACTCAACGCTGTGTTATATCTCAGAAGAGCGCAGATCTCACCTACATCGCGGCGGAAGTCTGAGATCACGCAGGAAAAGTCTAAGTTCTGATTTTATTCGCCAGAGCTATACCACATTCACTGCGCCCATGAAGATGATACCGATACGTTGTCCCGAAACGTCGGTAAAGAACTACCACTCAACGCTGTGTTATATCTCAGAAGAGCGCAGATCTCATCTACATCGCGGCGGAAGTCTGAGATCACGCAGGAAAGTCTAAGTTCTGATTTTATTCGCCAGAGCTATACCACATTCACTGCGCCCATGAAGATGATACCGATACGTTGTCCCGAAACGTCGGTACAGAACTACCACTCAACGCTGTGTTATATCTCAGAAGAGCGCAGATCTCATCTACATCGCGGCGGAAGTCTGAGATCACGCAGGAAAGTCTAAGTTCTGATTTTATTCGCCAGAGCTATACCACATTCACTGCGCCCATGTGCGGCTGAGTGATACGACCACTTAAAATTGAAACAGTTATCAACAAACATTTCGTCGTAAAGCAACTCCCTCGCCACCTTATTCACAGTCTCATAAATTCTATGATATTTATTTTATTTCAGCGGAATCCACAGAGAGCTGGGGGTCTCACATCACAGGCTCATTTGTGTGAGAATTCCACGAACTAGGGATGCTGTCAAACCCAATAACCGGTAATTGTGAAAGAAATGACATTGTGCAGATGCCTTCACAAGACGCGCCTGACAACCGTTCAATATCCTGAGAACAATAAACACCCTGTAAAAAAACGTCACCAGACAACGTCGAAACATTTAAGAAAAGTGGTTTGTCAGGGGCTCCAACATCATCTTTAGACTTCAGCACATAGAACGACTTACTAACTAACTAACTCACTAACTACATGTATATGTCCTCCTTGAAAAGCTGACCGTTCCTCAGAGAGTCAATAAATTACCCGCATTTTATATTATGATATTATTATTTATTACTGCAAGTGGGTTTATACCGGTGGCAGTGGTACCACAATGACACACAACACAGAATAACATGTGGCAGTGGTACCACATGACACACAACACACAATAACATGTGGCAGTGGTACCACAATGACACATAACACAGAATAACATGTGGCAGTGGTACCACAATGACACACAACACAGAATAACATGTGGCAGTGGTACCACAATGACACACAACACACAATAACATGTGGCAGTGGTACCACAATGACACATAACACAGAATAACATGTGGCAGTGGTACCACAATGACACACAACACAGAATAACATGTGGCAGTGGTACCACAATGACACACAACACAGAATAACATGTGGCAGTGGTACCACAATGACACACAACACACAATAACATGTGGCAGTGGTACCACAATGACACACAACACAGAATAACATGTGGCAGTGGTACCACAATGACACACAACACACAATAACATGTGGCAGTGGTACCACAATGACACACAACACAGAATAACATGTGGCAGTGGTACCACAATGACACACAACACACAATAACATGTGGCAGTGGTACCACAATGACACACAACACACAATAACATGTGGCAGTGGTACCACAATGACAAACACAGAATAACATATGGCAGTGGTACCACAATGACACACAACACAGAATAACATATGGCAGTGGTACCACAATGATACACAACATAGAATAACATATGGCAGTGGTACCACAATGACACACAACACAGAATAACATACGTCACAAAACATAACACACAACACACAAAACAACACACAACATACAAACTTACAAAAACAATAAAACACACAACACAGAATAACATACGTCACAAAACATAACACAACACACAAAACAACACACAAACTTACAAAAACAATAGAACACACAACACAGAATAACATACGTCACAAAACATAACACACAACACTCAAAACAACACACAACACACAAACTTACAAAAACAATAACACACACAACACAGAATAACATACGTCACAAAACATAACACACAACACACAAACTTACAAAAACAATAAAACACAACACAGAATAACATACGTCACAAAACATAACACAACACACAAAACAACACACAAACTTACAAAAACAATAGAACACACAACACAGAATAACATACGTCACAAAACATAACACAACACACAAAACAACACACAAACTTACAAAAACAATAGAACACACAACACAGAATAACATACGTCACAAAACATAACACACAACACTCAAAACAACACACAACACACAAACTTACAAAAACAATAACACACACAACACAGAATAACATACGTCACAAAACATAACACACAACACTCAAAACAACACACAACACACAAACTTACAAAAACAATAAAACACACATACTACAAAAACAAACAGTAGCTAAGCTTTACAAAAAAAACCTAACGTAGATGAATCAGAGTTAAAAATAATTATGTATACAAAGCAATGAGTCAACAATACTATACAAAAATAAAATTCCGTATCTTGAAGAAGTGATGCACACATTTCACCAGGACCTTCACTTCACTCCACTTCAGTTATGAAATCTGGAAGTTCATTACCGCTTTCACACAAGCCCACCACCTATCACTTTCCTGCGACAGATCACGCACTCCACTCATATTTCGTTAAGATGCATTTTCATATTCCCTTCCACCTATTCCTAGCTCTTCCAGGTGGACCCTTTCCTTCAGGTTTCCCCACCTAAGCTCCCTATGCATTTCGTTTCTCCCCCATGCGTGCCACGCACCCTGCCAATCTCATTATCCTTGATTTGATCACCCAAATAACATTTAGTGAGTACATATCACAAAGTTCCTCATTACGTAGTCTTCTCCACTCCCCTGTCACCCCGTCCCTCTTACACCCGAATATCTTCCTCAGCACCCTATTCTCAAACACTCTCAACCTATATTCTTCCCTTAATGTGAGAAACCAAGTATCACACTCATTTTCCCCCCCTAGTGGGCCAGGGCCTCCTCATTATCGAGACTTCACGATCACACTCAGACACACCACACTCGGTAGGACTCCTCTGGACGAGTGATCAGCCCTACGCACAGACCTCTACCTGACAACACACAACACTCACAACAGACAGACATTCATGCCTCCGACGGGAGTCGAACCCATAATCCCAGCAAGCGAGCGGCCGTAGACCCACGTCTTAGACCGCACGGCCACTGGGATCGGCCATACGCATATATAACAGGCAATATTATAGTTCTGTATATTTAAATCTTCATGTTTTTGGATAGGTAACGGGAATACAAAAGATTCTGGACCATGGTGAAGGCAATCACTGAATTTAATCTGCTCTTAATTCCAGACGCTTGTTCCCAGCATGTGCAGCTCAAGAACCCATATATAATTTCCATTACAGTAAAAAAAAATCCACCAGTTGTCGCCGCGGATGTTTCAAAAGTGGACTATGATATGTTTGCTGATTCTTTTATGAATGCAATTTGTTTTAATTATAAAGAAGATGCTTGTCGTTAGAGATTAGCGTTTAAAGACAGACATGACAGCTGTAGCAGCTTGTGAATCAGGTCTGTGCTCCATTACGACACAGTTTGGCAAAGGCCCCGTTTCCGTCCATCCCCAAGTCTGCAGACCAAAAAAAAAAAAAACCAAAAGAAGGTCCGAAACTGAATATCAAGCTTTACTGCTTCTCTCTTAAGACTGACATTCTGCTGTTCTTCCATCTACCATCACTCATTTAATCTCTAATTCGTTTAATATCTTAACTAACCAACTTCGTATCTTCTTTGACTGCTGAATCCTTGAAGAACAAGGCACTACGATCCTTCCCAACACTGGGAAGCACTTACCCAACAACGACACAGTACCACATCCCGCAAGACCTGAATCCTGCTCACATCCTATATATCCTACTTGTCACTATATATGACATACTCTTCGCACTCTGGGGTTCCTGTAAGATTCCCATGCAGAAAATACATAGTACTTTATCTTGTCTTAAACACATTACATAGAACTAATGCGACGCCGGACGTGTTACCAGTGCAGACGTCAGTGAAGTATTCAGCAGGCACTTCGGTTTCATAGCGGCGTCTTACAGCGGACATTTGTGATGACAGCAAGCCTTATAGTTCCGTCGTAGGACTGAGGCGTCGGGTACTATGCACTTTGGGGCCAGCGCGACGTTACGATTTACGGTTAGTCATGCAGCCTATCTTGGTGTCCAGCCGCCCTTTGGGCTCATGAACAAATTAGTTGGTCACGCTGTTTTGGGGGCCCTCTCTGACGATCTGTGAAAGTTTGGTATCGCGCTGTCTTGGGGACCCTCTCTGACAATTTCTAAAAGTTAGTGTCGTAGTGTCTTGGGGCCCTCTCTGACGATTTGTAAAAGTTAGTGTCGTATTGTCCTGGGGGCCCTCTCTGACGATTTGTAAAAGTTAGTGTCGTATTGTCTTGGGGGCCCTCTCTGACGATTTGTAAAATTTAGTGTCGTATTGTCTTGGGGGCCCTCTCTGACAATTTGTAAAAGCTAGTGTCGTATTGTCTTGGGGGCACTCTCTGCAAATTTGTAAAAGTTAGTGTCGTATTGTCTTGGGGGCCCTCTCTGACAATTTGTAAAAGTTAGTGTCGTATTGTCTTGAGGGCCCTCTCTGACAATTTGTAAAAGTTAGTGTCGTATTGTCTTGGGTGCCCTCTCTGACAATTTGTAAAAGTTAGTGTCGTATTGTCTTGGGGGCCCTCTCTGACAATTTGTAAAAGTTAGTGTCTTATTGTCTTGGGGGCCCTCTCTGACAATTTGTAAAAGTTAGTGTCGTATTGTCTTGGGAGACCCTCTCTGACGATTTGTAAACGTTAGTGTCGTATTGTCTTGGGGACCCTCTCTGACAATTTGTAAAAGTTAGTGTCGTATTGTCTTGGGGGCCCTCTCTGACAATTTGTAAAAGTTAGTGTCGTATTGTCTTGGGGGCACTCTCTGCAAATTTGTAAAAGTTAGTGTCGTATTGTCTTGGGGGCCCTCTCTGACAATTTGTAAAAGTTAGTGTCGTATTGTCTTGAGGGCCCTCTCTGACAATTTGTAAAAGTTAGTGTCGTATTGTCTTGGGTGCCCTCTCTGACAATTTGTAAAAGTTAGTGTCGTATTGTCTTGGGGGCCCTCTCTGACAATTTGTAAAAGTTAGTGTCGTATTGTCTTGGGGGCCCTCTCTGACAATTTGTAAAAGTTAGTGTCGTAGTGTCTTGGGGGCCCTCTCTGGCGATTTGTAAAAGTTAGTGTCGTATTGTCTTGGGGGCCCTCTCTGACGATTTGTAAAAGTTAGTGTCGTATTGTCTTGGGGGCCCTCTCTGACTATTTGTAAAAGTTAGTGTCGTAGTGTCTTGGGGGCCCTCTCTGGCGATTTGTAAAAGTTAGTGTCGTATTGTCTTGGGGGCCCTCTCTGACGATTTGTAAAAGTTAGTGTCGTATTGTCTTGGGGGCCCTCTCTGACTATTTGTAAAAGTTAGTGTCGTATTGTCTTGGGAGACCTTCTCTGACGATTTGTAAACGTTAGTGTCGTATTGTCTTGGGGACCCTCTCTGACAATTTGTAAAAGTTAGTGTCGTATTGTCTTGGGGGCCCTCTCTGACGATTTGTAAAAGTTAGTGTCGTATTGTCTTGGGAGACCCTCTCTGACGATTTGTAAAAGTTAGTGTCGTATTGTCTTGGGGGCCCTCTCTGACGATTTGTAAAAGTTAGTGTCGTATTGTCTTGTGGGCCCTCTCTGACGATTTGTAAAAGTTAGTGTCGTATTGTCTTGGGGGCCCTCTCTGACGATTTGTAAAAGTTAGTGTCGTATTGTCTTGTGGGCCCTCTCTGACGATTTGTAAAAGTTAGTGTCGTATTGTCTTGGGGGCCCTCTCTGACGAAAGAGCGGGTCTGTCCTTTGTCAGAAAACAGTTTGTCTGTACTACATATTTAGCGGGTTGTAATGAGCATGGCAGCAAAAACTCTAGAACAATCTCCAATACATACGTACAGCGCCTGTCAGCCCAGGTCTTGCACAGCGGATCAGGCCTTATCTGACTCTGACCGCTGCCAAGTTTAAGCCTCATATTTCATGTGTTGGTCTTCACCTTGTCCGATGTAAACAGCTTCATTCTCGGAATTTTTAAAGCCAGATGCAAATGGCGGATCGGCGTGCGCCTTGGGAAGTTGCCAATCATGTGGAGGAACCCTGTTTTGCACGCGCTGCAATTTGAAAACGAATGGCTGCAGCAAATTCCCAAGTGGGGCAGACATATGTCATTGTAGATCTAATGGGTGGTTTGTGGGGGTTAATTTAATGTTAGCCCTTAATCGCTCACTTTTTATAGGGAGTTCATTCTGCAGTCTGTCTTACGACAGGTCCACAACCTCTACCAAAGCGAGTTCTCCACAGATTGCGATCTAGTGCTTCCTCTTTCAGCTTCCAGTGTACTCTCTTTTCCTTCAGATCATCCAGTAGCTGCTTACATCTTATTCCTCGTCCTCCCTCACCTCTAACCTTCCTTCTCTTTCCTATAGACAGTTTACTCTAAGAAATGCTCTGGAGGCCTTTGCTTCGATCATATCTATACTCCTTTTCTCACAGTTTACACCACACACTTGACGTGGTTAACGAAGGAAATGCTCCATCCTTTCAGTCTAAGATGATACACCAGCGATGACAAGCTTCATCATTTGTACGTCTCACCCCGATATTACTCCGGTGATGACATCAAGGAGGATGAGATTGGCGAGGCATGTGGCACGTATAGGGGAGAGGAAGAACGCACAGAAGGTTTCCATGGAAAAACCAGATAGAAAGTGACCACATAGAAGACCTAAGCGTAGATGAAACGATATATTAAGACTGATCTTAAAAAACAGGATGAGATTAATCTGGCTCAGAACAGGGACAAGAACACGGTAATGAACCTTCATGCTGCACAAAATGCGGGGAATTGCTTGGTTAGCTGAGGCTTACTTAGCTTAACAAGGACTGTGCTGTATGGAGTAAGTTGGGATAATCCACAAATAAAAGTTTCTAAATTACTGTTTTAATTTCAGACAGTTCTTACACCTTGTCTTGCGCTTGCGTAGGCAGAAACACAATACTGTGTAAGAATCGTAAAGGAACAGAAAGTCGTCGCGCTGCTCCTGTCTTTACTGACAGCAATGTCAGTCATCTCCCCCACAAACATGACATTTTACACACCAAAAATTTTTTTTTTAAATAAACACATTTCTCTTGTATAAAGTATTTTGGGTTTTTACCCGGCGTCTTTTTTTTTGGTAAGAAACCGACGTTTCGGGACTACTTGTCTGTCCTATCTTCAGGGTATCGAGGCCTGAAGATGGTACAGACAAGTAGTCCCGAAACGTCGGTTTCTTACCCAAAAAAAACCACACCGGGTAAAAACCCAAAAGACTTTACACAACATTACACGACCGCGGCGGAAGTCTTCAATCACACAAACACATTTCTTTCAACACGAAGACATATCTTGTAACATGTAAATTCTTAAGACGGGTAATGTACAGGATCATTATTTTATCTGACTCACATCGCTTGTCACTTCGCGCCGTTATTACAACGCGCGCCTGGGACAGCCGCTTTAGGGTACGATCTATACGACAAGCAAAACACCGGAAGTAACAAACGCTGTTGGTCACATGAAACAATTTAACTGCAGATGTTACTAGATTCAGCAACATGAGAGGAAGATATGGCGCTGTGTACATTTCAGTGGAAGGGACTGGAAAGGATACGTTATCTGCCTCTACTCAGAACTTGACAACCGCCTGGAGGAATGAGGAAAGCCACAGGAAACCTCAATTACTGCCCTCGACTTACAAGAACAGCTCTGACCTTGACAGAATGCGAAGGATTCCTTATCCACAGGACAATCAGAGACAACACACAAAGTTCCTGTCACAACCACAACCATCACCACATCTACCACAGTCCATTGGTCCCCACTTGTTAGGTTTCAGTTCATAAACCTAAAGTCAAACTTACGCAAAGCTCTAGTCAAGACAGAAGACAAGACGCAACTAGTAACTCACACCCACAAGACACAACTGCATTTAAGGCCAACGTATTTTTAATTGGAATAAATCGGTTACTGGTCAAAACAGACTGACTTCCCCTCGACAACCACTGCTAAGATTAAATCTGCTCCCATGAGTTGAAAAAAAATTACAAGAACCGAAATCCTACCACACACAGTCTGAAGCTTTACCGCTGCAGTAATATACAGGGCATACACAAAAGAATGGTGCGGTGTTAATAGTGAACACTATTGAAACCGCACCATTATTTTGTGTATGCCCTGTATTACATGAAGCCGGAAGAGGACTTGAGTGTTAAGAAAAGTCAGCTTGTGAAGTACGTCCTTTCCTGTCTACTTAGAATTCATTCAGTAGCACCAATGCCAATACCCTTTCGTTGCTGTTGATACAAATACCGTGTGCCTCGTACTCGTATACACAGATGAATGACATTTTTGTACACAACTTGTCAACACTTCGCCTCTTGAAAACATTCCAAATTTATAGCTTAAGAGCTATCCCATTGAATAACACGACTCACAATTCAACACTCCCATACTCACAATACAACCTCTGTTCCGTAAGAAGCAGTCTATAACTTCGTATAAACATCAGTTGATAGTCGCAGGGATAAAAAAAGAAAAGACTCCAGTAATGGATGCAAGTGAGGATGTTTGTCATACACGTGCTGGGGTTAAGCGAAAATCGTGGGTGGTCTCCAGCGGTGTGGATAGGCCTGTAACACGTGGCAAGTGCAAACATGTTTACTTGCTCAAAGTTGTTAGCCTAGAAACGAGTCTCAATAATACGGTGCTCAACCAGATGAGGCTCTTGCAAGTTCATAGCAAACTTCAATTTTTTGACTGATTAAACTTTAAAAACTTCACGTATCCAGTGCTCTGGTATCAGCCCTTTAAATAATACGATTGCAAACTTCATTTTTTGACTGATTAAACTTTAAAAACTTCACGTATCCAGTGCTCTGGTATCAGCCCTTTAAATAATACGATTGCAAACTTCATTTTTTGACTGATTAAACTTTAAAAACTTCACGTATCCAGTGCTCTGGTATCAGCCCTTTAAATAATACGATTGCAAACTTCATTTTTTGACTGACTAAACTTAAAAACTTCACGTATCCAGTGCTCTGGTATCAGCCCTTTATATAATAGGATTGCAAACTTCATTTTTTGACTGACTAAACTTTAAAAACTTCACGTATCCAGTGCTCTGGTATCAGCCCTTTATATAATACGATTGCAAACTTCATTTTTTGACTGACTAAACTTTAAAAACTTCACGTATCCAGTGCTCTGGTATCAGCCCTTTATATAATACGATTGCAAACTTCATTTTTTGACTGACTAAACTTTAAAAACTTCACGTATCCAGTGCTCTGGTATCAGCCCTTTAAATAATAGGATTGCAAACTTCATTTTTTGACTGACCAAACTTTAAAAACTTCACGTATCCAGTGCTCTGGTATCAGCCCTTTAAATAATACGATTGCAAACTTCATTTTTTGACTGACTAAACTTTAAAAACTTCACGTATCCAGTGCTCTGGTATCAGCCCTTTAAATAATAGGATTGCAAACTTCATTTTTTGACTGACCAAACTTTAAAAACTTCACGTATCCAGTGCTCTGGTATCAGCCCTTTAAATAATACGATTGCAAACTTCATTTTTTGACTGACTAAACTTTAAAAACTCCACGTATCCAGTGCTCTGGTATCAGCCTTTTAAATAATACGATTGCAAACTTCATTTTTTGACTGACTAAACTTTAAAAACTTCACGTATCCAGTGCTCTGGTATCAGCCTTTTAAATAATACGATTGCAAACTTCATTTTTTGACTGACTAAACTTTAAAAACTTCACGTATCCAGTGCTCTGGTATCAGCCTTTTAAATAATACGATTGCAAACTTCATTTTTTGACTGACTAAACTTTAAAAACTTCACGTATCCAGTGCTCTGGTATCAGCCTTTTAAATAATACGATTGCAAACTTCATTTTTTGACTGACTAAACTTTAAAAACTTCATGTATCCAGTGCTCTGGTATCAGCCTTTTAAATAATACGATTGCAAACTTCATTTTTTGACTGACTAAACTTTAAAAACTTCACGTATCCAGTGCTCTGGTATCAGCCCTTTATATAATACGATTGCAAACTTCATTTTTTGACTGACTAAACTTTAAAAACTTCACGTATCCAGTGCTCTGGTATCAGCCCTTTAAATAATAGGATTGCAAACTTCATTTTTTGACTGACCAAACTTTAAAAACTTCACGTATCCAGTGCTCTGGTATCAGCCCTTTAAATAATACGATTGCAAACTTCATTTTTTGACTGACTAAACTTTAAAAACTTCACGTATCCAGTGCTCTGGTATCAGCCTTTTAAATAATACGATTGCAAACTTCATTTTTTGACTGACTAAACTTTAAAAACTTCACGTATCCAGTGCTCTGGTATCAGCCCTTTAAATAATACGATTGCAAACTTCATTTTTTGACTGACTAAACTTTAAAAACTTCACGTATCCAGTGCTCTGGTATCAGCCCTTTAAATAATACGATTGCAAACTTCATTTTTTGACTGACTAAACTTTAAAAACTTCACGTATCCAGTGCTCTGGTATCAGCCCTTTAAATAATACGATTGCAAACTTCATTTTTTGACTGACTAAACTTTAAAAACTTCACGTATCCAGTGCTCTGGTATCAGCCCTTTAAATAATACGATTGCAAACTTCATTTTTTGACTGACTAAACTTTAAAAACTTCACGTATCCAGTGCTCTGGTATCAGCCCTTTAAATAATAGGATTGCAAACTTCATTTTTTGACTGACTAAACTTTAAAAACTTCACGTATCCAGTGCTCTGGTATCAGCCCTTTAAATAATAGGATTGCAAACTTCATTTTTTGACTGACTAAACTTTAAAAACTTCACGTATCCAGTGCTCTGGTATCAGCCCTTTAAATAATACGATTGCAAACTTCATTTTTTGACTGACTAAACTTTAAAAACTTCACGTATCCAGTGCTCTGGTATCAGCCCTTTAAATAATACGATTGCAAACTTCATTTTTTGACTGACTAAACTTTAAAAACTTCACGTATCCAGTGCTCTGGTATCAGCCCTTTAAATAATTCGATTGCAAACTTCATTTTTTGACTGACTAAACTTTAAAAACTTCACGTATCCAGTGCTCTGGTATCAGCCCTTTAAATAGGAATCAGCTATGTTACAGGCTGAGTCGAAGTGCGGCAGGAAGGATTATGTCAATGAAAAATTCCAGAGATACCATCGGAGAACCGAACCCGCGACCTTCCCGGCTTGTAGCGCAGTGCCTCAACCAATTGCGCCACCGCGTGCAAGAAAGGCAGAATATTTATGTCGGTACGAAGTAAGCGAACAGACGCCGACGCAGACGCAGGTAAGAATTATAACAGAAAATCAGGTCAGTCGCGATGCTATGTAATAAAGCGTGGTTTCAGTTTATTTTGAAAACCGAAGTTCAAAGGTTCGCGCCGTAGCCGTGTGGTACATTTCAGCATATAAAATGTGCTTCGTACACAGTGTCTAGGAATGACAGTAACAGCTTTTAAAATTGTACAGGGTGTCCATTCATCGTGTCCCTCAGCAAGGCAGCTTTAGCGCATAGAAATACTGCATCTGCCGGGACATCCCGTGATGTTTCAGGTGCTCAAGGAAACTATAAAACGGACACCCTGTACATGATAAGTTACAACGTGCCATCAGTAGAATGCAGTAATAAATTACATTTCGGCAAGTCCTTATTTATTATTATTATTATTATTATTATTAATTCCCACTAAAATTGCATTATACAAGTTCTGACGTTTCCACAGCTGTTCTGCTGATACAGATCTTCTGTGATGTGACGTTGTGTCGCTGGATTTGTTTCAGGAAGTGCCTTCATTTGTATGGGTTTAGGGGTACAAGGAGCATGCCAACGCATCATATTGCCGCAGTATGTAACACTTCTCACCCAATATTACACAGAATGTAAGACCATACAGCGGCATACCAAATTCAACACTTTACAGAACCACCATGCCTTAACTGTTGGTGGTAAGGATTTGAAAATAGGCGACAGGATCTTCGTCAGCCCTCCAAAGGCCAGTGGTTACTTTACGTACCAACAGGTTTAGGTGGCCGGGTAAGCGTAGTCGGTATAGTGACTCGCTACCAGGCGTATGGCCCGAGGTTCGAATCTCAGTGTTGGCGAGATTTTCCGCACCCGTCCATACCGGCCCCGAGGCCCACCCAGACTCCTGTACAATGGATACCGGGTCATTCCCGGGGGTAAAGCTGCCAAAGCATGGCGCTGCCCATCCGTTCTAACCTGGGCGCCGAGGTTAAAGAAACGGTGGAACTATACATCTAACCCCTCCCCCAACCCCCGCCTTCATGGCACGTTAGAGGGTGAACTTTACCTTTTACCACCATGTTTAACATTCACAAATTCTACGTTCTGCCCACACTGTGTATTTATGTGTTTTGTGTGGATCTCAGAACAAACAGCGATTATTTCACTGTACAACATTAACTGACTGGTTTGTGTAACTGAGACGGAGTGTGTTTACTGCGCGGTACGGACTGTATTTATGTGTTTTGTGTGGATCTGAGAACAAACAGCGATTATTTCACTGTACAACATTAACTGACTGGTTTGTATAACTGAGACGGAGTGTGTTTACTGCGCGGTACGGACTGTATTTATGTGTTTTGTGTGGATCTCAGAACAAACAGCGATTATTTCACTGTACAACATTAACTGACTGGTTTGTATAACTGAGACGGAGTGTGTTTACTGCGCGGTACGGACTGTATTTATGTGTTTTGTGTGGATCTCAGAACAAACAGCGATTATTTCACTGTACAACATTAACTGACTGGTTTGTATAACTGAGACGGAGTGTGTTTACTGCGCGGTACGGACTGTATTTATGTGTTTTGTGTGGATCTGAGAACAAACAGCGATTATTTCACTGTACTGCATTAACTGACTGGTTTGTATAACTGAGACGGAGTGTGTTTACTGCGCGGTACGGACTGTATTTATGTGTTTTGTGTGGATCTCAGAACAAACAGCGATTATTTCACTGTACAACATTAACTGACTGGTTTGTATAACTGAGACGGAGTGTGTTTACTGCGCGGTACGGACTGTATTTATGTGTTTTGTGTGGATCTGAGAACAAACAGCGATTATTTCACTGTACTGCATTAACTGACTGGTTTGTATAACTGAGACGGAGTGTGTTTACTGCGCGGTACGGACTGTATTTATGTGTTTTGTGTGGATCTCAGAACAAACAGCGATTATTTCACTGTACAACATTAACTGACTGGTTTGTATAACTGAGACGGAGTGTGTTTACTGCGCGGTACGGACTGTATTTATGTGTTTTGTGTGGATCTGAGAACAAACAGCGATTATTTCACTGTACTGCATTAACTGACTGGTTTGTATAACTGAGACGGAGTGTGTTTACTGCGCGGTACGAACTGTATTTATGTGTTTTGTGTGGATCTCAGAACAAACAGCGATTATTTCACTGTACAACATTAACTGACTGGTTTGTATAACTGAGACGGAGTGTGTTTACTGCGCGGTACGGACTGTATTTATGTGTTTTGTGTGGATCTCAGAACAAACAGCGATTATTTCACTGTACAGCATTAACTGACTGGTTTGTATAACTGAGATGGTGTGTGTTTACTGCTCGGTACGGACTGGATCTTTATATGTACACACCTAAAGCCCAGTGGTTACTATATGTACCACTATGTTTAACATTCACAATTCTACGTTCTGCCCACACAGTGTATTTATATGTTTTGTGTGGATCTCAGAACAAACAGCGATTATTTCACTGTACAGCATTAACTGACTGGTTTGTATAACTGAGATGGTGTGTGTTTACTGCTCGGTACGGACTGGATCTTTATATGTACACACCTAAAGCCCAGTGGTTACTATATGTACCACTATGTTTAACATTCACAATTCTACGTTCTGCCCACACAGTGTATTTATGTGTTTTGTGTGGATCTCAGAACAAACAGCGATTATTTCACTGTACAACATTAACTGACTGTTAAGGCAAGAAGGTGTTACGACATAAATACACGGAAGTACTGTAGATATAGAGAGAAATTCTGCAACGAGGCTAAACAAGTCCACTTGCAGTCGTCATTGAACAGTTAAGGCCTGGAACAAGCAAGTGTAAGTGTAAATCATTAGCACGAGTTGACAGGGGCAGCAACGTTCAAGCAATCAGCACGAACAAAGTCATGCTGCAATATAGCTACCTCAGCTATCGCCGGCTAAATGGGTAAGAGTAATTACTATTTTCCGAACGTACCGCCTAACACTAGTTTAGTGCAGACGCTACAGTCTTGCTTGGTTCATTACAACGTGACAAATGTTAACAAACCATAACAATTTTTACACAGGTATGCTACGAGTATGAAACAGTCGCTATAGGTGAAGATTTATTGGATTACAAACTATGAAATTAACTTGAACTAAATTAAACCAACTGATGCACAAATAGAGCCACCTTTATTGTAGCGTCTCTATTATATGCCCCTACATATGTTTCGGACCTTGGTACATCTTCAGGGGGTCTTATCTATAAAAGCTACAGTGTGTGGTATATGACATATAAAAACATATATTTGAGGTAGTAGCTTTTATAGATAAGACCCCCTGAAGATGTACCAAGGTCCGAAACATATGTAGGGGCATATAAATAGAGACGCTACAATAAAGGTAGTTCAATTTGTGCATCAGTTGGTTTAATTTAGTTTAATTTAATTTGTAAATATGCACGGTGATAATAATGTGAAATTTATGAACTTAACTATTTAAATGTGTTCTTATAATTTTTGCAGAGACTGTATATAAGGTAAAACAATCCCATTGCAGGCCTGGACAGGCCCTTAGGGTTCCAGGAGGTTGAGACTCCCATATTTATAGACAATCGGCACATGAAGGTGGTAAGGTTTTCAGCCCTACGCACCGGCCGCCTTTACCCCCCAGGAAATACTCCTGGTACTCATTTCTGTTAGATGCTGAGTCAACCCCAGGGGTCTTAGTGCGACCGGAAGGATTATGTCAATAAAAAATTCCAATGACACAATCGGGAATCGAACCCGCGACCTTCCGGTTTGTAGCGCAGTGCCTCAACCAACTGCGCTACCGCGTGCCACAATTGTATATAAGAATGAGTTTATTGAGTACGTATTACAATTTGCATTGACAGATATGATGCTACAATTGCGTCGAGATAGTTAACTAAGTCTGATGTTACATAAGGCCCACAACATATCGTGATAGCTGAGATATTGCTCTTCTAGGATGTTACGCAGCGCTGCTTCGTAGTTAGTCCCCGAGCTTGACCCTTGAAGATGGGACCGACAGGTCGTTCCGGAACGTCGGTGACTAACTACCAAACGACGCTGCATAACATCCCAGAAGAGTGAAGATCTCATGTCAATCACCGGTGATTGAGACTAGCTTAGCCAACAGGACCCACTTGAGTAGGCCTGAAGACGGAAGAAGAGCCATCTTCCGAAACGTATTGAATTTTAGATTTTTATATATATTTTATTTTATATTTCACATTTTATTCACAATAAAGACGATGCACAAAGTCCTACTAACAAGCGGTTCACAATGTCGTACTGTTTATAGCTGTATTTAAATTGCAAAGTAAAGGTGTTCCTGGGCCGTGCCATGGCTACGGCGGTTAGTCGCCAGCGTCTCACCGCGGAGGCCCAGGTTCGATCCCGGGTCAGTCAATGTGGGATTTGTGGTGGACAAAGTGGCACTGGGACAGGTTTTTCCCCCCGAGTACTTCGGTTTTCCCCTGTCAGTTTCATTCCACCGGTGATCCATTACTTGTAAAAACAAAAAACTAATACAGGGTATACACAAAAGAATGGTGCGGTTTCAATAGTGAAAACTATTGAAACCGCACCATTCTTTTGTGTATACCCTGTATTTCTCTTCATCTTCATCACAGGTTTACACAATAAGCCTCAAGGCTGCGGTGCGTCCGTAGCACCTGCCATTCTCCATTTAAAAAAAAGGTGTCCCTATACGGCCAGGACGGCACTAGATGGAGATATGGTCAGCTTCACCCCCCCTCCCCGGGCCGCTCTACGTCCAGGGAAGAACCCCGGTACCCATTGAACAAGAAGCTTGGTGGGCCACACAGCCGGTCCGGGCGTTTTGCAGAAGTGATAAATCTCTTGCCCTCCGCCGGGAATCTAACTGCGGTTCGTCCAAAGAGACAGCTATCTTCAACCCTGAAGATGCAGGCAGTGTACTCCTAGTTAGTTAGTTAGTTAGTTAGTTAGTTAGTTAGTTAGTTAGTCCCCGTGTCGCTCCAATCGCGGAGCATTGGGGGCCTCTATGGTCATGTGCGTTGATGTAGTGAGTGACCAGCCCACTGACCGCACAAGTTTTACTCAATCCTGATGTGAATGCCAGAGCCATCTGGCAGGCAGTCAGGAGACTTTGGGTGAGAAATAGCAGCTGAATTTTGCTTACGAAACATTTCTATTCATGCCCGTAAGGTTCTTTTACATGCCGTAAATCTACGGCATGGGACCGACGGCTTTACTTCCCATCCGAAGGAAGTTGTGCTACGGATTTTTATCACCCTTAAAAATCCATCGACCTCGGTCGGGATCGAACCCGCGAACCTTGGGTCCAGTGGCGAGCACGCTAACCACTAGTCCACCGAGGACGACAGTATACTCCTAAAAGTTACCAAATTCCAGCCAAAGTGCAGGACGCCACATCCCAGATGGCATCAGGCCGCATATACAGACTTCACAGTCACCGCAATGAGAAGCACAAATATGCACCGCAAAACAATTGAAGGACGCCTGTTGCCTCTGCCATGTGCTGTCACTTCCTCCTGCTCCATTCCGGGTACCGCTGTGTTACCTTGTTACCAGCAGTCATATCAGAAGGTTACCTGCAGGCCACGTGGCGTAATAGCACAATCGTGACAAGAAGGCACGCCAGCAAGTGGAAACCAGCTACTGGACAACAGAGTGTTTTAAACAGGAAAAGAGACATAAATCCCATACAGCAATACCTCGAGTTTTCGCCGCTTCGCTCTTTCGTCGGTTTTCAATTACAACCACGTTTCCAAATTTAGTGGCTTGCTTCGCTCTTTCGTCGGTTTTCAATTACAACCACGTTTCCAAATTTAGTCGCTTGCTTCGCTCTTTCGTCGGTTTTCAATTACAACCATGTTTCCAAATTTAGTCGCTTGCTTCGCTCTTTCGTCGGTTTTCAATTACAACCACGTTTCCAAATTTAGTCGCTTGCTTCGCTCTTTCGTCGGTTTTCAATTACAACAACGTTTCCAAATTTAGTCGCTTGCTTCGCTCTTTCGTCGGTTTTCAATTACAACCACGTTTCCAAATTTAGTCGCTTGCTTCGCTCTTTCGTCGGTTTTCAATTACAACCACGTTTCCAAATTTAGTCGCTTGCTTCGCTCTTTTGTCGGTTTTCAATTACAACCACGTTTCCAAATTTAGTCGCTTGCTTCGCTCTTTTGTCGGTTTTCAATTACAACCATGTTTCCAAATTTAGTCGCTTGCTTCGCTCTTTCGTCGGTTTTCAATTACAACCACGTTTCCAAATTTAGTCGCTTGCTTCGCTCTTTCGTCGGTTTTCAATTACAACCATGTTTCCAAATTTAGTCGCTTGCTTCGCTGTTTCGTCGGTTTTCAATTACAACCACGTTTCCAAATTTAGTCGCTTGCTTCGCTCTTTCGTCGTTTTTCAATTACAACCATGTTTCCAAATTTAGTCGCTTGCTTCGCTCTTTCGTCGGTTTTCAATTACAACCACGTTTCCAAATTTAGTCGCTTGCTTCGCTCTTTCGTCGCATTTCGTCACCACCGCGCGCCATCTTATTTCTTTCGTCGTCACAGTCTTTGAACAGAAGTCGTTCGGTGTGCACCGTTTTTTGAAATTGTCGGCATTGAATCTCTTATTTTTGTGATTAAAATAACCAAACTGTTCACACTATATTATTTTTGTGATTATACTGTAAACAGTTAACAGTTATATTTGTGATAACAGTATAACAAATAAATAAAAGCTAAATAAAGGCTATGATTCGACTTTCGTCAATGCTCTGGTCCCTAACCCGTCGAAAGAGCGAGGTATTGCTGTACTTAAAGGACTGCGAATACAGGGCATACACAAAATAATGGTGCGGTTTTAATAGTGTTCACTATTAAAACCGCACCATTATTTTGTGTATGCCCTGTATACAAAATAATGGTGCGGTTTTAATAGTGAACACTATTAAAACCGCACCATTATTTTGTGTATGCCCTGTATACAAAATAATGGTGCGGTTTTAATAGTGAACACTATTAAAACCGCACCATTATTTTGTGTATGCCCTGTATGTGTGTCAAAGAGCAGATACCGCACGCGGGGCACAGCACTGCAACTGGCACACTGCGACGGTTTGAAAGTTCTAATGTCTGTGTGGAAGCCCACGAAATGCTGCTGTTCATAAATCTAACGCAATTTGCTACCAACTGCACGCCTCCAGCCGTTGTGCTATATACATGGCGAAATTAGTTAAATGGCACGAATAAGGGGCTAAAGAAATGAGATCACGGGTTAATACACTGTCAGGCGTAAGCAACGAAGTGTGGACAGACATAAATCCTCAGAGACACGAACAATTGGCTCCAAGCAACATCCATTCCATCCGATTATAAAGTAATAAATAGCAGAGCCTAACAACATTGGAACACGCCCCCATGATTTCCTGCTTGAAAATGAATGACACACGATGAGTCATCCGAAATCAATGATCGTCACTCCTTCAGCTAAATACGTTTAATGACGTCGAATAATTTCGAACCTTAAAACCTGAAACGGCAATGCAAAGGTAAAGTTCTCCCTATAACAGGCCATGAAGCCCACAGGGGGAGTAGAGGTATATCTCTACTCTTTCTTTAACCTCGGCGCTAGATGGTGGTGTGTGGTTAACGCCACGCCCCGACCGCTTTACCCCCGGGAAAGAGACCTGGTAACCATTGTACAGGAGGCTGGGTGGGCCCAGGTGCGGAAAATCTGGCCCCCACCGGGATTCGATTCCCGGACCGTCCATCCGAAAAACGTACACCTCTTCTTTTACCAATAAATATTTTTTTCGCCGTACACACCATTAAGGCATATGGGGTTTGGGAGGGGGCGGTATAGCTGTACTCATCCTAAACCCGGGAACAGATGGAGCAGAGCGGTTAGCCTCATGCTCCGGCCGCTTTACCCTCCGGTAAAGAGAGCCCGGTACTCGCTGAATATTAGGCTGAGTGGGCCCCACAGCAGGTCTGGATGTTGTTTAGACGCCCCTTAAGGACAAACTGCCCAATCACTTCGCCGTCAATAAGCCGGCAACAAAGATCACCGAAAGACGCTGGAAGCTGCTTGCAATCGGCATCCGCGTAAACTTCATGTGTGAACAGCGAGTTCGTCGTCACGCACTTCAGATATATAGAACAAACAAACCTTCTTTTCACGACGACTGAACAGAAACTGGTGGGTGTGTACACATGGCACGCGTGTGTACAGAACTTAGCGATATGTATTAGAGCGTGTCTATATAACCGGTATAAGAGGAGTCTACACGGGCTGCACGGAGACGTCTGCAGACCTGCATAAAATGCAGATAACGAAGGCGTCTATATAGCCTGCACAGGAGGCAAGCTATTCAGTTACATGTCACAGACAATGCATTAATAATTCCAGTACACAGCTGTACCGTTCATTCAATTGTCTAAGTCTTCGTCTGTTGTCTTTACAATCAGCACACCATGTGGGCTATCGATGTGGTCCAGCCTACGAATTACCTTGACACAACATTAAATCTACATTATCATATATACACAGTATTACCACAGTACGGTTTGCTTGCGACATCACGATCTACTGAACTACCAAAGGATCTTTTAAAGACACACATTTTTAGAATGCTTGGGATTCGACATTGACGGCAATGTCCTTTGTTTCTATTAAAAAAATTGTTTTTAACAACAAAAGGCTAACGTTAAGAATTGACAATGCTGCCTCAAGTGGAGGCCAAGGAAAGTTTACATATTTCATGTAATTCCCTTGGCCTCCGCTTGAAGCAGGACTATCGATTTCAACGCTTTGTTTCTTATTTACACGTTGCTTATAATCCGCTGATCACCTAACATCAAGCGTTAGTAAGTACAGTTTTTAATGTTTATTAAGATCAAAATGCTGTAATTTTTTATTAAACATTTTACTGTTATATATAACTAGTATATAAAGACTTAGTCCGTACCGCGCAGTAAACACACTCCGTCTCAGTTATACAAACCAATCAGTTAATGCTGTACAGTGAAATAATCGCTGTTTGTTCTGAGATCCACACAAAACACATAAATACAGTCCGTACCGCGCAGTAAACACACTCCGTCTCAGTTATACAAACCAGTCAGTTAATGTTGTACAGTGAAATAATCGCTGTTTGTTCTGAGATCCACACAAAACACATAAATACAGTCCGTACCGCGCAGTAAACATACTCCGTCTCAGTTATACAAACCAATCAGTTAATGCTGTACAGTGAAATAATCGCTGTTTGTTCTGAAATCCACACAAAACACATAAATACAGTCCGTACCGCGCAGTAAACACACTCCGTCTCAGTTATACAAACCAATCAGTTAATGCTGTACAGTGAAATAATCGCTGTTTGTTCTGAGATCCACACAAAACACATAAATACAGTCCGTACCGCGCAGTAAACACACTCCGTCTCAGTTATACAAACCAGTCAGTTAATGTTGTACAGTGAAATAATCGCTGTTTGTTCTGAGATCCACACAAAACACATAAATACAGTCCGTACCGCGCAGTAAACATACTCCGTCTCAGTTATACAAACCAATCAGTTAATGCTGTACAGTGAAATAATCGCTGTTTGTTCTGAGATCCACACAAAACACATAAATACAGTCCGTACCGCGCAGTAAACACACTCCGTCTCAGTTATACAAACCAGTCAGTTAATGTTGTACAGTGAAATAATCGCTGTTTGTTCTGAGATCCACACAAAACACATAAATACAGTCCGTACCGCGCAGTAAACATACTCCGTCTCAGTTATACAAACCAATCAGTTAATGCTGTACAGTGAAATAATCGCTGTTTGTTCTGAGATCCACACAAAACACATAAATACAGTCCGTACCGCGCAGTAAACACTCTCCGTCTCAGTTATACAAACCAGTCAGTTAATGTTGTACAGTGAAATAATCGCTGTTTGTTCTGAGATCCACACAAAACACATAAATACAGTCCGTACCGCTCAGTAAACACACTCCGTCTCAGTTATACAAACCAGTCAGTTAATGTTGTACAGTGAAATAATCGCTGTTTGTTCTGAGATCCACACAAAACACATAAATACAGCCCGTACCGCGCAGTAAACACACTCCGTCTCAGTTATACAAACCAGTCAGTTAATGCTGTACAGTGAAATAATCGCTGTTTGTTCTGAGATCCACACAAAACACATAAATACAGTCCGTACCGCGCAGTAAACACACTACGTCTCAGTTATACAAACCAGTCAGTTAATGTTGTACAGTGAAATAATCGCTGTTTGTTCTGAGATCCACACAAAACACATAAATACACTGTGTGGGCAGAACGTACAATTTGTGAATGTTAAACCTGGCGGTACACAAAATAACAACACTAGGCTTTAAAGAATCAATTACAGTTACGCTAACACTGCACCGCATGTCATAACTGCTGCCTTGTAACCCCAATGTTACATTTTAAACCTACTAGTCACAAATGCCTACGAACACAAACCCGTTAACAACATAAACCAATTCATTTCGAATACTCTTACGATTGGACTACACGAAGGAAAAATTCAAATCAGAATAAAGCAAACAAAGGGAACAGGTGTGTAAAGATCGCAGTCCTACTGAGAAATTTACATCCTGGAATTCCAAGAACACTGAAGCCTGTGACCTACCGAACGGCACGCATTCAACGCAGTATTTGATATATCTGACATTCCAAATACAGACAAAGACAAGGAGCAATATACGCAGTTATTGGCTGGACATGTAGCTAGATTCTGTGGCACACATTAGAACACTGTAAAATGCACTATTTTATTCTTTTAGTACACTTTACAAATATGTGAGCAGAATTAACTTAATGGTTGCCCGCTGTAAGGTTTATACAAACTAACTAATTAACTCCATGTAGCACAGTCCTTCTTGAGAAGCCAACAGTTCGTCAGCTAGTCAAGAAATTCCCCGCGTTTTATGGAACCCGAAGGTTCATTACCGCACTCACAACAGCCCGCCACCTGTCCCTATCCTGAGCCATATCAATCCAGTCCATGCCCCCCATCCCACTTCTTAAACATCCATTTTAATATTATCCTCCCATCTACGCCTGGGTCTTCCAAGTGGTCTCCTTCCCTCAGGTCTCCCCACCAAAATCCTGTATGCACCTCTACCCTCACCCATACATGCTACATGCCCCGCCCACCTCATTCTTCTCGATTTGATCACCTGAATAATATTTGGTGATGAGTACAGATCATTAAGTTCCTCGTTATGTAGTCTTCTCCACTCCCCTGTTACCCCGTCCCTCTTAGGCCCAAATATCGTCCTCAGCACCCTATTCTCGAACACCCCCAGCCTATGTTCCTCCCTCAGTGTGACAGACCAAGTTTCACACCCACACAAAACAACAACACAATTACAGTTCTGTATATCTTAATGTTTGTATCTTTGTACAGCAAACTGTAAGACACAAGATCTGCACCGAATGATAGCAAGCATTACGTGACTTCAATCTGCTCTTAACTTCTTCCTGAATGGAATTTGGATTCGTTACGGTTGTTCCCAAATATTTGAACTGTTCCACCCTTTCAAAGGATTTATTATCTACCTTTAATATAATAACCATGGCTCAACAGCCCTATATTGGCCCGGGCCTCCTCTTGCCTCCTCTTTTCGAGGTTACTAAGTCATGCGCATTCGTGGCAGTTGGTGACTGGTCAACTGGCCGCGCTACTATTCTATCGATCCTGATGTGTCCGCCAGAGCCATCTGGCAGGCAGTCAGGAGACTTGGGTGAGAAATGGAGGCAATTTAGCTTACGCTACATTTTTATTCATGCCCGTAAGGTTCTTTTACATGCCGTAAATCTACGACATGGGACCCACGGCTTTACTTCCCCTCCGAAGGTCGACATCTACCTTTAATACAGGACTATAATTTTGTCTGTTGGTTCATATGAGTGTGAAACTCGGTCTTCCATATTACAGGAAGAACAGAGAATGAGGATGTTCAAAAACTGGATGCTGGGAAACATATTTGGGCATAAGGAGGAGGAGAAAACAGGAAACTGGAGAAAACTGCATAATTAGGAGCTTAATGATTTGTACGGCTCGCTAAATTTACTAAATATCATTAGTGTGATCAAATCCATGTATAAAGGATGGGAAGGGCATTTTGCAAGTATGGGGGAAAAGACAAATGCATATAGAATTGTGAAAGGGAAACCTGAATGAAACAAATTGGAAGACACAGGAGTAAATGGGAGGATAATATTAAAATGGATATAGAATGGGAGGTTGTGGACAAGACTGACTCAGGACTGGGACAGGTGGCGGGCTCTTGTGAACACGACAATAAACCTTCGGGTTCCATAAAATACGGGCAATTTCTCTGACTAGCTTCTCAAGGAGGACTGCTCCATGGAGATCCGTTAGTTGGCAACAGCAATCACATAAATAATGCTACAGCACTCGGTGACAAGAGCTACAATCTATAGTCCACCGCAAAACATACGATCTGTGCGAACGATGCGATTTACGCGCATGCGCAAGATCCCGTGACGAATGACGACTCGCTACTACCCATCCTGAAAGCATTCGCACAGTACACTCGCTCACAACACGATACTTGATGTTTGCAGTCTGTGTGTAGTGGCAGAACTGTCTGTCGCTCATACCAACAGCAGTCCTCTTATAGTCAACGCCCCCCGCACTGCACCAGACACGCCCACCCCTTCCCTGCAGATATCTCCTTGGCTGCCATCTATAACTAGGCATGTCATACACATTAAACATGCACTAATTACTAATTATAATTACCAACATCACTGTCCCTGGATGTCTGTCCGTTGTGAGTGTTGTGTGTTGTCAGGTAGAGGTCTCTGCGACGGGCTGATCACTCGTACAGAGGAGTCCTACCGAGTGTGGTGTGTCTGAGTGTGATCGTGAAGCCTCGATAATGAGGAGGCCCAGGCCCCCAAGGGCTGTCGAGTCATTGGGGGAGGGGGAAATAAAAAAAATAAAAAAACACAATTGCCCCGGTTCCTTTACTAGCCCCCCCAACCCAAACAACAACTGACAGTACTCACAAAAAACACATAATTGCCCCGGTTCCTTTACTACCCCCCCCCAACCCAAACAACAACTGACAGTACTCACAAAAAACACATAATTGCCCCGGTTCCTTTACTACCCCCCCCCCCAACCCAAACAACAACTGACAGTACTCACAAAAAACACATAATTGCCCCGGTTCCTTTACTACCCCCACCCCAAACAACAACTGACAGTACTCACAAAAAAACATAATTGCCTCGGTTCCTTTACTACCCCCCCACCCCAAACAACAACTGACAGTACTCACAAAAAACACATAATTGCCCCGGTTCCTTTACAACCCCCCCACCCCAAACAACAACTGACAGTACTCACAAAAAACACATAATTGCCCCGGTTCCTTTACAACCCCCCCACCCCAAACAACAACTGACAGTACTCACAAAAAACACATAATTGCCCCGGTTCCTTTACAACCCCCCTAACCCAAACAACAACTGACAGTACTCACAAAAAACACATAATTGCCCCGGTTCCTTTACAACCCCCCCAACCCAAACAACAACTGACAGTACTCACAAAAAACACATAATTGCCCCGGTTCTTTTACTACCCCCCCACCCCAAACAACAACTGACAGTACTCACAAAAAACACATAATTGCCCCGGTTCCTTTACAACCCCCCCACCCCAAACAACAACTGACAGTACTCACAAAAAACACATAATTGCCCCGGTTCCTTTACAACCCCCCCACCCCAAACAACAACTGACAGTACTCACAAAAAACACATAATTGCCCCGGTTCCTTTACTAGCCCCCCCCCCCCCAAACAACAACTGACAGTACTCACCATGCCGTGACACAAGCTGACCGCGACCGTCGAGTGCGGGTCACCGCGAACCGTCCCCGTGTAGAAGCACCCGTTGGGGCGCAACCCAGGGTGCTCACGGATAGTCATATTGTGCCACACGTGGGTAACCTGGCAACAAATAAGAACATGCATCAGGCGTCATTAAACATCCGGGCATTTCGACAGCTGCGGGCGCTTCCTTCCGTCTGGGTGAAATAACCCATTTTTCTCGGTTACGTAACACAGCTGAATTTATTGGACATCAGCTGTCCAAGCTGCAGGCCTACAGCCACACAGAATGCGACTATCAGCTGCAAAATTAGTATGGATATAATTATACAGGGTTACGTGATAATCAGATACACACGTAGCAGGTCTATAACTATACCAAATATACAGGGAGTCTTTTTTATGCCCTGAGCGAGGCAACTGTCACGGGATGTCCCCGGCAGATGCTGGCTGCGACAAAGCTGCTGTGCTTGGGGGAAACGACAAAAGAGACACCCTGTATAACTTACTACAGACAATGTACAATATCCAACATCGGCCACGTATCAGTGTTACAGTTAAACTGTTGTCACGATATTGTTGGATTCACTCTACAGCCATACAGAATGCGATTACCAGCTGCAAAATTAGTATGGATATAATTATACAGGGTTACGTGATCATCAGATACACACGTAGCAGGTCTATAACTACACCAAATATACAGGGCATCTTTTTTATGCCCTGAGCGAGGCAACTGTCACGGGATGTCCGGGACAGATGCTGGCTGCGATAAAGCTGCTGTGCTTGGGGCAATGACAAAAGAGACATCCTGTATAACTTACTACAGCCAATGTACAATATCCAACATCGGCCACGTATCAGTGTTACAGTTAAACTGTTGTCACGATATATATGTTATGCAGACAAATGTACACAGTTTTATGTTATTTAACACAATTTTTATTAAATGCTGCCCAACATGTTTCTAGCCTATATAAGGCTCATCTTTAGGGGCTCTTTTGTTGAAATTACAACAGCTATATTATTGGTATATAAAATTCTTAAAAAGCCGTTAGATGTATCTGGTTATTGGTATCTGTAACGGTCATGCTGCTTTCACTATAGATTTGTTGGAGGTCACGATATTGTTGGAATCACTCTACATTTGTGTCTTGTTTCTACTGCAAGAAATACAGACGGAGCTTAAAGCGCTCGTACCAACATTCCTCCTCCTGCCCCCTGAAGGCTTACGTCCTACTAACGATCAAGCAAACATACGTCGCATTATCACGGGCACGGAGAGTGCAATTACAGGTACTCACCTGTAAGTCTGGGTGTACGAAACTGGAGTCGTGTGCCAAAATGAGATGAAAATGGCGGCCAAATGCTGCAAATTCGTACTGAGGATGAGGGTCCCATAACAGCGCCATTTTATGTCGAAAATGGCCGGAATGGTGTCTCATGGGTGCCTGGTGGGCTAAAAACAGACAACGAAACAGATGGAAGATTACCGTCCGCTGCAATGAATTTGCGTAAAACCTTCATTATATTGTTATCCAGTCAGGAAAGAAAAACGACTGATCTGTGTAAGTGGGCACTGCGATGACGGACAATGGACAAACACCAGCGCCAATTATTGCATTATATTTTGTACAGCAGCAATCTTTTTGAAAGCGTATTAAAATTTCCACGCCATTTCCTACAAACGCAAAAATATGTTACAGATAGAAAGCGAAACATTTTTTCCCCACGTTTACTGTTGCCAACTGACAAACAGTTAAGAGAAGATTTGCAAAATGGCATCGAAATTGATTATAATAATAAATAAAACCGAAGAAAAAAACTACAAACACGGAGACGGCGCGAAGTTTTCGAGCTAAAATGACGCACTGGCGAGTGGCGTCGTCGCCATGGGCAGCAGAGGCCAACTGGCGTCAGAAAGAACATTTTAAATGTTAAAAGTTTGGTTTTCTACGGTCAACGAATTTTAAATTATTCAAATAAATGCAAATTCAATAAATAATCGTAAATTTTTTAAAGTTCGTAATTTATGTCAAGGACGGCCATTGTGATTGCTCGCCCCGGGCGCAAAAAAAAACTTAGCTACATCACTGATGACATGCGGTAAGTTACTATAGCTACATCACTGATGACATGCGGTAAGTTACTATAGCTACATCACTGATGACATGCGGTAAGTTACTATAGCTACATCACTGATGACATGCGGTAAGTTACTATAGCTACATCACTGATGACATGCGGTAAGTTACTATAGCTACATCACTGATGACATGCGGTAAGTTACTATAGCTACATCACTGATGACATGCGGTAAGTTACTATAGCTACATCACTGATGACATGCGGTAAGTTACTATAGCTACATCACTGATGACATGCGGTAAGTTACTATAGCTACATCACTGATGACATGCGGTAAGTTACTATAGCTACATCACTGATGACATGCGGTAAGTTACTATAGCTACATCACTGATGACATGCGGTAAGTTACTATAGCTACATCACTGATGACATGCGGTAAGTTACTATAGCTACATCACTGATGACATGCGGTAAGTTACTATAGCTACATCACTGATGACATGCGGTAAGTTACTATAGCTACATCACTGATGACATGCGGTAAGTTACTATAGCTACATCACTGATGACATGCGGTAAGTTACTATAGCTACATCACTGATGACATGCGGTAAGTTACTATAGCTACATCACTGATGACATGCGGTAAGTTACTATAGCTACATCACTGATGACATGCGGTAAGTTACTATAGCTACATCACTGATGACATGCGGTAAGTTACTATAGCTACATCACTGATGACATGCGGTAAGTTACTATAGCTACATCACTGATGACATGCGGTAAGTTACTATAGCTACATCACTGATGACATGCGGTAAGTTACTATAGCTACATCACTGATGACATGCGGTAAGTTACTATAGCTACATCACTGATGACATGCGGTAAGTTACTATAGCTACATCACTGATGACATGCGGTAAGTTACTATAGCTACATCACTGATGACATGCGGTAAGTTACTATAGCTACATCACTGATGACATGCGGTAAGTTACTATAGCTACATCACTGATGACATGCGGTAAGTTACTATAGCTACATCACTGATGACATGCGGTAAGTTACTATAGCTACATCACTGATGACATGCGGTAAGTTACTATAGCTACATCACTGATAGACATGCGGTAAGTTACTTAGCTACATCACTGATACATGCGGTAAGTTACTATAGCTACATCACTGATGACATGCGGTAAGTTACTATAGCTACATCACTGATGACATGCGGTAAGTTACTATAGCTACATCACTGATGACATGCGGTAAGTTACTATAGCTACATCACTGATGACATGCGGTAAGTTACTATAGCTACATCACTGATGACATGCGGTAAGTTACTATAGCTACATCACTGATGACATGCGGTAAGTTACTATAGCTACATCACTGATGACATGCGGTAAGTTACTATAGCTACATCACTGATGACATGCGGTAAGTTACTATAGCTACATCACTGATGACATGCGGTAAGTTACTATAGCTACATCACTGATGACATGCGGTAAGTTACTATAGCTACATGACTGATGACATGCGGTAAGTTACTATAGCTACATCACTGATGACATGCGGTAAGTATCGGTAAGTTATATAGCTACATCACTGATGACATGCGGTAAGTTACTTTAGCTACATCACTGATGACATGCGGTAAGTTACTATAGCTACATCACTGATACATGCGGTAAGTTACTATAGCTACATCACTGATGACATGCGGTAAGTTACTATAGCTACATCACTGATGACATGCGGTAAGTTACTTTAGCTACATCACTGATGACATGCGGTAAGTTACTTAGCTACATCACTGATGACATGCGGTAAGTTACTATAGCTACATCACTGATACATGCGGTAAGTTACTATAGCTACATCACTGATGACATGCGTAAGTTACTATAGCTACATACTGATGACATGCGGTAAGTTACTATAGCTACATCACTGATGACATGCGGTAAGTTACTATAGCTACATCACTGATACATGCGGTAAGTTACTATAGCTACATCACTGATGACATGCGGTAAGTTACTATAGCTACATCACTGATACATGCGGTAAGTTACTATAGTACATCACTGATGACATGCGGTAAGTTACTTAGCTACATCACTGATACATGCGGTAAGTTACTTAGCTACATCACTGATGACATGCGGTAAGTTACTATAGCTACATCACTGATGACATGCGGTAAGTTACTTTAGCTACATCACTGATACATGCGGTAAGTTACTATAGCTACATCACTGATGACATGCGGTAAGTTACTTTAGCTACATCACTGATACATGCGGTAAGTTACTATAGCTACATGACTGATGACATGCGGTAAGTTACTATAGCTACATCACTGATAACATGCGGTAAGTTACTATAGCTACATGACTGATGACATGCGGTAAGTTACTATTAGCTACATCACTGATCACATGCGGTAAGTTACTATAGCTACATGACTGATGACATGCGGTAAGTTACTTATAGCTACATCACTGATAACATGCGGTAAGTTACTATAGCTACATCACTGATGACATGCGGTAAGTTACTAGCTACATCATGATCATGCGTAAGTACTACTACGCTGATGACATGCGGTAAGTTACTTAGCTACATACTGATACATGCGGTAAGTTACTTAGCTACATCACTGATACATGCGTAGTTACTTAGCTACATCATGATGACATGCGGTAAGTTACTATAGCTACATCACTGATACAAAGCGGTAAGTTACTATAGCTACATACTGATACATGCGGTAAGTTACTTAGTACATCACTGATCACATGCGGTAAGTTACTTATAGCTACATCACTGATCACATGCGGTAAGTTACTATAGCTACATCATGATGACATGCGGTAAGTTACTATAGCTAATGACTGATGACATGCGGTAGTTACTTAGCTACATCACTGATCACATGCGGTAAGTTACTTAGCTACATGACTGATGACATGCGGTAAGTTACTTAGCTACATCACTGATAACATGCGGTAAGTTACTATAGCTACATGACTGATGACATGCGGTAAGTTACTTTAGCTACATCACTGATCACATGCGGTAAGTTACTTTAGCTACATCACTGATCACATGCGGTAAGTTACTATAGCTACATCACTGATACATGCGGTAAGTTACTATAGCTACATGACTGATGACATGCGGTAAGTTACTTTAGCTACATCACTGATCTAAGACATGCGCGTAAGTTACTATAGCTACATCACTGATAACATGCGGTAAGTTACTATAGCTACATGACTGATGACATGCGGTAAGTTACTTTAGCTACATCACTGATCACATGCGGTAAGTTACTTTAGCTACTGATGATGACATGCGGTAAGTTACTTTAGCTACATCATGACACATGCGTAAGTTACTTAGCTACATCACTGATCACATGCGGTAAGTTACTTAGTACATCCTGTCCATGCGTAGTATTTAGCTACATCATGTCTGCGAAGTTACTAGTCTATAAGCGAATTGCAGACTGTGAGTGGGTTCACTTTAATTTGCACTCTGTAGATGGTTTTGGCAAGCTGGCAGAGGAATGCACAGCATGCAGACAAACACATCGATGTCTTCAGAGATTACTATGCAGTACACGTGACATCAGTTGCATAAAAGCATTTTTATTGACTCATGAAAAATCCAGAAGCGAAGCATCAGTAACTAAGCCGTCCATAATGAACATAAGCATAATTCGTTCCGTGAATCGCCGTGCAAGTTGCTTGCGTTGTGCATGCAGAGACGCACGCCGCGCCGATAGTGCTGCTCTTGACTCATCGAAATGCTCCGTCCGTTCCCGTGAGCTCCTGCATTTCGACGAACTGCGTCAGTCGATTTGTGCATCTCATATCCCAGATGGTGCTACAGCCAACAAACTCTGACGCCAGTGCTCTGGTGTTGAGACCGCATTTCATTAGGGGGTGAACAAAATGACACTCGCTTAGACGTCTATACAAATACACTGCCTGTCGTTCATCACTACGAAAGTATCAGAACGTCTATCCGAAACGTCGGTGACTATTCAACAAACTGACACGGCGTCACACAGCACACCACACACTAATTCCCGTGTATATTTCTGGCGTCACTAATAAGATTTTGCGCTCGGCACACGCCGTGAAGTTGTGCGTCGGTCAGAGGTGAACTTCATGAGCTTCATGCAATCTGCGGTCTTCTGGGGTATTACGCGGCGTCGTGTGGTAATTGTTTACCACACGACGCCGCGTGATATCCCAGAAGACCGCAGATTTCATCAACATCGCGGCGGAAGCTTGAAATCATGGTTCATAGCTTCGTTTTACAGCGCAGTCTTTTAACCACAGCAATATCAACGCATAAGTGCACAGGCCAACAGAACATTCATTAATATTCATTCTGTATTTTAGTTTCCTGGCGCCTTGCAACCGCGATGTCGTCTTTTCCCCCCACTGAACTCTGCAACTCGCAGCAATTTTGAGTACTTCATTACACAATACTCAATTTTGAGTACTTTCATTACACGATACTCAATTTTGAGTACTTTCATTACACGATATTCAATTTTGAGTACTTTCATTATACGATACTCAATTTTGAGTACTTTCATTACACGATACTCAAATTTGAGTACTTTCATTACACGATATTCAATTTTGAGTACTTTCATTACACGATACTCAATTTTGAGTACTTTCATTACACGATACTCAATTTTGAGTACTTTCATTATACGATATTCAATTTTGAGTACTTTCATTACACGATACTCAATTTTGAGTACTTTCATTATACGATATTCAAATTTGAGTACTTTCATTACACGATACTCAATTTTGAGTACTTTCATTACACGATACTCAATTTTGAGTACTTTCATTACACGATACTCAATTTTGAGTACTTTCATTATACGATATTCAATTTTGAGTACTTTCATTACACGATACTCAATTTTGAGTACTTTCATTACACGATACTCAATTTTGAGTACTTTCATTACACGATACTCAATTTTGAGTACTTTCATTATACGATATTCAATTTTGAGTACTTTCATTACACGATACTCAATTCTGAGTACTTTCATTACACGATACTCAATTTTGAGTACTTTCATTATACGATATTCAATTTTGAGTACTTTCATTACACGATACTCAATTTTGAGTACTTTCATTACACGATACTGTGTAGACCCGACATAAACGCTAATCTAGCCTGTGCTTGCTCGCTTTTACAAACGTGTTCCTAGCGCCATAATATGAAACCCCTGTGCAATATAAGACATAATGTAAGCAGTATACGAGGCACGTTCTGTAAGTAAGTTCCCTAACCTGTCACTGTTACGTTAATGAAGCATTTTATTTTTCGGTAGGAGGTGGCAGTTGTAGTTAGGGGGCAATATAACAACAGACGACGCAAGAAACAGTCGGTTAGATACTGTCCAGGGGACAGGGGAACAAATGGTGTGTAATGACGACGACATGGGAGAGGCGTCACGTTGCGACGACGATAAACAAAGCAAAGGGGTGAAGGCCGTCAGTCACAGCTAAGTTTTGTCATATTGTTATATAACTTTACTGCGCAACACGTTTCGGCTTAAGTGCAAAAAGCCATCGTCAGGCGAAATTAAAGTATCATGTAAATTACATCAAACCACTGTGACGCGAAATTAGAGTACCAAATAAAATTTATCGCGTAAATTACATTAAACCATTGTCAGGCTAAATTAGAGTACCAAATAAAATTTATCATGTAAATTACATTAAACCACTGTCAAGCGAAATTAGAGTACAAAATATAAAATGTATCATGTAAATTACATTAAACCATTGTCAGGCGAAATTAGAGTACCAAATAAAATTTATCATGTAAATTACATTAAACCATTGTCAAGCGAAATTAGAGTACAAAATAAAATGTATCATGTAAATTACATTAAACCATTGTCAGGCTAAATTAGAGTACCAAATAAAATTTATCATGTAAATTACATTAAACCATTGTCAGGCTAAATTAGAGTACCAAATAAAATTTATCATGTAAATTACATTAAACCATTGTCAAGCGAAATTAGAGTACCAAATAAAATGTATCATGTAAATTACATCAAACCATTGTCAGGCGAAATTAGAGTACCAAATAAAATGTATCATGTAAATTACATTAAACCATTGTCAGGCTAAATTAGAGTACCAAATAAAATTTATCATGTAAATTACATTAAACCACTGTCAAGCGAAATTAGAGTACCAAATAAAATTTATCGCGTAAATTACATTAAGCCATTGTCAGGCGAAATTAGAGTACCAAATAAAATGTATCATGTAAATTACATCAAACCATTGTCAGGCGAAATTAGAGTACCAAATAAAATTTATCGCGTAAATTACATTAAGCCATTGTCAGGCGAAATTAGAGTACCAAATAAAATGTATCATGTAAATTACATCAAACCATTGTCAGGCGAAATTAGAGTACCAAATAAAATTTATCGCGTAAATTACATTAAGCCATTGTCAGGCGAAATTAGAGTACCAAATAAAATGTATCATGTAAATTACATCAAACCATTGTCAGGCGAAATTAGAGTACCAAATAAAATTTATCGCGTAAATTACATTAAGCCATTGTCAGGCGAAATTAGAGTACCAAATAAAATGTATCATGTAAATTACATCAAACCATTGTCAGGCGAAATTAGAGTACCAAATAAAATTTATCGCGTAAATTACATTAAGCCATTGTCAGGCGAAATTAGAGTACCAAATAAAATGTATCATGTAAATTACATTAAACCATTGTCAGGCTAAATTAGAGTACCAAATAAAATTTATCATGTAAATTACATTAAACCACTGTCAAGCGAAATTAGAGTACAAAATAAAATGTATCATGTAAATTACATCAAACCATTGTCAGGCGAAATTAGAGTACCAAATAAAATTTATCGCGTAAATTACATTAAGCCATTGTCAGGCGAAATTAGAGTACCAAATAAAATGTATCATGTAAATTACATCAAACCATTGTCAGGCGAGATTAGAGTACCAAATAAAATTTATCACGTAAATTACATTAAACCATTGTTCGTGTCGGTATATACAGTTGAGATCTCAACTTTACATTTATCGTAAGATAAGACGAATTCATTACACATTTTTTAGCAGATACAGGTTGCATATACAGCAATACACATATCGGTCTACCACTGCATCACTGTCACCCGGAAGCACCAGACACTGACTTTAACCTTCCACTATTCAATTTTAGACCAATCTTATTATTGCTTTATACGGAATCTATATCTGCTCAAAAACGTTTAACGAATTCGTTTTATCTCATCATTCAAAAAACGGAATATAAATCACTCAACATCTCTCGCAATTTGAAAACATCGTATGACGTCACACACACATACATACAAAACTAATACACAGTTTTGCCTACGCCAGTATTACTGCTGGGGCAGGGATAGCTCAGTCGGTATAGCGACTCGCTACGGGTTCGACGGTCCGGGGATCGAATCCCGGTGGAGGCGAGATTATCCGTACCCGTCCAGACCTGCCCTGGGGCCCACCCAGCCCCCTGTACAATGGGTACCGGGTCTCTCTCCCGGGGATAAAGCGGCCGGGGCGTAGCGTTGAACACTCAGCCCCCATCCAGCTCCGAGGTTAAAGAAAGAACAGAGCTATACCTCTACTCCCGTCTTGACCTTCATTGCCTGTTACAGGGTGAACTTTTACCTTTTACAGCATGAATAGTCTAAGGATTGCCCTGTATTGTATAACGAGAATTGAATTTTATGCCTAAGGTCATGAACATGGTAACTCACGCCGGCTAATGTCGTGATGGCGTTCTGTTGGCTGGGCAGTGTCTGACGTAACAGCAGATGTGAACTCCCATTGGTCATCGCCATACAGCAGGTCTTGTTCGTGTAACGGAAGAGGTGACATCTTCATGGGCTTCACGTACTCCACCTGGGGTTTGGGTTCGTCGTCGGTTGCAGGGACGTCGTCAGGACTCGGCTCCTTCCCTTTCCTTCGATCTGAAATAAAAGTCCTTGCTGTATTTCTTTGTAGTTTCATTAGACACGTGTCCTTCATATGACGCAGTTAACACACACTTACATGCTAACACACTAACACACCGCGTGTTTCATTAAGTGTGTGTGGATTTGTGGTCACTGTCAAATACAATAGTTTTGTACAGGCGCGCACCCAGAAATTTTCAATTTGGGACAGGAGGGGGGGGGGAGTCTGACCCTGAGGCTATATATAATTTATATTTGATTTTAGAAAATATGTCTACATATTCCTGACTTTTTTTTTCACTCACTAATCCTCAGCCGATTTCAGTGGCTTATATCGGCTGAGAGGTAAATCACGTGACACGTGACACGTGACACGTTAGATATGATCACGTCTACAAAATCTGTGTTTCTTTAATTTAGATTTGGGACCGGGCTGTCGACTTATCGCCTTCTTCTGCATCTAGTAGAGATGCGTTTCGGTGTTCTAAAAAACGCTCATCGCAGTCAATATCATCACGTTATTCATCACGTTACGTGCTCTACACTTGAGCAATAACAATTCTCGTCAACCACATCTATTACACTTTCATTGAGAAAACCCAGCTACATGTTTCGGCCATATGTAAGCCATCATAAAGCTGTATAGTAAATTAAAGGGGTAATATACGTCAGTTTAACCATATACATAGTGTGTGTGTACGTATATAGATAGAGACAACCATAATGCACTAACTAACTAACTAACTAACTCCATGTAGCACAGTCCTTCTTGAGAAGCTAACAGTTCCTCAGATAGTCAAGAAATTCCCCGCGTTTTATGCAACCCGAAGGTTCATTACCGCGCTCACAAGAGCCCGCCACCTGTCCCTATCCTGAGCCATATCAATCCAGTCCATGCCCCCCCCCCATCCCACTTCTTAAAGATCCATTTTAATATTATCCTCCCATCTACGTCTCGGTCTTCCAAGTGGTCTCCTTCCCTCAGGTATCCCCACCAAAAACCACAATGTACTAGCAATGTGAAATCTATATTTAGTTGAGATCACACTTGATTTCATCTTATTTTATATGTAGTTTGTGTATATATATATATATATATATATATATATATACACATACATATGGTGTTGTTATGATCGCGGATCCAGCTACAGCCAAACGTACGGATTGCCGCTACTGCAAGCTGACAACGTGACCAAGTAAGTGTTACTGAATAAGGACAATCAATTAACACCTACACACCAGCAACCACGCCTACTAACCAGGATTCACATCACACCCCAACACAAAAACCCGAAAGCATAAGAGACGTGGCGACTGAAAACTGCGTGTCTGACTAATATGCATAACATTAATGCATAAAGTGCTTAATCATTCGGAACCCTTATCCGCACCACGCCTACAGAAATCTCGCTCTTGTTTCCACTGCCGTGCGTGACGCAGACCTTTCGGCAGGCACAATGCAATACCATATAGAGGACGCGAACCAAGGCTAAGCTAGCCAATACTGACTTCACTGCTATTGCAAGATCAACATACATGTCCACAATTAGATCACTGCATGCGATATCACGCACTGCAACACGCAATGTTGAATGCTGGCGCCTTAAACCCGCAGTCTGTCTCGCTTTAAATCACGTTCACAGAATTTAAACAGACAAGAATACAGTTAACTTCTAACAACACGATGCCTCCGTTACACATTGCATGTCAACTGGAGAAACTTGTGAAAGATATAAACTTTTAAAGACCAAGATCAACCTGAATTATATTTAAAGCCCCAGTTCGTACCGCGCAGTAAACACACTCCGTTAATGCTGTATAGGTAAATAATCGCTGTTTGTTCTGAGATCCACACAAAACACATACATACAGTTCGTACCGCGCAGTAAACACACTCCGTCTCAGTTATACAAACCAGTCAGTTAATGTTGTACAGTGAAATAATCGCTGTTTGTTCTGAGATCCACACAAAACACATAAATACAGTCCGTACCGCGCAGTAAACACACTCCGTCTCAGTTATACAAACCAGTCAGTTAATGCTGTACAGTGAAATAATCGCTGTTTGTTCTGAGATCCACACAAAACACATAAATACAGTCCGTACCGCGCAGTAAACCCACTCCGTCTCAGTTATACAAACCAGTCAGTTAATGCTGTACAGTGAAATAATCGCTGTTTGTTCTGAGATCCACACAAAACACATAAATACAGTCCGTACCGCGCAGTAAACACACTCCGTCTCAGTTATACAAACCAGTCAGTTAATGCTGTACAGTGAAATAATCGCTGTTTGTTCTGAGATCCACACAAAACACATAAATACAGTCCGTACCGCGCAGTAAACCCACTCCGTCTCAGTTATACAAACCAGTCAGTTAATGCTGTACAGTAAAATAATCGCTGTTTGTTCTGAGATCCACACAAAACACATAAATACAGTCCGTACCGCGCAGTAAACACTCCGTCTCAGTTACACAAACCAGTCAGTTATTGCTGTACAGTGAAATAATCGCTGTTTGTTCTGAGATCCACACAAAACACATAAATACACTGTGTGGGCAGAACGTAGAATTTATAAATGTTAAACCTGGTGGTACATATAGTAACCACTGGGCTTTAAATGGCTAAAAAACAGGCATTCAGGCCTGCTACATTTATCAAACAACGGTGTGTTATTTAGATCATACAACGGCCATGCATTGCTTATTCTAAGGGAAGGAATTAGCCAAGAGGTCCTACTTGGTAGCAGCTAACATAACAAAAGGTTAATGTCTTCGTGACGTAGCACAAATAATTTACCAAGGTGTCCTTTACTTTGAAAATGTCAGAGGGTAGGACGGTACACGCGTAGATGTAATTTAATTCACGCGCATACGGCATTTTCTCTGACAGTTTCTACGAAACTCACAAATACTCCACAGCATCATGCACCGATCTCATCCAAATCGGAAAATACATGTCGTAAGTACGGACACTAATTCAGTCTTTCAGTGTATCGATTTTCATGAACTCCAGAGCAGCTCAATGACATTACATGGGAATCGTCTGTACCGAATTTCAACAAAATCGGTCGGGAAATATGGGAAGGGCGTACAGAAATTCATTTACGCCCTAACGTAAAGCATGACTGGCCATGTCCATGATTCACTTTTGCACCAGCCTTTTCACATTCCATTTCCAACCCCCACAACATTTTTTTTACACCCCGCCTACACGCAGCAAGCCAGCCGGCCACTCTATCTGCCCATCAAACACTAAACTGGTGCACAGACTTACGTTTCATTTCTTCAGAAACAAACCCTCAAACTTCCATCTCACAACGCTTTTTGCTCCCCAAAGAAATGACATTTCTATCACCATTTCTGTAGTTCACAAACACGCCGGTTAACAAGGGACCATCGTTAACTATCCTATTACTGCTTCAATTTCGGGAAGACCCGTGTTTGAATCTCGGCCCAGAGACCCCTCAGCCCTGAGATTTCAGTGTTTTTAGTCTGCCAGTAGCAACTTGGGACTTGGCAACCATCTCAACATTTATTTCAATACGGAGAAAAACCAAGAAAACCTGTATCGAGATGTCCGGTCGTAGGATCTTCCGGATGCACATCAAATGGAAGTACTTTTCTATCCGATCCTACCCGATTTCCGAAAAAGTACTGCTTTTTGGAATGTTCCAAGTCTTTGGCCCGTTTGTCCTTCTGGTAACAGCAACATGTAGCTGAAGACAGTATGGAGCATTGGTGGAACGTACATACTCAGAGTAACCTGAATTACACACAAAAGACATAAATACAGTCCGTACCGCGCAGTAAACACACTCCGTCTCAGTTATACAAACCAGTCAGTTAATGTTGTACAGTGAAATAATCGCTGTTTGTTCTGAGATCCACACAAAACACATAAATACAGTCCGTACCGCGCAGTAAACACACTCCGTCTCAGTTATACAAACCAGTCAGTTAATGTTGTACAGTGAAATAATCGCTGTTTGTTCTGAGATCCACACAAAACACATAAATACAGTCCGTACCGCGCAGTAAACACACTCCGTCTCAGTTATACAAACCAGTCAGTTAATGTTGTACAGTGAAATAATCGCTGTTTGTTCTGAGATCCACACAAAACACATAAATACAGTCCGTACCGCGCAGTAAACACACTCCGTCTCAGTTATACAAACCAGTCAGTTAATGTTGTACAGTGAAATAATCGCTGTTTGTTCTGAGATCCACACAAAACACATAAATACAGTTCGTACCGCGCAGTAAACACACTCCGTCTCAGTTATACAAACCAGTCAGTTAATGCTGTACAGTGAAATAATCGCTGTTTGTTCTGAGATCCACACAAAACACATAAATACAGTCCGTACCGCGCAGTAAACACACTCCGTCTCAGTTATACAAACCAGTCAGTTAATGTTGTACAGTGAAATAATCGCTGTTTGTTCTGAGATCCACACAAAAACACATAAATACAGTCCGTACCGCGCAGTAAACACACTCCGTCTCAGTTATACAAACCAGTCAGTTAATGTTGTACAGTGAAATAATCGCTGTTTGTTCTGAGATCCACACAAAACACATAAATACAGTCCGTAACGCGCAGTAAACACACTCCGTCTCAGTTATACAAACCAGTCAGTTAATGTTGTACAGTGAAATAATCGCTGTTTGTTCTGAGATCCACACAAAACACATAAATACAGTCCGTAACGCGCAGTAAACACACTCCGTCTCAGTTATACAAACCAGTCAGTTAATGCTCTACAGTGAAATAATCGCTGTTTGTTCTGAGATCCACACAAAACACATAAATACAGTCCGTAACGCGCAGTAAACACACTCCGTCTCAGTTATACAAACCAGTCAGTTAATGTTGTACAGTGAAATAATCGCTGTTTGTTCTGAGATCCACACAAAACACATAAATACAGTCCGTAACGCGCAGTAAACACACTCCGTCTCAGTTATACAAACCAGTCAGTTAATGCTGTACAGTGAAATAATCGCTGTTTGTTCTGAGATCCACATAAAACACATAAATACAGTCCGTACCGAGCAGTAAACACACTCCGTCTCAGTTATACAAACCAGTCAGTTAATGCTGTACAGTGAAATAATCGCTGTTTGTTCTGAGATCCACACAAAACACATAAATACAGTCCGTACCGCGCAGTAAACACACTCCGTCTCAGTTATACAAACCAGTCAGTTAATGTTGTACAGTGAAATAATCGCTGTTTGTTCTGAGATCCACACAAAACACATAAATACAGTCCGTACCGCGCAGTAAACACACTCCGTCTCAGTTATACAAACCAGTCAGTTAATGTTGTATAGGGAAATAATCGCTGTTTGTTCTGAGATCCACACAAAACACATAAATACAGTCCGTACCGCGCAGTAAACACACTCCATCTCAGTTATACAAACCAATCAGTTAATGCTGTACAGTGAAATAATCGCTGTTTGTTCTGAGATCCACACAAAACACATAAATACAATGTGTGGGCAGAACGTAGAAATTTTTAAATACTAAACCAGATGGAAGATACACAGTAAATCTTTCGGCTCCAAAAGGTTAATCCAACTGTGACCAACATACACTTAGCTGAAGGCCTCAATTGGTTTAGGTCTGGTCGGTGGCTCGAATACGGCTCCTGTCAGAAGTGTTGTTCTACGCGGCCTATCTAACTAGACCCGTTTGTTTTGCCTTGTGATGGTCTCATTTCGCAATAAGACAGATATGCTGTGTGTTAAAAGCATTCTGAACTGGAACTGGGCACACAATGTCTGGTAAAAACAAAAGAAGAAACTCAGCAAGGAAATTAGATCGATTTCTGTAACACTAATTTCTTTAATATCATTCAAGTCTTCCGATTAATTGAGAGTAAATATATTATTTCCACGTTCCACTCCGTACTGTCTGCCTGGTGGTTACCAGAAACTATAAAATGTTCCACAGATATTAAGCTCTTCTTCGGCGAAAAAAAAACCCCGTTCAATATATAAACTGATCTATTGGTATTCACAGTACGTTACCATAAGAAGCCACGAAGTGTGTGGCTATATGACGTCACATCCTTTCGTTTATAGGACATGACTTTTTAATTACAAGTAAAACGAATTCAATGCTTGTTTCGTGCCACGAATTAACTTACATTGCCATTTGAACCTTTACAATCTTCTCTCTTAAAACGAGTTTCCAGGCAGTATTATCTTACACATAATTAAATACAGGTGACAAAGCCAAAATCCCAAATAAACCAGAAAGGGTTAGTTAATATGACGAAGTGAACTACAGTCTGTCACACATCTCTTTAACCAAACAATACACATTTATTATTCTTTATTGTACAATACAACTTACCATAAAACTAGTCTGACATGTTTCGAATCCCTATTTTGGGATCATCATCAGGGACTTGGATTGTGAATTACACAAATTATAAATAAACAATAATGGCACATTTTACAAGTACAAAAGTTAAAATGTAGGCTAACTCAGTTGTTTTGTGGGTTCACTGTGCATCAGAAGTCGTGTGTCTACGTGTAGAAGGCTGGGACAGTACAGTAAATTGTATTAACCTTGATTTCAGGCTTCCCCCGCGATGTTGATAAAATCTCTGGTCTTCTGGGTAATTACACGGCGTCGTGTGGTAATTATTTACCGACGTTTCGGGACAACGTATCGGTCCCATCTTCACGGGTCAAGATTCCGTGGAATCTTGACCCGTGAAGATGGGACCGATACGTTGTCCCGAAACGTCGGTAAATAATTACCACACGACGCCGTGTAATCACCCAGAAGACCACAGATTTCAGTAGATTGTATTGTTTAAGAAAGAATAATAAGCGTGCATTGGTTGGTTAAAGAGATTGTGACAGACTAACAGTGCACGATATAAATACAGGGCATACACAAAAGAATGGTACGGTTTCAATATATATATATATATATATATTAAAACCGCACCATTCTTTTGTGTATGCCCTGTACTATAAAGTTGAACTACAGTTGGCCTGCTGTTGTTTCCGCTGCATCTGGAGCTTACCGAAAAACGTAAAAGAAAGGTAAAGGTGTCCCTGTGCACGGCACTAAGGCATATAGGAGGAGCAGACAATAGTTCCACTCATTCTCATCCTCTGAATTGGATGGAGGTGATTGGTCAGCTCCACGTCCCGATCGCCTTCCGCCAGAAAAATAAATCCCAGTACTCAATGGGAGGCTGCGTGAGACGGTCTGGACGTTTCGGAGGGAAGGGGAACATTTTGCCTCCGCCAAGACTCGAGACCAAGATCGTCCAGTCCGTAGCCTAGTCGTCACTATACCGACCACCAGATTTAGGCCCGCATTGACACAGTTACAAGCATTACGTGGAATTCTGCACAATGAGTTACTTCTGTACCTACGCAAGCGGCTCGTGAAAGTACCAATCAACACGGAGTCATTTCCAGAAGAAATAAATATTGATTCCCTACATCCTACAAACAATAAAAAGAAGAAAGGCTAACTGGATTGGTCACAGCTGGCGTAGAAACTGCCTTCTGAAACATTTGATTGAAGGACAGTTAGAGGGAAGGATAGAAGTGACGGGAAGACGAGGAAGAAGACGTAAGCAGCTACTGAATAACTGGAAATTGAAAGAGCAAGCACTAGATCGAACTCTGTGGAGAACTCGCTTTGGAAGAGGCTACGGACCTGTCGTAAGACAGACTACAGAATGAAATGATAGTTCGATTCCAAGCGAGGCACCAGCTTACGTACATGGCGACATTGCTGTCCATACATCAAGTCTGCACACGCACATGTTCACAGACGCAGCTGCATTTCCACTCTTGACTTAAAGAAATTCTCATAAAAAGCCAACGCGTGCCCGATTTATGTGCAAACCCTAACATTCATCACGAGTCTGATGTAACCGAAGAACAGCGGCGACGTCTTAGCGAGTCACAACAAACAGTGCGACGCCGGTACTGCAGACATGCTACAAACACAGGAACAGAGCTCCCACAAACACAGGACCAGAGCTCCCACAAACAAAGGACCAGAGCTCCCACAAACACAGGACCAGAGCTCCCACAAAAACAGGACCAGAGCTCCCACAAACACAGGACCAGAGCTCCCACAAAAACAGGACCAGAGCTCCCACAAAAACAGGACCAGAGCTCCCACAAACACAGGACCAGAGTCCCACAAACACAGGACTAGAGCTCCCACAAACACAGGACCAGAGCTCCCACAAACAAAGGACCAGAGCTCCACAAAACAAAGGATCAGAGCTCCCACAACCCCAGGACCAGAGCTCCCACAAACACAGGACCAGAGCTCCCACAAACACAGGACCAGAGCTCCCACAAACACAGGACCAGAGTCCCACAAACACAGGACTAGAGCTCCCACAAACACAGGACCAGAGCTCCCACAAACAAAGGACCAGAGCTCCAACAAACAAAGTACCAGAGCGCCAACAAACAAAGGACCAGAGCTCCACCAAACAAAGAATCAGAGCACCCACAAACAATCCCCACCCACTGAAGGCAATCAGTCTTCAAGCAACTCCTACTGCCTCCCGGTATCACCACTTACACACACAGAATCTTACGAATTGATCTCCTTCCGGCTTCTTAGCACAGTCGAACTCGGTTATAACGTTATGAAAGGGAATTAATATTTTGTGTCGTTATAAACGAGTGTCGTTATAACCGAGGAGTATGATGTTACGGTTAACAGTGAGGAATTAATCGGTACCACAGAATATCTGACGCTATATACGAGGTGTTGCATCACCCCATGTCGTTATAACCGGGTTCGACTGTAATTTATTACGGTGAGTGCTGTCAATAAAATATATATAGCGTTCTAAAATTAGACTGAGTGAGATTATACTATATTATACCAGTAAAGCGGGGCACGCGGTAGCGCAGTTGGTTTAGGCACTACATTACAAGCCCGAAGGTCACGGGTTCCATTCCCAATGGTGTCATTCAAATTTTTCATTGACATAATCCTTCCGGTCGCACTACGGCCCTGGAGTCGACTCAGCCTCTAACAGAAATGAGTACCAGGAATATTTCCTGAGAGGGGGGGGGGGTAAAGGCGGCCGGTGCGTAAGGCTGACAACCTTATCATTTTCATGTGCCGATTGTCTAGAAATTCTGACAGCCTCAACCTACTGGAACCCTCAGGACCTGTGCTGGGATTGTTTTTATACTGGTAAAGCAGCTTGTGGCCACCCCTGTCTATACCATCGCCACTACAATGAACAAGAAGATGAAGGTGTGTACCGTGTTAGTATGTTTTGATGATGTCAGGTTTTAATTCGGCTGCTGTATCACCATGGCTAATAGGACATGGTACAACAGAATGTTGGTACTAGGTGACAACTGTCATGATGAATTAGCCCTTTAAGGAATGACAGTAACCTGAATTATACATAAAGATCCAGTCCGTACCGCGCAGTAAACATACTCCGTCTCGGTTACAAAAACGAGTCAGTTACTAAATAATCTCAGGCAGTAACCGAAATTGTCGCCCTCGGTGGACTAGTGGTTAGCGTGCTCGCTACTGGACCCAAGGTTCACGGGTTCGAGCCGATCCCAGTGGCCGCACGGTCTAAGGCGTGGGTCTTCGGCCGCTCGCTTACTAGGATCGTGGGTTCGAATCCCACCGGGGGCATGGATGTTTGTGTTGTGTTAGTTGTAAGAACGGTAGTATGGACCGTAAAGTGACATGAAGGACGAAAGGATTTAAACAGTACAAAAATGGATCAAAGGGGGAAAACCCCCGGACAGGCAAAAAAAAAAAAAAAAAAAAAAAAAATCCCGACCGAGGGCGATGGATTTTTAAGGGTGATAAAAATTCGGAGGGGAAGTAAAGCCGTCGGTGCCATGTAAAAGAACCTTCGGGCATGAATAGAGATGTTTCGTAAGCAAAATTCAGCGGCCATTTCTCACCCAAGTCTCCTGACTGCCTGCCAGATGGCTCTGGCAGTCTCATCAGGAACGAGCAAAAACTTGTGCGGTCAGTGGGCTGGTCACTCGCTACAGAATGCACACTTACCAACCCAAAAAGAAGGAGGCTTTGGCCTACCCCGGGCTGTAACGCCATGGAAGAAGAAGTAACCGAAATTATTAACCCTAAAGGTAAAGCAGCAAGAAATACCCCAAGAAACGTGAACACAGTACATACTTCACCTGCTGCGTGTTGCATTACGTTACGTTACGTTACGTTCATACAGCTTGTTTTATATGCATGCTGACCTTTAACGATGACACGCCAGCAACATAAGATCTAGTAGTTTTTATTACGTAGTATCTCGTACAGAATAAAATTTGTGTTTTGGATTCTTAGATAACCAGCTTTTGTTTTCAAATTTGGCGATTCCTGAGACGTACTATATTGTCCCGGTTCTCCCATGTCATAATCTGGGAGCCCTATACTAGCTAGCTAACTAACCACACAAAGAGGAGAGAGTCCTTCTTCAGAAGCTGTAATTTCCACAGCTAATCAAGAAATTTCCCGCATTTTCCGTAACACGAAGGTTCATTACCGTGTTCACAACAGCACGCCATTTGTACCTATCCTGGGACAGACGAATCCGTTCCATGCTCTCCCATTCTGTTTCTTTACCACCAGTTTTAACATTATCCTCCCATCTACCCCTAAATCTTCCGAGTGGTTCTATCCTTCGGGATATCCTACCAAAAGGCTGTACGCGCTTCTACTGTCCCACAAACGTGCTACGTTCCGCGTCTATTAATTATAATTTTTACGAAGCACGTACCGAAAATAAAACTATATATATGACACAGACTCAGGGAGAATTATAAGCTAGTAATATGCTACAGGCAGAACTACAGAAGCGCCTCACACGCTTCCCACAATCCTTGTTACAATCAGGCCTGCAACAGCCAGCGCATGTCTGTTTCAGTTTTCAGAAGTTTGTATGTTTGGCCTTCTTAGAAGCAGAGTCTGGCTACGACACATAAATAACTGAAATATTAACCAGATTTTGAGCTTTATAGTTGGATCTGAAACAAACATTTTAAAAACACAGTGGGTGGCATCTACACAGAACTACAATGTTGCCGTTCTTTTATATGGGTGCGAAACTTGGTCTCTCGTATTAAAGGAAGACAAAAAAAAAAAGGATGTGTTTGAGAATGGGGTGCTGAGGAGGATCTTTGGGCCTAAGAGGGGGGAAGTAAAAGAAGAGTGGAAAAAATTTTTGATAATCAGAAGTTTCATGATTTGTACTCCTCACCAGATATTATTTGAGTGATCGGATCAAGAAGAATGGGATTGGCTGGGCATGTGGCACGTATGAGGGAGAGAAATTTTGGTGGGAAAACCTGAAGGAAAGAGACCACGTGGAAGACCTAGGTGTAGATAGGAGGATAATATTAAAATTGATCTTACAAAGGTAGAATGGGATTTGACTGCATTAATCTGGCTCAGGATAAGGACAAGTGGCGGGATCCTGTAAACACTGTAATGACCAATCTGCTCCCACAAAATGCGAGGAAATTTTTTGGCTAGCTAAGGAACTGTTTAGCATTTCAAGCAGGTCTCAGTTCCACGTAACTGGCTAGTTGGTTGGTTCGTCTGTGGCATTTATGTAGGATCACAAAATACCGGTATTACTTTAAATTACGTAATAATCATAGAATCAGATATAATCGCCGGATATAAACAGGTATCACCGGTCCTTGCCCACCATTTCCCATTCACCATCCATAAACATCGCCATGTTAGTGTGGGAGCGACGTCACAACACAATATTCGTTCCCCAAGATTATAGGACATGACGCACACATCGTCAGCTTCCACCCAATACTGTCCACTCGTTACGACACCTTAACGACCGGGTGTCTTCAAGAAACAATCATAAATAAAAAACACACAAAAAACTGAAACATTTCAGGAAGGGACGAAAGGGGTGGAGGAGGGTATTCAGACCACCCATGAGATACAAAAAGATGACAGCTATTATCCCTGCACCACGTGACAAACATGGGCACAACAGTGGCTCTACTGCTGAAAGATTGGGTTCAGCGCAGTTCACTTTGGTACTCACGCACCGTCTGATCGTTACGTCACAGGTTTAACCCCTTAAATAGTAGAGAAGTGGCAGCAGTTCTGTATCGAAAGCTCCCCGATTTCCGAAAGAGCTCTGCTTTTTAGTCGCGTTCGCATACTGGCGAAAAGCGCCTATTACAGTCATGTCCGTCTGTCCGTCTGCATGTATCAGAGCGGCTCCAACTGGATGGATATTCACGAAATTTTATGCTGGGGCCTTTTGTGATAATCTGTCGCGAAAACCTAATTTTGGTTAAAATCGGGCACTTTACATAAAGACCTACGTACATGGGTATGTGGAACGTACAGAGGTGTAGAACGTACACAGGTATGTGGAACGTAAGAGGTGTAGAACGTACACAGGTATGTGGAACGTAAGAGGTGTAGAACGTACACAGGTATGTGGAACGTAAGAGGTGTAGAACGTACACAGGTATGTGGAACGTACGGAGGTGTAGAACGTACACATGTATGTGGAACGTACGGAGGTGTAGAACGTACACAGGTATGTGGAACGTACGGAGGTGTAGAACGTACACAGGTATGTGGAACGTACGGAGGTTTAGAACGTACACAGATATGTGGAACGTAAGGAGGTTTAGAACGTACACAGGTATGTGGAACGTAAGGAGGTTTAGAACGTACACATATATGTGGAACGTACGGAGGTGTAGAACGTACACAGGTATGTGGAACGTAAGGAGGTTTAGAATGTACACAGGTATGTGGAACGTAAGGAGGTTTAGAACGTACACAGGTATGTGGAACGTAAGGAGGTTTAGAACGTACACATATATGTGGAACGTACGGAGGTGTAGAACGTACACATATATGTGGAACGTACGGAGGTGTAGAACGTACACAGGTATGTGGAACGTAAGGAGGTTTAGAACGTACACAGGTATGTGGAACGTAAGGAGGTTTAGAACGTACACAGGTATGTGGAACGTAAGGAGGTTTAGAACGTACACAGATATGTGGAACGTAAGGAGGTTTAGAACGTACACAGATATGTGGATCTTAAGGAGGTTTAGAACGTACACAGGTATGTGGAACGTAAGAAGGTTTAGAACGTACACAGATATGTGGAACGTAAGGAGGTTTAGAACGTACACAGATATGTGGATCTTAAGGAGGTTTAGAACGTACACAGGTATGTGGAACGTACGGAGGTGTAGAACGTACACAGGTATGTGGAACGTACGGAGGTGTAGAACGTACACAGGTATGTGGAACGTACACACAGATAGGTAGCACGAACACCCACGGACACAAACTTGCCATTCAACTGTTTGCGAACGTCTCTAAAAGCACTTTAAATTGCACGCTGCTCGCAATGCCTGTGTCGAGATTTGTGACAGGCATGACAACCGCCATCACCTAGGCACCCAATTTGTGACAGGCATGACAACCGCCATCACCTAGGCACCCAATTTGTGACAGGCATGACAACCGCCATCACCTAGGCACCCAATTTGTGACAGGCATGACAACCGCCATCACCTAGGCACCCAATTTGTGACAGGCATGACAACCGCCATCACCTAGGCACCCAATTTGTGACAGGCATGACAACCGCCATCACCTAGGCACCAAATTTGTGACAGGCATGACAACCGCCATCACCTAGGCACCCAATTTGTGACAGGTATGACAACCGCCATCACCTAGGCACCCAATTTGTGACAGGCATGACAACCGCCATCACCTAGGCACCCAATTTGTGACAGGTATGGCAACCGCCATCACCTAGGCACCCAATTTGTGACAGGCATGACAACCACCATCACCTAGGCACCCAATTTGTTCCTCAGTACAACGTTGTCTTTAATCTAATTGTCCAATTAGAATGAAAAGTTTGTTGGTAAAGAGGTCTGAGGGGTGGAATGGAGGAGAAGATGTTTCGGGTAGATATTCTCGCTAACATGGGACTGCCCATGGCGACCTGTTCTAGTTAGGAACTTAGATACACTGACTGATACGGAAAGGGAACGAAAGTACGCTTTAAACGTATCGCTTTACCTTTGTTACACGGAAACTAAGTGTTCTTGGAGATATACTGCCTACTTAGAAAGCAATTAAGCCGGTTACTGGCGCGGGGGGAGGGGGGGCGTGTAGTTGTGCATGGAGTTGCGTGCCACTTGGCCAAAACTTTTTAACGGACTGCATGATCTCACATATCTCGGTAGGAAGTAAGACTTTCGTAAGTAATTTTAAACCTGTATCTGCAGAATTAAAAACACGTATCCACGCGAATTTCTGAGGTGGTAACAATAACAGCAACATTCAACATTTCTTACAGATGAACTAACTAACTAACTAACTAACTCCATGGAGCAGAGTCCTTCTTGAGAAGCTAACAGGTCCTCAGCTAGTCAAGAAATTCACCGCGTTTTATGGAACCCGAAGGTTCGTTACCGCACTCACAACAGCCCGTCACCTGTCCCTATCCTGAGCCATATCAATCCAGTCCAGGTCCGAGGCATTGTGATCTGTTTCATAACATGGCAATTTTTACGGTAAGGAGTTGTCAGCACCTCGCCCAACCCCCAAGCTGGAGGACCACCCCTTGTCGGCTGTCCGTGACTGCTTATTCAATGTATTCGCAGCTATCCTCCATATCCGCAGGCCGTTCCTCCATCCGTAACCTGAGGACGCGCCATGCTGTGTGACAGGGACCGACTTATCGTGGTGACAGGGACCGACTTATCGTGGTGACAGGGACCGACTTATCGTGGTGACAGGGACCGACTTATCGTGGTGACAGGGACCGACTTATCGTGGTGACAGTGATCTACTTATCGTGGTGACAGTGACCTACTTATCGTGGTGACAGGGACCGACTTATCGTGGTGACAGGGACCGACTTATGTGGTGACAGGGACCGACTTATCGTGGTGACAGGGACCGACTTATCGTGGCATTTCTTACAGATATGAAACCTATTTATTTTCTTTGATAAAAAAACAGAAACTGAAAATTTTTTAGAACGCGCTTAGTATGTACTGCACGATGACAAGGGAGAGGCAGAGGTAAAACCAGGAAACAGCAGTCAAGATATGATCTCCAGTCTTCTGGTTATAACCTTGATATCAGGCTTCCGCCGCGATGTTGATGAAATGTGCGGTCTTCTGGAGTATCACTCAGACTCTTGACCCGTGATGATGGGACCGATACGTTGTCTCCGAAACGTCGGTAAACAAATTACCACACGACGCCGCGTAACACCCCAGAAGACCGCAGAGTTCTGATTATAAATTAACGATGTAAGCTGTATGTGCCCGCGACACTGCACATAAGCAGTTCTACGTGTGCCTCAGTGCATATGGTGCTGTATCATCAGAACTGTCGTCATGGTGATACACATCTATTCACACAGAAACATCTGGTGCATTTTACCATACATTTTTTGAAACCTCGTGTCACAGGTCGCTAAAAGGTCAACAAATTTATCGACACTGATTATTTAACCTCACAATTAAGCGTTCATTATGCATCACGTGTCATCTGTGGATCAGTCTGTTCGGTTCTTTGATTGGTCAGCCGATACAAATGCCAGTTACAAGCCAACAAGCAATCGCACAGTTCGCTTTCTCTTATGAATCTGCGACTTTGCTTTCCGTGTTGTGTTTTTGCTCTTGTATTAACAGATTTCCCGTCTTGTCTGACAGCCATGACCTGGCCGTGCTAAGGGCTTCTGCTACAAATGGTAATATGTCCTTGTGGAGATATCTTCGGTTAGATGTAAGTCTCGGGTTTGAACCCAGAGTGTCTAAGTAGCTTAGTCTGTAGGCCTTTACCGCCTGGAGCAGTCACGTTCGCTGAAAACCTTGCATTCTCCTTAAAACTGAGGAAAATCAAAGAAAACATCAGTCAGGGTTTTGATTTCAGACTTCCGCCGCGATGTTGATAAAATCTGCGGTCTTCTGAGGTATTACGCGGCGTCGTGTCGTAATTGTTTAACCGACGTTTCGGGACAACGTATCGGTCCCATCCTCACGGTTTTTTTCCTATTCGGACTCTTGACCCGTGAGGATGGGACCGATACGTTGCCACGAAACGTCGGTTAAACAATTACCACACGACGCCGTGTGATACCCCAGAAGACCGCAGATTTCTTCAGTCAGGGTAGCAAAAGTGCTAGGCACAGTTCTTTCTGTCCATTTGTCCGCCTTTTTAATGGACAGCCTCGACAGGCCTGCTGTCTTCCAGTCGCTTTCGGCTTCAGCCCATCGTCATCGCAAGTGTCTTCCAAGTTGCCTAACTACGGGGCTCCTCGCACCAGTTCGCTTCGAGCAGAAATTTTCGATTAGTGGTCACAGTGCGTGAACATTCGTTCCAAATTATTTTTAACTACATGTATATGCTTCAACTGTTTCTTGTTTTTACGTTATATTCGAAAAATATCGCAGAAAGTATACTAATTTCTGAATAAAGCCTTCATACTGTCCCAATATCCAGTTAATGTGATTAACCCTTTAAAACCACAGTGGTTACTTTACATACCACCATGTTTAACATTCACAAATTCTACGTTCTGCCCACACAGTGTATTTATGTGTTTTGTGTGGATCTGAGAACAAACAGCGATTGTTTCACTGTACAACATTAACTGACTGGTTTGTATAACTGAGACGGAGTGTGTTTACTGCGCGGTACGGACTGTATTTATGTGTTTTGTGTGGATCTCAGAACAAACAGCGATTATTTCCCGCTATAGCATAACTGACTGGTTTGTATAACTGAGACGGAGTGTGTTTACTGCGCGGTACGGACTGTATTTATGTGTTTTGTGTGGATCTCAGAACAAACAGCGATTATTTCACTGTACAACATTAACTGACTGGTTTGTATAACTGAGACGGAGTGTGTTTACTGCGCGGTACGGACTGTATTTATGTGTTTTGTGTGGATCTCAGAACAAACAGCGATTATTTCACTGTACAACATTAACTGACTGGTTTGTATAACTGAGACGGAGTGTGTTTACTGCGCGGTACGGACTGTATTTATGTGTTTTGTGTGGATCTCGGAACAAACAGCGATTATTTCACTGTACAACATTAACTGACTGGTTTGTATAACTGAGACGGAGTGTGTTTACTGCGCGGTACGGACTGTATTTATGTGTTTTGTGTGGATCTCAGAACAAACAGCGATTATTTCACTGTACAACATTAACTGACTGGTTTGTATAACTGAGACGGAGTGTGTTTACTGCGCGGTACGGACTGTATTTATGTGTTTTGTGTGGATCTCGGAACAAACAGCGATTATTTCACTGTACAACATTAACTGACTGGTTTGTATAACTGAGACGGAGTGTGTTTACTGCGCGGTACGGACTGTATTTATGTGTTTTGTGTGGATCTCAGAACAAACAGCGATTATTTCACTGTACAACATTAACTGACTGGTTTGTATAACTGAGACGGAGTGTGTTTACTGCGCGGTACGGACTGTATTTATGTGTTTTGTGTGGATCTCGGAACAAACAGCGATTATTTCACTGTACAACATTAACTGACTGGTTTGTATAACTGAGACGGAGTGTGTTTACTGCGCGGTACGGACTGGATTTATGTGTTTTGTGTGGATCTCAGAACAAACAGCGATTATTTCACTGTACAGCAATAACTGACTGGTTTGTGTAACTGAGACGGAGTGTGTTTACTGCGCGGTACGGACTGTATTTATGTGTTTTGTGTGGATCTCAGAACAAACAGCGATTATTTCACTGTACAACATTAACTGACTGGTTTGTATAACTGAGACGGAGTGTGTTTACTGCGCGGTACGGACTGTATTTATGTGTTTTGTGTGGGTCTCAGAACAAACAGCGATTATTTCACTGTACAGCATTAACTTACTGGTTTGTATAACTGAGACTGAGTGTGTTTACTGCGCGGTACGGACTGTATTTATGTGTTTTGTGTGGATCTCAGAACAAACAGCGATTATTTCACTGTACAACATTAACTGACTGATTTGTATAACTGAGACGGAGTGTGTTCACTGCGCGGTAAGGACTGAGTGTTTAAATATAATTCGGGTTAATATATGACTTTAAAGGGTTGATTTCATTACAAGTATTAAAGTTTTATTGAAGCACAAGTAAATGTTTGAATATAATTCAGATTAGTTCTCATTTCGAAAGAGTTGAGGTGTTCACCGACTTAGGACAAGCGTAATGCAGGCTGTAACGAAGCCTAACGCGTGTTGGTTTCGGTCTCCCCTGTCACCGTTCCTCTCTCCCTTCAACCGAAGGCCTTCTCGCAGCGTCTGCACTGGACGCCTACAGCTACGAGGTTAAGCCAATTCCAAAATAACGCTCTGAGAAAAGCTGCTGCTGCTGCTGCTACATCTACAAACTAATTCTAGAATCAGAAATGGCATTCTGCCACTTACCGCAAAGCAAAGTTATCGCAATTTATTAGCCAGGCTGGACATCCGAAGGTTCGTGGTTAGATTCCCAGCAGGGACAAGAAATATTTCTCTTCCACAAAGTGTCCGAACCAGATATGGGGCCCACGCAACCTCGCATTCAATTCGTAGTGTGGGTAAAGTGGCCAGGGCGTGAAGCTGACCACTAACCCCAACCAGTGGCGAGATTAATAAAGTTATTCCTCCACTCCCCCATACGCCTTCATGCCGTGCGCAATGGCAACTTTACATTTTAATTTACCTTCAACGCAGTCGTAAGATATCTAAAGACAGCATATCAAGTACACAGCTTATGAAATGCCACATTAAGTATGGTAACGGGGGAAAACGTCTGAGACTTATTTAGATGGAACAGGGGTACAGGGGTACAGGGGTAGCAACTGCAAGAGGGCAGCGAGTGAATCACACCTCCAGCACTACTGCTGAGATAGCCTGCTCTACTTCTACTACTACTACTACTACTACTACTACTACTACTACGACTACTAGACAGCAGTTTGTTGTTCCGTCAATAACAATGCCTGTTACTTTGGTCCTGTATTTATATTACACATCCTTTCCACTGCTTACCATGTAATCAGCACAAACATGTATATCCTTACCACTGCTTACCATGTAATCAGCACAAACATGTATATCCTTACCACTGCTTACCATGTAATCAGCACAAACATGTACATCCTTACCACTGCTTACCATGTAATCAGCACAAACATGTACATCCTTACCACTGCTTACCATGTAATCAGCACAAACATGTACATCCTTACCACTGCTTACCATGTAATCAGCACAAACATGTACATCCTTACCACTGCTTACCATGTAATCAGCACAAACATGTACATCCTTACCACTGCTTACCATGTAATTAGCACAAACATGTACATCCTTACCACTGCTTACCATGTAATCAGAATGTAATGCCTCGTCTCTTTCTGTTATTTTTGGTCTGGCTTTGCGCTCGTCCTCATTTGCTTGTCGCCCCGCTGCACTTGAACTGTCTTTGTAATTGGCCATTAGACAGCTGGGGCAGCACGTAAATAAATAGAGAATTGACACACTTATTATTTGTTTCAAATGCTCGCTTGTTACGTGCACAATTCTTGGCAAAGCACTCAAACTACATTTATTATTATTCTTATTATTATTATTATTATTAGTAGTAGTAGTAGTAGTAGTGTAATTACTTAATTACTGTCTAATTTAACAACGCTTTCAAGTCGCTTAAGGAAAAGACAGGATACTGGAAATGGAAAGAGGAAGCACTAGATCGTAATCTGTGGAGAACTCGCTTTGGATGAGGCTATGGACCTGTCGTAGGAATGAATCAATGAATGAATGGACTAAGATTATGGAAGCTGCGCTACAAGCCGGAAAGTCGCGGGTTCGATTCCCGATTAGGTAATTGGGATTTTTCATTGACTTAATCTTTCCTGCCCACTCAGCCTCCAACAGAATTGAGTACCAGGAATACCTCCTGGGGGGGTTAAGGCGGCCGTTTTGTAGGGCTGACAACCCCGCCTCAACCTCCTGGAGCGCTAGAGGGCCTATCCAGGCAAGACAATAGTCAAGAATATATTCGTCTACGTTATACATAACTGGTCCACTAATTTCACCAGATGTCACTAGCGTGCAGAAAGTCAAATAGTTCCGCATAATGATCTTAGATGTCAGGAGAACAATCAATGAATGGAAGCAATATTATCTTTAATAGTCACAAAGTGACGTCAGCAAACTACACAGACTAGCAGTAAACAAACTGATATCTGAGGTTATGGAGGTGGTTGTGTTTTTGAGTACGATCCCATTTTAAAAAACCAAAAACCGGGACACTTAATAATATTTACGTGGCAGTGGAAGGGGGTAGAGGACAAAATTTTTAACCCGTCACGCAATAAAAAAAACGAGAGTAATTTATTAATATTACTAAAACGAGACACCTGAGATAAAATTATTATATACAGTTACAAAAAAGAAATATTCATAAGACGACTACTACTCAAACTCACTCAGTTCACTTACTCATATTTCTTTACATGTTCGTTCCTCGTCCTTCGCAGTCTCAGTCCAGACTCTGTAATCACTAACCCACTCATCCTCCTCTGCCTCTGCGATTCCTCCCTGTCAGAGGTCGGTTGATGGTTTTCCTACTACTGTAATGTTGATAGCTGTCATACTACTGTAATGTTGATAGCTGTCCTACTACTGTAATGTTGATAGCTGTCCTACTACTGTAATGTTGATAGCTGTCCTACTACTGTAATGTTGATAGCTGTTCTACTACTGTAATGTTGATAGCTGTCCTACTACTGTAATGTTGATAGCTGTCCTACTACTGTAATGTTGATAGCTGTTCTACTACTGTAATGTTGATAGCTGTTCTACTACTGTAATGTTGATAGCTGTTCTACTACTGTAATGTTGATAGCTGTCCTACTACTGTAATGTTGATAGCTGTCCTACTACTGTAATGTTGATAGCTGTTCTACTACTGTAATGTTGATAGCTGTCCTACTACTGTAATGTTGATAGCTGTCCTACTACTGTAATGTTGATAGCTGTCCTACTACTGTAATGTTGATAGCTGTCCTACTACTGTAATGTTGATAGCTGTCCTACTACTGTAATGTTCCGTCCCACCGTGAGAGTCAAAATGTTCGTACGCACTGTCATAAATGTCATAATTTTACGATTTGCAAAATCCCTGGACACATAGCGTCCCGAGCCAAATTTTGCGGGACACCGGACAGAGCTGTTTAAGCCTCATAAAACCGAGAAGTGGATACCTGCTTACGAGATGTCACGCAGTTTAACCTGACAGAGGTGTAATGTCGTTTCAAAGAATGCTGGTGGCTCAGTCAACAGGGTAGATGAAAGAATACCCTGACGACTGAGGCACCAATTATCTGAAACGGTGGTACTTCCCGCCGTTACACTATACGGCGTTATATCTCAGAAGTTGGCAATCCTCAACAGTGAACAAGAGACATATTATTTTATATGACAACTATCGGTTGCCACTTCCTGTCGGCTCGTTTATCATATTAACGTAGCTCACTCAGCCGACAGCCCATACGCATGGCGAAATAGCGACGGGAAGTGAAAACGATATTTGTCAGATAAAATAATGACCCTGAATTATCTCCTTTGAGGCATCCTGGCATGATTTCCCTGAAAATACACAACACTGTCGAGAAATCTGAAAATTTAACCGTCAAATTCGTCTGACGTTTCAGGTACAAAGTAGCAAGGCTGTGGGGCATACTGTCAAGTACAAAACAGCAAGGCTGTGGGACATACTGTCAAGTACAAAACAGCAAGGCTGTGGGACATACTGTCAAGTACAAAACAGCAATGCTGTGGGGCATACTGTCAAGTACAAAACAGCAAGGCTGTGGGACATACTGTCAAGTACAAAACAGCAAGGCTGTGGGACATACTGTCAAGTACAAAACAGCAATGATGTGGGGCATACTGTCAAGTACAAAAGAGCAATGCTGTGGGGCATACTGTCAAGTACAAAAGAGCAAGGCTGTGGGACATACTGTCAAGTACAAAACAGCAAGGCTGTGGGACATACTGTCAAGTACAAAACAGCAATGCTGCGGGGCATACTGTCAAGTACAAAACAGCAAGGCTGTGGGGCATTCTGTCAAGTACAAAACAGCAAGGATGTGTGGCATACTGTCAAGTACAAAACAGCAATGCTGTGGGGCATACTGTCAAGTACAACACAGCAAGGCTGTGGGGCATACTATCAAGTACAAAACAGCAATGCTGTGGGGCATACTGTCAAGTACAAAACAGCAATGCTGTGGGGCATACTGTCAAGTACAACACAGCAAGGCTGTGGGGCATACTATCAAGTACAAAACAGCAATGCTGTGGGGCATACTGTCAAGTACAAAACAGCAAGGCTGTGGGACATACTATAAAGTACAAAACAGCAATGCTGTGGGGCATACTGTCAAGTACAAAACAGCAAGGCTGTGGGACATACTGTGAAGTACAAAACAGCAATGCTGTGGGGCATACTGTCAAGTACAAAACAGCAAGGTTGAGGGGCATACTGTCAAGTACAAAAATAAATCTTTTTGTTTTTAACATTAAAGATGACAAACAAACGTGGAGCCCCGTGAGATAAATCACAGAGCGCTGCATGTGGCAAGATACTGAAGCAGGAGGCACGAGATATAAATAAGCTACTAGCGATCGTAAAAACGTAGCAACATTAGTTCCAGTGACACTGCAACATTGGACCACAACGTACGTATATTGTGTAAGGCCTATTCGTGTAGGGGGCGTTGCTGGCTGCAACAGGGATATGGCCATCACGTGGTACAACGTCTGGGACCTCGATGTCGGCAATATCATTTAACCTTTCAAAGTACTAGGGTGCTCTATGTACCACCAGTATAAAAGATGAAGGTAAAAGGTAAAGGTCACCCTAGAACAGGCCATGAAGGCCCAGAGGGGGAGTAGAGGTATAGCTGTACTCTTTCTTTAACCTCGGTGCTAGATGGGGTGGCTGGTAGACGCTACACCCCGGCCGTTTTACCCCCAGGAAAGAGACCCGGTACCAATTGTACAGGAGGCTGGGTAGGCCCCAGGGCCAGTCTGGATGGGTGCGGAAAACCTCCCACCAAAGGAATTCGATCCACGGACCGTCCAGCCCGTAGCAAGTCGCTGTACCGACTGAGCTATCGCGGCCCATCTACCACCAGATGTAACATTTTTCCCACAGAACATATTTACATATCTGTCCTTTGTATAAAGCAAAGCTGAAATGCCTCGCCAATTTTTGGTAAAATTATCCAACGTTAAATTTCATGAAACCCCGTTCAGCTGTTCTCGAGTTGTATCAATTGTACAGAAAGGTGGACGGAGCTATTTGAATAGGGAATCTTCTGGGATTCGATGAGGCCCGACAGTCGCAGTTTGTGAATGGACAGCTTCCTCCTAGTCGCTGATTTTCACGAAACTCATAAACGATCAGGAGAATTACGTGCAGTTCTTCTACAATAAATTTCACCCAAATCGAACACTAAGTGTGGAGTTAAACACGGAAATTCATTTTAAGCCCTAGATAAGAAAAATGGCTTCCACTGCGCCAATTTTCACTAAAATTCGTAATCAAAAATAAATTTTGTGGACATCTCCTCCACCGAATCTTAAAAATCTGATAAAAAATGTAGAAAATACGGGCAAAAATTTCATTTACGCCCTGAAATGAAGTACTGCTTTAACTGTACCGATTTTTACGAAACTCGACGTCAGTACGTGGAAATATCCTACGCCGAATTTCATCCAAATCTGTCAAGAAATATGAAATTCATTGACACAAATATGTGAAAGCACGACGGAGAGATTGGACGTTGTCACGACGGCGTTCCTGAGGATTCAGGTTTTCCGTGACGTGACAGTGTGTCGCTGGTTGACTGGTCACCGCAGTTTTGAACGATCGTAGCAGCGTCTTCAGGTTTCAAGATTCAAGCAGTCCAACAAGAATAACATTTGACGATGAAGGACCATGTTCCTTCGAAACGTCGGAAATAACTAGCCCAACGACACGTGGTTACATCCCACGCCACATGATTCCCAAAGTTACGACTGCCATTGAGTCGATTTTCACGAAATACCTCGCACTTCTTGTCGAGAACTCCCAATATCGAATTTCATTAAAATACAACTGACGATTTACTCGTTCGTACTAAGTCACAGACGGACGGACGTGGTCTCCACATGATGTGCCCGCTTTTTTTTTTTTACCTCGCAAAGAACGCCTAATAACTACAAACCCTTGCTGATTGAAGGATGATGTGTCGGGTCGTTTCGTGCCGCCTACGAAAGCACGACCTTGCTGACACTGCAGCGTTGTTATATCTGTCGATAAGACGCCAGTCAGCAATTCCGTATCACTGACGCGTATTTTTCAGCGCGTTGTTAATGATTCAGTCGCACGACGCCTCATTCCTGGCGCGACAAGTCAAGTCTGTGTGGTGACCAACAATCTAGACCAGGGGTGGCCAAACTTGCTTAACGGAAGAGCCACATACGATAAACTTCAGATGTTTCAGAGCCGCAAGACATGTACAAATATTACACACACGTTTTTATTGTTACACGCACATTTTGTTACGAAAATTCTTAAATATATTTACTCACCATGAACATTAAACTTACGTTATAATCCAGCGGACTCTCAGTTTATACCGGTAAATAAATATAAAGCTTGAAAATTTTTTATTTACCTTCTATAAGAATTTTAATGCAAAAAGGAGCTCAGCCAACATATTTCCGCGAGCACAAACAGCCGCATGTGGTTCGCGAGCCGCGGTTTGTTCACCCCTGATCTAAACGGTCCGGGGTTCGAACCCTGGCAGGGCAAGACACTTCTCGATTCTCCAAAATCATCCAAACATCATGTAATGGTGCAATTTTCTTCGGGTTTTTTTTTATTGGTGTGGAGAATCCGATGTAAACTGTGTTCTCCATGAACGAACGTACGATACACGATACGACCCTGGATATGACTATAACAATCCTGAGTAGGAAATACATCGCTGGAATTGGAAAGTTGTGTAACATAAACTATAGTATAACTGGATTTGTGCATACATAAAGGCTGAAGAGGTCTCGGAGGGAAACTAGTTCACCCTGAAGTACTCCAACCGGCATGGCTGACTAAAACGTCCATCAGTGAAGACATTACACTGTTTCCGCAAGGCAGAGCGGAAACGTTAGGATGGTTAGCCAAGAAGATAAAGGCGGACACCCGCTCGAAGTTCGAGTTGATGTCCCTTGAACCATTTAGCCTTTCCTGTGTGTAAAACACATTGCTGGTCTGAGACACGGTAACCTAATAACTATAAAGGATAGTGCGCTTACGTTAACGGATTTCCCATCTTGACTTCATTCATCCATTCTGCAGTCTGTCTTACAACAGGTCCGTAGCCTCTTCCAAAGCGAGTTCTCCACAGGGTGCGATCTAGTGCTTCCTCTTTCAATTTACAGTACCTTCTCTTTTCCTTAAGGTCATACAGTAGCTGCTTACGTCTTCTCCCTCGTCTTCCCGTCATTTCTATCCTTCCTTCTAACTTTCCTTCAATCACATGTTTCAGAAGGCAGTTCCTACGCAAGATGTGACCAATCCAGTTAGCCTTTCTTCTTTTTATTGTATGTACGATATTCCTCTCCTCCTTGACTCTGTGTAATACTTCTTCATTTCTCACACGATCGGTACAACTGATCTTCTCCATTCTTCTCCAGCACCACATTTCAAAACTTTCCAGATACTTCTGATCTACTTTCCGAAGTGTCCACGTTTCAGCATCTTGACTAAGAGCCTTAAAATGGCCATATTAATGACCTGATACAAATGGCAGTATGTCCTTTCGAGTGGGAAAAGCAATGTTGTTGGATGGGGGTCTGAGATTTTCAACCCAGAGTGTCTCGGCTACGAAAGTTAAGACCTCCATAAATGTGGCACGTGCCCTGCAATGAGGAACGTCACGTGAAATCTCGAGATCTGCGCTCTTCTGGGATAGTACGCAGCGTATAGTGGTAATTCGGGACTTTTTGACCCTTGAAGATGGGGCCGATAGGTTGTCCCGAAACGTCGGTACAGAACTACCGCTCAATATTACGCCAGTTAATTCACAAACAGACAGCTCAATTGTATTTCGTTAAATTTGAAGGAAAACTCTACGATATATATGACTTTTTTTGTGTAAGAGTACGCATTTAAGAATTAAATCCTGTAATTTAAATTCCAGTGTTCTGCGGATTCCACCAGGCGTTTAATTACGGCGCAGAAGCCTATCGGCCCAATCTTCAGGGGTCAAGAAGTCCAAGAAAGGACTTCTTGACCCCTGAAGATGTGACCGATAGGTTGTCCCGAAACGTCGGTACATAACTAGCACTCTACACTGCGTAATATCCCAGAAGAGTACAGATCTCACCTACATCGCGACTGAAGCCTGAAATCACGCACATAAAACCTAAGTCAGGTAGCCGCTGTCAGACGCGGTTCGCTGTGTCGACTTCCACTGACTAGCCGGTTTTCGGTCGCCTTCGGCTACGAATTTGTTCAGCCGTCCACCTGCACAGGGGTCTTTACATTTTGTGGTATATAGTAAGGGTGGGAATGTGAAGGCCCTTGCTGTCAACCAGGAACTGTCAGTGGCAGTACAGTAGTTCTTCAAATGTCTTGGTCGGTATAAAAACAATGCCGACGATCCCGGTCGCCGCGCGGTCTAAGGCGTCGGTCTGCGGCCGCTCGCTTGCTGAGATTGTGGGTTCGAATCCCACCGGGGGCATATATGTCTGTCTGTTGTGAGTGTTGTGTGTTGTCAGGTAGAGGTCTCTGCGACGAGCTGATCACTCGTCCAGAGGAGTCCTACCGAGTGTGGTGTGTCTAAAAAGTGTGTGTGATCGTGATGCCTCGATAATGAGGAGGCCTAGGCCCCCAAGGGGCTGTCGAGCCATGTCACTGCCCGAACAATCTGACGATAATTTCACTTCGAATTTTGCTTTCCTGGTTGACAAGACATAGCATCTCAATGGCTTGACCAAGTTACTAGCAGAGAAATAGTTTCAAAATTAACAATATCGTAAATTCCAAAAGGCTCTGACGACGGTACGTAACATTGAGAACTAATTGATTTCTTTACTTTGTCCATCGTCCGGAAATCTAAAATCACGACGTTTCGGAAGCTGGACATGGTTTGATGCACAGAATCTTTACCTTCTATTCTATCTTGGTTCCACGTCTGTTCTTATATACGACAATTTTTTATTGCTTATTTATCTGTTATCTTCCTCTGACATATCCTGGCCTCAGATATTAATATAGCTGTGGTTTAACTGGCTTAGGTTGTCCAGTGATTGACATTAGCTCGGTCTAAAGGACCCAACTGAGTAGGTGTCTCCCTTCACCTGAGGTCAGAAGCAGATCCAGCTTCCGAAACGTCGTGATTTTAGATTTCCGGACGATGGACAAAGTCCAGAAACCAATTAGTTCTGTGGTACATATTAAAGAATTTACAGCTACGTCTGTGGGAAACGAGTAATAACACATCACAGCAAGCGTGTCAAGTCGAAATGTAAAAAGGTGTGTCAGTGGACGCAGCAAAATACGCACATGAAGATGGCAGATCTCGCATCCAGGATCTCAAAGCTTAAAGAAACGCGAAACCTTCCTTTTCTTTAGGCGCGTTCGCCAAATTGCGAAAAGCGACTATTAACTTCCTCATGTCTGTCTGTCTGTCCGTCCGTCTGAATAACTGGTACATTACATGAAGACATATGCACATTTATGATAATATCTCGCTAAATTCTTCTTACAAAAACAAATGTTTGAGACAAAAGTTGTAGAGAAAATCAAAACACATTTTATGTTCAATGTCCCCCCCCCCCCCGAAAATTGTGCCGGAACTGTGCCACATATCTCATTAACCGTTTATAGCCCAGTGGTTACTTATGTACCACCACGTTTAACATTCACAAATTCTACGTTCTGCCCACACATTGTATTTATGTGTTTTGTGTGGATCTCAGAACAAACAGCGATTATTTCACTGTACAGCATTAACTGACTGGTTTGTATAACTGAGACGGTGTGTGTTTACTGCGCGGTACGGACTGTATTTATGTGTTTTGTGTGGATCTCAGAACAAACAGCGATTATTTCACTGTACAGCATTAACTGACTGGTTTGTATAACTGAGACGGTGTGTGTTTACTGCGCGGTACGGACTGTATTTATGTGTTTTGTGTGGATCTCAGAACAAACAGCGATTATTTCACTGTACAGCATTAACTGACTGGTTTGTATAACTGAGACGGTGTGTGTTTACTGCGTGGTACGGACTGTATTTATGTGTTTTGTGTGGATCTCAGAACAAACAGCGATTATTTCACTGTACAGCATTAACTGACTGGTTTGTATAACTGAGACGGTGTGTGTTTACTGCGCGGTACGGACTGTATTTATGTGTTTTGTGTGGATCTCAGAACAAACAGCGATTATTACACTGTACAGCATTAACTGACTGGTTTGTATAACTGAGACGGAGTGTGTTTACTGCGCGGTACGGACTGTATTTATGTGTTTTGTGTGGATCTCAGAACAAACAGCGATTATTTCACTGTACAACATTAACTGACTGGTTTGTATAACTGAGACGGAGTGTGTTTACTGCGCGGTACGGACTGTATTTATGTGTTTTGTGTGGATCTCAGAACAAACAGCGATTATTTCACTGTACAGCATTAACTGACTGGTTTGTATAACTGAGACGGTGTGTGTTTACTGCGCGGTACGGACTGTATTTATGTGTTTTGTGTGGATCTCAGAACAAACAGCGATTATTTCACTGTACAGCATTAACTGACTGGTTTGTATAACTGAGACGGTGTGTGTTTACTGCGCGGTACGGACTGTATTTATGTGTTTTGTGTGGATCTCAGAACAAACAGCGATTATTTCACTGTACAGCATTAACTGACTGGTTTGTATAACTGAGACGGTGTGTGTTTACTGCGTGGTACGGACTGTATTTATGTGTTTTGTGTGGATCTCAGAACAAACAGCGATTATTTCACTGTACAGCATTAACTGACTGGTTTGTATAACTGAGACGGTGTGTGTTTACTGCGCGGTACGGACTGTATTTATGTGTTTTGTGTGGATCTCAGAACAAACAGCGATTATTACACTGTACAGCATTAACTGACTGGTTTGTATAACTGAGACGGAGTGTGTTTACTGCGCGGTACGGACTGTATTTATGTGTTTTGTGTGGATCTCAGAACAAACAGCGATTATTTCACTGTACAACATTAACTGACTGGTTTGTATAACTGAGACGGAGTGTGTTTACTGCGCGGTACGGACTGTATTTATGTGTTTTGTGTGGATCTCAGAACAAACAGCGATTATTTCACTGTACAACATTAACTGACTGGTTTGTATAACTGAGACGGAGTGTGTTTACTGCGCGGTACGGACTGTATTTATGTGTTTTGTGTGGATCTCAGAACAAACAGCGATTATTTCACTGTACAGCATTAACTGACTGGTTTGTATAACTGAGACGGGTGTGTTTACTGCGCGGTACGGACTGTATTTATGTGTTTTGTGTGGATCTCAGAACAAACAGCGATTATTTCACTGTACAACATTAACTGACTGGTTTGTATAACTGAGACGGAGTGTGTTTACTGCGCGGTACGAGCTGGGTCTTTATAATAGTTTGAGCTTAACCTTTGGAGGGTAAAAAAGTCTAACATAAAAACGATATTACACGGTAATTATACATCACATAGCGAACAGCTGTCACGGGATTTACCTCACTTACAGAAATATGTCGTAAGTCCACTACATTCCATTGTGGTCTGTTGTTGGAAAGCGCTGCACATCCCTGATGGTTATTTGTTTTATTTCCTAAACCCATGTTAGTCTTTGTTTAGGACAGAACCCACTCAGCACCTTAATAAACCTCCCGTTCCACAAAGACGACCAATCGCTTGACTACCTGAGGAAGCATCAGGTTCACAAGCACTCTGCGTCATGGCTCCGGCCTAGCTACTCAGATAATTTTCCTTTCTCTCCAAAGCTGAAAGTGTAGGGAAGAACGGACATTAGCCAAATAAATAAAATATTTCTTTCAAACAGTCCGATGCTGCACTATTAACTTTGCCTACCTACCTAGGCGTGAAAGTTGGTCTTTCACATTAAGAAGCCATATAGGTTGTGGGTCACAAATTACACACCAAATAAATGCACTATATTTTTTCTCTTTTTATTGTTTAACCCCTACACATTTTTCAGCCCTTACAAGGCCATCTTCAGGGGGCTCATAATCTACATTTACTTTACATCCACTGTTTATGTCTGCTATTATGTTATATATCACATATAGTCAAGTATCATTATCATTTATAGATTACAGTTATTTACAATTTCTGTATATAAATATACAAAACACACAATATAAAATCCTTAAATAACGTTCGTCAATATTTTCGTAGTAAAATGATAAAACAAAGCTATATGTTTTTTAAGATATATCTTCTACCATTGGCCTGTTTTTGGCTGTTGGTTCTGTATACATGTATGTAAACAGTCAAGTAAAACAGGTCTGTTTGTGTTGTAAGGCCCAGTGTTGGGGTGTGTACAAAAAAATAGGTTGAGGGTGTTCGAGAATAGGGTGCTGAGGCATGTGACAAGTAAGGGGGAGAGAAAAAATACACACAGAGTTTTCGTGGGGAGAACCAGAGGAAAGGAGACCACTCGGAAAAAATTAGGCGTAGATAGGAGGATAATATTAAAATTGATCATAAAGGAAAGGGATGGTAGAATGTGGACTGGATGCACGTGGCGCCGGTTAATAAAAGTGGATGGCTGTTGTTAACACGGTAATGAACATTCGGCTTCGACTAGCCTAAGAAATATTAGCATTTGAAGAATGACTCTGCTCTATGCAGTCGGTTAGTTTCGTCTGGCTACCTGTATTCAAAAAAGATACAGCCTACAAACGCGGCTAACTTCACAGCTGGCGCACAATTAGGCGCAATATTGCGCAAGTTGCGTTTTTGCAGCCGGGTCATTTGTCTCACGTTAGGCGCAAAACGTGCGTCCTCTAAACAAACATTTCCCCATACGTTATGCCATTACAAACGAAGGTCATCAACAGCTGCTTTCCACACGGTAAAACTTTACAAGCACCAGGCACGAGTTCAGGGCTGTAGGAAGTGCCGTGGGTTCCTTACACGACGACTTACTGCACGTATATTATACTGCACGTATATATACTGCACGTATATATATATATATAATACTGCACGTATATTATACTGCACGTTTATTATACTGCACGTATATTATACTGCACGTATATATACTGCACGTATATATACTGCACGTATATTATACTGCACGTATATATACTGCACGTATATATACTGCACGTGTATATATATAATATATATATATATATATATATATATATATATACTGCACGTATATTATACTGCACGTATATTATACTGCACGTATATATACTGCACGTGTATATATATATATATACTGCACTATATTATACTGCACGTATATACACTGCACGTATATATACTGCACGTATATATACTGCACGTATATATACTGCACGTATATTATACTGCACGTATATATACTGCACTTTTATATATATTCTGCACGTATATTATACTGCACGTATATATATATATATATATATATATATATATATATACTGCACGTATATTATACTGCACGTATATATACTGCACGTATATATATATATATATATATATATATATATATATACTTTTATATATATTCTGCACGTATATTATACTGCACGTATATATATATATATATATATATATATATATAATATATATATATACTGCACGTATATTATACTGCACGTATATTATACTGCACGTATATATACTGCACGTATATTATACTGCACGTATATTATACTGCACGTATATTATACTGCACGTATATATACTGCACGTATATTATACTGCACGTATATATACTGCACGTATATATACTGCACGTATATATACTGCACGTGTATATATATACTGCACGTATATTATACTGCACGTATATACACTGCACGTATATATACTGCACGTATATATACTGCACGTATATTATACTGCACGTATATATACTGCACGTATATATATATATATACTGCACTTTTATATATATTCTGCACGTATATTATACTGCACGTATATATATATATATACTGCACGTATATTATACTGCACGTATATATACTGCACGTATATATATATATATATATATATATATATATACTGCACGTATATTATACTGCACGTATATTATACTGCACGTATATTATACTGCACGTATATATACTGCACGTATATTATACTGCACGTATATATACTGCACGTATATACACTGCACGTATATATATACTGCACGTATATAATACTGCACTTATATATATACTGCACGTATATTATACTGCACGTATATATATATATACTGCACGTAATGAATTTCCTTATTTGTGACTGTACCTCGCGTCCTTTAAGCCTTTAACGCACAGCGATAGGACACATGTATCACCTGTTCTAACATTCTACATTCTACATTCTACATTCTACCCACATTATGTATATACGTATTTTTTGATTCTCACAGTAAACACAGATGATTTCTCTCAACAAGCATTAACTGATTGGTTTTGTATATTCAGGCTATTTTCTGTGATATAAAACTTAATGTATAAACAAAACATGGACGATCTTTAAGCTTTTAAAACGTAATAAAGTTATACGCTGATTCCAATGGCTGCGCGGTCTAAGGCGTGGGTCTAAGCGCCCGCTCGCTTGCTGGGATTGCGGGTTCGAATCCCGCCTGGGGCACGGATGTCTGTCTGTTGTGAGTGTTGTGTGTTGTCAGGTATAGGTCTCTGCAACGGGCTGATCACTGGTCCAGAGGAGTCCTACCGAGTGCGGTGTGTCCGAGTGTGATCGTGGAACCACACAGAGGAGGCCTATGCTCACTAGGGCTGTCGAGCCATTGAGAGGGGAGAAGGGGGGTTTATACCCTGTGGCAGTGGTACTACAATGACACACAACACAGAATAACATACATCACAAAAATAACACACAACACTCAAAACAACACACAACACACAAACTTACAAAAACAATAAAACACATACTACAAAATGAAAGAGCAGCTAAGCCTAAAAAAGACGTAACGTAGATGAATCAGTTAAAAATAATTTGGTATACAAAGCAATGTGTCAACCATTTTTTTTTTTCCTATGGCTCGACAGCACCTTGGGGGCCTAGGCCTCCTCATTTTTCGAGGCTTCACGATCACACTCAGACACACCACACTCGGTAGGATTCCTCTGGACCAGTGATCAGCCCGTAGCAGAGACCTCTACCTGACAACACACAACACTCACAACAGACAGACATCTAATGCCCTAGGCGGGATTCGAACCCACAATCCCAGCAAGCGAGCAGCCGTAGACCGACGCCTTAGACCGCACGGCCACTGGGATCGACATGCCTTCATTCTACAGCGGCGTAATTTGAGGAGTTAAAATCCCATACTATTCATTCATTCATCCATTCAGTCTGTAGTCTGTCTTACGACAGGTCCGTAGCCTCTTCCAAAACGAGTTCTCCACAGAGTGCGATCTAGTGCTTCCTCTTTCAATTTCCAGTATCCTCTCATTTCCTTAAGGTCAGCCAGTAGCTGCTTACGCCTTCTCCCTCGTCGTCCCGTCATTTCTATCCTTCCCTCTAACTTTCCTTCAATCACATGTTTCAGAAGGCATTTCCTACGCAAGATGTCACCAATCCAGTTAGCCTTTCTTCTTTTTATTGTATGTATATATACTATACAAAAATAAAATTCCATATCTTGAACAAGTGATGCACACACATTTCACCAGGACCTTACACATTTCACTCCTGTAAGACACAGGTAAACAAAGACACGACAAAAACGCCTGTCCGCTGGATCACTTTGGTACGTCCGTGTGTGTTCAGTGCCCTGACCGCCTACAATAAAAAACAAACTGAAGAGCAGATATCCGCTTCTGAGTTGGGATGCCGCATACTGCGGTAATGTGCACCCTCCACGGTCATGGAGCCTGAGTGCCATACCGTCTGGCAGGTAAGCCTATATGGCCAACTGATGGCGCTAACAAGTTCGTCCGACGTCAGTGCATTTCTACCACACTACACGGCGTCACATACCGAGAGACGTTTATCTTCATATTCGTCACCCCCGTGAGAACCTCAAATTAAAATTCGTGATTTCAGGCTTCCGCCGCGATGTAGATGAGATCTGCGCTCTTCTAGGGTATTACGCAGAGTTGAGTGGTAATTCCGTACCGACGTTTCGGGAAAACATATTGGTTTAGAAACTGCGGGATTAAAAATAATATGCAAGAGAAACTTAAACTTTGTTAACCCTTTAAATCGCAGTGGTTACTATATGTACCACCACGTTTAACATTAAGCAATTCTACGTTCTGCCCACACAGTGTATTTATGTGTTTTGTGTGGATCTCAGAACAAACAGCGATTATTTCACTGTACAGCATTAACTGACTGGTTTGTATAACTGAGACGGAGTGTGTTTACTGCGCGGTACGGACTGTATTTATGTGTTTTGTGTGGATCTCAGAACAAACAGCGATTATTTCACTGTACAACATTAACTGACTGGTTTGTATAACTGAGACGGAGTGTGTTTACTGCGCGGTACGGACTGTATTTATGTGTTTTGTGTGGATCTCAGAACAAACAGCGATTATTTCACTGTACAACATTAACTGACTGGTTTGTATAACTGAGACGGAGTGTGTTTACTGCGCGGTACGGACTGTATTTATGTGTTTTGTGTGGATCTCAGAACAAACAGCGATTATTTCACTGTACAACATTAACTGACTGGTTTGTATAACTGAGACGGTGTGTGTTTACTGCGCGGTACGGACTGTATTTATGTGTTTTGTGTGGATCTCAGAACAAACAGCGATTATTTCACTGTACAACATTAACTGACTGGTTTGTATAACTGAGACGGTGTGTGTTTACTGCGCGGTACGGACTGTATTTATGTGTTTTGTGTGGATCTCAGAACAAACAGCGATTATTTCACTGTACAACATTAACTGACTGGTTTGTATAACTGAGACGGAGTGTGTTTACTGTGCGGTACGGACTGTATTTATGTGTTTTGTGTGGATCTCAGAACAAACAGCGATTATTTCACTGTACAGCATTAACTGACTGGTTTGTATAACTGAGACGGAGTGTGTTTACTGTGCGGTACGGACTGTATTTATGTGTTTTGTGTGGATCTCAGAACAAACAGCGATTATTTCACTGTACAGCATTAACTGACTGGTTTGTATAACTGAGACGGAGTGTGTTTACTGTGCGGTACGGACTGTATTTATGTGTTTTGTGTGGATCTCAGAACAAACAGCGATTATTTCACTGTACAGCATTAACTGACTGGTTTGTATAACTGAGACGGAGTGTGTTTACTGTGCGGTACGGACTGTATTTATGTGTTTTGTGTGGATCTCAGAACAAACAGCGATTATTTCACTGTACAGCATTAACTGACTGGTTTGTATAACTGAGACGTAGTGTGTTTACTGTGCGGTACGGACTGTATTTATGTGTTTTGTGTGGATCTCAGAACAAACAGCGATTATTTCACTGTACAGCATTAACTGACTGGTTTGTATAACTGAGACGGAGAGTGTTTACTGCGCGGTACGGACTGTATTTATGTGTTTTGTGTGGATCTCAGAACAAACAGCGATTATTTCACTGTACAACATTAACTGACTGGTTTGTATAACTGAGAAGGAGAGTGTTTACTGTGCGGTACGGACTGTATTTATGTGTTTTGTGTGGATCTCAGAACAAACAGCGATTATTTCACTGTACAACATTAACTGACTGGTTTGTATAACTGAGACGGAGTGTGTTTACTGCGCGGTACGGACTGTATTTATGTGTTTTGTGTGGATCTCAGAACAAACAGCGATTATTTCACTGTACAGCATTAACTGACTGGTTTGTATAACTGAGACGGAGAGTGTTTACTGCGCGGTACGGACTGAGTATTTAAATTCAGGCTCATTTTCGGCTTTCAACTTGCGTTTATTCTCCTCTAACGGGTTAATAACAAATCGGTTACCGCGGTAAGAACCCAACACCTATCCATCCGAGTTAAGGGACGTCGCATTGCCAATTTGCCTACAGATGTCCTCTACGTACTGATTTGGCACTTAACTCTGTAGTCTGCGATGTGAAGCAGACAAAACGCTGCTTTGTCAAAGTTCCGGCGAGGACGCACACTCGGCCGCCCGACACTGACACACTAACGAAAGGTCTAAAATTTTTTTGTTGCGGAAAAACGTAGTAGGACTGTCGTGTGGGGAGTTCGCACATCACGGCCGCAGCGTAACCCACAGAGTAGTGGGGCACGGCCTTGAACCCACGCACATCGCCAACCAGCACACCGGTCATAGTCGAACTGAGTGCAACAATGAACTAGGTTGTATCCCTTCCGTCATATTGCGCACAGCTCCACAAAACATAGGAACTCGCGAAATCGTGTCTGGTCCCTCCGAATTTCGTGACTCCAACCTCCTGGTTAAGACGAAGGTAGGAATCCACTTGTTAGGCGTCCTTTACAGTGGAGATCAGGCCAGTCCGTCCGACCGTTAGTGACCTAGTGTCAGGGACGAAACGGTCTGGTGGATTTTTTTATAAGATTCCGTATAAGAATTCCTTAAAAAAACTTGATATTCTACTACTATACAGACTACTTCAACTTACGTTCTGCTTACTAAAAAAATCACATTAACTTAAATAAGACTATCAATATTTTATCGTAGATATTTGTTATTCTTCAGGATATCATAACAACAAAATACAGGGTAGACACAAAATAATGGTGCGGTTTCAATAGTGAATACTATTGAAACCGCATCATTCTTTTGTGTATGCCCTGTATTATTCAACATTTAACATTTTAACCTGTGTATAACGTGATTTGTAACATCGAAACAAACAGCTGCTACATTTTATTCTGAATTCACCGTGCATTTTTGAACATTAACACTGTCTTACACCAACCAAATGCACTTATTTATTTCAAGAACACTAAAATATTATTTAAAAATTAGATAAAAAAAACCCCTACATATGTTTCGGCTTATCGATATGTGTACCAATATGTGTACGTGTTTTTTTTTAAAACTAGCAATTGTGACACCCCCTGAGGATGGCTTATCGATAAGTCGAAACATATGTAGGGGTTTTTTATCTAATTTTTAAAGAATATTTTAGTGTTCTTGAAATAAATAAGTGCGTTTGAATTTCACGTTGTATTCACCGTGCATCGTTATATAACTGATTATCATTCACCAACAAATGCACAAAGATAATTTCACTAATTACTTTATTAAAGTGCGTTTGGTTGGTGCAAAACAGTGTTAGCTGTTACATTTATTCAGTTTTTACCATTTTAACCAATGTATAATTGTACCATTGATGTAAAAAATTCAGTGTAATTTAAAATACTGAGGTCCCTGAAGATGAACCAGGATAAGGTTCGAAACATGTAGGACTGTGTTTCACAAAAATTAATATTGAATAAAAGTGTACATTTGTGTGACAATGAACACACATTCCTAAAAAAACGTTCTCGAGTGACCGTGACTTTCGTGACATTACTTATCAGCGTAGTAAATTTCTACCCGCTCTTGTCATATTTTCCGACTAATACGAATGCAGTTCGCTATGCGATATCTCCACAAAATTACGCCGACAATTTCGTGGCAGTCAGAGCACTGAAATCCATGCTTTAGTTACGGGTGTAAATATTTCCCCCTCCCCCCTAAATGAATGCTGCAAAAAAGTCAACACAACATTATATTCAGCAAAAATAAGGCTACATGTTTCGGCTAAAAATTATTAGCCATTATCAAGCCCAGCCACAACAATACAAAACGCGGTACATTTTACAGCCACAACAATACAAAAGGCGGCACATTTTACAGCCACAACAATACACAAGGCGGCACATTTTACAGCCACAACAATACAAAAGGCGGCACATTTTACAGCCACAATACAAAAGGCGGCACATTTTACAGCCACAACAATACAAAAGGCGGCACATTTTACAGCCACAATACAAAAGGCGGCACATTTTACAGCCACAACAATACAAAAGGCGGCACATTTTACAGCCACAATACAAAAGGCGGCACATTTTACAGCCACAACAATACAAAAGGCGGCACATTTTACAACTGTATTTCAGATTTGAGCTCTCAACTTTTACTAGTTAAAATGTACATAATGCTTGAAATGTATAATTTGGACTTTTGGAAAAGAGGAAAATGTACCGTCCCTGCCGGGAAACGATCCCCGGATCCTATAGCCCATAGTCCGGTAAGTTAAAGTTCTCCCCAGAACAGGCCATGAAGGCCCAGAGGGGGAGTAGAGGTATAGCTCTACTCTTTCTTTAACCTCGGCGCTAGATGAGGGTGGGTGATCAACACCACGCCCCGGCCGCTTTACCCCCGGGAAAGAGACTCGGTACCCATTGTATAGGAGACTGGGTGGGCCCCAGGGCCGGTCTGGACGGCTGCGAAAAATCTCGCCCCCACCGGGATTCGATCCCCGGACCGTCCAGCCCGTAGCGTAGTCCCTATACCGACTGAGCTATCGTTGCCCATAGTCCGGTCACTATACTATCCAGGCTCCCTGTCTCTTTCCCCACGTGGGTCATAATAAAAAATCTTAGTTTACTTTCAAGTTTTCGGAATCAACACGCCAATTATTTCTGCACTCATAATTCTTTCATTCCTCTTTCCACGTCGAAGCATGTATTTAATGGATGTCTGACATGCTCAGTCAATAATCTCCACATAAAAGCAAAAAAAAAAAAAACAAGACGGGTAGACAGGCGGACACTTGTTGTATGACACTGGTCATTGTATCCAGTACAAATTCCAGGTCTAAGTTCCGTTCTAGCCTTCAACACGGCAGTGGCAATTATATTCACCGTTTTGCCTAACGGATATTAGCCTGGTATTCCATTCAAAGAACTCGTTTATAAAATTCGTTTGAATCCCACAAGAAACAGCTTATTGTTCTTACTAACTGCCTTCAAGCGACTCATTTTTGTGACGTCTTTTTTGGTACACGGTCGTTATTTTATCTGACAACTATCATTTTAAGCCGATCCCAGTGGCCGTGAGGTCTAAGGCGTGGGTCTGCGGCCGCTCGCTTTATAGGATTGTGGGTTCGAATCCCGCCTAGGGCATGGATGTCTGTCTGTTGTAATTGTTGTGTGTTGTCAGGTAGAGGTCTCTGCGACGGGCTGATCACTCGTCCAGAGGAGTCCTACCGAGTGTGGTGTGTCTAAAAAGTGTGATCGTGAAGCGTCGAAACATGAGGCGGCCTAGGCCCCCCAAGGGGCTGTCGAGCCATTGAAAAAAAGAAATAAAAACTATCGTTTGTCACTTAACATCGATATTTCGCTGTGCTTGTGGGCAGTCGGTTTGAGTGGGCTAAGTTAACACTACAAACGAGCCGACAGGAAGTGACAACCAATAGTTGTTAGATAAAATTAGGACATTGTAAGACTGGACACAGCAGAGTGACAAATTAAGGATGTGTACATGCTCCCGAGAATCTAAACTGAAGACCGGCTTTGGCCTTCAACCCTGGCCTTTATGACGAGATAAGACGCTCGCAGGCACCACGTCGCCGAGATGACTGAATGGAATATCGCGGTTCTTATTGTAGCAGTCCTGTGTTCAAATACCCGTCAGAAGAGTAGCCATGCGAGAACCGCCTCCTAGCGGACACTTTTGAATTTATGACTCACTGTCCACGCTGTATCACCTTACGAACTGAATACATCATTGACGTTACAGTTGCTCCTGTACAAGCCATGAAGACAACACGGGCAATGGAGGTATATCTCCACACATTCTTATCCCCACCACTTCATTGGAATGATTGGTCAGATCCACGCCGCGGTCACTTTATCCCCGGGGGAAAAAGTTGCCGGTACACATTGAATAGGACGTTGGGTGGACCCCAGAGCTGGTGTGGACGTTTCGGAGACGTGACGAATAAAACCAAGAACAAATAATTGTGTGTATATACAAGAGTGCACACATCCTGGATGCCAGGTCGCCGTGGCGACTAAATTTTGTACGGCGCCGCCTAATATTTGTGACTCCTAGGTTTTTGGAAAATGTGTGCACCCCTATGTGTGTGTGTGTATGTGTGTGTGTATGTGTGTGATGACAAGGAAATAATTACACTTCAAAAACTTTATGACCACTAGAATAAAATATAAAATTTGAGTCATACATTAATGTTTAAGTATGCCTGATTTTTTAAATATAAAGAAACGGTCAAAGAATGGAAGAAGAAAGGACCCCCCCCCCCCAAAAAAAAAGATTCTTAATGGAAAATTCCACAACACAAGATCAGTAGGAAAACCAAGAACAAGAGGGGAGGACGTCGTCCAGACGGATGCATTACAGATCCTAGGAATACAAGGGTGGAGGAGACGATGCGGGGATAGAGGAGAATGGAGGCGCCTTTTAAGGGGGCCAGGGCCCAGAAGGGGCTGTAGCGCCTTACATGGATGGATTGAAAGAAGCAGTCAAGATCTCAGACCATACGGTGTCCATTTTTAGGGTGATCATTTAATAATAAATGGGAAAAGACGCTGAAGGAACCGCAACGACATCTGCAGGGACTGAGGGAAGCAACGCAACATCTGTCAGGTCGGTAGACGTCACGACCGAGATTCGAACCACGCGCCTCTCAAATACAAGTCAAGGGCGCCACCGCTTCAACCAACTCGTTCGGTGTCTGTCTGGAGGAATTGAGAACGAAGACGGAATGTCTCCGTCAGGATGCACGTGACAAGTTTGTTACACAGACAGCTGGAACAAGTGCTAACAGGTAAAAGGAGTTTCGAACTCGCTACGCCCCGAATACATGTCAAGTGGTCTTGTGTCAATGGAATGTTGCCTTACGTCACAAAGACGGCATCGGGTCTGTCGGTATAAGAGAAATGACTAAGGAACTCCATGGGACAGACTCCTTCTTGAGAACTTGAGAATAGTTCCTCAGGTAGTCAAGAAATACCCTACATTTTATGAAACTCAAAGGTTCATTATCATGTTCACAACAGCGCGCCACTTGTCCCTATGAGCCAGATCAATCCAGTCCATGAATTCCTATCCTATTTCCTTAAGATCCATTCTAATATTATCCATATACTCCTACATCTTTCAAGTGCTTTCTTCCAGTATAATTTCTTCAGATTTTAGTCTAATTATTGGTTTCCTGTCCTCGTGTTTGCACCATTTTGTCTCCATCCATCGCGTTTCCGTTTGATGGTTTAGTTTCTGGCTACTGATAACCACGTAAAACTTAATATCTTCAAAACTTGTTCTTCAACACAAAAGTATAGATGCAATAGTATAAGCAATAACATAATTCAGACATTGCAGTCCATCAAGTGAAACAAAGCAACTCAGACATTGCAGTCCATCAAGTGAAGAAAAACAATCCAGACATTGCAGTCCATCAAGTGAAGAAAAACAATCGACATTGCAGTCCATCAAGTGAAACAAAGCAACTCGGACAGTGCAGTCCATCAAGTGAAGAAAAACAATCCAGACATTGTAGTCCATCAAGTGAAACAAAGCAACTCGGACAGTGCAGTCCATCAAGTGAAACAAAACAATTCACACATAGCAGTCCATCAAGTGAAACAAAGCAACTCGGACAGTGCAGTCCATCAAGTGAAACAAAACAATTCAGAGAGCAAAGTCCATCAAGTGAAACAAAACAATTCAGACACTACAGTCCATCAAGTGAAACAAAACAATTCAGACACTACAGTCCATCAAGTGAAACAAAACAATTCAGACACTGCAGTCCATCAAGTGAAACAAAACAATTCAGAGAGTGCAGTCCATCAAGTGAAACAAAACAATTCAGAGAGTACAGTCCATCAAGTGAAACAAAACAACTCAGAGAGCAAAGTCCATCAAGTGAAACAAAACAATTCAGAGAGTACAGTCCATCAAGTGAAACAAAACAATTCAGAGAGCAAAGTCCATCAAGTGAAACAAAACAATTCAGACACTGCAGTCCATCAAGTGAAACAAAACAATTCAGACAGTACAGTCCATCAAGTGAAACAAAACAATTCAGAGAGTACAGTCCATCAAGTGAAACAACAATTCAGACACTGCAGTCCATCAAGTGAAACAAAACAATTCAGAGAGTACAGTCCATCAAGTGAAACAACAATTCAGACACTGCAGTCCATCAAGTGAAACAAAACAATTCAGAAGTACAGTCCATCAAGTGAAACAACAATTCAGACACTGCAGTCCATCAAGTGAAACAACAATTCAGACACTGCAGTCCATCAAGTGAAACAAAACAATTCAGACAGTACAGTCCATCAAGTGAAACAAAACAATTCAGAAGTACAGTCCATCAAGTGAAACAACAATTCAGACACTGCAGTCCATCAAGTGAAACAAAACAATTCAGAGAGTACAGTCCATCAAGTGAAACAACAATTCAGACACTGCAGTCCATCAAGTGAAACAAAACAATTCAGAGAGTACAGTCCATCAAGTGAAACAACAATTCAGACAATGCAGTCCATCAAGTGAAACAAAACAATTCAGACACTGCAGTCCATCAAGTGAAACAAAACAATTCAGAAGTACAGTCCATCAAGTGAAACAACAATTCAGACACTGCAGTCCATCAAGTGAAACAAAACAATTCAGAGAGTACAGTCCATCAAGTGAAACAACAATTCAGACAATGCAGTCCATCAAGTGAAAAAAACAATTCGGACACTGCAGTCCATAAAGTGAAACAAAACAATTCCTTCAGCACGTACAGCACGGCATATTTCTTCTTATAACGGATAACAGGCTCAGAAAGACTCGTGCATACTTTGCTTACACAACGTCTATCCATGGACATGGGAGCGTACTTCCTTCGTTCATACTTTTTAATGTTGCTTTCTTTCTTTCTCTCTTCCTTTCTCTGCTTATTTATTTCTAAAAGACAACAAATTTGGACAGTTTCGCGACAGTATATTACCAGGTACCATCAATTGACAGACAATAATTCGCAGTACGACATGTTACTCTCTCCCGCACGTTTCATTTCTATTTCCGCGCCATGTCTGCGGTTCGCCATCAACGACATGCAATAAAACCGGCAGACTTTCTCAGCACGTTATTTCTGGAGCCGTACGTGACACCTCACTGGTTGCTGTGCTTACTGTGCACAGCAAAATCACTAGCACTTACATTGCACCTCTCCAGGAAGAGACCAACACGAATCTTTTTAGGCCGTATTGAAGAAAATCGACTTAACCCAACCACGTATCCAGGCTATGATAGAAAACTGAAGTAGAATTAGATGGCCAGTGTGGTAACCTATCCTGCAGTCCTATGGACCAGGGTATAGTGGCCTGATCTCGAAACTGAGCATCAGTCAGCTTGCTAAGAAATGTTATCTTGACTGCGGTTGTGGGTCGTGTAACCGATGGGAGTTTTGAATGTAGAAACTGCTCGTATAATTTTTGAAGCCATAAGTACGTTTCGAGTGACCGGTGAAGACAGGGTCTAATACTTTTTTCGGCATATTTGGTTCCCAGGGATTAGAAGAGTGTATAGTAGTGACCAGATTTGTTCTAAGTTCAGCTCCCAAAAAAAAAAACACAATACGTAACTGCAATCGGCACGGCGCGGTCGCTGCTGGACTCGCCTCGAAAAGGCCAAGCAGCCTTATTATACCTCTTGAAAACATTTACTCTGTTGGATTACAATCATAGCTTCAGTCACTAAGAAGGTTCCTGAAACGGGCAGAAAATTGAGTGCGCGCTGCTTCCTCTGTTACAAGTCCTCTTCTTCGCCCCTGCGCCAGTAACTAGCAAAGAATAAGATCATTACTAAACTGTACTGACACTCGATATACAATAAGATCATTACTAAACTGTACTGACACTCGATATACAATAAGATCATTACTAAACTGTACTGGCACTCGATATACAATAAGATCATTACTAAACTGTACTGACACTCGATATACAATAAGATCATTACTAAACTGTACTGACACTCGATATACAATAAGATCATTACTAAACTGTACTGACACTCCATATACAAAAATGTTAGTCAATACGAGTAGGCTTTGAATTCCGTGTTAAAATGTGGGGTTATTTCAGGGTGGGAACAGACATTGGGGTTTTGTTGAAATCGTGAGAAGGGTTGGTGTGGAAATGTCCGATAGTATTGAGTTTAAAAAACAGAACTTTCTGAAGAACCAAAAATCCGGACACAGCAATCCTTTCGGCTGCTTTGTGTGGGTGTGTAAAACGCGGTCTGCCGTTTTGAGGGAATAACATAATTATAAGGACGTCGAACAGAGTAACAAGTTTGCGAAAATTTGCAAAAACTGCGCTTATTAGCTTCGCCGCGTCCGTCTGTCTGCAGTAACAAGTGGAGAACAGTTGAACTTTCATGTCGTGATGTTGTGCTATACCTGACGATACGCTCTGACAACTGTAACGGATACCTTGGCCTGACGATACGCTGTAACAACTGTAACAGATACTTTGGCATGAGGATACGCTCTGACAACTGTAACAGATACTTTGGCCTGAGGATACGCTGTAACAACTGTAACAGATACTTTGGCATGAGGATATGCTGTAACAACTGTACAGATACTTTGGCCTGAGTATACGCTGTAACAACTGTAACAGATACTTTGGCCTGAGTATACGCTGTAACAACTGTAACAGATACTTTGGCCTGAGGATACGCTGTGACAACTGTAACGGATACTTTGGCCTGACGATACTCTCTGACAACTGTAACGGATACTTTGGCCTGACGATACGCTCTGACAACTGTAACAGATACTTTGGCCTGAGGATACGCTCTGACAACTGTAACAGATACTTTGGCCTGACGATACTCTCTGACAACTGTAACAGATACTTTGGCATGAGGATACGCTCTGACAACTGTAACGGATACTTTGGCCTGAGGATACGCTGTGACAATTGTAACAGATACTTTAGCATGACGATACTCTCTGACAACTGTAACAGATACTTTACTATAGCCTGACGATACGCTCTGACAACTGTAACAGATACTTTACTATAGCCTGACGATACGCTGTGACAACTGTAACAGATACTTTACTATAGCCTGACGATACGCTCTGACAACTGTAACAGATACTTTACTATAGCCTGACGATACGCTGTGACAACTGTAACAGATACTTTACTATAGCCTGACGATACGCTGTGACAACTGTAACAGATACTTTACTATAGCCTGACGATACGCTCTGACAACTGTAACAGATACTTTACATACGTTTCTGTCTGCGTCTCGAGAGCAACTGGCTAAACATTTACTGGAGTGAAAACGTTTAGAAAGAATGTTGCAGACAAAATTCAAACACACATTTATCTACCAACACAATTTTTACCACAAACATACATTTTACTACCAACACGCATTTTACTGCCAATAAACATTTACTAAAAACACACATATTACTACCAACACACATTTTACTGCCAATAAACATTTACTAAAAACACACATATTACTACCAACACACATTTTACTGCCAATAAACATTTACTAAAAACACACATATTACTACCAACACACATTTTACTGCCAATAAACATTTACTAAAAACACACATATTACTGCCAATACACATTTTTCTTCCAATAAACATTTACTAAAAACACACATATTACTGCCAATACACATTTTTCTTCCAATAAACATTTACTAAAAACACACATATTACTGCCAATACACATTTTTCTTCCAATAAACATTTACTAAAAACACACATATTACTGCCAATACACATTTTACTGCCAATAAACATTTACTAAAAACACACATATTACTGCCAATACACATTTTACTGCCAATAAACATTTACTAAAAACACACATATTACTGCCAATACACATTTTACTACGTACAATACGTATTTTACTGCCAAAACACATTTTCCGTAAGCCTTAATTTTCCGAAACACAGAGAAGAGAACAAAAGTGTCAACTCGCGAGGCTAATACTTCCTGACCTGTTGATTCAGGATTTGTTTAATGACGTTTTCACTTCTTAACGACGCCGTCAATTACCACGGTCTAAAGTGTCTAATGACAGAAAACTGTCGTGTAATTAATTAGAAGGCATTTGGTAATGGTCGATTCCTAGTATTTGTCGGAAGGATCTGAGGAAAGCCAAGGAACGTCTTAATCAGGCTAGCCCGTCTGAGCCGAGATTTAGACCCAGGACCTCCCAAACACGCAGCAAATTACTAGCAATCTGACCGCGATATTCAATATAGGCAGTGATTGGCTGGACATGTAGCTAGATTCTGTGGCACACATTAGAACACTGTAAAATGCACTATTTTATTATTTTAGTACACTTTACAAATATGTGAGTAGAATTAACTGACTGGTTGCCCGCTGTAAGGTTTATACAAACAAACAAACAAACTAACTAATTAACTAACTCCATAGAGCAGAGTCCTTCTTCAGAAGCTAGCAGTTCCCCAGCTAGTCAAGAAATTCCCCCGTTTTATGGAACCCAAAGGTTCATTACCGCACTAACAACAGCCCGCCACCTGTCCCTATCCTGAGCCATATCAATCCAGTCCATGCCCCCCATCCCAATTCTTGAATATGCATTTTAATATTATACTCCATCTACGCCTGGGTCTTCCAAGTGGTCTCCTTCCCTCAGGTCTCCCCACCAAAATCCTGTATTCACCTCCCCCCTCCCTCATACGTGCTACATGTCCCGTCCACCTCATTCTTCTTGAATTGATAACCCGAAGGTTTATACAAACAGACAACACAAAATGAAAACAGCTGTAGGAGATACTGAACCAAAACATATGCCATTCGGTTTCCTCGTTCAATCTTTGTACCACTTTTGCTCGGGTGTTGTTTGGAAGTGGGAAGTGTGGATACACGTGGCTATTTATGTAATAGAGCAAAGGCTAAAAACTTCTTCCTCTGCACAAACCGTTAATAGGCTATGAACAACACTGTTAGTACCAACTAAACGAAACGCACTAGCGTGCCATGCTGCTGTGCCATGTCCCCAGGAGACTAGACGCCCCTGCCTGACACACGCTGCATGTCGCCTTACTTACAGATCTCCAAGCACTTCTGATGTACAGTAAGTACACGGAACTCTGGAGGAGGAGCGATCGACATGGAGAAGAAACTGGCGAAAAAAGTAACAGGGCCCTTCAAACTGAATACAAAAACTGATAAAAGTACATAACCAGCAGCTCCGCAAACTGTACTTTTTGGATAACAATGTCAACGCGATGAAGCCTTAAAGCCCAGTGGTTACTATATGTACCGCCATGTTTAACATTCGCAAATTCTACGTTCTGCCCACACAGTGTATTTATGTGTTTTGTGTGGATCTCAGAACAAACAGCGATTATTTCACTGTACAGCATTAACTGACTGGTTTGTATAACTGAGACGGAGTGTGTTTACTGCGCGGTACGGACTGTATTTATGTGTTTTGTGTGGATCTCAGAACAAACAGCGATTATTTCACTGTACAGCATTAACTGATTGGTTTGTATAACTGAGACGCAGTGTGTTTACTGCGCGGTACGGACTGTATTTATGTGTTTTGTGTGGATCTCAGAACAAACAGCGATTATTTCACTGTACAGCCTTAACTGACTGGTTTGTATAACTAGAAGGAGTGTGTTTACTGCGCGGTACGGACTGTATTTATGTGTTTTGTGTGGATCTCAGAACAAACAGCGATTATTTCACTGTACAGCATTAACTGACTGGTTTGTATAACTGAGAAGGAGTGTGTTTACTGCGCGGTACGGACTGTATTTATGTGTTTTGTGTGGATCTCAGAACAAACAGCGATTATTTCACTGTACAACATTAACTGACTGGTTTGTATAACTGAGACGGAGTGTGTTTACTGCGCGGTACGGACTGTATTTATGTGTTTTGTGTGGATCTCAGAACAAACAGCGATTATTTCACTGTACAACATTAACTGACTGGTTTGTATAACTGAGACGGAGTGCGTTTACTGCGCGGTACGGACTGTATTTATGTGTTTTGTGTGGATCTCAGAACAAACAGCGATTATTTCACTGTACAACATTAACTGACTGGTTTGTATAACTGAGACGGAGTGTGTTTACTGCGCGGTACGGACTGTATTTATGTGTTTTGTGTGGATCTCAGAACAAACAGCGATTATTTCACTGTACAACATTAACTGACTGGTTTGTATAACTGAGACGGAGTGTGTTTACTGCGCGGTACGGACTGTATTTATGTGTTTTGTGTGGATCTCAGAACAAACAGCGATTATTTCACTGTACAACATTAACTGACTGGTTTGTATAACTGAGACGGAGTGCGTTTACTGCGCGGTACGGACTGTATTTATGTGTTTTGTGTGGATCTCAGAACAAACAGCGATTATTTCACTGTACAACATTAACTGACTGGTTTGTATAACTGAGATGGAGTGTGTTTACTGCGCGGTACGGACTGTATTTATGTGTTTTGTGTGGATCTCAGAACAAACAGCGATTATTTCACTGTACAACATTAACTGACTGGTTTGTATAACTGAGACGGAGTGTGTTTACTGCGCGGTACGGACTGTATTTATGTGTTTTGTGTGGATCTCAGAACAAACAGCGATTATTTCACTGTACAACATTAACTGACTGGTTTGTATAACTGAGACGGAGTGCGTTTACTGCGCGGTACGGACTGTATTTATGTGTTTTGTGTGGATCTCAGAACAAACAGCGATTATTTCACTGTACAACATTAACTGACTGGTTTGTATAACTGAGACGGAGTGTGTTTACTGCGCGGTACGGACTGTATTTATGTGTTTTGTGTGGATCTCAGAACAAACAGCGATTATTTCACTGTACAACATTAACTGACTGGTTTGTGTAACTGAGACGGAGTGTGTTTACTGCGCGGTACGGACTGTATTTATGTGTTTTGTGTGGATCTCAGAACAAACAACGATTATTTCACTGTACAACATTAACTGACTGGTTTGCAAAACTGAGATGGAGTGTGTTTACTGCGCGGTACGGACTGTATTTATGTGTTTTGTGTGGATCTCAGAACAAACAACGATTATTTCACTGTACAACATTAACTGACTGGTTTGCAAAACTGAGATGGAGTGTGTTTACTGCGCGGTTCGGACTGAGTCTTTAACTAAAATTCGGTTTAGTCTTAATCTTAAAACGGTTAACTCTTGATTTCACTCCACTTGTTTGAAGAAGATTTTTGAGAAACATAACCTCAGAACTGAAAGCTTTCCTAGTTGCTTTCTTGTGCCCAACTTCCAGGACGAGATCTGCGCTCTTCTGGGATATTACGTGGCGTCGTGTGGTAATTGTTTACCGACGTTTCGGGACAACGTATATGTCGCATCTTCACAGGTCAAGAGTCCGAGTAGGAACTTTCTTTTCCTACTTTCCTACACGGACTCTTGATCCGTGAAGATGGGAACGATAAGTTGTCCCGAAACGTCGGTAAACAATTACAACACGACGCCGTGTAATACCCCAGAAGACCGCAGATCTCGTCAACATCGCGGCGGAAGCCTGAAATCAACTTCCAGGGTGTTTGCAGGATTTCCTGATACGACTGGCTGTTTACACCTCCTGGCACACAATCAGATTTCCACACACTCCAGATGACCCTGGATTAAGCCTGATTGACATCGGTGTCCTTGAAACAACACGTTCTTTCAACAAGTGTTGACGCAGAAGCAGAAGGCGGTGCAGGTAAATTTTTTTCTTTAGTTCTGGATATTTCATCATTCCGTGCAACCGTAAGTTGTGACACGGCACTTGGAGCATAACGGCCAGTTCTGAAGACAAGTACTTTGGCAGACATTTGTGATTTGTGGATACTTGCCAAGTAGTGGGAACAGTGCACACGTACGTTTCGTACTCACGGCTCTTTTACAAAGTTAGGGGTTTCACTACGTCAGTGTACCCGAGTACGAATTTTTGCCAAATAAACCAGTCGTGGAAACAACATGACAATTATTCACTTGGCTCACTGTACAACATTACTGAAATGTCTGTCGAGTACATTGGTCATGAGCATCCGCCTTAAGATTCTGTAGTAAAATATCGTTATAAAGCCCTCCCTTTATGTTGCTCGTACCGCGCAGTAAACACACTCCGTCTCAGTTATACAAACCAGTCAGTTAATGCTGTACAGTGAAATAATCGCTGTTTGTTCTGAGATCCACACAAAACACATAAATACAGTCCGTACCGCGCAGTAAACACACTCCGTCTCAGTTATACAAACCAGTCAGTTAATGCTGTACAGTGAAATAATCGCTGTTTGTTCTGAGATCCACACAAAACACATAAATACAGTCCGTACCGCGCAGTAAACACACTGCGTCTCAGTTATACAAACCAGTCAGTTAATGTTGTACAGTGAAATAATCGCTGTTTGTTCTGAGATCCACACAAAACACATAAATACAGTCCGTACCGCGCAGTAAACACACTCCGTCTCAGTTATACAAACCAGTCAGTTAATGCTGTACAGTGAAATAATCGCTGTTTGTTCTGAGATCCACACAAAACACATAAATACAGTCCGTACCGCGCAGTAAACACACTCCATCTCAGTTATACAAACCAGTCAGTTAATGTTGTACAGTGAAATAATCGCTGTTTGTTCTGAGATCCACACAAAATACATAAATACAGTCCGTACCGCGCAGTAAACACACTGCGTCTCCGTTATACAAACCAATCAGTTAATGCTGTACAGTAAAATAATCGCTGTTTGTTCTGAGATCCACACAAAACACATAAATACAGTCCGTACCGCGCAGTAAACACACTGCGTCTCAGTTATACAAACCAGTCAGTTAATGCTGTACAGTGAAATAATCGCTGTTTGTTCTGAGATCCACACAAAACACATAAATACAGTCCGTACCGCGCAGTAAACACACTCCGTCTCAGTTATACAAACCAGTCAGTTAATGCTGTACAGTGAAATAATCGCTGTTTGTTCTGAGATCCACACAAAACACATAAATACAGTCCGTACCGCGCAGTAAACACACTCCGTCTCAGTTATACAAACCAGTCAGTTAATGCTGTACAGTGAAATAATCGCTGTTTGTTCTGAGATCCACACAAAACACATAAATACAGTCCGTACCGCGCAGTAAACACACTCCGTCTCAGTTATACAAACCAGTCAGTTAATGCTGTACAGTGAAATAATCGCTGTTTGTTCTGAGATCCACACAAAACACATAAATACAGTCCGTACCGCGCAGTAAACACACTGCGTCTCCGTTATACAAACCAATCAGTTAATGCTGTACAGTGAAATAATCGCTGTTTGTTCTGAGATCCACACAAAACACATAAATACAGTCCGTACCGCGCAGTAAACACACTCCGTCTCAGTTATACAAACCAGTCAGTTAATGCTGTACAGTGAAATAATCGCTGTTTGTTCTGAGATCCACACAAAACACATAAATACAGTCCGTACCGCGCAGTAAACACACTGCGTCTCCGTTATACAAACCAATCAGTTAATGCTGTACAGTGAAATAATCGCTGTTTGTTCTGAGATCCACACAAAACACATAAATACAGTCCGTACCGCGCAGTAAACACACTGCGTCTCAGTTATACAAACCAATCAGTTAATGCTGTACAGTGAAATAATCGCTGTTTGTTCTGAGATCCACACAAAACACATAAATACAGTCCGTACCGCGCAGTAAACACACTCCGTCTCAGTTATACAAACCAGTCAGTTAATGCTGTACAGTGAAATAATCGCTGTTTGTTCTGAGATCCACACAAAACACATAAATACAGTCCGTACCGCGCAGTAAACACACTGCGTCTCCGTTATACAAACCAATCAGTTAATGCTGTACAGTGAAATAATCGCTGTTTGTTCTGAGATCCACACAAAACACATAAATACAGTCCGTACCGCGCAGTAAACACACTGCGTCTCAGTTATACAAACCAATCAGTTAATGCTGTACAGTGAAATAATCGCTGTTTGTTCTGAGATCCACACAAAACACATAAATACAGTCCGTACCGCGCAGTAAACACACTCCGTCTCAGTTATACAAACCAGTCAGTTAATGCTGTACAGTGAAATAATCGCTGTTTGTTCTGAGATCCACACAAAACACATAAATACAGTCCGTATCGCGCAGTAAACACACTCCGTCTCAGTTATACAAACCAATCAGTTAATGCTGTACAGTGAAATAATCGCTGTTTGTTCTGAGATCCACACAAAACACATAAATACAGTCCGTATCGCGCAGTAAACACACTCCGTCTCAGTTATACAAACCAATCAGTTAATGCTGTACAGTGAAATAATCGCTGTTTGTTCTGAGATCCACACAAAACACATAAATACAGTCCGTACCGCGCAGTAAACACACTCCGTCTCATTTATACAAACCAGTCAGTTAATGCTGTACAGTGAAATAATCGCTGTTTGTTCTGAGATCCACACATAAATACACTGTGTGGGCAGAACGTAGAATTCCTGAACGTAAGACCAAGTGGACATACAATAAATAGAAAGGAGGCTAACTGGATTGGTCACATTTTGCGTAGAAACTGCCTTCTAAAACACGTTATTGAAGGAAAAAGAGTGAAGGATGGAAGTGACGGGAAAACGAGAAAGGAGGCGTAAGCAGCTACTGCATGACCTTAAGGGAAAGAGAAGATACTGGAAATTGAAAGAGGAAGCACTAGATCGCACTCTGTGGAGAACTCGCTTTGGAAGAGGCTACGGACCTGTCGTAAGCAGACTGCAGAATGGATGAATGAATGAATCAATGAATGAAACCGGGTGGTACATAAAATAACCACTAGGCTATAAAGGGTTAATGAAGCTGAACAAATCATATTTAAGGAAGCAGTGACAGACGGACAGCTGCACACTGTAACGCCAACTTGCAAGCAGCACCACCTAACGTACTTCTAATGAATCGTAAAATTTGAATATTTTAAAATATTCATTTCTACCTTGGTCTTACGTCACCGCCTTCCCTCCGAGCAAACAAATCGTAACTTCTCATTCGCCTTTCACGGGAGTCTTCGAACCTTTACGCACAAAATTATCTATTAATTACATCGCGTTCAATGTAAATGTGCCGGTGGGTGGCTTCACGTAAAGGGAATGTTCTGAGACAGGGAGGTACAGCTGCCGACTCACAAGAACAGCTTTGTCATTGACGGTGATGACGCAGAGGAAGTCAGACCGTCATATAGTGATAAAGTGGCAGAGCAGGGCGAAGTCAGACCGTTAGAGGTTCATGGCCAGTAACCGATTTACCACATTTAAAAATATACTGGCCTGAAGAGCGGTTGTGTCTTGTGCGTGTGACTTAATATTGTTGCCTTTTGTTGTGTTCCAGCTGCTCAGAACTGTGCATAAATTTTATTTTAGGCTTGTCGTAGACCAGGGGTTCCCAAATGTTTTCGGTCCACCGCCCTCTTGGCTCCATATACACACCCACAGCGCCCCCCCCCCCCCCCAACCTATTTTAAAAAATATAAATGCGCTTTTGTTTCCACTTTTATTTTATATTTAAAAATCGCTTAAATAGAATTATAAGAGTTAAACTTAATGTTTTATGTGTTAATTAATAAATTAAAATTTATTATATTTTTTATAATTAGCAATAATTCATCTAGCAATAATTTATTTAAAAAAATATGCGCTTGAATAAGATTCATAAATTAAAATACTAAGAAATTTAGTTCATTTTTTATTTTTAACACAAAAATTACTTTATTTGAATTTTATTATAAAAATAAATGCACTATTTGTCTAGTAGCGCCCCCTGTGATAATAACAGCGCCCCCTTCCACCTCTCGTACCTATTAGCGCCCACCTCGGTAATCCCACCGCCCATTTTGGGAACCACTGTCGTAAACTAAACACGTAACAAATGGCGACCAATGCAAAATGATGGCAGCTGCCATAAACGTGCTCTTTTCGCAACAAGTATTTGTTTTGCCCGCAAGGTCAGCCCGCAGATTAGGGACCTTACCCACGCTGTCAAGCTGAGAGCTGTCCTTGTCAGTCGCAAACAGCAGTAGTTTTACCCATGCTGTGTGCGCCGTATCAACAACATCAATGATTGCTCTATACACTCACCATTTACGCGGCAAAAGCAAACCGACCGAAATTTCGGGAACTACAAATTTTCAGTGCTAATTGGAAGAAGTTTCTTCCCCCGGTACTGCTATTTCAGCCGTATTACCCGATAATGAATTCCTCTACTCTTAGGTCGGCCAAAGCTTCGTTTTCCAAATATGCCCTTTCAAGATAGGCTACCGTACGTACATGATCACGAACATCACTCATTTATTCCCGCTGCATTAAACACCCGTCTTCTAAAATGAACGTCGAAGTACTGTTCGAGCAGCGTCCAGATTGCTTCTGTGACAGGTAAGAACTGATCATGTCTGGAGAATTTACTGTGAGCTGTATCATGTCTGGAGAATTTACTGTGAGCTGTATCATGTCTGGAGAATTTACTGTGAGCTGTATCTGCTCTGGAGAATTTACTGTGAGCTGTATCTGGTCTGGAGAATTTACTGTGAGCTGTATCTGGTCTGGACAATTTACTGTGAGCTGTATCATGTCTGGAGAATTTACTGTAAGCTGTATCATGTCTGGAGAATTTACTGTGAGCTGTATCTGGTCTGGACAATTTACTGTGAGCTGTATCATGTCTGGAGAATTTACTGTGAGCTGTACCATGTCCGGAGAATTTACTGTGAGCTGTATCATATCCGGAGAATTTACTGTGAGCTGTATGTCTGGAGAATTTACTGTGAGCTGTATCATGTCTGGAGAATTTACTGTGAGCTGTATCATGTCTGGAGAGTTTACTGTGAGCTGTATCATGTCTGGAGAGTTTACTGTGAGCTGTATCATGCCTGGAGAATTTACTGTGAGCTGTATCATGTCTGGAGAGTTTACTGTGAGCTGTATCATGTCTGGAGAGTTTACTGTGAGCTGTATCATGTCTGGAGAGTTTACTGTGAGCTGTATCATGTCTGGAGAATTTACTGTGAGCTGTATCATGTCTGGAGAATTTACTGTGAGCTGTATCACGCGTCGGAGTCAATCTGCATAGCTGCGATTTCAGAACACGGGATGCCATGCTCACAAAGCCATTTAATCATCTCCCTCGTTTTATTCTCTGAATGTGGGGCGCGGTCTATCGTAATTGCCAAGTTAAGGGCCAGTGGTTTCTATATATATACCGCCAGGTTTAACATTCAAAAACGATACGTTCTGCCCAGAGTTCATTTATGTGTTTTGTTTGGCTCTCACACCAAACAGCCATTATTTCCCTATACAATATTAACGGGTGGTTTTTAGAACCAAGATGGTGTGTGTTTACTGCGCGGTTCGGTTTTTAGGAGAGTTCGCGCCTATAGCTCCGTCATGTCAGTCTATACGCACGTATCAGCGCCGCTCTCACCGGACGGATTTCCGTAAAATTAGATATTGGCGATTTCTATAAAAATCTGTTGAGAAAATCCAAATTTGGTTAAACCCTGACAGACATTTCGAGCACTTCAGATGACGATCTAAGTGTGTTTCGTATTGCTGGCAGCGCCATATGTATCGCAACAATAAAAGAAACGCCCTCACTCGTTTCGATGGCAACACATTCAGTATTTATTGAATTGCTGATAGCGACTCAATACGTCAACAATACAGAAGGAACGTATTATTCCGTTTCCATAGCAACAATGGTTACGCGAACACGCCACGATGTTACGTTGTACGTACATTGCCTATCTTGCAGTGTTTATTTCAACGGTGGTCAGACGACAGCTGTGTACTGTACACTGTACACGATCCGTTAAGAGCCACTGTCAATATAAGTCTAAAAATTCATCGTATAAAAATAGTTACATATTGCGGACTGACCTCTGTGAAACGTAATTGATTAACCTTCCATTTCAGAGCCGGTTGATCTTGGAGCCAACAGTCAGCTAAAGTCAGAGGACCTTGTCCGCGTTCCGTGAATGAGCCGAAGAAGAGACGGTAATGACCGCAAACACTTGCAACAAATTAATCACCAGACAGGGCCGCGATCTCTAGGCGAGCTGAACGAATTACAAGGCTCACCGTGAGACTGCCTGCTTGTGCAGAGCGGACAACAAAACGTTCTCGTTTTATCTCCTACAACTTAATTTCGGCGCTCGTAAACAGAAACTACGTGTCAGAACGTAGGTGAATATGAGGAACATTGCTTCTGGCTCCAGACTACACCAGTCACATCCCAGAAGGCAGCAGTGGTAATGAAGACAGACATTTGTCACAGTACAAAACAGCGACACTATCGCTTAAGGCACCTGCCCGCAGCATTCCGCAGTACACAGTGCGTACAGTGTAAAGAGACACCACTGCTGCATACCGACCGATGACGGAACACAGGACTGTCTCTTACATTGCCATACGGCTACACAGGACTGTCTCTTACATTACCATACGGCTACACAGGACTGTCTCTTACATTGCTATACGGCTACACAGGACTGCCTCTTACATTGCTATACGGCTACACAGGACTGCCTCTTACATTGCCATACGGCTACACAGGACTGCCTCTTACATTGCCATACGGCTACACAGGACTGCCTCTTACATTGCTATACGGCTACACAGGACTGCCTCTACGTTGTTCTATGGCTACACAGGACTGCCTCTACATTATTATACGAGTATACAGGACTGCCTCTACATTATTATACGGCTACACAGGACTGTCTCTTACATTGCCATACGGCTACAGAGGACTGCCTCTTACATTGCTATACGGCTACACAGGACTGCCTCTACGTTGTTCTACGGCTACACAGGACTGCCTCTACATTATTATACGAGTATACAGGACTGCCTCTACATTATTATACGGCTACACAGGACTGTCTCTTACATTATTATACGGCTACACAGGACTGTCTCTTACATTGCTATACGGCTACACAGGACTGCCTCTACATTATTATACGGCTACACAGGACTGCCTCTACATTATTATACGGCTACACAGGACTGCCTCTACATTATTATACGGCTACACAGGACTGCCTCTACATTATTATACGGATACACAGGACTGCCTCTACATTATTATACGGCTACACAGGACTGCCTCTACATTATTATACGGCTACACAGGACTGCCTCTACATTATTATACGGCTACACGGGACTGCCTCTACATTATTATACGGCTACACAGGACTGCCTCTACATTATTATACGAGTATACAGGACTGCCTCTACATTATTATACGGCTACACAGGACTGCCTCTACATTATTATACGGCTACACAGGACTGCCTGTACATTATTATACGGCTACACAGGACTGCCTCTACATTATTTTACGGCTACACAGGACTGCCTCTACATTATTATACGGCTACACAGGACTGCCTCTACATTATTATACGGCTACACAGGACTGCCTCTACATTATTATACGGCTACACAGGACTGCCTCTACATTATTATACGGCTACACGGGACTGCCTCTACATTATTATACGGCTACACAGGACTGCCTCTACATTATTATACGAGTACACAGGACTGCCTCTACATTATTATACGGCTACACAGGACTGCCTGTACATTATTATAAGGCTACACAGGACTGCCTCTACATTATTATACGGCTACACAGGACTGCCTGTACATTATTATACGGCTACACAGGACTGCCTCTACATTATTATACGGCTACACAGGACTGCCTCTACATTATTATACGGCTGCACAGGACTGCCTCTACATTATTATACGGCTACACAGGACTGCCTCTACATTATTATACGGCTACACAGGACTGCCTCTACATTATTATACGGCTACACAGGACTGCCTCTACATTATTATACGGCTACACAGGACTGCCTCTACATTATTATACGGCTACACAGGACTGCCTCTACATTATTATACGGCTACACAGGACTGACTCTACATTATTATACGGCTACACAGGACTGCCTCTACATTATTATACGGCTACACAGGACTGCCTGTACATTATTATACGGCTACACAGGACTGCCTCTACATTATTATACGGCTACACAGGACTGCCTCTACATTATTACACGGCTACACAGGACTGCCTGTACATTATTATACGGCTACACAGGACTGCCTCTACATTATTATAAGACTACACAGGACTGCCTCTACATTATTATACGGCTACACAGGACTGCCTCTACATTATTACACGGCTACACAGGACTGCCTGTACATTATTATACGGATACACAGGACTGCCTCTACATTATTATAAGGCTACACAGGACTGCCTCTACATTATTATACGGCTACACAGGACTGCCTCTACATTATTATACGGCTACACAGGACTGCCTGTACATTATTATAAGGCTACACAGGACTGCCCGTACATTATTATACGGCTACACAGGACTGCCTGTACATTATTATACGGCTACACAGGACTGCCTCTACATTATTATACGGCTACACAGGACTGCCTCTACATTATTACACGGCTACACAGGACTGCCTGTACATTATTATACGGCTACACAGGACTGCCTCTACATTATTATAAGGCTACACAGGACTGCCTCTACATTATTATACGGCTACACAGGACTGCCTCTACATTATTACACGGCTACACAGGACTGCCTGTACATTATTATACGGCTACACAGGACTGCCTCTACATTATTATAAGGCTACACAGGACTGCCTCTACATTATTATACGGCTACACAGGACTGCCTCTACATTATTATACGGCTACACAGGACTGCCTCTACATTATTATACGGCTACACAGGACTGCCTCTACATTATTATACGGCTACACAGGACTGCCTCTACATTATTATACGGCTACACAGGACTGCCTCTACATTATTATACGGCTACACAGGACTGCCTCTACATTATTATACGGCTACACAGGACTGCCTCTACATTATTATACGGCTACACAGGACTGCCTCTACATTATTATACGGCTACACAGGACTGCCTCTACATTATTATACGGCTACACAGGACTGCCTCTACATTATTATACGGCTACACAGGACTGCCTCTACATTATTATACGGCTACACAGGACTGCCTCTACATTATTATACGGCTACACAGGACTGCCTCTACATTATTATACGGCTACACAGGACTGCCTCTACATTATTATACGGCTACACAGGACTGCCTCTACATTATTATACGGCTACACAGGACTGCCTCTACATTATTATACGGCTACACAGGACTGCCTGTACATTATTATACGGCTACACAGGACTGCCTGTACATTATTATACGGCTACACAGGACTGCCTCTACATTATTATACGGCTACACAGGACTGCCTGTACATTACTACACAGCAATTAAGCTATGCAACGAGCGGTATTCAAACTCGCGATGATGTATTCAACACGTTCGGTATCGCTCACAGCCACCTGTTTAGAACTCAGCAACTATTTAAGTTCACCAACCAACTTGAATAACTTTTTCAATCCTCTAATATATTAAAAGTAAGAAAATTAACAAAACACTTTTAATATATATATGATGAAAGCAGTCCATTAAGTTAATCGTCTTACATGTGACATGCCGCCGTAAGAACCTTGCAGAACTGCATTTCAATAAAGGCGTCAGTCCAGTCAGTCGTACACTGAAGAGCGTCAATGTCAATGACAGACAGACAGGAATCATCCTGTCTGTCTGTCTCTCCGTCTGCTTATCTCAAGTTGAGAATAAATGCACGGAGTTTGATACAATCTACGAGCGGTATCATTATTATACCACTAGCTGCCATCCCACACGTGAACTTTATGTTTCCTTAAAAAAACGTGACGGACAAATTGCTGATGTGTAAAAAACGCCAGCGCCACTATGTAAATGCTGAAAGCACAGTTAACAAATAGATCACAGGAAGCTCATTAACCGTACGAAAGTAACGCAGCAGACAGGAACAAATGTAGCCATAGTAAGAACACTTTTTTTTTAATGGTTCGACAGCCCCTTGGGGGCCTAGGCCGCCTCATTTTTCGAGGTTTCACGATCACACACTTTTTAGACACACCACACTCGGTAGGACTCCTCTGGACGAGTGATCAGCTCGTCGCAGAGACCTCTACCTGACAACACACAACACTCACAACAGACAGACATACATGCCCCCGGTGGGGGGTTTTTTTCCCCCCTTTGATCCATTTTTGTACTGTTTAAATCCTTTCGTCCTTCATGTCACTTTACGTTCCATGCTACCGTCCTTACAACAAACACAACACAAACATCCATGCCCCCGGTGGGATTCGAACCCACGATCCCAGTAAGCTAGCGGCCGAAGACCCACGCCTTAGACCGCACGGCCATTGGGATCGGCGGAGAGTACTTTAGCGTAATGATATGTGCCTATCCATCAAGGGGAGAGCGCGGCCGTTACGTCCTACAACGAGCACTGATATTAAAATCCACTCGTATACGAATTCTACAACAAAATTATGATAAAATAACTGAAATTTTAAGTATACTGCATGTCCCTTTTATCGTGTCCCCGAGCATGGCAGTTTTATCGCACAGAAAGCCCGCAACTGCCGGGACATGACAGGTGCCTTGCTCTAGGAGAGGAAAAGGGAGACATCTGTTAATACTGTAGTGATATTAATGGTAAAGGTAAAGGTAAACTTCACCCTAGAACAGGCCATGAAGACCCCAGAAGGGGAATAGAGGTATAGCTCTACTATTTCTTTAACTCTGGCACTGGATGAGGGTGGGTGGTCAACCCCACGCCTCGGCCGCTGTAACCCCGGGAAAGAACCACGGTACCCATTGTATAGGAGGCTGGGTGGGCCCCAGGGCGGGTCTGGACGGGTCATATTAAAATACTAATTACTTAAAACTGCTGTACGGGCAAAAGAACTGAATTAGAAGCTTACTTAATTCGGGCAGAATGTTCGTTAACGCTATTTGAAACAGTCGACAGCTTTCAAAACACAAAACTGCGCACTGCGCCATGCAATACAACAGAATGCTACATTCCCTTCCCATCCCCACATACTTCATTTAATGCACTGTGAATACTAGTGATAGAAACTACTGCGTTCTTGAAAATTCATGTATTCTGGGACGTGACGATGTCTCACATGGGTGTTTCTCGACGTTTCGGAGGTTCATACAGCCTCCATCTCCAATCTTTCAGAACTAAGGAAACACGCTCCTCCGATGTCTGGAAACCTACTCCAGTGACACGTCGTCATATCCCAGAAGATACCGAGTCTTCAACGTAATCCTTCGTTATGCAAATTTATCAGTTCCTCGGACATTTCATCTTTTAGATTTGAACAACTCCTTCAGTAATTAGAACACTATTTCTATGCCCTGCAAGGTTAAACCTGCCAAGTGGCCAGCAGCTTCTTTACCACAATGGCTGGATTCCTGTCGTTTTTACATTCTAGACTGAGACAGGTCCATATAAGGAACTCAGCTGAAGGAATCCTTACACAACTGGTACAACAGCGATGCTTTGTTCTGCTCCGCCGTGTATTTTCAGAGCATTTCGCTGCAACTGGCCACGTACAGGGCATACACAAAAGAATGGTGCGGTTTTAATAGTGAACACTATTAAAACCGCAACATTCTTTTGTGTATGCCCTGTATATATTCAACGACTAACGAAACATTTTCTCGCATTTAGAAATATGAAGTTAGAATTAAGACAAGTGATGGACACAAAGCTGCCCCAAGTTTCAGCTGCAATTATGATACAAAAAACGGCGAAACTTTTTTTTCCCGTGACATCACACAAAGCGTCTGATTCTTTGTGTTCGTGGACATACTTCTGTTCAAAAAATTTACCCATTTCAAGCATTTAGTTTTGTCCCCAGTTTTCTTCACTTCCACAGCTCAAATAGCTAACTAACTACATGAAGTGTGTTCCAAGTCCCGCTGACGTTACACAAACAGCGTCTATACCAGTTGTTGTCAAAGATAAATACTGTTAATTATACGCCGTAAAATAACAAACGATGCATAGAAACTTGGAAACAGGCTGTGCAAGTACAGGAAACTAACAGACTTTATATAGGGAGTGTACTTTAAAATGGACAGATGGCGGGCTGTTGTGAATGCGGTAATGAACCTTCGGGTGCCATAAAACGCGGGGAATTTCTTGACTAGCTGACGACCTGTTAGCTTCTCAAGAAGGACTGTGCTATATGGAGTTAGTTAGTTAGTTAGTTAGTTAGTGTACTTTAAAATTGAGTTTTGGATCGTTGTAACGTAACCAAATAAATCACACATTTCTTAAACCAATAAAATGCACACTTCTTATTTATTATACAATATAACTTCTTTTTACAACAAAATCAGTCCAACATGTTTCGGTTCCCTATTATGGAACCATCATCAGGGACCCGTATCGTGAGTTACACAAAATCACAACTCAACAAATAGTGGTACATATTAAATGTTGAAAAGGTAAAATGTAGGCTAAGTTGTTTTTGTGGTCCACTGTCCTAGCCTTCCATAAGTAGACACAACTTCTGATACACAGTGGACCCAAAAAAAACAACTTAGATAGCCTACATTTTACCTTTTCAACATTTAATATGTACCATTATTTGTTGAGTTGTGATTTTGTGTGATTCACGATAAGGGTCCCTGATGATGGTCCCAAAATAGGGATCCGAAACATTTTGCATTGATTTTACTGTACAAAATTGTATTGTATAATAAATAAAAATGTTCGTTTGTTGGTTTAAGAAATATTTGATCGAATAAAAATGCAAATGGCTTAATTTTGAATGTTGTTATGCGTGTGAGTATGGATGAATAGAGAAAATATGTTAGTCATCTAACAGAGACTATAATTTGGTTGTACCTAATGAGACAAATAATTACAATGCAAATACAAATGATTTTTTTTCTATGGCTCGACAGCCCTATATATGGGCCTGGGCCTCCTCGTTTCGTCGAGGCTTCACGATCACACTTCAGACACACCACAGTCGGTACGACTCCTCTGGACGAGTGATCAGGCCGTCGCAGAGACCTCTACCTGACAACACACAACACTCACAAGAGACAGACATCCATGCCCCCGGTGGGGTTTTTTTTTTTTTGTCTGTCCGGGGTTTTTTCCCCTTTGATCCATTTTTGTACTGTATAAATCCTTTCGTCCTTCATGTCACTTTACGTTCCATGCTACCGTCCTTAAAACAAACACAACACAAACATACATGCCCCCGGTGGGATTTTTTTTTGTGCCTGTCCGGGGTTTTTTCCCCTTTGATCCATTTTTGTACTGTATAAATCCTTTCGTCCTTCATGTCACTTTACGTTCCATGCTACCGTCCTTAAAACAAACACAACACAAACAGCCATGCCCCCGGCGGGATTCGAACCCACAATCCCAGTAAGCGAGCGGCCGAAGACCCACGCCTTAGACCGCGCGGCCACTGCGATCGGCAAATACAACTGATTACAATTCTGAAATCCTATTTACACAGCCGTTACACTGCCATATTTTGCATCAGGTTTATTTTTGATAACTGATATATGTTGTGACTACATGTTACAGCTAATAAGTGGCTATTTACATGCCGAAACGTGTTGTCACAACATACATCAGTTATCAAATATAACCATATATATATTTTACATGTCAATATAATACCTGTGTAAATAGGATTTCAAAATTGTAACCATTAAATAACACAGCGGAATGCCTCAACAAAATACAGAGATAATTAAGATTCTGGAAACAACGGAAACGGACTTAAACGAAAATGCTAATTATCTTTAAGCACGACGTAACTGGAAGACTCCTTTCAATATTTTATTCCGTATATTTGTCCTTTTATTTGCTCATTTATTTGTGTTCTCGTGTCGTCCTGTGGGGGTCTTTCGACTGTCCAAATCGTGTAGCCTATTTTTAGAGGAGACCCTGGCCCCAATAGGGCGGTAGTGACAATGGCAGCGAGGCCTAAATGTAAATTGGGTCCACTCTACACTACATCAAGACAGCCGACAACTTCTAGTATTTCTCAGAGCCCATACACCAAAATACGACACACTGTACACCATACAGTAGGCATACACCAACCGTCTACAGCCTGCTGGCTACTTGACGCACCAACAGGCTAACATGTAACAACACAAGCAATTTCACACTGTTGACACCGTGCATCAAAAGCACCTAAATACAAACCTAATATTTCACACTGTTGACACCGTGCATCAAAACCACCTAAATACAAACCTAATATTTCACACTGTTGACACCGTGCATCAAAACCACCTAAATACAAACCTAATATTTCACACTGTTGACACCGTGCATCAAAACCACCTAAATACAAACCTAATATTTCACACTATTGACACCGTGCATCAAAAGCACCTAAATACAAACCTAATATTTCACACTGTTGACACCGTGCATCAAAAGCACCTAAATACAAACCTAATATTTCACACTGTTGACACCGTGCATCAAAACCACCTAAATACAAACCTAATATTTCACACTGTTGACACCGTGCATCAAAACCACCTAAATACAAACCTAATATTTCACACTGTTGACACCGTGCATCAAAAGCACCTAAATACAAACCTAATATTTCACACTATTGACACCGTGCATCAAAACCACCTAAATACAAACCTAATATTTCACACTGTTGACACCGTGCATCAAAAGCACCTAAATACAAACCTAATATTTCACACTGTTAACACCGTGCATCAAAACCACCTAAATACAAACCTAATATTTCACACTGTTGACACCGTGCATCAAAACCTCCTAAATACAAACCTAATATTTCACACTATTGACACCGTGCATCAAAAGCACCTAAATACAAACCTAATATTTCACACTGTTGACACCGTGCATCAAAAGCACCTAAATACAAACCTAATATTTCACACTGTTGACACCGTGCATCAAAACTACCTAAATACAAACCTAATATTTCACACTGTTGACACCGTGCATCAAAACCACCTAAATACAAACCTAATATTTCACACTGTTGACACCGTGCATCAAAAGCACCTAAATACAAACCTAATATTTCACACTGTTGACACCGTGCATCAAAACTACCTAAATACAAACCTAATATTTCACACTGTTGACACCGTGCATCAAAACCACCTAAATACAAACCTAATATTTCACACTGTTGACACCGTGCATCAAAAGCACCTAAATACAAACCTAATATTTCACACTATTGACACCGTGCATCAAAACCACCTAAATACAAACCTAATATTTCACACTGTTGACACCGTGCATCAAAAGCACCTAAATACAAACCTAATATTTCACACTGTTGACACCGTGCATCAAAACCACCTAAATACAAACCTAATATTTCACACTGTTGACACCGTGCATCAAAACCACCTAAATACAAACCTAATATTTCACACTGTTGACACCGTGCATCGAAAGCACCTAAATACAAACCTAATATTTCACACTGTTGACACCGTGCATCAAAAGCACCTAAATACAAACCTAATATTTCACATTGTTGACACCGTGCATCAAAAGCACCTAAATACAAACCTAATATTTCACACTGTTGACACCGTGCATCAAAACCACCTAAATACAAACCTAATATTTCACACTGTTGACACCGTGCATCAAAACCACCTAAATACAAACCTAATATTTCACACTGTTGACACCGTGCATCAAAAGCACCTAAATACAAACCTAATATTTCACACTGTTGACACCGTGCATCGAAAGCACCTAAATACAAACCTGATATTTCACACTGTTGACACCGTGCATCAAAAGCACCTAAATACAAACCTAATATTTCACATTGTTGACACCGTGCATCAAAAGCACCTAAATACAAACCTAATATTTCACACTGTTCACACCGTGCATCTTCGTCATATTAAATTAAGTTACAGACCAACTGATGCACACTAAAACCACTTTTTAAGTAGCTTTATTATTATAATTGTTAAAATTGTACCCCTACACGTGTTTCGATCCTAGGATCATCGTCAGGGGGTTTTTTTGCTAAAAGCTACAGTCACTTCAAACACATGATTTTAAATATTCTATCGGCACTTTAAAACTTATATAGTATAAGTTAAAATCTTGTAAAAAGACTTGTTAAAAGTTGTAAAATTGTAAAAGTACTGTAGATAGTAGATTGCGGAAGTGCTGGCGTGTGGGATCGTGGTATTATAGGCTGTAAAATAAACGATTTTGTTAAGTAATATAGAATTTGTATGTGTTGGTTGTTAACAGTATTCAGCACTTCCGAAATCTACTATCTACAGTACTTTTACAATTTTACAACTTTTAACGAGTCTTTTTACAAGATTTTAACTTATAATATATAATTTTTAAGTGCCGATAGAATATTTAAAATCATGTGTTTGAAGTGACTGTAGCTTTTAGCAAAAAAACCCCCTGACGATGATCCTAGGATCGAAACACGTGTAGGGGTACAATTTTAACAATTATAATAATAAAGCTACTTAAAAAGTGGTTTTAGTGTGCATCAGTTGGTCTGAAACTTGGTTTAATAAGACAAGCAACGTAAGTATAAAACGTAACATTCAGACGAGTTTTCTTCTCAATCTTACCTCTTTCTACCCACTCAGTGTACGTATAGAGGGTTACTGTTGTCCCTGATTACACTCAATGACACATTCACACACACAGTCGGTAGGACTCCCCTGGACGAAGGATCGGCCCGTCCCATATCACACAACATTCACAAGAGACAAATATCCATGCCCCCGGCGGTATTCGAACCCGTAATCCCAGCAAGCGAGAGACCGCAGACCCACGCCTTTAGACCGCGCGGCCACTGGGATCGGCAGAGTTAGAAACTGTGGGATTGAAAATCATATGCAATAGAAACATACACGTTGTTAAACGTTCAAAGCCCAGTGGTTACTATATGTACCACCAGGTTTAACATTAAGACCATCAAGCCTTTAGACCACGCTGCCATCGGGATCAGCTAATTGTACATCGACTACTATGAAACTATACTGATTCGAACGAGTGCTGAATATCGATATATCGATATTAAAGACTTACAACATACTGCACGACCCACATTAATGGAATTCTTTGGTGTTTAGAAAGTGCATCACAAAATCGGGTCTAAGACTATGAAATTCCTCCGTCCTGAAAAAAAAAATACAATCAAAGCTACAAGCTATGTCGTTTCTTCAAGAAAAATACGGCCTATAGTGATAAACGACATGAATAGACTTGGAATTAAGTCAGATTGGTCAATACAAAACTGACAAGAAATTGCGCCATAACAGACTCAGTTGTCATAGACGTGAAACCAAAATTCTCTTACTACACCTCCTGGTTACAATTACGATACAAGCAGCTGCAATTGTACAAGACCCGCGTCAAATATAGGGCTAATGAGGGACTAGGGCAGTGGTTCCCAAACTGGGCGGTACCGCCCCCTGGGGGGCGGTGGGATTACCGAGATGGGAGCTAATAGGTACGAGAGGTGGAAGGGAGCGCTGTTATTATCACAGGGGGGCGCTAGTAGACAAGTAGTGCGTTTATTTTTATAATAAAATTGAAATAAAGTAATTTTTGTGTTGAAAATAAAAAATGAACTAAATTTCTTAGTATTTTAATTTATGAATCTTATTAAAGCACATATTTTTTTAATAAACTATTGCTAATGAATTATTGTTAATCATAAAAAATATAATAAATTTTTAAATTATTAATTAACACATAAAACATTAAGTTAACTCTTATAATTTTATTTAAACAATTTTTTAATATGAAATAAAAGTGGAAACAAAAGCGCATTTATATTTTTTAAAAAAGGTAAGGGGGGCGCTGTGGGTGTGTATATGGAACTAAGGGGGGCTGTGGGTGTGTATATGGAACCAAAGGGGCGGTGGACCGAAAAAGTTTGGGAACCACTGGACTAGGGTCTTTTGGATAGCAGAAGGGACATTACCACGTGAGGCATTTCTTTTTTGTGTGTCTGTACCAATCAGTGGTAACTGCTCATTCTTGTCACATACACAGCATCCAATGCAATCCAGTTTTCTTTCCGATAATTACGACACATCACACACATAACCATTGATTTAAAACGAATATAAAGCGCCCCCAGAATAAGAACAAGTTTCTGGCTACGAACAGCCGCCATTATTATAAAAATCACGCAATTAGACTTCAGATTACGTAAAGCTGCTATATTACCAAACAGCCCTAAATACTTGTGATACAACAGAATGTTGATACGTTTATACACACCTTACTGGTAAAAAAAGACAGGCAATGTGGTATAACATAACATTGAGGTATGTTCGTGTAACCATTGTTGCCGTGTAAAAGCAATAAGTATTACATATTGTGAGTGTGTCTGTAGCCTTAGTTATCCAGCATGCAAAGCGCATGCGCCGTATTATATTGTCATCTGTGGCCTGTCTGGCTCTACCATATTTTTCCACGTTATCTCATAAACGGCACGATTTTCGGGGAAAAGTTATTGAACATAAAATGTGTGTTTTGATTTTCTCTACAACGTTTGTCTGAAACATTTTTCACTCTAAGAAGAATTCAGCGAGATATTATCACTCGTGTAGATAGGTCTTCATGTAAAGTACCCGTTATTCTTGTCAGATTTTAATCAAAGTCGAATTTTCTCGACAGATTTTCGAAAAATCCTCAAATATCAAATTTCATGAAAATCCGTCCAGTGGGAGCCGAGTTGTTCCACGCGGACGGACGGACAGACAGACATGACGAAGCTAATATGCTCTATCTCAATTTTGCAAACGCGCCTAATAAAAACATTTACTGTTTCACATTAAGTACAAGTATAACCCCCTAAAGCCAAATGGATTTTTTTATGTGTTTTTTTATCGATCTCGGAACAAATATCAATTACTTCCCGATACGATATTAATTTATGAGTGTTCATAATGCAGGCGCAGTGTGTTTACTGCGAGGTAGGAACTGAATCTTCAAATATAATCCAGGTTATTCGTTCATTTTAAAGTGTCAATATGAGTTCATTTAGATGAAATAAGCACTTCATTTTTCATTCTTACAGATCATCAGTGCCCTAAATTTTGCTATAATGAACAGTAAATATTGTATGCGATTCATCGTCGCACAATAATGTTACTGCTTCTGCGCCGAGAAACCGTTCTCTAATGAGATGAAGCTGGCACTGCACTTAATTAACGTGAAAGTGGGTGGGCCCCACAAACGGTCTCCACACTTCACAGAACATAAACATCTCCACAAAACTCAATTAATTTAAACCAAAAGCCTTCATTCTTTTCCCCTATGGCTCGACAGCCCTATATGGGCCTGGGCCTCCTCGTTTCGTCGAGGTTTCACGATCACACACATTTTAGACACACCACAGTCGGTAGGACTCCTCTGGACGAGTGATCAGCCCGTCGCAGAGACCTCTACCTGACAACACACAACACTCACAACAGACAGACATCCATGCCCCAGGTGGGATTCGAACCCACGATCCCAGTAAGCGAGCGGCCGAAGACCCACGCCTTAGACCGCACGGCCACTGGGATCGGCATGCCTTCATTCTACAGCGGCGTAATTTGAGGAGTTAAAATCCCATTTTCTCGCCTGTCAAATTACAACAAAACCTGTATCTTATTGAACATATCTATATCGTACCTGTGCGGTTTCTATTAACCTCTACAGTACGGTGCAGTTTCCAACTATGTAGAATCCAAAATAATTAAATTTCCGAACTTGATAACATTTTCATTTATCTTTGCAGAGCCGAACATTATACCATCAGTCCTCTTGTTAATGAACGTCTGACCGTGATGCCCAGATCATATACATAAATAACATTAACATTTTTGTTCTATGGCTTGACAGCCCCTTGGGGGCCTAGGCCTCGTCATTTTTTTTTTCGAATATTCACGATCACACTCAGACACACCACACTCGGTAGGACTCCTCTGGATGAGTGATCAGCCCGTCGCAGAGACCTCTACCTGACAACACACAACACTCACAACAGACAGACATACATGCCCACGGCGGGATTCGAACCCGCAATCCCAGTAAGCCAGCGGCCGCAGACCCACGCCTTAGACCGCACGGCCACTGGGATCGGCAAATAACATTAACTTACAAACACAAAACAGTTGCTTTCAATCAATAAAAAAAATTTAATAAAAACACTACGAATGATTTCATAATTAAATTAAGTTACAAGACATGGGACAATTTTTTTGTTGGTAAGGATGTTGATACAATACGTAACTCCTTTCTTAACACAAGTTTTTGTACAAACACAAATGAGGATAAATACAGAGTGTCTCTTTTATCGCTGCACCGAGCACGACATCTTCATCGCAAAGGAAGCCTGCATCCGCCCGCCTATGTCGTGAGAGCTGCGGTGCTCAGAACAATGATAAAAAAAACACCGCTTGCGATGAATTCCTGCATCATGCAGTTGGAAAACATCAGGCTATGGACGTATTACCTGACTGGTTCATAGCTGTCGTGGCTTAAATTTATGATTTAACAGTTGAAAGAAAATCAGTGAGCAGCCTGGCACTGCTTTACCCGCAAAACTTTCAACATCTGTGTTTGTACTGTTAAAGCTCATTCGTTGAATCTGTCCGTGGGAGTCCCATGTGTTGTTCACCCCTAACTAACTAACTAACTAACTAACTGACTAACTCGCCTTAGTAAACTGCCACTAACTACCTAAGCAGGCCCCTGGGAGCAAAGTCCTTCTTGAGAACCTAACAGTTTCCCATCTAGTCAATACACTCCCGGCGCTTTATGGAATTCACATGTTCATTAACGTGTATACAAAACCTGCCACTTTCCCATGTCCTCAGCCAGACACTTTCCCATGTCCTCAGCCAGACACTTTCCCATGTCCTCAGCCAGACACTTTCCCATGTCCTCAGTCAGACACTTTCCCATGTCCTCAGTCAGACACTTTCCCATATCCTCAGTCAGACACTTTCCCATGTCCTCAGTCAGACACTTTCCCATGTCCTCAGCCAGACACTTTCCCATGTCCTCAGTCAGACACTTTCCCATATCCTCAGCCAGACACTTTCCCATGTCCTCAGCCAGACACTTTCCCATGTCCTCAGCCAGACACTTTCCCATGTCCTCAGCCAGACACTTTCCCATGTCCTCAGCCAGACACTTTCCCATGTCCTCAGCCAGACACTTTCCCATGTCCTCAGCCAGACACTTTCCCATGTCCTCAGCCAGACACTTTCCCATGTCCTCAGCCAGACACTTTCCCATATCCTCAGCCAGACACTTTCCCATATCCTCAGCCAGACACTTTCCCATATCCTCAGTCAGACACTTTCCCATGTCCTCAGCCAGACACTTTCCCATATCCTCAGTCAGACACTTTCCCATGTCCTCAGCCAGACACTTTCCCATGTCCTCAGTCAGACACTTTCCCATGTCCTCAGCCAGACACTTTCCCATGTCCTCAGTCAGACACTTTCCCATATCCTCAGCCAGACACTTTCCCATGTCCTCAGTCAGACACTTTCCCATGTCCTCAGCCAGACACTTTCCCATATCCTCAGCCAGACACTTTCCCATATCCTCAGCCAGACACTTTCCCATATCCTCAGTCAGACACTTTCCCATGTCCTCAGCCAGACACTTTCCCATATCCTCAGTCAGACACTTTCCCATGTCCTCAGCCAGACACTTTCCCATGTCCTCAGTCAGACACTTTCCCATGTCCTCAGCCAGACACTTTCCCATGTCCTCAGTCAGACACTTTCCCATATCCTCAGTCAGACACTTTCCCATGTCCTCAGCCAGACACTTTCCCATGTCCTCAGTCAGACACTTTCCCATGTCCTCAGTCAGACACTTTCCCATATCCTCAGTCAGACACTTTCCCATGTCCTCAGTCAGACACTTTCCCATGTCCTCAGCCAGACACTTTCCCATGTCCTCAGTCAGACACTTTCCCATATCCTCAGCCAGACACTTTCCCATGTCCTCAGTCAGACACTTTCCCATATCCTCAGTCAGACACTTTCCCATGTCCTCAGTCAGACACTTTCCCATGTCCTCAGCCAGACACTTTCCCATGTCCTCAGCCAGACACTTTCCCACGCCCTCACACCATTTTAATATTATCCTCCCACTTAACGCCTACATCTTTCAAGCAGTTTCTTTCCTCCATATTTCCCCACCAAAACCCTGTAGGCATTTCTCTTCTTCCACACAAGTGTCGCGTGCCCCTCCCATCTCGTTCTCCTTGGTTTCATCGCCCGAATACTTGGTGACCGGTACAGATCGTGAAGCTACCAATTGTGCCGTTTTGTCCAGTTTCCTGTTACAGTGGAACCTCGAACTTCGAACACAATCCGTTCCAGGAGACGGTTCGACTTTCAAGTTGTTCGACTTTCGAGTTAAATTTCCCCATAAGAAATAATGTAAATTCAATTAATCCGTTCCAGACCCCCAAAATTTACCCAATATAAAACATTTTAAGTGCCTATTTCAAAAGATCGTAATGATAAAACAAGTATATTTAATTTCAATAATTGGAAATTTATAATAGTACATACATAAAAATACTGTATAATAATCAATCAATAACAATAGTTGGAGGGATATTACTGTTCACTGGAAGGTGAATTACCCTTCTTTCATCTGGACCAAGCAGAGAGAGAAGGCGACCACGTGACGACCACGTGATTCTTTGTTCGACTTTCGAGTTTTTGTTCGAGTTTCAAAACCGGATTTTCCTCGAATCTTTTGTTCGAGTTTCAAGTTGTTCGAACATCAAACCGTTCGAAGTTCGAGTGTCCACTGTATTCCCACTTAGGCCCAAATACCCCCCTCAGCACCCCATTCTCGAACACCCTCAGCCTATGTTCCCCCCTACCGTGCTGCAAACATTTCATTAAAATTGCTGGACAAAGGTGTCAAACTCATCTTTTATTTGTGTAAAACAAAAACTTCTTTACGGCTGAGTACTTCAGTCTTCTGGGACGTGACGCTGCGTCCATCTTTAGGTTATCAAATTTTCGTGATCACCCATTTCAATAGCATTGCTTCGACGTTTCGTGAATGGTCCCGATGAATCGGGATCAGACCACGTGGCTGGCGAGTCGGCTTCCTCCACTCGCCTGCTATTACGCGGATCACTCTCAGCTCAGTCAAGCTCAGTCTTCCGTTAAGAGTGGTTCATTGGTTTCCCGGCGTACAACTGCTGCTCTGTGTTAAGCACCCTGCAAGAACACCTCCTTAGATGCCTTCATATTCAGTTTCTTGGCTTTTAATTCCTGGCGAGGATGACCTACCACCTACCTATGGCCTACCACCTACCTATGACCTACCACCTACCTATGACCTACCACCTACCTATGACCTACCACCAACCTATGGCCTACCACCTACCTATGGCCTACCACCTACCTATGGCCTACCACCTACCTATGGCCTACCACCTACCTATGGCCTACCACCTACCTATGACCTACCACCTACCTATGACCTACCACCAACCTGTGACCTACCACCAACCTATGGCCTACCACCTACATATGGCCTACCACCTACCTATGGCCTACCACCTACCTATGGCCTACCACCTACATATGACCTACCACCTACCTATGACCTACCACCTACCTATGACCTACCACCTACCTATGACCTACCACCTACCTATGACCTACCACCTACCTACGATCTACCACCTACCTACGATCTACCACCTACCTATGACCTACCACCTACCTATGACCTACCACCTACCTACGACCTACCACCTACCTACGACCTACCACCTACCTATGACCTACCACCTACTTATGACCTACCACCTACCTACCACCTACCTATGACCTACCACCTACCTTTATGTAATGAGACTCTTCTTGAATCATCAATATACATCGTGATTCCAAAAAGTGTTGGTATTAATTTTTTTAGAAGGGCCCCGCAGCAGAAGCTACGGACGCACCGCAGCCTTAAGGCTTACTGTGCAAACACTGTGATGAAGATGAAGAGAAAAATGATTACTTTTTTCAATTTTACAAGTAATGGAGCATCGGTGGAATGAAATTGACAGGGGAAAACCGAAGTACTCGGGGGAAAAAACCTGTCCCAGTGCCACTTTGTCCACCACAAATCCCACGTGGACTGACCCAGGATCGAACCCGAGCCTCCGCCGGCAACCAGCCGCCTGAGCCACGACACTGCCTTCTTCAATCATTAATATACATCGTGATTCCAAAAAGAGTTGGTATTAACATTTCTTTACTGGTATTTTGTGAGGACATGGAACTAAACAGCTCTTCTACATTGAAAATGGACTCCATATTCGTGATTCAGACATTCGTGACTGTTTCATCGTTCCCAGTTAATCACGAACTGCCAGCGTCTACTGCTCGCAGTTACGTTTCTCCCGCTTTGCTTCACCATCGACAGATCAGTGCAAAGTAACAACAGTATCCAAGTTAGTTCAGATTAGTAGCAGTTAATAGGACCATGAAGGTTATAGCTCCTATAAAGCATTCGCAACCTTGTACCAAAATATACATGCCATATGGCAGCACGCGCGCTGCTGACATTAACCTACATATAGCAGTACTTTAAAATTTTTGAGTTCCGCAACGGACATAAAGGACTTCAAGTGTGGTTCGCTGCGTCGCAAAATCAAACACAAAACTTCCGCAATAAATGTTCAACCACACATCGTCGGGAATTCAGCGTAACACTGTACAGCATATATGTTTTCCTTGCATACAGTTTGCCTGTACTAAAATGTGCCCTTCGTACGGGACGTTTGGTCATTACCAAAATCCCTTCTGAGACACAACAAAAAAACCGGTACTTCCATTCACTTCAATACATAGGTACCTTACACTGCACGGGTCTGTAACTGCATTACTCATGTCTAATAAAACTAATATCGCTCTTTAGGTTATTATTATTATTATTATTTACTGCAATTGGGTTTTCACCCGGTGGCAGTAGTCCTTACACTAGTACACACAATACAAATGTTTTCACCCGGTGGCAGTAGTCCTTACACTAGTACACACAATACAAATGTTTTCACCCGGTGGCAGTAGTCCTTACACTAGTACACACAATACAAATGTTTTCACCCGGTGGCAGTAGTCCTTACACTAGTACACACAATACAAATGTTTTCACCCGGTGGCAGTAGTCCTTACACTAGTACACACAATACAAATGTTTTCACCCGGTGGCAGTAGTCCTTACACTAGTACACACAATACAAATGTTTTCACCCGGTGGCAGTAGTCCTTACACTAGTACACACAATACAAATGTTTTCACCCGGTGGCAGTAGTCCTTACACTAGTACACACAATACAAATGTTTTCACCCGGTGGCAGTAGTCCTTACACTAGTACACACAATACAAATGTTTTCACCCGGTGGCAGTAGTCCTTACACTAGTACACACAATACAAATGTTTTCACCCGGTGGCAGTAGTCCTTACACTAGTACACACAATACAAATGTTTTCACCCGGTGGCAGTAGTCCTTACACTAGTACACACAATACAAATGTTTTCACCCGGTGGCAGTAGTCCTTACACTAGTACACACAATACAAATGTTTTCACCCGGTGGCAGTAGTCCTTACACTAGTACACACAATACAAATGTTTTCACCCGCTGGCAGTAGTCCTTACACTAGTACACACAATACAAATGTTTTCACCCGGTGGCAGTAGTCCTTACACTAGTACACACAATACAAATGTTTTCACCCGCTGGCAGTAGTCCTTACACCAGTACACACAATACAAATGTTTTCACCCGGTGGCAGTAGTCCTTACACTAGTACACACAATACAAATGTTTTCACCCGGTGGCAGTAGTCCTTACACTAGTACACACAATACAAATGTTTTCACCCGCTGGCAGTAGTCCTTACACCAGTACACACAATACAAATGTTTTCACCCGGTGGCAGTAGTCCTTACACTAGTACACACAATACAAATGTTTTCACCCGGTGGCAGTAGTCCTTACACTAGTACACACAATACAAATGTTTTCACCCGGTGGCAGTAGTCCTTACACTAGTACACACAATACAAATGTTTTCACCCGGTGGCAGTAGTCCTTACACTAGAACACACAATACAAATGTTTTCACCCGGTGGCAGTAGTCCTTACACAAGTACACACAATACAAATGTTTTCACCGGTAGCAGTAGTCCTTACACAAGTACACACAATACAAATCTTTCACCCGGTGGCAGTAGTCCTTACACTAGTACACACAATACAAATGTTTTCACCCGGTGGCAGTAGTCCTTACACTAGTACACACAATACAAATGTTTTCACCCGGTGGCAGTAGTCCTTACACTAGTACACACAATACAAATGTTTTCACCCGCTGGCAGTAGTCCTTACACCAGTACACACAATACAAATGTTTTCACCCGGTGGCAGTAGTCCTTACACTAGTACACACAATACAAATGTTTTCACCCGGTGGCAGTAGTCCTTACACTAGTACACACAATACAAATGTTTTCACCCGCTGGCAGTAGTCCTTACACCAGTACACACAATACAAATGTTTTCACCCGGTGGCAGTAGTCCTTACACTAGTACACACAATACAAATGTTTTCACCCGGTGGCAGTAGTCCTTACACTAGTACACACAATACAAATGTTTTCACCCGGTGGCAGTAGTCCTTACACAGTACACACAATACAAATGTTTTCACCCGGTGGCAGTAGTCCTTACACTAGTACACACAATACAAATGTTTTCACCCGGTGGCAGTAGTCCTTACACTAGTACACACAATACAAATGTTTTCACCAGTGGCAGTAGTCCTTACACTAGTACACACAATACAAATGTTTTCACCCGGTGGCAGTAGTCCTTACACTAGTACACACAATACAAATGTTTTCACCCGGTGGCAGTAGTCCTTACACTAGTACACACAATACAAATGTTTTCACCCGGTGGCAGTAGTCCTTACACTAGTACACACAATACAAATGTTTTCACCCGGTGGCAGTAGTCCTTACACTAGTACACGCAATACAAATGTTTTCACCCGGTGGCAGTAGTCCTTACACTAGTACACACAATACAAATGGACATATAAATATACATAAAATTAACAATACAAAACAAACTATACACAATTACAAAACAAAATACATACAGTAAATACAAGTACAAACATTAGAACATCGTACACACATTACAAAAACATCCACACCTTACAAAGACACCCATACACAGTACAAGAAAAAAAAAACACGCACAATACAAAAAACACCCACACATTAATTAATTTCAGTGCGTTAGAATATCCTCAGTATAAAGTCAGACCAAAGTACATGCTAATTATATCCCCCAAGAACTTAATTCACTTCACTTCACTTCGAAACCAGAGCACTTCACTTCACATCACTTCACACCCCTTCACTTCACATCCCTTATTTTTATTTAATCTCCACTTAAAAATCCTTAGCTTGTAATGACGTTCTTGATCCTTTCTGAAACACAACAGTGCTGAGACTTTAACTTAATATTTTAAAAGCCCAGTGGTTACTATATGTACCACCACGTTTAACATTCACAAATTCTACGTTCTGCCCACACAGTGTATTTATGTGTTTTGTGTGGATCTCAGAACAAACAGCGATTATTTCACTGTACAACATTAACTGACTGGTTTGTATAACTGAGACGGAGTGTGTTTACTGCGCGGTACGGACTGCATTTATGTGTTTTGTGTGGATCTCAGAACAAACAGCGATTATTTCACTGTACAACATTAACTGACTGGTTTGTATAACTGAGACGGAGTGTGCTTACTGCGCGGTACGGACTGCATTTATGTGTTTTGTGTGGATCTCAGAACAAACAGCGATTATTTCACTGTACAGCATTAACTGACTGGTTTGTATAACTGAGACGGAGTGTGTTTACTGCGCGGTACGGACTGTATTTATGTGTTTTGTGTGGATCTCAGAACAAACAGCGATTATTTCACTGTACAGCATTAACTGACTGGTTTGTATAACTGAGACGGAGTGTGTTTACTGCGCGGTACGGACTGTATTTATGTGTTTTGTGTGGATCTCAGAACAAACAGCGATTATTTCACTGTACAACATTAACTGACTGGTTTGTATAACTGAGACGGAGTGTGTTTACTGCGCGGTACGGACTGTATTTATGTGTTTTGTGTGGATCTCAGAACAAACAGCGATTATTTCACTGTACAGCATTAACTGACTGGTTTGTATAACTGAGACGGAGTGTGTTTACTGCGCGGTACGGACTGTATTTATGTGTTTTGTGTGGACCTCAGAACAAACAGCGATTATTTCACTGTACAGCATTAACTGACTGGTTTGTATAACTGAGACGGAGTGTGTTTACTGCGCGGTACGGACTGTATTTATGTGTTTTGTGTGGATCTCAGAACAAACAGCGATTATTTCACTGTACAACATTAACTGACTGGTTTGTATAACTGAGACGGAGTGTGTTTACTGCGCGGTACGGGCTGTATTTATGTGTTTTGTGTGGATCTCAGAACAAACAGCGATTATTTCACTGTACAACATTAACTGACTGGTTTGTGTAACTGAGACGGAGTGTGTTTACTGCGCGGTACGGACTGTATTTATGTGTTTTGTGTGGATCTCAGAACAAACAGCGATTATTTCACTGTACAACATTAACTGACTGGTTTGTGTAACTGAGACGGAGTGTGTTTACTGCGCGGTACGGACTGTATTTATGTGTTTTGTGTGGATCTCAGAACAAACAGCGATTATTTCACTGTACAACATTAACTGACTGGTTTGTATAACTGAGACGGAGTGTGTTTACTCTGCGGTACGGACTGTATTTATGTGTTTTGTGTGGATCTCAGAACAAACAGCGATTATTTCACTGTACAGCATTAACTGACTGGTTTGTATAACTGAGACGGAGTGTGTTTACTGCGCGGTACGGACTGTATTTATGTGTTTTGTGTGAATCTCAGAACAAACAGCAATTATTTCACTGTACAACATTAACTGACTGGTTTGTATAACTGAGACGGAGTGTGTTTACTGCGCGGTACGGACTGTATTTATGTGTTTTGTGTGGATCTCAGAACAAACAACGATTATTTCACTGTACAGCATTAACTCACTGGTTTGTATAACTGAGACGGAGAGTGTTTACTGCGCGGTACGGACTGTATTTATGTGTTTTGTGTGGATCTCAGAACAAACAGCGATTATTTCACTGTACAGCATTAACTGACTGGTTTGTATAACTGAGACGGAGTGTGTTTACTGCGCGGTACGGACTGTATTTATGTGTTTTGTGTGGATCTCAGAACAAACAGCGATTATTTTCCTATACAACATTAACTGACTGGTTTGTATAATCGAGACGGTGTTTACTGCGCGGTACGGACTTAATCTTTAAGTCTAATTCAGGTTAATCTTAGCCTTTAAACAGGCCGTGCCATGGCTCAGGCGCTTAATCGCCGACCTCTCAATGCGGAGGCCCGGATTCGATGCCAGGTCAGTGCGTGTGAGATTTGTGGTGGACAAAGTGTCACTGGGACAGGTTTTTTCTTCAAGTACTTCGGTTTTCTCATGTCCATATCATTCCACCGATGCTCCATAACTCATCTTCATCTACATGTTGCTCTTACCAGTACAAACAGGCGAAGCAATGCTCTTTCGGAAATCTGGGAGCAATGACTAGAGAAACACTGTCAGTTTCTAAAGGGTCTCTTCTCCAAAATGTTCATAGCAGCTCTGGGGCCCATCCAGCCTCGTACTGAAAGGGGAGTAACACGGCCCGGGCGTGATACTGACAACTCATCGCCTATAATGCCTATGTTAATGAGCTGAGTTTTACCTATATACCTCCATACGCCTTCACGGTATGCACATGCTGCGTCCACACCTGTTTCATGTATGTGTGTGTGTGTGTATGCAAGCACGTTCCATATGCACGTGTACGCATGTATTCATATACGCACGTACTAATGTATTTTGTGAGTGTTTTCGTGGGCGCCCGACTTGAAAGATGTGAATTATTGTAGTGCTTCCTTATCTTCGGCTGGAGTGTAACTCCGGGATTAGTGGCAGAGCACGCTCAAACAGCAAAGTGTGTTTACTTGCACGGAAGGTACTGCGAATTCGGTTTTATGGCAAAATACACGATCATAAACCACAGTAAATCATTCATGATATTGTAATCCCCTAATTAAGGTGATTGTTGACATAAATACCACAGCAAGAAGCAAGAGTGATCAGCCTCACAACAGTCGAGTGCAGACATCAGCTGATCTCGAATCTTCGCGGTTGATTTGAAGAGTCACACAGCGGTCAAGTTGCCACCCGCGCAGCGGGTATGCAGGTACGGGCTACCAACATTTCAAAAGGAAATACTTCCTCTAACATCAGGGTAAAATTTTTTGAAAAAATGGGAGATATATGTTCTCCGAAATGTCGGTGCCTACGTGCCTGATTACTACGTGTCATGACCCAGACGACCACTATACTTTTGTCACAGCGACGTCAGTTTATGTCGACGGCAGAGCGCCAGAGGAATGCCTCGACTGGACCAAGAACAACGTCCTTCGAAATCCCTGGCAAATTCACGATCCATGCTACCATTCAAAGCTATACAGTCGAGTTCGTCACAGCGGCATAAAACAAGTCACAAAATAATGCGTTTCTAAAGTGGACAAAGTATTAACCCAGTTTCACATTGTTGACACCGTGCATCAAAAGCACCTAAATACAAACCTAATATTTCACACTGTTGACACCGTGCATCTTCGTCATATTAAATTAAGTTACAGACCAACTGATGCACACTAAAACCACTTTTTATGTAGCTTTATTATTAAAATTGTTAAAATTGTACCCTATACGTGTTTCGATCCTAGGATCATCGTCACCATAGTACTCTTCACCGTACAACAGGCAGTACTATAGTACTCTTCACCGTACAACAGGCAGTACCATAGTACTCTTCACCGTACAACACGCAGTACTATAGTACTCTTCACCGTACAACAGGCAGTACTATAGTACTCTTCACCGTACAACAGGCAGTACCATAGTACTCTTCACCGTACAACAGGCAGTACTATAGTACTCTTCACCGTACAACAGGCAGTACTATAGTACTCTTCACCGTACAACAGGCAGTACTATAGTACTCTTCACCGTACAACAGGCAGTACCATAGTACTCTTCACCGTACAACAGGCAGTACCATAGTACTCTTCACCGTACAACAGGCAGTACCATAGTACTCTTCACCGTACAACAGGCAGTACTATAGTACTCTTCACCGTACAACAGGCAGTACCATAGTACTCTTCACCGTACAACAGGCAGTACCATAGTACTCTTCACCGTACAACAGGCAGTACTATAGTACTCTTCACCGTACAACAGGCAGTACTATAGTACTCTTCACCGTACAACAGGCAGTACTATAGTACTCTTCACCGTACAACAGGCAGTACCATAGTACTCTTCACCGTACAACAGGCAGTACCATAGTACTCTTCACCGTACAACAGGCAGTACCATAGTACTCTTCACCGTACAACAGGCAGTACTATAGTACTCTTCACCGTACAACAGGCAGTACTATAGTACTCTTCACCGTACAACAGGCAGTACTATAGTACTCTTCACCGTACAACAGGCAGTACTATAGTACTCTTCACCGTACAACAGGCAGTACTATAGTACTCTTCACCGTACAACAGGCAGTACTATAGTACTCTTCACCGTACAACAGGCAGTACTATAGTACTCTTCACCGTACAACAGGCAGTACTATAGTACTCTTCACCGTACAACAGGCAGTACTATAGTACTCTTCACCGTACAACAGGCAGTACCATAGTACTCTTCACCGTACAACAGGCAGTACCATAGTACTCTTCACCGTACAACAGGCAGTACCATAGTACTCTTCACCGTACAACAGGCAGTACTATAGTACTCTTCACCGTACAACAGGCAGTACTATAGTACTCTTCACCGTACAACAGGCAGTACTATAGTACTCTTCACCGTACAACAGGCAGTACTATAGTACTCTTCACCGTACAACAGGCAGTACTATAGTACTCTTCACCGTACAACAGGCAGTGCACTTCGCTCCCCACATAAACATATCACATGCCTTTAATACCACGATCCCACACGCCAGCACTTCCGCAATCTACTATCTACAGTACTTTTACAATTTTACAACTTTTAACGAGTCTTTTTACAAGATTTTAACTTATAATATATAAGTTTTAAAGTGCCGATAGAATATTTAAAATCATGTGTTTGAAGTGACTGTAGCTTTTAGCAAAAAAAAAACCCCTGACGATGATCCTAGGATCGAAACACGTGTAGGGGTACAATTTTAACAATTATAATAATAAAGCTACTTAAAAAAGTGGTTTTAGTGTGCATCAGTTGGTCTGTAACTTAATTTAATATTAACCCAGTTATTGCGTGTGTTCGTTTCCGTACAGTAACACAGAATGTCCCAACCTGAATATACCGAACATAAACTCCAATAACTAACCAGTGTTGAAAAGGATACAAGCAATAGATGTATGTGTGGGGGTTTCAGGTTGCTATCTTCCATCATGATATTATTTAGATACCCTAGATTTATTAATTGCCGATCCCTGTGGCCGCGCGGTCTAAGGCGTGGGTCTACGGCCGCTCGCTTACTGGGATTACGGGTTCGAATCCCGCCGTGGGCATGTATGTCTGTCTATTGTGAGTGTTGTGTGCTGTCAGGTAGAGGTCTCTGCGACGGGCTGATCACTCGTCCAGAGGAGTCCTACCGAGTGTGGTGTGTCTGAGTGTGATCTTGAAGATTCGAAAAATGAGGCGGCCTAGGCCCCCAAGGGGCTGTAGAGCCATTGAAAAAAAATACATATTAATAAACTTGTACATGTCCATTATTCATCACGATCAATCGAATCAGAACGCCCCAGCGAACGGGTCGGCCAATTAATACGTCCCATTCGACCGATCAAAAGTTCAGGGAAGTTTCACTTAAGAACACTTTAACCCTTTAGAATCTAAATTAAACTTAATTACATTTAAAGACTCAGTCCGTACCGCGCAGTAAACACACTTCCCCTGCCTTATAAAAACCAATCAGTTGATGCTGTATGTCCAGACCGGCCCTGGGGCCCACCAACCCTTCTGTACAATGGTACCGGGTCTCTTTCCCGGGGGTAAAGCGGCCGGGGCGTGGCGTTAACCACCCACTGCCATCAAGCGCCGAGGTTCAAGAAAGTGTATAGGTATGTATTTATCCCCCTCTCTGGGCCTTCATGGCCTGTTCTAAGGTGAACTTTACCTTTACCTTGCTGTTGTACACGGAAAGACGCCATTTGCATCTGGCTTTCAAAATTCCTAGAATGAAGCTGTTTACATCGGACAAGGTGAAGACCAACATATGAAATATGAGTGGCTTCAGCTTGGCAGCGGTCAGACTTACGACTAAGCTGCTGTTGTAGCAGAAAGGAAGTCAGATAAGGCCTGATCTGCTGTGCAAGGCCTGGACTGACACAGGTCCTGGATACGCTCAACATTGTACACAGTTATAAATACTGAAAATACCTAAGTAAACTGACAGGAAATACGTATATAGATATCACATACAGCCGACAAAGACGGTGAATTAAGTCATCGGAGAGACATGCACGCTCATCGGCCAAGGCGCCCCAAGACTGACAACAATGAGTAAACAAAGATCTCGTCAAAAGGCCCAAGGAAGGGATAGACACCAAGACGGGACTGACTTTGGCTTTGATTTGTATAGGAAAATGATCGCTGTTTGTTCTGAGATCCACACAAAACACATAAATACAGTCCGTACCGCGCAGTAAACACACTCCGTCTCAGTTATACAAACCAGTCAGTTAATGTTGTACAGTGAAATAATCGCTGTTTGTTCTGAGATCCACACAAAACACATAAATACAGTTCGTACCGCGCAGTAAACACTCCGTCTCAGTTATACAAACCAGTCAGTTAATGCTGTACAGTGAAATAATCGCTGTTTGTTCTGAGATCCACACAGAACACATAAATACAGTCCGTACCGCGCAGTAAACACACTCCGTCTCAGTTATACAAACCAGTCAGTTAATGTTGTACAGTGAAATAATCGCTGTTTGTTCTGAGATCCACACAAAACACATAAATACAGTCCGTACCGCGCAGTAAACACACTCCGTCTCAGTTATACAAACCAATCAGTTAAAGCTGTACAGTGAAATAATCGCTGTTTGTTCTGAGATCCACACAAAACACATACATACACTGTGTGGGCAGAACGTAGAATTTGTGATTGTTAAACGTGGTGGTACATATAGTGACCACTGGGCTTTAGGTGTGTACCGCGCAGTAAATACACTCCGTCTCGGTTATACAAACCAATCAGTTAATGCTGTATAGTGAAATAATCGCTGTTTGTTCTGAGATCCACACAAAACACGCAAATACACTGTGTGGGCAGAACGTAGAATTTGTGAATGTTAAATCTGATGGCACATAAAGTAACCACTGGTCTTTAAAGGGTTCAACTATTTTGGACTGAAATATTTTCATTGGCACGTTGCTTTCAAACACCAGTTTGTTTTGTCTGGTGGCAAACAAAAACGCACGCATTGCATTCAATCCGAAATGTTCGGCTGTCTGCCCAACCTACACTAGCTAGACGGTAACAATTGTGAATGGCTAAAAATGCTGACCGAACCCAGTCCCCTCCTTATATAGCACCGACAAGGACAAGACTCACACCTGCCTGCTGTCTGGCATACAGGGCGTTTTCTAGGGGTTAAAGGGCTCACACCCCATCACGAATGCCACCTACAACTGAAAAAGATTAATACGTTATACACATTTAAATTTAATGCAGTCCTCTACCATGAAATAATTCATTATTAAGAACATGAATACAGTATGGATGTCTGGACTGTGACAAGGTATAAATTTTAGCACGTTAGTGAAGCAGAGTCCCAGACAACAAAACGTAACGCAAGGGTAAGACCAGATATTGCAAGTGCTTCCCTTACATCGTCAGTTACTGTCCCCACCGGGATGCAATCCCCGGACCGTCCAGCCCACCTTTTTGTCCGGCACTTTGCTCAAAACCTGCCCAGTATGGGTGATGCTACCAGCAGCGAGTCTCTATACAGACAGTGGAAATCTTTCTGGGTCCAGAAACTGCGGACGAAATCTCCAAACTATCTCTGTCAGCTTACACTGTCAGCAGACTAGTCATTGACACATCTGGCGATATATATATATATCATGACCAAGAACTTCTCTCTTCAGATGGACAAGTCTGCTGACATCAGCGGTGACGCTCAAATTGTCGTCGATAGATACCATCACCAGCAACTTCTTTATCTGCGAGGAGCTGAAAGAGTGAGCCACAGGCGATGAGATGGTTGTGTTGTGGGCGAATATCTTGCCGACAATGGACTGCAGTGGGTGGACTGTGTCTGTGCACTGAGGGGACGGACTGACGACAGAAAGAGTGATGGCCTCCACTGCGGAAGTGCGGGACGTGAGTCCAGAAATGAGATTTGGCCACCGCCTTATTCAGCACAAAGCAACTGTATCACCGACACTGTCTGCAGTTCTCCAGATACAAGAATCAGCAGCTTGATCAAATCGCGGTTCCTCAGATCAAGGCCGATGTACATTTGTCCTGTCATTAGAATTAATTAATTCATTCATTCATTCCGCAGTCTGTCTTACGACAGGTCCGTAGCCCCTTCATTCTGCAGTCTGTCTTACGACAGGTCCGTAGCCTCTTCATTCTGCAGTCTGTCTTACGACAGGTCCGTAGCCCCTTCATTCTGCAGTCTGTCTTACGACAGGTCCGTAGCCCCTTCATTCTGCAGTCTGTCTTACGACAGGTCCGTAGCCTCTTCATTCTGCAGTCTGTCTTACGACAGGTCCGTAGCCTCTTCATTCTGTAGTCTGTCTTACGACAGGTCCGTAGCCTCTTCATTCTGCAGTCTGTCTTACGACAGGTCCGTAGCCTCTTCATTCTGCAGTCTGTCTTACGACAGGTCCGTAGCCTCTTCATTCTGTAGTCTGTCTTACGACAGGTCCGTAGCCTCTTCATTCTGCAGTCTGTCTTACGACAGGTCCGTAGCCTCTTCATTCTGTAGTCTGTCTTACGACAGGTCCGTAGCCTCTTCATTCTGCAGTCTGTCTTACGACAGGTCCGTAGCCTCTTCATTCTGTAGTCTGTCTTACGACAGGTCCGTAACCTCTTCCAAAGCGAGTTCTCCACAGAGTGCGATCTAGTGCTTCCTCTTTCAATTTACAGTATCTTCTCTTTTCTTTAAAGTCATCCAGTAGCTGCTTACGTCTTCTCCCTCGTCTTCCCGTCATTTCTATCCTTCCCTCTAACTTTCCTTCAATCACATGTTTCAGAAGGCAGTTTCTACGCAAGATGTGACCAATCCAGTTAGCCTTTCTTCTTTTTATTGTATGTACGATATTCCTCTCCTCCTTCACTCTGTGTAATACTTCTTCATTTCTCACACGATCGGTCCAACTGATCTTCTCCATTCTTCTCCAACACCACATTTCAAAACTTTCCAGTATTCTTAGAATACACTTGAAACTAAAAGAGTAAGGCCAATGCCACAGCTTATTACTGTGCGTGTTTGACATTCTTCCCATCGTAAAGTTACCAATGCAGTGTTTTCCCATCCAATAGATAAAAGCAAGAATCCCGTTACAGGTTAAATACTGTTTTAAACTTACCTGTTTTTTAAATTATTCATTCCGAGCATTGTGCTGACAATCATTTACATACACCAACATATGCACACAATAAAATTATAAGTTATCCATAAACATAAATCTCCTACATGTTTCAGCGATAAATTTCCATCCTCAGGAAGACGTCAATACAAAGGAATACATAATAAAATTACAACAAGTTTTACATGTACGATGTTAAAAGTAAAAAAAAGCAGTCATAAATATGATAATGACTAGTATGATGACGCATTCCTGGTTAAAACTCACTGATAAACCATTCTTTACAATGTGTGTAGTTATACGTATACAAATATCTATCATCGAAGTGCTCCATCGTGACGAATCAAGTCCTGTAAGCGTGGTTAAAATTTAAAATTAGGACAGAATCCTAATTTTAAATTTTAACAACATTTACAGGAGTTGGATAACTTATAATTTTATTGTGTGCATATGTTGGTATATGTAATTGACTGTAACCTTACCTACGTCTGCAAAGGTCAACAAGTCATTCAACAAGTCATTCAACAAACTGATGCAGCAGCTCAAGTTGAGTGTGTTCCAAAACACTCACAGGTTGCACATCGCTACCTAAAACATCTCTGTTGCACATCGCTACCTCTAACAACATCTCTGTTGCACATCGCTACCTCTAACAACATCTCTGTTGCACATCGCTACCTCTAACAACATCTCTGTTGCACATCGCTACCTCTAACAACATCTCTGTTGCACATCGCTACCTCTAACAACATCTCTGTTGCACATCGCTACCTCTAACAACATCTCCGTTGTACATCGCTACCTCTAACAACATCTCCATTGCACATCGCTACCTCTTAACAACATCTCTGTTGCACATCGCTACCTCTTAACAACATCTCTGTTGCACATCGCTACCTCTAACAACATCTCTGTTACACATCGCTACCTCTAACAACATCTCTGTTGCACATCGCTACCTCTAACAACATCTCTGTTGCACATCGCTACCTCTAACAACATCTCTGTTGCACATCGCTACCTCTAACAACATCTCTGTTACACATCGCTACCTCTAACAACATCTCTGTTACACAATGCTACCTCTAACAACATCTCTGTTGCACATCGCTACCTCTAACAACATCTCTGTTGCACATCGCTACCTCTAACAACATCTCTGTTGCACATCGCTACCTCTAACAACATCTCTGTTGCACATCGCTACCTCTAACAACATCTCTGTTACACATCGCTACCTCTAACAACATCTCTGTTGCACATCGGTACCTCTAACAACATCTCTGTTGCACATCGCTACCTCTAACAACATCTCTGTTGCACATCGCTACCTCTAACAACATCTCTGTTACACATCGCTACCTCTAACAACATCTGTTACACATCGCTACCTCTAACAACATCTCTGTTACACATCGCTACCTCTAACAACATCTCTGTTGCACATCGCTACCTCTAACAACATCTCTGTTACACATCGCTACCTCTAACAACATCTCTGTTGCACATCGGTACCTCTAACAACATCTCTGTTGCACATCGCTACCTCTAACAACATCTCTGTTGCACATCGGTACCTCTAACAACATCTCTGTTGCACATCGCTACCTCTAACAACATCTCTGTTGCACATCGCTACCTCTAACAACATCTCTGTTACACATCGCTACCTCTAACATCTGTTACACATCGCTACCTCTAACAACATCTCTGTTACACATCGCTACCTCTAACAACATCTCTGTTGCACATCGCTACCTCTAACAACATCTCTGTTGCACATCGCTACCTCTAACAACATCTCTGTTACACATCGCTACCTCTAACAACATCTCTGTTGCACATCGGTACCTCTAACAACATCTCTGTTGCACATCGCTACCTCTAACAACATCTCTGTTGCACATCGGTACCTCTAACAACATCTCTGTTGCACATCGCTACCTCTAACAACATCTCTGTTTACGACTGTATCAGACACCGAACACTCTTCAGTTGTCCGTATTTGTGGTCTTGACCTAACTAAGCACAGTCGTCTCTGGGTTAGCAACAGTCGGGCGGTCGCCCAGGCCCCCGCGATTGTGGGGGGGGGGGGGGTGGACATTGGCATCGTGAACACATTACTGTTGTCCACCCACGAGAACAACTTTGAACTTGGCAGTGGCGGTACAGGATTACATCAGACAGATGTTCATGGCCGGTAACCAAAGTATTCCACATTATTTGCACCGTGCATTTTGATAATAATTCACAATTTTAAAAAATCCAACAAATGCACTATATTATCAAGTATTGTTAAATATCCCCTACATATGTTTATAGTCCGATAAATGTACAATTTAATCACATTAATTGTGTTAATTTCACTGTCCTACATGTTTCGAACCCTTAATTTGGGTTCATCTTCAGGGACTAATTATCTCAAATTACACACTACATATGTTTCGGTTCCAGTTGAACCATCTTCAGGGGGTCAAGGTTACATTCATATTACATCTATTAGTTAATCTGATGATATAATATATATATACACCACAATATAATATGCTAGTAACTTGACATTATATTGTGGTGTGTATATATATTATATCATCAGATTAATTAATGGATGTAATATGAATGTAACGTTAACCCCCTGAAGATGGTTCAACTGGAACCGAAACATATGTAGGGGATATTGAACAATACTTGATAATATAGTGCATTTGTTGTTTTTTTTTAAATTGTGAACAATGTATTCCAGTTAAAAATACATTGGACTGAAGTACAGTTGTGTGTTGTGCGTGCGACTTAATTATATTATTCCCAGTTGTGTTATACCTGGTTAAAGCTGCCCATACATTTAACTTCAGGCTTCCTATAAACTGCACACCTAACAAATGGCGACCAGTGTAAGGTGATACAAGCACTGATAAGACACTTAGGATTGTGCGGGAACTACACGACTTATTTGCAAGGTTAGCCCGGAGATAAGAGACCAGACCACATGCTGTCAAGGGCAAAGTCGTTCTCGTCAGTCGACGACTAGATACTGAAGTTATACCACCAACGCCAGATACCTGTGGACAGGTGAGCCCCCCAAAATATTTCACTGGGAGGGGGGGGGCTGACCCTGAGGCTACATATAATTTATGTTTGATTTTAAAACTTCTGTTATAAAAATAAAAATCATGTCGTTTAAGTATAACTGTAACACAACAATGTTTGCAACTGCATTTCTACACACACAAATATAACTACATGTTTCATGACTCAATCACAATGAGCTATTTTCGTTTTTTTTTTTTAATTTTATTAAATTATTTTTCAAAATTCTAATATACTAGTTAACAGCAGATTTCAGTGGCTGATTTTGACTGAAGTGTAAGTCACGTAAAGCGTTGTATATCATCGTATCTACAAAATCTGTGTGTTTTTTTAATTTCGGTTTTTGGGGGGTTCGGGGGGGCTTCTGCCAGGAAGCCCCCCTCTTGGGTGCGCCCCTGCATGTGGACATCTAAAATGAAAAAATGACGCCGTCTTGATACAGAAAGAGCAGCGTTCATCTCCCATTGCTTTCAACAGTATTACCAACACGACACCATTTCAAAGTACGGTGATAACAAAATGGCTGACAGCAGCATATTCAAGACGGTGGACAAGCAGTAAGTCTGCTACACTGCGAACGTCTTCACGTTGTTACACGCACTGCGACGTGTAAGGGCCCACAGTTCACAGATATTTGTATTTAGCTGGTAACTGTTTGGTCATGGTAACTCGCACAGACCGACGGCTGGCATTTTGCAGCCCTTCGATTCCGGCTGCGGTTTTTCCACGTAAGTCTCAACACCAAAATCCCAAAATATTACCTCCAAATTGGAGGCATCGTCATTATCTTCCAACAATATTTTTCATAATCACTGTCTTTGTTGCTTATTCAGCGCTACATAACCATTAAGTCCGTGCGTGTCTAATGAGATGGCTAAGGCTTGCTGAACTTTCATGATCGATACAAGACACAAGGAACATAACACAGCGCGTAGCTCATATTCAGGACGTCGACGCCAGAACGCTCTTAATACGTGAAGGCGACAAGCATAAGTCTGTTTGTTTAAGGTTCCTCAAACTTTTTGTAAGCTCAGTCACTACAACGAGGAATATTTCCTGGAGGGGTAAAGGCGGCCGGTGCATAGGGCTGACAACCTTACCGATTATCTTAAAATCTGGAAGCCCTAACCTCCTGAAACCATCACGGCCTGCCCAGGCAAGTACGATTGCTTTACCTTTACCTTTACCAGTCTCTACAGTGACTAGTCTAGAACTGGACAGTCTGGGGTTCGATTACAAACAAGGGCAGATTTATCTCTTCTCCAAAAACATCCAGACCAAAACTGGGGCCCACCCAGCCTCTTATTTAATAGGTGCGAGGTGTTCTCCCCCCCCCCCCCCCGCGATAAAGTGGCCGGGGCACGAAGCCGACCACTTATCCGCATATAGTATCCAGATTAACAGTGAGTGGAGCTATACCCCTACTCCCTCCATATGCTTTTATTACACGGACAGAGATAACTTCACCTTTACCTTCAGTTCCTCAAACAATTAAACACGCGGCCTTAAAGTCTAACATAAATTACAGTTATGTTTGTCCTATAAATATTCCGTTAATACTGTAATATCTTCTACACTGAGGATTCTAAGAGGATTTCTAACGAATTATTTGTGCAGACTGCAGACAGTATTTATGCCATAACGTGTGCTGAGAGACAGGTCTTTGGTCTGCGTCCAATCACCTTAAGTTCTATAGACACACATACACTGTCCTGAAAAGGCTTAATGAATGTAAATCACAGTTTACATAACAACAAATATAGTTTACATGACAACATGTATAATCCTATGAAATTCAAATGAAACAGCAGGAACTATTACATAAATAAGACATGAACTATTTTCTTAAAGCAAGAAACTCCTTCCATTATAATAAATTCTAAAACATTCTGACGATGGCGTATAACATTGCGAACTAATTTTCTTCTGGACTTTGTCCATCGTCCGGATAAAATATAAAAATATAATATAAAATAACGATGTTTCGGAAGCTGGTTCTTCTTCCGTCTTCAGGTGATGGGAGGGCAGACACCTACTACATTATATTTTTTTTTATCCGGACGATGGACAAAGTCCAGAAGACAATTGGTTCCTTTCATTTTATTTAGGAACACCGCATGTAGACGGAATTTCGACAGACTGAATACTGAGTATCACTTCTGCCTCGCATTAGGATTTCCAGGGTTCGACTCCCGGCCCGCAAACATATTTTCAAGAAAATAACAACCGATAAATGATATTACATGTACACCTTATACCAAATCTTACCCATATCGGTCAACAAATATGTAAATACGGTCTCACTGGCTCCCTTAAGGGCAGAACGTCACTCAGTCAATTTTCACGAAACTCACGCTCGTTCGACAACTTCTTGTAAGGAACGCCTATACCGAATTTCGTGAAAATCAGACAAAGGGTTTATTATATTTTATTTTATGCACAAGTAGGCGAAATAGGTTCGAATGTTATAGTTCTGTGCAGGTAAGAGAAAATTGTAAACTAATTTATTGAATTTTGGAAGGGTGCAGACGAACCATTTGACTAACAGGACGAATAGGGAATTCTTAATAGGAAATTAATAGAACAGAATTTAATATAAAGATAATAGCCTGAATTTCACGTTACTATCACCGTGCATCTCACTAATTAAACAATTTTTACACCGACCGATGCACTATTAAAACCACCTTTATTGTAGCTTTTGTAAATATATATATATATATATATATATATATATATACAGAGTGTACACAAATGAATGGTGCGGTTTAAATGGTGAATATAGGGAATCCGCACCATTCTTTTGTGTACACCCTGTATATATATATATTATATTTTTAGTCGTCCTCTTCTACCTACTCCGGTTTCCCGTTTCAGTGTCGAGGTTTGGAATTTCCTTTGATCACACTGAGAGACACACCACAGTCGGTAGGACTCCCCTGGACGAGAGATCAGCCCGTCGCAGAGGCCTCTACCTGACAACAACACACAAACACTCACAAGCGATAAACATCCATGCCCCCGGTGGGATTTCTTTTTTTTTTATTAATTCCTGGGTTTTTCCCCTTTGATCCATTTGTACTGTTGAAGTCCTTTTTGTCCTGCATGTCACTTTACGTTCCATATTATCGTCCATACATCTAACACAACAAAAACATCCATGCCCCCGGTGGGATTTTTTTTTTCTGTCCGGGGTTTTCCCCCTTTGATCCATTTTTGTACTGTTTAAATCCTTTCGTCCTTCATGTCACTTTACGTTCCATATTACCGTCCTTACAACAAACACAACACAAACACCCATGCCCCCGGTGGGATTCGAACCCACGATCCTAGTAAGCGAGCGGCCGAAGACCCACGCCTTAGACCGCACGGCCACTGGGATCGGCCTTTTGTAAATATATACCCCTACATATGTTTCGATCCTCAGATAATCGTTAGGGGGGTTCCTTTTTGAAAGCCACTAACACTTAAATTACATAATTTGAAGGATCGAAGAGCACTTGTGTCTTAATATTGTATAAATTGTCTTGGTTTTAAAATTATAACACATTAAAACTTATGTTTTATAAGTTAAAAAATTGTGGTTAAAAGTTTGTAAAAAAGGTTGTAAAAGTTTTTGATTGCGGAAGTACTAGTGTTTTGAATCGTGGTAAAGCGTGAGCTGTATGCTATGTGTGTATTTTATGCAGAGCGGTGTGTACAATCGTCGTGCAGTGGAATGTTATCAATATGTAGTGGTATATATTTACAAAAGCTACAATAAAGGTGGTTTTAATAGTGCATCGGTTGGTGTGAATATTGTTTAATGATAGCCTGAAGTTACACCAAAATATAAGTGACTATGTTATAATATTGGACACCATATTTGGTGTATAAGAATGGGAATCGTGTGGTTTTAATTTTTGAAATACGGAGGTAGAGGGGGGTGGGGGGGGGAGGGGAGTTAGGTTGAGGTATAATGTATAAAAATATCGCTTTTAGGACTGGACATAAAGACTGCAAACTGCGAAAAAAACCCCCCGATGTTAAGCAGACGAAGTCTTATGTACAGTTTCAATCAACTAATAAATATTTCACTTCATTTTATTTTATTCGACAAAAGGTCTAGTCGCTGATACCAAGCAAAAGACGCAGACAGACAGACAGACAGAAAGACAGACAGACAGATGGACATGGTCTCCACACAAAGCTTTCTTTTTCTTTATCGCTCAAAGGACGCTTAATAATTTCAATTCTCAAGTCGCCCAACAACAGTAACAGGACACCTGTCAGGTATGACACCGCACAGGTGTCAGATTTTCCTGCCACACTGAAAAACACAACCTTGTTCCGGTTTTAAAGGAATGTAAAACGTCTGTCACTTAAAGGTAAAGGTAAAGGTCACCATAGAACAGGCCACGAAGGCCAAGAGGGGGAACAGAGGTATACTCTACTCTTTCTTTAAGCTCGGCACTAGATGGGGGTAGGTGGTCAACGCCACGCCCCGGCCGCTTTACCCCCGGGAATCACCAGGTACCCATTGTACAGGAGGCTGGGTGGGCCCAAGGACCGGTCTGGACGGGTGCTGAAAATCTCGCCCCCACCGGGATTCGATCCCGGACCGTCCAACCCGTAGCGAGTCGCTATCCCGGCCCATATGTCTGCCACCTATGACTTCAAAATTACTAAATACAAATCCACGGCCTACCAAGCGACCACGACCAGTACATGTGTCGCTTTAACCGAGGACTTGCATAGAACAGTGGTTCTTGGAAGGCAGCAACGTTACCTGTGGGACCGCACCACTGCTATGCTGTGACAGCTGAACATTATACACTGACAGTCTTCAGCATTAACACTGTTAAGTCCCAGTGGTTACTTCATGTACCAGCAAGTTACACATTCAAAAATTATACACTGTGCCCACAGAGCACATGTATGTAGTGTATGGATCTCAGAACAAACAGCTATTATTTCCCTATACAGCATTAACTGATTGGTTTTTATAACCGAGACAGAGTGTGTTTACTGTGCGGTACGAGCTGGATCTTTAAGTATAATTCAGGTTAATCTTAGTCGTTAAAGGGTTTATGTACCACCATGTTTAACATTCAACAATTCTACGTTCTGCCCACACAGTGTATTTATGTGTTTTGTGTGGATCTCAGAACAAGCAGCGATTATTTCCCTATACAGCATTAACTGACTGGTTTGTATAACTGAGACGGAGTGTGTTTACTGCGCGGTACGGACTGTATTTATGTGTTTTGTGTGGATCTCAGAACAAGCAGCGATTATTTCCCTATACAGCATTAACTGACTGGTTTGTATAACTGAGACGGAGTGTGTTTACTGCGCGGTACGGACTGTATTTATGTGTTTTGTGTGGATCTCAGAACAAACAGCGATTATTTCACTGTACAACATTAACTGACTGGTTTGTATAACTGAGACGGAGTGTGTTTACTGCGCGGTACGGACTGTATTTATGTGTTTTGTGTGGATCTCAGAACAAACAGCGATTATTTCACTGTACAGCATTAACTGACTGGTTTGTATAACTGAGAGGGAGTGTGTTTACTGCGCGGTACGAACTGTATTTATGTGTTTTGTGTGGATCTCAGAACAAACAGCGATTATTTCACTGTACAACATTAACTGATTGGTTTTTATAACCGAGACGGAGTGTGTTTACTGCGCGGTACGAGCTGGATCTTTAAGTACAATTCAGGTTAATCTTAGTCGTTAAAGGGTTTATGTACCACCATGTTTAACATTCACAAATTGTACGTTCTGCCCACACAGTGTATTTATGTGTTTTGTTTGGATCTCACAACAAACAGCGATTATTTCACTGTACAGCATTAACTGACTGGTTTGTATAACTGAGACGGAGTGTGTTTACTGCGCGGTACGAGCTGGATCTTTAAGTATAATTCAGGTTAATCTTAGTCGTTAAAGGGTTTATGTACCACCATGTTTAACATTCAACAATTCTACGTTCTGCCCACACAGTGTATTTATGTGTTTTGTGTGGATCTCAGAACAAACAGCACGAACTGGCCGGTTTTAGTTTTTTCGAAGGAAAAACGGAAAGCCTTATGTGAAGACCACGTCCGAAGGCCTGTCTGTCGGTGACCCAGTGTCTGCGAATGAACCGTTAGTAGGATTTTCGTGAAATTTAGAATACGAGTTCTTTACAAAATGATGTCACACAAACTCAAATTTTATGAAAACCAGCTCAGTGACAGTCATAGTCTACTTACAGGTGTACGTGAATGTCTACCCATACTTTCGACATTTATTGATCGATTTAGGTGAAATTCGGTACAGAAGATCTCCTCCACGTAAGGCCATTTAGACGTGGAGGTAAATTCCACGTCTTCATAAACCCAATTTTAAATGGAGATAAAAGACCCAGCTCATGCTTGAACCTCGTTATGTTTTTCCCATGACGTCCTCCCCATCTTTGGACTTAATGTCATCAACAGATGCAAGAGTTCAGATGCTGCATAATCAACATGTGTAGTATCATAAAAATCGGTCAATCTGTTTTTCGGAAGTTGGCACGGGAACAGAGACCGGGGCACGCGGTGACGCAGTTGGTTGAGGCACTGCACTAAAAGCCTGAAGGTCGCGGGTTCGATTCCCAATGGTGTCATTGGAATTTTTCATTGACATAATCCTTTCGGTCGCACTATGGCCCTGGGGTCGACTCAGCCTCTAACAGAAATGAGTACCAGGAATCTTTCCTGGGGGTAAAGGCGGCCGGTGCGTAGGGCTGACAACCTTACCACCTTCATGTGCCGATTGTTTAAAAACCTGTGAGCCTCAACCTCCTGGAACCCTAAGGCCCTGTCCAGGCTTGTAATGGGACTGCTTCTTCACCGCACTAATAGTGACATGACTAAAAAATCGTGTTTATATTTATAAAACAGAACATCCTTCAATTATATATAAAGAACACACATTCCGCTCTTGCGGGAAATACATGGTCCACCAAACATTGTATTGACGACATTGCCCTCGACGCTAGCGGGCCACTAACCAGCGCAATACCATCTTCCGCACTCTGCGGGGAAATACGTGAACAACCACGGTAACAAAACAAAGGAAGGAAAGAATCAATTTTTTCCCCCCCTAGACATACGAAATAATTCGCAGTTTAGGAGCCGAAATATGCGCAGTAAAAAGTACTAACGTGAGTGTTAGTGACGTACGATAGACAGTGCCCATAACCACTGTAGCCTGCATCCATCCACTCGCCATCACAAAGTCTGTGCCTTCTAGAAGCGTCAGTTCCAAATTAAGAGCCCGCTCTGGTGTGCAGATACGTAAAGCCACACGTGCAAAAGCTGTCAAATTTAAAACAGCGTTTCTAAGAACTGCACCCTTCCGCCCCCCCAACCCCCCACGTTAGTCATATAATCACTTACAACCATGTATATTGTTGGCACACGCAAATAAACGGACGGACTGACGGATCATTGCACTAAACTCTCATTTCCTGGATGATTACTACAAAAACTTCCACACGAATACGAGGTCCTGGCAAACTTCCACACGTACTGCATTCAGACCAACGACTGACTGCCCCTAAACTGTAAGTTACGTTTCGCAACAAAACAGACTAAAAGAGCAGGAAAAAACAGTCGTTTGCAAAATTTCGGGACTACGGCAGATACCAACGTTTCGGAACGTCTTACTGCCTTCAACCTCGGGACACGCCCTGAAAAAAAAAAATTCTTCCCGGACTAACCCGAAAAGGGATTTAGCAAGATCCTCCGAAAAGTTTGTAACCAATTGCCAAACGACACGGCGTCATATCCCACAAGACCTGACTCGTCAAATAAAATGTCGAAATTCCCGTAACAGGATATATTCGTTTAGTTGCAAGCTTCGGTTGCAGCAGCTACAGCGAAAGTTGCAATGTCGCTTTTACGGGGATGTCTCGGCGGATACATGCTTTCTTGCGATAAAGCTGCGTGATTCGTGACTTGATAAAATCGATATTCTGTAGTAAAATCGATTCCTTACTGTGACCAACTCAGGGACATTACACTGGAACAGACATATCCAGTTCACACTGCGTCATAACTCACCATCATATTTATTAAAAGCAGGGTTAATTCCATAAAGTCTCCAGCCTCAGGCGCAGTAATGTTAGCGAAGTCACAAGTCGGGAGGATGCGCAAAGTCGTGTGCGCGTAGATCAGTGTGTTTATGCAGTCAGAGCGGTGGAGGTGTCAGTATTGGTCTGCTTACGTAGCAGCTGTAATCATGTGACAGGTAGGAGGACGTAAGGTTTGTGAGACTCGCGCTGAAGGTTGTCATACAAAATCACGGGGACTTTGTGGATGTAATCCTGCTATACCTTCCTCGTTGTTCAATATCCCCCACCGATTAAATTCTCTTCACTGTTAACAGCCCGCGATTATACATAAGCAGTTCTTAAGCAGTGGTTTACGTCGCAAAGCCACCCAAAATTGGGTCGTGAAATACATTTCAATGGGTTGCAGAACTTTTTATCAAAATTGTGTTAATTGCCTGTTCAGTCGACTCTCGTTATACGCGGGAGTCGCTTTCCTGGAAATCGCCGTGTATATCGAAAACGAGTAAAATGGGGACGGATGCCAGGCAACACGCAGTAACAGGTTTACCTAAACGTCTGAAATTAACTAGACCACTATTAAATCTGCTTTTCATACATTTACATGAAGGCGAACGAACACAAACAAATCACATTTATTTCTGCGGCGAACGGACGAAATCCGACCGCGGATACGTCAAAACGCTTACAATAAAAGCGCGTATAACAAACAACAGCTGATGGTAAAATCTCGATGTTCGTGATTAAAAACCATCACAGATAAAACCATCACGAACATCGAAAACACAAACGTCAGAATCCATTTTCACTGTAAACACCAATTTGATTCCAATTGTTTATGCAATAACAGTAATAAGAATATAAAAAAACCCCAAAGCATAAAAAACATAACGTTTGTTTATAATAAAATACCAGCACTTACAGGAAACATAAAATGTGTCAAATGATCGAAGGACAGTCTCATGCCACAAAGCACGAAAGCGATCAACCTTACTTAGTGGAAAAGCCTGACTGAGCTGAGAGTGATCTGCGCAATAGAAGGAGAAAGTGGGAAACCGACTCGCTAGCCACGTGGTCTCACACCGATTCCTCGGAACCAATCACGAGAAGTCGAAACAATTTCATTCCAAATGGTTATCGCAAAATGTCGAAATCCCGATTATCGAAGATCAGAATTTGGAGACTCTACCGCACTCACAACAGCCCGCCACCTGTCCTATCCTGAGCCATATCAATCCAGTCCATGCCCCCCATACCACTTCTTGAAGATCCATTTTAATATTATCCTCCCATCTACGCCTGGGTCTTCCAAGTGGTCTCCTTCCCTCAGGTCTCCCCACCAAAACCCTGTAACACCTCTCCCCTCACCCATACGTGCTACATGCCCCGCCCACCTCATTCTTCTCGATTTGATCACCCGAATAATATTTGGTGACGAGTACAGATCATTAAGTTCCTTGTTATGTAGTCTTCTCCACTCCCCTGTTACCCCGTCCCTCTTAGACCCAAATATCCCCTCAGCACCCTATTCTCGAATACCCTCAGCCTATGTTCCTCCCTCAGAGTGAGAGACCAAGTCTGACACCCATAAATGCCCTCCCTAAATGCAATTTAAAGATTTTCACAGAAAACGCGTGTGGCTAACACAGCCAACTGCTATTTAAGGCAAATTCAACTCACAGTTACATCTATACGTTGAATTCAGCCCGGATCACATTATGGGTCCGTTCATGGACAAGAAAGATATTAGTTTATTCTATTTAAACGCATCTGTTCGTGACCACATCGTGCCTTGAACGTGATGGCTAGTGTGAAAACTCTTAATTCTGTTAAGTACAGTGAAGAATATTTGACAGAATTTTTGACTGGAACCTGACTGTCCACATTGTGTGCATCAAACTTAGTGGGGTTTCGAAATCCGTTTTATTAACAGAACGAAAACAACACCTCAAACACCATGCATTCATTTATCTTCTACAACATGTTTCGGCCGTTTGTACCGGCCGTCATCAGGTTGAATTGCAATAAAATAAACGGAAAAGTATACTGAGGTGGCCCTTCACAGTTAAAACATTACAAATACATAAAGAAACTATTATTCCCTATAAAGGAATATAAGACATACACAAAGGTAGTTAAATTGGTTAAAATACAATTATTGAGTCTGTGGGTTTTGGTGGAAAGACTTCTCTTACACACTGCACTAATTTAAAATCAAGTCTTCGGGGTTGTTACGTAGTGTCGACAGTGGATGGAGAGATGTTCACTGGTCGACACGATGCAAGGGCCCAGAAGACTTGAATCTGCAGCTAACACCGCTGCGAGAACCACAAATACTGCATTACACTGCTTCGTCATTGACAAGTGGGTGATCTAGAATTTTCCTGCCACATATACAACCTTTTGTTTCCTAACTGCTTACAACAGGTGTAAATTAACTTACGTTGTGGCGGGTCCGTTCTGTAGCTTCGACGACAGTTACATCGCACACGGCCCACTGAAGTTGTCTTCACAAACTGCACAACACAAAATAACTTTTTCCTGTGCAGAAGCCATTTTGACAACCTGTGCGCCCCTGGCGGGCGAGAAAAAAAACTAATTTCCGGCGGGGATTTAAAGCATATACGTTAATAACCACAAAATAAATGTAGAAATAAGAGAACTAAATAAATATATATACAATTTAAATTAAATGGTTGTGGATTATAGATGCAATTGTACAAAACATGTATTAAAAAAATGACCGGTAACGCATTCCCAAGTTAGCGTATGAATACATTCCGACTGGCAGAAGAAAAAAAGTAGTTCCACCAAGGAAAATATGCAGAGACGACCACCCATGAAAACGGAAGAAGCCTTGAATGGCTTATATACCCTGTTGCTGCTGCTGATAATTGTTATTTAAAAAAACATAGTCTATACACATCGATTGGTACATAACTGCCTGTCACATAGGTTATTTCATAAATACCTAAACGTGTTTACAACTTATTATTATTAGAAAACCAACTACTTGCACATACAAAGCATGTAAAATAAATACACATGATATTCCCATTCTACATGTTTCGGCGGTCGACCGCCATAATCAGGGAGTAACACCTAAAACTTGTATAGTCTAAAACTTAATGAAGCCATTATTTATGTAAGTACATAAGTTAAAAATAGATGTATGCCTTATATGCTTTTATGTGCAAGTAGTTGGGTTTTTTAATAACATGAATAAAATGTTGCACAAGGAAACGTGACAGTACCAAAACAATGTTTTACAAAACTATTATGTTATTTGTACCGTACATTTATGTTATTTGTACCGTACATTTATGTTATTTGTACCGTACATTTATGTTATTTGTACCGTACATTTATGTTATATTTGTACCGTACATTTTTTTGTACATTTGTACCGTACATTTATGTTATTTGTACCGTACATTTATGTTATTTGTACCGTACATTTATGTTATTTGTACCGTACATTTATGTTATTTATACCGTACATTTATGTTATTTGTACCGTACATTTATTGTTATTTGTACCGTACATTTTATGTTATTTGTTGCCGTACATTTATGTTATTTATGCCGTACATTTATGTTATTTGTGCCGTTCATTTTCTTGATTACATAAAATCGTGTTCCGACAAATGTACACCCTTTATTATCTGTTATTTAATACAGTTTATATTAAAAATAGTCCAACATGTTTCGAACTATGTTAGTTCATCTTCAGGGACTCAACTGTTTATTACAGTACCATACGTCTATAGTTGGTGTAATAAAGAGTTGAGTCCCTGAAGATGAACTAACATAGTTCGAAACACGTTGGACTATTTTTAATATAAACTGTATTAAATAACAGATAATAAAGGTGTACATTTGTCGGATCACGATTTTATATAAGTGTTTACAGCTGTTCAAATTGTCCTGTGTCTATGTGAGTAGCCATTTTGGAGAAGTTTTATGAAAAGAAATCTGAATATAGGAACTTTATAATGTGGAACACATACAGATAATCAATGTTGGACCTGAAATTCGGAACAAAACGCAAGCCGTTTCATGCAAGTAACTCCTTCGGTACATTTATTACATCCGCAGTTTAACTAACTCTGTGTCCATGCCTCTTTAACAGAACGCAGGACAAACAAACTACAAATATGCACACATATAATAAAATCATTTGAGATTTCATGCATGAAAAATGAGGAGCAAATTAAATTCAGAGAATGCCTGCTAACATATTCGGTCTACAATTTTTGTGTTCCCATTTGCTATCTAAATGAAGTTTAATCCACATTCTCTGCGTTCTTCGTCCGGTTTTGGATACAATTCGGCACAGGAGACGCATACAAATGCGAGTTTCATGAAAATCTGCGCAGTGGAAGCCGTTTTTTTAATTAAAAGCGTGAATGAATTTTTACCCTACTTTATCCACATTTATTGAGCCATATTTGGGTGAAAATTCGGCACTAGAGACCTACACACAAATTCTGCAGAGGGTTTGTGAGTTTCGTGAAAATCGGAGCAGTGGAAGTGAGCGCTTTTCATGTGGCCGTAAATGAAATTACATTCTACGCGTGTACCATGAAACCGTGCGACATTTTAGAAGTAAAGAACGCCATAGTAAAAAAAAAGTCTTGTGTACTGCGTCACGGAGTACATAATTTGCAGTATTACCTTGCCTGCAAAGCACCGTAACATGCCAGTAAGCAGTCCTTGAAGACCCTTAGTTCAGTTTTGCTGTGGAACTCTAGAGTTGAGCTGATCTTGCAAGTTGGCACCTTCCGATGCTTTTTAAGGACAAATCACGAATGACGAACGCAATCGTACGACTCTCTTACTATTACTATTTCACACAAACATTTGCGACTCCAGCACATATACAGGGTATACACAAAAGAATGGTGCGGTTTCAATAGTGAATAAAGGGAAACCGCACCATTCTTTTGTGTATACCCTGTATATATATTACGCTTTGCGAGTACTGCGCTGAGACAGCCTAACCAGTTCTTACCGGGTGTGTCAAAATAAGTTATATTATGTCGACGGAAGTACGTTAGATTTTGTGGCATTTAGGGCGTACGTCTGGTTACATTCTTTCATGCGCTGGTATTCAAAGTGTGGTCCGCAGACCCATACGAGTCCGCGAGACCTGACTATGAGGTCTGCGAGATTATTTTTGTCTTTCTGTTATACGTTATGAATTTAAAAAATATATATATATATACCGTATTTTATAATGCTTAAAAATTTGTTATCTGAAATAATATGACACAGTATAGAGTCTGCTCAGTAGAACTTAAAAATTTGTTCTCCCCTGAGAGTCATTAATGCCAGGAAAGTGAGTTTTTGTAACGAAATATTGCCCTGACTTTGTACACTGTTATAGGATTAAAGTAGAATAGTCCCTCGATTTAACGGACTAATTGGGGAAGGAGTGTCCGCTATTGCCGAAATTCCGTTAAATCGAATGTATTTTAAAAACATATACAGCGTGTTTCATAAGTCCATCCGGGATTTAGAGGCTTGGCCGTGCAGTAGCAAACCCACATATAAGAGATAAAAGCATGCCAACGGATAGAGGAAATGTAAAAGTTCTTTCGTGACAGATGCGATGGCGTAGTTACCCGTTTCTCCGCTAGGAGGCAGTGGTGTGCAAACATGGCGTTTTCAGGTTAACAGAAAGCTTTTTGTGTCCTGCAATTTGCTAAAACCCAGTCAATTGCAACAGTGCAACGTGGTTTTCGAACCAAGTATCGTACAGAACCACCAACGGACAAAACAGTAAGAGACTGGTATAGAAAATACGAGGAAACTGGCTGTTTGTGTGTCGCAAAACGAACAGGTAGGCCGGGACGTTCATATGTTGGAACGTGTGTGGCAGGAGCTAGATTACAGGATTGACGTCTGTCGAGTCACCAAAGGGGGACATATTGAACATTTGTAAGGTAGGTTCAAAACTTCGATATGTACTCTTTTCACTGACATGCTCTCATCCCCCGTGTGTGATTTGGCTCCTGAGCTACAGACCTCCGAAATCCCGGAGGGATTTATGAAACACCTTGTACTATCAATAACGAACTTACAATGTAAAGGATGTATTAAAATGTTATTATAATGTATAAGTATGAATAAAATATTATTATAATGTACATTCAGTAATTTATACACGCCAATAAAACAACTGTTACAAATATAAAAATAAATTTACGACAGGAACCAAACTTTATTATAATTAAACACGTCAAATTTTTTTGTCCGTTAAATCCGAAGTCCGTTAAATCGAGGGCCTACTGTATGTGCCTTGTTCGTAACTACTGAAACTTTAAATGTCGCCACGAGTTGTGTCTTAGTGACCTGCGAGTTGAGATAATTCTGCGGAAGAAGTTCCGCAGAATTAATCATATTTTGTTAAGGGTACCGGGGTAGCACAACGATTGAAAAACGCTAATCTAAAGCCATCTGGAGCGCCGTGCCATGGCTCAGGCGGTTAGTCGCCGGCCTCTCACCACGGAGGCCCGGGTTCGATCCCAGGTCAAGTCCATGTGAGATTTGTGGTGGACAAAGTGGCACTGGGACAGGTTTTCCTCCGAGTTGTCGGTTTTCCCCTGTCAATTTCATTCCACTGGTGCTCCATTACTTGTAAAACTTGGTAAAAAAACTGCTCATCTTCATCATAGGGTTGCACAATAAGCCTTAAGGCTGCGGTGCGTCCGTAGCATCAGCTGCGGGGCCCCCTCAAAAAAAAAAAAAAAAAAACCATCTGAATACCGGATCGCTGAATTTAATCCACTGTGGGGTGTGACTCTTGAGCCGCGATGACAAAAGGCCCAACTAACGAGCCTTACAACCTGCCTCATTACAAACAAACAGGAACCTCTTGAAAAATTACAGGAAGCGAAGAAGCACAACTGTGCGTGGGGCAACTAAAGGTGTGTAAGAATTTCACAGCGAGCTTCTTTATTTTCATTTTTCTTTGCATAGTTATGAAACCTAACAACTTACTGTGAAACACCGAAGCTTTATTAGCCGCTAATAAGCAGCTGCTGCGTCTAGAAGTAAATATTGAGGAAACCAAATACTGTAAATGTCCGTGTCGTGTGAACAGAATGCAGGACAAAGTCACAACATAAAAGATATACCAATAAATACTTTGAAAATGTGGCAAACTTCAGACATTTGGGAATGACACTAACAAATGAAAATTGTATGCATGAATAAATCAAGAGAAGATTAAATTTAGGATGCGCGTAGTATATTTCAGTACCGGATTTTTTGTCTTTTCTTTTGCTGTAAAACAATATAAGAATTAAAATGTGCAGAAGTACAGTCGAACTCGGTTATAGCGTCATGAAGAAGACTGAATATTTTGTGTCGTTATAATCCTTTCGGTCGCACTATGGCCCTCGGGTCGACTCAGATTCTTAACAGAAATGAGTACCTGGAGTATTTCCTGTGGGGTAAAGGCGGCCGGTGCGTAGGGCTGACAACCTTACCACCTTCATGTGCCGATTGTCTATAAATCTGGGAGCCTCAACCTCCTGGAACCCTAAGGGCCTGTCCAGGCCTGTAATGGGATTGCTTTACATTTACTTATAACCGAGTAGTATAATGTTACGGTTAACAGTGAGGAATTAATTGGTACCACAGAATATCTGACGTTATAATCAAGATGTCGTATAAACCGATGTTGTTATAAACGGGTTCGACTGTATAATCTTGACTGTTTTATATGGGTGTAAAACTTGGTCTCTCATCAGTACATAAGCCGAGGGGTTTCAAGAACAGGGTGCTGAGAAATATATTTTGGGCACAACAGAGAGGACGTAAGAGAAGACTGGAGAAAATTCCATAGTGAGAAGCTTCATGATTTGTCCTCGCTACCAGATACAGCCCTAATTCGGATGATCAAATGGCGTATGAGATGGGCGGAACATGTGGCACGTAAGAGCGAGAAAGAGAAATACATATGCGGTTTCAGTCGGGACACCTATGGAAACAGACCACTTGAGAGATCTAGACATAGATAAGCAGATACTATTAAAGTGGATCTTAAATAAATGATGTGAGGTTTTGGACTGGATTAATCTGGCTCAGGATACGGACAAGTAGAGGGTTGTTGTATATACGGTAATTAACCTTTGGTTTCCTCAAAATGCGGTGCATGGGGGGGGGGGGACCACTTACTGTGAGGGAATAATACAAATTGCAAAATACTGGAACAGAGTTCTAAGGAATACTGACAATGTGGGATTTCGTAATTTATAATTCTCACCAATAATTGTAGCTGTAACAGGCAGTTAGTGCTGACTGTTGTACAGGGCATACACAAAAGAATGGTGCGGTTTCAAAAGTGAATACAAAATTTATTTCTCACCTTACACGGGCACAACATACACCGTCAGCGGCGGCAACTGTCCAAGTTTCTCATTTGGTAATTACAATCCTTCAATGTGTGCACCCTGGGTCACACGACACACATCCACACGGTAATCAAACTCATCCCAGACCCAGTGTAGCATGTCCGCTGTAATGGCCTGCAGTGCATGCGTTATCCGATCACGAATTTCATGGATGGACGTGGGCAATGGTGGTACATAAACGCTGTCTTTAACGAACCCCCAAAGAAAGAAATCGCAGGGTGTAAGATCTGGCGAACGGGGTGGCCAAGGGAGAAGGTTCTTGTCTCCATTTGCAGCAGCACGTCTTCTCCTTCTCCTGCTGCAACGCCATCTTTGAAACTGGCCCCGCGGCCACGCAGTAAGCATGAGAAGCAAACTGCTGGTAGTGCATGAGAAACTTGGACAGTTGCCGCCGCTGATGGTGTATGTTGTGCCCGTGTAATGTGAGACATAAATTTTTTATTCACTTTTGAAACCGCACCATTCTTTTGTGTATGCCCTGTATATCCAACTCGGAAACCAGAAGTGGAAACAAGAAACTGGACAAACGACATTTGGTAAACGCAAAATCGAAATGGAAAGTGGCGTGTGCGAACTGGGCTGGTATTTCGGTTAGTGAAATACATATTACATAGCACAAACTGGCCGAGCATAAAGCAGTCAGTCAGTCAGTCAGTCAGTCAGTCAGTCAGTCAAGCTTAGCTAATTTAGCGACCAACTATAAGTGTAGGTAAGACAGGGTAAATGCCGATCCCAGTGACCGCGTGGTCTAAGGCGCGGGTCTGCGACCGTTCGCTTGCTGGGATTACGGGTTCGAATCCCACCGGGGGCATGGATGTCTGTCACTTATAAGTGTTGTGTGTTGTCAGGTAGAGGTCTCTGCGTCGGACTGATCATTCGTCCAGAGAAGTCCTACCGAGTGTGGTGTGTCTCAGTGTGATAGTGAAGCCTTGATAATGAGGAGGCCCTGGCCCACTAAGGGCTGTTGCGTCATACAAAAAAAAAAGACAGGGTAAATAGGATTGGGCGTGTGTTGGGAGGTCTACCGCAGCACCACACGCGCGGCGAAGTAGCGGCGAGAAGTGAAAACCGATAGTTGTCAGATAAAATAAGGATAATGTACTTTCCATTCATAATTAGATTAATACGTAGAAATAATTCACGAATTTATTTTATAGGCATATGTACGTTCGACATACCTATTAGCCTATATCAAAGTACATCTGTACCCATTAAACGGAATAACCACGTGTTTAAGAGCGAATAAATCCACCTCGCTGTTATTCCTCCTTGAAGCCTTCCAAACAGTGGTTGCTATTGTAAATTCCATGTGGTGTGGCAATGTAGTTCTCATCCGGCGGACAGAATCGAGGCTGATGACCGCTCTTAAGAGGGTTGGGCGGATTCTGAGAAAAATGAAGACTCACACTGAAGAATATTAACATTGTTAGGAAGAGTATGAAGCTAAGTGAATAATGTGAACCATACGTGTAATGCCACAAGCGTACCTGGAATACAGATTTAGTGGGATATTGTGCCTGTCAGACACTTGTTATTCCCACCTGTTGCTCTAGTTCTTTTGTTAATCGCTAAGCCGGTACGTAGCCTGTTGACTAACTCCTAGGAGCACAGTCCTTGTTCAGAAGTTGATAGTTGATCGGCTAGACAAGAAATACCCTGAATTTTATGTGACTGAAGGCGGTCGTAATGTTGTATAAAGTCTTTTGGGTTTTTACCCGGCGTCGTTTTTTGGTAAAAAAAAAACCAACGTTTCGGGACTACTTCTCTGTCCCATCTTCAGGGTGTCGAGACCCTGAAGATGGGACAAATAGTCCCGAAACGTTGGTTTCTTACCAAAAAACGACGCCGGTTAAAAATCCAAAAGACTTTATACAATTTATTTTATTGAACCCGAAAGCTCGATGCAACGTTACAAGGCAGCCAGCTACTTGTCTCTATCCTGAGCCAAATCAATCCAATCCACGCCATCACATAATATTTCTTAAGACCAATTTTAATATTACCCTCCCATCTACACCTAGGTTCTCCAAATGCTCTCTTTCCTTCAGGCTTACCTATCGAAACTTTTCAAATGTTCCTCCACATGTGCCTCAAGCCCCATCTATATCTTAATAATACTCGTCTTTAACAACTACCAACCAACTACTTCGGCACTATCAATGTCCACAGACACGTCGCAATGTTCGAGAAGTAGTAAGTTGCTCTTGGCTACAACAATGTGTACAGAATACACTGGACATGGCCATTGTCAAAAGTGTATTATGAGCACAGACGGCTGTTTTCATTACGTCACCACTGTTAAAGTCAACAGCACTTACGCTGTTAATCTTAAGCCTGCAGAACAACGTTCATTCACAGTGCATTCATTCATTCATTCATTCACCTTCAATGATCTCCTTTTTTGCAGTCATCTCGAAATCAGGTTATTTTATGGAAAACAAGACAAGGAAGTGCACGCATCAGCACTCATCTGCTCCTCTATTGCAGTCACGTGCAAACAATTTGCGTAACATTAGCTAATGTCTGGCGGCATTACATTACGCATTCAAAGCACAGCTTCAGAATGGCACTAGTATGCTCTGTATAAGGCAAACCTTATCTCTTGCCATGTCTGAAAATGTCTGCACAGTGGCCGGTTATGGTTATAGGATTGGGCTTGATTCTCCACAGGGGCAAGGTTCGTCCGTCCGCCATCACGTCCAGACCAATCACGAAATGTCATCCATTCTTCTGTTCTAAAAAGTATTAGATTCTTTCCCTGGATTTTACCCTTTAAAGACGAATATCAAACTGAATTACATTTAAAGTTTAAGTTCGTACCGCGCAGTAAACACACTGGCTGTCAGTTATAACAACACAGGCAATGTACGTATAACGTAACATTGAGGTATGTTCGTGTAACCATTGTTGCCGTGCAAAAGCAATAAGTATTACATATTGTGAGTGTGTGTCTGTAGCCTTAGTTATCCAGCATGCAAAGCGCATGCGCCGTATTATATTGTCATCTGTGGCCTGTCTGGCTCTACAATATTTTTCCACATTATCTCATAAACGGCACGATTTTCGGGGAAAAGTTATTGAACATAAAGTGTGTGTTTTGATTTTCTCTACAACGTTTGTCTGAAACATTTCTCATTGTAACACGAATTCAGCCAGATAATGCCATAAATATACATAGGTCTTCATGTAAAGTACTGTTGTTATTCTTGTCAGATTTTAATCAAAGTAGAATTTTCTCGACAGATTTTCGAAAAAATCCTCAAATATCAAATTTCATGAAAATCCATCCAGTGGGAGCCTAGTTGTTACATGCATGCGAACGGACAGACAGACAGACATGACGAAGCTAATGGTCGCTTTTCAAATTTTTCCGAACGCGCCTAAAAACTAATGAGTGTGAATTACAAGAAAAGTGAAGTACAGACAGCTAAAATAATGATGGGGATACAACAGACCCAGTGCTGAGCTCTGACTATATCTCTGTAGTCATTACTGTCCACGCCATGAAGGCATATAAGGGGGAAACAGAGGTGAGGTAAACGCGAATGGTCAACTTCACGCCCCGGCCACTTAACCCCCTTAACCCATTAGACAGGAGGCTGGGTGGGCCCCAGAGACGGTCTGGATGTTTTTAAGAAGAGAAAAATCTTTCATCGAGAAGTCTGAAACAAAACATCTAAACTTTAAAACTGAGCTGTCAAATAAAATATTCTCGGGTTAGCAACCGCGTCACGTGGTTGAATGGCGAGGAAACCGACGTTTCGACGACCATCTCTGTCCTCGTCATCAGAGAAATGACTACCTCCGAGGTACTACCTCGGACAGAGATGGTCCTTGAAACGTTGGTTTCCTCGCCATTCAACATCGTGCCGTGGTTGAATGGCGTGGAAACCGACGTTTCGACGACCATCTCTGTCCTCGTCATCAGAGAAATGACTACCTCCGAGGTACTACCTCGGACAGAGATGGTCCTCGAAACGTTGGTTTCCTCGCCATTCAACATCGTGACGTGGTTGAATGGCGTGGAAACCGACGTTTCGACGACCATCTCTGTCCTCGTCATCAGATAAATTATTACCTCAGAGGTACTACCTCGGACTTAGATGGTCCTCAAAACGTTGGTTTCCTCGCCATTCAACATCGTGACGTGGTTGAATGGCGTGGAAACCGACGTTTCGACGAAATGACTACCTCCGAGGTACTACCTCGGACAGAGATGGTCCTCGAAACGTTGTTTTCCTCGCTATTCAACAACGTGACGTGGTTGAATGGCGTGGAAACCGACGTTTCGACGAAATGACTACCTCCGAGGTACTACCTCGGACAGAGATGGTCCTCGAAACGTTGGTTTCCTCGCCATTCAACATCGTGCCGTGGTTGAATGGCGTGGAAACCGACGTTTCGACGACCATCTCTGTCCTCGTCATCAGAGAAATGACTACCTCCGAGGTACTACCTCGGACAGAGATGGTCCTCGAAACGTTGGTTTCCTCGCCATTCAACATCGTGACGTGGTTGAATGGCGTGGAAACCGACGTTTCGACGACCATCTCTGTCCTCGTCATCAGATAAATTATTACCTCAGAGGTACTACCTCGGACTTAGATGGTCCTCAAAACGTTGGTTTCCTCGCCATTCAACATCGTGACGTGGTTGAATGGCGTGGAAACCGACGTTTCGACGAAATGACTAACTCCGAGGTACTACCTCGGACAGAGATGGTCCTCGAAACGTTGTTTTCCTCGCTATTCAACAACGTGACGTGGTTGAATGGCGTGGAAACCGACGTTTCGACGAAATGACTACCTCCGAGGTACTACCTCGGACAGAGATGGTCCTCGAAACGTTGGTTTCCTCGCCATTCAACAACGTGACGTGGTTGAATGGCGTGGAAACCGACGTTTCGACGAAATGACTACCTCCGAGGTACTGCCTCGGACAGAGATGGTCCTCGAAACGTTGTTTTCCTCGCTATTCAACAATGTGACGTGGTTGAATGGCGTGGAAACCGACGTTTCGACGAAATGACTACCTCCGAGGTACTACCTCGGACAGAGACGGTCCTCGAAACGTTGGTTTCCTCGCCATTCAACAACGTGACGTGGTTGAATGGCGTGGAAACCGACGTTTCGACGAAATGACTACCTCCGAGGTACTACCTCGGACAGAGATGGTCCTCGAAACGTTGTTTTCCTCGCTATTCAACAACGTGACGTGGTTGAATGGCGTGGAAACCGACGTTTCGACGAAATGACTACCTCCGAGGTACTACCTCGGACAGAGATGGTCCTCGAAACGTTGTTTTCCTCGCTATTCAACAACGTGACGTGGTTGAATGGCGTGGAAACCGACGTTTCGACGAAATGACTACCTCCGAGGTACTACCTCGGACAGAGATGGTCCTCGAAACGTTGGTTTCCTCGCCATTCAATAACGTGACGCGGTTGCTAGCCCGAGAATATTTTATTGAATGTAGTCCCCTTGAAAGCCTTAAATGACAAGTGAGCTGTCAAAATTCGACGCCTCGCATTATAACCCACACGTGTTTGTTTCTGTATGTTCATGTTCTAATAGCAAACGAAACATAAACTATTGATATTAGAGGAGCAATGAATTCAGAATCGGTTGGTAGAAGAAGAAAGCATGGCTGCTAAATACAACAGCTACATCAGCCTTGAAGACCAGCACAACGTCACAACTCGTAGTCCTCCAATTCCAGCGACAGAAGCCAACAGCCCCTCCTGTTTATGCACAGGTCCGCACTCTACGCACTCTACGCATGACACAAAACACGTGAGCGCGGTGCTTCTGTAAATTGGCACAGGAACTCCCTTACGAGATCTGCGGTTCTCACAGGGCAGCTGCCGAAGACTGCCGTCTTCTGAGATGTGCGCCTGGGGCGTTGGGCGAGCGATTCCTGACGTTTCAAAGCACAGTAGAACCCGGTTATAACGACACCGGTTTATACGACACCTCGTCTATACTGTCAGATATTCTGTGGTATCAATTACTTCCTTTATTGTGTGTGTGAAGGGCCTCGCAGCAGATGCTATGGACGCACCTCAGCCTTGAGGATTATTGTGCGTGAGGGCTACAACACAGTACTGTTGACTGGCATTTACGTAGGTGGTTACCTACTGCTGTCCAATCACGAGAACAGCTTTGACCTTGGGAGTGGTGTGGGGGAGGGAAAGTCAGGCTGTTAAACATTCATAACCAGTAACCGATGCATTTCAATTAAATACACATTCGGCTGAATGCAGTTGTGTCTTGTGCGTGCGAGGTAATACTATTATTTTAGTCTTCAATATGATTAAAGCCGTGCATAAATTTAATTTAAAATTGTTATAAACTGAACATCTAACAAATGGCGATCACGTGAAATTGACAGATGCAGTGACAGTTGTTTTCGTGAGTCCTGAACAGTACCTGCTTACCTCTTCAGTTTCGCTAAACACCGAGTAACTGTTTAGGCTGTTATTTCTTCATATTTATAACAGCCAAATGTTCGTAAATCACATGAAAGGTGCATGTGAAATATATACGACTTCGTCAGTAAACAGACTGCTGCTTAATGCTTTAAAGCGCTGTGGTTCGTTACATGCCACAAGGTGTGACGTTAAAAAAATTCTACGTTCTGCCCACACAGTGTATTTATGCGTTTTGTGTGGATCTCAGAACAAACAGCGATTATTTCACTGTACAGCATTAACTGACTGGTTTGTATAACTGAGACGGAGTGTGTTTACTGCGCGGTACGGACTGTATTTATGTGTTTTGTGTGGATCTCAGAACAAACAGCGATTATTTCACTGTACAGCATTAACTGACTGGTTTGTATAACTGAGACGGAGAGTGTTTACTGCGCGGTACGGACTGTATTTATGTGTTTTGTGTGGATCTCAGAACAAACAGCGATTATTTCACTGTACAGCATTAACTGACTGGTTTGTATAACTGAGACGGAGTGTGTTTACTGCGCGGTACGGACTGTATTTATGTGTTTTGTGTGGATCTCAGAACAAACAGCGATTATTTCACTGTACAGCATTAACTGACTGGTTTGTATAACTGAGACGGAGAGTGTTTACTGCGCGGTACGGACTGTATTTATGTGTTTTGTGTGGATCTCAGAACAAACAGCGATTATTTCACTGTACAGCATTAACTGACTGGTTTGTATAACGGAGACGGAGTGTGTTTACTGCGCGGTACGGACTGTATTTATGTGTTTTGTGTGGATCTCAGAACAAACAGCGATTATTTCACTGTACAGCATTAACTGACTGGTTTGTATAACTGAGACGGAGTGTGTTTACTGCGCGGTACGGACTGTATTTATGTGTTTTGTGTGGATCTCAGAACAAACAGCGATTATTTCACTGTACAGCATTAACTGACTGGTTTGTATAACTGAGACGGAGTGTGTTTACTGCGCGGTACGGACTGTATTTATGTGTTTTGTGTGGATCTCAGAACAAACAGCGATTATTTCACTGTACAGCATTAACTGACTGGTTTGTATAACGGAGACGGAGTGTGTTTACTGCGCGGTACGGACTGTATTTATGTGTTTTGTGTGGATCTCAGAACAAACAGCGATTATTTCACTGTACAGCATTAACTGACTGGTTTGTATAACGGAGACGGAGTGTGTTTACTGCGCGGTACGGACTGTATTTATGTGTTTTGTGTGGATCTCAGAACAAACAGCGATTATTTCACTGTACAGCATTAACTGACTGGTTTGTATAACTGAGACGTAGTGTGTTTACTGCGCGGTACGGACTGTATTTATGTGTTTTGTGTGGATCTCAGAACAAACAGCGATTATTTCACTGTACAACATTAACTGACTGGTTTGTATAACTGAGACGGAGTGTGTTTACTGAGCGGTACGGACTGGATATTTATTGAGGTTTAACATTCACAAATTCTACGTTCTGCCCACACAGTGTATTTATGTGTTTTGTGTGGATCTTAGAACAAACAGCGATTATTTCACTATATAGTACTGTCTTATTGGTTTTTATAACCTAGACGAAGTGTGTTTACTGCGCGGTACGTGCTGAATCCTTAAATATAATTAATATTACTTTTCTTTCTAAAAGTTCTTTTTATGGCTCGACAGCCCCTAGGGGGCCTAGGCCTCCTCATTTTTCAAGGTTTCGCGATCACACAATTTAGACACACCTCACACTCGGTAGGACCCCTCTGGACGAGTGACCAGCCCGTCGCAGAGACCTCTACCTGACAACACACAACACTCACAAGAGACAGACATCCATGCCCCCGGTGGGATTCGAACCCGCAATCCCAGCTAGCGATCGGCCGCAGATCCACGCCTTCTAAATGCTTAAGTGTACAAATAACGTGCGTGCAGTTGTCAAAGGTTCGTTTCCTGCCTGAGACTAAATTTAGCTCGGTGTTTATGGTGTGGCCTTTAGCGGATAGAGCAGACCGAAGTAACCACGATATGCATTATAAGAAAAATAATACGAGTGCTGAATACGCGCACTAGCAATTCGTCAACCAATCAAGGGAGCATTAAACTATAGGTCATGACTCTCTGCTCCTTTCCCGCCAAAACAGTACTCTGATCCCTGTGTAAACTAACTAAAGACAAACAAACACGTAGTATTTTTCTCTTTTTAAACACTACCTTCACGAATTCAAACTTCACCAACTAAACGGAAGTAAAAGATGACGTCATCTTCGTGTTTTAACACCATGCCATAAAGCGGGCCTCTGTACGCTTTATACCTCGGAATTATTCCAGTGACGGCTCGTTAGGGAACCTCTTTTTTTGTTTACTTTAGAAGGGCCCCGCAGCAGAAGCTACGGACGCACCGCAGCCTTAAGGCTTACTGTGCAACTCTGTGATGAAGAGAAAGATGATTAGTTTTTTTCATTTTTCCTTGTAATGGAGCAACGGTGGAATGAAATTGACAGGGGAAAACCGAAGTACTCGGGGGAAAAACCTGTCCCAGTGCCACTTTGTCCATCACAAATCCCATATGGACTGACCCGGGATCGAACCCGGGTCTCCGCGGTGGGAGGCCGGCGTCTAACCGCCTGAGCCATCACACGTCCTAGGGAACCTTACTTAACCTTTTAAAGCCTAATGACTACTTGATGCATCAACAGTTTTAACACTCACAAATTCTACATTCTGCCCACACTGTATTTATGTGTATTGTATTTATATTACAACAAACAGCGACTTTTGCCTTATATAACATAAATTGATTTGTTTTTTTAACCGAGATGAAAAGTGTTTACTGCGCGGTACGAACTGGGTCTTTAAATGAAACAGTTTACGCTTCGTCTTTAAAGGGTTAACTTCCCTCGTAAGTACTCCTGCACAATAAATGCCTTCAACATTGCTGTAAGCCACTGCGCTCCATCCTGAATGCCTCTACCAGCAGTCTGTAACAGTCACGACTGTGTAGGTGTTACATCACTTACTGTGAACTGTAGGTGTTACATCACTTACTGTGAACTGTAGGTGTTACATCACTTACTGTGAACTGTAGGTGTTACATCACTTAGTGTGAACTGTAGGTGTTACATCACTTACTGTGAACTGTAGGTGTTACATCACTTACTGTGAACTGTAGGTGTTACATCACTTACTGTGAACTGTAGGTGTTACATCACTTACTGTGAACTGTAGGTGTTACATCACTTACTGTGAACTGTAGGTGTTACATCACTTACTGTGAACTGTAGGTGTTACATCACTTACTGTGAACTGTAGGTGTTACATCACTTAGTGTGAACTGTAGGTGTTACATCACTTACTGTGAACTGTAGGTGTTACATCACTTACTGTGAACTGTAGGTGTTACATCACTTACTGTGAACTGTAGGTGTTACATCACTTACTGTGAACTGTAGGTGTTACATCACTTACTGTGAACTGTAGGTGTTACATCACTTACTGTGAACTGTAGGTGTTACATCACTTACTGTGAACTGTAGGTGTTACATCACTTACTGTGAACTGTAGGTGTTACATCACTTACTGTGAACTGTAGGTGTTACATCACTTACTGTGAACTGTAGGTGTTACATCACTTACTGTGAACTGTAGGTGTTACATCACTTACTGTGAACTGTAGGTGTTACATCACTTACTGTGAACTGTAGGTGTTACATCACCTACTGTGAACTGTAGGTGTTACATTACTTACTGTGAACTGTAGGTGTTACATCACTTACTGTGAACTGTAGGTGTTACATCACTTACTGTGAACTGTAGGTGTTACATCACTTACTGTGAACTGTAGGTGTTACATTACTTACTGTGAACTGTAGGTGTTACATTACTTACTGTGAACTGTAGGTGTTACATCACTTACTGTGAACTGTAGGTGTTACATCACTTACTGTGAACTGTAGGTGTTACATCACTTACTGTGAACTGTAGGTGTTACATCACCTACTGTGAACTGTAGGTGTTACATTACTTAGTGTGAACTGTAGGTGTTACATCACTTACTGTGAACTGTAGGTGTTACATCACTTACTGTGAACTGTAGGTGTTACATCACTTACTGTGAACTGTAGGTGTTACATCACTTACTGTGAACTGTAGGTGTTACATCACTTACTGTGAACTGTAGGTGTTACATTACTTACTGTGAACTGTAGGTGTTACATCACTTACTGTGAACTGTAGGTGTTACATCACCTACTGTGAACTGTAGGTGTTACATTACTTACTGTGAACTGTAGGTGTTACATCACTTACTGTGAACTGTAGGTGTTACATCACTTACTGTGAACTGTAGGTGTTACATCACCTACTGTGAACTGTAGGTGTTACATTACTTACTGTGAACTGTAGGTGTTACATTACTTACTGTGAACTGTAGGTGTTACATTACTTACTGTGAACTGTAGGTGTTACATTACTACTGTGAACTGTAGGTGTTACATCACTTACTGTGAACTGTAGGTGTTACATCACCTACTGTGAACTGTAGGTGTTACATTACTTACTGTGAACTGTAGGTGTTACATCACCTACTGTGAACTGTAGGTGTTACATCACTTACTGTGAACTGTAGGTGTTACATCACCTACTGTGAACTGTAGGTGTTACATTACTTACTGTGAACTGTAGGTGTTACATCACTTACTGTGAACTGTAGGTGTTACATCACCTACTGTGAACTGTAGGTGTTACATTACTTACTGTGAACTGTAGGTGTTACATCACTTACTGTGAACTGTAGGTGTTACATCACTTACTGTGAACCCAGACGCTATCTGCATCAAAGAGACTGTATGTATGTCCATGTGTAGACTAGAAACTTAGTCTCCGACACACCGGAAGTGGCCATGCAAACTTGCATTAAAAACAACCCAGTTATAAAAATATAAATTGCAACCAACTGCAAAAAAGACGGTAAGAAGTAGAAAAAGTAGGAGGAAAAGTACAATAAAGTATAACGTTTGAAAATTTCAGAACATTAAGGTGGTTCATCACATGAAAAGTTTCAGTTGTTAATTAGTGTTGTATCAACTGCATGGGTTATGTGCTGTACTGCGGGTGTGGTAAAGAGCGTGATTTGCAAAGCATCAACAGTGGCTTATATTACGGGAAAAGACTGAGATAGGTTTCTGGCTTTCCGGTACATGACGCCGTGTCCCACGGTGTGTGGTTCCAGACGTTTCCTAGGCTCACAGTGCCTTTATCTTCAAGGAAGGGACCGAAACACGTAGGCATATACCTACATTGATATATTATATATATATATATACAGGTTATACACAAAAGAATGGTGCGGTTTCAATGGTGAATAAAGGGAAACCGCACCATTCTTTTGTGTATACCTGTATATATATATATATATAAGTTTGTAAGTTACATAGAAATAAAAGCTGTATCGAAAGCCGCCATTTTGATTTAATGGTAGGCCTGTCCATCCCGTAAGTAATAATGTAAAAATGTAAAAAATAAAATAAGCAATAAGACAAGTGGCCAGCTAATTACTCAATATATTGAATTTTTTTCCAATGGCTCGACAGCCCCTTGGGGGCCTAGGCCGCCTCATTTTTCGAGGCTTCACGATCACACACATTTGAGACACACCACACTCGGTAGGACTCCTCTGGACGAGTGATCAGCCCGTCGCAGAGACCTCTACCTGACAACACACAACACTCACAACAGACAGACATCCATGCCCCAGGTGGGATTCGAAACCACAATCCCAGCAAGCGAGCGGCCGCAGACCGACGACTTAGACCGCGCGGCCACTGGGATCGGCATATGGAATTTTAACTACAAAAATTTTTTAACTTTTACCTTTTAACCATTACTTTGGGAACTAAAGTCCTAAGAAAAATCCCAAAAATTACTTCACTGATGATATTATCATAATAACTATATCAAACATATCAGTATTGCAATATTATTGTAATAATATATTGTAATATTTGACAGATTTCACAAATAATAATATTTTGCCTTGGTTTTGAGGATTTGTAGAGAACGCCTGATGATGATCGACATCGATCGAAACATGTAGCGTTGAAAAGAAAGCAATAAACAGGCGCTGCGTTAGAATAATATTTATCTGGTACCATTTTGAGTTCGACCTGTATAGCTTACAGTGAACGGACGTGTTCACGTTGAGATAGACGTAAAGTTCTACATTGCACAGAATAATTAGGACTACGATGGCACTCTGCAGTTATGACGAAACAACATTATATTTATGTGCATCTGTGCGCTGTAGGCCGATACGTGTTCAAACTGGCGAGAAATCAAAATTATATTCTGAATACGTACACGAACACTATTACGGCTATCCATTGTTATTACACACACCAACAGAACATCAGATATTTAATTATAAAGACCCAACTTGTTAATCCTTTCAAAGTCCAGTGGTTACTATATGTACCACTACGTTTAAAATTTACAAATTCTACGTTCTGCCCACACAGTGAATTTATGTGTTTTGTGTGGATCTCAAAACAAACAGCGATTATTTCACTGTACAACATTAACTGACTGGTTTGTATAACTGAGACGGAGTGTGTTTACTGCGCGGTACGAGCTGCATCTTTATTGAGGTTTAACATTCACAAATTTTACGTTCTGCCCACACAGTGTATTTATGTGTTTTGTGTGGATCTCAGAACAAACAGCGATTATTTCACTGTACAGCATTAACTGATTGGTTTGTATAACTGAGACAGAGTGTGTTTACTGCGCGTACGGACTGTATTTATGTGTTTTGTGTGGATCTCAGAACAAACAGCGATTATTTCACTGTACAGCATTAACTGATTGGTTTGTATAACTGAGACAGAGTGTGTTTAACATTCACAATTACGTCGCACCGTGTATTTATGTGTTTTGTGTGGATCTCAGAACAAACAGCGATTATTTCATACAACATTAACTGATGGTTTGTATAACTGAGACGAGTGTGTTTACTGCGCGGTACGAACTGTATTTATGTGTTTTGTGTGGATCTCAGAACAAACAGCGATTATTTCCCTATACAACATTAACTGACTGGTTTGTATAACTGAGACGGAGCGTGTTTACTGCGCGGTACGGACTGTATTTATGTGTTTTTGTGTGGATCTCAGAACAAACAGCGATTATTTCCCTATACAACATTAACTGACGGGTTTCGTATAACTGAGACGGAGTGTGTTTACTGCGCGGTACGAAACTGTATTTATGTGTTTTGTGTGGATCTCAGAACAAACAGCGATTATTTCCCTATACAACATTAACTGACTGGTTTGTATAACTGAGACGGAGTGTGTTTACTGCGCGGTACGGACTGTATTTATGTGTTTTGTGTGGATCTCAGAACAAACAGCGATTATTTCCTGTACAACATTAACTGACTGGTTTGTATAATGAGACGGAGTGTGTTTACTGCGCGGTACGGACTGTATTTATGTGTTTTGTGTGGATCTCAGAACAAACAGCGATTATTTCACTGCACAACATTAACTGACTGGTTTGTATAACTGAGACGGAGTGTGTTTACTGCGCGGTACGGACTGTATTTATGTGTTTTGTGTGGATCTCAGAACAAACAGCGATTATTTCCTTACAGCATTAACTGACTGGTTTGTATAACTGAGACGGAGTGTGTTTACTGCGCGGTACGAACTGTATTTATGTGTTTTGTGTGGATCTCAGAACAAACAGCGATTATTTCACTGTACAGCATTAACTGACTGGTTTGTATAACTGAGACGGAGTGTGTTTACTGCGCGGTACGGACTGAATGTTTAAATACAGAGTGGTCCAAATGTCAGTTAACCAGTTAGCTACCACTACTATATGTTGTAAGTTTTTTAATACTCGCAGAATTTACAAAAGTTTTGCGAAAGCAGATCCTCCATGTTCAATGCAAGACACATAACACTGTTATACCGTTCTACGTATTCAGTAACATAACTATACATTGACATGATAATCAACATGTTTGCGGTAACTGACTTTTGGGTCACTCTGTATAATTCGGGTTAATCGTAGCTTTTAAAGGGTTTCTTCTTCTTATTGAAAGGCCCCGCAGCAGATGCTACGGACGCACCGCAGCCTTGAGGCTTATTGTGCAACCTTGTGATGAAGATTATTTAATTTTTTTTTCGTTTTCCTTGTAATGGAGCAGCGGTGGAATGAAACTGACAAGGAAAAACCGAAGTACTCGGGGAAAAACCTGTCCCAGTGCCACTTTGTCCACCACAAATCCCACATGAACCGAACCGGGATGAACCCGGGCCTCCGCGATGAGAGACCGGCTACTAACCGCCTGAGCCATGGCACGGTCATTTTTAAAGGATTATAAATTACATAACATTTAAGGTGAAATGTTACAAGTATTGCCTGTTTGTTTGTAGTTTTGTTTGTTCGTTTGCCTTCTTTCTTTCCTTCTTTCTTACTTTCTTTATCACTTTATTTCAGTGAACTTACGTAGCAAAGCTACAGACCATTTTTAACGTCAACGCAATAACTGCGCAATCACAACGCAGCACAGTTCAGTCCTCCTGCCACGTGCTTCATACACAAATCCCTCAGCTTTGAATATATCGCAGTTACCGATAAACGGCGGGCGGGAAGGCCTTGGGCTGTGTTTGTAGCACTGCAGAGCGAGTTTATGTGACTTGTACCGCGTGCTTGTAGCACTGCAGAGCGAGTTTATGTGACTTGTACCGCGTGCTTGTAGCACTGCAGAGCGAGTTTATGTGACTTGTACCGCGTGCTTGTAGCACTGCAGAGCGAGTTTATGTGACTTGTACCGCGTGCTTGTAGCACTGCAGAGCGAGTTTAGTGACTTGTACCGCGTGCTTGTAGCACTGCAGAGCGAGTTTATGTGACTTGTACCGCGTGCTTGTAGCACTGCAGAGCGAGTTTATGTGACTTGTACCGCGTGTTGTAGCACTGCAGAGCGAGTTTATGTGACTTGTACCGCGTGTTGTAGCACTGCAGAGCGAGTTTATGTGACTTGTACCGCGTGCTTGTAGCACTGCAGAGCGAGTTTATGTGACTTGTACCGCGTGCTTGTAGCACTGCAGAGTGAGTTTATGTGACTTGTACCGCGTGCTTGTAGCACTGCAGAGCGAGTTTATGTGACTTGTACCGCGTGCTTGTAGCACTGCAGAGCGAGTTTATGTGACTTGTACCGCGTGCTTGTAGCACTGCAGAGCGAGTTTATGTGACTTGTACCGCGTGCTTGTAGCACTGCAGAGCGAGTTTATGTGACTTGTACCGCGTGCTTGTAGCACTGCAGAGCGAGTTTATGTGACTTGTACCGCGTGCTTGTAGCACTGCAGAGCGAGTTTATGTGACTTGTACCGCGTGCTTGTAGCACTGCAGAGCGAGTTTATGTGACTTGTACCGCGTGCTTGTAGCACTGCAGAGCGAGTTTATGTGACTTGTACCGCGTGCTTGTAGCACTGCAGAGCGAGTTTATGTGACTTGTACCGCGTGCTTGTAGCACTGCAGAGCGAGTTTATGTGACTTGTACCGCGTGCTTGTAGCACTGCAGAGCGCAGTTTATGTGACTTGTACCGCGTGCTTGTAGCACTGCAGAGCGCAGTTTATGTGACTTGTACCGCGTGCTTGTAGCACTGCAGAGCGCAGTTTATGTGACTTGTACCGCGTGCTTGTAGCACTGCAGAGCGCAGTTTATGTGACTTGTACCGCGTGCTTGTAGCACTGCAGAGCGAGTTTATGTGACTTGTACCGCGTGCTTGTAGCACTGCAGAGCGAGTTTATGTGACTTGTACCGCGTGCTTGTAGCACTGCAGAGCGCAGTTTATGTGAATTGTACCGCGTGCTTGTAGCACTGCAGAGCGAGTTTATGTGACTTGTACCGCGTGCTTGTAGCACTGCAGAGCGAGTTTATGTGACTTGTACCGGTGCGTGCTGCAGCGTTTGTGATGAGCCTGACATGAGAGCGAGTTTATGTGACTTGTACCGCGTGCTTGTAGCACTGCAGAGCGAGTTTATGTGACTTGTACCGCGTGCTTGTAGCACTGCAGAGCGAGTTTATGTGACTTGTACCGCGTGCTTGTAGCACTGCAGAGCCAGTTTATGTGACTTGTACCGCGTGCTTGTAGCACTGCAGAGCGAGTTTATGTGACTTGTACCGCGTGCTTGTAGCACTGCAGAGCGAGTTTATGTGACTTGTACCGCGTGCTTGTAGCACTGCAGAGCGAGTTTATGTGACTTGTACCGCGTGCTTGTAGCACTGCAGAGCGAGTTTATGTGACTTGTACCGCGTGCTTGTAGCACTGCAGAGCGAGTTTATGTGACTTGTACCGCGTGCTTGTAGCACTGCAGAGCGAGTTTATGTGACTTGTACCGCGTGTTGTAGCACTGCAGAGCGAGTTTATGTGACTTGTACCGCGTGCTTGTAGCACTGCAGAGCGAGTTTTGTGACTTGTACCGCGTGCTTGTAGCACTGCAGAGCGAGTTTATGTGACTTGTACCGCGTGCTTGTAGCACTGCAGAGCGAGTTTATGTGACTTGTACCGCGTGCTTGTAGCACTGCAGAGCGAGTTTATGTGACTTGTACCGCGTGCTTGTAGCACTGCAGAGCGAGTTTATGTGACTTGTACCGCGTGTTGTAGCACTGCAGAGCGAGTTTATGTGACTTGTACCGCGTGCTTGTAGCACTGCAGAGCGAGTTTATGTGACTTGTACCGCGGTTTGTAGCACTGCAGAGCGAGTTTATGTGACTTGTACCGCGTGCCGTCAGCGACATCATGACATTTTTTTTTCACTCATCACTGGCCGAAAATATATCCGTAATGTGAGTGACGACACTTGAAAGACAGACACTAAATTATTGCTCTGGAGCAGTGGTTACCAAACTTTTTCGATCCACCGCCCCCTTGGTTCCATAAACAGACCCACTGAGCCCCCCTTACCTTTTTTAAAAAAAAAAACATAAATGCGCTTTTGTTTCCACTTTTATTTTATATTTCAAAAATCGTTTAAATAAAATTATAAGAGTTAAACTTAATGTTTTATGTGTTAATTAATAATTTAAAATTTATTATATTTTTTATGATTAACAATAATTCATCTAGCAATAGTTTATTAAAAAAATATGTGCTTGAATAAGAATCATAAATCAAAATACTAAGAAATTTAGTTCGTTTTTTATTTTTAACAGAAAAATTACTTTATTTCAATTTTATTACAAAAATAAACGCACTACTTGTCTACTAGCGCCCCCCTGTGATAATAACAGCGCTCCCTTCCACCTCTCGTACCTATTAGCGCCCACCTCGATAATCCCACCGCCCCCCAGGGGGCGGTACCGCCCATTTTGGAAACCACAGCTCTGGAGGGTGCAAGCGCATGAACGGATGCAGTTCAGTTTCCGTTATATCCAGGTTACAATGCGTTTACTCTCCAATAACGTACAACAATACCAACCTCAAGGTTCAAATTAGTTTTCACGTTATATTCACCGTGTATCTTAGCTACAAGCTTCAATTCTTTAACCAACAAATGTACCTTTTACTTTCTCACTTCTATCCACCCTACATATGTTTCGACCTATTTTGGTCATCATCAGGGTATGATTAAAGAATTGAAGTTCAAATTAGTATTTCTATCTTTGACACTCTAACACTAACAACACAGGGAGCACATTGGTTGAGGCACTGCGCTACAAGCCGGAAGGTAGCGGGTTCGATTCCCGATTATGTCATTGGAATTTTTCATTGACATAAACCTTTCGGTCGCACTATGGCCATGGGGTCGACTCAATCTCTAATATTTCCTGGGGAGTAAAGGCGGCCTGTGCGTAGGGCTAACAACTTTACCACCTTCATGTGCAGATTGTCTAGAAATCTGGGAGCCTCAACACTCCTGGAACCCTAAGGGCCTGTCCAGGCCTGTAATGGGATTGCTTTACCAAGACTAACAGCAGACGATAGGCGGTAACACCCCTCCCACCAAAATAAGACCAAGCTGTATGAATTCCGCAGACTAAAAGAACATCAAAGGTATAATTCTGGCTCCGAAACTGTAATTTCAAGTGTAAGGAAACGGTTATCCAGAGGGCATAGAACTGAATCGAGTGACGTAAATAGCATAGAGTTCAGACTGTGTCTGGTGATCCATGCCAGATGTAAGACAGACTTGAATGTTCAGGCGTACGGCCAGAGCGTGACAACGTTTGTATAAGCAAATCGCCACATGCAGGTACGATACAAGACGTTTGAAATGCCCCAAGTTATTAAACTCCTTCTGCCGCCTTCTAAACACACCACTTAACGACTATGACAGACCTGAATTATATTTAAAAGACCCAGTTCCTACCGCGCAGTAAACACACTCTGCGTTATAACACGACTGCATATCAGTTCGTACCGCGCAGTAAACACACTCTGCGTTATAACACGACTGCATATCAGTTCGTACCGCGCAGTAAACACACTCTGCGTTATAACACGACTGCAAATCAGTTCGTACCGCGCAGTAAACACACTGCGTTATAACACGACTGCAAATCAGTTCGTACCGCGCAGTAAACACACACTGCGTTATAACACGACTGCAAATCAGTTCGTACCGCGCAGTAAACACACTCTGTCTGCGTTATAACACGACTGAAAATCAGTTCGTACCGCGCAGCAAACACACTCTGCGTTATAACACGACTGCAAATCAGTTCGTACCGCGCAGTAAACACTGCGTTAAAACACGACTGCAAATCAGTTCGTACCGCGCAGCAAACACACTGCGTTATAACACGACTGCAAATCAGTTCGTACCGCGCAGTAAACACTGCGTTATAACACGACTGCAAATCATTCGTACCGCGCAGCAAACACACTGCGTTATAACACGACTGCAAATCAGTTCGTACCGCGCAGTAAACACTGCGTTATAACACGACTGCAAATCATTCGTACCGCGCAGCAAACACACTGCGTTATAACACGAATGCAAATCAGTTCGTACCGCGCAGCAAACACACTGCGTTATAACACGACTGCAAATCAGTTCGTAACCGCGCAGTAAACACAATGCGTTATAACGACTGCAAAGGCAAACTCTGTGACGTGGTACACAGAACTCCGTAAGCTGTGCAAAAGTATAAACGCGTCTGTTTAAAGAACATTATCGCCATCTGACACGCCATGGTCGGTGGAAATGCGACTGGCTTTCCATTGTCGCCTTTTCGCACAAAAGGTGACGTCACTGTTCACACACACGCACGCACGGTTTGTTCGTGCAAACTTCCCGTTTTACAACATTACAACTGCAAATGAAAAAAACTGGGGATTTTGTTCTGCGTTTTAAAAGAGGACTAACGGCTATGTACAATGAACTACGAATAACATTGAACATTGCAACACACTTGGACTACTCGACCCTGAAGATGAAGTCACTACGATCCTTCGAAACGTCAGCAACTACTCACCCAACAACACATCATCACATCCCAAAACACTTTGAAGCGTAAGCAATAAAGTAATTAAAGGTACAGGGCGTATCTTTTTATCGTGTCCCTGAGCACGTCAGCTGTTAAGGGATGTCCCCGCAGATGCAGGCGTCCAAGTTGATAAACCCGAAGTGTTCTGGGGCACGATAAACGTAACACCCTGTATCATACCGATATTTTCGTGGAATTACAGCAAAACCACGGTCCGACATTCGAACCAGACAGCCACCTTCGAATACAAGTCAGATGCTCTACCGCTAATCTAACCTGCTCAGAAAAAACTTGGAATTGTCCCAAAATGAGGGGGATGGAACATCCCACGTGATATTCGTGTCATAAATAGGGACAGATGACTTCCAGACCTCCGGTACAAGCTACAAGAACATTAACTTCCAACTGACAAAATAGCGTTTATACGGGGTGCTGAGAACACAGAACAACCTCCCGAAAAGAAGAAAAAGTAAACTGGCATTCAGTGTCACTTTCATCCTAAACTTTTCCTATAGTTTTAACCTTTTAAAGACTAAGTGACATTAGTTACTATATGTACCACCACGTTTAACTTCACAAATTGTACGTTCTGCCCACACAGTGTATTTACGTGTTTTGTGTGGATCTCAGAACAAACAGCGATTATTTCACTGTACAACATTAACTGGCTGGTTTGTATAACTGAGACGGAGTGTGTTTACTGCGCGGTACGGACTGTATTTATGTGTTTTGTGTAGATCTCAGAACAAACAGCGATTATTTCTCTGTACAACATTAACTGGCTGGTTTGTGTAACTGAGACGGAGTGTGTTTACTGCGCGGTACGGACTGTATTTATGTGTTTTGTGTAGATCTCAGAACAAACAGCGATTATTTCACTGTACAGCATTAACTGACTGGTTTGTGTAACTGAGACGGAGTGTGTTTACTGCGCGGTACGGACTGTATTTATGTGTTTTGTGTGGATCTCAGAACAAACAGCGATTATTTCACTGTACAGCATTAACTGACTGGTTTGTATAACTGAGACGGAGTGTGTTTACTGCGCGGTACGGACTGTATTTATGTGTTTTGTGTGGATCTCAGAACAAACAGCGATTATTTCACTGTACAACATTAACTGGCTGGTTTGTATAACTGAGACGGAGTGTGTTTACTGCGCGGTACGGACTGTATGTGTTTTGTGTGGATCTCAGAACAAACAGCGATTATTTCACTGTACAACATTAACTGACTGGTTTGTTAACTGAGACGGAGTGTGTTTACTGCGCGGTACGGACTGTATTTATGTGTTTTGTGTGGATCTCAGAACAAACAGCGATTATTTCACTGTACAACATTAACTGACTGGTTTGTATAACTGAGACGGAGTGTGTTTACTGCGCGGTACGAACTAAATCTTTATATAAAATTCAGGCACAACTGTCATAGGTTAATGACCTACGACCAATCTAGTATTTATTAAATGCAGCTGTAAGAAACATCCAAAGAGACAGTATATATATATATCAATTTTTGTCTACCATATTTTTGCCTCTTGATTTTCCACACACGAATTACAGCGATTTATTTTCGGTTCTTCCGGTCGATATCATTTCTACGTACATACACGCACGATGTCTGCAGGCTAGGCACACTCCGTCTGTCTCATATCTGATGATTCGATGGATGGACGCGTCTGTTCACAAGACAAAAAAAGAGAGTGAAGAGGATTTTGTAGTCAGCGTATCGGTACGTCCTTGAACCTGAGGCATGAACTGTTGAGACACGGAGTTACGAACACTGCGACAGTCACGTGCGTGTTACGATACATATCGAACCGAATATCCACTATCGATGATAAGATTAAGACATCAAACCGAACAATGGAGTGCATCACATGAATACTTGTGCCTAGTCATCTGGAAATACGTGGTTCGAGAACCGGCACCATGACACAGTGTTCTTCAGTTCCTCAAACGAACGTCACCTGAACATGTGCCACTTTCAACAGTTACAGCCACTTGTTTGGGATTCTCTACACTGACACAACTGTGCCGAAACACGTCTATCAAGGGGAAATATTTTCGTAGTATGTACTGTACATTTTGATATCAAATGTGAAAACACTACCTTTCTTACTGCAATTTTACTTACACATGTATATCTTGGGGTACCGGGGGGGGGGGGAGGAGCAAGGAGGGCAAATGCCCCCCCCCCCCCAAATATTTTTTCTACCTAAGAACACTTTTCTTTTGGCTACCGAGTTGAAGAGAGGAAAATAAAAAAACTCTGGGTGATAATAAGGGAAAGGGGTGTATGTATATGAAAGGCTGGTTCAAACCAATCTTCCCCCACTTTCTAACTTGACTCCTTCGTAAATTTGCTTACAACGGATTATTATACATCGGTAAGACAAAATAATAAAATCTCATCGAAGGTAACGCTGCCCGTGTCCACGCTACGAAGGCATATAGTGGAAACAGAGGTATAGCTCCACTCATTCTTAACCTCGGCACTAGATGGAGGTGAGTGGTCAACTTCACGCCCCGACCGCTTTACCCCCAGGAAGGACCCCCGGTACCCATTGAATAGGAAGCTGGCTGGGCCCCAGAGCCGGTTCGCACGTTTTGGTGAAACGAAAACCCTCTTTTCCCTATTTCTGAAATACGCGGTTTCACGTGACGGGCCCAAACGTGATTCAATTTACGCCCACAGCAAAAGCGCCGATTTTCACGGAAGTCACAGACGTTATGTGCAAGTCCCTTATGCCGAATTTCAACCAAATGGGGGCAATACAAATTCATTTACGACCCTAATTAAAGACGGAGCCGGCGACTACGCTATTTCTATTTTCCAAAACGTCCAGACCGGTTCCGGGGCCCACCCAGCCTCCTATTCAATGAGTACCGGGGTTCTTTTCTCCACGTATGAGCACAAACGTAGCTACCTTGTACTAACGTTAGCTATTCCACGTGTAAGAGCACAAACATAGCTGCCTTGTACTAACGTTAGCTATTCCACGTGTAAGAGCACAACACTAGCTGCTATGTACTAACGTTAGCTATTCCACGTGTAAGGTAGCACAAACATTAGCTGCCTTGTACTAACGTTAGCTATTCCACGTGTAAGAGCACACACAAACTTAGCTATCTGTTGCACACTATCACTCTAGACAAAGTTCACCTTAAACCGTTGTTATAATGAACCAGTTGTTATACATCGCGTCACGGACTGTATTTATGTGTTTTGTTGATTCAGAACAAACAGCGATTATTTCACTGTACACATTAACTGACTGGTTTGTATAACTGAGACGGAGTGTGTTTCTGCGCGGTACGGACTGTATTTATGTGTTTTGTGTGGATCTCAGAACAAACAGCGATTATTTCACTGTACAACATTAACTGACTGGTTTGTATAACTGAGACGGAGTGTGTTTACTGCGCGGTACGGACTGTATTTATGTGTTTTGTGTGATCTCAGAACAAACAGCGATTATTTCACTGTACAGCATTAACTGACTGGTTTGTATAACTGAGACGGAGTGTGTTTACTGCGCGGTACGGACTGTATTTATGTGTTTTGTGTGGATCTCAGAACAAACAGCGATTATTTCACTGTACAACATTAACTGACTGGTTTGTATAACTGAGACGGAGTGTGTTTACTGCGCGGTACGGACTGTATTTATGTGTTTTGTGTGGATCTCAGAACAAACAGCGATTATTTCACTGTACAGCATTAACTGACTGGTTTGTATAACTGAGACGGAGTGTGTTTACTGCGCGGTACGGACTGTATTTATGTGTTTTGTGTGGATCTCAGAACAAACAGCGATTATTTCACTGTACAGCATTAACTGACTGGTTTGTATAACTGAGACGGAGTGTGTTTACTGCGCGGTACGGACTGTATTTATGTGTTTTGTGTGGATCTCAGAACAAACAGCGATTATTTCACTGTACAACATTAACTGACTGGTTTGTATAACTGAGACGGAGTGTGTTTACTGCGCGGTACGGACTGTATTTATGTGTTTTGTGTGGATCTCAGAACAAACAGCGATTATTTCACTGTACAGCATTAACTGACTGGTTTGTATAACTGAGACGGAGTGTGTTTACTGCGCGGTACGGACTGTATTTATGTGTTTTGTGTGGATCTCAGAACAAACAGCGATTATTTCACTGTACAACATTAACTGACTGGTTTGTATAACTGAGACGGAGTGTGTTTACTGCGCGGTACGGACTGTATTTATGTGTTTTGTGTGGATCTCAGAATAAACAGTGATTATTTCACTGTACAACATTAACTGATTGGTTTTTATAACAGAGACGGAGTGTGTTTACTGCGCGGTACGAGCTGAATATTTAAATATAATTCAGGTTAATTTACGTGCTTAAAGGGTTAACAAATGGGCGAACACAATATTCTTAACAGCAGTCAAAGTTAAGTCTTCGCTCTGAAGATGGCCACAATAACAGTGCAATACAGCCTACGACTACTTATTCACGGAGCCTTGAATCGGGAACTACCTTAGCACTGAACCACCATCAGGGTCTCAAATCAACTGCGGAGGAACCTGCAGAGCATAGTCAGTATGCCTACTGTTGACTGCACTATGGGCTTGGGATCCGAGAAATGGTGGTTCGATTCCAGGCAACAGCAACAGATTCATCTCCTCTGCAAAACATCCAGACCGGCTCTTGGGCCCAGCCGGCCTATCCAATGGGTGTCACGGCTCTTTCCCCAGTGGTAAAGCAGTCGGGATGCGAAGCTGGCCGCTCAACTACATCTAATATCGAGCTTAAGAATGAGTGGAGCTATACCTCCAGTCTCGGACATGCCATCATGACGTGGACAAAGAAAACTTTACTTTTGCCTGCTTCCACTGTATTACAACATTTAATACAGAGCACGAAAGTATATTATTATTATTATTATTATTATTATACACTTCCACAGCTACCGATGTATGTTTATGGTACGGGGCAGTCAGATAATACAGCGATTTATTTATATTCATGTTGCCATATGTATTGTTTTTTTTTTTTTTTTTTTATTTTCGTGTATTTGTGTTGTATGTTGTGCTTTGTTACTTCTTGTTGTACGTTGTGTTGTTTCTGTTATTGGCCACTTGACTGTTAACTCAGCATGTTAATAAACAAAATTTAATCGATTATGTAATTTTTTTGTTTTTGTTTTCGTGTTATTGTTCCCTTTGTTATTGTTTTACATGTGTTTTTGTCCCACTGTCATTGTTTTGTATGCGTGTTTGTGCTATTCCTGTCGTTGGCCCACCAGGCTGTTGTTGACTCAGCAATTTAACGAACAAGATATGAAGAAATGGATAAGTGAAATAAAGAATTATACCGCGATACTTAATGCAGCACCTGTAAAAAACGGCTAACACATTCATTGTGACGGTAGGAAGTGATTTAGCTACAAATTCTTAGCATGCAAAAAATTTTCTTCCCAAATAATTATAATAAGTGACAGACAACTTACCCTTGGTGATATCGCTCTCTTCACTCAGCAATGTCACTGTTGAAGTCACCATGTCCAGTCCCTCCCCAGAAATGTTATATCCGCTAAAAATCGTTCTTAAATCACCATTTTGAATTCTGTGTGATCTCGAATCGTGTGTGCTGACTTCGTATCCTCTGTGATCTGGATTTCCTACTGCATTTCTCGAACTGAATACTCCCGCACCAACGCCTGTCCACAACAGTATTATGAGAACAGTCAACAATATTATTGCAAATATGACTGCTGCTCCAACAGCTTTCTGTCCCAAACGTGACGTCATTGTGGTCTGCATTTACAACCCTGTACAGTTACCATCAACACGTGATAACTTTCATGTCTTTACTACTCATACATTCTGAAATAAACATAAATTCAAAATGTCTTATTGTGTCATTTTCAATTGTTTTATAAACACAAACAATATGCAACATATATTTGTCACGAAGACTGTTCCAACAATGTAAGTCCCTTCACAGTTCTCAGGAATAATCAGTGATACAGGATAAATCGTATAGTTGTAAACAGTATCAATATGACGATGTTTAATGAACACATCATACAGATGACAGGTTTATGGATGTGCTTAATGTGTACAAAGTCTTTCCAGTACAAATACTGCTAAAGAACAAGTAGCTCTGTCAGTTTTTATATATGTAAATAAACTGTATAAGAGGCAGTGTTCTTATCACGTTGTCTGTAGCACACTTTGCGTACAAAATCTCATATAAATGCAAATTACGCGGACTTTAAAAAAAAAAAAAAGCAAACGTAACGATTCGTTTCTAAAGTCTTTGAACTCCGAAAAATCTGAGAGTCAATGCATCTTATTTAATGATTAATTCAGATGGTTTAAATAAACATAAGCGAAACATTTTCTGCATAGTCTACCTCATTAAGTTCATATTCAGCGCTCCGAGTCTACTGGCATACTTGGCAGTGATGTAATTTCGACAGCGATCAAACTTCCGATAAACATTTTGAACGTCGGTAAGTTGTAACATTTCCTTCTTCAGATTCCAAGTCGTTGATATTTCCTATGTTTGCATTCCATACACATCCACAAGGAAATGTCACTTCAACAACGAATATTCTTACTGATACAGCTGTCCACAGTTCTATGGGAAAAACTACCCCAAGCTGAAAACGTAACTGGTTGACATCGATCCTCGATTTTTTATCACAACGAAATAATAAGCGTGTCAGACACCATAGGAGATACGAATAAATACAAAACTAGAAGTTGATGTAAAAAATTCAGTTCCACGGTTAAATAAATGCAATGCGCTGCAAATACACAACTAAAACTCAAAAACCGGTATCTGAAATTACATAAAATATGTGACAAATACATAAATAGTGCGGTTAGAGTTTTTCAGTAAGTTGCTTTTCGCCTTCACAATAACACTGTTTGAACGCCCGCTCCCGAACTGAACCACCCCCACTACAGACTCACTCGCCCAGCCAACATCCAGTCCTCGCCATGCTCGACGACTTACTAAAGCCGACAGTTACAGACACACACACGTTGGTGTGATCTGTGACTGTGCCATTGGAAAATAAAAACAAAGATGGATCTCACATCGAGCATCAACGTGGTTAGTTCCAGCGAGTGACGAGAGAGTGCAGCGCAGACTCACATCAAGAACTTCATGTTATTTCCGCCAGCCTTCCGAAAATGGCTGTATGACACGGATAACAGCTTCCTAGCCACGTGCTGTACGCAAAAGCTAATTGCGACAAGTATTTATACCACACCAACGTCAAAACTACAGCAACGGTACATGATTCTCCATTGTATAACATACAACACTGAAGAAATGGAATTAATGTGTTTTATGTGACAATTTATGAGGAAAAAATAATATTCAGATGAACGGACAAGGACAGTGTGCACATAAATGTTATGCATACTCTTTTTAACGCTGCTTGTACTTCAGATGGAAACGGAAACATAGTTTGGGTCGCTTTGTTAAAGCACCTACACAACAAATAGACTCCCATAACGGGCAAGACATTTTTATCTTCCCTGTCCAGACCAGCTCTAATGCCTACCTACCCTCCCATTCAATTGGTATTTGGGACTATTTTTCAGGGTTAGGTGAGGCAAAGCGGCCGGGAAGCTGATATCTGAGTAACACCATCATCAACAATACATGGATCCCTACAACCATTCCCCCATATTCCTTCCAGGCACATTTAATCAGGCGGCAACAACTTTACCTTTATAAATTATGTGGTACAGTGCATGTATTGACTCACTAACATCTCAACCAACTAACATGCTACACACATATCTCTGGGCCATTTCTAAGGACAGGTTAAGAAATTGGGCTGTACAACAAAATGCAAAATGATTTGTGCAGTAATAAAGCCTTTGGTCCATCTTGATGAAGGCATTTATTTTCTGGATGGGGCTTCATGCATCAGTGAACCTGAAAGCCATGCTGGCGCCAGCCTAGCCACTATATAGGATTTGCGTGATCTACCAGGTTGAGAATTGGGGCTGACAGCCCCAACTGCATAAAAAAGCTCTCTTGTTAAGAATCCTGAAACTGTCAGCCAAAATGGAGTAGCACATTTGGGGTAGTCAAGGCCTGAATCAGGCTATGGTACAAGAGGAGTGTGGTGGGAGGAAGACAGTAAGCAGAAATGAAGAGGAAGAGGAGGACAAAGATGAGGGGGATTCTATGATGAAAAAAACACATAACGTTGTAAAAAGCTTGTGGACTCGATGCCTGAAAGAGTTGAACTTATTCCAAAAGCCAAAAGGCATATTAAGTACTAAACACTACATTTATCTGAATACACAACAAGGATTTCTTCCTAATTTATCTCGTGAAAAATAAAGGGACTTTTATAATTGCGCACAAAGTTGAACATGTTCTGTACAAGCATTTTCCTGAAAATGCAAGACTGTAAAGACAGAAAATACAGTAATAAGATGTTTCATTTTTGATGTGGAAGAGACCACTCTTCACGGATCTTGAACCTTTGAAAAAGAAGGTGACACATTTCTTTTCTTTATATATATAGATACATAATAATGGGGGGGGGGGGGAACACTCACCCAACAACATATCATCACATCCCAGATGACCTGAATCCTCGATTACACTGCTGTGAAAACCTCAAAACTCACAAGAGACCTTTTGTCACATTCATTTGCACAAACTCTACATGCCAGTCAATCACCAATACAGGGAACCACGCATCTCATGTAAGAATGAAACACTACTGAACAAACCATCACTAACTGGAATATAGAGTAATAAATTACAGTAGAACCCTGTTAAGAAGTCTTTCATGGGACCAGAGGATTAGGGACTTCTTAAGCGGGAAGACTTATTAAGAGGGAAGCTTATTAAACGTAATAGGATTTCGAGACTTTAAAAATCAGACTTCTTACAGGGGAAAACTTCTTATGCGGGGTCTTTTTATCCGGGTTCTACTGTATGTGATACAGCATTTCTTTGTTTTGAACAGAATAATTATTTGGGTTTAATAACATGAGCTTGTTCATGTGAAAGTATATCCAGCTGAGAAGTGTATATATGCCCACAAAGAGAACATCTGTGTCCTCCCAAATCATACCTTGCGTGCTGCATAAAGCTATTTCTAAATCTGAAACTTTTATGACACATAAAACAGTAATATTTTTCATTTGTATGCACAGGCATATGATTCTCCAGCTGATTCTTCCATGTAAATGTCTGTTCACACGTGGAACACTTATAAGGCTTTTGTCCTGTATGGATCCTCATGTGCTGCTGTAAGTTGCTTTTATCGTTAAATGATTTTCCACATATACCGCAATCATATGCTTTCACCCCCGTATGAACAACACCATGTCTCTTGAGACGGTATTTTGAACTGAAACTTTTAGCACATGACAAACACTGGTATGGCTTTTCTTCAACATGTGAAAACACATGCTCATCCATGTCACTTTTGTTCTTGAAATACATATTACAGACATAACATCGAAAACATGATTTAACTTTGTGTGCAGATCTGTGGTTTTCAAGTTGCGTTTTCCATGTGAAAGACTTCTTACATTTTAAGCACTGGTATGGTTTCTCTCCTGTATGTATTCTCATATGTTGCTGCAAGTTACTCTTATCATTGAATGATTTTTCACATACAGAACATTGGAAAGCACGTTCACCTGTGTGCACAACACTGTGACGCTTCAAGTGGTATTTTGAGCTGAAGCACTTGACACAAGATGGGCACTGGAAGAGTTTACCTCCAGTACTTGTGCATGTGTGTTGACCATACCTCTTCTGTTTTTGAAGAATATTCCACATGCAGAACACCAATATGTGCTACTTTGTTCAGATTCTGACGGTTTCTCTGTTATTTCACTACAATAAAAAAAGGCATATCAATATACCATTAAGATATCAGGCAATTTCAGTAACGTTCCCCAGCCTGTAACTTTTTTGTTAATCAAGCATTTTGTTTCTTGAAAGGAAGCAGCACTAGTAGTAGAGGCAACATTCAACAGATGGCACAGCAGTCAGTCACATGGTATTCAGTGGGTAGGTTAACGTGTAAAAGCAATAACAACAGAAGTTTGTAGCATATTATGGAGAAGCAACACTCATTTTTACAGCAAACTGACAGACATGTATGGTGATGTGTGATAAGGGTGCAGTATGTCACAAAATAGTGTAGGTAAAAAAGGTAAAGTTGTCCCTGTCCATGTCATGACGACATAAAGTGGAAGCAGAGGTATAGCTCCACTCATTCTTAACCTTGAAACTAGATGGAGGTGAGTGGTCAGCATCACGCCACTTTACCCCAGGAAAGAACAATAGTACCCACTGAACAGGAGGCTGGCTGGACCCCAGAGCCAGAGAGTAGATGATTTGGAGAAGAGAAAAATCTCTTGCCTCTGCCAGGATTCAAACCCAAAATCGTGCAGCCCGTAGCGTAGTCACTATAAAAACTACACTATCCCAGCTCCCAGAAAATAATGCAGAGTTGGAACACGGTCGATTCGCCATTCATGACACTGATACGTCAGTTGGCTGAGCACATTAAGGATGAATGTGAATGAAGCACAAGTCAATCTGACTTTGAGCCACTGAAACAACATATGGGAGGTCACCAACTCCACAATAATGAGGAAGTGGAAATGGTTGTTCATGAATGGTTGTGAATGCAACAGCCTGATTTGTATGACAGAATTTTTAAACATGTGCCAAGATGGGAATAAAGCATCAATGTGGTAGGGATTATGCTAAATATAATGACACTTAAGTGGAATAAATTAGCTCCATCTAACATTGTAATGAATTCCCAAATAAATTTTGACATAGGGAAGCTTACTTATTGAAAATCTTTTGTGTATTACATTTTAATGTCTGTTCTACCTACTAAATATAATGACTGTTTAGCACATGACAGAGGGAACGAGCTATGTGGCTTCTTAAGAGGCTATCCTGACTCCATAAACTACCATAAACACAGAAAAACACAATCACTCATAACCTGCACTGAGCACAAACAAAAAGTAAATAATCCATCCCATTTATAAGTTACAAACACCAGTTACTACAATATTTAATTACCTCCACCTTCTAGCATTCTCATAAAACAGTACATCCTTAATCAGACGTGCAAGAAATTCTCACTACTGTGGAATTCGCAATGTATGTCTCCACACAACTTAATAACTGTCCCTTGTCACCATCTGTGCTATAAGTAAAGATGTATGAAATTAAGATGTTCCACTACTCAGTATTTTAATCCTAACTCAACTGAACACTCTTGCTTCAGAAGCTAACACTTTCCCAGTCAAGAAATTCATCACATTTTATGGGACCTGAAGGTTCATTAGTGTTCACAACAGCCCCACCAAACTCGTCACTATCCTCAGCCATATTAATCCAGTCAAAGCCTCCCCCTCCTATTTCATTACACCCATTTCAATATCACCTCCCCATCTACACTACGCCCTCCAAGTGGTCTCTTCCCCTCACATTTCCCTAACAAAACCCTCTATGCATTTCTCTTCTCCCCTACATGTGCCACATGCCCCACCCAACTCATTATCCTTGCAAGAGTATACTTAAAATTAAAATCATTCTCCTTGATTTGATCACCTGAAAAATATTTGGCGAGGACAAATCATGCAGCTCTTCATTATGCAGTTTTTACCAGTCTCTTGTTACGTCCTCCCTCTTAGGTCCAAATATCTTCTTCCTCAGCACCCTATTCTTGAACACCATAAGCCTTCTTCTATTCTTATTTCAATGGGAGAGACCAAGTCTCAAAATAAACCTACTTGATCAAATCCTTCATGTCGATTGTAAATAAAAAAGTAACCAACTAACCTCACATCTCCAAACTTAGGCTCAATTTCCTCAGAATCTTTGTCTTCCTTAGACTCTTCCTTTATATTTGCTACAGGCTCCTCTGAGACTTTACACCCAATACCCAATAGAGTCAATGATTCTGATTCGCTCATTACCTGTGGAGGAAGAAAAATTAAATCACTCAACACAGACGTGTTCTGCGGGAATATTATTTTCCCCAAACACATGTAAAATAATTTTGTATTACTGCATACAATATTAACAGTGGCACATCAAAGAACTTTATTCAAGAGTATGTCAGCATCACAATATCTACAGCATTGGCATCTTTATATTTATAACTATCATTATTTACTTTTAACACTGTATATGAAAATTGGGTGTATTAATGTTATATTCCTTTGCACTGATGCCTCCCTAAGGATGGCGATTTATTGCTGAAACATGTAGGAGAGTTCATGTATATGGACGATTCGTGACCTTATATAAATTGTGTGCATCTGTTGGTGTATGTGGATGATTAGTCACAATGCACGGAACAAACGATATTAAATTTGGTTAGTGACATTTCCTCCACACATGTAACATTTATACTACCAGACTCGAGAGATTTAAAGTCGTTTTCAGCATTGTTCATGAATATCAGTCTTCTGGGATATGACACCTTCTTTAACCACCTTGAAGATGGAGACAGGAAGCTCCTCCAAAACATCGGTAACATTACCAATCAGCATGGCAACACATTCCAGAGGACTGTAATCTTCATCTACCATACAGTTGCAAGTTTTGAAATTCCCACAGAAGTGTTCCAGAAGATCCAAGTCTTCTCGGACGTGACGCTATTGTTGTATCCTGGAGAAGGGCCAGTTCCCCGGAAAATAGTCAATGCCCGAGCGGAGGGCCGTGTGAGAGACGTAGGTAGGTGTCCACAATTATTGAAAGAAAAACCAGTTCCGACGAGAGTAGGATATTGATGCTCAGATATATTGCTTATGAAAATACAAGTGCGTGCTAGTCGCTATGGTGCAAGTACGTTCCAGGAGAGGAGATGACTCGAGACCTGTGCGATGAGTGGTGATGACCACGTCTTGTAGAAAAATCCCCCTCGTAATATCCAAAACAGGGCTTATATGTCATCTCAAGTATATACGTCACAACTCCCTCCTCCCAACCACAACTGAGTGGGACCCTTGTCTCGAAGCTGCCAGAACACCACCATGCGCCCGCAATTTATGACTTGCTCCGTCCCTCATCCTCACATGGTCTCCAGCAATCATCACCCTCTCTCAAAATGTTTACCAATACAAAGACAAATACAAAGAGTATACTCACAAACCATAGTTCAAGTACAATAAACATTTCTACCTACCTTACGACCTCTCATGGGAGAGCATAACCCTAAGTACATTTCAATTAGTATTAATATACTGACCACAAATTTACTCAACATATACGACACCTCCCCGCCAAAAAGGAAGAAAATTGAATGATCACAAAGTATTCGTTCAATTTTCTGCTTGTGTGCTGCCTAGCGCCTGTCTGTCGCAGTGACCGTGTTAGGACCCCTTCGAAACTTGGGAGTATCGGGGGCCACAATAGTAACAAGTTCGGTCTCATCAGCTGTTCCTGACACTTGGCGAAGAGTTGCATAACTCGACGGCATTGGTAAATTTTCATTTGAATTATGGATCTTCGTAATTATCTTAGGCTTAAACAAAATAGTGTGACATGACCCTTGCCTTCCCCACCAGCTCTTAAAATAAGGCCAACACTTACAACATTTACAGCAGCACAAACATAATAAAATACATATAAGTAAAACACTTGTACATAACCCAATAATGGAGAAAAAGGATAAGGATTCTGTCCTTCTAGAATGTTCCAACTTCCACTGCTGCTCGTTAATCATAGTTTCTACCTCTGATACCTTGTGGCTGGATAACCTCAATTCATTTTCAGAGGTTAATACGCTCCTAAGTGGAGTATCCAGGTGTAAATCATTCAGCGCCTGCCGGCTACTTATGGTTTCACAACAATCATACTCTAAGTGTATAGGGGGAATAATGTCCTTGTCCGTGTTATTTACCTTTGTAATGCCATGGGCTTGGATAACCACAGAATTCCCATATCCTGAACATAGTTTTTAAAAAAATGACCTTACCCAATCCTTTTATAATTAAGTCTGTGGGTTCCTGCCCTGGACAAAGGATAGTAAAATGCTCTGGCTGGGGTGCTACATACAGCCATGTGTTTCCTTGCAGCTGTGTCCACAATGTGCTTGTCAATTCAGTTATTCGTTGTGAACAAGTGGGAGGTATGCGTGTACTGTACTGCAACAGTCTCGCCTCACATTCAGTACCTGAATGCAGCAACTGTACAGGAGAGTGCTGATTGCATACATATACTGCAGGGGTTGGTACCTTGCATCTTGCTAACTCGCTTAGGCTAAGCCGAGTGTAATATTGTTTTGTCTTATCTACCATTATAATTTCCTTTTCTGGTTGTACAAAAATGAACTTTGAGGCTGTACCATTTATCTTGCTGGGAAAAATGTGAATGTGGTACATATTGTAGCTCAAGTGTGAAGTTAAAGGTAAAGTAATAACATAAACAAAATAAGTTCCTTGTACAAATACATCTAAATCAATTAGTTGCAATAATTGGGGAGCGTACTCCGAACTCAAGGGTATGGGAAGTGACTGGTCTCGAGGGAAATGATCCTGATTATCCTTCATGATCTGCAGTATCTTCCTAGGTGATATTAGCTGCGGCTGCAGTATTCCCTTCTGTGCATGAATCACAGCATCTATTAACGTCGAATACTGATCCTGCAGTTCCTCAATTGCTCTATCTAACTGCAGCGCATGGTCATTAAGGGCCATCAACATAGATGTATATCCCAATTGCATATTTAAGTTCCCTTCTTCCACTACAATGTGTTTCTTAATATCTAACAATCCCTTCTCTAAAATTCGCTCATTATAAGCCACATCGTGCAAAGTCCTATTTACTGTCCTCAACGTCGTTTTAACAAGGACTACCTGTTCCTTGGAAAGTCGTAAAAATGAAGCCTGTTCCTGTTCAAGTTGCGAAATCTTATCTGTGTAGAACTTTCCATCCTCCTCGTCTAAAGTACCAAATAAAGTATGAGAAATAGTACCAATGAATCCAAAAAGGCGTCGTCGAAATCTAAGTAAACTTGAATCCCATTTAGTTAAATCCAGCAAAGTACCTTTCATTAATTCCAACTTAGCAATTTTTCTGTCTACCTGTGTAATAGTGGTCCTGCACTCCGTTAAATTCGCCCAATCAGACCTCTCATGCGCCCGGCAAAAATCTACTGTAAATGTGGCATACCGTTTAACAACATCAAAATTCGTATTAACTTGTGCCAAATTAACATAACTTAAAATCTTCCATTCACTGGTGGATAACCTGGCCTCTCCAACGTGTTCGTAATACAACCCAGGTGACTCGGAGATGGGTTCGAGTCTGAAGTCTAGGCTTCCTCCTTCCAGGATGAGGAAACACGCTATACATGCGGTAAGCCACATCTGGAAGTTACACAAAAAATGGCTTTAGTCGATTGGCGTGCACTGTGGTTTGCTTGCCTCTTCGGAGTTGCAAAGTGACATTTACTCCCTTTATGTCCCTAATTGTATATGGACCTATCCAACTAGGACCCAGCTTCCTGGAGCGGTTCTTCCGTGGGCTCTCATGTTGTAAAAGTACGAGATCTCCTACTTGGAATTTTGGTATATGTATTTGCTTGTCATAGTAGTACTTGCTTTTTCTCTTCGCAGTTTCCAACCTCTCCTTCGCTATGGCATAACTGTGCTGTAGTCTCTGCTTTAGTTCTTGTACATAGCTATCTAAATTGTAATTAACACATTCTGGTGGCTTCTGTAAGTAACCCGGTAAGTTAGCAATCCGCCCAAACATAAGCTCGAATGGTGTAAAGCCTGTAGCGCTATGTGGTGTTGTATTGTAAGCAAACACAGCATATTTAACCCATTCATCCCAATTGGTTTGATCCTGGTTCACGAAATGTCTGATGAATTCGACCAAAACACGATGAGTCCGTTCCAAAGATCCGTTCGTCATAGGGTGAACCGCTGTGGTGTTTATTTTCTGAACATGTAGTAGTTTACATACGTTTTTGAATAACTCACTAAGAAAGTTGGCTCCGCAATCCGATAACAAAATCTGCGGGCAACCGTAAATCAGAACCAAGTTCTCAACAAAATGTCTGGCAATAGTCTCGGCAGTTTGATCCTGCATGGGTACAGCCACTAAATACTTCGTTAAGTCATCCTGCATGGTCAAAATATACCTGTTCTGGTTCGCACTTACATTAATTGGTCCTACCACGTCAATGTTTACTTTCTGCATTATAGTGTCCGGGGTTGTGGTTAATTGCAATGGTAATTTAGTGGTAACTTGGGTAATCTTGTTTTTCTGACACGATTCGCACTTCTGTATGTACTCCTCTACATCCTTCTTCATTCCTGGCCAATCTGTATATAATTTCAACTTGTGATAGGTCCGGTTCATTCCCATGTGTGCCCCTAATGGTGTTGCGTGAGCCTCCCGTAATATTGCATACTTTTGCTCCTGACTAAGTTCCTTAGGCACTTCTGTGTCCTTCCCTGTCGGTAATGTGACCTGAACTCTGCTCAAAGCGTCGGGCCCACTATTCAACATCCCCTTTCGATACATTATCTGGTAATCAAACTCCTCTAACCTCAATCTCCATTTCAACAATCTGGAACTAGGATTCTTCACACTAGATATCCAGGACAATGGTTGGTGATCTGTTATAATCAAAAATGGTCTACCATATAAATAAGGCCGAAAATGGGTACAAGCCCAAACGATCGCATAAAATTCCTTCTCTATCACGCTGTAAGCTAGCTCGGCTTTAGTCAACGCCTTGCTGGCGTAAGCGACTGGTTTGTCGTTACCAATGTGTCCTTGGCTGAGTATTGCACCTACCGCCGTAGCACTGGCGTCTGTGCATAGTATGAATGGTTTTGAAAAGTTCGGATATTGTAATAAAGGTGCATTGGTCAAAAGTTCTTTCAGTTTATTAAATGCTACCTCTTGTGGTTCCTTCCACTCATAAGACACCCCTTTCTTAGTTAAATAAAACAACGGCTTCGCTATCTTGCTATAGTCTGCGATAAATCGCCGGTAATATCCTGTTAATCCGAGAAACCCCTTCACCTGTTTCCGGGTTTGTGGAGTAGGAAAATTTCGAACAGCCACAACCTTGGTTTCATCAGGTAACAAGCCATCCTTAGAAATGACATAACCTAAGTAGGTCACACAATCCCTCAAAAATTCGCACTTGTCTACATGTAGTTTCAAATGATGCTGTCGCAGCCTATCGAAGACTTCAGTTAACCGGTCATTGTGTTCTTGTGCAGTTGTCCCATATACAATAATGTCGTCCAAATAAATAAGCGCTCGCACACCCTGTATGCCGCTCATTATATAATTCATCAACCTTTGAAATGTTGCAGGGGCCCCTTTTAGCCCCATCGGCATGCGTCGGTAGTGAAAATGCCCTCTGTGTGTCGAAAACGCCGTCTTCGGTTGGTCCTCGGGATTAAGTGGAATCTGATAATAACCCATTGCGCAATCCAAAGTAGAAAAGAATTTTGCACTCCCCAGCGAATCAACTATATCTGTTATCAATGGCAGGGGGAAGCTGTCACCTATCGTAACCTGATTCAAATTACGATAATCTACCACCATTCGCCATTTCTGTTTTCCTGAAGCATCCATCTTTTTCGGTACCATAATTATAGGCGCATTCCATGGTGACATACTATGAGTAATGATACCTTCCCGCAGCATCTGGTCAGTTTGCTTATCAACCTCGGACTTCAAAATATCAGGTATCCTGTACTGTCTAACATTTATACCCCTGGTCTTATCAATTGTAGGTGTAGGAATTGAATGCTCTATGGTCTGCGTACACGACAATTTATCACCCGGCAAATAAAAAATATCATGGTACTGATTACATACATCCAATATGGCCTCCCTGTCTCCCGTACTCAGGTGATCCAGTCTCAGTCGTTGGCTCAACAATTTAATCCTTCTTAACTCATCATTATCCTCAATGGCACTCCTAACATTTTCTTCCCAACCTGCTTCATACGGTTCCAATTGTACCTCCGGCGTCTGCATACTAACTCCAGTGTCTAAAGTGTTAAGAATACTAACTACACACCGGCCGTTAACGGACTTCGTTAATGTTTCTGCCATGTAAACACCAGGCAATAATTCTTCCTTTGCTATAACCCCTAACAGATTTGCATCACAGCTAGTAGGTACTTCTACCAAAGTTTCCGACCGTGGAGGTAATGTAATATACATCCGCATTTCTGCTCCGTGCTCATCAAACATAACTTCCAAATTACCCATCTGTATAACCCTGTTTTCAAAATCTAGTTTAGCCTTCTTTGCATCCCAAAAATCTCGTCCCAAAATAGCATCAAAAGGAATAGCAATACAATCACTAACAATTTGAAATTTGTGCACAGTGTACATATCCTCAGTTTCTAGTTGCAAGTCCATCGAACCTAGGGTCTGGAGGGTAGCCGTTGAAATCCCTTTTATTGTTACTTTGTCGGAACTATCATACTTTACTCCTGGCTGCAAGCTGGACTCCTTGCATATAGAAATGTGGGCCCCCGTATCAATAAGGAATCGTAGTTTCGACCTCCGGCCTTCTGCCACTCTAAAACGACACTGTGTCTAGCGCCTTAATACCACTTATACTGCATATAGTGCAACCTCCTACATTCTTCGAGACCCCGGCTGGCTGCTGACCTGGCCCCTTGGCCCGTTTCCCTGTGCCTGTCGCGTGCCTCCCTGCTTCTGGCTCCACGCATTATTACTCTTCCTACAATCACGCGCATAATGACCCATACTCCCACAGGCATAACACTTAATCATCTTTCTGCTATCCTGTTCGGCAATAACATTTGCTCTGTACCTGGGCCTACGGTACCTTGAATCTGGACTGTAACTGGCTCTAGATTCGCCCTCTGACCTGTGCGCAATCAGGCCTCTATCCTTAGCGGACAACAATGCACTTTCCTCCTCTAACGCTATCTCTACTGCAGTAGATAACAACAGCCTTTCGCCTCGGCTCCTGACTATCGTTTGAATTCTCTCATTCGCCAGTCCCTGAATGAAACATGCCCGCGCCAAATAGTTAATCAAACTGATGGCTCCTTCTAGTTCCTTATCCGAGCACACCTTACTGGTTGCTAACCTCAACTCACTTTGCATCTGGTCTACTCTGGACCCCCAACTTGAAATTCTCTCGCTTCTTTCCTGCCGACTGCTAAACATCCTACATGCATAGTAGTCTATTGTTCTGCGAGTTGCATAATTCTCTTCTAATATGGACTTAACTTGTTCCCAGGTAACTGTTAAATCCCTGACAAGTAACTTTGATCTCGCCTCTCCTGTAATCTTTGTCTTTACAAACTTCAACAAAAGCACATGGTTGGCAGGGTCTACTAGTTCAAATGCAGTGTCTACATTATCTAAAAATTCCCTTAACTTACTTTTATCTCCTGCAAATGGGGCACTTATCAATTTCATTACTTCTGAAATACTGCAGTAACTACGCGACGTTCCTCCTCCTGTCCCCACTGTCCCAATACTATTATCTTCCTCATCTGACATACTGTTCCTGCAGATCACTCCGGCTTACAAAATGAAATAGGGAAGCAGTGTAAACTGTCTGCCACAATTAAAACACAACCGACACCAGTTTCATAAGTATATAACCACAATCAAAATATCACAAAATTTTGATTAATAAAAGTGGACAAACAGTTTTCACTATGAAAGTTATGAGTTCGGCTTACCTTCCCAGAAGAGTGGGCCGTGAGTCAGCACACGGGGGGTTCCCAACTTCTTTGAAGCCAATGAGAATGAGATGATACTCCTGGGTCGTGGATGGGTGGCTGAATCCGTGAATCCGTGGAGATGACAGCGAAGTGTACCGGAACCCGCAGATGGACGATGGGCAGAGACGGGATTCTGGATCAACCCCTATCGTTCAGCTGGAACCTCCGGATGGCGATGATTGTTAGCCGGGACCCTCGGATGGACGATGGGCAGAGACGGAACTCTGGATCAACCCCGATCGCTCAGCTTGGGCCGTTCAGAAATGGAGACGGCGGTTCTGTCCGACGACGGCTGTTGGCAGCCCTCAAGGAAATACGGTTCTCTGTCCGCCCCACCTGGTGAGTGTGGAGAGATCCTCGAGCAACAGCGCCTCGGAAGAGCCGATAATGACGTGCAGTGGCAACGCCTAGGTTCAGCGTCGTTAACAGTGCGTCCACTGTTTCCTCCGCCTTAATGTGTGCTTGAAGACGTCTCGCGGACTGGGTGTGGATCCCACGAAGCTGACACCAGAAATTCTATTCACTGTTGTATCCTGGAGAAGGGCCAGTTCCCCGGAAAATAGTCAATGCCCGAGCGGAGGGCCGTGTGAGAGACGTAGGTAGGTGTCCACAATTATTTAAAGAAAAACCAGTTCCGACGAGAGTAGGATATTGATGCTCAGATATATTGCTTATGAAAATACAAGTGCGTGCTAGTCGCTATGGTGCAAGTACGTTCCAGGAGAGGAGATGACTCGAGACCTGTGCGATGAGTGGTGATGACCACGTCTTGTAGAAAAATCCCCCTCGTAATATCCAAAACAGGGCTTATATGTCATCTCAAGTATATACGTCACAACTCCCTCCTCCCAACCACAACTGAGTGGGACCCTTGTCTCGAAGCTGCCAGAACACCACCATGCGCCCGCAATTTATGACTTGCTCCGTCCCTCATCCTCACATGGTCTCCAGCAATCATCACCCTCTCTCAAAATGTTTACCAATACAAAGACAAATACAAAGAGTATACTCACAAACCATAGTTCAAGTACAATAAACATTTCTACCTACCTTACGACCTCTCATGGGAGAGCATAACCCTAAGTACATTTCAATTAGTATTAATATACTGACCCACAAATTTACTCAACATATACGACACTATGTCACTGGACACGTAGTTCCCAACAGTGCCTGGGTCCTCAAGGTCAAGCAGTCCAACATGACTCTTCTTGCACTCACTGACCCTGATGATGAAGGCACTACAGTCTGTCAAAACATCGGCAAACACTCACTAACAATACAGCATCACATCCCAGACGACTTGGACCACATGCCATAGGCTTGTTTGTGAAAACTAATGTGCCCTAGTGTAAGGTAAAGTAGGAAAGGCTTAAACCTGTCTCTAATGATGAAGATCAGCTTTGTTGTCTTATATCTCATATTATGGCAATGCTGCTTATCTGTAACTATCAGCTGTACTCCTCTTATGGCACACATACACAGCGACTCAATTACAAGAGGCCCTGAATTAAGAATTACATATCATACAGTTATTTACCAATGAAATTAAACCTGGTGAGTACATACCTTGGTAGATGAATTCCACAGTTGCCAACCCTGACCCACAGCCTGTCTGGTTTGCTCTATTTCCTTTCAGTCCATGATTCCACATGCTGCATGGTAGAATGCTAATGATTCAGCAGCATGTATTTCTCATAACCTTTTACTGGGTTACATGATGTTCAAATAATGTAATACAGCTTTCAGAAACCATTCCCATACTGCAGCACCATCAGAGAGTATTACAAAGAAGATGGCTCAAACAGTGGGAACTAAAGAATTCTGCAGACTCATCATGGAGGAGACTGGACTGCAACAGCTAGTAACATGTTGCTGTCTCCTAGCTTCACCTGCAAAGTCATTATATCAGTTGTTGCAGAACGCATTTCATATTTGTTGTGGCAAAGGATGGCAAGGAAGGGTTCATCCGTACTGTGTTACTTTTGTCCAGAAACTTTCAACTTCCTGACACACAGAAACTAATGGCCTGCTATGAGTGGTTTTCAAACACCTACAGCCAAAATCACCGACATCCTGGACACTACGTGATTTTCAAAGAAGGTGTATTTCACCTGTCAGCATATATCAACTCATAAACTATGCATGTGGCCTGCTGCAAACCTCATGCAGGTCATGAGGAGTCCCTCCATCCACAGAAAGTGGTTATGTGTTTGAGCACTGTAATGTCACCACATTACTCAGCCTACTTGCTTCAACTCAACCATCAACACTGATGTCTACCTCAACATTTTCCAAGAATCTGTAAATCAGCTGGATGACAGGCAGATGACACTTTGTTATTTTCAACAAGATGGTGCAACGTGTGAAATACTTAAGCACGCATTGGAAGAAATCAAAAATTTATTTGGGATGTAATTACTGCAAAAGAATTATGGCTGTCCTGGTATCCAGAAATGACTCTATTGGACTTCGTTCTCTAGGGTCTGCTGGCGCGTAGTGTTTATAAAAAAAAACCCCCATGCATTGTTAACAATCTGAAATTAAACATCATCAACGAAACAACTGAAACTTCCCCTGCCATGCTGGCTACAACATTTGCGAACCTGGAGCAATGTGTCTGCATGTCTCCAGTCAAGGGGAAACTGCTTTCAATATCTTCTATAATACAATCATCTCCATATCTACCAAGGTTTGTACTTGTCAAGTTTTGTTTTTGTGACTAATTATTAATTCAGGGTCTACTATGAATGAATCACTCTGTAATGAAAAGACAAATATCTATCACATATACAGTGCTTGGTCTGTGAAGTGTGAGCAAAATGAATGAGCAATTTGTTGGTGACAGTTTTGCCAGATGGCAGCAGTGCAACAGACAGAATTACACTCAGTATCAAAACCAGGATCCTATTTCATTGAATTGTTGTTGTTGTTGACTGATATCATAAATATTTGGAATGGCAGGCCATCAAACATTTACAAAACACGTAAATGTAATGAAACAGCTACTGGACAGCTAAAACGAAGCACAGTACTCCCCCCGTATCCGCAGGTGATACATTCCAAGACCTACCGCGGATGCCTGAAACCGCGGATAGTAGCGAACCCTATATATAAAAGCGCAGAGTAAACTTAGTCAACGCTGGCAAATTAAAATGTAAATACTTAAATCAACCATGGTCGACTTTGGCAGTGAATGTGTTAATATTTTCGAGCGAAGGTAAACCGCGGATACAGGGGTTCTACTGTATAACTTTTTTTCCTTCATGTGGTGTTCTTATCAACTATCAGTTATTATTGATATGCATCTTCTAAATATGAATAACGAAGTGTCCACCATCTTAACCCAGGCAAGTTCAGGTCTGCAACTTTTAAACTAAAATTTACCTGAATAGTTACCAAGTAATTTAACTACAACCTTGAGAAACAATGGAAGTATTCATGACGGTGGCCACATCAAGCAGCTACAGTAAAATCTGTAATATGGTAAACTTTTATTTACATCAATTTACACTGACCTCCTTTGAATGTTGACTAAGTACTGACCCCATCATGAGACAAACTGTGTACATACATATGAGCACACCCTAACTCCCCGCCCTCCACACACCCACATATATGCACACATCATCTGCGTTAATAAAGTGGTGAAGATGCATGAATAATCCAACTTATTTTGTTTGGCCCACTCATAAAGCATGAAATTTTACTTTACATTCTCTTTTACCCAGGTAACATTTATTTTGAGAAAGAGTATGTAATGGTCACTTACTTCTGTGATCTGTCTGTTTAAACTCCTCCTCGTGGCAACATGAATTACTCTGTCAGCTGTAATGTCAGTGTATTCACACCCTGACTCATACGCTCTAGTAAAGTTAAATAACGCTCTCGTGCCACGCTGCAAAACGTGATAAAGGCCCAGTGCACCTGCGCCAGCACTCATGGCACAGTAAGTCATGCAGGGACAATCTGAATAAATCTGTATAAATCTCAATCTAATAAAATGTGGTTAGAAAATCATCCAAACATGTGTACATCAATTACCCTTGCAGCACATGCATGCACATGGTGTTCACATTCATGTTCCAGAGGTTCACTCTTCACCAGAATTATAGCTGGATCAGGAATTATATTGTCATCCATTTTTAGGTTTATACGCTCACATCACGTGCGCTACTGAACCTAGAATAAAAAACATAACATATACATTACCTAAGTTCTTCTAGAACTATGTATCTTTTGGTGCTGAACTTTATCAGTCTCACACTTGAAGAAAGTACAATACATAACGTAATCTGGTATACTACTAGTCCTCATTTAATGTTGGGATTATGTTCCTGAAACTTGCAACATTGGGCACAGTAACAAAAAACAGAGCACATTCTCTCATAAGAATTACTTAGAATACATAGGCGTCTGCTATTGAAGATCCTGCCTGCTGCCAGTGAAAACAACAATTGGTTCTTTTCAGGTGCACACACATGAGTGAATAAGAAGTGAGAAAAATACACAACTCATCTCAGGAGAATAGGATCACGTAGTCATTTGAGAAAACCTTTTCACCAGCCCCACTGGCCCATACTACTCTCTATCCTTTCTCACTTCTCCCACAATTTAGTTTTGCCATCTTCCTTGCAATCCTTCTACATAACCAAACTGCAGCTTCACTCAGAAAAAGCACCACTTCTCCTGGTGATTATGATACGTCTGAGGCAGAAGTGACTCTATGTGCACACCTCTGATTCTGAATACGAACCTTCTTGCTCGCCCAAAGGACTAAAAATACATCAGTGACAAACCCCAGTCAGAACCAACTTCTAACTCCAACACTGCAATACTCCCAGGCATCCACAGTGAACCAAAGATCACTCCCAATTCACATCAAATGTTAATCTTCCTTCTTTCATATGGAAATAAAAACTTTTACTATGCAACCACTTCTCAAGTCTTCTGGAATGTGACACTGTCTCACTGAGTGAGTAGTTCCTGATGTTTCAGAGGCATAACATAACATAACAGAACATAACAAACAGAACATAATATAACATAACATAACACAACATAACATAACAGAACATAACATAACAAACATAACAGAACAAATAACATAACGAAATACTTGCTCAACAAAACGGCATCAAATCACAGAGAAATATTTTTCAGCACCATACCTTGCAACCAATTTTCAATCCAGGCCACAGGACCTGGGCTTCACATAGTAACACACAGCATGGCCAATTACACAACTATCCCACTTGCTTCATAAGATAAGCCTATTAAAGTATTTACCTGATACTTTCCTATTAACACCTCACCTCAATACATATGTACTGCCACTCTATGTCTAGTAACTGCAGTACCCTGCTATAAACCACATAGTATTTTTACACTCACTACCCTCTCCCATACTGTGATCAAAGCAGAAGCCTACGCGGCCCAGACTGACCTTAGATTGCAGCCTGACAAATCCCAGGTCCCATGTCACCATGGCGTCCAGATAATTTGTTGGGGCACCTACAATTTCAAACACTTGTACCATAAACTAATGTACAATTTCTTCTGTCTGAAAATTCCAGTTCAACAAGCACTTCATTACTAAACAGCTTGTTAATCACTACCATCGAAGTCTACTTACCAAAATCAGTCTAGCATAATATAAAAATGCACAAAAGAAAGCATAGAAAAACACTTTAAGTATCTTTGTTGACTTAGACAGGGCTTGAGGTTGTAAGAGTTAATTTTGTACTTTAATGCTAAATAAGGATTCTTAATATGACACTTTTATTTTGACACATTTATAAGGATTCTTATTTCTTTATTTTGATTTCAGATGCTTTTCAGGGTGTTACTGGTATCATTTCAGAAGAGTATCATCAATGCATACAAATATCCTGTAATTTATTAGACACATAAACAATGTGAGTAAGAGCAGCATGGAAGGTTTGTGTCACTCATTACTACACAGATCCACAGAATAAAAATGTCTGATAAAAGCAATCCCATTACAGGCCTGGACAGGCCCTTAGGGTTCCAGGAGGTTGAGGCTCCCAGATTTCTAGACAATCGGCACGTGAAGGTGGTAAGGTTGTCAGCCCTACACACCGGCCGCCTTTACCCTCAGGAAATATTCCTGGTACTCATTTGTTACAGGCCGAGTCGACCTCAGGGCCATAGTGCGACCTAAACGATTATGTCAATGAAAAATTCCAATTTCACCATCGGAAATCAAACCCACGACCTTCCGGCTTGTAGCGCAGTGCCTCAACAAACTGCACCACCGCGTACCCCAAAAAATGTCTAATTCCTACACTTTTAAGCTGGTGTCTAGATTCAAAAAAAATCTGTCATGCCCTGCCTGCCAGTGTTTTGTCACATCTGAATCCACTGCAAACTACCAAAGCCATGACCATCACCACCAAGAATGCCCAATGGACAATGGTACTGGCTTACCACAGTGTTGCAACTGCAAGGATCAGCACCCAAGCAGCTACAGAGTGTGTAGCTATACCAAAAACGAATTACACTCTGCCACGCCCTGGTCACAGTTCCATCTCTTAGAAGGGCAATTGGGAACACCTACACAGAAGTCATAACATGCCCCAAGCCCGACATGATCACAACTGCTAACACGCTGTCAAGACAGCTGAAACCAACAAGGCCAGCACATGACAAATTCAACATTGAAGGGAATATCATTACCTAACAATCACAGTCTGGCAGATCATGATTGGCCTGAAACCTGCAGACACATAAAATGAACACTTTGTGACCGATCCATGGACTTGTCATGTGGAAATAAGGGTATGTCTTCTCTGTATATGCAGAGCATTTGACACTTCACTGCTAGTACAGCCTGTCTTCTCAAGATTACAAAGTCAGAAGAAAAACACAAGTGTCACACAGTATCTCACCATCTGGCCAAGAGTCCAAAACAGGCCTCATACTAGGATAAATGGGTTGGCTGTGGAAGCAACGAATGTACATTCCAGTGCCAGTCTACTTACTTTAATGGGAAAACTTTGATCAAATCCTTCAATCTTAAAGATAGAGTTAACATATTTCCCCCAACCGCCGCTACCAGCTTCCAAACCGATATCAAAACCCAAACCACAATCAGACCCGCCATCCCCCTGCCGTCGAGACTACCGGTAAACTCAAATGAATTTATTTTTTTAATTTGATTTATATGTAACATTTCGAATTTTACAAAAACAAGGCATTGCCATCTCAACATATTACCAAAATGTCATACCAAGTGTATGATGCCTATCTAGCACTCAAATCAGCAAATTACTAGTTTCTACAGCCGAAGTGTTTGTAATTCATGATTCACTAACACCTCTACAAGCTGCTATATGCGTAACAAGCAATGGCTTGAACACCCTAATACAGCCACATTCAGTCAGTGGACGTAGTCCAGGGCATTCTACGCTTCTTAACGTATCACAAAATTTGTTCCTTCTTACAGGTACTAGACTTACTCGGTGCACACTGGAAGTACCTACACTCATACAGTGAAAAACGGCCGCACCCGAACATTACACGCCTAACCTGTTTGAACCTCTGCGCTTGACACTAACACCTGCATTCCTAACACCACTCAAGTCGACCACAGCCAAATTACAATTACAATTCCAACGAATGTCAGCAAATACAACTGGGGATCACAACCACAGATCAATCATAACCACAGATTATCTAGTATATCTAGATTATCATAACTGTGCTATGAACCACAGAGGAACATAGCGGTGTTGATGTGCGCTGTGGTGTTCTCAAATATTTAAGGGAAATTCGCCCAAAGGTTGTGAAGTGATGTGTCAGTGTTGTATAAAATTAGAACTCGATCTACAAGAGGCTATATCAGGATTAAAATCAACAAGGGAAATTATAAAAATTCGACAGGAAGAACTAGCCACGGCTAGAACCATCGAACATACGTGCCCAGGGTACACGGAGCATACACAATGAAAAATAAATACTTTCTACATCATATTCCAATAATTGGATCCAAGTACCAGTAAACTAGCATAAGCTTAGAAATGTCGAAGAAAATGTTACGAATTTGTTTCCAATAGCTGTAAATTGTTATGAGATACTATCTAACCTCAAAGAAACGATAGACTCCAATATCATGGCAATGGGTAAGAAGTTGTGATATAATGTAGGAAAAAATTACCCTCATGTTGTGACTACTGGTAGCATATCCACAGAAACCTGTAGTTTGTCTACTAAAGGCTCAAAGAAGAAGTGTAAAGACAACAAAATTGTTTGTGGTAAACAAATAGAACACATTGCATACAATTCCAGTCATTGTAAACAGCTTAAGTCCAAAGTGTGATAACAAAGGAATGTCAGTGAAGTTAAATGTTAACACAAATTATGGTGGGAATATATGACATATTTCGGTAAACGGTAAAATAAAACGCATTCAGTTCTGGTAGTGGGTGATAGTGACGCAATAGGATGTTCTGCTAAAGTGAAAGACAAACTTAATGATACTTTTGATGTTACTGGATTAGTCAAACCACGAACTGTCATTAATATGTTAACCTCTATGGCTAAAAGTGACATGGAAAATTTGACAGAATGATGTAATAGTTTTTTGGGGTGGGACCTATGATGTTGCTCAAAATAATTCTCATGATGGATTAAAACATGTAAATTTTGTAAAATCTAACAGTCATGTATCATTTTAATGTGTGTTCCACACAGGTATGATTTAGCAAATTGGTCATGTGTCAATAATGAGGTAAAAACTTTCAATAGAAGGTTAGAGAAAGTAATGAAAATTTTGAAACATGTTTTAGTGGTTAAAGTAGATCTTACCAGGGAACATATTACTAGACATGGTCTCCATATAATACTCTGGGCAAGGAAATGATTACTAAACAAATAGTGGCTGCTATTAATGCAGTTCTTAAAAAAAACATGCAGAGGAACCAATTAATATGCCCTGGAAAGTAAAACATAGTGATGGTGATGCTATGGAATGGAAATGAATGTGGAAAAAACTAAGGTAATGAGAATCTCAAGGCAACCATCCCCAATACAGATGATACATAAAAAACAACCAAAGAATGTGAAATACTTTAACTATTTTGGTAGCATGCTAACAAATGATGCAAGATGTACACATGAAATTAAATCCAGGATTGCCATGACAAAAGCAGCGTTCAACAAGAAGAAGACTCTTTTCACCAGCAAACTGGACTTAATTCTATAGAAGAAACTAGTAAAGTGCTACATTAGGAGCATAGCTTTGTATGGTGCTGAAACTTGGGACACTTTGGAAAGTACATCAGAAATACCTTGGAAGTTTTGAAATGTGGTGCTGGAGAAGGATGGAAAAGATAAGTTGGACTGATCGTGTGAGAAATACAGAAGTATTACAAAGTGTCAAGGAGGAGAGAAATATCCTACATACTCCTATAATAAACAGAAGAAAGAGTAACTGGATTGGTCACATCTTCGTAGGAACTGCATTCTGAAACATGTTATTGAAGGAAAGATCGAGGTGACGGGGAAGATGAGGAAGAAGACGTAAGCAGCTACTGAATGACCTCAAGGAAAAGAGAGGAAACTGGAAATTGAAAGAGATCACATTGTGTGGACAACCCGCTTTGGAAGAGGATATGGACCTGAAATAAGACAGAATACTGAATGAATGAATATTTTATCATTCAAAACTGGATGACTTCACATCTCACAATTGTAGAAGGCCAGAAGCCATGTTTTAATTCATGGTAACAACATCGGTACTGAAAAAAATATGACATTTGTCCAGCAGGACTGCTGCAATAATGCAATGCATGGCTGATAAGTTGAAACAAATTATATTTCATTCTTGATGATGAATCCATAATATTAATTCAGTGTATGATCTGACTCCTCACCAATGTGAATAATACCAGCTAACAATGAGTAAAGATGATTGTCTTCTGCAATGTTACACCATGTCAACTGATACATAGTTAACTGACATTTCAAATGATAGTAGCACCTTCACCTACAGTTCAAGAAGAACCTGTGCTTAGATTGCTTGTCCCTGGAGATGATGGTAGTAAAGTCCTTAAAAGCAATGGTATCTACCAGTTGACACAGAAAAACTTCATATAACACTTCAGTACATTTATGATATGAAATAGTTATCAGTGACATCTTTTTGTTTAACTCTGTACCTCATACTTTGTAATGCTGAATGGCAGGATGATCGATGAACAATGAATTGGAACAGGCTTGAAGTAAGTGGTTATAGCCTAATTTCAGATAACATTCCAGCATTTTTTAGTTGGGACTGTGTAAAACTACAAATACAGGTTTTTTTGGGGGGGAAAGAAACAGTTGATTCGCACAGTCAATAAGGAAGAAACTTCATGTTTCAAGCTCAGTGAAAAAATGATTATAAAACTGGTAACCCTGTAGCTTTCATCTGCTTCTACCCTTGAAGGAGTACTGCAAAGGCAACAACTTCTGGTTTAATATTCATGTCTTCTGGGACATGATGTTGTTCTGGGGTGACTAGCTCCCTACATTTCAAAGAAACATAGTCCCATCATCTTCAGAGCCAAGCAGTCCGAGAAGTCTTTGACTCCTCGACTCTGTAGGTGAAGACAATACAATTATTTGACACATTTGGAACTACACTCCCAAAGACATAATGTCACATCCCAGAAGAGCATTCAGCAACAATGCTGTCAGAACCTCAAATCTTGCAACTTCTGGTTGAATGATGAGATGCAATGCAATCCAGGAATGATAACATCACCTGGAAAATGCTCTGAAAATGGAATATAAAGACTTCCAAAAAGATTTATTTATGATTTATGTAATAATATATATCAGAAACACAACATTTTTCTTTGTGGTTTATTCATGATGTCACATCTCAAGACTGTATAGTGCTAAGAGGTGTAATACCAACGGATAAACAACGAGTCGGGTAGGATGCGGAAGCAGTCGTGGTTTAATCAAGGTACTAACCCAGCAGCTGCGTAGAGGGAGTGGGGAAAAACACAAAAGGACCACAGTCAGGAAAGCCAGTGTCCAGGCTGAGATTTGAACTGGGTCCCTCCTGAATACAAGTCTGCAGCATTACCACTATAGTAACCAGCTGGGTTGTTTCACTTGCTTTCAAAAGGCTGACGAGTAGCAAGTTTATTGCACCAAATGCATGAAGAACTGACAGACAGTAAACAAAAATTGGCACATGATGTACTGAGATATGCTGTGCAAGACTGAGGCTTCCACAGTGGTGTTGTTGAGGACTCAAGTCTTCTTGCACATGACACTGTGTCCCTGAATTAGTGTTTTCCCACCATCCCTAAATGGGCCGGGATAGCTCAGTCGGTATAGTGACTCATTACGGGCTGGACGGTCCGGGGATCGAATCCCAGTGGGGGCCAGATTTTTCGCAGCCATCCAGACCGGCCCTGGGGCCCACCCAGCCTCCTGTACAATGGGTACCGGGTCTCTTTCCCGGGGTAAAGCGGCCGGGGCGTGGAGTTGACCACCCACCCTCATCTAGTGCCGAGGTTAAAGAAAGAGTAGAGCTATACCTCTACTCCCCCTCTGGGCCTTCGTGGCCTGTTCTAGGGAGAACTTTACCTTACCACCATCCCTAAGGACACAATGCCTTCATCTTCATTAACCTAGCAACACAAGATTATATCCCAGAAGACCTGAATCCTCAGTTTTAATGCTGTTCACCCAAAAACTGATTTCAGATCACCTTTGAAAATATACCACATGGATTGACAAACAAACTTGCTTTAGGTCTACTGCCTGCTCTCAGATTTCTGGGAAGTAATTTTGATAATGACATGAAGTTTCTATGCACTGTATGAAACTGGCAGCTTAAATTTATGACGCTCTGATGAATGACATATTGTTTATGGAAATAACAGAAGGAAACTGTAGACAGACTTACTAAATCAAAAGAGATAAACTTATACACATTCCATAATCATATATGAACATAGAACTAGTTTGAAAGAAATGACACAAAAGTGAATTTGAAAGTAAAACAAGCATTAAATTTGTGTTACTAACCAACATGTACTTTCCAAGCCACTTTCCAAAATGAAGAACATCAATAAATAAAATTATATTAACATGACAGTAGTTTCTGTATACTAGAACAAAATGCTTGTTTGCTTATATCCATAAAAATCGTCAGTCCATTATTTGATTAGGTTTCTGTCCTGTGTGTGATTGTAAATGACGGATCAAGTTAAATTTCTGGAAGAATCCTTTACTACACTGAGAACACTTGTATGATTTCACACCTGTGTGTATTAGTGTGTGTTTTTTCAACACGCCACAAGACGTAAATCCTTTGGAGCATATTTTGCATACATACGATTTCTCACCACTATGTGACGCAATATGAGTCTTCAAATAATCTAGCCGGACAAAGCCAACATCACAAATTTTACATACATATGGTTTCTCTCCAGTATGTGTTAACGTGTGTCTCTCTAGGGCAGTGCGATGACTGAATCTTTTACTGCATACAATACACATAAGTGGCTTTTCCCCTGTGTGTATTAATGCATGTCGTCTCAATGTACTTCGATTAATGAAACTCTTATAGCATTCATTACATTCATATGGTTTATTTCCATAGTGAATCAAGGAATGTGCCTTCAAACGATCCAGCCTAGTAAATCGTTTATTACACTTTGGGCAGTCATAGGGCTTCACCTCACTGTGTATTATCGAGTGTCGCTTCAAATGGTCAACACTTTTGAATCTTCTCATGCACAATTCACACATGTGTGGCTTCTCCCCTGTGTGAGCCAATGTATGTCTCTTGAGTTTGCTGGGTGTAATGAATCCCTTTCCACACTCATCACAGATGTGTGAAAAACGTTTTCTGACATAAGTTCGCTGGTCCATGTAAGTTCCACATATTATTTGAGAGTCGCCACATGCTGGCTCTTGGTTACAGAAACCATCATCACACCTGTAAAATGATGTGGCCCAGATAACTTGTCATACAACTGTCACTGAAAACATACAGAGTCTTATACACTGATTATTCAATGTGCACAGTTAATATTCAAAAAAACTCATTAAAAATGTTCACTTATCCAGCATGATTTAGAAATAGGGTGTGTCAATAGATCGGTTTTGCAATAGAAAGAACGGTGCCTGACAAAAAGTTTTAATCTACGCTGTGATGAGAATATAAAATAATAAGATAGAACATATTTACAGAACACTGCAAAAAACAAAATGTACAGCAACCTGTATATTGTCTTCCAACAAAGAAATGTGTTAACTACTGCTCAGAAAATTGCAGTTATTCAGGATAATACAGAGACACGTAAACTGCGATGGACTGTACAGACAAATCTGCAGTCAGAGTGAACTTGCCACTTTACTGTATTACCTATACAGAAGTGCTTAGAAGACAAAAAGGAAAACTAATGTTAAGCTTCACAGTTCAGGAACAAGTGAAGTGACAAATCCCCCTGTACTATAGGACTTGTGGATGAACTCTCGTTTTGGATAATGTCATTAATCCTGTATTACTGTATATATGAAGTGTCTACACACACAACAATCATGTATTTACTAAAAACAGTATGCTCATTTCACAGTCACAACATATTTCTCCTGTAGTATTCAATTTGAATTTTAAATTAGAACTACAAAATCATAGTATATAAGGACTTCAATACATAAATGAGGTAAAATCATCACTTAGTGAATCACATTCTCACACAAACATCAACTGTTAATGTACATTTACTTGTATGTCATATAGATATTTCCCTCTCCCCATGGCGCAACAGCCCCTAGTGGGCCAGGGCCTCCTCATTATCGAGGCTTCGCGATCAGCATATAGATAATTAGACACTAAATTTTATTACAGCTTTACTTTAAGGAATAAACATAAGCCGTGACACTGTTCTTACAAATCCTCTATCAAAAGGTTTTAACTACACTCATCCAATTCATACTCAGGTATATACATATAAAGTGAGGAAATGTGTACATAGAGTAATAACGACAGAGTTAAATGTCAATTATAGTTTTGGTATTTACTCTCCCTTTAGGTCACTCATCAATGATGAACTGTTAGCTGTGAGACTGGTCATCTGTCCTCATTATGGAGGCAGCAGATTGCTCTGCAAATGCTGGTATACATTTAGCTGACCACAAAGAAATAATCAGATATTAATGTAGTTTATTTTCTGACTGACTGACCAATCAATCAACCAACCAACGCCAACAGAGTCCTTTAGAAGCTAACAGTTCCTCATCTAGTCGAGAAATTCCCTGCATTTTATTGAACCCAAAGATCTGTTACCATGTTCCCAAGAGCCTGCCACTTCTCCATATCCTCAGCCAGATTAATCCAGTCCCAAGCCCTACCATCCTATTTCATGAAGATGTATTTTAATGTTATCCTACCATCTATACATAGGTATTCCAAGTGGTCTCTTTCCTTCACGTTTCCCCACCAAAACCCTGTACACATTTCTCTTCTCCCTGATATTTCCCACATGCCCTTCCCATCTCATGTGACCTTCAAACGATCTATGTTCGCATACGCAAAAACGTGTAAAAAAAGCACCCCTAGAAATTCATTTTATATATTCAAGCAACAAGTAAATTTAATGCATTTTTAAAACATGCAGCATAATCTGTTTTACTTTCCACAAAATGCCGTGTATTTTCATAATTTTATCTTTTTTGTACAAATAATACACTGTTCATAAACCATGCATCAAAATTTAAATACCAATATGGAATATTCTTTTCAGACTACTGTGATTAAATAATTATAGGCTATAGCTCATTTTACATAATGAAAACTTTAAATAATTTCATTTTATAGTATTAATTTTGAAGCCTATGTATGTCATGAACATGATTGATGAAGTCAAAATGTGTTTTCTGACAATGTGAAAGATCATAGTTACAGCAAATAAGTTACTGTTGTGTGTACAGGTTGTATACATGACACAATTGACCGTTACTGTGGCAGAAGCCTCAAGTACAGTATGCAGTGGTACTGGTTTCACAAAGACACACAGAGCAGGCAGCACATATGCCACAAACTTACTGCAACACGCGGCTCATACGGTTAACAACAGCCACACTAACTTCCTCATTACAGCAAAGCAAGAAACAGAGAATCAACTCTGGGCAGCAAGCAAGCCTTTACAGTTTAAGGGAGAAGGAGATCCAAAAAGGGTTCTCACAGTGATGTTGCTGGAGGTTCAGTTCTTCTAGGATGTGATGTTGTGCCATTGGGTGAGTAATATCCAGTGTTTGCAAGGACTATGGTGCCTTCCTTCACATACAGGGCACCATGAACCTTTGAACCTTCAGGAACCACACACCCAACGAGATTGCATCACATCCTGGAAGAACTGAATCTTCAGAAAGACATCCCATCCAATGACTGCCCTGGATTCTGAGGAAGGAGAAACATTACAAATTGAAATAAAAAATGTACATACAAAAAGGCATTCCTTACACAACAGTATCTACACTGTGCAGGTGTATTCCATCTTCATCAACAGGTATTTCCTCCTTCACCTCAAAACCATTAATTCCATTACCAACAGAATCCTCCACATAATTTGGAAAAAGTCTGTGTTCATGGTCACCATCTTCTTCCTGAGTATGAAAACAGACATTCAAGAAATATATTAACAGCAGTGACTACAACAACCCTATGGATTTTAAGTTGAAGTTTGAGTGCTCCAACTCGTCTGTGGAGCCAGGACAGCTCAGTCAGTATAGTGACTAGGCTACGGGCTGGACAATCCAGAGTTCGAATCCCAGCACGGACAAGAAATTTTTCTCTCCTCCATATTATCCTGAATGGGTGTGGGTCCCACCCAGCCTCCTATTCAACAGGTATTGGGGGTTAACTCTGCAGGGATAAACTGGCTGGGGCAATAGGCTGACCACTCACCTCCATTTTGTGCTGAGGTGAAGAATGAGTAGAGCTATACCTCCACTGTCCATATACACCTTCATGGCATGTACAGGGACAACTTTCCCTTTGCCTTTACTAAATCATCTAGTTTAAAATCCATTTACAATAAATGATAAATATTGTGGTTTTCTTTGTTATGACATCATGTCATCTGGTAGGTAGGTACAGATATTCTGTAAGAACATACTGCCTCCATCAAGGTTACTAGAATACAGGTATGATAACTCATACAGTCAAAATCTGAATCTTTACCACAACAGAATTGTAACATCTAAAACGCATTACATTATATCAGAAAATGAAAGCCAACGTCAGAGCAGAATTCATACATAAACCTCTGAAGCCCACTGGTTTCTACACGTACACGTTCAACATTCACAAACTCTACGTTCTGCCCACACAGTGTGCTTATGTGTTTTGTATGGATCTCAGAACAAACAGCGATTTTTCCCTATACAGCATTAACTGACTGGTTTGTATAACTGAGACGGAGTGTGTTTACTGCGCGGTACGGACTGTATTTATGTGTTTTGTGTGGATCTCAGAACAAACAGCGATTATTTCACTGTACAGCATTAACTGACTGGTTTGTATAACTGAGACGTAGTGTGTTTACTGCGCGGTACGGACTGTATTTATGTGTTTTGTGTGGATCTCAGAACAAACAGCGATTATTTCACTGTACAACATTAACTGACTGGTTTGTATAACTGAGACGGAGTGTGTTTACTGCGCGGTACGGACTGTATTTATGTGTTTTGTGTGGATCTCAGAACAAACAGCGATTATTTCACTGTACAGCATTAACTGACTGGTTTTTTAAACCGAGACGGAGTGTGTTTACTGCGCAGTATGAGCTCGATCTCCAAATACAATTCAGGTTAATCTCAGTCCTTAAAGGGTTAATATGAGTGAAATGCAGCCAACAGTGACTAAGAACATACAGCTGAGTCTCTACGTTCTTGAAGCTTGATGTTCAGGATTTTGACTTTCCATAATCATTTTTTAATTTCAAAGTTTCAACATTGCGTAAACAGTTCTGATGAATGAGAAGACCATGTGGCAGGAGAGTCAACATCCCCCACTCTCCTGCTACTGTGCAGATCACTCTCAGCTCAGTAGAGCTCTGTCTTTCAGTACATGAGGTTGAATTCTTTCATGTTTTATGGAATAAGACTCTCCTTCAACCATTGCATGCTTCAAAAAAGTGTTTGTGTATTATTAAAAACAAAACTGCATGTTTTTGAAGCTTTTATGGTTATTTTATATTTCCATTACTGGTAATTCGTTACATTCTTGGACCCAGATATGCGTTTCACGTTGAAGGTGGATGCTGATGTTTGAGATGGTTTTATCAGTACCCATTAAACACGAATATCAATACTTACACATAAACAAACATTACCAAACACATGTAACAACAACACAACTTATTTTTATGTGCATTATACATCTGACAGTTTTACGATGCACGGCAGTCAGTATTCCCTGTTATACACAGTGCGTTGTTTCAAATGTATAGCATACATTCTCTGGTTATATGTATTCAACAAGGACAAATTAACATGAAAAAAGAAACAGTTTTAGCACGTCTTATATTTTAGTTAATTCTGTATTAGAATTGATCCCAGTGGCCGTGCGGTCTAAGGCGTGGGTCTGCGGCCGCTTGCTTACTAGGATCGTGGGTTCGAATCCCACCGGGGGCATGGATGTCTGTCTCTTGTGAGTGTTGTGTGTTGTCAGGTAGAGGTCTCTGCGACGAGCTGGTCCCTTGTCCAGAGGAGTCCTACCGAATGTGGCGTGTCTGAAAAGTGTGATCGTGAAGCCTCGAAAACTGAGGCGGCCTAGGCCCCCCAAGGGGCTGTCGAGCCATTGAAAAAAAAAACTAAATACAACCGAGGTAGATTCCAAATGACACTAAAAATTAGTCATATTCCTGCTTCATACAGGAAACACCAAACACTTCTTAGATATTTATGATTTGTAGACTAAGAAGAATCTGTCATATGATACATTCCACATTACAAGCAAATGCCCACAATAAAAACAAAATTAAGATTCCAAAACCTTCCTTTATACAATAACACTCTTTTGACTATTTGTCTGTACATACTTTTTAAACTGGCCTGATGGTGGCTTATAATATAAGCCAAAACATGTAACAAAGTTTATTCTTCATCTTAACTCAATATCACCATTCTACTTTACTCTTACACAGGTTTCTAGTCTGAGATGCAAACAGGATACTAAAAATAGAAGCTGGGGACCTATAATAAATATATTAACAAAAAATGTAAAAAAAACTGCATAGTAATAAGGTTCATGTCTCGTGCTCTCTACTTAGTGTAATGACAAAAACCAAATCATGAACTTGCTTATGAGCAAGCATTATAGGACAGTGTCTAATGTCAATAGTTACTGAGCTGAACTGAAAAGTATGGTAGTCTGGGTACAGATATTCCAAATTGACATTCTGAGAGACATACAGGAAACTGTGGAACTTGAAAACAAAAGGGCGTAAACTCTGCTCAGTACAGCAAGCACATGGATACTATTACAGACTGAATATCACTAAGCAAAATGTGGAAGGCATCCAAAATTAAGTAAACTTGTGACAGAATTTTCATCACACATACATGAAGAAAGAACCACAGGTAATACCAATTTTAAACACCGAGTCAAATATACGGCTTTTCGCTGATTATTGTATAATATACAGGAGGATAATCGATAGTAGTGACATTGAAAATTTGCAGACAGACTTAAATAGATTAGGGGAATGGGCGGTTGAAAATGAAATGAGGATAAATCCAGGTAAAAGTACAGCAGTAAGCTTCAATAGAGCTAGGGTGAAAGGTACACTGAGGTATTGTATTGGGGATCAACTAATTCCAGAGGCAAATAGCTTTAAGTATTTAGGAATAATTATACGCAGCGACCTAAGCTGGGCAGATCATGTAAATTATACACTAAGAAAATCATGGAAGGCTCTTCATTTCGTAATGCGTATACTCAAAAGGGCAAATAATTATACGAAACGTTTAGCTTATACGGCACTTGTGAGACCGATACTTGAGTATGGAGTGGTGTGTTGGGACCCATACAGAGAAGGTCAGGTAAGTGCTTTAAATCGCGTGCAAAAGAGAGCGGCAAAATTTGCAAATAATACAAATGAATCGGGTTGGGAAACATTGACACAGCATAGAGCGATAGCCCGAATATGCGCCCTTTTCAAAGCATACACCGGGGGACGGGCTTGGAAAACAATAGGGGATAGACTGCTAAAACCATGCTACCTGGGTAGGGACGATCATAGTCGGAAAATTATGACTAGGAAACAAAGAACAGATGTAGGTAAATATTCCTTTGTAAATAGGACCATAAAAAGCTGGAACCAATTACCTCCAAGCGTACTAGCGACTTTCCCCTGTAAATTAAGCACTTTCAGAAAAAGGGTCAAGAAAGTCATTACAAGCTAAGGATTTTTTAAGCGGGGATAAAATAAAAATAAGGGATGTGAAGTGGAGAGGTGTGAAGTGAAGTGCTTTGGTTTCAAAGTAAAGTGAAGTGAATTAAGTTCTTTATCATGTACTTTGGTCTGACTTTATACTGAGGATATTCTAACGCACTGAACTTAATTAATGTGTGGGTGTTTTTTGTAATGTGCGTGTGTGTTTTTTTTCTTGTATTGTGTATGGGTGTTTTTGTAAGGTGTGGATGTTTTTGTAAGGTGTGGATGCTTTTGTAAGGAGTGGATGCTTTTGTAAGGTGTGGATGTTTTTGTAATGTGTGTACGGTGTTCTAATGTGTGTACTTGTATTTACTGTATGTATTTTGTTTTGTATTGTTATTTTTATGTATATTTATATGTCCATTTGTATTATGTGTACTAGTGTAAGGACTACTGCCACTGGGTGAAAAACCAATTGCAGTAAATAATAATAATAATAATAATAATTTTTACCTGTACTATACTTATCACTTCTTGAAACCATTTTTTTCATAACTAAGGTATCCAGCTTTGCAGCTAAACAAATAACAGCTTATATGGCAGTGTTATATTAGGAACAGGTTGAACTTTGAAGCTTTAATGTCTTATGTATTTCTTTAACTGTTATTTAATGATGTCAGTAATTCAGACCACATAGCATTGTGTGTTTAGATAATTAAGGAATGAAATATATAGGGAGAAGTAGAAGTGTTTTATTTAACAATGTTATCAGCTGCTAAAATAATACAGTGTACATGGTACATAAATAAATGAATGAATGTTGATCTTTAGTGGAATGACATGGACAGGGAAAACTTAAAGTGCCCACAGCAAAGGATGTAGAAGGGAGCGATCTGGGTCTAATTGAGACTATTCCGGCATTTGCCTGGTGGGAATGAGGAACACCAGAGAAACCCTCAATCATTATAGTGCATGTCCCCACTGACATTCGAACCGGGAGCCTCCCGAACACTTGAACCACTTTATTAGGTTCGTTCATTCACATTTAACTACGAAATCTTAAATTCCCTCAGTGCATACACACACATCTCCATAGCACTGAACCCAAGATTTCGGATGTATCATATCAGCACATACTATGAAAGGAAATTATATTCCCTTACTGCATAAACTGTAAAAAAAAAACTGTTTACACTACCTACCTTTACATTACGTGGGTCTATATTCAATGCTAACGGGTCCACTTCATCATCAGAATCTGGTTCTTGCTTAATTAGTGGAAACAGTACCGCGTCCATTTTCTTTGGTAAATAACATCAATTCGCTTTGAAGAATGAATGCTTCAACTGGAAATCACGGACAAACATATACTACCATGGATCAAACTTAATACTACTATAAGTGACATCTCATTCGCACACCAAGCACGATATGCTTACACACGTACAATTCAGTTCAGCCTACTTGATAATAAACAACGATCATACATAAATGTGGTGAAAGAGAACAAGCATACCAACAAAGTCGCTGTGCACGGATTACTCGCTGTGCACGGTTTAATGCCGTGCCAAAAGCATAAAAGTTCGTGATGAGTAGGTACATGAGGGTAATTAAAGGGGTTTGTTTAATAAAAGAATCTCCAAGTTCCTTAGTGCCTATCATATTATTATATTACAAGGAGCATTCTAAAAAACGTTACGCAAGTCAAAGAACCACCCATAATGATGGCACGTCTTTGTACAAATAAGCCTTGAATTTGTATTGTGTGTTGGGCGGAAAATCCAAGTGGTCGCCGCGAACAAACACGTGGCCTACCTGTAGTGTACGTTTGGTGCAAAGTAACCAGCCAACAGAAAAGCTAACCAAGGGCCGACGTCCGTTCCAATTTAAACCACTCATGCTTACGAAACACAAATCTGGAATGTAATAGTCATGGATCATGCAAAAATTGTGCCTTGCGAATTTTAACGCGTAGTGAGCTAACGCTAACGGGTTTAGGGTCTTGGCTTTATGCCTTAATGGGTTCATTGTAACGGGAAAGCTGCTTTCTGAAAATTAGTCCTTTGGAAAAATTGGAGGAATGTCTGGGGATGTAACCCGTATCTGTGAATGCGACTGTGGGGGGATCATTTCGGCTAAGACGTCCATGATGGCGCGGAGCAGGGGGACGAGCCATACACCATGTTTAACCCAGGAATTTGCTGTACAACAGGCAAGGGCGCGTTAGGTTAGTCAGTTAATGTGTGTGATGCTCATCGTTCTGTCGAACTGGCCGCCTTGATATCGCTGGCCTCGACTGACCTGCTGACCTTTGGTCACCGTAAGTTGTTGGACCCGTACGTGACCACACAGATAGCCCTTGATCGGCACAAGCGCCTTCCCAGTTGCCGAACGAAGAGGTGCCCTGCATCAGCTGATGTTAAACTGAAGCTTTCAGTCACTGCTCTGATGTGGCTGGCAAAAAGTGAAACCTCCACATCCCCGTAAATTTGCGTATTACTAACATACCAAAGCACGTCAATCACAATACGAAGATGTTTTGATTGTACCACTTGCAGCTTTCTAATGTGGGTGTGGGCAGCAGACCTCCAGATAGGGCATACATAATCCACTGTAGGATAGTCGGGTTGCTGATAAAGGAGTACACACTTTCTGACCTTTCACTAATACCGACAATTAAATTCACGGTATTATTGTAAGATCAAGTACTAATTTTACACATAAAAAACTATTACACATTAGCAACAAAAAACAAAGACAAGACGGTTACAATAGAATAAAAAATATAAGAATTTTATTGGTTTTATACTAATTCTGTGACATTTTTAATACACTTTCAATGCAATAACATACATACTGTTTTAATAATACAACTATATACAAAAACTTTTAGCAGATTAAGATGTAAGAACGAGATCTCTTCAAGGTATTTGACTTCCTTCCCTTTTGTTCATTGATGCTTGAAGATGACCCTTAAGGGTTGAAGAATCTAGCATTTTATAAAGGCAGATATTACTTTTATAACAAAAGACAGTTGTATTGACTTAAATCATCTTCATTATTTAGTCCATGAAACAGAACAGAATGTCTTATATGAAGAGTGAACATCCTTCATACATCACAACATGGTGTAACATCCTTCAAGCCCACATCTTGACTATTCATTTAACTTTTAATAAAATAAGTTTACTAATTTCTGCAACAAAACATTTTCCCATATCTACTTAAACTTCCAAGTTCCATGAGTTTTCATGTGTCTTGCAACATTTGCTTTTTGGGAGAATGTTTTCTTACATATAATACAAGGATATGGCTTATCACCAGTATGAACTCTAGCATGGGTTTTTAATGAGCTTTGCATAGTAAAAGCCTTATTACAAATTGCGCACATGTACCGTTTCTCACCTGAATGAACAACTAAATGCCTAGTAAGATCACCTCTGTCACTGAATGCTTTCTCACATGTTGCACACTGATAGGGTTTTTCTCCAGAATGTATTCTACAATGCCTCCCCAAATCATGACGTGTAATAAATTTCTTTTTACAAACATGGCATTCGTAGGGCCGTGGACGTTCTTCTGTGTGAAACTTTGTATGCTGACTGAGGCAGTTTCTTTCACTGAACACAGCCTTACATACGGAGCATCGATAAATCCTACGTTCTGCATGGGTCCTCATATGACGCTCAAGAATATGTCGAGTACTAAATGATTTCTTGCACACAAGACATTCATGACCTTCCCCTCTATGTAACTTGAAGTGCATGGAAAGGCCATATTTATATTTGAAGGATTTTCTACACACAGAGCAATGATGCGGTCTCTCATTAGTATGCACTCCAGTATGTCTTTGCAAATCAGCCTTGCGTGCAAAACATTGCTTGCAATGAAAGCAGTGGTATGGTTTTACCCCACTGCACAGTCTCTTATGTTTCTGCATGTTTATCTGCAATGTAAATTATATATATGCCTTTCTAGCATGCACAAGCACAACCTTGCCATAACACAATAAGGCACATAATACAAGACATGAAAAGGTAGCTCAAAAAGATAACATTTATTTTAAACACTTCTCAATATGATGCAGGTTTTGCAAAACAACAAAAATAACTTATGTCTATATGTCATACAATATCTAGCCTGTTGATTACCTCTGTTAACCCTTCAATGCAGAGGGCATATAAACCCCGTCCATAGCACGAGGCAGGAGCAGTATTTAGGCTTGGCCTGGACATTTAAATTTCCAAAACAAAGTGTTTTATAAGTAAATTGTACAAAATGGAGTTGGTCCAAACAAAAACTAATTTTTAACGAAAGAATACATTTACATGCATAACAATTTAAGTAAAGGTGATAGGATAAAAGTTTTTACCTGCACATGAAGGCCATTCTAATACCTAAAAAACAGTGCAAAGATCAAGATGATATACCCAAAACTATTCATGTTATAAGCGAATGAAGACAGCACTCCGCATTGCGAGTATACTCGTTGCTCCATGGCATATGATGTGCCCGGCACGCGAGTATACCTGTCACTGCGCATTGAAGGGTTAACAACAGAATTTGACTTCCTGCAACACAGTTCAGTAAGTGTATCATCAGCAGCTTCACCTCTCTAATTAAGAGACATCAAGAGCAATGAGGAATGCAAATTTGCAAACATATTTAGAAATTGCAGGATCATGATTTTCCCTGACAACTGTCATTTGACAGATAAAATAATGATCGTGTACACAACATAACTGCAAGCATGTCAATATCACATTACTTACTGAAGGCTCCAATGTGTCATCCTGTGCCCCTTTTGCTATGGTATGCTAGAAAGAAAAACAATGGTTCTCAGTTGTATATTTCTTAGACCACTATTTTGCTGAAATGAAGAAATGCAGAATATATTAACCCTCCATAAAGCCAAAAAGCTTGTTAGGAACAATTCTGAGTAGATAGAATATTTTCCTCATTCTTTAGCAAGGCTACAAGACAAAAAAGAGGAGTCAGAGTGGATTTAAAATAACTTTTAGGCATGTTATTTAACAACACTGTCAACTGCTGAGGCTACATAACATCAGTGATGGATGACTGAATGAATAAAGAGCACTGGTCAAATTATACTGTAAGGAGAAACCGAAGTATCCAGAGAAGAGCCTGTCCCAGTGCCACTTTGTCCACCACAAAGCCCACATGTACTCTCCATAACAAACAGACCTGATAACATCATTCAGATATCTAGCACTCAGGAACAAATGAATGTGATTTACAGTCACAAATGTATATATATTATTAAATGAAAATGAATACTGTAAGTCCTTGTCCAACACCATTTCACCCAGCATGGTTTTGACTGTACACAGTTCAAAATAATTAAATATATATGAGGAAATAAATCTTGCCATTGCTGAAACATTTAAACACAAGTGGTTAAAAGTACAGTTATTTAACCACCGCAGAAGCTGGCAGCATCAGCTCCCCAAGCACTGCATAAAACTATAACGTCTGTATTCATGTAACCCTATTATTCCCACAAGAAGTTCGCGAAACACAGTTTTGCCCAGTATACCACCATCACTCCCCTTAACCTCCACCTTGGACAAGGGACCACTGAATTACATTATATTAAACTTGGAAAGTGGTTTCCTTTTACACTGTTGATGAATTTCTAATGCTTAAAAATGATTCACAATCTCACATCTGCTGTATACAGAGTGGCCCCAAAGTCTTTTGACACTCAGTACTTAACATGTTGCCTCTAATATCAAGTGACTTTGCGACACCCTGGGTAATGAATTTAGTGTCACAGTTGAATACTTCATGCCAAATACTTAGCATCATTTTTTGCCTTGTACTAGTTATGTTTGCTGTGTATTTTTATAACTTATGCCAAATCTCACTGCCACTTTGACTAAATTTTGGATCAATGGAATGAATGAATAAATGAATGAATGAATGTATGTACATTAAATTATTATTTCCTAGCAGTAAAAATAAACATATTCAAAACATATCAGTAAAAAACTGAAACCTACCCCACAGACTCATCATCCTAGGAAGTAACTGCAGATAAACTAAAAACACACGTGCAGTGAAAACGCAAACTAAATGGTCGGATGCTGAAGACGAGGTCCAGGAACTAAAAAAAGAATGAAATAAGCACCATTAATTTAAAAACAACATGCAACAGAAATTATGGTCTTCTGCATTGTGACACTGCATGTTCTCATCAGTGGAACCAACGCCTTCAAGGAACATACTGTCCCCATCTTCAGGGCTGAATGTGAACAATGAGACTGGAAGAATCATTCTCCCTTGAAATGTACATGTCCACCAACATGACCTAAAGTGTCACGACCCAGAAGAAACAATGCCTTTACAACTTCAGGTCTACCACGCAATGAACTTAAATTACACTGTTTATGAAAGTAACAAATATAACAGAGAAAACCAAGCAATAACTCCCGAGAACAAATGACAGCTTCAGAATTTTTACACTGTGTAGTGGTCTCTGTATGTTCTGACACTTCGGAGGAACGTACTGCATACATCTTCGGGTGACTGAATTGGTCCAGGTGGATTCTAAAGTGAAGCAGTTGAGAAACATGTGTCAGTTGAGGTTTCCATACAATTTGGCAAATCAAAGCTACAGAATGAGGGACATGGGATGGGGATTTTCACAAGCCAATGGAAGTTGAAAATTCTGAACCCTTTTCAGGGCCTCAATCAGTGAGAGGTAAAATAACGTGGCCTCTGGAAGGAAGAGAGTGGCCACTGCTATACTCTTAAGCAAACGGCTACTGCAATTACCCATCTGCAAAGTGTTTATTACAAATATGAATCAGGACACTAACTCTACATCCATGAATTACTACAGTATTACCACACTTCATACAAACTATATCCACTGCCTCATTAAAATACTAAATTTGCATTTCAAAGACTGCATGTCGCCACATTGGTGAAAACAGAAACAACAGACAGAAGCAGACTCTTTTGGGCCTGTTAGACATTGCTAATCTTGAGGATTCAGGTCTTCTGGGATGTGACACTGTGTCATGGGGTTAGTGTTTCCCAGCATTTCAAAGGATCATAGTGCACAGCCATACAAATCTCAGGGACTAAATTTTGTATGGTAGTGCCACACTGCCAGTCTGGAAATTAATCATACAACCTACAGGGCTACTGGATACATGCCCTTCAATTATTCAGTTTCCAATAAGGATTCAAGTACTTACTTTGGTGTTTGAACTCCTCTGTTCAACTTTTTTCTGCATGAACAAAAACATATTCTCAGAGGAGCTATTAAGTTTCCTGTTGGTGTCATGTTCATCATTATGAGACGTGTGTCGAGACCGTAAACTTTCAGGCTCATTGTGAGCAGGACATTCAGTAAGTACACTGCAACAAACAAAATGAACAAAAGAGCCCAAACACGGACAGCAGAGTCTTCATGTTCATGAACAATTAAGTTCAATGTTTCGACCTTTCGTAATCACGCATTTTAATATAATTGTTTTAACATCTTGTGACTGGTTCCAACAAATGAGAATAATACCACATAGCTGGTAAGTCGGCTTCCCCCACACTTCTGCTACTTCACAGTTCACTCTCAGCTGAGTCAAGCTCTGTCTTTCATTGACTGGTTTTGAGCTTTATGGAACACGACTCTCCTTCAATCGAATAAAGTATTTTATGCTTCCAAAAAGTCTTTGTGTTTTATTAAAAAAAAATTTCATTCTTCTTATGCTTTCTGAGGTTATTTCATATTTTCGTTACTGGCATTTCATAAACTCTTGGAAGCAGGTAGGCATTTTACGTTCAAAGCAGTTCCAGCGTTCATGATTCCAAAGTTTTTGAAGGTTTTATCAATCACATTTAATAACGAACACCAAGACTTTACTGCATGTTACGAGAAAAATATACCACTATACTGCAGTTCTGGTTATGCCACAATTCCCTCTGTCCGTCCCACCTTTACATGTTCTGACTGAGGAGTGACTTGTAACATTAAGTCTGCTTGTATTCAACACAAATCACGTTTTACTCACCCTAATTTATCTGGATGTTCCAGCTGCACACAACACTCATCAGTCAGGAATCCATCAACAATTTCTTCCTTCACAGCAATAAATTCAAAGTTCTTCCCTGGGATTTGAGGTGATGCATCACAGTGAAAGTAAACTGCATCATTCTACATGAAAATAAAATGAATTGAAAACAAATATAAAATCTACACTTCAATATTCATAATTATTCTAAAATTGACTATGTTTTATTTGTATTTTCACTTCAGTATCCACTTCTTTCTTAAGCATATTTATCAGATTAGCTGTAAAGCCAACAAAGAAAGCATATATAAAGTGTGCCACGCTGCTCATAAAGGGCACAAAGTAATATACAAAAGGGCAAGCCTGACCACTGCCCTCTTGGAATAAGACATAACTAACTAACTAACTAAGTCCATGGAGCAGAATCAATGCCAGAAGCTAATAGCTTCTGTGCTAGTGAAGAAATTCCCCTATTTTATGGAACCTGAAGGTTCATTACCACATACATAACAGCCCACCACTTGTCCCTATCCTGAGCCAGATGCTTCAAGTCCATGCCCTCCCAACCTATTTCTTTAAGATCCATTTTAATATCATCCTCTTATCCACACTATGTCTTCAAAGTGGTCTCTTTCCTTCATGTTTGACCACCAAAACCCTGTACGTATTTCTCCTTTCGTCCATACATGCCACATGCTCCACCTAACTCAACCTCCTTGATTTGTTCACCTAAATAACATTCAGTGAGCTGTACAAATCATGAAGATCCTCATTATGCCATTTTCTCCAACCTCCTGTTCCTTACATCCAAACAACTTCCTCAGCACCCTATTCTAGAACACCTTCATCCTATTAAATTAAGTTACAGACCAACTGACGCACAACTAAAACCACTTTTATTGTAGCTTTATTGTAATTGTTAAAATTATACCCCTACACGTGTTTCGATCCTAGGATCATCGTCAGGGGTTTTTTTTCTGTTGGTCTGAAACTTAATTTAATATGACGAAGATGCACGGTGTCAACAATGTGAAACCTTCATCCTATGTTTTTCCTTCAATGTCAAGGCCAAGTTTCAGACCCATACAAAATAAGAGGCAAAATGATAATTCTGTACATTTTAATTTTTATATTCTTACGCTCTGAATACGTGAGAAGACATGTTATGTGTGAGAATGGGAGGAATGTGTATAGCATTATGCTAGACGGCAAGATTCCCAGTTGGAACACCCAGAAGCTATGCTCAGACCGTGTGATAAAAAACCACGAGTCAATCAGTCATTTAATTTTGTGTTGTTGAAATGCCATGTGTTAGACACACAGCAAGATAAATTCATAGAAAAGCAGGCAGAGGAGAATTCAGGTGCCCATAGCAGTGTTGCTGACCATTAAAGCCTTCTAGGACATCATGCTGTGTGACTGAAGTTATGGTTCCTGACATTTTGAAGGATCATAGCACTTTCAGCTTAGGGGTCAAGCAATACAAGAAGAAATAACCCCAACAACACAATGTTACATCCCAAAAACTTGAATCTTGAGCAGATAATAGAGTTTGCAAAATGTGAGACTTGTACACAATTCAAAAATTGGGTTATGGAGCAGTGCAAGTAGAGGCAGAATAATGAACCTTTAAAGGACAGGAGAGGACATTAAAATTTTAGTGCACCCTTTACGTAAAACATGATTATATGAACCAAGAAAGATAATACATGAAATACAGTGAAACCCCTATTTAATGAATTGCAGGTGGATTAGAATATATTTCACTACATTGAGGTTTTATTAAATTGAGGTTTACATTGTTTATATGGAGCTATTGTCGGGACATGAAAAAATCATCACTAAATCCGGGATTTCACTGAATGCAGGAACACTAAATCGGGGTTTTACTGTACATAGCATTTTGTGGGAAAAAGAAGGCAGATTGTGAAGCATGTTTTAAAAATGCAGTAAGTATCCTTGTTGCCTAAATATATAAAATACATTGCTTGGGGTGTTGCTGTACGGTACTGGGACCATGTTTTTCCATTCAGCCATTGAGGGTTCAACCAGTTTTCTTCAAGGACAAAATTAAAGTTAAATGGTCTGTACAGCAGATACGCTCCCTGCTTTTCAAGTAGCTAGAAGATGGAGAATACCGGAATATATTCTTTCAACAAAATAACACTTCTGCTCATAACGCAGAGTAACAATCACTTGTGGCCATCGCACTCCTCCAGTCTCAACCTCTGTAACTTTTGTTTACAGGGGAATTGTTAAACAATGCATCTAACCCTCACACAACTTAACAATTGACAGAAAATATGTGGATGGAAAGTTACTCTTTTACCCAAGAACTTCAACAAGGCATGAATGTAAACTTTTATGGGCAGCATTTCCACCACCTGATACATTTAAAATGAGGCTTGTTGCTTATACTAGCAGCAGGAGATAAAGAAACATGGTCCAAGTCCCAGCGACCAAATTTGGCAGAGGTAGTGTCCACTGACACATCTGGGCATCTCGCTGACTTACATAAAGCTCTAAAAAATCTTCCACACACAGTATAATATGTAAGTCAGAACATACAATAATATCACGGGTATCTTTGGTTCCATCACCGAGAAACTCTTCCTTCATTTCTGCCCCAACTGCCACTTCTACACTGTTCCGTATTTTTTCTACATGTGACATTATTCAACCATGCAGATAAGAGGCACACATCTGTATTTACTCTTCAAACACACTGAAACAGAAACACATCAAGCGTTTAATGAGCATTCCAGAAATATAACTCAAATCTACCAACACTTACATACTCCACTAACCGATGTTCTTACAATGTGCATGATGCCGATATTTCAATACTCACTGGTGATATTCATTAAACTGCCAAAGACAAGTGAGTAAAATAGAGACAAATTCAGCAAACACTACAGACTACTTAAACGATAGCTTCGCCAGTCAGCACAAAGTAACACATAGAGACCGCACAGTTCATTTCTGTCAAACACAAAAATTGTGTTCTTGTGAAAAGTAAAACAGTACAGTTTCTCACTGAGAATTACCTTAGAAAGAAGAAATATTATGACAAAATGTGCACTAATTTTGTTAGCACTGTTCAGAGTAATCTTTACCCAACATACCATAAGCAAAAGACGGTAAGGTTGCATGAAACCAGGTCAGCTGCAGACAGGAAGAGAGATCAGAGCACATAATGATATCAGAAACTCTCCATGGAGACTGAAATTAAGTCTAGAAAGATCCTTCATCAAAGGTCCAAATAAACTGTAATCTCTAACTGTCCCTTCTTAGATCCAAAAGAATCTTACGTTTTGACTGTTCAACATACAGAGTGCACCATCTTCAACCAGCAGACCCAACACCAAAACTTAACATTCATAATTCAGGTTTCAGAAATATATATTATATTACAGTTCACCCTCAGCTTCCTCCCGCGATGGACAAGGCTGAATCTATTTTAGCGGGAATATAACCTCACAACTTACCACTGTGATCCTGAAAATTTATATTATGCATTAGATTATATTACGACCACAGACCTGATGTGCTGTAAATACTGGGAGAATCATACCCTGCCAAATTTTTTTAATGCAAAGTTATTTCAAAATGGCATGCAATGATTTTCTGGATTCAAAAATTTACCAAAGGTGAATATATTTACATTAATTTCAGTGCATCAGTACACACCAAAGAAAATCAAATCGGGCGTTGCGATCCGTTCCCAATCAATGAATAATCAGCAGAGGTCTATCACAATCACGTTCCCAAGGTCTGTGGGATTTTATCACTGCGGAAACCCGATACATAAATTTTCACAAATAACCCAAGTACCCTAAGGGCCTCAAATATTTAAATCCCAAACATTATTCGCCACCGGTGCAGCTTTGCACACAGATTTTCTAGTGTTTAGCATCACCACTGTGTATCCAGTGTGCAGTGACGACATTCACTTGCGCGTCGGTTGAGGGGCGTTCAGCTTTGTGTCGGCAGCGCTCGCATCTCCCTCCGTCAAGAGGTAGTAGTAATCTGTAGTCAAGAGTTATTATTAGATGAATAGTGGGTACCGGGGCGAGGTGTATTCAAAAGGGGCCGTAAGAGTTGCGTCCCGCGGTCAAGAAAGCGTATCATTTGTGTCCCAAGATCTCTGCTTCATGTGTATCATACAGAGACACGACCAAACCTCCCGAACAGACCCGCAGAGCAGCGACGGACATCACACACACAACGTCGAAGTTTCCGACGTTTCGACGACCACGTGTACCTGAAGTGCATGGCATTTTGTCGTCTGTTTCATATGTTTTGTCAATAACTTTATTGTGTAAATTGGCATCTTTCTCCAACCATCCTGCGTTATTTGATACAGAATGCTGTTAGTTTATTCTTGCATCACTCTCTCTTTTCAGATATAAACTACAACACGAAATATATTCTATTTCCCTTAATGCGCTCGGGGAAATTTCTTCAGGGCCAAAATGAGCTCTAAAATAATAATTATAATTATATTAACAAAACTGAAAATAAAAACTCATTGAAAATTGAAAATACAGCACTTGCTGTTTAATTGATATCGGTTTAATTTTTATGAAATAAATGTACACGTGTTATCTAAATACTTAATTGAAAATAAAAATATCTGTACATCCCTATGACACTCTTTTTAACGTATCAACTCTTTTTGTTGCTGTGCTTGCCTTCCCTTTGAGTCAAGAAGTAAGACTTCTTGACTCTTCAAGACGGGACTGATACGTTGTCCTGAAACGTCGGTAAAGGATTACCACACGACGCTGCGTAATATCCCAGAAGAGAGCAGATATCAATATCGCGGCGGAAGCCTGAAATAACGCTCTGTTTGTTTGCCTGTGCCGAAAACATATCCAGTCTAAATGTCATAAAACATACATTTTCGTTACCCTGAGAACTTTCTGTGCCCCTCAAGCAGATTTTTAAGCATTTTGTGGAAGTCGAAGAATTTTAATGTTGGCCAGGTCTCGCTTAACTTGACCCAATGTACAGGGCCGCAGAAGAACATCGAACTAAGGCACCCTGGACCGATTCGACACTAAAGCCGTTCGGTTTTCCCTTAGCAGCCTGCTACACAATGCTACACCTGAAAAGTGACCGCGGGACGCAACTAGTAAACCCCGATTCAAAAATATCCAGCGTTACACTATTGCAGTATTAAACTGCCACATGCGCAGAATTTATTACATTTCCTAGTAGTGTGTGTCGTCGCTGCGTGTAGGGTAAAGGTGCACTTGTCCACGTGCGCGCCATGAAGGCATATGGGGGAGCGGAAGTACAGCTACACTCATTCTTAAACTCAGCGGTAGATGAAAGTAAGTAAAATTGACTATTTTATTTAACGTGTAGATTGACAAATTGAAGCATTTAAAGTATAGTGCCGATGTTACGAATGAGTGTAGCTGCTATACCTCTTCTGTCCCATGAAGAGCGTCAACATTACCTTCTTTCATAGACTAGATCTGCCTTTTCGTTTTTCCTCGTTTTGACGTAGAATTTACGTCTTTCCGATCGTTTATGTGGCGGACACTTAAGAAATTGCATGTAACGTTTTGGCGTTACGCAAAAACTTGCTCACCATCGCTCATAGCAAAATGCAATTTGCAAAAGTTATATACGGTTTGAAAGAGAAACGATGGCTGTATACAACGCACGTATCAAGGTCGTGCGCCACTGCTAGCGCGAACGGAGGGGAGGGGAAGTAGACGCTACAAATCGGAGTTCGGTGCGACAGTGCGCGCTCATACCTCGCCAACTAAACGTCGTAGAGAGGTCGGGTTTGTTTCGTTTGGTAGAGATTCGATTACTTTACTCGTGTTTCAGTGCAAGGAAAAACCTAAGTGTTGTAAGGTGCCTAAACGTGACGATACATACCTCCGAGCTTCACCATGCCTAAGACAAATGCTGCTGAACGCATGAGAGAATACCGCAAACGGAAGGCTTTGGTACAGGCCGAAAGTACAAAGGCCCCTAAGGTCCCCAAAACCGGAGCTGAGCGTGTCCGAGAGTATAGAGCCAGAAAATCTGCAGAGCAACCTTCGACGTTACGGCTCCTCCACCAATGTCGTCCCAACGCTCGATTACCAACCAACGGCCGTCAACGTCGTCTGCGAGAGGTCCTTCGGCTGTTCTGCTCGCTCTACTAGATCGCAATCAAGAGGACGACAACGTCGATGAACAAGCGCCTTCGACATCTAAATTGCAAGAACTTGAGTGAAATTTATTTCTTTGTACAAATGTGTAAAGAAAATAAAGGCTTTAAACTGGCTCATTCTTTTTTTCAAACATTCCAAAAAATGAACTAACACAACCAACATCACGAAAGTCACCAAAGTAAATTCTACGCCCAAAACCTCTCGGACCTCTCCAACGGAGAGCCCCCCCCCCCCCCCCCCGGCTTTTTCATAATGACGGCGAGAACAAGTCGCAGCTTTATGAATTTTACAGAACTAAGGGACGGGAACTGCAGCACAGCAGTATCTGTCTTTTTATGTCTACAATTGCGGCGCGTTCTGCCCGTTTTATCTGTGCAGTACGTACGGAAACCTGGGCTGAAGATAAAATGTTTCCTTTTCCAGTATCAAGTTTTGTGTCATGCAGTCGAGACCGCGTTCAGTAATAAGTAAAGTGTAAGTACACATGAAATTTACGAAATGTCTGGCTCGCTTGCCATGTTGTGGGAGTAGGCTATTGCTTGGTGTAATCCGGGTTTGGGGTGATTAGTTGGATTATAAACTAGAAGCTGATGTGTACCATTTAATTTCAAGCCCTCCTGGTTTGCCTGAACCCTCCTAATGGCATATTCCAAAGCAAAGTTGAAAAGCAATGGCGATAAAGCATCTCCTTGTTTCAAACCATTCTTAATAGGAAATGTATCAGACAAATGTTTGCCTACCCGGACTCTGCTATAGGTTTCATTTAGACACATTTTTACGAGCCTTAGTAGTTTCATAGGGATACCAAATTCAATGAGAATATTATACAGACCTCCCTCCTAACTGAATCATAGGCTTTCTTGAAGTCTATAAATAGCTGATGCACTGCCTCATTATATTCCCATTTTTTTTTCTCCAAGTATTTGACGAATGCAGAATATATGATCAGTAGTCGACCTGTTAGGTCTAAATCCACACTGATGCTCCCCAATAATTTCCTGTGCATATGGAGTTAACCTTGACAGAAGGATGTTGGATAGAATTTTGTATGTGGTTGACAAAAGTGATATGCCTCGATAATTACCGCAATGTTTTATCACCCTTCTTATAAATAGGTACAATGACTGACTCCTTCCACTGCTGAGGCAATTCCTGTTTATTCCAAATAGAGTTAGTAAGTTCATGGATCTCAGAACAAATTGTCCTACCTCCTGCTTTAATCAGTTCTGCTGGAATTTGATCAGTACCTGGTGATTTGTGCCTTTCTAACTTCTCAATAGCCATCTCAACCTCAGAGTCACTGGGCTCAGGCACCAGTGGCTCTGCTGTATGTATTTCAGTCTGCCTAACATCATTAACCCCATGTACATTCAATAGTTGAAAGAAATGATTCCTCCACCTAGCCAAGATACTGTGGCAGTCTGCAACCAGATCAACTTTCTCATCCTTTACTACATTGTTTCTAGGCTGGTAACCCTTCTTAAAGTAATTGATGTCCCTATACAAGTCTCTGATATTCTTGTTCTTACTGTTTGTTTCAAGTTCATTAATTTTAGCTTTCAGATATTCCTTCTTATTGTTCCTGAAATATCTACTAGCTTCACGTCTTACAGTGTTCAGATTATCTACATTACTTTGGTTTGGATTCTGTAACCACTGCATTTTAGCCTGCTTCCTTTGATCTAAAAATTTTGAACATTCTTTGTCAAAACACGGTTTATGCTGTTTCCTTTCATCCAGCCCTAGACTGTCTTGAGCTGAGATTTTGATATTCTCTTTAATGTTTTCCCAAGCCCTATTTATGTCCTCACTAACATTTTAAGTTCTCCAAAGCTACAAACCTGTTTGAGATCTTTATCTGATACTGTTTCCTAACCTTTAGTTCACTTAGCTTCTTCAGATTAAATCTCTGCATCAAACTTCTGTGCTGCTTGTTTAATTACTGCCAGTATTTCTCTAACTTTTGCAACCACCAGATAATGATCAGTATCACAGTCAGCTCCCCTGAAAGATCGCACATCGAGTATACTTGAATGCCATCTCCTATCTATCAATACGTGATCAATCTGATTATGAGTCTTCCCATCAGGAGAGGTCCAGGTGTATTTATGAATATTTGGGTGCGGGAACATCGTGCTCTTAACAACCAGATTTTTTGATGTGGCAAAGTTTACAACTCTAACACCATTATCATTACTATCCTCATGTAAACTCTCATTCCCGATCGTCGTTTTGAAAGTATCCTAACAGAATTTTCATATGGTACTTAAGGAAAATGATAAAAAAAACCTGTTCTAGTGTCTCATAGAAACTGTCCTTTCAGTCATCACTTTTCTCCTCAGTCGGTGCATGCACATTCAGTACAATGATATTACACCAGCGAAATCTCAGCACCATATATGACATCGCATCACTAACAAACTCTACTCTCTTAATAGCTGATACTATTCTCTGATGTACAAAAAAACCTGTTCCCAGCTGATGACTTTCATTTCCTTTTCCATATACAAAAGTATAATCCCCTGCTCTTACTGTGCCACCTTTGTCCCACCTAACCTCCTGTACACCCACTAAATCTAATTTGTACCTAGCTAATTCCCTGGCCACTGTCATAAGTGACCCTGACCTATACAGGCTCCTTACGTTCCAAGTTCCAAATCTCATGTTCCTTTTCCATTGCTTAAGTCGTACCAAAGAATCAGTCCAGGTCCGAGGCTCTGTATGGTGTTTCGTAACAAGGTAATTTTTTACGGTGAGGAGTTGTTAGTACCTCGCCCAACCCCCAAGGTGGAGGACCACCCCTTAAGTGAGTAAAATACAGACAAATTCAGCAAACACTACAGACTACTTAAACAATAGCTTCGCCATTCAGCACAAAGTAACACAGAGTTTTATTAATTACAGATTTATATTGAAAAAAAAAAAATAATTTTCACACAGGTATTACAGTAACTTAGTATTTGTTGATTATTTCTGTATGGTTCACTTCAAAATGTAAATTTGTTTTATTGTCTAACTATCTGCATATGTTCTCTGTACAATCATGAATCAAACACAGAACAAAGAAAGTAAACTGCTCTAGAATGTTCATTACTAGAACAGTGAAAGCAAAATACGGAAATGCACATTTTATTTCCTTCACATTTCTGACATCAGAAAATCCAAAGTCTGTTTAAAGCACAATTCAGAATATCCACAAACAAATGTGCCACTTGATTTTTATCTTTTTTACAAAATCACAGATTTTAGGACAAGCACACATACATAAACTGTTCTTAATTCTCTCCGACACATGAATTTGGATTCACCGAGTCACCAATTCTGATGCTACATCAAACAAAGATTTATTTTGAAAAAAAAAAAAATAATAATAATAATTTTCACACAGGTATTACAGTAACTTATTATTTGTTTATTATTTCTGTATGCCTAAGTTCAAAATGTAAATTTGTTTTATTGTCTAACTATCTGTGTACGTTCTCTGTACAGTCATGAATCCAACAAAGAACAAAGAAAGTAAACTGCTCTAGAATCTTCATTACTAGAACAGTGAAAGCAAAATACGGAAATGCACATTTTATTTCCTTCACATTTCTGACATCAGAAAATCCAAAGTCTGTTTAAAGCACAATTCAGAATATCCACAAACAAATGTGCCACTTGATTTTTATCTTTTTTACAAAATCACAGATTTTAGGACAAGCACACATACATAAACTGTTCTTAATTCTCTCCGACACATGAATTTGGATTCACCGAGTCACCAATTCTGATGCTACATCAAACAAAGATTTATTTTGAAAAAAAAAAAAATAATAATAATAATTTTCACACAGGTATTACAGTAACTTATTATTTGTTTATTATTTCTGTATGCCTAAGTTCAAAATGTAAATTTGTTTTATTGTCTAACTATCTGCGTATGTTCTCTGTACAATCATGAATCCAACAAAGAATAAAGAAAGTAAACTGCTCTAGAATCTTCATTACTAGAACAGTGAAAGCAAAATACGGAAATGCACATTTTATTTCCTTCACATTTCTGACATCAGAAAATCCAAAGTCTGTTTAAAGCACAAGTCAGAATATCCACAAACAAATGTGCCACTTGATTTTTGCAACACCGAAGCAATCTGCGAAACCTAAGTGTAGCACCAACATCAAATGATCCAAAACACAAACTTTTCTCAAACAATATCTTCGCTGTTCACTGTTATCAACTTTTGACATATCAGTCCCCTGTCTGCAGTTTACTTCTAAACTGGCTGAAGAACTGTGTGGAACTGTTTTCAATTCTTGACACAATGAATACCCATCTTGCAGTTTGCTGGTCTTTTCATTTACACAGCAACTGGTTGATCCAGCAGATACATTTTTAGCTTTAATAGAATTAGTTGATTTTGATGCAATAAATGAATGTGCAGATGTGCTTGCTTCATTGGGAGTGACACTATTGTCACTGGAAGAGTGCTGACGTTTCTTACCCCTGCCTTCAGTCTCATGTACACAGGAGACCTGATGGACTGGTAAAAGTGAACCAATGGAAGCCATTGTCAATGTCTGTTCATGCAATTCAGAGGCTGATGCAGGTAAGGAAACGACGAACAATTTTCATCACTACTTGAATCTGAATCCCATAATGAATGTTTCTTGAGCGGCTCCACTTTTTGGGACCAGGGTGAAATCACTGTAATAGAAATCATATGGATATTTCAGCATGACTTTTATTAAATATGAGACTTGAAGATTCAAGTCTTCTGGGATGTGATGCTTTGTTTTTGAACACACAGTTCCCACCACTTCAATGGATTACACTGCCTTCATCAATCTTGGATTCTGTGACCCTGAAGACGAAAGCAACATGATCCTTCAAAACCTTAAAAGCCACTCACCCAACAACACATCCCAGAAGACTTGAGTCCTTAATTTATTTGCAGTTATGTAACCACAAGCTTTGACTGAATGGATTCATCCGGCTCAGAACAGAGACCACCATCTATCTAGCAATATACACCTTTTATAATTAGTGTATATAACATAAGGAGTATATATGAAATGCATGTCCTTTGATTATGCCTTAATAACAATGTGTTCTTTTAAGGAAGGAGTACACAGAAGATGAATGGAATAAAGTGAAAAGGAGATGCCATAAATGAGAGTAAAAGAAGGAAGTGATGGGGTGCAAGGAAAGGGGCATATCTCCTTTCACAAGTATTACATTTATGCTATAAACTTCATTATTTTCATATCTGTTATCCTTCCTGTTGGCTACCTGAATATTGATTTGTAATTGTTGTAAACAGAGGGTGAACAAGTGCAGACAACTGCATGTCACAGATGTCCCCTCTTATACTTAAGACTTCTGTCATAAACTCTTCACTTCGGGAAGTTAATCTTGTAAACTCTTGTGCGGTCACGTCCTCAGCTAAGTGTTTTATGACCTCACCTTGGGCCCTAGGGATTAGTTCCCAAAGTTGACCGTGGAAGCATACCACCACTTCCACCAATAGAAATGCTTAAGTAATATATATATATTAATTTCTCAAATAATTTCTGAGGTGTGTGCACTTACACGATTATGACGAATCACTGACCGGAGAAATTATTCGAATTTGATGCGGGGAGGCGCCTACGTTAACATAAGGGGTTGCACGCAGAGGTGACAGATTATTTTTATGATTCAGTTCTATGGGAGAAGAGAGATTACTTCGTATTCGTTATTCGGTTCGTGTGTTAGACTGCGCATGTTGCCGTCTTGGTGTTCATCTCAGCCTCACATTAATTTGTTGGTTGAAACTAGTGCCGATCAATTCTAAAGCCTGTCAGTGTGCGGCCGAAGAAGCGTAAGCCTAAAAGACGGCAATTATAATTATTTTGTTATTTGTATTGCGGGGAATAATTAACACTGGTACCGAGTGTATTATTTAATAAACCCCGTTTTGTGAACCCGGCCAATTATTGAAAGAACCCAAACGAATCCTCAACGACCCTGAGATTGCTTCGTCCTAGCCCTGGATAACAAGACCCCGTAAGAATACGAACAACACGGGGAAGTACGTCTACTGAAACGGGCTTTGGAGAATCCAGCGCATATCGGCCGGAAAGTAAGTCCGGTGTACTGTCAATGTTTCTTTTTTGGTTACTTAGATGGTTTAGGATTGTTGTTTACATGAAACGTGATATGTAAATTTGTATTTCTGAAAATGATTGTTACTTTTCTTATTAAAGGGCTATGGTATTCGAATGTTATCCATTTATCGTATTGTTTTGTCTGTAGTGTACTGAATTGTGTTATGTTTCTTATTCAAGATTTTTGCGTTCAATTGGTTTATAATCACCAGTGGGCATTCATTCTTTTTTGCTATTTGGAGTATGGAAATGATTTACAACATATTGCTTATAGTGCTAGATAAAGTTCATACTTACAAAAATCCTTATTGTTCGCTATACTCTGAAGCGTTCCTCCCCCTCCTCCTTCTGCAATAGGGAATTAGTCAAATGATTTAACTGGTCAAGCAATAATTTTACAAGTAAAACGAAAATCAAACCTCCAAATTGTCTGCCACTAAAATTTTAAAAAATTCCTAAAAATAGCATAAGATTCTACCCAAGCAGAAAATGAAAAAATAATAACAATAAAAAAATTCAAACCTTCACCACACTGCTGTCAATATTCTATTAGATATTTTACTTCTACAAACAAAATTAGAACTGAAACAATAAACCCTGCCAATAAAATGAATCGTCCAAGAGTATTCACACGAAAGGTAAAAAACTCAAAGCCTGTCCATTATTCTGTTAAATACTTTCTTTGCTTTTCATTTTGCACCATGAGTTAAATGTTAGACTTTAAAATTTCTCGAAAAGAATTGTCCAGCTGTTCGATTCTGTTAATGAAATTTAAGTTAGTGACAAATTATGGGGGTTTTCACTTTAAACATCTGTGGGATCTTCCCCACTGTCTCACTGAAGCAGTAGCTCCAGCAAACTAACGGCTCCTGTCATCACAACAGCATGGTAATTATACTCTCCAATCACCGCAAAGAGCTACTCCAGCCCATCAATCACAGCGCAGGCAGTCTGGCTCTGGCCGGGTATAAATAACAGCATGATTCCACCAACCAGCTTTCAGCTCCTAGGGGAGCCAATTGAATGGGTCGATTCAGTCCGTTATCTGGGGGGTGATCCCTGATACACTGATGACCTGGTTGCCTCATATCATCCAGATAAGGAAGAAAGCTGCCCAAAGACTGGGTCTGTTTAGCTCTCTCCTACACAGGAGAAGCGATCTCTCCATCAGGAGAGGAGTTCTGCTGTATAAGCAGCTCATATGCCCCATGATGGACTACGCGTGCCCCATTTGGAGGTCCGCATATAATTATAATTATAATTACAATTACAATTATAGATGTTAATGATCATTGGCCTTACCTATTCCTCGGCGCTGCATCTGCAACAGGGATCACAAAATCATTTACACATTCAAGCAATAAATATACAGAACAGAGGAAAATGTCGAAGGGTGAATGACTGACTGGTGGTTGAAATTAACATGGAAGAAGATGGTCTCCGATCAGGCAGGGCATAGTTTACACTAAGAAAAATGATGAACTGGCAGTATAAAAACTGTTGTTCTCATTAAAACCCCCTTGTGGTTTGTGAAGTTTCCTTTACAGAAATTTACATTTAGTGTGTGAGGGAACACACAGCGCCATGTCTTCCTACGAAAGTAATTCCAACTTATGATTCAGTCACATATCAGAAGGAAGGAATATGTAGAAAAATGCACATCATTTGCAGAAAGTGAAGGGCATTATTCACATACAAACTGTGCCCCATCGCTTGCAAAAGAAATATTTTTGGAAACTGGGAGGTTTGCCTGCATGGTGGATGCTGTCAATTTGAAAATATACCTTGCAGTAACTTTAGTTGAAATGCTGCGACAAAACACACTACAAATTACTGACACAAGCAAGTCTTTGCATGACCAAACACACACAAATGTATATATAGCAGTGACGGCACGCCTTCTAAGGATAACTTTTACTGAGACCGTCTGTGTAATGAAACTTCCATACATAGCCATTATTAAAGTAAGAGCCCAAATATAAGAGGCAGGTGTCGTTTTACGCGATTTCGTTTTGCGCAATTTCGCTTTAATGCGACTTAAAAAGTTATAACATATTTCGAATTTACGCGATAATTTTCGGTTTCACGCGATTTGGCATAGACGATCCGCGGTCGCGATTATCTTCTGTAGCAGGCAGTGACGTCACTGCCACGCCATTAGTCACGTGAATGGATTGATTACGTTGGTGCTATAACCACGCGGCTCATTTAGCTTCCTCCTCGACAGATTTTGCTGTTCTTACGAACATGTGTGAGAGATGTAAAGCTACACCACCTAGTACAACGCAAGTGGAAAATCGACGAAAGACAGTGGGTATTGAAGAGAAATTAGACGTAATAAGCCGACCTGAAAATGGTGAACGAATTGATATATGCCGCAATGTTAGACTCGCTCATAGTAGCGTACATACAGCACGTGATAACACTGACAGAATTAAACACAATGCTAAGTCAGGAACTAAAGTGTTTGTTTGTGTAGCAAGACTACCGTAGTCCTAGCGGAATGAACCGCACCAAAAAACTATGGATGTGAGTCTCTTACATTTTTATTGAATTGGAAATGAATAAATATATTGCACAGAAATTTATATATACTGTATATACGGTACGTACATATTCTACAGATCGGTATGTTCACTAGTGGTATAGTCACATACTATAAAGGATGAGGTTGTCGGTTCCCTAACCCCAGGAAAACCGCTGTTTTAAATGGGAATTTTGTGTTCGACTTGCCCGATTTTGATTTGCGAGACAGAAAAGAAAACACACTTGCCTTACAAGTATAAATTCACATGTACTTACATTTAGTTGGTTGAAGGGCCGGCTGTTGCTGCTCCTGCACCCGTAGCACTTCTGCAACAAAGCCATCAAGCATTTCCTTTATCGATGCATATACATATTCGCTCTTACATACATTACAAATACCCATGACTCTTAAGACACACAAATCCACAGGTATGGTTGCACGCAACAACGCACAGTCATGCACATGCTACGCAACACTAGCACAACATTCCCTTCCAACTTCTGCATTTACAGCATGTTAAAACATACCAAAACCTTAATTTCCTTGTAAGAAATCTAACAGGATTAGTGTAAGTGGTATTGACGTCTGAGAAGTAATGTTTTTTTTTCTCTCATTTCTTTTCTGGTCTTTTCTTAGAAACTGCTTTCCTTAGACATAAAACAAAGTTGCGAATCAAATGTTCAAGTGCTTTCAAACTCCCCTGTAAACATATTTATCCCTTTGTGACGAAACAGACTCAAGTCGACACGCAATGCGAGGCTGAGAGAGCCCTCAGCTCGTATAGAGTGCCGTGATACATACAGCTGTGTCTGCTTCAGTGGGAAGGCACTTTGTTATTCAAAATTAATACACTGAAATACACTTCATAATACACGTGCATGACGCAGTGTAGCTGATGCTTCCACAGGCTCTAGATTCTCATCCCCTGCACTAAGCCCGATATCAGCACACGATGAACACATGCACATCTACTGCAGTGTCCGTGACCGTCACAAGCGTTCAGCTGCGTACCCAAATGTGTATTCATCAGACCAACGTAAAGTTCAAAGGCACTTTAGAACCAAATATTGAGGTTGACATCTATGGCACAGTCCGTGGGGGTACATGGGAGTTTTCCTCAGACACTCTGAAAACGGTCTCGGAAATATGAAGTGCAATACACAGCACTCAACCACTATTGGATTAACAGAAAACTGAATGCATATTTTAAGAAATATGTGTACTGCATGTCTTTCGTTTTGGACATTGGCAAGTTACAATTTCTAGGAATACACATTGAGGTACAAAATGAGCACTTGGAATATTCTTAGCCCTGGCTACTAGTCAAATGCTATCACAAGATACATTTCTCTTACCTCCACTTAAGGTGCCAGCCGGCCCTTCAACAAGTGGATTATAAAACGCGTTCTCCTCGTTGGGGGGCTGAAAAACAGAGTAATTAAAATATTAAATCTTCAAACATACACTGTCGTATATTTATTCTCTAACTGCGCTCTTATGGTATATTACGCGGCGTCGTGTAGTAATTGTTTACCGACGTTTCGGAACAACGTATTGGTCCCATCTTCAGGTTCAAGAGTCCGAGAAGGAAAGAAAGAAACCCGGAAACCTGTAACGTAGATTATAAGGGAAGGTGCGCGCGTGGTGGTAATCAGTAGGCGTGATGACAGCCAATAGGGTTGAACCGGGGTAAGAGAGGTGTGGCTAGAGACAACGTTAAGGAGCTAGGGTACCGAGAATGCAGTCAGCTAAGACTGATGGAAATTATGTATACGGAATAAAGTAAGAGGAAGGAGGAAAATATGAAGACGAAGAGAAATAAATTAAATGCAAATAAAACAAAAAATAAAAGTAAACAAATTAGTAGAAGAAAAAACCAAAAGAGCATGAGGGAGGGGGAAAAGAGAGACACGTAAAGTGGATGATGTGATACCTGGGCGAGATCCAGTCCCAGGGCGGCCAAGCCGCTGACAGTGCAGCAAGGTGAGTATAATGGGAGAAAAATGTATGGAATGCAGGAATAACATGGAAGGAAGTGTACCAAATAAACGAATGTATAATGAAAAAGGGAATTATAAACAGAAACAGATGCAGCTAAAGGAAAAGCAGCACTGGGAAATGGGAGAACGTGGAAGAGGGACAATGTGGTCCTCAAAAGGAATGTGGACTAGTCACCAATAATTGGGGGGGGGGGGGGGGGCGGCCGTCTACTTTCTCTAAGGAGGCGAAAGAGAGGTTTCCGTGACCCGCTTATAGTCAGGCCATCCTCCCTGTTCATATTGTTTGGGTGGAGCTCCAACTCGATCGCCTGCCCGATATGTCGGTCCATGTACACGATTAGGTAGAGAGGATTCGTGTGTCTTGGAATCTAATGAGGTGATCATGAGTGAGCCTATGTTCCGCCACCGCCGATTTGACTGTATGTCCAAGCCGTTTGTGCCAGTGATGCTCTTTAATTCTGGTCTCGATAGATCGATCAGTCTGTCCGATGTACACCTGGCCGCACTCACAGGGTGTACTGTACACGCCTGAAGTCCTCAGCCCCAGATCGTCCTTCACAGGATGGAGAAAGCCGGAGATCTTCCTCGGCGGCAAAGCCCACACTCTTAATGTTGTGCTTGGCCAGCATTCTGCTGAGGCGACCGTACGTAGTCTGGACATATGGCAAGAGGGCGAGTGAGGTGGGCTTATCTTTAGGCTTGGAGGTTATCACCTTAGGGTTAAGGGCGCGTTGTATCTGCTGACGACTGTACCTGTTTTCCTTGAAAGTAGTCTTAAGGAACTCCAAATCACCATGGAGGCTCTCCTTGTCACACAGAGCCCTGGCTCTGCGCACGAAGGTTGCAAGAAGGGCCTGATTATTGGAAGGGTGGTGATGTGATCGCAGGGTTTAGGTAAAGGTTTGTGTGGGTGGGGTTTTCGGTAGACTTTATGGCCCAGAAAAGGAAGGTGATCTTCCCCGTCTCCACGGTATATTGAATATTCTTGTGAAGGCCATTCAGATGGTCAAGGAAACTCTCTAGCTTTTCTGGTCCGTGTGGCCAGATGACAAAGGTGTCACCAACACAACGAAACCAGCACAGCGTTTGTGGGTCGCCTGCTTCAAGGTCCGCTCCTCCAAGTCATCCATAAAGAAGTTAGAGATGACAGGGAAAGCGGGGAACCCATAGCCATACGGTCAGGAACGTGCCATTAGGAGGGTTCAGGCAAACCAGGAGGGCTTGGAACTAAATGGTACACATCAGCTTCTGGTTTATGCTGATGATATTAATATATTGGGTGGAAGCGTACATGCTATAAAGAAACACACAGAAGCCTAAATCTGTATGTGTAACTTATCTTACATTGCTATTCAGTTCACCAACAAATGCACAAACATAAACTACTTTTATAGTTTTATTAGTAATGCTGTATTCCCCTACACGTGTTTCGGTCCGTAGACCATCTTCAGGCGGTAACAAGCTACTAAACTTCACATTGCATGTTGAAAAGGGCCCGAAGAGCACACTTGTCTCAGTAATAGGTTATAAAACATTTGAATTTTTTAAATTATGTAAAACTGTAAAACATATAATATTATCATATAAGTTAAGTCAAGATTTAAAATATCAGCCTTGTTCACTCGGTGCATTTGTTGGTGAACTGAATAGTAAGTGAAAGTAATAAAAAATTTATCTTACATTGGTCGAAACATACTTACTTTCAAAGGCCCGGCCCCGGAACCAGATCACATCTGTAAAAATAACATAATTTTCATTACCAATGCATGTACATATTCACTCTTAACATCCACTACAAATACAATTGCACTTCATATCCATGAATCTTAAGAAATTTTGTCACACAGCCATATATCAAGATTGCAACTATAGACTAACAAACAAATCAACAGGTGTTGGTTACACACAACAACGCACAGTCATTGTGTTTCCTGTAAATAGTGTCTGGTTCAAACAGCACATGTAAAGAAGCGGCAGACATATTATGTTCTGATGACCCCATTAGTCAGGCTAGCTTGGAAATTTCACATATTTGGTTGCCATTTATAGAAAAGGAGCTTAACAGTGTGAATTAGAATTGCCTTTTTGCATATTTTTATGTCTTATCTTTTCTAAACTATAGATAAGTTTAGGGTTGGTTCTACTAGATTCATAAATTCATTAAATCATATTTGTAGGATACAATTTAATAAACACGAGATGAAAAACTACCATTAAATTAGGTTATTAACAATTTTTCATCTTTCATACAATTATATTCTTTTACACGATAATAATAAAATTGCTTATTTTGAATAGATAATAGAGATATGGAAACGATTGTATTAATATAAAAGTTTAATATTCAAATACTTCTCTCTTTCCCTATTAGGTAACTGTATCCGCTATACTGTAAATTGTATATTATTTAAGATCGTATTGTTTGAATAAATCACTAAGAATAATCAATGATACATCATATAGAATAATCTAGTTAAATTAATCTCATATTAATATATAAATACGCATGAGGCATAAATACATTACCCAACTAAAACAACTCGCAACAAAAACAAAAAACTAAAAACGCGAACTGGTCGAAAAAAAACTCCCAACAAATACCCACTCTGAATGAAGAGCCTGATTAAAGGACTATCGTGATAGGATAAAAAATATAGAACCAAGATCTACCTTCATTACACCCAATAGAATTAAACTGTCACCACAAGCATCAAAAACCAGCGTGCACCATACACCAAGATGTACAAATCAAACCATTAACCTAGAAAAGTAAGCTAAATAAAGCTAATGGGTTCATACCCCATAAATAGAGTAAACACTCTCTTCTCTAATGCCCAGTAACTCAAGCAAACTCCTATTACTAACTACTTTAGTAAGAGGTGTGTTAGTGTCCGTGTCCTCCAACTCATGACTAGGTGCATGAATAGGACTAGAGGTCAATTTAATATCATTTATTCCATTGATATCTAACACTAAAAACATACACAACACGGAAGCCTCGCTAAAATACTTTATCGTCCGAGTATTGGCTTCAGCAACATTACTATTCATGGTAGTAATAAAAACACTAGCAGAGGACTTGTTTACATTAGCATTTATAGAAACCTCATATACACCAATAATCATTTGCACCCCATTAATATTAAAAAGAGGGGCAGCACCCTTCCACTGATGATTCCCAGGAGTAATAGAAGGACTAAGATGAGAAAACTGTGGGCTACTAATAACAATTCAAAAACCAGCACCACTGATATTAATATCACACCTGATCGAAATCAATGCCTTTACATCAAGAATCATCCTAACATCCACGATTATAGGAGCAATTGGAGGCCTCATCAAACTTCAATACGAAAAATTATAACATATTCATCTATCAATCACACCGGTTGAATATTAGCCGCACTAATTACAGGAATAACTTATGAATTACATACTTCATAATCTACTCAACACTAGTATTAACAGTACTATCAACAATTAAACTATCCAGAGTATCATTTATTAACCAACCCTCTTAACAAACAAGGAGGCCGCACTAACAAAATTCATAATATTCACATCACTATTATCACTGGGTAGGCTACCTCCATTCCTTGGATTCCTACCCAAATGAATTGTTATCCAAGAAATAATTATAAACAAAATAACACCTATAGCTACAATCATAGTAATTACATCATAATCACATTATATTACTACCTAAAAATCTCCTACTCGAGATTCATAATCCTAAATGAAGAGCCAAAATGAAACCTCCAATCTCATAAAAACAAAATAACCAAAAAAAAAATCAGAGCCATGATTATATCATCAATCTCACTAACAGGAATATTAATATGCACAATTATAGCTGGAATAATCTAAACAGACCATTTTAGGCCTTAAGTTAAACAAACTAATAACCTTCAAAGCTATAAATAAAGGGCCATAAACTTTAGGCCTTGGTAAGTCCATTCAACCTACCCCTACAGAATTGCATTCTATCATCACAAAATGAATACAAGGCTAAAATAATAGTGGAAGAGTCACGTACTAACCTCCTAAATAGATTTACAGCCTACCGCCTACTTATCTGTCTCAGCCACTCCACTAATTATTAACCGATGGTTATTCTCAACAAATCACAAAGACATTCGAACATTATACTTCTATTCGGTGCTTGATCAGGAATGGTCGGAACATCACTCAGAATACTAATCGAACAGAATTAGGACAACCTGGATCTTAACTTGGGGACGACCAGATCTACAACGTTATCGTTACTGCCCACGCATTCATCATAATCTTCTTCATGGTTATACCAATCATAATTGGTGGATTCAGAAACTGACTAGTACCACTTATACTGGAGCTCCAGATATGGCATTCCCACGAATAAACAACATAAGATTTGATTACTCCCACCATCATTAACACTCCTCCTTACTAGCAGAACAGTAGAAAGTGGAGCGGGGACAGGATGAACAGTTTACCCCCCTCTTGCGAGAGGTATCGCCCATGCTGGAGCATCTGTAGACCTGGCCATCTTCTCTTTACACCTAGCAGGTATATCATCAATCCTAAGAGCAGTAAACTTTATCTCAACAACAATCAATATAAAGCCAAAACACATAAAGCCTGAACGAATCCCATTATTTGTATGATCTGTCGCCAACACAGCACTACTTCTCCTATTATCCCTACCAGTGTTAGCTGGAGCAATCACTATACTATTAACCGACCGCAACCTAAACACATCATTCTTCGACCCAGCTGGAGGAGGAGACCCAATTCTATACCAACACTTATTCTGATTCAACGGACACCCGAAAGTCTACATTTTAATCCTACCAGGATTCGGCATGATCTCCCACATTATCTGCCACGAAAGAGGAAAGAAGGAAGCATTCGGAAACCTTGGAATAATTTTTGCAATACTAGCAATCGGCTTACTAGGGTTTGTAGTATGAGCCCACCACATATTTACAGTAGGAATAGATATCGACACACGAGCATACTTCACATCAGCAACAATTATCATTGCAGTACCAACAGGAATTAAAATCTTCAGATGGCTCGCAACCATGTACGGATCACAACTAACATACAGAGCAGCCTGCCTGTGAGCAATAGGGTTTGTGTTCCTACTCACAATAGGAGGATTAACTGGAGTAGTTCTTGCAAACTCGTCAATCGACATTGTACTACACGACACTTACTATGTTGTAGCCCACTTCCACTATGTTCTATCAATAGGAGCAGTATTTGCAATCATAGCAGGAGTCATTCAATGATTCCCACTATTTACCGGACTTACTATAAATCCCAAACGATTAAAAGTCCAATTCGCCGTTATATTCACAGGATAAATATAACATTCTTCCCGCAACATTTTCTAGGACTAGCTGGAATACCTCGACGATATCGTCTATTTAGACGCCTTTACCACATGAAACATCATCTAATCAATAGGATCAACAATCTCATTCGTAAAAGTAATAATATTCCTATTTATTATCTGAGAAAGAATTACATCAAACCGACAAATCCTATTTCCAACACAAACAAGAAACTCAATCGAATGAATACAAAACTTCCCACCGGCAGAACACAGATACTCAGAACTACCAACAATCTCAGCAACTAATTAACACCAACCATAATCTAATGTGGCAGATAAGTGCATTGGATTTAAGCTCCACATATAAAGTTTTAACGACCTTCATTAGAACCAATGACAACATGACTAAACATGAGACTACAAGAAGCAGCATCCCCCATCATAGAACAACTAATCTTCTTCCATGACCACGCACTAATAATTATACGAATAATCATTACAACCGTAATGTACATAATAATCACCCTAATCTGAAATAAACACACTAGACGGTTCATATTAGGACAACTAATTGAAACTACATGAACAATTGCACCAGCAATCATCCTAGTATTCATTGCAATACCAACCCTATGACTCCTATACCTAATACACGAAATCCACAACCCAACAATAACTCTAAAAGCAGTAGGACACCAATGATATTGAAGATATGAATACTCAGACTTCACAAAACTAGAATTCGACTCCTATATAATCCCACAAGAAGGAAACCTAGCAAGAACCTTCCGATTGCTAGATACAGACAACCGAATTGTACTGCCCATAAACTCACCAATCCGACTAGTCGTAACAGCAGCAGATGGACTACACTCATGAACAATTCCAAGATTAGGAGTGAAAACAGACTGCCACACCAGGACGACTAAACCAAACAAGATTCTCAATCAATTGTCCTGGTATCCTATACGGACAATGCTCGAAAATCTGTGGAGCAAATCACAGATTCATGCCTAACACAATTGAAAGAGTATCAGCAAACCACTTCGTTAACTGAGTCTGAAACCTAAGAGAATCATCAGATGACTGAAAGCAAGTAATGGTCTCTTAAACCAGTTCATGATAATCTAGCAAATATCTCTGATGACAAAGTATTAGTTAATACTATAACATCAGAAGTCAAACTGAAGTAATCAACAAATGATACCCTTTTATACCACAAATAATACCCATAGAATGAATAGCCCTGTACATTACATTTCTAGCAACGCTCTTAATATTCAACATTATAAACTACTTCATACAATCACCAAACAAAAAGACAACGACAAAAACTAACATCAACGTTAACAAGATAAACTGAAAATGATAAGAAATCTATTCTCAATCTTTGATCCAACTACAGAAATCAACAGACTACCCATAAACTGAACAAGAACAATTGTAGGACTCCTGCTAATCCCAACAAGAATTTGATTAACACCATCACGAAATAGAATAATACTAAACCTACTAATAAACAAACTCCACGCAGAAATAAAAATGATCTTGAGAAAAGGAAATCAAACAAGGGAAACTCATTTATTCTCACTTCATTGTTCCTCATAATCCTAATAAACAACTTCCTAGGCCTATTCCCATACATCTTCACTAGAACAAGACACTTAACACTTACACTAACACTAGCACTACCACTATGAATAAGTTCATGCAATTTGGATGAATCAAAAACACAAATCATATATTCGAACACTTAGTACCACAAGGTACACCAACAATACTAATACCATTCATGGTCATTATTGAAACAATCAGAAATCTAATCCGCCCGGGGACACTAGCAGTACGCCTAACAGCAAACATAATTGCTGGCCATCTACTACATAACTCTACTAGGAAACAATGGGCCCACAATAAACCACACCTTACTAATTATACTAATTATTGCACAAGTCCTCCTATTAATCCTAGAATCAGCCGTAGCTATTATCCAATCATACGTATTCGCAATCCTAAGAACTTTATATTCTAGAGAAGTAAACTAATGTCAACTCAAGAAAACCACCCATTCCATATAGTAAATAAAAGACCATGACCACTCACAGGAGCCATCGGAGCAATAGTAACATTAATAGGAATAATCAAATGATTCCACCAATATAACAACAGCTTACTAAGAGTAGGAATAGTAATTACCCTATTGACAATAATCCAATGATGACGAGACGTAACCCAAGAAGGAACTTACCAAGGACTACACACTAAAATAGTCACAAGAGGACTACGATGAGGAATAATCCTATTCATTACCTCAGAAGTCCTATTTTTTGCATCATTCTTCTGAGCATTCTTCCACAGAAGATTATCACCCACAATTGAAATAGGATCAGCATGACCTACAGGAATTCAACCCCATACAAGTCCCCCTACTAAACACAGTGATTCTTCTTGCCTCAGGAGTGACCGTAACATGAGCACATCACGGCCTACTAGAGAATAACTTCAGACAAGCAACACAAGGACTATTCTTTACAGTCCTCCTAGGAATCTATTTTACTGCACCACAAGCATACGAATACATTGAAGCACCATTCACAATTGCAGACTCAGCATATGGATCAACCTTTTCATAGCCACAGGATTCCATGGACTTCACGTAATCATTGGAACGACATTTTTAACCACATGCTTATTACGACAAACAACTCTACACTTCCCATGAAACCACCACTTTGGATTTGAAGCAGCAGCATGATACTGACACTTCGTAGACGTAGTATGACTATTCCTATATATCTCAATCTACTGATGAGGAAGATAACACATTATTTATCTAATACAAGTAAAGTATACTTGACTTCCAATCAAAAAATCTGTGTAAAACAAGATAAATAATATCAACAGTTATAACAATAGCAGCAATAACAATCACAATTTCAACCATCGTAATAAGAGCAGCAACACTAATTTAAAAAAAAAAAACCAATGAAGAACGAGAAAAAAGATCACCATTCGAAGCGGGTTTGACCCAAAAAATTCAGCACGACTATCATTCTCATCACGATTCTTCTTAATTGCAGTAATCTTCATGATCTGTTGATGTAGAAATTGCACTATTACTACCAATACCAATTACCATAACAACATCAAACATAAAATCATGAATACTAATCAGATCTTTATTCCTACTAATCCTAATCATTGGACTTTACCATGAATGAAACCAAGGATCACTAGAATGAAGAAATTAATCAAAACGGGATTATAGTTAAAAATAACATTTGAGTTGCATTCAAAAAGTACTATCAAATAGTTAATCTCAAAGTGAGAAGCAAACCTTGCAATCAGTTTCGACCTGATCCTTGATACTAATCATATCCTTACTTTAACCTTGTCCGAAACCAAAAAGAGGTATATTATTGTTAATAATAAAACTGAATTAAACATTCTGGCCAAAGAAGTGAACAGAAAGAGTGAATGCTGCTAACTTATCACTATAGCGGTTAAAATCCGTTTACACTTCTATTTATATAGTTTAAAAAAAACATTACACTTTCACTGTAAAAACAAAGACCAACTTTTATAAATAACACTCAAAGGAAAAAATCCTCATTGACATCTTCAATGTCACGCTCTAAAATATAAGCTATTCAAGTAATAAATCAACACAAATAATAAAACAACCCACATAACAAAAAAAACCCAAAAATAACTTCAAGCTTCTATATTGAACCCACTGATTGACCTTACCAAGAATAAAAAGAACCCAATATAAACCCTGACCACGAAAATATTCTATTCATCCAGAATCAAAAACCTGCATCAACCTATAACCAAACCCCAACGGACCAAAGGAAGTCCTATAAGTAGAAAAAAATGGCATAAACCACATAGACCCAGAAAATGAACAAACCTTATAACAACACACAGAAAGCAAATAATCACCAAAACTAAAACCAGCTATCTCATAACCAATTAAACCACCCAAACTAATAAAGAAGAAAGTAAGAAACCTTAAATAATAAGGCAAACAAATAACCGAAGGAGTAGGACAAATCAATCACATCAAAACACTACCTCCAAAAACTGATAAAACCAACAAACCAACCATACCCATAACTATATTATAATTAGTGTCAACCATAGAGTATAAAGAAACGAAGTTAAAATCACCACACAAAACAAAATAAAATAGATGAAAAGAATAACAGACAGTCAAACCTGTAGAGACAAACAACAACAAAAAAAAACCAAACACGTTTACATATCTCATAGAAATCATCTCCAAAATAAAATCCCTAGAATAAAACCCAGCCAAAAACGGCATACCACAATCAGCAAAACTAGAAACCATCACACAAGAAGAAGTAAAAGGCATATAAACAGATAAACCCCTATAAAACGAATATCCTGAGAGTCCCCCATGGAATGAATAACCCCCCCAGCACACATAAACAACAAAGCCCTAAAAACCAGGCTGGAAAGGCCAACAGAAACGGTCCATAATTATAAGACCCAACTGTCTAAGAGTTGACAAAGCAATAATCCTCCTTAAATCATATTCAAAATTAGCCCCAAAACCAGCCATAAACATAGTCAAAGCAGAACCAACAACAAAATAGTATTCAACAAACAACTAAATGAAGGGCTAAAACGAATTAACAGATAAACACCAGCCATAACCAAAGTTGATGAATGAACCAAAGCAGAAACAGGAGTAGGGGCCACGGCAACCAAGAAGAAAAGGGAATCTGAGCACTCCTAGTCATAGCCGCCAAAACAACAAGAAAAGAGATCAACTCCATCTCAACAGAACCCGCCAAAAACTCCAAATAATAAATAAAATTCCAACTACCAAAATTAATCATTCAAGCAATTACCATAAATATTTCACTTACCTAATGAAGGACGATGCTAATTCTATTAACTGCAAATAGCTGCCTTCCTGAAATGTGGACAAAGTAAAGATATTAAAGCCTAAATCAAACACTGTACAATTATTACAGCAACCAACTTATGCACTGAATAAAACAATTCACAGCAAGCTACAACTCCTACATGTTTCAGTACCGAGGTGCCATCATCAAGCAGTTATTCAGTACAAAGTATGGTATACCTCACCGCACCACCCAACAGACACACTGCACATGCGCCATCAGGATGAGATCTCTACATGCGATCAAGACATGTTCTGTGTGCATGATGCATGTAGTGTTGGAACAACAGCTGTACTGCAATGGCTCACTTCTGATACTCTTAATATTACAACATTGTAATTTTATGTGTACTAACTTTATTTTACAATTTCAGTGTTTACTAGTTTAATAATTTCAATAAGGGCGACATAATAACTAGATTAGCATGTTGGGCCTGTACTGTTTTGTACTGAATAACTCTCTGATGATGGCACATTGACTGAAACATGTAGGCAGTTTTGTACTTGCTCTTGAGGTGTTTTATTCAGTGCATACTTTGGTTGATGTAATAAATGTATGAACATGCACGGCATGTATAACATAACACTGTAGAAGTTCTGTCACATTAGGAATAATTCTCTGTGTATTATTCAGCAACTTATACTTCTAGCTGTATTTCTAGTAAATTGTGAAGGCTGGGTGACTGTGGCATATAAATCACGAATGTTCGATATTGTACACGTCGACCTGATGATACATAACAGGTCTGCTCACTTGGTTTAATTCAATGTTCATGCACCTGACCAACTGCAGTAGTTTAGTGGTTATGACCTCAAAGTGTCCAATCTAGCGTAATTCATCTTGACTGATTCAACAGCCTGCACCTGCACCCACCGCTGCCACCCTGCCGCCACCACCGCCACCACCCCCACCACCGCTGCTGCACCATGCATCTCTGCTGATCAAAAGATACAGTATTAATATACAAATTCTTTAAAGTCTTGTTTGTACGCATGTACACATCTGAAATCTAAATTAATTGCATGCAGCATAAATGTATTTCTCTACTTAGTTAGTAGCAATAGTAATGACCCAAAATTAAAAATGCATTGCAAAATCTTTTGAGATGTTATTAAAGAAGCAAAAAGACCTAACTACAATACACAGATTTTTAATTCCAATAATAAATGAAAACACCTGGAATAATGTAAAATTAGAAACAAGTAGGAAAGTTAAAATGGAAGTATACATTTGCTAACATTGATGGGAATACTACTGACAGTCAAGTCACTGCAGATTCCTTAGACTCTTGTAGGGAAATTATTTAAGAAACTAAAAATTTTACCTCTTCAATCGCAGAATATACTCTTACTATTTGTGGTCAATAATAAAGATCAATACAAAGTAAATTTGGACATTCACAGCATTAATACTAGACAAACTTAACCTTTATCTACCATTATCAAATTTAACAAGCTCCCTTCCCATATAAAAAACTTGTCCCATAGTAATGAAACAATTTAAATCGGCCTTAAAATGTTTTTACATTTAAATTCATTTTATTCATTAGATGAATACTTTAATGGCAATAAGGTCTGAGAGTTCTTGGTTATTAACCACTGTCTCTTAAACATATTCACTGTTATTTTAACATTTTAATAGCAGTGATTTGATATCTGACACAAAACATTCATTATTTATATGCTGTGTTTTATAATATTTGTGTTATATGCCTTGATTTATAAGCACTCACATCAATGTTTGTATTATTAAATGCAATGTAATAAGTGATTAACTTAGATCCATTTCCATTTTTTACATAACTGTTTGTTAATCTGCTATGTATATTGATTGGTTCTATATCCAGCAGGTTTTCAACCTCTTATGCATAGAATGTAAAAGGAAATAAATAATTAAATAAATAACATTTTCATTGATAAATATTCATAAGACAAATTTTCCTCTATGGAATAAAAGGTCTGTTGCAATAGAAAAGATTTTAGTTTCTTTCTTAAAAGTTGTGTTCTCTAGATTTTTTAAATGACTTGGCAACTTATGTTTTATCCCCATGTTATCTACACTTTTTTTTAAATATCAGTTCTACAAAACTGGGATTGAAGATTGATCTGTGGTGTGAATTATAATCATGCCTAACTGAATTTTCCTCTAACCCACCTATATTCAATTTTATGTAGTACGCAATTTCCATTATATAACTGGGAGTGTATTTAATGTCTTAAACAATTCCCTGCAGGAAGCAGCTCTTTCTACAGTGCTAAGTAATCTCATCGGCTTCTTTTGTAATTTAAACCTTTCTTTACTTTTCCCATCACCGCCCCAGAAGAGTATGCCATACCTTAAATGTGAATGAAAGTTTGCAAAACGTACTGCTCAAGATATCTACATTTGTTATACCTTTACGGGATTGCCTTACATAATAACTTCTACACACTTTAGAGCTTAAATTTTTTATACGAACATCTCATTTTATATCTTCAGTCAGACGTAAAAAATTTTGCTTCATACTTATACGTAATATCCATATTTTTAAAATATGGCCTGAGGTTTTAAAAAACTTTTGTTCTGAAACATCCCTCGAGTCTTCTCAGTATTTATCACTAACCATTTACATGAAACCAAATTTGAAACTATTCTGTAATATAACTGTAATATATTCTAAAGCTTTCCCTTTCCGGTTATTCTGTCTTCCCAATCTGCATTGCGATGACTAATATGCAATATGGCGAATAAGTACCTTCATGTTCCGGTGCGAAATATGCCTCGTCATGCTTTATAAATTAATGTATTACAAATTAAACATACTAGATCTCAACGATCGCTTGAAATTACATGGTGATTTCCGATGCAGACAGTAACTAATCAAATTGGCAACACAAGAGCACGCGCAATACGTCATTGTTAAATACGCACATATAAATTATTACTTACCACCTTGCTTCATGTCTGCAAAGTAAGTAACGACGGCTCTCAGACTGCCGCATGTCCACCCCCAAAAACCAGAAAGCATGGATCACAAATTAATACGTCTTGGACCATAGCTGTCACAGTTCACCGCCTCACCTATCGCTGTCGAGAATTGAACCCAGTCTCTTTGACATATAAACAGAAAATTTTTAATTTCCATGGTATATACTACAAACATCAAGAATATCTGCCGTATCGTACCAGTTAATTTGTTTTGGTTGGATGTAGCCGGTATATGTTCAGTAATTGCAATATTTGTACCAATTGTGTTTGATTATTATGACAATGCTTGGTTTAAGCAATATTTGATATTAAGCAAAAATTTCATACATAGTAGTATTGACTGTGTCCATATCGATATTGGTGGTAGAACCTTGTAAGGATTTACGGAACAAGAAATAAATTGAAATATGAATTTAGTTACTAGTGTCTTCAGCATTCTTACTCTGGCTTCACATATTAACGGTCCATTTCACATGCTTGGGTCGTTGACTTCAGTAACAACCCAAATACAGTATTGACTGGCATAAGCCGAAATGTCCAGTGACAGGTTTAAAATTATATATAGAAACCTAAGCTAATGCCACTTAACGACAATCAACATGCTATCTCTTTTCTTCAATCTCTCATTTCTAGTGTCATATCATGTAACTTTACGGCCGAACGCAACACACTGCCACAGTAATTTAAATGTCATCAACGGCCGAAAGGGAAAACATTGTCCCACAGCGCCATGTCGTTTTTAAAATTTTCTGCATCTATAATTACGGCGCCACTTTTTCACAGTATATGTCTAAATTTGTCTAAACCATCCCCAATGAAAATTATGGTAGATCAAAAACAATTGGAGAATGTGGAATATTTCAAGTATTTGGGTAGCATGATAACAAGTGATGCAAGGTGTACACGTGAAATTAAATCCAGAATTGCCATCGCAAAAGCAGCATTCAACAAGAAGACTCTTTTCACCAGCAAACTGGAATTAAATTTAAGGAAGAAACTGGTAAAGTGCTACATTTGGAGCATTGATTTGTATGGTGCTGAAACGTGGACACTTCGGAAAGTAGATCAGAAGTATCTGGAAAGTTTTGAAATGTGGTGCTGGAGAAGAATGGAGAAGATCAGTTGGACCGATCGTGTGAGAAATGAAGAAGTATTACACAGAGTCAAGGAGGGGAGGAATATCGTACATACAATAAAAAGAAGAAAGGCTAACTGGATTGGTCACATCTTGCGTAGAAACTGCTTTCTGAAACACGTGATAGAAGAAAGTTAGAGGGAAGGATAGAAATGATGGGAAGACGAGGGAGAAGACGTAAGCAGCTACTGGATGACCTTAAGGAAAAGAGAAGATACTGGAAATTGAAAGAGGAAGCACTAGATCGCACCCTGTGGAGAACTCGCTTTGGAAGAGGCTACGGACCTGTCGTAAGACAGACTGCAGAATGAATGAATGAATGTCTAAAAGGCTTGTATAGGCATAAAAGATTGCGTGAAATTTAATTCCAGTTAAAATTATCACCAAAGAAGTTTAATTTTTCTTACTGCGGGCCTTACGATTTTCCCCAACAGTCATGAATTATTTACAGACGTGTACAGACAGTGGTTATTTTTTTCCCCCCTCATATGGCAAAGTGAAGCAAATACACACACATAAAGGCCTTTCTGACAAGTGCCTGTTCATCATAAGCCCCTTCTGTAAAATCCACACCCCATTATTTCATCAAGAAAACGCTACTGAAGAATATCAGTTAAGTAATTACAATGTAATATTTACTTACATTTGTGTGTACCGCTTTTCTATTTTGGCGCCAGTTTGTCCTCCGAAATGCAGTTTGGGGTGATATACCTCGAAACATGGAGTAGCACACAACCCTATTTTGCATTCTCGACACCTGAATTTCGCTTCTTTTTTTTTTCCCTTCTTTGTTTTTGACAACACACACGGCACCGAATTCTCTTACTTTATAAGTGCCCAACTCTCTCATAGTGATTCAAATGTCTGCGCTGCGTGGCCTGTCGCATGTTACTGCTGTGACAGGGAACGGAGTGAATTGTTGTTGAAAATAGACATAAGAATGAAACTAAAATTTAAAAAAAAGTCATGCAGAAATACTTAACAGCAGAATGAAGGGCGTTTGCCCCTGGTCCATATTGCACTAACCAGAGCAATAAACGCCTGTATGCATTCGTTTATTCTCCCACTGATTGCATATGAACTCATTTGCCTCAGCAGCCAGATAAGCCAGCTCTACAACGAAACCTAAACATCTTTATAAGACCGAAACCTAACAACGTCTGACGAAGTACGATGACATGTACAGTCAGCTCCAAATTTTATAGCATAGGGTTTCCACTTACAGCAGGAGCTATATGAAAAGAATAAATCTAGAAAATGAAGCTTAAAGTGATAATAAACAAAATAAAAAATGACCAACTGAGCTGCCTAAAAATGGGTGGATTTTCTTGAAACTTGAAAGAAAATGTTGTTAATTAATTTAATTCTCCAAATTCATTACGGTCAATCTACACATCACACAATTCCTTTCAAGTAAGTAAAGGTAAAGCTCTCCCTAGCACGGGACATGAAGGCCCAGAGGGGGAGTAGAGGTATAGCTGTACTCTTTCTTTAACCCTGGCACTAGATGAGGGTGGGTGGTCAACTCCACGCCCCGGCTGCTTTACCCCCAGGAAAGAGACCCGGTACCCATTGTATATATAGGAGGCTGGGTAGGCCCCAGGGCCGGTCTGGACGGCTGCGGAAAATCTCGCCCCCCACCGGGATTCGATCCCCGGACCGTCCAGCCCGTAGCGAGTCGCTATACCGACTGAGCTATCGCGGTCCATCTTTAAAGTAAGTGATGATAATAAAATAATAATAAAAATGAACATATGTGTTGAGTATTTCAGTGTGTAGAGAATGACATCTCAGTCCCTTTACATGTCATTAATAAGTTATTGACTTCAAGATGGCCAAAAATGACATGCAAAACGTGTTGTCAGAAACTGTAGTATAGTGTATACAGAATTAAAGTTGTGTTAATGGCTAGAATAAATCACACTCCTGTAGATTTACATACATACATTCAATTCTATTCTATTCTTTATCCATCCCATTAATCACAATAGCGACATTGGGTAAGTTCATATATCATATAAATCAATAAAATTAGCGTTACTAAATACAGTAAAAGCTCTACGCATCGCTTTTCAGGGGATGGAAAAAAAACGATACATACGGGAAAACGATAGTACCGGGAAACCATTAAAAATTATATTTAAGAACGATTTGATTATTATTACTTCTTGCTGAAAAAATCTTTCATTGACGTTTGTTTTGTGCAAATTTTACTCCTCAATTCAAAGTACGATTTTTCCAGGCCTAGAACACTTTCACGATCACTGTCACTCGTGCTGTGCGCATAAAAGAAAGATTTTACTTTCATCAGCGCTTCATGCGCCTCGGCAAGGTTCGGCACAACTTCGGGTTCGCCATCTTCTTTTCTCCTCCTTCCCCGTCCACACTCCCGGACGCCACGAGCATCACGCACAGCTCCTGCACTGTTTCTACACCACAGGTTGCCACGTGACTGTCCACGTAGTCCTCGAATTTATCTTTGTTCATGCCACTGAACTTTTCCCAGTCTTGGCCGAAATCGTCGTCATCGTTGGTCATACGACGTCACTATCGCCTGAAGATTGTCCCTGCACGTAACCAGCTTTCCGAAACAATTTTCGATTGTCTGCTGGGTTACTTGTTGCAAAGCTGCGACAGTGTAGTGCAAAGATTCCAACACGTTTATCTTCTTTTTCGTATCTTTGCCTGCATCCATTAAGCAAACAGCTGCTAATGGGAACGATGCAACGAGGTTCCACTGTACATTGTGGTTATAGATAGTTTGAATATAACAATGTATATACCATATATATATGTCACAATGACTATAGCATTAAAAGTCAGACAATATACTATTATGTACACGTTACAAGAAATTCATGTACAACTAAAACTACACTAAGTCATATACAATAATGATAAAATAAGATACTAATAAAATACCTACAGAAGTTTCTCAATTAGTAATTCTAAAAACCACTAAAATTATAATACTCTTGAAGAGATCAACTCACACCAACAACGTGAAACTCTTTAAGAGAATAAATAGAATTCTGTAAAAGTATCAACTTTAATCTGTGGTCTTTTGGGTAATTACACGGCGTCGTGTGGTAATTATTTACCGACGTTTCGGGACAACGTGTCGGTCCCATCTTCACGGGTCGAGATTCGAAGAAGGAATCTTGACCGTGAATTATTTACCGACGTTTCGGGACGTGTCGGTCCCATCTTCACGGGTCGAGATTCCAGGGACCGACACGTCCCGAAACGTCGGTAAATAATTACCACACGACGCCGTGTAATTACCCAAAAGACCACAGATTACATCAACATCGCGGCGGAAGCCTAAAATCAAGGTTAGTATCAATTTTACATCTCTTTTGAAGCTTTTATAATTATCTACCATTTTTATTCTATCTGGCAAGTTATTTAACAATCTGATACCCATATTTATCACACTTTTTTGATATTGTGTTGTATTGCAACTTTGAACATGTAAGTCACACTTACTGCTTGTATTACGATTGTGAATATCAATATTATTATTGAGATACTTTTTATTCTTATTTATAAAACATAAAACTTCTAAAATATAGTGATGGCATTGTTAAAATTTTAAAATCCTTAAAAATCTGTCTACATGATTCATATTTCTTAACTCCAGCAATACGTCTGATGACTTTCTTTTGCATACAAAAAACCTTAATGCTATCACAGTCAGTCCCCCAGAAAGCAATACCGTATTTCATACAAGTCGGTCGTGTTGACTTCAATTCTTCCTGTAAGTTTTTATAATTGGTCTGCTTGATTGTAGTTTGTAGTTCTGATGAAGTCTCCAGTAGATCCAATTGAAGTTTGGCACAATACTGACACACAGTTTCGTTATTTTCCGAAGTTTTTGCATCATAGATTGGAGTAACACTGTTACTATAGCTCTTACTAGCCGCCATGTTTTAGTAGGCAACCATCCCCAATGAAAATTATGATAGATCAAAAGCAATTGGAGAATGTGGAATATTTCAATTATTTGGGAAGCATGATAACAAATGATGCAAGGTGTACATGTGAAATTAAATCCAGAATTGCCATCGCAATAGCAGCATTCAACAAGAAGAAAAATCTTTTCACCAGCAAACTGGACTTAAATTTACGGAAGAAACTAGTAAAGTGCTACATTTGGAGCATAGCTTTGTGTGGTGCTGAAACATGGACACTCGGAAAGTAATCAGAAGTATCTGGAAAGTTTTGAAATGTGGTGCTGGAGAAGAATGGAGATGATCAGTTGGACCGATCGTGTAAGAAATGAAGAAGTATTACACAGAGTCAAGGAGGAGAGGAATATCCTACATACAATAAAAAGAAGAAAGGCTAACTGGATTGATCACATCTTGCATAGAAACTGCCTTCTAAAACACGTGATTGAAGGAAAGTTAGAAGGAAGGATAGAATGACGGGAAGATGAGGGAGAAGATGTAAGCAGATACTGGATGACCTTAATACTGAATACTGGAAATTGAAAGAGGAAGCACTAGATCGCAGTCAATGGAGATCTTGCTTTGGAAGAGGCTACAGACCTGTCGTAAGACAGACTACAGAATGAATGAATACTTTATGCTATACAGACTCAGCACTTGGAGAAAACCATGTGAACAATTACCATGAATTTAAATTCCTAGGAAGATGTGTTTATCCACAAGACCTGTCTGTTAATTCAGTCACTTCATTAATCCATTACACAGCCATAGTAACAGCTGATGGATATGAAACAAGTCCCTTATACTAAGCTTGGCCAAAATGTGATCATTTGTCATTTACACCTATTAAATCACAACTGAATACAATCAAATATAATTTTATAAATTAGTTGATAATAAAATATAAAATACATAACTGTTGTAATATAATGGCAAATTATCTGTCACAGCTACATAAACAATTTGCAGCCTAGTTGTAATAATTAATACATACTTTATTCTGTAATCACCGTGCATCTTTTCACAGTCACTATTTACACACACCAACTGGATGCAACTTTATTAAAAAACTGTATAGTTTTTTAAAACATATTTAAAAACCTTTTAAAACCCGACATATGTTTCGGCTCTTATAGAGCCATCCTTCAGGGGTTTTTCGTCGTTAAAACTGCATATATTAAAACGTCGTTTTCATTGGTTCACTTTTTGGCAAGGTTTCCCACTTTTCACTGCCCGGCACGCACAGACACCACTTGTTATTCGTACTAAGATTATATGTTAATGTTTCGGTAGGTATTGTATTTGATGCATGGTACTGGTTTATCTGTAAATAATTACAGTAATTAGAACAATTATAGGTGTTTGTTTTCATATATTATATATAATATTACATTATATTTCATTATGGATGACATACCTTGTTCATTAGGTCGTATTTTTCATGGTGTAGGCGTAGGACAATCCACTCTTTAAACTCATCCCCCCCACCCACCAACCTGACCTACACGTAAGCCAGCCATAGTAAACATACTACAGCTTCAGACGCGCACACAAGCAGTACAGCCTACACCATGAAAAATACGACCTAATGAACAAGGTATGTCATCCATAATGAAATATAATATAATATTATATATTAATTATGAAAACAAACACCTATAATTGTTCTAATTACTGTAATTATTTGCAGATAAACCAGTACCATGCATCAAATACAATACCTACCGAAACATTAACACATAATCTTAGTACCAATAACAAGTGGTGTCTGTGCGTGCCGGGCGGTGAAAAGTGGGAAACCTTGCCAAAAAGTGAACCAATGAAAACGACGTTTTAATATAAGCAGTTTTAACGACGAAAAACCTCTGAAGATGGCTCTATAAGAGCCGAAACATATGTTGGGTTTTAAAAGGTTTTTAAATATGTTTTAAAAACTATACAGTTTTTTAATAAAGTTGCATCCAGTTGGTTTGTGTAAATAGTGAATTAATACATAGTTAAGTAAAAGACATAATGATTACACAATAAAGTTTATAATTCCTAGATAACATCATCAGCCCTCATCCCATGCATATAAGTGAAGTATTTTTCATTTGTATACGGTATTTATCAAGTTAAAAGATTATCAAACACAAACTACTATTCCTCATCAGTCCCACTCATTTCGTTACCCGAATTTAATCCAAAAATCACTGAGATATTAACACACAAATTAATTATGAAAATTGAATGTAACTATTTTCATATTGGCTGCTAAGCACAGATTACACTAATCAATAATAAAATAGTGAAAATATGTAATTGCTTGAGTCAACTAAGGTCACTCTTCAGGCCAAAGCACTATGCAGAGAGAATGGAAATGTTGTGGTGAAACTTTACAGGTGATCAACAGCAATAAGAGCTGGGACATGACACTGTGTGAGTGAACTGCACTGTCTTGAAATGACTGTGATGACTTCCATCTTCAAGAGTCAAGCAATCCAAGTTCTTCTTGAAACTGCCTGACCCTTGCAGATGAAGAAGCAATGATCCTTCGAAATGGCAGGAAACAATAAATCACCCAGTGACACTGCCTCATGCCAGAAGACAAATCCTGAGATCCAGAACACTGGCCTTCTGAAGTTTATATTTACTGAAGGAAAAATTACTTATAATTCTAAGCAGCATTTATTACTAGAATGGCCAGTGTTTAAGTTGTATGCATAACACATGAACATCAGGATCAAAGGGGATATAAAAATAATAAAGATTGCATTTGGAAGATACTGAAACTGGGATATAGGAATGATGGTTTGGTCTTACACATACATACCCTGCTTAGGACTAAGCACGTGCTGCAACAGTGGAATCTAGCAAGACCATCCTCGACAGAAGTGCTCCTAGTTGCATGGCAACCAGATCCACTCAGAATCCCAGCAGTTCATCCATTAACGATCTGCCAACAAATCAGCTATGAATAACTGCATTATAAAGGTGTTGTACTATGTCTGTTGTTGCTAATGGCAAACCTTCCTGAGAAGCTAACAGTCACCCATCTAATCCAGAAGTACCCCACCCCTAGAAGAGAAAAGGTGAGGAATCAGGTCTTCTGGGATGTGATGCTGTGCTGTTGGGTGAGTGGTTCCTGACGTTTTGAACTGAAGTAGTGCCTTCACATTCCGGGTCAAGCAGTTCAAAACACTCATTCCTTCAAGATGAAGGCAACATGATTCTTCAAAATGTTGGAAATGAATTGCCCAATGACATAGCATCATATCGAGGAAGACTTCAATCTTCAGCAACACTGCTGTGAGGACCTCAGATATTGCACAAAAAAGTGAATGTTAAGCACACAGTTTATGTGCTTACTCATAGATGATGTGCCTTATACAGTTTCAATCTCGTATTCTTGAATTTCCCATTATTTCCTACATTATAAATTTTAAATAGTTCCAGAGGTCAAACATTTCTCCCCAGACATACAGAATTCACATTTATACAACACACAACAGCGCTCAGTTTGAAAAAAATAACAATGGCCAATTACTATATTTAAATACATTCTGAGCCCTTAACTACAGCATAAACAATAGCCACATCATTAAAGTTACATGGAAAATGCACAGACAGTCGGTACCATCCTTATCATTCAGTCATCATTCTGAAGTCTGTCTTACGACAGGTCCGTAGCCTCTTCCAAAGCGAGATCTCCATGGACTGCGATCTAGTGCTTCCTCTTTTCAATTTCCAGTATCCTCTCTTTTCCTTAAGGTCATCCAGTATCTGCTTACGTCTTCTCCCTCATCTTCCCGTTATTTCTATCCTTCCCTCTAACGTTCCTTCAATCACGTGTTTCAGAAGGCAGTTCCTATGCAAGATGTGACCAATCCAGTTAGCCTTTCTTCTTTTTATTGTATGTACGATATACCTCTCCTCCTTGACCCTTTGTAATACTTCTTCATTTGTGACACGATCGGTCCAACTGATCTTCTCCATTCTTCTCCAGTACCACATTTCAAAACTTTCCAGATACTTCTGATCTACTTCCCAAGTCCCCAAGTTTCAGCACCATACAAAGCAATGCTCCAAATGTAGCACTTTATAGTTTCTTCCTTAAATTTAAGTTTCCAGTTTGCTGGTGAAAAATTCTTCTTGTTGAATGCTGCAATATTGCACACCACACAGTAAACAGACCACATTCTCTGGGTATAACAAAGAAAATGCAAAAAATATTCAGGAAACGAACCACCAGCCTGCACTCTCAATACCGGCACTATCTCGATGCCACATCACTTAACACAGTCTTATTTATTTAAACGTTTTATACTAACATGTATATTGTAACACCCAAGGATTGAGATCTCAATAACGTTAAAAAATGACTTTGCAATTGTAATTTTATGTATTCTAATGGCCTGAAGATGACCACTTAGTGGTCGAAACATATAGCCGTGTAACTCTCTCAAAGTTGTAATAAAAAGTTGTGTAGATGGTGAATGATAATTACCTTGTAATACTGCTTGTAAGCTTGCACGTTGCATTGTACGTGAAATATAGTAAACATAACAATAATTTTAGGGTGTACAGTAAATAGAATAGAAGTAGGGCAGGCACCACAGCGTCCCACGCACATCGACCATTCTTGATCCTTTGTGCAGCCCTTGTATTCATTTGTTTAGCAGCCCCGCACTTGGAACAAAGTGCAGTAACCTGCTTACAGAGATATCCTTAAAGCCCCTGGTTTCATAAAGTAACGTCCCAGGTACCTGAATCTTAATGCTGCCAAGGCATCACAGTCGCCGTGAACATGCGAGGCTGTTTCAGATGCCTGTTTGCATCTATCGCACTCAGGACTGTCTACTAGCCCCAGTTTAAACAAGTGTCCCTTTAAATGACAATGTCCTGTAAACAGTCCTGTCAGTATCCTTAGCTGGTTTCTGCTCAAACTAAGTAGTTCTCCAGCTCTTTTAGCAGACGGTCTTTTGAGAAAGCCCCTAGCCTGTCTTTGTCCATGAATGGACTGCCAATTTTCTGTGTTTCCTATTCGTCCATCCTCTGATCACCTCCCTGGCAATCTTAGCAGATATGCCCAGGGCAGGCTCAGGTCCTACAAATGGAGGTGAGGAGCCCTGTCTAGCTAGTTGATCAACCTTTTCATTTCCATCAATTCCCATATGTCCCAGCACCCATATCAGTTGAACTCTGTTATGTTCTGCCAGTCTCATTAGGGATTGATGGCAGTCCCAGACTAGTTTTGAATTAATCTGGAAGTTATTAAGCGCCTTAAAGGCTGCTTGGCTGTCTGAGAGATTATAGATGTTCCTACCTTTGTAGCCCTTTTCTATATTCTCCATTATACATGCCTTAATAGCATATATTTCAGCCTAAAATACCGTTGTGTGATGCCTGAGGCTGAAGCTACACCCCGGCACCAGTTCCCTCATTGGTCTTAGACCCGTCCACATACCAGACCAGGCCTCCTGTGTATCAAGTCTGCAGGCTTACACATGTTAGTTTTATAACTCAGTAATTTCAATCAATATTAAACCTTCTCCCTGAAAATGGCCCTGCAGGGCCAAAAGATGTAGACCAGAATAAACGCTTTGCACCCAGACTGTTTTACCATTTGGACAGCATTAGTTTTTCAATAAATTACAAACTGAAAGATCAGCTTCAGTTAACAAACAGCATAAAGGCCAGTCAAAATTAAAAGGGAAATTCTTAAAAATAAACTGCATCACAAATACCTAACCTCAATCTACGCACACATTGATACATTTCTTTCAGTCACAACTGCACCAACTACAATAATTCGCTGTTCCATTTGTTTCCTACGTACATTTCAATGAATGACCCCAAAATGTAACAAATGGATGGAAAATGTACTCAACAGCCTCATTTCTTCAGCAGACTTGCCTAACCTTTCAACTCCCAGCAGTACACCATGCATTACTTACTCCACTGGAAGCCAACTGCTTTTCCATTTTTCATTGTCCGAACATACCCACTGCCTGAGACTCAGCGTAATTCATACATCGCCCATACAGCAGGTAACAGTGCGTAGTGACTGAGCATTTGCGGCATATTTTACTGAAGAGAGCAGTCCGCTGCAAGTGTGTGCATGGAACCTCACGTGACATAATTGTTCATAGATTTAAGCAATGCTCAATTTCAAATGCACACACCAGCATGGAGAACAGGGGTAAAGAACTGTCAAGTGACAGATCACTACCATCACATGATGACACACAGCAGACATAATATGCAGTGTATTATCTGTACAAATGTATTCCCAACAAATTACACAACAAAACTCACTCATCCACATATACAGACTACTCGAACATGTTTCAGCTATTTCTTATAGCCATTCTCAGGGAGCAGTGATATACAATGGATATATACGGAGCATAAATATAAATATCCATGAGAATGGCTGTAAGTAAGAGCTGAAACATGGTGGAGTAGTCTCCCATATGTCGAAAGCAAATTTCATTGTGCAATTTGTCGTTCATATATTCACTTATATCTAGATGTTATCTGTGTTTAGTGTAATTAAACATGCATCAATTATTATAAGTTTTAAGTGCTAAAAATCCTGATTTCTCTTCTTTGGTGTACATAAATACAGGACTTAGCTTACATTCCGGTCATCTTACAATCGAGTGAAGACTGTAAACAATTCCCATCTCAAACTATAATTGTCACAGAATATCCCTCCACTGATACACTATTACATATTAAATCACAATGTGATCGAAAACACACACACCATTAAATACATAAAACCATTCTGACTGCTGCTTTGCAGACCAATCAAGAATGAGCGCTTCGTAATCACAAATTGTTTCTCGCATCACTGCCACGTGGCATTCACATTGTAACTACAAGAACAACTTGTCAAGTGGAGACAGAATAATGACAGAATTTCAAACTCCTGTGCTTATAGATTTATAAACTTGACAGAAAGAAAACTCACCTCAAATCTCACACATACACTGCTTTAAATACCAAAATTAAATCAATATTTCACGAACACACTGTCCACTGGAGGTAGAGAGAACCACTCAGTCAGCCAAACATCAAAGACACCCTGCTACTTCAAAAGCAAACACCACAGAACAAAGAACTTGTCAAGTGATATAGCTGATGACACAACAGGGGCTCAGTCTCGTCATCATTTCATCATCATGGTTCCTGCTACCACAGTGACACAGGAATGTCTTCACATGCCAATTATACTGTATAAACTGACAGGTAGGAGGGTACTGTAAGGAATGTGGAAGGAAAACAAATACAACCACTGGTAAAGATAAATACAGCCAGGGCATGGAGTAATACTTGCTGAACATAAACAACATAAGCTCTAGAGAACTCACTGCATTTAGACTTTGAACCTTCACACACATGAAAAAATAAAAATAAAGAGGGAAAGTACTGAACTTTAATGTTTAATATGTAAATTCATAACCTCAAGTGGTAAGTTTTCTGAATATTGTGTTGCTGTGAACAGAACTGTTCCCTCAATGCATGCATTTCAGTTTCACATCCCACCAACTTTCACATGGTCAGTTTTAACTTTGGTGTGTGCTTTTCACAATCTCCCATCCTACCACCCCCAAAAAAAAGGCCTGTTATAGCATCCAGATCATGGAATGGAAACACAACCCCTGTACTGTTCCATCATACAACTACTGTACAAGGCAATATCACCAGTTAACCCTTGACCTCTTTAATTTCCCTGAATCACATTATATGGCCACTACACTTTGTTACATCGAGAACAACAGTTTCATGGCTGAGAGAAAACTTATATGAAAATTAACTTTCTGGGAACAGAACAGGGGATATAAAAACCAATCCTACATAACACTCATAAATCAGTGACAGTTTATGCTGAGAATTGCACTTCTGTAACATTACAGTAATCAGCCAATATAATGATTGGTACTGTTTTTTTAAAAGTTGATCGACTGCTTACCCAATCAACAAATTCCTCATTATGAAACCTGAAGGTTTACTGGTGTTGTTCACAAAACCCCACCACTGGACCGTACCCTTTGCTAACACTATCCTCCATCTATGTCTATGTCATCCACATGATCTCTTCCTTTTGGGTTTTCTGGTTACAACTTTGTACGCATTTCCCAGTTGTACATCCACGCAAAATGCCTATCCTTATTAATTTAATCACCCTAACATTAGGTGATGAGGAAAAAAAGGAAAGCCGTGCTTTCCACTTGCCTTATGAGAAGCTAACATAAACATAGACATCTACCTGTGAGTATATTTAAGCCATCATCAACAGTTCCCTTCATAGCACCAAAAACACGGGCGCCTGTGGTGGTGCGCATCAGACCAACATCAAGATAGCATCGGAATGCACCTGGGCCATCTTTCACAGCTTCTACATTGTACTCCTCTCATGTTACTTCAGTGCAGCCTGTATAGAGCTCGTCTAGCCCTAGCTTCTTCAACAGCTGCACAAAAGAAACAAAACTTATGCAACAGCATGATCAATATAACTCTACCACAAATTCATCTTTCTCCATCATCACAGGTTGTTCAGTATTAAAAAGCTCATTTTAAAGTCAAGAGCTATTGTTTTTGTTACCAAAGAAATGGATCATTTCAACCTGCAAAATAAATTAGTAACAAATGTCAAGATTTAAATACCAAGCAATCAAGTTTGTAAAACTCAAAGAATTGCAGTACCTTCTAACAAAATTATTCAGTTTGCAACTTCAGGCTGAGTAAAATAAAGATAAGTCACTCTTTCACAGGTTTTGTAAGGCATGAAACTGCAATGCAAACTTTCGAACCTCGAAGACTTACACAGCGTATCAAAACTGAAGTGAGGTTGCAGAAACACACAGCACATAATGTTTGTAAAAACAGTATCACCACCACTCAATAGTGACAATGATCCAACTAACCTCCCTCACTGTTTTAAGTATAAATGAGCTCAACTTCCAAACTGACTTACCCTATGAGCCAATAGAAGACCTGTACAGTAAGCTGCAGCATAGTTTGTCAATCCAACCTTAACTCCATAACGAGGCAATTCATGGCTATAAGCTGCGCATTAGTATCATGTCACCCTCAATACGCGAGTATGCAACCTGAAAAAGATACAATATCGCACACTCTATGCATCATGATACTAAACTATGCAGAAGAAAGAGTTTGCTTCATGCATGTACAGAAAGTCCCCGACTTACGTAAGTGGATCGTTCTGCAACCCTATGCGTGTCGATTTTTACGTAACTCGGTTACCAACAGGAGATAAAGATACCGTAAATAAAAGAATAAACCTCTCACCCACATAACCACACCATATGTCAATTACCTCTGGTCTCGTAATGTGTGATAACTGAAGTTCCACGGATATACGCACGATTAGCATGCCCAGGTTTCGAAATCTCACAACCATAAATACCACACAGTTTTATGATTCATATGTAATTACGTAGGGTACTTGGTAATCAGAAATTAATTTGGGTGCACGCCTTCACAATACGGCAACATACATGGTTGTTGCTCCGAAATAAGACATGAAACGTCTACGATCACTTTCATGGCATTCTCGGTGCCGGTAGATGGTAGCAAGAACGTAGTACCCACCGGAGGTCTAAGAGTAGCAGATATGCGTAAGGCAGAATGTTTCATATTAATACCACACAGTTATGATCGCATACCGTATCGATGTGCCATGCTAAAACCAAACAAATCCACTAACTTTACGCAAAGTAATCTTCTTCTTCTTGTAGATAGGGTTTCAGCCTGTTCCTAACCAGTTTTCAAGGATTGGCGCCGTTTTTCTTCGGTCTTCCAATGTTTCTCTTGCTTTATCGCGTGCTATTTTTACTATTGTGCTTGCCATTCTGGGTATATGGTCATTCCATTCGTCTTCCAAAGATCCATTCACTTATGGGTGGCGTGTTACATAGTTGACTGATGTGTTCATTCTATTTCTTGTGATTTTCCTTAACATTGTTATTTCAGCAGTTTCCAAAGCCTTCATTGAATAGGCAGTATCAGGCCTTGCTTCTGCAGCATAAGCCAAAACTGGCCTGACTACAGTTTTATAAATTCTAGATTTTGTTTCTCTGGAGATATACTTGTTCCATACTGTATCATTTAAACATCCTGAAATTCTGTTGGCTTTGTTTATCAGATCTTTGACTTCATCTTGCAGCAGTCCTTGACTTGTTATATCTATGCCTAGGTATTTTATATTTAAGATGGTCTATTATCTAATCATCACTCACCAACTTACATCTTAAGGGAATCTTAGCAATTATCATTGATTTTGTTTTTTCATTAGCAATTTCCATATTGAAATTTTTTGCAGCTTTGTTAAAATTAAATAAAATTCTTTGGAGATCATCTTCATTGTCTGAAAGCAGGAAGGCATCTTCAGCATAGCATATAATTTTGATCTCACTATCGCCCATTTTAAAACCTCTATTATCCATTATGATGTTGAAAAATGGGGGCTTAGCAAGTCACCCTGCCTGATTCCTTGGTTCACTGGAATGGGATGAATTCTTTCTCCGTGGACTTTTATCATGGCCAGATTACCGCTGTAGATATCTTCAGTCAGTTTAATTAAATGTATGGGTATTTGTTTCTGGTATAAAATTTGTATAACGTCTTGAAGTTGCATTCTATCGAATGCTTTCTGTCAAGCCACAAAGCATAAAAGAGCCAGTTTATTAAATTCCAAAGATTTTTCAGTTACTTGCTATAATATGAAGATTGCATCAATACAGGATATGCCACTTCTGAATCCTTGTTGTTCATTTGCTAGTTCAAAGTGTTTATTAAGTTTAATGGTTAAGATTTTTGTTAAAAGTTTGAGAGTGCAATTGAGTAAATTGATGTCTCTGTAATTTTTGGGATTTGACTTCTCGTCCTTTTTAAATAATGGGGTCAGAATACTTATTCTCCATTCTTGAGGTATTTGATGGTTGTTTGATATTTTATTAAATAAAACATTTATTTGTTTGGAAAGTATTTCTCTTCCATATTTCATTAATTCATTATATATTCCATCAGATCTAGGAGACTTTCTGTTTTTTAATATCTTGATTGCCTTGAGGATCTCTGCATTACTGAGTTCAATCGTTAACAATTATTAATAATCGTTAATAATCATTTGTGTGTTAAGGAAATATTCATGTTCGTTATCCCTGTTGCATAATGTTGAAGGTCAAGTGCAAAGACAAGAAAAGTGATCAGTCAATTCAAATTACAAGAAAGTTTTATTACATTACAACTCAAAAGCTAAAAAATTTAAAAAATACATACCACACAGACTTACGATACGACACAGCAGAGAATCAATGTTCATACTTAACTGCGACTGATAAAACTGTCAAGAACATCAGAATCCATTTGCATTGTAAATATTCCTATCTGGATCCAATTACTTACGAGGAAATAGCAGTAATAACAATATACAATAACCTCAGGAAGCATAAAAAGTTTTTTAATAAAATACAAACACCTTTTGGAAATATAAAATACATTAAATGAATGAAAGAGTCTCATTCCATACAAATGAAAGACAGAATTTGACTGAGCTCAGAGTGATCTGCACAATATCAGGTGAGTGGACAGAAGCTAACTCACCATCCAGATGGTCTCATCCCAATTCAGTGGAATGCTCCACAAAAGAAATGATGACGTTACAATGGGGTGATCATAAAAGACCAAAGTCCTGAACATCAAGACTCTATTGTATTTCCCACTGTTCAGCTTTAATCTGAGGAGCAAGGTTCTGATGAAGACAAAAGGTAAAAATGTCCTTGTCCATGCCATGAAGGCAAATATGGGGAGTAAGGGTACAGCTCCATACATTCTTAATCTCGGCACTAGATGGAAGCAAGTGGTCAACTTCATGCCAATGCCACTTTAGCTTCAGGAAAGAACCCAGTACCCACTGCATCGGAGGATGGGAGGGCACCAGAACTGGTCTGGACGTTTTGGAGAAGAGAAAGATCTCTTGCCCCTGCCAGGATTCAAACCCCACATTGTCCAGCCTGCAGCCCAGTCATTATATTGAACACGCTATCCTGGCTCCTGTTTCAAAAAAAGTACCAGCCAGTTTTACTGACTGAAAAGAATTCTTTTATTTCAATAAACAGGGTTTACCTTACTGCTAAGAATATTCTTTGCTCAACAATAACTTAACTTTCCTCACAAATCAGGTACTGTGATCAGAACTGGTACAATCTATTTGATATCTCCATCAGTGATCATGTCTTGGGTTTCTTCTTACGTGGCAGCTTGACTGGGCGTAGGTAAGGGTTGTCTATGGTGTCTGTTTCCCCACCCTTTCCTTCTTCCATATTCTCCTTTCCTTCCTCTAAGTTCTCTTCCTCTTCTCCCTCTGCATCACTACGAGTCTTCCTACTGGGACCTGGACCGCCACGATTTGGACAGGATGATATGGAGAACTCATCCTCAAACTCAAACACCTGGTCAGATGGCAGCAGTGCCTTCAGATAAGGAGGCATGTGCGGTTTACAAGCCACCACTGCTGTCCACAAAACACACATAAATTAAAACAAGATACCAGAAAATTATAAACCATTCCAGTATCAAAACTAAGATACCTCATCCTTACAGCCCTCCTGCTGGGACAGTCATCAGTTAACCTCAATTTTGGATTTATATAGGGACCAGATAAACTGCTAGCTCAGCTCCCTAACACTGTACATAGCTGCAGTCAGCATGGCATGGCCACTGCCAGGCTCACCTCTGAACAGTCCTGTCAAAAACATTTACTGTGGTGAGGTTTCTAATATTGTGGGATGTGATGCTGCATTGCTGGGTAAGTGGCAAGAATCCTTCACCGACCACCTGATCCTTCAAGATGAAGGCAATGTGTTCCTTCAAAACGCCGGGAACCACTTAACCAGTGACTCACAGAAGACTGGAATCCTCAATTACATCGCCGTGGAAATTTCAAACTCGCAACACTTACTCTGCTGAGAGTACATTTTGTACATTCTATCACAATTTCCTTCAGTTTTACATTAAGATACATCAGCTTCTCCTGCAGTATAATATAGCAGTGTACTTCAGACACTGCACTGTATGCAAGCGCTGCGATTTATACAATAATGTTTTTGAAACGCAGAAGATGCCTGGTGGTGCGTGCACAGTGCTTACCCCTTACAAGCTTCCCTCTTCACCCCTGCACTGTCAACCAAATTAATCTGGTCACTACTGTACATATATTTACTTCTTATACTAAGTATGCATGTGCAAATAAGAGCCAAGCAAACCTAAAAGTAAGAATTCCATTAGTACTGTACATGCCAGAACATTTTTCTGTCTTTTTTTATGTTAGTCTCACCGTGCATTTCACAATTCGATGTTTAAAAACCAACAAAATGCACTTCACTTTCACTTTAATATGTCTTAATTAACCCCTACATATGTTTCGGTACAATATTTAAATATGTATTATCTTTGGATGTGATGTAACGTAGTTTTGACCCCCCTGAGGATGGTTTACGTAAACCGAAACATATGTAGGGGTTAATTAGACATATTAAAGTGAAAGTGAAGTGCATTTTGTTGGTTTTTAAAAATAGAATTGTGAAATTCACAGTGAGACTAACATAAAATTTATCAGTGCCCAACAGGCCAGATCAATATATAATTTTCGAAACACCACAGAAAAAAACACACCAGAACAACGCACGTATGTCATTCGAGTAAAACGCGTTAATTCACAAAATTATATTAAACTTCATCTTTAGAATACAAGTTTGCTAATAATTACACATTTCTTACAGGACATATTTACTAAATAGTTCTACCACAGTATACAAAACTAAGAAGTAATAATAACCAGAGGTGTGGAGCACACAGCAATCTTCTAGTTCATTTTATCACTTTCGACACAAAATTCAACGAATTTTAAGGATATTATACAACATTTTATACGTTTTTAAACTTGGATTTTACAGTGAATGTAAAAACATTGCACAATATTTAAATATGTATTAACATTGGATGTGATGTAACGTAGTTTTGACCCCCCTGAGGATGGTTTACGTAAACCGAAACATATGTAGGGGTTAATTAAGACATATTAAAGTGAAAGTGAAGTGCATTTTGTTGGTTTTTAAACATCGATTTTTCTGTCTATTGAATATTTTTGGGCATACATGTAACAATTTTCCTAACAAATATTGCTAAAATTCACAATTCTGCCCTTACAGAATTTTATTTCTATGTGGGTTTTGATACTTGGAAAAGTTCAAAATGTGGTGCTGGAGAAGGATGGTGATCAGGTGGGCAAATTGTGTGAAAAATGAAGTATTACACAGAGTCAAGGAGGAAAGGAATATCCTACATACAATAACAAGAAGGAAGGATAATTGGATTGATCACATCTTGCATAGGAACTGCCTTCTAAAACACATTATTGAAAGAAAGATAAGGGAAATGTAGAAGTGACAGGAAAACGGAGAAGAAGATGTAGGCAGCTACTGGATGACCTTAAAGAAAAGAGAGGATACTGGAAACTGAAAGAGGAATTACTAGATTGCACGCTGTGGAGATCTCGCTTCGGAAGAGGCTATGGACCTGTCGTAAGACAGACTACGGAACAAATGAGGGTTTCAGAGAAAACCACCTTCACACATTTTATCTTCTCATTTCAGACTTCCAAGACTCTGACTCACAATGTGCTTCTCAGTATAAATGTAATTTCTTCATTGCATTTCATTTTTATGTGTTTTTGATGAATAAATAGTTTTTGTTTTCTTCCATATTTTTCTCCCCCAGGTTAAACACCGTACCATGAAGATCATGACCTCTATACACTCCTAACCTTGGGACTACACTGTATTACGCAGTGTTTGAGAAATAAAGTAGGTCAGACACAACTGAAACTCAATAAATTAAATACAAATGCTATTTGGCTAAATATCTATCCATAGAAAATAGTAAATACACAACAGTATTCTTGTGTACAAATGCGATGTTGGCTTCATTAATGCTTCGGTTATCTATAAATGAATAGAAGCCAAGACAGCTCAGTCAGTATAGTGACCACGTTATGGGCTGGTCGATCTGGGATTTGAATCCCAGCACGGGCAGGAGATTTTCCTCTTCTCCAGAAAGTCCAGACTGGCTCTGGGGCCCACCCAGCCTCCTATTCAATGGGTATTGGGGGTTTCTTCCCCGAGGGTAATGCAGCTGGGCCATTCTGTAAGCCGGCTCCTGACGATTAGCATACTTGAGAAACTGGTCACACAGACACAAGAGAAGTAGTAAACTAGTGGTCTCTTTCAATCTTCTCCGTAACGGCAGGAAAGAAACAATGTGAAACGTGTAAATCCAACAGCAACAAACACTGAATGAAACACTCTGTCCAACAGCACACAACACAAAATGAAATGGGTACATCCAACAGCACAAGACATAGATGGAAACACACGAATCCATATCCAACTCAACGCATGGAGATTTCTGGCATAACATAAAAGAGTTCGAAAGTGGAATTCCATAATTATTCAGGTTGTATTTTGTGCTGATGTTTTCCCATGTTTAAGTTTGTGTTTTGTTCCAGCAAATTCAAACATTTCACTTTGAGTTTTCTTTCCTGCCAAATTATTAGTTGACTGAACACCCCTGCACCCATGTGACCCATCTGTCAAATACAACATTTGTGGGAATCTGGCTGTATGAACCATTTCTCTAGAAATCTGCTGTCCAGGCATTATCATACTAGTATGGAAGAGTGAGCCAGAGCTTTGTCTTGCAAAACGTATGTGTTCTCCCACTATGAGAAATCTGGAAGACCAGCCTGAATTGTGGGAGGAAAATAAGGAACAAATTAAGGTACCATATTCTGGAAACCATTTTGTTTTGCATCATCTGCTGGTATTTTTAGGCAAGTAACATTGTGCTCTGAATTTTGAAATGTCATGCACAAGAATATTATGAGACATGCATAATGATATTAAGTACTTCAGAAACTTTGAAATTGCATTACATGGGAATATAGTATCTTCTGTGAGGAATAGCGAATGTGTCTCGCTAGTCTTTGCCACAAATCTTGTCAATGCTCGTTCGGTATCTCGTTTCTGGGATGCAGATTTCTCTCTGATGGCCTCATACTCTGTCACTGGCTGTTTGTGTGTCTGTTAAAAGAATGAGAACTCTATGAACACATTTTAACTCACAACCTGATACACAGTCTTCACTAAGTAGGTCATGGTTATTTAGTTGTTTAAAAAGACCTTGCTCTTGTAACAAACAAAGGTGCATCCCTGTAACCATAAAAAAGCTCATCACTCTCATAATTTTCAGCCAGTTTATATCCTTATGCTCTACTACCTCCCACAATCAACTGTCCTGCATACTGGACATTTGTTGCCAGCATAGCATAGTCAGTACAGCAACTTGCTACAGGCTGGATGGTCCAGGGATCGAATCCTGGTGAGATAGAGATTGTCTGCATTCATCCAGACTGGCCCTAGGAGCCAACCCTGCCCCCTGAGGACCCATCCAGCCTCCTGTAGAATAGGTACTGGGTCTCTTTCCTGGGGTAATGCGGCCAGGGTGTGGCACTGACTACCCACCATCTAGTGCCAAGGTTAAAGAAAGAGTAGAGCTACACTTCTACTCCCTCTCCTGGCCTTCATGGCATGTTCTAGAGTGAAATGTAATGTTACTACTTCAGGCCCATAAATATTAGTGAAGACTCGAAAATTTCTGGGACAAGTTGCTGTGTTGTTTGGCAAGTACTATGCAACATTTTGAAGGACCATAATGCCTTCATCTTCAGGGTCTTTCATTTATTGTCATAGTGAACATAGCAGCTGTATGACATAGAAAGCCTGCATCCTCTGAAATATCCTGCAACAGCTGCGGTTCTCAGGACAGCAATACAAGAAACACTGTATATATTCTGTAGTTATCAGGCAATAGTTTATGGTTTTCTGTGTAATTTATTATCTGGTATTCTGCAACAAATTTTAGCTCACCTTACAGGCTTTGGCATAAATTTTATTTGAAACAAGGATGACCATTTATTTTTTTAATTTTTAGAAGTAGATTCAAGCTTTTTTTGATTGTAAAAGAAAATGTTTTGTTTAGATAATGTTCAATAAAAGTGTTCCTTCTTCCCGCAATACCTGAGGGTCTCACAGTCTTCTTCTGAAGACTTGGATATTCTGGGATATGACACTGTGTGAGTAGCTGCCAACATTTCGAAGGCACTATAATCCTTTGAAAACAATGGGAATCACTCAAGTAATAACAGTGCCATATTCCAGAAGACCTGAATCCTTATTGCTTCCTGTGAACAGGAAAAGCTAATCTTGTGGTATCTGTTACAACTTTGTAATACACAAGAAATCAAAACCAAAATGAGTCCTCAGCTGTTCATTTTAATCACTAAAAGTTCAATGATACTCACTGGTGTGCGTATGTAGGCATGTGGATCAGGAAATTGTGGAAGCTGAACTGGAATGTGTGGGGGATGCAGCTGCTTTAGCCCAGCCTGTAAGATGCTCAACTGTTTGGGTTGGGTTGATGGCACCAGAGCTGGCAACATTGTCCGTCCTGGTCTTCTGGCATGCATTTCGATGCTGTCCAATGGCAGGCCCATATTCACTAATGCAATGATCACATCTCCTATAACTGGCTCAGTACGTCCAGACAGCTCACAGTATGACCGAGCACTTATTCCCACTTGGCATATTACTGCAACCACACATTAATGGGATTAGGTACCACATCAACCACACATTAATAGGGTTACATACTACATCAACCACTCCACCATTTATTCATGTGCAACACTTCCACAAATATATTAACCAATGTTACTATACACACACACACATACACCCTTCAACATTTGTTGCACTTTAGAATAGGCTGTTCTACATAAGTACATGGTTTTCATTATATGCCGACGCAAGCGCTGACATAGTCTTGACCGGCTTGCTTTTACAAATAAGTTCACAGCTTCGTAATTTACAAACCCTGTATATATCTTGCGCTTAGAATACTACGCATTAATTCAAGTCTCTATATACACACTCCTACGACTGCCAGCAACACTCCGGCTGGGTACCGTAACTCATTTATTAACAGGTAACCGAATTCTGCAATTGTCCCTCCAATTTTCATTCACTACACGGTTTATTTTATCCCAGCAAAATTAAATGTTTTAACACAAAAGGCACAACGTTCCACAAACCACTGCATCACCCATACGTACACATGCAACAGCAATAAACTAGAATATCACATAAATAAAGTTGCATATCAAAACAAACTTACTGCTTTGAACCATCTCAATTAAAGTCTCGTAAGCCATTTTTTCAGCTTGCTCATAACCCAGTTCACTTAACAATCCAGCCACTGCTACTTGCAACGGTCGACGCCGCAAGTTCGAACTCAAACCATCCATTTTATATTCATAACCTCCAACTACATTAAATAAATACACAAACTCCACATTTCCGTACATGAACACATCCTCAAACACACACAGACAAGTCGACTTCACGGATGAAACGACAAAACATCTCCGTGGACATTTGTGATTAGAATGACGTCATCTTTGACTACCTCGAAATCTAAGAAACTAGTACGCGTTTTTATGGTGAGAGCGAGCCCCCTTGCGTTCACTCGTGGAATTATGACAGAACTGAAATCATGTGCCTATTGCCAACATTAGTCAATAGCTGTCACATGCTACATCCCTGTGTGCTATCACACGGCAATCGTGTTCTGACAGGATGGTACACAATCTCTCTTTTATCATTTCCGCGAACACAATTACTGTCATGAGATGGCTGGGAAATGTGATAAAGCTGTCATGAACAGGAAGATAAAAACAAGAACATGTGATAGAACGACAACTAAGTGTCTGATTTTCATAATAAATGGAAACTAAGAAAACATAATTTTTTTCCAGAAAATAAGAGTATAAAATACTTCGAAACTGTAGTTCACCTGATCACAACTTTGAGATTACTGCAACATAAACACACCTATGTCAATCAGAATTTTCCAACTGCAGAAATCATACATAGCTCTAAGTTTTGTGTCACATATTACATTTCTGCAAAAAAGAAGCCAATAGCAAAACTTCACTTGCATGTAAGGTAAAGATGTCCCTACACATACAATGAAGGCATATAGAACGAAGTGGAGGCATAGCTACACCCATTCATAACCATGGCACTACTTGGAGGCAAGTGGTCAGCACTGTTCCCGCTAAGCTGAAATGCTCCAGCACAGACGGAATTTTTCAATTTTCATTGTAAAGATCCTTATTATGCCTATTACAAAAAACTTTTAAAGTGACACACAATCGTCAGGTTGTGTAAAAATTTTCTGCTCAGAGCAGTAGCAGGTCAAGGCAACTGTAAAAAAAAAATTAGAGGTACCATTGGTGGTCCACCTCACACCCAGGCTCCTTTATCACCGGGAAAAGAACCCTTGGCACCCATGGGAACAGGAAACTGGGTTGGCCACAGAAATAGTCTGGACATTTAGCAGGACAGCAATATCTCTTGCTCCTGTCAGGAATCAAACCCAGGATTGCCCTGTAGCAGTCACTATGCTATTCTGGTTCGTTGAGTGTTAATAATTGAAAACATATTTGTTACCGTGAGCCCTATGCTACATCACCCTAGATTGGTAACATTACAGGATCAATCAGAAGTGCAACATGCCATAAAGGGGTCTAATATGAAACAACTTCCTGCCGAACAGTAACAATTTAACTACAGCAAGAGATAATTAGTTTCCAAATTCTAACTTAGATGATTAACATGTTGAAACAGATCACTTGTGAAGAGCATTAGGAATATAAAGTTGTTGGTTGGATATAAAAGCGCTGTGAAACCTCCATCCATCGTTCTCCTATATGTCATTTTCCAGCAAGTTTTGTTCATTTCTTTTCTGGTCCTGAAAAATTACCAATAAAAACAATGTATAATAATATTGTATCTACTGTTCCTCAAAGTGTCATTTTACCAATCAATCATTCAGAATTCTTGCTTGTAACCTGCAATATTCCCAGAATATTATCTAAGACAGCAGCAACAAAAGTAATTGGAATATACAGCAGCAGTAACCTGCCTGTACTGGTAATTACCATTTACTTATGAAATGTCGCCACCTATCAGCCAAGTGTCAATGATGGCTGAGCAGCAGACAGGAGCAGAGAATGAAGCTGTACGGTGGTCAACATGACAACTACATTCTTATTTTTTTAGTATAGCATCGTCTTGCACCGTCCCGTTCCCTTCGCCATGCTCAGTTCAGCAATTAACCGCTCTGTGATTTTGTTATTGTTCCTGCTATTATTTGTTATTCATGTTTATCACTGTTTTACAAACACAAACGACTTCCTGTGAAATACTACACAAATTAAGAAGAGCACGTGACCACGACCACTTTCACAGAGTTTTTAAAGGCACTGGATGCCTCTATGGGTTGCCAAGGCAGATACAGTTTGTTGTTTGCGGACAACTCTGTCACTCATCCTTAGAGATACATCATTCTGTGGAATGTAAAATTGTGTATTATCCAACTGCACAAATGTTGTCCAACGATTGCTTTGGGCACTGCAACATTTTTCAAGCAACTGCAGAGGAAGCATCTAATACCAACAGCTACCGGTATATTGTTAACGGACATCAAACTGAAAATCACTGTTTTGATCAGTGTGGCTGTGGATGTGAACTTAACACAAAGGCCAACTTGGACTCCAATATGGAAGATGATAATGAGATGATGCCTTCCACAAGGACTGAACTTAGGTAAGCATGTCAACTTCAGTACTTATGTATATGTAGACAATCACCTTGCAACATACGGCATTCGCAGCATCGATGAGTTATGTGGTAATTGTAAGGGAACACTTATCAATTACAGATTTCTTTTGAAAAAAAAAATAATTTTCACACAGGTATTACAGTAACTTCTTATTTGTTTATTATTTCTGTATGCCTAAGTTCAAAATGTAAATTTGTAATCGGATATAATCTCAACATCAGGTCGTTTCAACTTGAACTGCAGAACACCCCTTTCTGTCACCGAAGTTCCTGATACATCCAAGTAACGTAAGCTATTAAGCTTGAGTAGATATGTCAGGCTTGCATCAGTGATCATTTTGTAGTTCTTCACAACAAGTGTGTGTAGATGTGGTCTGGCACTGACAAACTGTGGGGATATGAACCTTACAAAACCTCCACCACCTGTTTCGCTGTCTTTCAACACAAATGACATCACACACAAGTCTGAAATTGTTGATTCATGAGAAGGTTCAACATTATGGTGATGAAATATATGTGGACCAGGATATCTGCAACACCGAAGCAATCTGCGAAACCTAAGTGTAGCACCAACATCAAATGATCCACAACACGAAGCATGAACTTTTCTCAAACAATTTCTTCCCTGTTCACCGTTATTGACTTTTGACATATCAGTCCCCTGTGTACAGTTTACTTCTAAACTGGCTGAAGAACTGTGTGGAACTGTTTTCAATTCTTGACACAATGAATACCCATCTTGCAGTTTGCTGGTCTTTTCATTTACACAGCAACTGGTTGATCCAGCAGATACATTTTTGGCTTTAAAAGAATTAGTTGATTTTGATGCAATAAATGAATGTGCAGATGTGCTTGCTTCACTGGGAGTGACACTATTGTCACTGGAAGAGTGCCGACGCTTCTTACCCCTGCCATCAGTCTCATGTACACAGGAGACCTGACTGATTGGTAAAAGTGAACCTTCTTCCATTGTCCATGTCTGTTCATGCAATTCAGATGCTGATGCAGGTAAGGAAACAGACGAACAATTTTCATCACTACTTGAATCTGAATCCCGTAATGAATGTTTCTTGAGCGACTCCACTTTTTGTACAGTGTTTGATGGACCAGGGTGATTCAATGTGTTCAGGGTTCCATATGATGTCGAAGCCTGGGGCAAGTTAGGATCCCCATTTTCATCAGTCCCCATACGTGATGACACGCAACAGAAGTAGATGGATCACCTATGGATTCAATTAAAAGCCTAGAGCCTAAGGAAGATGTCTTCTCTGTTTGCCTTGCTGAAATAACAGGCAAAGATTTCAAAAGAAAAGGAGGAGGTGGTGAGAAGAAAACATGGTGACTGTTGCTGTATTTTACAAATGAAGAAGTAGCAATGTCGTCATCGTCGTCATCGTCATCATCACTGGAATCCTTGAAATCACTGTAACAGAAATCATATGGATATTTCAGCATGACTTTTATTAAATATGAGACTTGAAGATTCAATTCTTCTGCGATGTGACGCTTTGTTTTTGAACACACAGTTCCCACCACTTCAATGGATTACAGTGCCTTCATCAATCTTGGATTCCATGACCCTGAAGACAAAAGCAACATGATCCTTCAAAAGGTTAAAAGCCACTCACCCAACAACACATCCCAGAAGACTTGAATCTTTAATTTATTTGCAGTTATGTAACCACAAGCTTTGACTGAATGGATTCATCCGGCTCGGAACAGAGACCAGTGGTGAAATGTGAATACGGGAATGAACCTTCAGGTTCCACAACAGGCCGGAAATTTCTTGACCAGTTAACAACGTATTAGCTTCTCAAAAAGGACTGCTCCACATACGCAGTTATAATAATGATAGTCTAGGGGTACATTTTTGTCTAAACTGACATTAAACGTTTGTAGCTATGAACATGAAGCACTACAGTATAACTATGAAAGAAAAGTGATGAACAATTCCATGGTTATAAAAAAAAAATGCTGTCTTGAGTGAAAGCAGTGGTATTCAACCTGTTTTGTTCGCGTACCCCCAGATATAATTTCTCTTCAACTTTGTACCCCAAAGTTGTTGGTGCATAATTCAAGTTATACATAGTCTATAATTTACATCTAAAATAAGTTAAATAAATTACATCCAAAATAATGTAATAAATAATAAGTTTTAAATGAGAAAAAGGAGAGTCAAGCTATTAAATAACAAATATATTATATGCACTATGTGGAATAAAATGAAACTAGCTGCCCAGATAAGAATCGCATAGAGAGAGGGAGAGAAATGGCGCTCCCAAATTGCACGTCCTTATGTCCGGGTCTCTTGTGGCTAACCATAAATCTGGCCCTGATTATTCAGTGTTTATCATGAAATAATACATCTATTTTTTTTTTAATTTTACGTACCCCCTAAGATGTCTTCGCGTACCCCAGGTTGAATACCACTGAGTTAAAGAATGTGTCTCAATCACTGAAGAAGGTACGATTTAAAATGTGGCTTGTCAGTGAATATGAATAATTTATACAGACTAGTACTCTAGTAGAGTAAATGTCAATTTCAATACAGAATTACAAAGTTGAACACATTTTTAGGCTTATCCTTTTAACCCTCAGGCAGTGGAATTAAATGCAAGATGGGATATGCAGAAGACTAGAATTTATATGAGAGCTGCATAAGGAAGGCCATTAAATTCCATCACCTTAACCTGACGCTAGGCATTTTAAGCATCTCGCTACATGACAGGTACACCTGACATGAGGCACCAAATGGTTAAGAACTCCTGCTTCACAGGCCTGATTTGTTAATTTTTTTAATACATCTTAACAAGAATGTCATTGTACTTCTTCTACTCACAAAGGAGCGACATACTGTCTGATGGGTAGATCCATACATGTTGGATAACAACACAAGCCATCACTAACATCATCTTCAGACGATGGGCACTGCAGATACAGATGGGTCAGATTGCGTGATCGGTTGAAACAGCTCACATCACTGTCACCCATTCTTGTATTCCGCAAGTCTAAAATCTACAGATAGAAAATAAAATTAAACAGATCTTGTGTCCACGGAATTTTGTGATCACACCTTAAATCAAATATCTACCAACACAGGAAATGTTCGTATACATCATACCTTCAACGAGTGGAAGCCAAATCTTGCAGCAAGGCTTGTGTAAGCCACACACTCTCCCAACTGTGGACACCCATCCATCCGCAACTCTTCTAACTGGTAACACTTACTAATGGCCATGAAATCATGAGGTGCAACCCAATTACAGTTGCTCAGTACCAGCACCTGCATTAAAAACAGCAAGGTTGTGGGATGTGAGGTTCTCACAATGGTTATGCTGAAGATTCAATTCTTCTGGGATGTGACAGTGTGCTGTTAGCAGTGCAGTTTCCAATGTTTCAAGGGACTGTAGTGCCTTCATCTTCAGGGTCACACAGTGAAGAAGACTCTTCTTCAACACCCAATGACACAGTGTCATATCCCAGAGGAACTGATTTTTTAATCAGTGTCCCTTTATCCAAATCATAAAATTTACATGTTTCAGCACAAATTAGAACAATTATCTTTATCTTGAACAGCCTTCCTGTCACGATCAACATCTGCAGTGAAATTCTTGCTATATACAAGACATTTGAACTTCAAAACTATCTTATAACCATTCAATGCACTAAATAAAAAACTTCACAGCTACTTTACCTCAGACTTTTGTGAGCATAACTGTTTTATCAAAGTACAAATTCAACAAAAATTGCATGGAATGTTTTCCACTTGCAGGCAGTCTGGAGGCTCAGGACAGGATCACAGCACACTCTTGTGCACTGTGACGTTGCCAACAGTCTAATAAAGCTAGCTGAGAAATCCCCAAAGTTCTATGTAACCTGACATTATTTTACCATGCCTTCTACTGCCCATGAATTAACCCTATACTTAGTATTGTTTTCACCGTGCATGTTTATCACTATAATGTCACAATTCACCAACACATGCACTTTCACTATTAAAAATTAATAGTTTGTTAAAAAGCCCTACATATGTTTCGGTCAGTTAACCGGCCATCATCAGGGGCGACTAGAGTTACTTAATACAAACACATTCATTAGGTTATCCAGAGGTGTGGATTAAAAACAGTCAAGTGTGGGTATTATAAAACTGCATTAATAAAATATTAAGTTCTAAAATTCACGTCGTATTAAAGATCACTTCCAATGGTGTTGCATGACGTGTTGTAAATCACTTGTTGCGTACACTATGCTGTAGACATTGCGTTAGTTTTTGCGCACATTAAGTTGTGTATGTGATACTGTTCACTAGAAGTATGTTTTGCTATCTTGTTTACGTTGGTCGGTATTGTCCTTGCAGGCGGTACTCAGCTGTATATTATATTGGTATTTGGCATGGTGTTACGTATCTATCAAAAAATGAATTTAATTAGGCATGTCATAACCGATTAAAGTAAATAGGTGTATATACATTTTAGGAATGCATTATAATTATTGCGTGACATACCTGTGTTTGTTAGCTGTGGTGTAGTATCCGGGTGAGTGAGGTCTGTCTGCCTACTGATTTGCGTGTTGTGTACGTATCGAGCCTTTATACCTGTGTTGTGGAGGGGGTGGAGGAATGACAAAATTAAATAGTGGATTTTCTTCTATTGGATGTTGTTCTTCAATCAGTGTCTCCAATTTTCGATATGATTGTATAAAGTATTTTTCGAGGATGTTCATGCACCTACCCTTCTTACAAGTCTTCACCAATGTCATGGTTTCATCAAGTGGGCCATATTCATGTCCCTGTTCTAGAATATGTTGGGCGTATGCTGATTTTGGTTCGTTAGATCGGATGTATCTATGACGTTCTAAAAAACGAGCCTTCAAGCTGCGTCCAGTTTGCCCTATGTAATGTTTTTGGCAGGTTCTACATTGTAAGACTATAAATCCCGCTGTTTGTATAGATGTCATTGGTGTCCCGGTTTTGTTTTAGTATATTTTGTGTTGTATTGCTTGTCCGGTATGCTATTTTGAGGTTACTGTTTTTGAAAATATTGGTGACCTTCCTTATGATCGGATTGTGATATTCGAAAACCACACATGCTTTTTTCTCCTCTTGTATATGTTTATCCCTCGTAATAATCTTCCTGTTGAGTATATTCTTATTCAGCCTGTTAATTAGTGTGATGGGGTATCCATTCTGTCTTGCTATGTAGAATATATTATTCAGTTCCTGTTCTTTATGTAGTTGTGAAAGTGGTAAATTGTGGAGCCTGTTTAACATGTATCTATATGCAGCTGTTTTATGTTGAAGTGGATGATTCGATTTATAGTGTATGGTTAAATCAGTAGTAGTAGGTTTTCTGTATATATTGATAGAGAGTGTGTTATGGGCTCTGGTTATCATGAGGTCAAGGAAACTAATATTACCATTAGTTTCTTCAGTAGCTTTGAACTGTAGTCCTTTATGTAACGAGTTCATGAACTTTAGAATATCGTTGATATTAGTTTTTAGGCTATCGTATATTACTAAAATGTCATCAACATATCTGTTATAATAGGTGATAATATTACTGTCTACATTATTCTTAATAATATGTTGTTCATAATATTGCAAAAAAATCTCTGCTATCAGTCCTGAGATGGGGGAGCCCATAGCGATACCCTTTCTTGGTTGATATATTTTCTGATCGAACTGTAGGTAATTTTGTTTCATGATGGTTTCGAGAAGTAAACATGCCTGGGTGAGTGTATTGTCATTGATCTTTGTATTTGCCAGTAGAACTTTGGTGATGTGTACTGTTTCTTCTATAGGTATGTTTACATATAAATCCTTTATGTCAAAGGTAGCTAATCTGCTGGATTCTGTAATTTTTATTTTAGTGAGGTCGTGTGCTAATATTGTAGAATTATAAGTTACATAGGTGTTGGCGACGGAAAGTCGGTCGTTGTAGCCATTTGTTAAAAATTTTACCAATTTATATGTCGGGGCTTGAATGTTATTAACGACTGGTCTGATCGGTTCATTTTCTTTATGTATCTTGATCTGTGCTTTTAGTGTGGGGGGTCTAGGTTTGATCTGTAACAGGTATTTCTTCTGTTGTTTATCAATGATATCTTTGTATTTTGGAATGATCTGCTGCAATTGTTTCTGGAATTTTTCAGTAGGATCTTTTTGTGATGATGGCCGGTTAACCGACCGAAACATATGTAAGGCTTTTTAACAAACTATTAATTTTTAATAGTGAAAGTGCATGTGTTGGTGAATTTGTGACATAACCCTATACTGTTTTAATTCCAGAATGTGGCCCAGCACAGTATCAGAATTTTTTTTTAACGTATGGAATTAAATTGTTTTCATCACAGGTCAAAAAGGCTTTAAAAGGTGTGCTGTACCAGAATGGTAACAAAGAGCACACATCAGCAAATAGATGATAATAATAAAGTAAAGCTCAAAATTCAATACAGTGGAACCTCGAACTTCGAACACAATCCTTTCCAGGAGACGGTTCGACTTTCAAGTTAAATTTCCCCATAAGAAATAATGTAAATTGAATTAATCCGTTCCAGACCCCCAAAATTTACCCAATATAAAACATTTTAAGTGCCTATTTCAAAAGATCATAATGATAAAACAAGTATATTTAATTTCAGTAATTGAAAATTTTTATTCATAATAGTACATACATAAAAAATATTGTATAATAATCAATCAATAATAATAGTAGGAGGAATATTACTGTTCACTGGAAGGTGAATTACCCTTCTTTCATCTGGACCAAGCAGAGAGAGAAGGCGACCACGTGATTCTTTGTTCGACTTTCGAGTTTTTGAGTTTCAAAACCGGATTTTCCTCGAATTTTTTGTTCGAGTTTCAAGTTGTTCGAACATCAAACCGTTCGAAGTTCGAGGGTCCACTGTAATTATAACATACCTCAGTTCTGGCATTAAAAATATAACATATTCTTAATGATGTGCTTATTTTAAATAAAATATACAACCCTTTCATTGCTTAATATAACATGCTGCCCTCCTTAAGGGGGGCCGGGGTAGCGTAGTTGGTATAGCTAATCGCTACGAGCTGGACGGTCCGGGGATCGAATCCCGGTGGGGGCGAGATTTTCAGCATCTGTCCAGACCGGCCCTGGGGCCTACCCAGCCTCCTGTACAATGGGTATCGGGTCATTCCCAGGGGTAAAGCGGCCGGGGAGTGGTGTTGACCACCCACCCCATCTAGCACCGAGGTTAAAGAAAGAGTTGAACTATACCTCTATTCCCCCTCTGGGCCTTCATGGCTGTTCTAGGGTGAACTTTACCTTTACCTTTTGCCCTCCTTAATTTTCAGAATTGTTTGGCTCATGTATGATTTGAGTTTGAGATCTCTGTTCAACCCTACAAGAAAGTCACCTGACCTTGGCCTCATCTAAATCATGTAACACTCACATCCGATTCCTAATCATTTAGCTATCTCATACAAGGATTACTTGAAGTAATGTTAAATTGCTAGGTTACTTTATTCTACTTACCTTTATATGAGGTAACGTGAGGTGCAATTTTTGGAAATAGGAACGCTGAGGGTCCACATCTGTTATCACACAACCTTTCATAGAGAGACAACGAAGCGTCACTGGGAATAGTTCTAGATCCAACTGTAAAAGTTTAAAATGCTTCTAAAGTTTGTAAACAAAACACCTTACCACTCAGTACACTAACACAATTTAACACACATTTATTTACAGCCACAACTGTTCCAATCCATGCTGAAGCTGAGATAAAATAAATGCAGTTTACCACACAACTTTTCAGAATGGAGAAACCAAAAACTTGTGCTACTTGTGACTGGATAATGTCTGGCATACAAGGCTCATCTGCCTCTTTCACCCCTACACAGGCGTACAAATTGTTGTTAACAGTCTGTATTTGTTGTTTAATAAAGTGTGTGAACTAAGAAGCACCACTACATTCATAGATGGATAATAAACAACACTTAGAAAAACAAAAGTTGATGTAAAGTATCAAACAATGGACTTTCAGACACAAAACACAACACAGCACTTACTACTTGGTTAGACTAAAACAAAAATTACTTTCCTACATTTACAGAAGGAACCAACCTTGTGTGCCACCCCAAAATGTTCATCTAGGATCAGCGTTTCCAACCCAGGGCACTTTGTACAAATCTCTTTCAACAGTTCCGGTGTAAGGACTTCATCCTTCCACTTTGGGTCTGGAGCTTCAGATACAAATCCTCTCAGTGCCAGGAATTCTGTAGACTTCTTAAAATAGTCCACATAATTTAACAGTTGACTGCTTGTGAGTTTATGGGGTCTAAAGTCAACCACCTTCCACAAGTTCTTATCAGCTGCTAGGTGTGCAAAACGATCCGTTATCCTGTAATCACGTACAGACATTATAAGGTACACCAAACATCTGTTCATGATAATCTCATGCGATTAACAAATAATGCAATGTATATGATATGTTCTCATTATCACCAACCCACGCTTTAAAAAGCCTAAGAGAAAATAGGTCATACCTGGAAAGCACCAGGAGATCAAAATACAAATCAGTGGCCTATATACTTATGAAACATCAATTCAGAAACAGTATGAAGGATGTGCAGACACTGCCTGGAGCAGATACTCTGACCACAACTTACTGGTTGCAAAGATCTGCACTAGATTGAAGAAAATCATAAGGTTCTAAAAGGGAAAACCAAGACGGGATTTGGAGAAGTTATATGCTCAATGACAGAAAGTGCAAGATGCTCTAGAAGAAAAAATCGGTGCAACCAACTGTGAAAGTGGGATGGTGGAAGTGCAGTGGAACAATATCAAGAAATGTGTGTTAGATACTACGAGTGATTTGGTTGGAAAAGTCAAGAGGAGAGCAAGGAAGTCATGGATTACACAGGAAATGATAAGTAAAATGGGTGACCAAAGGAAATGGAAAGAAATGTGTGTTAGATACTGAGTGATTTAGTTCAAAACATCGAGAGGAGAGCAAGAAAGCCAAGGATTACACAGGAAATGATAAGTAAAATGGATGACCAAAGGAAATGGAAGAATGTCAACAACAAAGGAAGGAAGGAAGGAAGGAAGAACTACAGAAGACTGAGAAACGAATTTAAAAGAGCTACAGGCATGGCCCAAGAAATATCTTGAGAGCATATGTAACAAATTTATGGAATTTCACACAACAGGATGTTATAATTTAATGTACATGAAGACAAAGGAACTAGGTTGGAAAAAAAATCATGGGATTCAAAACAATGACATCGAAGATTCTCAAGGGAATATAATAGTAGATCAGAGACAAGTAATGAAAATTAGAAGAATTATATTACAGAGCTCTATGCTCGACCTAATGACCAGAAAACCTATAAGTCGAACCTGAAGAGGAAGTAGATGCAGATGAGAAAGGCCTTTATATTTGGCACAGTAAAGTGCAAAAAGCTATCACAGATGAGGAATAAAGAGGTTACAGGAGTTGATGATATACTTCAGGATGTACTCAAATTGTTGGGGGATGATTATCTCCAACTAACGACACAACTGATCAACAGCATACATGAAACTGGAGAGTGACCCAAGGATTTCATGGATGTTACAATGATTGCATTAAAGAAAAGGCCAACAGCTACAAAATGCAGCGACCATCACACAGTCAACCTCATTGCACATACAGCAAAGATAGTGGCAAGAATACTTAGAAGTAAGATTGAAAGGAAAATTGAGGATGGAGATGGAATAGATCTGTTTGGATTTAGAAGAGGAAAAGGAACTCAGGATGCAAATGGGATGCTGAAAATAATGTCAGAATGAACTCTGGACATAGATGAAAAATTGTGTGTTTGCTTCACACACTGGCAGAAAGCATTTGACTGTGTAAACTGGACCAAATTAATGCAGATCCTAAAGGAAACTGGTATCAACTGGCACAAAAGAAAACTATCAGCAAATTGTACACATATCAGAGCATTAAAGTACAACTGGACCAAGTGGTGACAAGAAGTGTGAAGATTGGAAGAGGAGTTAGACAAGGATGCTGTCTGTCACAGATTCTATTCGAGCTGTACAGTGAATACCTTACCAAGGAAGCTCTTGAAGGGTTTGGTGACTTAACATAGGAGGACAAGTAATTCGCACTGTGAAATATGCAGATGACCTTGTGCTACTGGCTAAGAAAGAAATGGTGCTACAGGGCATGACTGATAGACTAACTGAAATCAGAAGATGCTATGGAATGGAAATGAATGTGAGAAAACCTAAGGTAATGAGAATCTCAAGGCAACCAACCCCAGTACAGATTATGATAGATCAAAAACAACTGGAGAATGTGGAACTATTTGGGTAGCATGCCAACAAATGACAAAAAACTTACACATGGAATTAAATCCAGAATTGCCATGGCAAAAGCAGCAGTCAAGAAGAAGAAGACTCTTTTCACCAGCAAACTGGACTTAAATCTAAGGAATTCACTTGTAAAGTGCTACATTTAGAGCGTAGCTTTGTATGGTGCTAAAACTTGCACACTTTGGAAAGTAAATTGAAAGAGGAAACACTAGATCACACCCTGTGGAGAACTCGCTTTGGAAGAGGCTATGGACCTGTCATAAGACAGACTAGGGAATGAATGATATATTTCAGACTCAGATTGACCTCTGAAATTAGATCCTGCAGTACTGACTGTAAGTCCTGGGATATGCTATATACTGAGCACATAAATCCAGTGAAACACTGGACACTGAGGTTAAATATTATTATTAGATATTTGAAGTTCATGTACATGATCCCATACACTTAAAATTACCAATTTCCTGTAGTGTGATTAACACTCAATAGCAATCAGACTGGCTTTGCCCAATTACATGTAGATACAGGGTTTTATACAAACTGCCTACACAGTTTGGTCTGATATATGAAGATAGGACAAAATGAAATACTGTTGGTTTTAAAACTTTTATTCTTCAAAATGTACCTAATAATTCCTAATTTTTGCACCCATGCTGTAGAAGAAACACAGCATAAAATAATACATACTTGCTCAAGTTATGGAGTTCAACTGGTCCCAAATACTTCATGATGCAGAGGAGAACATCATCAGGCAGGAATGGCAAACTAGCCACAGCCTCCAATGTAAACCTCGGGACATCATCTTCTGAAGAACTGTCAGCTCTGAAGTGCTTTCGGTTGGGGCCTTCGTAATCCATCCTTAAACCTGTCACATATACAAACATGTTAGAGTATTCAAAATGGGCCGTTTGAATATACAATTACAACATACTCTTCCTGTGAGAACTAATTGGTTTCTGGACTTTGTCCATCATCCGGAAATCTATAATCACAACGTTTTGGAAGCTGGATCTACTCCTGTCCTAAGGTGAAGGGGGAGGGATACACCTACTCAGTTTGGTCCCTTAGACGGAGCTAAGGTTAGAGCTTAGACGCAGGTTAAACCACAGCTATATGAATACCTGAGGCCAGGATATGTCAGAGGAAGATAACAGATCAATAAGCATTAAAAAATTGTCGTATACAAGAACAGACGTAGAACCAAGATACAATAGAAGGTAAACATTCTGTGCATCAAACCAAGTCCATTTCTCCCATCTGGATCCCCGTTATCAGCAACGAGGTCATCAACTCACAGAGAAGCTCAGCATCATGGACAGATTCCACGTAAGACATAGGTTAGTCCCCTGTGTTTGTGGTGTGCTCCACAGATGGTGGAATCAGCAGGAAGTTTGATCCCCCACATAATTTCCACCCCTACGCTACGCAAGAGTATTTTTTCATGGACTTGGTTTGATGCACAGAATGTTTACCTTCTATTCTATCTCGGTTCCATGTCTGTTCTTGTATACTGTCTTCCGCTGACATATCCTGGCCTCAGGTATTCATATAGCTGTGGTTTAACCAGTTTAGGTTTTCCAGTGATTGAGTTTAGCTCTATCTAAGGGACCCAACACAGTAGGTGTCTCCCCCCCCCCTCACCTGAGGACGGAAGCAGATCCAGCTTCCGAAACGTCATGATTTTAGATTTCCGGACGATGGACATAGTCCAGAAACTAATTAGTTCTCAATGTTACATACCGTCGTCAGAACCTTTTAAAATTTACCCTTCGTGTACCTGAAATTGCAGTCAGTATAGTGACTTGGCTATGTACTAGATGACTGAGGTATTGGGATTCCATGTCTGGCATGGGCAAAAGACTTTCCTCTTTTGTTAAACATCCACCTTGCTTCTGGAGCCTGTCAAACCTCCAATATAAGGGGTGCCAGGGCCTCTCTCCCCAGGTTTAAAGCAACTGACCACTCACCTCCATCTAGTGCTCAGTTTACAAATGCACAGTTATACTCCACTCGCCCATACGCCTTGATGGTATGGTGCTTAATTAATCATAGGACTTTACCTTTATCTTTGCTATGTACGAATGAGCTTACATATACATCAGCCAATGAAGAAGATGTTATCCCCAAGAGGTAACAGTCATTCAGATGGTAAAAATATTCAATTCATATAACCTTAATTTACAAGAGCTCACCACTGCACCCTGAAGGAACAAACTTAAGAGGTTACTTCCTCTGCAATTACCCTAACAATGACCACTTTCCTGGGTGCACCATGGCTCAGGTAGTTACCAATCACTGAGCACAGAGGCCCAGTTTCAATCCCAGGCCATTTTGTACCAGAGTTGTGGTGGAGAAAGTAGGAAAGGTTTTCCTCAGAGTACTTCAGTTTTCTGTCAGAATCATTCCACCAATGCTCCATCATTAAAACATCACATACTGCACATAGCAAAGGTAAATAACACTGATTACAAGACGGGTACTTCAATTCTTAAGATCTGCATATATCTGATAATTAAAATTAAGAAAAATATTATAAAATAATGTATAATACCAAATAGTAATGTGTATGTTACATGAAGAAGTTCAGGAATCACTGCCTTCATATGTGTAAAGTAAATTGGTATAATTTGACTCAAGTAAGGTGTAAGACTTGATAATCTAGAAATAACATGACCATCAGCATCCTATTTATACAGCAAGATCGAGAAAAAATATATTTCCATGCCACACACAGTGAACAAAACTGTAATTATGAACTTTTCATTCAGCCTCCACCATGCTGCCAGCACGGTAAATAAAACAGCACAAGCCATAACACCCAGTCCAAATTGTAAGGCACAATTCCAACTGGGCCAAAGGTAATTTTCATCACTCATACACTTTCAGCATGGTTTGAGGGGTCCGTAAAAATGCTATGATGTCGACATAAATTGAATCCTTCCAAACTGCACTGTGCCATACCACTCCAATGTTTAACATAATTTGCAAGTGTTCATGCTGCATTATCACATTTTTGTGTTATGCTGCAGATTTTGGACTACACGGCTTTCTACATCGTCGTCACAATGTTATAAAATCTATATAATGGAATACATCTTGTATCAAATTTTATTTAAGACTTGAGGTTCTCACAGCACTGATGCTGAGCATTCAAGTCTTCTGGGATGTGATGCTGTGGTAGGTCTTTGTGTACTGCTTGACCCTTGAAGACATGACAATCCTTCACAGTGTTGGAAACTGCTCATCCAACAACACATCCCACAAAACTTGAATCTTAAAGCTTTTATTTAGTTGAAGCTCCATACCAAATGCTCTGATTGTTACATATATAACTTCTCAATATAAAATTATACATATAAGTATAGTTTGCATAGATACTATTGTACATAGTTAAACCAGTTAATTAAAACTGCACCAGATCATGATAAAAACCACTTCTTTTACGTCATAATACACCATAATTTTCCGTCGCTTCAGTTAGTTAACCGACTGAACTAATGCTGAATATTTAGAACAATCAAGACTTGTGTACAGTTTATACTGAAAAATGTTCAATAATTTTACAATACACATCAATATACAAGCTTTATATTTAACAATTATTCAACAATAACATGCGGCAAAGCTGTAATTAAGACCTTACTAAAATTAATATATAATAAAACACAATTTTAACGTATTTCACGAATGCAATGTGGATACTCAATTTGTGACACGACATGCACGTTACATCAGCACGATGACTTGAAATGGTTGGCTGTAACAGTGGTTGTGAAAAAGAGATGCAGAAAACTGTACTGAACGCTGTACTTACATTCGCACTTCTAGCAAATGGTCGTCGGGTTAACAAGCTAATTACGCACAAAATACAACACACTTCGCCCTCACACCCACAATTTGTTTACAGACACTACCTTAGTCTGACCACTTCGTTGACAAAATCATGGACAATGAATAGGCACAGCCACCGATTATGAACCACGTCACAGATGCTGTGATTACTACCTATCCACGGTGATTGCTCACACACCCCACACACAGTTGTCATCTGTACCATGAGAGTACAGTAACCTTTGTACGTCTGAAATGCAGGTTAAGTTCAGAAATGTGTGTGCAGTGTAACATATCTGGGGAATTTCACTCCACTTTGTGTAATTATCTTGAAAACCATAATTCAGAAAAAATGTGTATTGGCCATAAAATACATAATTCATTTTTCTCTGTGACTTTTCCATGAAGCATTTTGTGCCCCATAAATATTTAACAACTTACACTTCACACATGACGTTAAAAGCATAAGCATGAAAATTTACATTTAATAAAATGCAAACAGTTCTTGGAAGCTTAAAATTAATGAAACTGATTAAAGGAGAGTCTCATTCCATCAAGCACAGAGTTTGAGCCGAAAGTAGGGAAAGCCAACTCACCAGCCACCTGGTGTCATGCCGATTCATCAGAATCAGTCACACTACAGGCACAGACAATGGTATTAAAATGGGTGGTCATGGAAGCCGCTAAATCCCAAACATGAAGAATCTACTGAAGGTCCATGCAGTTTTCATTTTATTATGCCAAACGTTCTAAAAAACTGAAATGTGTAGGCAGATTTCAGTAAAACTCCTCAAAATCAGATTTCATGAGAAATATTTCGCAGTCTACTTGTTATATGCGGATGGATAGCCATGATGAAGCTAATATGCAGTTTGTTGTTGCGAATTCTCATTGTGAATATGTCCGAATATTTGAAAAAGTAGCAATGTAGTACCTAGATTAAGCCCACAACAAACACAATTGAACGGTTCAAATATCTAAAGTATAAGACAGGCTGTGTGTAAGTAAACCATTTGATATTGACACTCCTGACATAATTAAAAGCATGCCATATGATATTTGAGGTTTCTTATGGCCCTGACCATAAAGTTACAGTCTTGTGGGATGTGCTGCCATGCAGTCTGTTAGAAATTTACCGACTCTTGTGGAAGTATACTGCCTTCATTTAATATAGTCTTTTCAGGCCATCAGAACTGATGTATCAGTTCTGCCCGAGGATGGGGATGGAGCCAGTCCCCGAAACGTATCGTCTGACGCAGCTGATGGCCAGAGAAGACTATTAAATCATGTCGCCCCAAAACTTTTAAAACTTACATACTGCCTTCATCTTCAGGGTACAAGACAGAGACAGCACATTTTTCTGAAACACACACACACTTCCATTTCATGGCACTAAGTCTTAAATCCGAGAATTTCATGGTGCAGAGTACTTGTGCAACCATTCTTTAGCAATCAGCATTCTCTTTGCCAGCAATCAATATGTGGTCATTCAGATGGTGTGCTTATCACTCACTGTAAAGATAAAGTTCACCCTAGAACAGGCCATGAAGGCCCAGAAGGGGAGCAGAGGTATAGCTCTACTCTTTCTTTAATCTCGGCACTAGGTGGGGGTGGGTGGTCAATGCTACCCCTGGAACTGACCCAGTACCCATTGTACAGGAGGCTGGGTGGGCCCCAGGGCCAGTCTGGACGGTTGCGGAAAATCTCGCCCTCACCAGGATACAGTGTCAAACGTGAAGATTATCTACAGTTTGGCTCAGTGAACGTAAGTATTCACTGATGACAACTACTCTAAATCCACGTAAATACAGTGAATAAAATTCCTGCTTCATGGAACAGTGTACCTGTTTTAGCAAGCATCCTATCCTGTGGTACAGTGGTTCATGAGTGGCAGTTTCACACTTTCCCATAAATATCCCCTGCAAGATAAGCTTGGTTTCACTGACAAGTGTGTGTGTGGATGATTACAAGTGCAGTCACCTTAAAACCTTACCAGTTAATCCACTAGCAGATAACCTGGAGTTTACTGTTGTCACGATAATGATTCAAAATAAAAAGAAGTATGAACCCTCATGTGGGATTTGAGTTTCAACATGTCTTCTCGGATGTGATGCCATGTGGTTTATTTATACAAACTCACACGCATGCACACATGCAGACCCTAAAACCAGCCCCATCATATGACAGGGTTAACATAATATTAATCTAAACACAATGTCTATTATTAAGAGTCATTCTTATAAAAAACACTCTTCAAAATTATGAACCCTAATACAATATAAAAGTATTTTAATTGTGATTGAAATATTCATCTAAGCTGTAAAATGAATTAGTGTAAAGAAACCTTTTTAAGGCTGACCTAAATAATATTACTTCATTAGTTAGGCATTTAATATTGGTTGGAAGATGATTAAAAATTTTTATTCCAGAATAATATGCCCCTTTTTGGAATTTTGTCAAATTTGAAGTTGGTGGGTGTAGATTAATGCCGGATCTAGTACTTATATTATGAATCTCTCGATTTGATATAAATAATTGTTTATTATTCACTACGTACAATAATAAAAATACTAATCCATGGCACCTCTAGCTATGATTTACACAGACAAACCTTCAATTTATCTGTTTGTTATACTACATCTATAATTTCACTGAATAATTATGCCATGAATTTGAAAGTTCTTAGCTTGAAAGATGGGTATTACCAAAGCATGATACTGCAATTATGACTGAATCACAGTGACAGATATCACTGCCATCTGGTGTAAGTATCATAAACCATAAGAATAACCCTGGTGTAACACACACATATGAAGGGTATCATACAGGAAAGATATAGCAATGTATACAAAAATGTTTTAATATGTTACAGTTGCAATCAACATATTAATATTATACATCGAAATAAAAATCACTTGATTGACAGAAGGACTGAAACATGCTGTCTGTTAAAACAATTAAGCATTCTAAATAAGTAGCGATCGATAATTCTTACAAAACTTTACCTGATTTTTGTCATGTTTCAAAGTACGAGTCTGGGACCTTTGATTCTCTTACATATTCACAGTCTCAAATATAAATATAAATTGTTCACGAGTCTTCTCTGGAAACTACTGTTCATGTTTAACTCTCTGCTTTAACACCAAAGTTTATTTTGCTTTTGTATCTGACACTTTTACCAACATTTGTCTTGAGCTTCCCCCATTTAAAAATTCCTTTATTTCATCATCTCCATTATTATGATCCTCACCATGAATGTCTGAGAATATTGTACCAGCAATCACGTCATCTGTTTCTGTGGATTCTAACACAGCAACCACAACATCTGAACAATCACTTACAGAAGTACTTGGTGCTATATTGCCAACATTCGTCACTGAATCATCTGATATGGATATTACAGTTATAACAGAATTGGGGTCCGAAATAATGGCACCTTTATTCCCCGATATTTGTACTTCTGGCATTTCATCAGATTCATTTATGGGTAACACACATTCACTCTCAGTTGAGTTTGACAACAGAGATAGAAGAGATCCTGATGACGTGCTACCAACTGGTTCAATTCTTGGTTGTAACAAAGGCTGTGGAATGTCTTTTGTTGAACCAAAGTCCTCAGCTGAAGAAAGCAGTGTTGTAACATCTTCAGTTGTTGTTTGCTTGGATATAAGCTCATCTTGAGGTGGCAGAACTGTAGGATCAGCCTCAATAAGATCTGAGACTACTAGTTCATCAATGACTGTTTCTGTGTGTTTTAAGTCAAAGGCATCTGCAGGTGGTGGATCACTTACGGCCAGTGATGATAATGATTTAGCACGTCTGTCACTTTGTCTCAGGACCTGGAGCCTGCGTAACTGTTTGAGTTTGTTACGGTGTTTCATTTTAGTCCTCGTCACCTTGATTTGATTTGAAACAACTTTTCTGTCTGATATTTCCATAGTAGGTTCATCTGTTTCTTGAGAAGATTCACTGCCTTGAGAACCAAAATCTTGGTTTTCATCACTTGTAGAACTTGCCTCTCCAGAAGCTTTGTTACCCTTCCTGACATGCGTCAATAAATGACGAGTGAGTGAACTCTGGAAATTGTAGCTTACCCCACAGATTGTACATGAGAATTCCTTATCTCCCTCATGAATAAGTAAATGTCGGGCATAATTACTATGTTTTGCAAAATCTTTCCCACACCGTTCACAGTTGTAGGGTTTTACTTCAACATGAATTTTCCGATGGCCATTCAGGTCTCCAATATGAACGAAAGACTTGCCACATACATCACAACCATATGGTTTTATACCAGTATGAATGAATTTATGTTTCTGGTAACTGCTGTTGTCTGGGAAACGCTTCTTGCAAGTTTCGCACTGGTACGGTCTTCCTTCTTGATTGTGGACAGTTATGTGACGACGTAAAGAGCCAAGAGTACCAAAACTCTTCTTGCAGATCTTACACGACCAAGGTTTGTCACCAGAATGGATTTTCCGATGGCGGGACAGGGTAGAAGCATCAAGGAATGTTTTGTCACATAAATCACACTTATAAACACGTTCTCCTGTATGAGTGTTGATATGTCGCTTTAAATGACTACTGTGTTTGAAGGTTTTTGAACATACTGTACACATAAAGTTTCTTTCTAAGATGAAGTTACTGCCACTGCCACCTGTATCAGAAGCTTCACTAAGTACATTATGTTGTCGACCATGCTGAATAGGAATTGGGAGTCGAATCACTTTAGAAGTGGAATGTTGCTTCACTGTGTTGTCATCGTCAATTACAAAAGATGTCGTAACGGTGACATTCACTTTATCCTGATCACCAGCACTGATCTGATCTGACACTTCATCATCAAATTCAGATTTTGGTACAAGCTGGATTGTGGCTGTCCCTTCATCAAAATTAGATTTTGGTACAATCTTGATTGTGGCTGTCTTTGTAACACCTTCTATATTTGGAGGAACTTCTATTATTCTATACACTGTAACGGGAACATCCTTTAACTTTGATTTCTTCTTTTGTGGTTGCTGGACATTGATTTCCATGGCATACATAAATTATGTGTGTATATAAATATACACACACACATGCATATATACAACCTGAAAATAACAACAATAACAATAACAGCAGCAACCATAGCAATAATAGTTATAACAATAAAAATATCAATCACAGAAATCTTTGTCCTTATCATCTTCATCATCATCACCATCACAGCAAGAAAGAAAACCTAGAGGCTTCTTGCGAACGAAGCAATTACCACCTGTCTTTATGTACTGAAAGAATAATTCCTTCAGATGCTAATTCCATGGAAGAGAATACGTCTTGAAAAGCTAGGGGGTTTTTCATTCTTCTGGGATATTAATCAGCATTGGTTCATAGGTAGTTTGTTATCAACGTTTTGGAATAGCCTATTGGTCCCATTGTCGAGGATCAAGCATTCCAAGAAAACTGCTGTCCAGAAATGTTGGTAACTAAACACAAACCTATGCCCTGTAACCTCCCAGAAGAACAAAGACCTCAACTACACCGCAACAGAAGCCTGAAATCTCGCAAGATATAACATGACTTCATGGAAACTGATGGTCACAGCAACCTGCCAATGGCCCACATCCTGCCTCCTTCAGACCATTTTAATATTGCCTTCTCATTTACACCTAAATGTCCCAAGCAATCTAACCTGGGCAAATGCATTTCTCACTGCTCCTATGCATGCTACATGCTCTATCCACTTAAACCTCCTTTTACTTGGACACCTTAATAATTTTTGGTGAAGAGTACACATCATAACATCCTTGAAGATTCAAGTGTTCTAGCATGTGATGCTGTGTCACTGGGAAAGTAGCTCCAAATATTTTGAAGGATCACAGTGCATTCATATTAAAAAACTTATATTATGAAGTAACAACTACAGCATGTTCACTACGTCTTATGCTGCCAACTTTTTAATTGTGGGCTGTTTCATCTTAAGCACACTCTTGGCAGTGCAGAGATGTTTCTTGCTACACGTTTGCATCACAACTGGCATTTAATTTATTATGATTTAAACCATTTTTAAATCACACTGAGAACAAGAAAATATAAAAATATAGAAAATAAATGGAAATCTGGTATTGGAAGCAGAATATAAAGAAACAAAAATTATACTGCACACAAGTTCATAAATTTTGGAGTATAGTTACAGCAGTTACACCAAAGTTACAATGTGCTACCTGAATTTAAGACACAAAGTTACACAGAATGTTCACTGAGAAACTTCCAGACGGCAGGAACTTAGAAGACAACAGTATAGTATTAACAACAATTACAGTGATGTGGAAAATTTGGTGCTTAGTTAGAAATTGCGGCTTAAAAATGAGGAGGAATAATCGGGCTCTAAAGACAATCAAATGCTCACAACAACATTTACTGTACTTGTTTGTAATTTGGTATTCTGTTCCTGAATGACTAAAATTTACATACTACGTAATTCCACTCGCTTCTTTTGTTCATGAATGTAAGTGCGCGTGCATGCACACACACACATGATAGAGCAGCAAAAGTGGCAGTTTTTCTTAATATAAAGTGCATTAAAATAATGGAATTGCTTCTTTACTGTGAACGTTTTCTACTAACAAGAAGAAGAATGAAAAAGTTATCCAACACAAATATTCTATTAATGGCTTCTCTTATGGTTAAAAGCAATAACATAAAAGATATACCTGCAATTTATTTTAACCTCTTAAATGATACAAAATGTAAACAAAATTACTAATCTTTATCTTTAAATTCAACTGCCTCTGAAAGCAAAAGAATGTCACATAGACACCATGTATATTACTTACTTTTCATTATATGCATAGTGATCACTGTAAGCATTAAATGTTTCCTAAATATGGAAACAATGGTGGATATAATATACATAGTTATTATTAGTGACCACAATAAAAAAGGATAATAGGATGCACAGGAAGCTTAGCAGGCATGCAGAATATGGTAAATCAATACAAAATTTCAGTCAGTGCTTAGAAGCTCTAGGCAGAGATGGGAAGATATGTGACTGGATCTGTAAATGGAACATTTTCAAGGCTGCAGATGGAGAGTCAACAGTTATAGAGGGTGGTAGTAGTAAATATGTTAAATATGTGGTCAGAAATAACTAATAAGGTGTCCTCCTGCCACTTGGAGCTGACAAGGCTCATGAACCTTCACAATCACAAAAATTAGCATTGTATAAAGTGTTACAAAATATGAAGCTTTGGAAGGATCTTTTGGAATGGTTTTCATCACAGGAAACCGACAAATTTGGCTTGGAATGTCACGTCTCTATACATCAAGTTCAATGAAAACAGCAGAAAGAGAACTGGCAACTCAGAAGGTGAGAGAAATGTGTAGGTAATTTCATGATGCATCTTAGTGAAAAGAGTGAGAGGGTATGGACTGAGTCAATCTGGCTCCGGGTGTCTAGTGGCTGGCTCTTGTGAACATCGAAAAAATCCCTTGGGATTCAATAAAATGTATGGAACTTATTGTACATCTAGGCTTATACCTGTTTCTCAAAGATTCTGCTCCATATACTTAGTTAATAATACGTACGGGTGTAAACACGTAAGCCGTATTTGTATATAACACAGACCGAGTTATAAGAGTTTTCCTAGATAATTTGTGTTAAGTGAGGTTATGTGCCAACGCACTAAAATGACATAAAATGCGATTAAAATCAGTCAGTTTAAACTGTGTTTAAGTACATCAATCACCTAAGGCTGGCACAAACGTAATCTTTCAACAATATCGAATAGTTTACTGCAAAATACTCTTGTACATGACGAATACAAGAATGAATCGACGACAAACGGGATATACTTCCTGCACCAGTAATCCACTGTTCATATATCAGTTGTATAGATTGCAGAAAATATATTAGAAAATGTATATACTAATTACAATACCCATGACACAAATATCTTACTTGAACAAATAGTAAGGTTACACAATCTCTCAAAAAGAAACAGATTGAAAAGAAACATCTAATATACACAACATTCGGTCTCTTCAGCTCAACTAGCATACGTAACGCTACCAAGTAATCCACAGATCAGAATAAGCTGCGTTCTAGATTTCGTTGGCACGGATATCACCAAAAGAGAGAGAAATGGCCATGTTCCACTCTCAAAACTACAGTTACAGTCTAACCGGACAGCGAGCGAGCGACGAAACGACAACCTAGTCAGACCAACTACAAAATCATGGAAATGAAAAGCGACATCTTGACCAGCTCATCAAACCGTATTTCTTCTTATTACAAGTCATCCATGACATGTCACCTAAGTTTCGCCGTGCTATGTTAGAAAACTCATACTCCAAATATGGTTTTCTGTTACAGAAAAATACATGAGGTGTTCACCCAATCGATAATTTGCAAAAAAATGTATGGGGAATATCATAATCTTTATTGACAGCTTCGAAATAATCCACAGAGGTTTTTCGAATATTTGAGAAACCATGTGGAAACATGACTTCTTACGGAGGAAAGTAAGTCATCGACTTCAAAAGCAATAACTAACTACAGACAACCCATTTCACATGCAGAGAGACTGGTTATTACAATAAGGTAAGATTTTAACGGAATTTCTCTTCTATGAAACGTCCAGATCGGCTCCGGGGCCCACCCGGCCCTTATTCAATGGATACGGGGGATAATTTTACTCTGTGGAAGAATATTTTACGTGTAAAGATCTTCCATAATACTGTATATAAAGTGTTTATAGTGTTTTGCACTTTAAAAATCCTGTATATTTTGTATATTTATGGCTTATTCCGCAACTTTTTTTTATGTTGACACGTATGTTGTACATACACCTACACAAGATTCCTATTGACAGCGTCATTCTTGTGTATTATTTTACTCTGTAATATACTAACCTAAATACGGTTCGTGATGAACCGTAACACGCTGATGAAATGAACAATAAACTCAGGTACTGCTGGCATAATATGGCGTGACTGTATATGTGCAATTTATTGGTCGATTTTCTGAATACAGCATGGCAGCCATTTCAAAATACCACTCCTCACACCACACGCTGCGGCTAGTTCTTCTCACAGCTTATTTGTGACATTCCTACGCCTGAAATTCACATCGTTTTCTTTCCGTACAGAAGGTCTTGAATAAACTTTCGAAATTAACAACTCCGTACTAATTTTCGCAATTCCCGCCATGCATTAACGAGACTGACAGCAATTCTCCGTGGCAGCTAGACTGTCACGGATCCCCTCAGAAAATTTAACAGGCTTTAACTACATAGTGATGTCACTTGCCCGCTGAACTACATCGCTTACGCGCTCGCGTGTAAATGGCCATTTCTGTGTGAAAAAAGAAGGTCAATCTTTCCTTTGTTGCTCGTTCGGTCGTCGTCCTGTCTAGCCGCACCCTAACAGTAATTATTTAATAAAAAAAGTAGGGTGTGTGGAGAAAAACGGTTTTATGAGATACAGTGCACCATAGGACATTGTAGTGTCACTGTTCTGTCATTCGTACTTTTTGTTGCATTTCCTACCTTAAATCGATTGCCATTTTCTTTGTTGTGCTATTCGTGTTTGGTTGCCATGGTTACTGACGACACATGTTTTAGTTGAGTTCGTCACAATTAGTACTTTCATCATGGAATTGGGCCTGGACTTCTCTCCTGGGCGGAAGGTACAAGTGAAAGATATTTAAACTCTGCACCCCTCGTAGTTCATATTAATGCCACGGTATTTTTACCGGGTTAATTGTCTTCTCATGATATAATCGCTGTGCACACTTCATGAATTAATTACTTTGCAAGCACTTTCGGTAAAGATACGACCGCCGAGTTCTTTCTTGTTAATTTTCTCATCTTTGTTGCCACCTCTTCTGGCAATTCATTTTCATTGAAAATTTTATACTTCTCTTTGCATTGTAACATTTACACCAAAACAATTTCGTGTAAATAAATTCATATAATGTAAATTCTACTAGGATTTTGTTTGTTAACAGGCCCCGCCACGAAGAGGCAGAAGAGCAGGCGTTCCTAACACTAACATTGGAGCACTTCACCATAGTCCAGAACGGGATGACATTGGTTCAACTGATGACATCATGGACAGTCCTACATCAAACTCTGCACTTTCATCAGGTTTCCTAAATAGTCCGCCCAAGGTGCTGAAAAATAAAAGTACTTTAGATAATTAATCTTTAAACACAAAGACATCTCTCCTTCATGGTGATAATGATGTGGAGAAATGCCTGTGATAATTGAACTTCCCTTTTTAAGACATATATTTGTTGTATTTAATTTTTCTTTTCTTTGTTTTTAGTTTACTTAGCACCTTAGACTATGTAACACTGAATTATTACAGTGAATAACAATTGAAATAATGTGTTAGGAATGGGTCAGTTTGTAGTTTTAATGTAGTACTCTGGCATTTGCTTTGAAAATGATGAAGAACCTTAGAACAGTCACCGCTGCCACCACCACCAATTGACGATTATTATGTTGATAACGGCAGTAACAGCAGCAGCAACAACCATAATCATTCATCTCACATGCCTCTTCATATCCCAAGACTGTATTAGACATGTTCTGTTGGTTGTTTTTTTTTTTCTTTAGAGTTTGGACTCTGCAGGTCCTGTTGCTCCTCCCAGGTCACGAAGAACTGGAGGTTGGGCTGATGAAGCCATTAAATCAGGAAAGTAAGTATCCTTTTACAGCTATTTATCATTTGCAGGGTGTGGTATGTTTATAGTCCAGTTAATCCAAGTAACACATCTCCAGTTTTTCACACTATTACCACCGTGCATATTTTAATAATCAAATAATTAAACCAACAAATGCACAACCTTGACCACTTTTATTGTAGCCTATGTCCCTTCAACCCTACACGTGTTTCGGAACTTTATAGTTCCATCTTCGGGGGTCACAATGTACTACTAAATTAAGCACATATTAAGACAAATGTACAATATGTACGTATCACTATGTGGTACGATAGTCTGGTTAATATTTAAAACCATAAATATGTGTATATTTAAAACCTGATTAAAATTGTAAAATGTGCGTAGTATTAATCAGGTTTTAAATATACACATATTTATGGTTTTAAATATTAACCAGACTATCGTACCACATAGTGATACGTACATATTGTACATTTGTCTTAATATGTGCTTAATTTAGTAGTATATTGTGACCCCCAAAGATGGAACTATAAAGTTCCGAAACACGTGTAGGGTTGAAGGGAATAGGCTACAATAAAAGTGGTCAAGGTTGTGCATTTGTTGGTTTAATTATTTGACATCTCCAGTATTTCAATGTTGTGGGGTGGGGGCTAGTGCCATATTTGTTAACTATTTATCCTCATATTTGTATCACACACACATTAGCAGCTGCGAAAATGATGCTGCAAAATCTCTGTGTTCATCAGAAAGTGAGGAGGAAGGAAATTTGTTCAGACATTTCATGCAGGATTTTTGGAACACCTGTAGTTTTGGAAAAAATTGTAACTTGTGTTGAGACCCGTGTCTTTCAGTATGATGCAGATACAAACCACTAAAAGCCCCTGCAGAAAAGGAACCATTTCCAGACTAAGACAAATGTGCATGTAAAACTGAAGGTGAAAATTCTGATAGCTTTCTTTGCCTACTCATTTAATGATGGTGTTAGTTGTTAAGATTATGTTGTGTGAATGATACATGAATGAAGTATGAATATGGGGCATTGGTGGAGTGATGGCAGGGGAAAACCAAATTGCTTGGAGAAAATCCTGTCCCATTGCCTCTTTGTCCACTGCCCTGGGATTGAACCAAGGCCTGTGTGATGGGAAGCCAGCAACTAACCGCCTGAGCTATGGAATGGCCAATCTTTCTTGATACAAAATGAATTGTATGTCATGAATTAATTCCTCTCTAATAAGCCATTCAACCCAGATTTCAGGCCTCCTCCGTGATGTTGATGAAATCTGTGGTCTTTTTGGGACAAATACGTTGTCCCAATATGTCGGTAAACAATTACCACACGACGCCGCGTAATACCCCACAAGACCGCAGATTCCATTCAACCCAGTTTATTAAATGTGTACGGTAGTACGCTTATGCTTAATAAAAATGGTCAAGAGTCTTTGGCTGGACAAGTGGATTTTTCACCAGACATTTTGCCATCCCACCAAGGTCTTTTGCAAGATAATTTTTCTCATAAACCATTATGCAAGGATGTCTCCACAGTTGACACAGATCGCTTCATGCACGTTTTTTACTTACCCACAAATGAAAGTTTCTTTGAAAGTACTTTATCTTCCATATACATATATATATATATATGTGTGTGTGTGTGTGTGTGTGTGTGTGTATCAGTTGAGGAGACGACTGTGAATGTGACGACACTCTGTAGTGGTTAAACAATATGTCGACAAGGTATGTTGGTATAAGAAAAGGTAAAAGCAATCCCATTACAGGCCCTTAGGGTCCAGGAGGTTGAGGCTTCCAGATTTATAGACAATCGACACATGAAGGTGGTAAGGTTGTTCACATTCTTATAATTTTTGTGAACTATAATTTAATGATATTATTTCTTCTGAGTGTACATGTTTATTCTCATTTATATAATGTCATAATTTCAAAATTCTTTATAAGTGGTCTGTATTTTTAAGTGTTTTCCATATACAGTAATAAAAAAGCAGAGGATGACAGAGAATCATGTGTATGTTAGAACTTTTTGACTGTCATTTTTGTGATCAGCATACCTGATTTATGTGGTCAGAACCAGCCTGTTGTGTAAACAGAATAAAAAAAAATTGCAATCTGTTGAGCTGTGAAACCTTTGGTATTGTTTCAGGAGACGAAGTGCTGTCAACTTAGCTGAACAGTAAGTACGAATTTTAAGTATTCTTAAGTTGTTGCAAATGCTGAATTATTAGTCTGTTTTGTATCAAATTAAGTTAAAGTTTCAGACCTAACAGCATTGGTTCCTGATTTCAATTCTCTGAGTCAATGTTTAATGGTGTGACTGATACACAATTTTTTGGGTGGTACTCAAAGTGTCAGGGCTTAGTGAATGTGGGAGACTTGGGGACAATTTAAAAATTATTTTAATAAGAAATGGATACTAAAACTTAGTACAATGTATTGCTACAACAACCAATTTTATATAGTTACAGATCTGTTAACCAATGAAAGCAACATACTATTAATATGTTGTCAATTTTCTGTTCTGTGCATAATATATGCTATATTTTCTGTGTTATGGCTATAGTGTACAAGGTGGCACTGGGACAAATTTTGCTCCAAGTAGTTTAGTTTTCCCCTGGCCGTGTGGCATTCTACCATACTCCATACTCATATTTTATTCATATACCTTGATGCTACGTAACCTTAGCAATTAATAGACATATGTAATTGAAGGCTTCCGCATGGTCGTAATGTTGTTTAAGACCTAAGACCCTGAAGATGGGACAAACAAGTGATCCAAAACATTGGTCATACACCAAAAGTTGACGCGGGCTACAACCCAAAACTTTAAGCAACAATTAATAGACATGTTAAGTGAAACACAGGTAAACACATGTAACAGCTGCCTGAACGTGGGGACCCAGACGAGTGGTTTCAGATGTAACCAATTATCTTTCATTACAGTGTCATTAGAGATAATGTGCAGACTTGGTTCAAGGGCCCTGATTTCTTTTACTGCATCGTTTTGAAGTAATGTGCAGACTTTGCTTGACAGATCTGAATTTGAACCCGTGTAAGTAATTATGACACTGTCATTTCGTTGAGATTACAGCCCCCTGGGATGTGACGCTGTGTACTTTGGCAGACGCTCTCCAAACATAATGATCATAACTTTCACCACCATGAGATCAAATTGCTTTATTTCATTACTTTATTACTGTAACTCTGTTAGTTCAGATAACTTCAATTAGTAATCACTTGCCACCTATCGACTAAATTTTTTTATATTTATTAGGGAGAGATTTCTGGGACCTGGCAACAGTAAAGGTGACTCAGATGATGGTAAGTGACCATACCACATATGCAAGAAAGTGGAGCTCATAATCTGGCTTATTGATGGTCATTCTGTAACTGGACATTAAAAATATGTTTATCTTTAAGTAACTGTTTCCATTTGACCGAATTAAATGCATCAAATGTTCAGGAATATTACTAGAATTTACCAGATTTCAGGCTTCTGCCGCGATGTTGATGTAATCTGTGGTCTTTTGGGTAATTACTTGGGTAATTTCTTTCCTTCTTGGAATCTTGACCCGTGAAGATGAACCGACACGTTGTCCCGAAATGTCGGTAAATAATTACCCAACGACGCCGTGTAATTACCCAAAAGACCACAGATTACAGAATTTACCAGGTTCTGTTTTCTGGGATATTGATCTCAGAATTTTCTGAACTAACCTGCATGTGTGAGTCTGCTTTAAACATAAAGTATGCAACTGATTGTTCTTGTGTACATCTGCTTCAAGTCAATTACCAAGAAAAGTATGTACGAAAAAATTTAGCATTTTATGTATGTGGGAGGAACATTATGCCTTTTTCTCTGAAATGAAAATAAAATAGATAAATGATAGATGTTACTGAAAGTTAACTTTTAACTGTCTTGCAAAATAACATGTTCCTAGAATTTAGATTCAGATGTTGTATACTGCCTGTTAGGCTCTCAGACTCAAGGTATTTATGTGGACTTCTGCATATTTTCATTTTTACTTCAAGAAAATCTACTCCATATTATTCATGTACACATATGTAAAGCTTCTGTGTAAAGTATGTCCATGACATGAATCATAAACATTTGGTTTATATACACCTCTTACAAAACTGGAACATATACAGTTCCCATTACATTTTCTGTTGCAGAGTCCATAATTTCTATTGGTTGATTTCTTTCAGATATCCCAGTTATTCCAGATTTGGATGACATGCAGGATGAGGACCTGGCAACTGAAATAGCTCATGCCCCTTCGTAAGTGACTATTATTAAGAGCGTATTGTTATTTAAACCACGGAATTAGTAAAGATTTACTGATATATATATTTTTTTTTCAGTTCTACTGTGAATCGAGTTGATACTTACAAAGAATTGGATTCAGATCTCTTCAAGCATGCAACATTTGCAAATCTGGATGACATCAGTTTACGTCTTCTTCTTAAAAGCCTGAATCTTGAATCAGAAATCAAGGAGGTTGGTGTCTTACTTAAAACTGCAGATTAGATATTTACTGGAATAGGTTTCTGTATTTTAATTTTTATTATAGAGCTTTGATCCCATATGTATTTGCAGTTTCTGATGAGCAAGTAGGGAGGAAATATGTTATGGCGTATTTTGAGGGAGAGTTGAACCCACAATTCCTCCCCCATGTATGTTCACAGGTAATATTGAAAGACACCTACATTAATTAAGATAAACAGAGCCTCACTGCTTCTAATGTCTTTAATTCCCACACTTCCAAATCTTTCAAAAAAGTACATTCTATTCTAGTATCAGGATCTTCAATAGCTTACCATGTAATATCAAAAATCTTAAGAATGAAAAGGCACAATTTAAAGCAGCACTAAGAAGATACTTAAATGCCACTCCTTTTACTCTGTAAATGAATTTCTTATGAGTACTGTTAACCTATAATAGTGACGTCTAAGACTGCACATAGAATGTTTAAAGCATTTTGCAATGTACATTTTGTATGAGTTTGTATGTTATGACTTATTCCACATCCTCTTGTCTTGTGACAAAATTATGGATCCATGGAATGTATATATGTATGTATGTATGTATATATGTATGTATGTATGTATGTATGAAACAATTGAGATGATATACAGGAAAATGTTTCTGCTGACCATAATTCATTAGAAATAGAAATGTTGACAATGACAAGGATATGTATGGCAGCAGTGTAGCTGAATTTCATTATTCAAATTTGGTTTGTCATAAATAAACTATTTTTTGAAACCCCATCCCTGAAAAAAAATACAGGTGATAATTTCAATAACAGTAACACATAAGTCCTCTTGAATTTCAAAGTCGATACGCTGAATTTTGCATATTTGTTTATACCAGTAGAAGTGTGAACTATAACAATGTGGATGTGCTGTATGGATTGCAATAGCAGGATATTCTTCCGTTTCAGGCTGACACGGCATGGACGTGGGATCTTCTGTTTACAGATGTGGCTTCAGAACTGCATTATGAGTGGGAGAATAAAACACAGACTAATTTGGACATAAGTACAGCATCACCATGAAAATGCTGCCTTATTTTAACTCATCTTAGTAAAACTTTATGATGACTGATATACTGTAATGATTTATATGGCTCATGCTAGGGATGAGTAACATGCTGTTGTGAACGTGATCATGAACAGTGGGGTTCTGCAAAAGGCAGGGAATTTCCTGAGCAGCTGAAAACATATTAGCTTCTGAAGAAGAATTGTGTTTCATGGCATTAGTTATTTAGATGGGCAAATTTCTCCTTATTCCAAATAGAATTAATAAGCTTATGGGCCTCGGAATGTACTGTGTCTCCAGTGACCTTTGACCCTGACCTATAGACTTCTCACGTTCAAAGTTCCAAATCTCGCGTCCATTTTCTGTTGTTTATGTCAGTCAAAAGGATCTGTCCAAGTCTAAGACCTTGTGAAGCATTTCATAACATGTTAATTTTTTACAGCGAGTTTCTAGCCCTTTGCCCAACCCCCAATCTGGAGGACCATCTATTTTCAGCTGTCTGTGACTGTTTATTCAATAAATTCGCTGCCCCTCCATATCTGGAGGCTGTCTCCTTGATCTGCAACGTGTAGGCATGCCATGCCTTGGTCGCAGGAACCCACTTGACCATGGGGTTCAAGCTGCTTCCAGATTAAATTTGTGGATAGTGCTAATGAATCTTATAATGCTTGGAGTTTCAAGACATAATGACTAGAGCTAATAAAAGATGGTGTACAGAAACATAACACAGGAATCTTACCTGCCTTGTTGTAGTGACATGAATTGTATGAAAACAGCTATCATAACGCAGGTGTGCTGTGCAGACTCCTAGATGACCCATTTCCAAAATGATGCCATCAGTTTACAAACAAATATGGCAAAGTGGAAATCGTCACTTTCTTGTCCCTGTAAACATTTTAGAAGGCAATTTTTTTTGTTTCAGAATAAAAGCATTCCAACTTCACCTTTGCCCAAAAATTATTTATTATTCCAAGGAGGCTACTATTTGTTGGTTGAGTCTAACTGTGTATGTTGTATGATTCAACATAACTTCATTTGCAAGTTATATGCATCCAAGGAGGTAGTGTTTTTTTAATAATTTTTCACTAGTTACTGCTTCTTCTTCTTTGATTTCTCACGTAGCGGACAGTGCGTGTCTCGTTTCTTTTATTCTCACGGAAGTTGGTAAATTGGTACAACTTGCAATCTGTATGGCTGATTTATGTATACTGTCAATGGAAATAAAGCTTTAATTTAAAAAATGTGCATCCAGAGAGAAGTTCTAGCTGCATTATAATTTGCTATGCCATTAAAAAGTTGGTATCTATGTAGTAACAGTGCAGGCACCATTAACAATATTTGTATAGAAGTCTTCGTGCCTGAAGTGTTATAAAGTAAATCTGATACTTGGCTCTATTTACATAAAACTTAAAACCAGTAACAAACTATGTTTACAAATGATCAATAGTAAAGAATTACATTTAGCACAAGTTGGCCAGGGTGTGAAGTGGACCACTCGCCTCCATGTGGTGCCAAGGTTAAGGATGAAGTGGGCCTACCTCTACTCCCCCTGTATTACTTCACAGTATGCATACAGACAACCTTACGTTTACAACAATATGCATTAGCTGACTAATAATATATTTAATTGCCGATCCCAGTGGCCCTGCGGTCTAAGGCATGGGTCTTCGGCCGCTCGCTTACTTGGATCGTGGGTTCGAATCCCACCAAGGGCATGGATGTCTGTCTCTTGTGAGTGTTGTGTATTGTAAGGTAGAGGTCTCTGCGACGAGCTGGTCACTCGTCCAAAGGAGTCCTACTGACTGTGGTGTGTCTCAAATGTGTGTGATCATGAAACCTCGACGAAACGAGGAGGCCCAGGCCCATATAGGGCTGTCGAGCCATACAAAAAAAAAAAAAGAATATATTTAATTAGTAGCACAGAATTCCAGTCAGCACAACACTTTATTAGTTAACTAATACCTAGTAGTAATAATTCTTTACCACTACTAATATATAGTAGGGTACTGAAAATCTTTCCTGCTAATTAAAAAATCACTCTTCACTACTGTATGAACCAGTAGCATCAATAACTGGTCAGGGACCCCCCGCGACACGATAATCGAGGGGCCCCTATAATTATGAACAAAGCTACTCCCAGATGTCATAATAGACATCTGGAATACTGCCTTCTGTCAGAAGAATGGAATCCAGTCTAGAGGAACCCACAACAAATTTTAGTATTGAAGGTCTGCAGGAGCCTTATCTATGCCACTGGCAGGAGCAGTGGCGTTTTTAGTTTAACTGTCCTGTCCTGTCCACCTCACAACACACAATAACACAGAGTACACAACAACAAAATCAAGAAAAACCCCCAAATGATGCAAAACCATGAACAAAAATAGACAACAAGCCAATCGTGATACCCAGATGGATGATTTTAACTTTTAAACATTGACGAGCCTTCAAAGTTTTATATACAGTGTTTTTATATATGACACAATATATGTTAAATAAGTGATTTTAGACAGTGTTTTTATACAGTGATTACCTATATAAACACCGAACTATAATTTGTGGTAACACAGTGAACTTATGGATGTGAAGTGAACATAGTTCGGACCCCCTGATGATGGTCTAAAACTGACCTAAACATGTCGGGGAAAGTTATATATTACTATTAAAATTTGATAGTGAACGTGCATTTCGTTGGTTAATATTCAGTCAGTTCATGATAGTGAGTTTCTTTGCTTACACCAGGTGTGCATAAAATTTAAAAACGGAAACTGTTTTGCTGTGCAATTTGATATGGAATTGCCTATGTGGGAAAAATGAGAAATGCTCCCCCCGCCCCCCTCCCACACACACACAAAGGAAAACCAAAGGAACGAGACTACTTGGAAGACTGAGCTTTAGATGGCAATATATATATATATATATATTATATATATATATATATATATATCCCAAAAGAAGTAGGGTATGTCAGGGTGAAGTGAACTGAAATGGCTCAAGACTGGTATGATGGCAGATTTCTATGAATGTAATAATTAACCTCTGGGATTCATGTAAGGCAGAGAAACTATGTTCAGTAACAGATTAACATTACAGCACATTCTGTAATTACACATTATTTAGAAAGTAAAAGAAAAAAACTTGTTATGTGGTGATCACATATCTGTCTCTGACCAAGCATCATAGACTGTCACATTTTCGTGAAATTCAGTTACGGGACTTCTTTCTAAGAGGTTGTTAAACAGCATGAATTGAATGAAAATGGCCTCAGTGACAATCATACTCTACTTAATGGTCTAAATGAATTGATTCCCATACCTTCCATATTTCGTGACTGGTCCGGGTGAAATTCAGTACGGAAGATCTCGAAGAACTCTGTCCCATGGAATTCATTCATTACAACTGGAGCACAGGCGAAGCTGTTGCTCTCGAGCTGTATGAACTGCACGCCATTTTTCCCTCTTTACCATTGTTCCTATGCTTAATTATGAATATGCCATGTAGGTGTATTGGGGAGGGGAGGCAGAGCATTGTGCTTTTTTAATCTCAGTATTAGACAGAGGGAAGTCGTCAATTTTATGTCCTGGTTGCTGTACTCCCAAGCAACATCACCAGTTTGATAGAGGTTGGATCAGCCTCAAAAGGCCAGTCAGCACGTGGTGCTACAAAATTCTGGGCTATGTCAGGAATCAAACCCCCACTCCCACATTCATCTAGCCTGTAACACAGTCATTACAGTGACTACAACAGCCCAGCTTGTTGTCTATATCTTGAACTTTTGTGCAACATGCAACATGTGTGCGCTGAAAGCCTGTGTGTTAACACAGGAGTGCATGTGTTACTGCAGTGGTCCTACTAAAGTCGTTTATACTCATTTCTGAGTGTCGTGACCCTACTGGCACGAAGCCATAGGTTGTCATGGGAGAATTTACCAGCGGTGGTTTCCCGTTGCCTTCCGCCGTGTACGATTCTATTCATCCTGATAGGACCGCTAGAGCCCTCTAGCAGCCGATCAGGAGACTTGGGGGAGAAAAGGCCGGCAAATTTTGCTTACGAAACATCTCTATGCCGTACGGTTCTTTTACATGCCGTAAATCTACGACATGGGACAGACGGCTTTACTTCCCCTCCGAAGGAAGTCGTGCTACAGATTTTTATCATCCTTAAAAATCCATCTACCTCGGCCGGGATTGAACCCGCAACCTTGTGTCCAGTGGCGAGCACGCTAACCACTAGTCCACTGAGGCAGACTACTGCAGTGGTACTAAAGTAATATTATGCTGACAAAAAGGTATGTAGCATTTACTCTTGTGTATTTCTGTCTATATTGTACTGCACCAGAAGCATCCTGGGACATGAAGATACGTACATGACTAAAAGGTGAAAACTCATAGACCTCAGGATTAAAGTCTTCTGGGATGTGACATGTCAGTAGGTTAGTGTTTCCTGATGTTTCAAAGCAACATAGTGCCTGAAAATAAAAGCACCATGTTTCTTCAAAACATCAGCAAACACTAACCCACCAATACAGCGTCACATCCCAGAAGACCTGAATCCTCAACAACACTGCTATAAGAACCTCAAATCTTGCAAGCTTTCACAGATTTCCTTCCCTTTGTATTAAAGGAAAAGTGAGAACACACAACAATAAATGCAGACCTTCTATTTCGTATTTGAAGAAACAACTTGATTGCATGCATTACATTTATAAGTAATCTCTATAATGGAAAGTTGTTAATAAGGAACTTCTTCTTAGAGTATAATTGTACATATTATTTAATATAATTATGATATATGTGGTACAATTGTTCTAGAGAAGTTCTGTCACAACTGTCCCACACAAGGATGGTATATTGTTGTAATGAAATTAAAAATGAAATAAAATAAATGAGGTTGTGTGAAAAGACAAGGCTACATTACTAGCTTTCAAGTCAATTGCTCTCTAACTGCAGAAGCAGGTCCTGATTCTTGCTATATAATAGTCCTGATTTTGTGAGATTTGGTGTTCTTGCAGTGGTAACTATGAATAATAACCATGTTCTGCGATGTGATGCAGTGTAGGCTGATAGAATGTGCCACAATTTCAGAGGAATCTGTTACATGCATCATCAGGATAGCTTCGTCTTCACTGACGTTACTTTTAGCTGTAAGACTGCAGTGCTGAATGAGAAGGGATGATATCACTGGAGGTGAGTAGATAAGGAATTGCAAGGAGGTGTATGTGGTTATTTCAAGACACTTATCCTGGCGTTCACCCATACACACAACGCTAAATCACAAAAGATCTGTCAGGATATTAAGCTATACCCCAATTACGATTCATGGCAGGTATCTTCTCAATAAAAGTCTACAGCTGTGTGTCCCAAATGGGGTTCTGCAAAGTGAAAATAAGGGTTTTGCAAGAAAATTACCTTACAATATAAAAAGGACAATTTAAATATCATTATAAATTTCACTTAAATTACCGGTAATTTTAATTTTAAATTAAAAATCATTCATTCAATTACGTACTTCTGAAGGGTTGCATTACTGGTATGAATACAATACGTACGTTTTGAAAATGAGTTTTTTTTTTGGTATGGTACCACACATCAGGTTCTATGCCTCATTTTTTGTAAATATGAAATCTGGTTTTTATTTCCACATATACACAATAAAATCATACCTTTCCTCATAGCTTTGTTTAATGTTTATTATTGTCCTCAAATACTTGTGGTCTAGTTTTTTAGCTTCATTTATGAGAATTTTATTACAGATTCTGAAAAAAGAAACTTTTTTTCGAGTTCTGTGGCCAAATTACAATGACCAAAGAGTGGTGCTGCTCTACTGAGACATAAATGTTACAAAACATGATAAATTAAACTGCTCAACAGATGGCTGTTAAAATATTGCTGCTACGAGTAAAGCGGTAATTATGAAATAAGATAAAATATAGAGCAGACATATATATATTCCATAATACCAAAAAATTAGCTGAAGAGTGTAAATTGGTGGGTGGAATATTACAAAGAAATTTTGTCATACAGAGATTGTTTGTATACAGGATTTACTGTATTTTTAGTCTCTGTAGTAACTGTCACAGAACTTTAGAATTAACAACACTTCAATTCCAACAAAAGTCTGTATTTATTTTGCAACATAACAAAGTCAAGCATTTTTAAACACACTTCAAATAGCACAAATAATAAAATGCCAAATATAGAAAATGAAGTGCATTATGTAAGTACAGAGCGAACCCAATCATGTATGAAATATAAAATAGATAAAATCTTTAAAGAAAATATGTTAATGACAAACACAATGATCTCCAAAGAAAATATGTTAATGACAAACACAATGATCTCCAAAGAAAATATGTTAATGACAAACACAATGATCTCCAAAGAAAATATGTTAATGACAAAGTCCTCAGATTAGACACAAGGATTTCACAGCAGTGAAGGTTTACACGGTGGTCTTCTAAGTTGACATGTGGCACAGGCTAGCAGCTTCCTGCCTCTGATAGCCACCTAATTAGACTTCATGTGTCACAGTCCAGAAGAGCAAAATTTACCAGAAGTGTTTCTAGCATTTGTTTAATATGATGATGCAAGAAGTATATCTTATAAAAATTGGGCGGACCAAAGAATGTATTAAATCATAAATGTATGTGTAGAAAGAAAAATATATGGAATGAACACAACAAATATAACAAAGTTACAAAAGGGTTGAAGGGCAAATGAGTTTTAAAGAACTGCTATTGCTTCAATGTCATACAAACACACTGCTTACAGTTATCACATTAATGCAGCAACATTACTTCTTCCTTCCTAATCCTGTCACAAACAATCCCTAGTTTGAACCTCAGTCCCAAATACTTAGAATTATGAAGAATGTAAAAATCCATCGATTCTATCACACTAAAAGTGCGAAAAATTTTAAATAATACATCTCGTCCTCCTTTATACCCTCCCGCACACACATTCACCGTCTCCCCCTCCCTCCACCTCTCTCACATCCACAATATAAATTTCAATCTTTTGTAATGAGGATGGACAAGGTATGGGGTACGAGGTATATAAATTTGAACATTACAGGTTAAGTTTATTAACCATTCTGAACAGTGCCTGACACATTTTGCATCATCGGAGCTGCACAAACACTGTCTCCTGCCGATGCAGGCCTAAGTCTTTCACTGTGATGGATCCATCCATATCAGACAAAACACGCCGTGGAAAGTTTATAACCATTTCATAATCCTTCGTATGGAAGCCTTTGGAAGCAACATAGGATGTAAGAGCCTGAAACAACAGTGCATTATATTTTACAATAAAAACAGAATATATAGTTATTAATATATATAAATATATATATATATAAATATAGTTCGAGGAACGATGGAGGCGGGAAAAAATAGTGTTATTTATATGGGGCTAATTTCGGGACCAAATAAGGCAGACGATACATGCGGGAAAACGACGGTAACGGGAACGAGGTTCCACTGTATTCCCAAAACACACAGTGTTCTTTGTCCTGTAATGGGCATGCCACACTGAATGGAAATATCACAGTCAGTCTCCCTGGGTATTGCTCTCATGTTTTGTTTTGAAACTTTAGCCATCTCATTTTCTATACTACACACCATATTTACCCAAAAATAAGAGAACCCCCCGCTTCACAACCTTCAATTTTAAGGAAAACACTTATTCAAAATATGTGTACACTTACAAGGTGACCCCAAAATTTTTTGGATGATTAATTACTAAAAAATTCCCAACTTATTTTGGGTAAATCTAGTAAGAAACAACCAAATTATGTCACAAGTTTAAATTTCAGCTTGGAAGCCATCTATGCAGAGATTTTCTGTGGTTTTCCTTAGTCTCTTGAGCCATACACTGAGACAGTGCTTTAAGACACACCACAAACAATTTCTCCCATGCCCTTTCTAATTTAGCATTCAGTCACTATGCCACTGACCCACAAATTTTCCAAAAATTTAGGAGCCCTCTCAAAATTCTAGCTGCCAGAAGGGTGATATGAAGCAAGTTCCATACTGAGGACCGATGAGTATTAGACGCCACCACAGAAAATTTTTTTGCCTGGGCAACCTGGTGCTCAAGGTTTGTGTACTCCACCATTATCCCATCAATGCTAGATAACATACGAGTTGACACAGAGAGTAATGAGTACTGATTGACTGGAGCATCCCACCTACCTCCCCAGCCATTCTGACAGAACAAACAACCCCCCACCCCCTCACACACTCACACACAAACACACTATTCTCACCTTGATTTGCGCAGTTGCTGGGACAACAAATTGTTCTCTTGTGCCATCTGGATAACGCAAAAGGAAACTCATCTCCATTTCTGCAAAGATAATGATTTTACTATGAGCAGTGTTCACACTTTAGCATGCTCCATGTTATATGTGGATGTCACATAATCAATATTTCCAAGTCCAAGGTCATATGCTTGATACCATGGAAGTCTGTTATACCGTATATTCTCGAATCTAATCCGCACTTTTTTTACAGTTTTAGAGGGCTAAAAAATCAGATGCGGATTAGATTCGCGTGCGGATTAGATTCGCGGTCTAGAGCTGGATTTTGGAAAAATGATTGAGCTGCTGTACAATATAACAATAACGTAATTAACGTAATTAATAAACAACGTAAGAACAATACAATACAATAATCTATTACTTTATTATTTATTATTATAATTTATTATTCATCAGACTCGCCGTCATCACTCATAATTCGAGGAATGTTCAAAGATCTGGCCTTCTTTATCGCCTCCTCGCGAGTAGATCATAACTCACAAACAGTCCAGTCTTGCGTCTCTCTTGAAAAAACGTGAAGACTGCATCATCAATTTCAGGAAATCGTCCTTTCTTGGGTCCAGTGAATTTCCTTCGTGACGCCTCACACCCGCTGATCGCTGCCTTGTGTTTCCGCCATAGTCGAACGTTGCTTTCATCAACTCCAAAAATTGCAGTGGCTTTGCGGTTTCCATTCTCCTCTGCGCACCGAATAACTTCACGTTTGAACTTTGCCGTATATGAGAGTCGTTTAGATTTCAGGTGTCCCTCTTCCATAACTACGGTACACGACAAATTGGAACAAGCACCTCCCACGTTTCAACAACTAAAGATCAGCTGGCTTCAGACGAGATTGCGCACGTCTGTTGAGAAAGGCCCCGCCTCTATCGGTATGACTCATCGGCCACAGGCGTAGCGTCGGATTTTAACGCATTGGTAACATCCAATATTATTCAATCAGTCGCCCCGTGGGCAAGGCGTGGTTGAAGGAAAGGTGCGGATTAGAATCGCGAACTAACTTTTTTTCGTTTAAGAAGTCGCCAAAAACTGGGTGCGGATTAGATTCGGGTGCGGTTTAGATTCCAGAATATACGGTAATTAGATCACAAAACAGCATGATTAATACCTATTACGTGCAATTTAGAACCTCGAAATGTGCAGAGTGCTCCAAAAATCTAGAACCTGGAAATGTACACAATGTTCCAAAAATCAAACAGCGAATATTTGCAGTCATCTCATTGCAAATGGTGTAAATGCAGGAGTCTGTAGTTGAACTGACAGGTACTCTGTCACATGTAAGCTATATCAGAAAATATAATTAAATCAGAAGTCAGTAGACAAAAGAAAAAAGTCACGTGAGTTTATTAACAAGGAATATCCCTACTCAGAACAGCACAAACACAGGGCCGATCTAAGGGTGGGCCAGCCAGGCAGCTGCCTGGGGCACCAACCTATAAGGGTCACTAACATGTAACTACAATAATTGGAAATATAGTGCTGGTAAATTCAGGTTTTCCACACATGAAAGAATTTCTCTGAAAATTATCTGCAATTTGGGCACATGCCATCAAAAATGTTTACCAGCCCTGTTCTAAGCCATGGCCATGTCTTGGGCTGGCCCTGCAGAAACATGGTAACGGGCAACACTGCCTGCACGGTACTGACTACTGAACAAACATGGTGGTTGTGATGTTCAGCACTAGGAACTGAGCTGCAGTTGTATTTATCACTGAACTTCCCACTCTTTCATTTTTTTTTTCTGTGGGAGTATAGTTTCTTGAAATCTTTTAGAATAATAGAAATACCCCATACCTTTAATACCGCTAAAACACAGAACCTACACAATCCCATCATCTTACTGGTATAACAAAGTCTGCAAGCACTGAGAGATTAGTAACGTGTCATATGAAGTTCTCATGGCGGTGTTGCTGAGGATTCAGGTCTTCTAGGGTGTGACACTGTGCTGCTGGGAATGTCATTTTTGACATTTTTGAAGGCAGCTTCATCTTCAAGGGTAAGCAGCCCAAGACCACTTACCCTAGAAGATGCAGGCACCACAACATCTGTAAGATCTTTGTTGATGCAACATTTACATTTACTGACACCACTGAAGTAGTTTGTTGTCCTCTAATAACATGGTACATGGCAACAAACCATGAAGAAGGGGTAGAAATGCAAACTTGAAGTCCAGCTACCATGCAAGTACTAATATTCCACATACCAGGATCTTAAAAGAAACCTGTCAACATTTTTAGTGACACAAATCATAATGTTTAACCTTTAAACAACCAGGTTTGTATTTGAATTTTTTGTGCATTGTGTACAAAAAATGTATTATTTGAACAGAAAAAGATAAAATGGTGAAATAAATGGCATTTTATGGTAAATAAAACAGAGATTATGCAGCATGTCTTTAAAATACAGTAAATTTCCTTGTAGCCTAAATATATGATACAAATTTCTAGGGGTGTTTTTTTACATGCGTTCACATATGGAAACATAGGTCATTAACATGTTTTATATGGATACTTAATGAAGAGAATTGTTTGTTACACATTTGGTCTGTCACGAAGAGATTATAGAGGTATCAAGAGAGGAACCAAGAAATAAAATTTTTACTTTCTTATTTTAAATATAATATTTACCCTTGCCAACCCCAAGATACAATTTCCAGCTTTCTTCATTAGTAGTCTCATCTTTGTTGGAACTTGAAGAGTCAACCTGCTCTTGCACAGAATCTTCATTACTTGCAGAATCAATTCCATTGCACACTTTCTCTGCTACAGATGCTTTAATTGCTGCTGCAATTTGATCATCTTCATTTGCATCCAATATGGATTTCTGGAATACAAACAGAATGTACATTAGACTAAAGTTTCATAAGAAAATTACTGCACTCATGCAAATACCTGTCACTGCATTCTTTAAATTACAAAACTTAAAAATAATGTGAATTGTTCTATCATTTATGCTATATAATACATAAAGGTAAAGGTAAAGTTGTACCTGTGTACACCATGAAGGCATATAGGGGGCAGCACAGGTACAACTCCACTCATTCTCAACCTTAGCACTAGTTGGAGGTGAGAGGTGAACTTCATGCCCCATTGCTTAATTGTCTCGAGTTATCACATTTGTCTCGTGGGGGATGAACCACCACTATACTGCCTAGATTCATGATACAGTTGATGAAGGTTGGTAAAAGTCATAGTTTTGTCTAGTATTTATGTTATAAACATCAAAATTTAATATGAATCTATTTTTGTTGTTCAACACAAATAAGAGAAGTGAAAGCATGTATTGTGATTGAAGAAACAGAATTTTTAAATTCTTAAATACATCTCTACATAAGTCTCACTTCTGCATTCTGTAATAATTCTAATCATATTCTTTTGCACTTCAAAAATTTTTGCACTATGTGAAGAGTCCCCCCAAAGTATTAATCCACAGCTCATAACAGAATGAAAATAGGTACAGTAAACCATCTTCGGTGTTTCACATAAGAGCTGCAAACTGAACCTCTATCCCTATGTAACAATAATTCTAAATGGTTAAGGATACGAATGTGTGGGGCAGTGACTGTTAAAAATAATCTGTTGATATGAAATAGTCCGGAGGTATGTACGTTTTGATTGGAACTCTGGCACTAAGACTGTTCGTGATATAAAGTTATCTCTAAGTAGCAGCACTGCTCATTCAATTAAGTTATCTTAGTAATTAACTTTTCAAGTCTGTGGCATGCACATTCAGTGAAACTCTTACTTCATTATACGGATCAAATGCTATGATGTATAGAAGTTGATCAACATAATGCGTTGTGAGGTTTGAGGTTATCACAGTAGTGCTGCTTAAGGCTCAAGTCTTCTGGGATGTGATGCTGTCAATGGCTGAGTAGCTCCTGACGTTTCCAAGGATTGCGGACTGCTTGACCCTGAAGATGAAGGCCCTATGATGCTTGGAAAAACTGGGAACTACTTGCTCAACAACACACCATCACATCCTAGCAGACTTAAATCTTCGACAGAAATGTGAAAATTGCAGCTAGACAGGAAACTGTCAAAGTTTTGTTTTGAAACTTCAAGGTGCTTCATACTGGTAACACCAGTATGATATGAATCATACCAGTCACATTTGCTGTATGTCTTAGAAACTGTCTTGCTGAAACAGGTAAATGACAGACATAAAGTCTGTGACATCATGTGCGAGGTCAGAGTCAGATATAACTGAGTGATTAACTGGTGTTGCAAACGCTAACAGCAGATGCTATGGAATATAACACATGAATGTTATTTAGGTCATAAGCAGTGCTTCAAGTAGTCACTTTTTTTTTATTTTTTTTTTAAAAAGGAGAGAGCTTTATTGCTACTTTCATTACATACATAACATCACAAAGAACTGTAGGTAAGCTGTGCCATATACCAGCTTCTGTACTTCACACAATCTTCGGGAACTCCTCCCTGTCCGCACATGTGGCCATGACAATCATAGAATAGTAAGAGTAGTGAAAAATTATGAACAGCTGAAAAAACACTAACTATCGAGCTGCTCTACTTAGAGCAAGCTGTGCTTCGGACGTTTATGCTTGTATCGTTTATACATATGAATCAAATCTAGGAGAGTATATTGTCCGATGGCCCCGATGAGGGGATTTGGATGCAAGTGACAGTTAAAATAGAACCGGATTGCTAATCGTCGGACGTATGCCTGGATAGATTCGACACCCAAGGCAGTGCGAAGGCGGAGTATGGGCGTATATCGCTTAAACATTTTGCACTACATGGACTAGTAAAGCCATAACTCACGTCCAGGAGTATAACTGTTTACTCTTTACGGCAGCGATTCTCGAAGCACAGTCTTCAGAACCCTATGAGTCTGGGAGACTATTTTTGTTTTCATGTTACAAGTTACAATGAGAAAAATAATTTACTAAATATTTTTAACATTTTACAAAACATGTTGATCTGAAACAATGGTGTAACACAGTGTTTGTCAACCAGGGGTTCTTGAGTTGAGTTGATTATGCTCAGCAGAACATAAGGCTTTTCTATAATCTTAGTTTTATTGTTGTTACTGCTATGAAAATTTAGAGTTTTTGTAATGAAGTTTTACACTGGCTTCATGAAATTCCAGAGTTGAAGTATGTAATTAGTCAAACAGTAAATGTTACAACATGCTGTGTCTTAGAAGCCTGCAAGTTGAGATAATTTTAGGAAAGGGTCTGCAAATAATGTGAGACTTTGTAAGGCATCCACTGTACTAGAAAGTTTGATAAACACTGCCTACAGTTCAGTTAGACACAGTGCTTCATTGTAACTGTACTTACATTTGTACATAATTAACATTCTCAGGCCCACCTAAAATTTCATTATATTAACCCTGCAGCCCAGCCATTTGTTTTTCTTTGAAGTGAAATGCTTGCAACCGTACAGAAATACCTTGATTTCAGGCTTCCGCCGCGATGTTGATGAAATCTGTGGTCTTCTGGGTAATTACACGGCGCCGTGTGGTAATTATATTCCTTTCCTACTTGGAATCTTGACCCGTGAAGATGGGACTGACACATTGTCCCGAAACGTCGGTAAATAATTACCACACGACGCCGTGTAAATTACCCAGAAGACCACAGATTTCATACAGAAATACGTATAAACATTTCAGCAACATTTATTTTTACATGTTGTGTTTAATGTTCCTCAGTCACAATCTGAATACTGAGACAGCCATCTTCTGACTGACACACTTCAAGAACAGACATGTCATGGTTCAGTTAGTCACTAGCCTCTCAGTGCAAAGGCCCTGGGTCAATCCCAGGCACGTGCACATGGTATTTGTAGTGGACAAAATGGTACTGGGACAGGTTTTTCAACAAGTACTTTGGTTCTGCCATGTCATTATCATCCCACCAATGCTCCATACTCATATTTCATTCATCTGCCATTGACACTACACAGTCTTAGCAACTGACAGTGTCATTAAATAAAACACTTCTATGTATAAGAACAGAAGTTAAATCCTGGATCACTCTAAAAATACCTCTGCTGTCACTTAACAGAAGTTAATCATAAGTTCCTGTGTGTCAAACAGTGAACCTAGTCATCCATACCGACTTACTGAGTGTGAAGCAGGCACATCATTTTTTGCTGGCATGTGGGTAGCTAGTAAAGAGGTATGAGAATTCTCAGATTTGGCAGTGCTTTTCAGTGGCAGTGTTGCTGTAGTGAAGGACGAAGATGCCTACCAGAAAAAAATAGTACAACAAATCATAAGACAGTAGCAAAAGCACAAGAATATCCAAGCCATGAATATGTAAATACATACCGTATATTCTCGAATCTAATCCGCACTTTTTTTACAGTTTTAGAGGGCTAAAAAATCAGATGCGGATTAGATTCGCGGTCTAGAGCTGGATTTTGGAAAAATGATTGAGCTGCTGTACAATATAACAATAACGTAATTAACGTAATTAATAAACAACGTAAGAACAATACAATACAATAATCTATTATTTTATTATTTATTATTATAATTTATTATTCATCAGACTCGCCGTCATCACTCATAATTCGAGGAATGTTCAAAGATCTGGCCTTCTTTATCGCCTCCTCGCGAGTAGATCATAACTCACAAACAGTCCAGTCTTGTGTCTCTCTTGAAAAAACGTGAAGACTGCATCATCAATTTCAGGAAATCATCCTTTCTTGGGTCCAGTGAATTTCCTTCGTGACGCCTCACACCCGCTGATCGCTGCCTTGTGTTTCCGCCATAGTCGAACGTTGCTTTCATCAACTCCAAAAATTGCAGCGGCTTTGCGGTTTCCATTCTCCTCTGCGCACCGAATAACTTCACGTTTGAACTTTGCCGTATATGAGAGTCGTTTAGATTTCAGGTGTCCCTCTTCCATAACTATGGTACACGACAAATTGGAACAAGCACCTCCCACGTTTCAACAACTAAAGATCAGCTGGCTTCAGACGAGATTGCGCACGTCTGTTGAGAAAGGCCCCGCCTCTATCGGTATGACTCATCGGCCACAGGCGTAGCGTCGGATTTTAACGCATTGGTAACATCCAATATTATTCAATCAGTCGCCCTGTGGGCAAGGGGTGGTTGAAGGAAAGGTGCGGATTAGAATCGCGAACTAACTTTTTTTCGTTTAAGAAGTCGCCAAAAACTGGGTGCGGATTAGATTCGAGAATATACGGTATGTCAGTATACACAAGGAATAAAACAACACTCATCTATGTCATTACTGGTTCAAAAATATTGCCAAGGTAAGATAAAATTAGAGGTCATCTTTCATTACAGCCTTCTTCAGCTAAAGTTTGGTTATGATCCAACAGATAATACTGGAGCTCATTCTTGAGCTCAGTGTTGTGGCTTAACAGTCTTTCTGCATGACAACCACCTAACTTCTGTATGAAAAAGGGCGTTATCATACTGTGTGCCTATTTCATTCCAGAAAATGAAAACTAATCAGGTTTGTATGGGTTGAGCTTTAATAAAATTCCTTTATTGCAGCATTCAAAACTTAATTTGCTTTGGATTCAAGAAGCTTTGCTGCAAGAGATCCACAGTGCATCATACACTGCGTGAATTTCATGTGGCATTATGTTTAACACTTTAGCTTTGACGCTCTCAGAATTAGGTTATCTGCCGTAAATGAATACCAAAAGCACATGGGCTATGAAAAACAGAAAAGATAAGGTAAAGGTAAGCAATCCCATTACAGGCCTGGGCAGGCCCTTAGGGTTCCAGGAGGTTGAGGCTCCCAGATTTCTAGACAATCGGCACATGAAGGTGGTAAGGTTGTCAGCCCTACACACCAGCCGCATTTACCCCCCAGGAAATATTCCTGGTACTCATTTCTGTTAGGGGCTGAGTCGACCCCAGGGCCATGGTGCAGCTGAAAGGTTTATGTCAATGAATAATTCCAATGACACCATCGGGAATCAAACCCGCGACCTTCTGGCTTGTAGTATAGCACCTCAACCAACTGCGCCACCGCGTGCCCCATAACAGAAAAGATAGCATTTTGAAAATATATGAACTCAATTCGAAGACATCTTTCTCATCCTTTCAGCCTGTAAACAGTACACAAAAATGGATTTTAGAGAAACAGTATGTGATAATGTGAAATGACTAGTCTAAGTGTCTCATTTCCTTACCAGACCAGAAACAGTTGGCTTGTTTACAAGAGCCAATGGAATGGCACGGCCTGGTTCTATTGAGTCAGTTGCTGATTCCGCAGCGGTCCCTGAAGGTGAGGCTCGAGTTACATAAACATGACCACATGATGTACGAACTAAGCCATTTGGAGCATCCTGAAAGGGTGAATGCTAAAACTGGACATGGATTTTCATTTGAATAATCACTCTAAAGCAAGCATTACCTACACATCATAAAATAATCAAATACCTATTTTCAGTGAACTTTCATTACAAACCTGAAGTCAAATGTGGTTCAGCACTACCATGTCGTTGCACTGTCAAATGTGAAACCACAAGAATTCAAGAATATCAGACTTGTGACACCAGTTTCATTGCACTGGCAGTCACAAGCAATAATTCTATCAGCAACTCATTATCAATACGACTATCACCAAATTCACATATTGCATTTTTTATAGGCACAAAACTTCTGTGTCAGGCAACAAAAACACTTTCCAGCAATCAAGAATTATAACAAGTAAGCAAGTGCCCAAATAACAACACGGGCTTCTGACACAGCTCAGGCAGTTAGACACTGGCCTCTCAAAGTGGTGGCCCAGGTTCGATCTCAGGCCAGTCTACGTATGATTCGTGGTTGACAAAGTGCCACTGGGACAGGTTTATCTCCTAGTACTTCAGTTTTCATCTACCGGTATCATTCCACCAATGCTCCATACTCATTCATTTACTATCATGAATGCTATATAATCTCAGCTTTTGACAGCATCACTAAATAACACACTTATAGTTAAGAGAAAATCTCAAGCAACAATAAAACACACCTCAGCAGCCAAAGGAGAGTTGGACAGTTTTGCTCGCTTTTGAGGGGTTTGCAATGACTGTTGCTGACAAAGAAATTCCAGTAAACAATCACAAAATGAAGACCCGTCTATTTTGTTCCACACTCTCAGACTCTCCCCTGTACGTGGGTCTATAACTGCTACATATGGCCAATCTGATACACTGTAGAAGGCAGCATATCTCTGGCCCTCCACACTGTCCAAATATACCTGAAATAAAATCCTTCTGCATAAACATTGTTAAATGTGATGCACTTGTCACGCAAAATAACATGTAACATGTATACTGTCATTCCTGTACTTTCAAAATTGTGCCTCTTCTATGCTTAATGTTATACATATTCCGTGCAGCTGCTCTGCAGATAAGTTCTTATTACCAACCACTGCAGAACAATTCTTTTTACTCCTACATGTTTCACCTAACCATCGTAGCCATCATCAGGTAGTCACCTTTCACAGACATGCACAGTATATATTATGTCAATGAATGGTAATATGTACATTAACTATTTACAGTAGTTGCTATATAGTACCAATAAAATTATACAGTTCAAAGTATATGTATGATATTAAAATACAGCATCTTAATATATAAAATATAAAAGTCTGTCTCCAAACATCTGCCTTGCAAATAACTTCTATTTTGGTAGCGTGGACACCCCTGGCTATGGTATCCAATGTTTATGCCATGAGTAATAGCTATCCACAAAATGCTGGGAATTTCTTGACTTCATGAGGAATTCCAGCTTCTCAAGAACTCTGCTCCAAGTGGTTCATATGTATCACTTAATTCATTCATGACAGAAACAGACATCATCAAACATTTAAATGTTCTAAAAATTAAAATTATGACATAAGTAATGTAAAAGTATACTTAGGCAATAAAACATAGTGTGGCTGTGAGTTGGCACGCTAAAAAACAAGAGGCGTACCTGCCAGAAAATGAAATGCTCCTTGATGACAGTCTTAACGGCTTTATTAGACCACACATCACGATTCAGAATCTGACAGGAGAACTCCATTACATTCTGAACATTGACCATAAGCCACTTCTCACAAGCTACCCCAGCATCTCGAGCCTGAAAGCAGTGATTGGATCTCTGGCATCTTGTAATGTAAATGTTGCACAAAGTACAAACAATAAAAGCAGAACTGTACATTACATCTATTCTTCACGTGTGAAATTAGCAAACAAAATACTCATAAATTTTGATATTAGAAGTCTACTTAAAATGCTACTGTGGGCCAGGATAGCTCAGTCGGTATAGTGACTCACTACGGGTGGACGGTCCGGGGATCAAATCCCGGTGGGGGCGAGATTTTCCGCAGCCGTCCAGACCGGCCCTGGGGCCCATCCGGCCTCCTATACAATAGGTACCGGGTCTCTTTCCCAGGAGTAAAGCGGCTGGGGCGTGGAGTTGACCACCCACCCCCATCTAGTGCCAGGGTCAAAGAAAGAGTAGAGCTATACCTCTACTCCCCCTCTGGGCCTTCATGGCCTGTTCTAGGGAGAACTTTACCTTTACTTAAAATGCTACTAGAAGAATTTATATTGGATCAGATAAGTCTACTATGACACTACTTTATTCAAAGGTCCAACAAGCCTTTATCACTTTCCTCTAAAATGACTCAACTTCTATGGACACAGGTTATAGATAATAGAAACAAAAACAAAGTACCACATTCCTCTATTTATACATGACTTTATCAATAACAGACTTTTATGTCCCTCCACACTGTAAATTTCTGCCATTGGAGTTCTGCATGAGATGCATAACATGAAAGAAATGTTGACACTGATTTGTATTTCAAATAAATGGACACACAGATCGCAGAGAATCCCAATGTATACAGACAATATGTGGAAAATATCCACACTCCTTTTAAGTACATAATCCAAATACTGCGAGATTTGAGTTTCTCATGGCAGTGTTGCTGAATATTCAAGTCTTCTAGTATGTGACACTGCGTCACTGGGCGAGTAATTATGATGTTTCAAAGAATCGTAGTTCCTTCATTTCAGGGTCAAACAGTCTAAGAATAATTCTTGGAATGCTTGACCTGGACAGCTCGACCCTGAAGATAAAGGCAATGCGATCCTTCAAAATGTCAAGAAACACTTGCCCAACAACACAGCTTCACATCACAGAAAGCTTGATTCTTCATTCTAGGTCTTGTTTATGAAACTAAAAATGTGATGGGTGTCATCTTATAAAATTCGGATAAATACAGTATAATGGTAATGATCGTGGATGAGACCTGCGTCCTTTGCGTTGGACCACAGTCTGAAAACAAATAAAATAAATGGCACTGCACACGTTCTCCTAGGCCAAAAGACTTCAACACTGCACTTAAAAGTAACAAATCTGTTGCACCAGGGGAGTGTTTCAAGCAATGTTCCTTCATGACAATATCGCAGCCACACGAATTTGTACACCACTTGGATAAACTGGACTATGATGCTTCAGCCTCCCTCCAGTTCAGACTTCATCCTATCTGAGAATTTAAGTCTTCTGGGATGTATGCTATGTCACTGATAAGTGGTTCCTTCACCCAGTGACACAGTGTCACCTCCCAGATAACTTGAATCCTCAGCAACACCACTGTAAAGCAAATCCCATTACAGGCCTGGACAGGCCCTTAGGGTTCCAGGAGTTTGAGGCTCCCAGATTTCTAGACAATTGGCACATGAAGATGGTAAGGTTGTCAGCCCTACGCACTGGCCGCATTAATCCCCCATAATTAATCCTGGTAGTCATTCCTATTAGAGGCTGAGTCGACCCCAGAGCCATAGTGTGACCGAAAGGATTATGCCAATGAAAAATTCCAATGACATCATCGAGAATTGAACCTGTGACCTTCGGCTTTAAGCAGTGCCTCAACCAACTGCGTCACCACGTGCCCCCAGCAACACCAATATAAGAACCTCAAACCTCATACTTCATTTCATCTGTTTGGTCCTTTAATGACAGGATTGTGAGTACATGATTTTGAACACATCTCTAGTCTATACAGCAGCGACTAAACAGCAAGGAGAAATACATAGCAGAGGAGCATATGCTCTAATCCAATGCTGGTATAAAATTGTTGAGAAAGACATGGACTACATTATATGCAGCAAATTGTTTGCTACAAGCAATGTGGTTTTCACCTACTGTCTTGTAGATTTTATAATATACAAGCACATGATCATGATGCCTTGCTAACATTTTTTCATATTTATGCTACAGAGTTTAATGACCTCACTTTAAATATCACACAAAGTAAGTTTATTTTGAAGGGCTGACTTCAGGAGAATACAGTCTTTGTAAATAAGCATCAGTATATTGTGTAACAGCCGATCCCAGTGGCCGTGCGGTCTAAGGCGTGGGTCTGCGGCCGCTCGCTTACTAGGATCGTGGGTTCGAATCCCACGAGGGGCATGGATGTCTGTCTCTTGTGAGTGTTGTGTGTTGTCAGGTAGAGGTCTCTGCGACGAGCTGTCCCTCGTCCAGAGGAGCCCTACTAAATGTGGTGTCTAAAAAAAGTGTGATCGTGAAGCTTTGAAAAAGAGGCAGCCTAGGCCCCCAAGGGGCTGTCGAGCCATTGAAAAAAAAATTATGTAACAGCAATAAATGTAAACAAATTGTTTTTTTACAAAATCAAAATCTGTGTAGTAGTGGAACAACATATCTTACATTCTGGAATGTTCCATGAAACATGAGATCCAACGGAGGACGAAACAAGTCTTCCAAACTCCTCTTCTTTGACGACACATTAGATCCTGTCATCATTTCTTCCTGCCGACCTGTAAGAATAAAACAATTACTGAAATTACCTACACTTTTATTTACCTCGTAATATGGAAATGAACCACTTGTTACAACTTTCGAAAATGTACAGTTATTTAAAATGTCTTCTATGGTACATAACAGCAGAAAAACAGCACTTCCAAAACTTTTCTATAAAACAGGATAAGTTTAACTGGAGGGCAAATATGGACTCTATATTTCCTGGTGAATTTAAGTGAACACATTAGAAAACAACATAACTTATAAGTTAATAGACTAAAAATTATTATAAGACCAAACTGTAACAAGGACAACATACCAAAAAAGAACACTTGAAATATGTAGCATGTGTACCACAATCACTTATTGCCATGTGTATTACTGGAAGTTACAAATAATGGATGCCAGATCCATCAAGAAATCAAACTAAACTTAACAGTGCCATTTGCCACCAGCATTTTTAAACAAAGTACAATCAGGAACAAAAAGGGACAAAGGTGAAAGAAACATTAACATCACATGAACTGGCAACTAGGTAAGAGGTTTGCAGTTAACGGTGATGTATGACAATGAACCTGGTGCCTAAGACATGTCACTTTTGAAAAAAGGGAAACATGTATTCTAACCAAAACTGCCAGTACTGGAAAATCTTACATTCATGATGGGAAGGCTAGTGTCTCTTGCATCAGCCAGTGTGTCCGAACAAAATTACATACTGAAATCTGTGGTCTGTTGGGTTATTACGCGGCGTCGTGTCATAATTGTTTAACAGACGTTTCGGGACAACGTATCGGTCTCATCCTCACGGGTCAAGAGTCCCTTTTCCTACTCAGACTCTTGACCCGTGAGGATGGGACCGATACGTTGTCCCAAAATGTCGGTAAACAAATGCCACACAACGCCGTGTAATAACCCAACAGACCACACATTTCATCAACATCACGGCGGAAGCCTGAAATCAAAATTACATACTGCCAGCTGTGATATGTCAAAGACTGCTATCGTTTTTGGTGTCCCACCCTGTAGTCTAGTAGATAGAAACCAACACTGTGGAGGAACCTGCTGCCCACATTTTCAGGACTGAAGAGCAAGATGAACATGGAAAAATAGTATGGATATAGCAAAACATAGAATCAGCAGTGAGACTCTCTTTAATTTCAACAGTTGTAATTCATTCATTTGTTACTACATGACAATGATAGGCAGCTTTATTGACAGTTGACGTGTTACGTATAGTGATAATGTACAGGTCACAGCTCCCTCATCTGGCTCCAGCAGGACCTGGCCAGCACTGGGCTAGGGGATTTTCCGAACATCAGTGGTCAGCACATTATGGCATCACAACACCTTACACACGACAAGGGTAAATACAGTAAAAGGTCAATTCTAGTACAAAACAGTAAACGCTACACCTGTTTCACAGCAGGACTGCTTCATGTAAACAAACTCTTCCACAACAACGCCAACTCACACACCTGGGAACGCACTGTGCATGGCTAAAATACATTTAGATTCATGAAATTTACAAAAAACATGCAACATTAATGATGGCAGAGAGAGAGAGAGAGAGAGAGAGAGAGAGAGAGAGAGAGAGAGAGAGAGAGAGAGAGAGAAGAGAGAGCACAATTCTAACACAAACTAAGAAAAAGGAGTGTGACTTTATCCACAATTGTCATAGATTTCTTCAACGGTTTTCATTAATCATACCAGACCATGGCAGGTGTCAGATCATGGAATTCCAGATTAGGGAGGTGCAACCTCTATTATCTTGGTAAACTGAGTGCGAATAAAGGCAAATAAAAATTTTACAGACAATATCACTTGACCTTTATGGGTGCTACAACTGCCAGAACAGATTTCTCTAGACACAGGCAACATGAGAACTTCACTGGTAACAAACTCAGCCATCTGGGTTTCATGTTGCATCCGCTTAAAGAGTATACGTTGCAATGTACAATACTGCAAAGTGGTTGGCTGGCTAGTGCAGGAAGGGGTACTGCAGGATATGACATAAAAGTGTTAACATTTTGGACAATGCCTCAGTCTACATCACCAAGGTTTGGAGTGATGAGAAATGTCAGACCAAAATAGATAATGATTACATTTTTTGCAGTATAACATTTCCTGCAATCTCCTCATTACTGAAACACAGACAGCATTGCCAAGGGCTTTATGTCACAGCTTCAGAATTAGATTCCTAACATGCCAAGTCAATAATGTCATATCAACATGGGTCTGTTTCATGTTACAAAGCTACAGGACTTTGAAATGTGAATGAATAAGGACAGGCGGGGATGAACGCACACATAAGTCAGTGGAATACATGGTTCTGTTTACTTCACACAACATTCGATGTTACAGTCTGTTTACAATAAGAACTCACAATGACTGCATTTGTCCTGGATACACAGTCTCGCCCATTTCAGCATGCCTACAGAAATGGGCACGTGCCTCATCATGTTGGTAGCACACTTGACAGACAGAGAGTGTGTGTGCGTGTGTGTATGAGTGTGTGCGTCGAAGGGGGGGGGGGGTCCTCCAAAGGTGCTGGCAGTTAATTTACCAAAACATTAGAGTAAATGTCACCTGTCCACCACTGTATGCATTGGCCGTGCATCCTGCTGAAAGTTACTGGCAAGCGCAAACTTCAAAGTTCAAATCGATGTTTAAAAACCAACAAAATGCACTTCACTTTCACTTTAATATGTCTTAATTAACCCCTACATATGTTTCGGTTTACGTAAACCATCCTCAGGGGGGTCAAAACTACGTTACATCACATCCAATGTTAATACATATTTAAATATTGTGCAATGTTTTTACATTCACTATAAAATCCAAGTTTAAAAATGTATAAAACATCGCACAATATTTAAATATGTATTATCTTTGGATGTGATGTAACGTAGTTGTGACCCCCCTGAGGATGGTTTACATAAACCGAAACATATGTAGGGGTTAATTAAGACATATTAAAGTGAAAGTGAAGTGCATTTTGTTGGTTTTTAAACATCGAATTGTGAAATGCACGGTGAGACTAACATAAAAAAAAAAATTCAAAGTTCGAAGTCCTGTAGCTTTGTAATGGTTGCAAACTGAATTGGACCCAAGTTCATATGACATTTTTGACTCAGTATGAGGTCAGGAACGTAATCTTGAAGTCATGACATAACATCGCCAGACACACAGTACATGTGTACATCACAGATTTTTATGAGAAGCATTTCCATGCAAATACCCACTAGCCCTTAATGGCTCAGTCTGACATCCTAAAACTCTGGTTTCATTTAAAAAATAACATTTAATGACTCATCATCACTTATGATTCAGAACTACATTAGTTTTTGTCCAAAACAAAACTTTCATTCTACCCTGTTAGTTGAAATCTGTGTTCTTCTGGGTTATTATACGGTGTCGTGTGGTAATTATTTACCGACGTTTCGGGACAACGTATCGGTCCCATCCTCACGGGTCAAGATTCCGAGTAGTTGTTAATACAAACTTACGCGTTTCGACCTGGAAATCTCGGAACGAGTCGAACACAGAATGGACTGCTCTTTTGGATCTGCTAGAGTAGCTGTGAAATACTGGTGCCTCAACAAGAACTTCCCGCTGGGGTAGAATTGGGTCCCGAACCTGACTAGAGGAAGATGCTCCATCCTGGTCTTCCAGGAACATGTTGATGGCCATTTCAACATTCCCATGGCAGGCTTCCAGCATCTGCTTTGCAGTTTCTTTTGATGCTCCTACAAAAATAGTTGTTGTTGAAAAAGTAGCCATCTCCCCCTCATTCAGCGACAGAGAGAGAGAGAGAGAGAGAGAGAGAGAGAGAGAGAGAGAGAGAGAAAGAAGGAGGAGGTTTGGGAAAGAACTTACAGAGTGCATATTCGTATCACAGACTTCCAGTCCCATAAACACAAATTTGTTGCTAATGCCAATTTAAGTAATGTGAATTTATAATCCAGCAGTAAAATATAATCAACTCCACCAACAGTGTGCTGGGCTTGTGCACTGATAGTCACAGTATGGAATCCTAACACAGTCAATTTCTTTTATTGCTTGTAATTGTAAATATGTTACAGGTTATCATCATCATTTTATTTTTAGGAATAATTTGTTACTTAAGTACGGATTATGTCTACGTTAAACATGTTGCACATAACCTCAAAGTTTCGCACTACTCCCATGGTTGTTAACTGTCAATTTATAAATACAATGAAGGGTTCACAGCCAGTCTGGCCAAACCCACAATATGCTGAATTAATGTGTTTTTCACTTGAAAATCCCAGTCTTATGGGATAAGACACCATGTACATTGGTATACAGGTACCAATGTTGTGGAGAAGATGGCTGCCTCCATCTTCAGGGTAGTCTTGGACTAAATCCAATGGCTCATTAGTTATCACCACCAAATTCAAAACTAAATACAGATTTTGCATAGCAACCATGTTGTTGTTTTAGAGCCTACAGAATACTAACTTCATAAAATGTGTACGTTTCTAGAATATTTATTACAATATGTCACTTACAGACAATACAGTAACTGGCACTAGTGCCAGTCCTTACACCTTGACATGTCCACCACATTATTACCAACTGTACGCAAGTTAAAAGCATTAAGCATTAGGTTGGGGTGGCCTATATTGGCATAACATTCACAAAATATTTTATGGAATTCCGAGTGGTTTCTGACTGACATTTCAAACAATCATAGTGCCTTCATCCTCCATTGAAGTATTCTTCATAGACAGCTTGATTCTTAATGATGAAGGCATTATGACATTTCAAAAAGTTGGGAAACACTCAAATGCCAGAACAGTCAAACTCCCCACCACTGTAAAGACATCAAGTACTGCATTATGCAAATATGTTAACTGGCTGAAAATTTGAAATGGATGAACAGATAGCAGGTCATGCCAACACACTCCTAGCAATCCCTAAATTATATATATATGTCCTACTGACAGATGGAGGATCCCTGTAGATAGACATGAATTCCCAAGGTTTGTGGACAAATGGATGCACACATCTTTGTTACAATAAATGCTGGAATATCCCCTCTCTGACAGCTGATGTTTGAAGAAAGAACTTTACTTGCCACCTCTCGGATTACTTAACGATGCTCGATTAACTATGTTATATAACATCAAATGAAGAATTCAATATAGTCTTCTCGGGCGCACAGCCGCGTCAATTCGTTTGAATACAACGTTTCGGGGACTAGCTCCGTCCCCATCCTCAGGCAAAACTGAAAAACTGTTTTGCCTGAGGATGGGGATGGAGCTAGTCCCCGAAACGTTGTATTCAAACGAATTGACGCGGCTGTGCGCCCGAGAAGACTATATTGAATCATGTCGCCGCGAAAGTTTTAAAACTTATATCAAATGAAGAACTCAACAGGATGGACTGAGAAAAGCCACAAACAACCTCAATCAGAGTCCTCCCCCTGTAGACTTATGCATACACTCAAGACCTCACAAATGCAAAGTAAGTTGCTTAAGATGACACCACCCCTACAGTCACAGGCCTTACAAGTCACCACCAGACTTCCTGTGTAGTGGCTGGTAATTATTCAAGTAGAATTCCAATTTCAAACACAGAATGACTATATGGAAAGACAACAAAGAAAATTATTTTGTTCACATTACTAAAAAAAATCGTCTCACTAGAATTACAAGTGAGGCCTGCATAATGTTACATCAAGAGTACAGTTAGCAAATTAGTGTATTCATTCCTAGCGACATTACAAAGTTACACTCCTATTCATTGGCAGATAGTGGAATTTTCTTATGGTACAGCTAGGGCTGAGATTATTATACTATTAATCAGAAGGGCTTAATTTAATTTTCCATGCTATTGATTTTTAAGCTATGCTGAAACAGTGCAAATTTTAAAGTATGGGTAAAAAAAATATTCACAAGAATATGCAAGAGTTTGTTTTAATTTTAATAAATAAAATTATAAAATGTCACTCAATAACTTATTACTTCATTTAATATTTTATTTGTATAAACAGACCATTCACCTTTCGTTGTGAAAGGAAGATTTATCAATCACTTTACCATCAAAGTTAATAATATTCTAAATCATTACTTTTTTCACACTTAACATTGCCAAAGCAGAAAGATAGTCTTGTGACACTGTGCTCCTTAAGTCTTCACTCTTTTCAGAGAAGAGACGCACCTTTCAGATGTTGTACAAGCTAAATTCTTAATCTCAGTTGATTGCAAAAAAACTGATGACCCATAAATATTTCACATTACTCTTGTTCATTTGTATTTTAGAACTGCAACTACTAAAATTAAAATATTCACAAATATGGCTTTAAAAACAGCTAGGTAAAAATGGTTTTCAAAATGCCAGTGTTTGAAACATCAGGAAAGGTAAACATATATACGAAGTCCTCCTTGAAACGCTGTCTGGGCTGCACTGACTGTAGCCCACCAACACGCTTAGCTTGGTGAGTCTCCTCACCACTCGCACTACCTGTGCTCAAGCCAGCGTGCAAGGGCTGGGCAGGGCACAGCCCAGTCTGATCTCCACAGCACTTAGAGTCCATCGTGTGTATTTGAATTTGAAAAGATTTCATTCATGTTCTTTTAAAGAATGTTTGTATTTCATAAAAAAACTTTTATTCATACACTTAACTTTTCCGAAAACTTCTTTGGGGGGGGGGGGGGTTGCAGCCCTTTTGGATCAGTCACCAACCACTGCTCCTATTTACTTTCAAACTTATATGCTACAGCAAAACCACATGACAATTTAAAAGGTATAAACAGGGAATGTAGGAACAATTTACATACATTATGGCAATAGCTGTAAAACTGAACAACATGTACCAGAAATTATACACTGAAACTTTACACATGTTACATTGCACATTCATGTCTAGTAGCAAAAAATATCTAGAAGGAATGCCCAAAATAACACATGGCAACACTGATGGCAACATCAGCTAATTACTGAAGTACTTGTTTATGGTTATCCTTGTGTAATAAATGCGACTATATTTGCTGTTAAAATTCTTTGTAGCAGAAACCGGTTTTCAAGATGACAATCTGTAATGACTGGCAAGAGTGTACTGTGTCTGATTATTCCTGTGAAATCTGTAACTTGTTACACAAATAAATCTGCAGGAGATTTCAAATATCAATACATGTCAGAAAATATTACAATGCCACTGCATTATATTAATAATTAAAAACTACAGACAGACCATTTGCTAAAAAACATGAGTTCTCTTGCTAAGACAGCCCTGCAGTTACAACAGCTGTTACAAGCTGCATCATGCGAAACAAGATGCTATTTATTTGGATCTAAATGCATAATACCAAATCAAATACAAGGAGAAGAGAGCTAAAATTTTATATGTTTACTTATGTCCACAGAGTTTACAAGTGCACCAAATTTTATTGAAATCCAAAGGAATCAGGTTAAAAATTGTACTTATTTTTGTTGATTAAACATGCAACAGCCCAAAAACAAAAAAATATAAAAAATTCAAACAATGCAGTATCAAGTTGTTAAACTGAACTAACCTAATTTAATCAAACTAAAACAGAACATTATAGAATACAGTGACCATGCATATTTGCATCTGAATATGAGCATTATTTACAGTATTACTTAACGTTACTATATATTTACATTAACTAATCTACCCTGGTACTGAAATTAGCTACAAAGGAACTGTAAATCCTGTGATTTACCTAATGCAAACGGTTACCACATTGTTAAAACAAAGCACTGAATGTAACCTAACCAGAATGCAGTATGATATCTGAAATGGTTCCACTTCCCTTCTGTCCCTGAGTACTCTGTCTGCATGTTCTTGAAGATGCATACTATGAGAAAGAAGTGATATAATGGGACAGGACAGAAGCTGATATAAGAGTAGGAGGTGATTAGACACAGACTGCTATGAAAGGATGATTATTGTACGAAAAAAAAGTTTCGTTCTTTTACCACGACGAACATTGCAGTTTGGTGACATCAAGGATCAATCAAAACGTTTCCTGAGAAAAGAACGGGGTACGGTCGCGATTATGCAATAATTCCGAAAATATTATACCTGCATTTATGTTCCTACAAGATGACATTATTGTTAAATAAAACGCTAAATCTTAGCACAGTGCATTAAAATATATGGACCAATCATTAACCTCATACAAATATAAATCCTAATACCACCACCCTCAGTAAAATAAAATTGGATGCAAAAAATCCGAACTTGTCCCATGTCCGTTATGGTCAAAACATCAGAAACTCGTTCATATGCTTCTTTATAAAATCAAAAGTTGTCAGTCACTACAACAAACAATAGCAGCCGATAAAATTCCTGTTTCATCCAGCATGCATTACAATAACGAAAATTTGTACCTGTTACTGTACAAAACTGTTCAACTGAAGTCTTTGATGGCTTCCCACTTTTGGTACTCGAAGCCATCCCACTGAACGAAGAATATATTTGATATATACAAAATGTCCCTTTGCCATAGGAATAAAATCAACACATTAGCTCCGCCATGACACAAACTTCTTTAACCATCACTGATCACACCTACCACAGATTCATACATACCATGGAGTACGAACTTACTGATCCATACCTACCACGGAGTTATAAAGCACGGATATAGAAAATAAAACGCTATTGACGCCATGTCACGTTAACAATGACGTCTGTGTCTGTGTATGTGAGCAATTACAATGGATCAGAGGTAACTACCACCACAGTTATCATATTTTTCCGTTATTTTGTCTGTCCCGTCTCGTTAGGTTTAGTTTGTGTCTGTAAATAGGGTTTCGTGGCGACACAATGATGTGGTCTTCTTCACCGACTAATAACTTACCGGATACGGAAAATCCGTGGATACATAAAACAACACCGCCATTTGTGGCAACTTCGTGCGTTACTGTAGCAGGCATGGCTCACTGCCTGTGTGTAAAGCATGCTCCCGGTGGTACCTTCTAGAACTATGTAGCACGACATCGACAGAGCAGCCTCCGGATTTGACATAGCCTCTCCTTCACCCACACTCCGTTCATAATGGCACTAAAAAGCAGTGAACTTCGAAATTATTACAAACCAACTAAATACACTTATTAGAAAGTTTTATTTTACATTATATTTTCTCCAACATATTTCTGCTCATATCAAAATACATGTAATGTAACATAAATCGGTACATTTGTTGCCTAATACATGTATTCAGTTGTTTTGGAATAGTGATACAATGCACAAAAATGCAGATTATTGAAATTCAAAATTATAGTATTTCGAGTTATGGGACTGTGTAGTCTGACAGATGGGTACCGAGGTTTCAGTCTGGACATAATGCCTCCATCTTCCAACTGACTGTGAAGGCAGACCCTGAATACTCCTTCAAAACATTCAAAACCATGTACCAGACCACACGGTGTCCTAACCCAAACTGCATCATGAATCCTCACCACTCTTAGCACTTCAAATCCTGTACCAAGGAATTTAAAGAATGTCACATTGGGAAAACTGAATTACAGAAAGTGTAGTATTTCTTTTAAAGACACAGCATATAATATCACATTCTTTTGTCTTCTTGCAAAGCAAGCAGTTGTCCAGGTAGTACAGAAGCTTCCCACATTACATAGAGCATGGGCATTCATTCCGGGTTTAGGAACACCCTAAGCCAGATCAATCCCATTAGGAACATCACACCTTATGTGAGATAACATTAATATCTTCCACCTTTGTCTAGGCCCCCCAAATAATCTCTTCCATTGAGTTGTGAACAACGGTCAGTGAAGTGTTTTCTCTTCCATTCAGTCTCTCTGACCTACAAAGCATATAATTTCTCAAACCTCCCACACATGCTCCATGCCCTGCCAATCCCTTCCTTCTTAATTTTGTAGCCTTCACAATATTTGATGAACACTACATTTTATTATGCACTGTAGTACATTATCAACCATAATAACACAATGCACATTCACACAATGTCTGCTATTTTAAATTATAAAAATTATACTTGCACACTACCTTGTTCCAACACAGTGCTGAGGTAAGTATCCCTTAGTTCCTTTGGGAAAAAGTTCACCATGACAGCAAGCGGTTCAATCTCTTTTTTAACCCCAATGTTCTCTTCTTCTCCTCTGGTGACTTTTCCTACAGAAAAATATAATATAGTGCACAGTATAATGTACTTAAAAAGACATAAAAAAATTCTGTGGTAAGACTGGAATACAGTCACAGTTGTCAAACACCATATACAACAAAGACAAACACTAAAACAGTGTTTTTCAACGTTTTTATCGTCATTTTCGTCATGTTGGGGGTGGAAGTGCCATGACCTGAATTTAACCCCTCACCTCCATCAATTATCTCCATTTCGGGTGTAAATATAAATTTTATTCCAAACCTTAAATTTTAAAATGTGGCTGGCAATAGGTTGCAATCCATAGGAAGGTGTTTGAGTATGAACGTACAGTTGATACCATGCCTGCAATAATTCCTTTTTGTCAGCACTTATAAGTGCCATTTCAAAATCTTGATTCTCAAGTGTTTTAAATAAATGGAGCATCACCAAGAGACTGATTCAAAATACTACATATATCACTTCTATTTTCTCTGCAATGCAAAACAGACCTATCATTGATATGCATTCCATTATGTTAATTCACTATTATATTTAGTGGTCTTGGTGATTAGATTAGGTTAGATTAGGTTAGATTATGTTATGTTATGTTATGTTATTTTATTTTTTTTATCTTCAGCTTCCATAAAGCACAATAACTTGCTGAGCAATTCCTAGCTTCTCATGTGGGACTCTGCTCCATGAGTTTTTGGTCTCTGTATTAAGTGATATAAATAAAAGTTTTTGCAATGCTGAACATATCTCACTTATATCGCTTAATATTAACAGTTATGAATTGTGTATGTTGCACATGGCGTACATTAATTTTCACATTATGTATTTTGAAGTTCTGCCATAACTTCCCAGTTTACTTATCTCCAAGCTTTTATAAACCCACTTATGTTGAATTCAGAATAAATCATCAATATTTGTTCAATATGTTGTAACCAACGTTGCACGCTGGGAACAATTTGTGTCACCAGTGGAGTTCACCTTACACTGAAAATGTAACATAGGACATTAACCATACGAATACCAGTTTCATCTCTGTATTTTCTGGTTTCATTTTTACACAGGGCCCATCTGTGGGCACAGTGACTTGGCATGACTTGTAATGCACTGAATCTTGGGTGTGGGATTACTATAAACAGCGAGCAAATTACTGGTACTGCTAAGTGGGAGAGCATATTGAACCTGTATGAAATTGACAAACAGAATACTCTTTATCACGTGCTGCCCAGTGTGATGCACAGACACCTGAAGCCCGGTTGACAGCATGTGACGAAATTGAGGTTGGCTGCACATGTTGTGAGCAGTTATCTGTATTCTGGTCACAGTAGGTAATCGAAAACAGCACTGTAAAATGGAATAACCCGTAATATTATCACCAATGCTGTTGTGTGTTTCAGTGATTTGTTGATCCATCTAGAACCTCCAATGCTGTAAGTAGTTTTGAGTGTGTGTGGTTGTCTTTGTGATATCACTGAAGTAGAACGTTTAAATTTATCATATGTTGTCGTGACATGAAAGTTTGTATTTATAATGATAGTGTCTTATTTTCTCAGCTTGTCTGAGAGGCAGAATATGAAACAAAGTGTGCACAATTGGTGGAAAAAAAGGGATGTGATATTAAATATTGTCTGTAAAAAGCATGCTGATATTGTGTAATACAATTTTCCCAATGTGACATTTCCATCCGCACTTCAGTTGTTCTTAATATTCTTTAATACAGGATTTGATGTTCTCAAGGTGGTGAGGATTTGTGATGCAGTCTGGGTTAGGACACCGTATAGTCTGGTACATGGTTATGAATGTTTTGGAGGAGCATTCTGGGTCAGTCTTCACAGTCCATCTGAAGATGGAGGCAGTATGTTGAGACAGAAAACATTGGTACCAACTAATTACACAGTCCTATAACCCGGAAGACTACAGTTTTGAATTTTCTGTGCATTATATCAGTGTTTATTACAAACCAAATAAATACACTTATTAGACACTAAATATATTATGTGGATTGACAGAATGTATAATATGAATAAATAAATACACATTTCTTTTTTCTAAGCAGAAACGTGCCGATCCCAGTGGCCGCGCGGTCTAAGGCGTGGGTCTGCGGCCGCGCGCTTAATGGGATTGTGGGTTCGAATCCCACCGGGAGCATGGATGTCTGTCTCTTCTGAGTGTTGTGTGTTGTCAGGTAGAGGTCTCTGCGACGGGCTGGTCCCTCGTCCAGAGGAGTCCTACCGCGTGTGATGTGTCTAAAGTGTGATCGTGAAGCCTCGAAAAATGAGGCGGCCTAGGCCCCAAGGGGCTGTCTTGCCACGGAAAAAAAAAGCAGAAACGTGTGTTAGAAAATACTATGTGTAATAATAAACATATTTCTTAAAGAGTGTATTTAGTTGGTTTGTAATAAATATTACTAGTTCATAGTTTGCTATGGTTTTGTGTGTGATTATTTTTGGAGTTTGTCGGGGGAGAAAGTACCATATGCCTGGTTACGAACGTCATTCTACACAGTTCTATTAGTCACTACGATGCGAATGCGTTACTCACAACCACAGATTCGACGTTGTGCGACATCTGTTATGATTAATAGTAGATATTGTAGTTGTCGTTCTTGACGAGTTTGACGACGACCACGGTAAGATGTCGCGATTGCATGCTTCCCCATCCCCAATTCCAGTTTCACCCCCGTGCTCAAAACTATGGATTACAGGCCTGTAAGTGATTGACTATGCTTTTGCCATCTGCAATCAAAGATCAGAAGTGCAAACTTCGTCGCATCAAAAGATGACGCAACACGCGTGAAGTTTCCTCCTCGTCCACCCACTTGCTGTAGGATGACGATAACCTCTGATCCATGACCATAACCACTGAGTAATGTCGGCAACAGTGACGGACGTAGGATTACGCCGCTGTTGGCGATGTAGTACTATGTTTCCACGGAGTTCCAAATCTATGCGAGGTACTATGTGGATACCTATGGGATTAAACTCAAATATGTTGCCAGACGTTACTGTAATAAACTCAACCTTATGAACTCTGTAATATATACATACATGCATCCGCGTTTCAGAGTATTCATAAGTATGCTATCAGCACTATTGAATTGTATTGATAAGTTTGTCCTAATCAGTCTTACTGTTCAATTACTGAAATCGACACTAGCGCCAGTGTTAGCAATTACGTTTCCGTTGCAAATTGTGAATGTCTGTGGTGTAGGCAAACTAAAAGTGAAGTGTGTCAATCGTTTCATGAAATACAGGATTCATATAATAAGGATAAAGATGGTGCTGGTACGTGCGTAAAATTCGAGGGTGTTTTAAGTTACTCTTCCACAACAACTGAAGTTCTCATTTAAGTCACCGTTTTTGTCACTTTAGTCCCCGTCGGTGTAATATTGACAAAATTAAATACAATCTTCGTTTCTATCATAAACAGGAGAAGATGAAGATGAAGATCAAGTAATGTGAATGGTCCTGCTTGGTGGTCTTCCGGAATGTAGAGTGGCGTTCGTTGGTAGTTAGCTGCAAACATTTCATTACAACATATAGGTCATGTATTCAACTGTCAAGAAGTCCAACGCTAGAAGTTAGAGATATTACGGCTTATATGGAACTGTCTAGCTTTGTATATCATCTGAAAACAACGATTTATCTTGAGTATGAATAACGAGAGTTTTGAGGTTCTCACTGCCGTGTCAATTATCTTTGCTTGACCCCGAAGACGGAAATATAACGCTCCTCCGAAACGTTGACAAATATTTAGTAGTTGACTTAGCGTAACATTCCTAAAGATTTTAATAGCCAGAGATGTTTTAACAGAATAGTAGAAGGCTGACAGTAAAACACATGGGTACCGGGTGAGGCTTGTTGCTGACCATCCTCCTCTTTTATCGCCGAGGTTGTGAATGGGGCTCAGCTATATGTCCACCTCCTCTTTATGCCAGCATAGGCTTGTCATGGGGTGACTTTGTAGGTCATCATCATCATCATTTATTTACAATCCATAGATCCAATATACAGTCACAAAGACAAAAACAGGATGTGGATTTGGTCATCATATGAATTAATAAGTTATATAATATATACATTGTAAAATAAATACAAGCAATTTGTAAAAACAGACATGACATAAAACACAATAGTAAAACAATTCAAGCTTAGAATAACAAATCATAGTCCGTATATTACATTCAAAATGAATAAAACTATTGTAATAAATATTCTATGATGTGATTATTATATATATGTGAGCTGTAGCAAATAATATCATTACAAAAGATTACTTAGTAAAGGATTAAAAACCCATGATCATTAATTAAATTTACAGTTAAAATATTCATCCAAGGAATAAAACGAATTGGAAAGAAGAAATCTTTTTAGTGCCGGTTTAAATAGTTTTACTTCATTACTCAAGCTTTTTATGCTAGGTGGGAGATGATTAAAAGCTCTAATACCAAAGTAGTAGGGTCCTCTTTGAAAAACTGTCAGACGTGATGTTGGAAGGTGCAAATTCGTGCTATGTCTAGTATTGAAGCTATGAATCTCGTGGTTTGATTTGTACTGATCTTTATTATTTACGACAAACAGTATTAACGAAAATATATATTGTGAATACATGGGCAGAATTTTTAAATTTTTAAATAGTTCCCTACAAGAGTCTCTAGTTTTTGCATTCATAATAACTCTGATTATACGCTTTTGTATCCTGAAGATATTAATACTGTAGGGCGAATTACCCCAGAAAATTATACCGTATGCTATGATGGAATGCACATAGGAGAAATAAATCATCTTTAGAGTTTCTTGTGACATAAAATCTTTTACAGTCCTAATTGCATAACAGGCCGAACTCAGTTTAGTTACTAATTGGTCAATGTGAGATTTCCACGATAATGTTTCATCAATGTGTAAACCAAGAAACTTAGTATTTGACGTGTTAGTGATATGCTTGTTTCCACAGCTTATACTTATATTGGTTTCCAAACTATTTTTTGTCCTAAATAGTAGGTAATGAGTTTTCTTGAAATTTAAGGATAACAAATTGGTTTTGAACCATTAATTTATGGCTACAAATTGTTTGTTCATGTTAATTGCAAGATCCTGAAGGCTAGGATTAGGTATTATAACACTAGTGTCGTCGGCATATAAGATGATTTTAGCGTTATTAGTTATTACTTCAGGCAAATCATTGACATACAAAAGGAAGAATAGCGGACCAAGGATTGAGCCTTGCGGAACACCATGCTTGATGATCTCCCATCCGGAAGAAGTACTATTATGAGTTTTTATGTTATCTATTACCACTTTCTGATATCTGTCATTTAGGTATGATGTAATTAATGCATTGAATTTTCCTACTATCCCATAAAGTTCCAGTTTTGATAGTAGAATATTATGGTTGACACAGTCGAAAGCTTTCTCCAGGTCACAAAATATACCACCAACAGTTAATTTATTGTTCATGGCTAGTAAGATTTCATTTATTAGCTTGAAGGAAGCCATATCAGTTGAAGAGTTACTCCTGAACCCATATTGATCGTTTATGAGTATGTTGTTTTGATTTAAGTAATACATTATGTGGAAATCAGAGCTGTCGTATGTTGTATTCATGTTCACAGTGCGTTAGACTGTTGGTTTTTTTTTTATATAAGACAGTGTTTGCGCAAATTTTTGGCGTTGTGATACGGATTAGCATCAGGTTGTTGGTATAAAAATAGGCTGAAACCACGAGCGGTACCGTTTATAAACCCTCTGCTGTGTGGTCTGTCACAGATTATAATCTGTAGTCATGGATTAAACGTGTAGTGGACTGTTTCTACCTTACAAGATGATCTGTGTCTCTACCTATCTGCGAACTTCTCGTTCTTTTCACGAGGTTGTCCGCCATTTGGGGCTGCTTGGTTGGAAGTGGGTGTTGCTGTAAGGGCAAATGTATTACGTTTGTGCATTTTACGGTGCTTATGTATAATTTTTAATTATATTTAACCTTTCCAGGTTCAAATTTGTATAAAATGTGGCAATCCATGATAGAAACAGCGAAAAGCAACCCATTCGGAAATCCATTCCATGTAGCTCACTGTGAATCGTCGGATAGAGATTTGGTGCCCGGCAGAACTATAGCGGCTGCTGCTACTGCTACTGGTGTTACGTTTGAAACGGGAGGTTAGTGGAGGAGTAATAATTGTGCCTATTTTTTTTTGTGCACGTTAAAGGATAAAGTGAATAGTACTAATCCTTATACTGAAGGTGACCTGAATAGCTTTCAGGATGTCTTGCAGTTCACCAGCAGAACTTGGATGTGCAGTGAACATCTTTGTTGGGTATGATGCTTGTCTGCGATCTGGAGGAAACAATTTCCACGACCTTGTTTAAGTTTAATATTAGCTGCTATACATTGAACTGAAACTTCCCATCACTTCCTTTAAATATAGTGGGTAGAAACCTAATATTAACCACAGTACATTGAAATGAAACGCGTGGACCACGACTCAAGGCAGATTGGAATAGAGGTGAATTCTGCACTGCCTGCCACCATACAGAATGGTGGTTGAAGTTACGAGCGATGTGGGCCAGATAGTCTAGGGACCCTGTACAATTGTGTGCTGGGGTGGTGGTGGAAGTATTCTGTATGAAAGCTGACTGCTGTACTTCATGATTATCGCCACCAACTCAGAAGTTATTGTCTCTGACATAACCATTCACTAATGCTGACAAATAGCATTACTTGTAAAACACCATATATTTTAATGAGAAATTATTGTAATGTGTAATATTCCTGTTGATACCATGTTAGGTGAGGGTTGCCAAGTGAAGACCCATAGTATGGTAGATGCACTCAGTTTGGAAAACAACTTCTAAGGATCTATAGAATGTAAATAAATTCAAACACTAATCAATCTACATTTGGATTTAAGTTTTAATTTTAGTGTGAGAAGCTGTGTAATAACAAAAGAAAAAGGGATAAACTTGTAATCCACTTATGTTGGCCTTTGACTTATCATTTTTGTGAAAGAAACTTAATGATGGGGAAAGGAAAGATTACTTGTAATCCACAGAGGTTACTCTTTGAGTTTTCATTTTAGTGATAGAAATTATGTCAGAAGAAGAAGTATTGTATTAAGGCTGTGATTTGAGGTTTCATTTAATGACAACTCTAGGGTTCCAGATTTCATTAAATTAACTCGTAGGCCTTAGCTCTTTTTTTTTTTTTTTTTTTTTTTGGGGGGGGGGGGGCAGATGCTGGGGATGATTAGTGTTGGATTGCAGGGTGGGGGAAGTCCTTCATATCTGCTTCATATTTATTGACAGGATCTCAGTTTTAGAAGTTCAAGTTTGTGGATAGTTTTGTTAGTTACCTTCAAAATTGTCCCTAATGTTACAACTCGATATAATTTTTCGCAACCCAGCATAGCTAGTGGCTGACTTTGTATGTGGCCTGTGCTGTTAACTCCAGTTTTTGTAATGCAGTTATATTAATGTACTTAGTCACAAATCTCAGTCTTGTTACAGTGGTTTGTCTTGAGGTAGTGGAAAATGCAGATTCATATGACAAGAAATTGGTTGAGGGGGGCCGTGAGACTGAATATGAACTTGTTCGTAACATGTGAACTAAATATGATTAATAAGTCGGTCCCTGTCGCCACGGCATGGTGCGTCCTCAGGTTGCGGATGGAGGAACGGCCTCTGGATATGGAGGATAGCTGCGAATACATTGAATAAGCAGTCATGGAGAGCCGACAAGGGGTGGTCCTCCAACTTTGGGGTTGTGTGAGGTTCTAAGAACTCCTCACCATAAAATATTACCAAGTTATGAATCATTTGACAGCCTCGGACCTGGACTGATTCTTTGGCTCAGGATAGGGACAGGTGGCGGGCTGTTGTGAATGCGGTAATGAACCTTCGGGTTCCATAAAATGAGGGGAATTTCTTGACTGGGTGAGGACCTGTTAGCTTCTCAAGAAGGACTCTGCTCCATGTAGTTAGTTAGTTAGTTAGTCATTCTTTAATTGCATGGGTGCTGAAGAAACTGTAGAACTGGAGTCACCATTCCTCCAGTGTCATGTGTGAATCGTTTGCAGTCATTGAATGCTTTGGGCATAAAACACATGAGAAGTACTATGTTATTTTTATGTCTGGAGATTGTATACATTGTGCCATTCAGATTAATTCACTTCATGAAAGCGCCCTGGATTAGGAATATGCCTTGGTCTTATCCATAATCACTTGGTCAGATGTCCCCATTGCTGTTAACAGTTCATAACAATGTGAATGTTTTTGTGTTTTAATCAGTTTGACCTGCAAGATACAGTATTTACATGTGACACATTCTTCTTCGTTCGTGGCTCTACGGTCCGTTGTGAACCTTGGCCTCTTCAACGGTTTTCCACCAGTTGTCTCGATTCTGTGCCAGTACTTTCCAATTCCTGTATCCCATTTTCCGTAGATCTTCCTCAACTCCATCAAGCCACTTGGTTCTCGGTCGACCACGCCCTCTTTGTCCTCCAGGGTTTCCGCTTAATATCTTTTTAGGTATCTCTGTATCGTCCATCCGTGCCACATGTCCCGCCCATCTCAATCTTAGTGATTTTACTATTCTTCTGATGGGTGGATCTTTATAAATGGAGTACAGCTCGTTATTGTGCCTCCTTCTCCATCTTCCTCCTTCACAGATTGGGCCTATTATTCTACGAAGTACCTTCCTCTCGAAGGTATCCAACATTCCAATATCTCTTACTGTTAATGGCCACGTTTCTGAAGCGTATGTGAGCACCGGTCTTATAAGTGTTTTATGAATAATTAACTTGGTGATACGAGATAGAAACCTTGAGGAAAGTAGTTTTGTTAGTGCGAAGTAGGCTCTATTGGCTGCCATTAACCTCTGTTTGATTTCATAAGATGTATCATTTGAGTATGTCACTGACGATCCCAGATATTTAAACTGTTCAACTCTCTCAAATGTATAATCGCCCACGGTTATCGAGGGTGGCATATTCTCCTTACACGCTTTCCCTGAAGCCATGTATTTAGTCTTTGACTGGTTTATGCTCATTTCCATGTTTCTGCTAGCCTGTTCTAAGGCACATATCACACATTGGTCAGGTTAATGAAGATTTGCTCGTACAGTGCAGTGGCTTGCTGTACGTCATGTTTTCATTTCATGGTGTGGGCTACTTGTTAACATGTACCTCACGCACATGAAAAAATGTGGTGGTTATTCATTCTTGCTGGTTGAATCTGCGGTATATTTGTCACTAATTGTAGTTAACATTGTCCTTGGTGGCAGTTGTTAGAGATAAGCAACCTTTTCTCTTCAGGTGCTGGTAAAATAATTCAAGTATGACTTCTGGTGATAGTCTTAATCCCACAACTGCTGCCACTATTTGCTCACTGCCTGATAATGGTGAAATATAGATTCACCATTATGATGTAACACATATGCTGGTAATATTACTGGATGTTTGCAAAACCGTTATCATTTAGTCTGGTCGTTATGTAATGGGGAATGTCGTTGTTCTTTATTTTAAACTCGGAATGTTCTGTGTGCCATAGTATGGGACATTGTTTTTATGGAACTGTCATAGAATGGCATGCACAATTTTTATTCTTATACAGGTGAACCTCTGTTATCCGAACTTTGCTTAACTGAAACTCGGGTTACCCGAAACTGGCCGACGTGTTATTGATAAAGCGGTGGAGGGACATTGCAGCCAAAAAACATTGTGGAAAAAATTTCAAACTAAAATATCAGATTTTTTTTCATGGAAACTTGTAGTGTTGTATTGTATGTGCAAATATCATACACTTTCTTGTGCCATAAATTTTATTAACATAAGACATGTTTCTGAATAAATGTTACTTTTATTGCACCTTATCACATCAAGGCGAATTTCCGGATTATCCGAAATTTTGCTTATACGAAATCGGGTCCACCCCATTTATTTCAGATAATCGAGGTTCTACTGTAATATGGAAATGCTTAGCATTGGTAATTTACCAAGACTTGTGTGTATGCAAGAGCAGCAAAATTTTTGAATGGATATTTTAATCAAATATTTATAATTGAGTCTCGATATGTTTTTACATGACGTGATGGCAGCTGTATTGAATATATGTTGCTAATGTAGGTAATGACATTGTGTTAAGTGACCAGTGTGATAAAATAATGTGAAAGTTCAGACTTCCAGTAAGTGTCATGTTAGTGTCTGTTGGTATGAGAACTGGAAGCCTAACCTTGTGGAATACAAGACTGTAAACCATAAATGTGAAATATGTGCATTGACTGTTCTTTGTTGGTCTTTATGGTTACACGACTGCACACACTATAGCTCCGAGTGTTTTTACAGATTAGTGAATAATGACTTGGATAAATGTGGTAGGAATGGGATCTGGCCTAATTTGTGGTATTGTCCGGGCATTTGTGTGGAAGAAACTCAGGAAGACCTTGGATAACTCCAAGATAGGAGATATTTGGGGCTGATATGTGAACGCAGGACATGCTGAATTTGAAGCAGGGGTGTCCCAGGCTCAAATCTCAGCCAAGAATACCTGCTGCTATGACTGAGGTTTTCCAAGGCCTCAGAATATGAAGCAGGGTGTACTGAAAGCAGCATAAAACACAAAAGCAGTTGTGCCACCTGTTTGAGAGCAGGATTTGGTAATATGGCATAATTTGAAAGCCTGTGTAACAAATACCTCAATATAACACAAGATTCCGGAGTAGATTTAAAATATGATGACCCAAGTATTTCAGCCTTCTTAGCAAAGTCATGACATCTACCTTCAGTCTGTTATCAGAATCTGTGTTCTGTTTATGCTTACTAGATCCAACACAAAATGTGAAGTTAATATGACTAACCCATCATAACGTAGTCAGGCACTGAATTGGTATTTCCTGAAGCCATTGTAGTGTACATACAGAGATGAGAACTGAGTACTCATCCACCATTGTGTAAACACCTACTGACAACACAGATATAACTCTCCCAGAATGAAGACGACATATTCATATAGATACGATTGATAGATATTCACATGAAAAGTAAAATATTTATATGAAAAGTATTTGTAATTGGTTTATATTTTAAATACTTTTAGCAACTTTAATTGAAAACATTGCATTTTGGACTTCACATATTCACATCTTTTAACAGAATCTTCCATTATTCCTTTGTTAGAGACCTCACCGAGGATGGCCACGTAGAGACTGAAACATGTAGGAGGCACATTGTAAAGTGACAGATGATTGTTTTTGATTGTGCAGTTGTTGGATTAAATGCTGTATAATTAGTATCTTGTGCAGAATGTGGAAAACGTAAAATACAGTATAGTATCTGTATGAGTTATGTCTTGTATAAAGGTCTGAAAGTTTGGGTTCCGAGAATTCTGCTGTTTGGAGGTTCAGTTAGTGCGATTAGTAGTGCACAGTAGTGCAACAGAGAGGTCATAAGTCTTGCGTAGTAAATATTGACTGTGTATTCAGCGTAGACATTTCTGATGTACCTGGTGAAAGATCTGGCTAGTTTCATAATTTTTGTATTTAATGATTCTTTGTTTGAAAATACCAATAACAGTGCATGTCACACATGCACACATTTTTTTCCATAAAGTTGGCATAAACTTGCACATTTATGAGTTGTCAGGCATATCCAAAACCAGAATGGTGTACTTACCTTAAAATGTGCACATTCCTTAAACCCAGAACTGTGATATCGTACCAGTGATGGGCGAGTCAAAATGTGCTATATAAGTTTACTCCCATGGTGTCTTCACATTTCTTTGAGAAACTGATTTCACTGTGGGAACATATTATATGAAGCATAATTAATTAGTCTCTATTTGTTCTCATTACCATGTTGTGTACAACTGTGAGCAGTTTCTCCTTAGACCGCTAGACCCTTGAAGATAAAGGCACTATATTCCGTTGAAATGTCAGGAATTGATTCCCCAGCAACGTATGTTTCAGAAGAATGGACTACTTAATAACTGCCATGAAAACCCCAAGACTCAATTTTTGCAGCTCTTAATGTGTATTCTGGGAGGCACATAGTTCCATCTGTCATGTGGGAAATGCATGTCTTGAGGTTTGTTTTCATGAGGCCTTTGGCATAATACTTTATAATAGTCCATGTCTCATTCCTCAGGTTGTGGTTCCTGACTATTGTAGGTCTGTGTCATGACTCAGCTGACATACAATAATTGAAAAATGGTTGTACTAGACTGTAAACACTGCAGTGGTATATAAGTTTTAAAACTTTCGCGGCGACATGATTCAATATAGTCTTCTCGGGCGCACAGCTGTGTCATCTCGTTTGAATACAACGTTTCGGGGACTAGCTCCGCGGCAGGTAGAAAAACACGGGACAGGTGAGCAGTATGTTAAATCAGTTTCGCCTGAGGATGGGGACGTAGCTAGTCCCCGAAACGTTGTATTCAAACGAGTTGACGCGGCTGTACGCTCGAGAAGACTATATTGAAACTGCAGTGGTATGTCAGCAAATATAAAAGTTCAAAGTCATATTTATGTTGAAGTTCAAAGTAGAACATTTCTGCTTGGGTGTCCATGTAGTACGGTGCAGTGTTGTTTAACCACAAATACATAAATAAGATGGAAATGATGGTGGTCGATAATATTGATGAGATGTGGAATTATTTTTGTGGACTTTTACGTTTGCAATTCCCTCATATTGAATGTCTTTTCAGACAGCTGTGAATTTGGCTCCACAAAGTACTTTGCGCTGTGTGGTTTGGGAGGAATTCTTTCCTGTGGAATAACTCATACCGCCATTGTGCCACTGGATTTGGTTAAATGCAGGATTCAGGTTAACCCAGCCAAATACAGGTCGATTGTAACTGGATTCCAGGTGAGTTGTCAGTACTGTTTTCTCCTTCTGATATCAGTTATCATTTGAGCCAGATATATAGTTTGCATTGTGCAAACTGAAATAGTGCAAACCTTGTTTTAAAATAAACTGTGCAGTGTAGGCATGACATTTACTTCATATTTGGGATGTCATACATTGTCATAGGATGCAAGCTGTGTTATTCCTCCCCCTTCCCCTTTTCAAGTAAGACTTGTTATCGGATGTGATGCAGTGCCACATCCAACAAGAATGGAGATTTCAACTGGTCTGCTGCAGAAGCCTAGAAAGTTGCAGGATTTGTTATAAGTTGTACCAGGAATTTTTTTTTCTCTTTTTCCTGTTTACAGTGTAGTAAACATTGCATTGAAATCTTAAAGTTTTTTCATTCCATGCAATGAGAATATGTGTTTTATTTACAAAACCAACACATGCAGACACTGTGTGCACAACAGTGCAATTTCTATCTCTCCTACATGTTTCAGCGATTACATCACCGTCATCATGGAGTAGTAACGCACCAAGTTATTTAAGATGTGTTAAAATATGATTGAATTAGAGTAGTAATATACAGGGTGTCTACAATGAAAGGCCCGAATTTTATTGTATTCTCAGGAAGTAAGGAATAGAGATATGGCCTATTTATTGACAAATATCAGTCACACAACACACCAAGTTGAATTAAAAAAAATCAATACACTTGTACGTGAGCACCGTTGGTGACACTTAGGATATGTAGTCTGTAATCGAGTTCCGCCCAGGTCCGCTGCAACATGTCCGGAGTGATGGTACCAACAGCTTCCACAATCCGGGCCCGGAGGTCTCGAATGTCTCACACTTTAATGGCATAAATTCTGTCCTTCACGTAGCCCCACAAAAGAAATCCAACGGCGTGATATCGGGAACGTGGAGGCCAATCCGTTGGTCCATCTCGTCCCATCCAACGTCCTGGAATTGTTGCATTCAGAGCTCGCCGCACGTCTAGCGACCAGTGGGGTAGAGCGCCGTCTTGTTGAAAAGAGACATTTGGCTGCAGGTGATCCAGCTGAGGAAAGGCATAGAGCTGCAGCATGTCCAGGTATGAGCTACCTGTGACAGTCTTCTCCGCAAAGAAAAACGGTCCGATGATCATGTTGCACATGACGCCACACCAAACATTCACTTTCGGGCTGTCTCACACATGTTCCATGACGCTGTGTGGTTGCTGTGATCCCCATAACCGAATGTTATGCCTGTTTACAGCACCAGAGACATGAAAAGTGGCCTCGTCGGAAAACATGATGTTTGTCAGAAAGTTGGGGTCTTTGTCGATTCGGTCAAGCATGTCACAGGCAAAATTGTGTCGCCGTGGCTTCTCCTCTGGTTTCAGCTCCTGCAGAATCTGCACCTTGTACGCATAGAGACTCAACCGCTTTCGGAGAACCTTATGCACATTTGCTCTTGGCATCTGCAGTTCCCGTGAAGCCCGACGAATTGACTTCCTTGGACTTCGGATGAACACTTTACAGACGTTCTCTACCTTCTCATCGGAGACACGTTGCCGGCCTCCTCCGTGTCCTTTCAAGGCGCTCCCAGTCTCCAGAAACTTGTTGTACCATGCTTTAATCCTCTTGGCGTCTGGTGCTGCTTTCTGATAAACACGACGAAACTCCCTTTGCACCCTCACAATGGACTTAAACTCAGAAAACCACACAACAACTCGCCCCTTCTCCTGAGCTGACGCCATCTTTGCGTGAAATGACAACAGTGCCCCAACAGTGGCCCGTGAGGTAGCCTAAAACTTTAGGCGGGAATTTGAACTCCTGTAGTACGCAGGAGACCCTTAAGACCTGAAAAAGAAAACCATTTGCCCTATAATCAGGGCATTTCATTGTAGACACCCTGCACACTGTATCATGGAGATATCTGCAGCACTGTTTATATGCTGTCACATGCAGTAAAACCCAGTAAAATAGTGTATGCATAGTTAAAAGCCTTATATATTTGGAATACTGTTGTAGGATTTGCAGCAGCATACAAACATTTGAAATTGGTCTTGATCCAAAATGGATCTGTCCCTGTATTGCATGATGTATTTGTTACTGACTGCATCTGACATCATCTTATATATACTTTAGCAATGTCAGTCCCCAAATGCTATGCTGCCATGTTGGTACGTGCATACATACACATTATTCGTGTTTTCATGCTAACTATGGGCACCACTACAAAAGTGTAATGTACATACAAACCTTTTCTTCAGGTTTCTGCAGTAACTTCATACATGATGTGTGCCTTGCCTCCATGGGTCTTGAGGTTTCCATGGTAACTGTGTAAATGAGTGTGCTTAGCCTGCCCGGTTGCCAGGCACCAGCAGACCAGTCATATAAATATTACTGCAGGTATCACTTTGATGCCGATCCCACTGGCCGTGCGGTCTAAGGTGTGGGTCTGCGACCGCTCGCTTACTAGGATTGTGGGTTCGAATCCCACCAGGGGCATGGATCTCTCTCTCTCGCGAGTATTGTGTGTTGTCAGGTAGAGGTCTCTGCGATGAGCTGGTCCCTCGTCCAGAGGAGTCCTACCGAGTGTGGTGTGTCTAAAAACTGTGATCGTGAAGCCTCGAAAAATGAGGTGGCCTAGGCCCCCAAAGGGCTGTCGAGCCATTGGAAAAAAATAAAATCACTTTGCTACAGATGTATATTACTACGTACGCTTTTCCGCACTCACGCGGATGCTGTGGGAGTGCGGAAAAGTGTATGTAGGACAGAGCACTATCAAGGCAAGGTGCAAAGAACACCAGAGATACATACATCTGCATCAACCCGAGAAATGAGCAGTGGCAGAACATAGCTTCAGCATGGGTAATTGTGTCGATTTCAGTGGCACCTCAGTATCAGACAGAACATCAGGATACGTGGACCGCCTTGTAAAGGAAGCAATTGAAGTTCAACTGAACAAGAATAATTTTAACAGAGACTGTGGCTTCATACTGAGTCAGGCCTGGTCCCCTATAACCAACATGTTAATGAATGTAAAAGCAGGACCCAGCAGAGCAGGTACTTGACTCTGCCCACCATCTGTCTTGTCTTGCCACCAGCTATAACGGGCAGGTACATCATGATGCGGACAGACTTCAGAGGTGGTCCGTTCCCTGATGACAAGGACAGAGATGGCCCTCAAAACATTGGTTAAGTTGCGATTGAACCACCACACTTGGCTGGTAGCCCGAGAATATCTTATTGAATCGGCCGTGTAATTTTTTTATTTTTATTTTTTATTTGTTTTTTATTTATTTTTTTGAACATAGGTTGGTGAAATACTGAATGGGTCTCCATTTCTTATGGTCAATTGGTTATGGGAAATTCAGCCCTTGTGTCCTGCGTGTATATGGCATGTATGATTGAATAAGTGAAATACATATATGTGTGGTGATTTAATGAAGAGTTTGGTGATAATTGCTTGTTCCTTTACAAACAGGGCGGTAGTGGCTTGAATGAAAGTGGCCATATCTGAATGAGTTTAATTGATCATTATAGTTGTGTTGCTTGTTAACTTAGTGACAGCTAACATGAGCCGAACTCTGAGTCACCATGTTACACATCGTAAGATCCACTTCTGGGGCGCTTGGGCTCAGCGGCTTAAGTTGCTTTTATCAGAAGTTGTGAGTCATAGGTGTGTTAGAGAACCATACCACTGAACAGGTATTGCAGTCCGTGCTGGGATGCACTGACTGTTTATGTTCAGTGGAGACACTGTTTTCATGAAACTGAATGCATGAAGTCTTGTAACAATAAATTAGTATGCAGCTACCAGAGCATATGTGCAGTTCATGCACACATTGGAGTTCCCATTTAAAGTGCTTCAATTTTATGAGTGCCCTCATGTAACCTTCAGTGCTGTCAGGGCAGTAATCTCAAGAGTTAAATATCGTCCATTTAAGATTTTCCTGAATTTAATGTTTGAGTCTGCTGCTTCCGAAACAAACCTTAAATATGGATTTCATTGTGTATGGTTTTGTTCCAGTGCAGGGTTAGTGACTGTTCATATGTAGAAATTGGGAATGCTGATGAAGGATTTATTGCTTTTGCAGGTGACCATTAGGGAAGATGGAACCCGTGGTCTAGCTAAAGGTTGGGCACCAACATTCTATGGCTACTCCATGCAGGTTTGTGAATATGTAGCAAATCTTTCGAAAAGTATGAGATTCTTTGCTGATATTCAGTGAAAGTACAATTATACACACATTCCTTTTGAACATGTCATCGGTCTGGCTGTGTATCACTTGATTCAGGTATAGACAGACTCAGCACTGACAGACTTTCGTCAGGCTATGAATGGCAAGCTTAAATTGATGCATTGTTTCACCATGTGCCACATATACTATAGCCATCATAAGGACTCTGCTCTGTGGAGCTAATGGATATAACTGACCAAAGGAATGTTTTAAGATTGAAGGAATTTGTTAGTAACGTATTAGGCCTGTGACCACAGAAAATTAAAATTAAGGAAGAACTTCAAGTATCAAGACATTAGGTTGGGAATGCATTGTATTTGTATGGTTATTATTATTATTATTATTATTATTAAGAGAAAGGCAGCAGATGCTACGGACAGACAGCAGCCTTAAGGCTTATTCTGCAACCCTTATGATGAAGAGAAAGACAATTAGTTTTTCCGTTTTTTCAAGTAATGGAGCACCGGTGGTATGAAATTGACAGGGGAAAACCGAAGTACTTGGGGGGGGGGGGACCTGTCTCAGTGTCACTTTGTCCTCCACAAATTCCACATGGACTGACCGGGATCAAACCCGGGCCTACGCGGTGGGACGCCGGCGAATAACCGCCTGAGCCATGGCATAACCCAGTTTATGTGTGGTTAGTGGGTAATGCAAGGAAATTGATATTTGAAGATTTAAGTCTACTGGAATGTGACACTAGATTGGTAAATAATTACTGATGTTATGTAGGAGCTTGCAGATTCATTCTTAAGGGTAATATTTGAGCAAGTGGACTACCCTGAAGATGGGGCAGCCCTGAAACTTCGGTTACCACATACCAATCTAAGTGTTTTATCTCCAAGCACCACCATCTTCCTCGGCACCACTGTGAGACTCAAGTGGCATAAATTCATGTTTATTTTGTGATTGCACATGCTTGACGCAGTAGATTAACAGTATGTAATATTTATTCCAACAAATTGCACATTCCTTCGATAGTAACTACTTCTTAAGTTGTCATAACTTCTCCTACGTGTTTCAGCCTACAGAGGCCATCTTCAGAGAGAACGCTGGTACAGAGAAGTTTAATTTTGTAATATTTATGCACATCCACATTGACATTTTGTATCCAAAATGTATTCCTTTATACCAGTGTTCTCCCTGAAGATGGCCCCTGTGGGCAGAAACATGCAGGAGAAAGTACTATGACTTAACACATAGTTGTTAATGAATATATGTGCAATTAGTTGCAATAAATATATTATTGTATGATACAAATAATTGTATGATAACTGCTCTGGCATTATTAGTAGTGTTGTTTTCTTGTCAGACGCCAAGAATTGGGGGGTGTTGATAAATTTATTAGCAAATAGGCCTGTAGATCTGTTGCTCAAACCAGAAACACGTCATTACGTGCAACTTAAAGTGACAGGTATGTGTGTGGGGGGCACAGTTATATGTGTCGATAAATCTGATTTTACATTTCTTATGTATTTCAGGGTCTCTTCAAGTTTGGTCTGTATGAGGTCTTCAAAGTCTTGTATTCTGATTTGCTGGGAGAAGAGAATACATATATATGGCGGACGTCACTGTATCTGGCAGCCTCTGCATCTGCGGAATTCTTTGCAGACATTGCCTTGAGCCCCATGGAAGCAGCGAAGGTTTGTTTTATTGTAAAAAAGTGTTACAGTTGAGGTACCTGATGGAATATGATACTGAACTATATGCAGAAGTATAATTCAGCTGACATTTGTTTTGCTGGACGCCTTTTCTTTGGGGAGTGGCGGTCTCACTGATGAAGACAGAACAAAGGCAGGATGTTTGCACTCTTGAGTGGTACACTGCATGCATACCACGGTGGAATGCATATCTGTGCATACATTCACATTCTTGTTCTATTTGTATTCAGTATTGTATTTTTTTAACTTCACATTTTTTGTGTCTTGTGCGCTAAGTGTAATGTTGATGCACGGGCTGGAGTGGCCACCCTGCCATAAGAACAGCCCTGACACATTTTTTAGTGCATTCTGTCTCTCTTCCTACACAGAGATACTAAGCTTATTTAGGCTAGACCATTACGGTATGTATGAAAGAGTGCAACAGATATAAGTGGAAAATGGTGTACTCATTGGATACTTGACTTCAATGTCTACGAAGCAGGGGTGCACAAATCTTGGGTGCCAGGTTGCCTGGGCAACTAAATTTTGTATGGTGGCATGTAATATTTGTGGGTCTCATTATGGTAGCTGCTTCATGTCACCCCGCTGGTGCCCAGAATTTTGAGGTGGCTGCTGTATTTTTGGAAATGTGTGCATCCATGCTATGCAGTGTTTTACTTTGTTTCAATGAAGTACTTGTTTCATTCAGGTACGAATTCAGACACAGCCTGGGTTTGCTAGTACGCTACGAGCAGCTATGCCAATAATATACAAAGACGAGGGTCTGAATGGCTTTTACAAGGGGCTGGTTCCCCTCTGGATGAGGCAGATTCCCTACACCATGATGAAGTTTGCATGTTTTGAGAAGACTATAGAACTACTGTACAGGTATGCTAATTACATATTTACATCTAGTTTCTATTTACATACACCAACTGGATGCAACTCTATTTAAAAAACTATAGTTTTTTAAAACATATTTAAAAACTTTATAAAACCCGACATATGTTTCGGCTCTTATAGAGCCATCTTCAGGGGTTTATTGTCGTTAGAACTGCATATATTAAAACGTCTTTTTCATTGGTTCACTTTTAGGCAAGGTTTTTTTCACTTTTTCACTGCTTGGTATGCACAGACACTGTTTGTTATTCGTGCTAAAATAATATGTTAATGTTTTCGTAGGTATTGTATTTGATTCATGGTACTGGTTTATCTTGTTCATTGGGTCGTATTTTTCATGGTGTAGGCTGTACCGTTTGTGTGTGCGTCTGATACTGTACAGTATCAGACGCGCACACAAACGGATGTGATATGCAGGGTCATCTTATGTTTAGGTAAGTGGTAGCAACATCTTCAACTTATTTTTAATCCCTTATAATATTACTTTCACAAGTGCAGTGCAGTCCACCGATGTATGAAGTTATGATATGGAAAGTCGGTGTTAGTCTTTTCACTTTTCAAGAGCCACTGCTTTAGGTGCTCGATTTTTTCACTTCATTTTTCAAGGATACTTGTATGTGTTTTCTTCATTTGCATTTCTTTTCATTGGTGTTATTAATAATAATAATTCTTGGCTCAACAGCCCTGTATGGGCCTGGGTCTCCTCTTGCCTCCTCTTGTCGAGGTTACTAAGTCATGCGCATTCATGGCAGCTGGTGACCGGCCAGCTAGCCGCGCTTAGTGTTCTATCGATCCTGATGTGCACGCCAGAGCCATCTGGCAGGCAGTCAGGAGACTTGGATGAGAAATGGAGGCAATTTGGCTTACGCAACATTTTATTCATGCCCGTAAGGTTCTTTTACATGCCGTAAATCTACGACATGGGACCGACGGCTTTACTTCCCCTCCGAAGGAAGTGGTGCTCCGGATTTTTATCACCCTTAAAAATCCATCGACCTCGGTCGGGATCGAACCCGCGAACCTTGGGTCCAGTGGCGAGCACGCTAACCACTAGTCCACCGAGGTCGACTCATTGGTGTTATTGGTTATCTTATATAATTGCTCACTGTTTTAGACATTCTTTTCTGCTATGTACTTGGTCATTTTTGTTTCTTTTTCCTTTGGTACATTTATTTACTTCAACATGTGATAGTTGGAGAGGTATATTTAACATAGCGAAAGGCATATTTAACATAGCGAAAGGTATATTTAACATAGCGAAAGGTATATTTAACATAGATAAAAAGATATGTCTGTAAAGTAAATGAAAATTTGTTACATTCAGTACCAGTGCATGGTTTGTGGATGAGTGGAGTTGTGTTTCATGATACCTCAGGCAGAAAGTTTTAAATATTGTGTGATACTTGTACATTGATCGTGTACTTGAAGCACAAGTAAGTTCACAGGTTTGCTGTTTTTGTATTCCTTAAATCTGAAGTCTGTGTTTTCAGATATGTTGTACCAAAGCCCCGTAGTCAGTGTTCCAAGGCAGAGCAACTTATGGTGACATTTGCTGCTGGCTACATTGCTGGAGTGTTCTGCGCCATTGTGTCGCATCCTGCCGACACGGTTGTTTCCAAACTGAACCAGGAGAAAGGCTCTACTGCCCTTGAAGCAGCCAAGAAGCTTGGCTTTGCTGGTAAGGTGACAATTTATATTTATGAGGCAGTTATACCATTTCAGTGCTTCACTGTTGTAACTTAAATGTATGCATAAGCTTTGATCATCATTGATGTCTGATTATTGAATTAATTCACAGATTGATTCTGTAAGTCATCTTCCACAAATTCAATCCCTAAGTCAGATTCCTGTTCGTTTTTAGTGGCCTGTTTTAAACCTTGTATGTAGTAACTACACAGTACATGAAAACTGCTTTTATGGACTAACATGAGACAATCTGTATGTGTTCTTACACTAGCTATGTAGGATGCAAAATTTTGGAATCACTGGACACCTGCTAATATCCTGTTGTAGTTACTTTCTACATGAATTTATAACTGTCTTGAAAGTAGCCTTTTGAATCTTTCTCCCCACTGAATGTTGTTCAGTGTACAAAAGAATTCCTCTGGCTGACAGCCATGTCAGGTGGTTCAAGGAAAGCAGTGTTTCAGAGACAGTTTCTGCGTCGTCAGGGTTCTGCCACCCTCTCCACATTATGTGCCTGCACAAGGCCAGAGCTCATAGTTGAGTCAGCTGGGCTACAGGTTGGAGTCTGAAGATTGCTGTGGTTGGCTTTGATTTCCATTGGATGACTCTCTGATCTCTTTGTTGGTAGTGCCTAAAATATGTCAAACATACAAGATGTTGACACTGTGTGAAACCTAAAGGCAGAACCCCACATCTCTAGCATTGTGTTGATGGCTGCAAGCGTTTTGAAAGTAATGGCAGAAGGCTGTGAATTTCTTGGTATTTTGTGGTGTGGACCATTTGTTTTCAAAATACTAGCCTAATTTTTTCTATTTTTATTTGTTTTTTGGAGACATGTCATTTGAACACTGTCCAAGCGTCCTAGGTGTGTTGGTAGCACATCTTTATGTTCAGGAGGTCCTGGGTTCATATCAGCTAGGAGACTGGCCATCCTGGCACCTTTTTGTGCATGACTTCAGGCTTCTGCTGTGGTGTGAGTCAGATATTTGCTGTTCTGGGACGTTACACAGTGTAGATTGGTAGTTAGTTGCTGACGTTTAGGACCGCATTGGTCCCATCTTCAAGGGTCGAGCAGTCCAAGATCTGCTTGACCCTTGAAAATGGGACCCGTGGGTTGTCCCAAAGCATCAACAAGTAACTATCAATCTGCACTGTTTAACGTCCCAGAAGAGCGAATTTCTCAACTTTTTCGTGGTTTTTCTCTGTCCTTCAAGGCAAATGAACCTCGTATTAGGCCGAGGGCAGTTCTCTCTACATATTTCACATTTGTTGTTTACTGATCATCATATACTTTGATCTTGTGTAATCTTAATTGCTGACAGGATCAGTACTAAGTCCTGAATAAGTAAAATAAGTGAAATATGTAGTAAGTGAAAATATGTTCATTCATTATAGGTAAAGTTCACCCTAGAACAGGCCATGAAGGCCCAGAGGGGGAGTAGAGGTATAGCTCTACTCTTTCCTTAACCTCGGTGCTAGATGGAGGTGGGTGGTCAACGTCACGTCCCTGCCGCTTTACCTCCGGGAATGACCCAGTACCCGTTGTACAGGAGGCTGGGTAGGCCCCAGGGCAGGTCCGGACGTGTGCTGAAAATCTCGCCCCCACCGGGATCTTATACTTATTTAAATCTTGTAATTTGTAGAATATCATTGTACTGAACATGGGAACTATTTAATGTGTGCTAGTTAATGTCTCCAGTCACACCAAGCAGTAATGAAAGAGATTCTGTAACTTACTTCTCTTCCACTCTACAGGACTGTGGAAGGGTCTCGCTCCCAGGATCATTATGATTGGTACATTGACAGCAGCTCAGTGGTTCATATATGATGCAGTGAAAGTGTATCTGCGTCTACCAAGACCCCCACCACCCGAGATGCCAGAATCACTGAAGCGAAAATTAGCAGCCAAAGAGCAATAAGTTGGAACAGCTGTGAGATAGATGAAACACAGGTGATTCCACCTGTTTTCATTTTAGGCTCTTTGTTTTAGAATATTGTAGGCTTTTGAGATTATGAGCATCAACCACCAGGGATGATTGTTGCAGGATGTGATGTAACATTCGGGTCCTTAAATCACATGCTTGCGAAAATGAAACTATGTAAGAAAGAACTACTTGGGTATTGAGTCTTGGGCTGTTAAATTTTTAGAGAGAGTAAATGCTTCGTGGATATTGAATTTGTATGTGTAAATAACATTGGCAAATATGTTGAAATAAATGGATTCAGCAATGGACGTAATGTTTGTATTGCAAGGAGTTACTTTTGAATGAAATTGTGTGTGTTGAAAAGGCAGAATCACACCTCGAAATGAAAGCATGAGCATCCCAGGTGTGCAGTATTGATTGAAGCCTTGGTAAAAATTGTTCTATTTATTGGTTACATTTCTGTTTAAATGTGACTGTAAATAAAGTTTAGTTGAACTGGATATTATGTACAGTGTAATGTGTTAAATAAAATGTTACACAGTGTTGGGAATATCTTGTTATGCATGTGTGACATACTGTTTTTCTTCCCTGTACCACATGACATTTGACACTGCTTGTTGCTTCTTCTCGGTTGTATGCAGTGAAATTCTGTCATGACAGTAATCGCTCTTTTGATGTTTTTGCAAGACATATTCTTGTGACAAGCTTCTGTTATCCAGCAAGTCCTTGTATTTGTCTCCATTCTTCCTCGCTTGCAAGTAATTTATTTTTCCTTTCAGAAACTCTCCGAAGTTTAAAAAGAATGCCAGATGAAGTATTTTTAAATGGCCATAATTCCCAGTTACTGAAGTAAAAATTATGAGACATTACTTTTCAGTCAACACTCATATGAACATGCAGATGGAGCCACAAAATCAGCAAGTGTTGGTAAAATACAGTCTGCAAAATCAGAGTAAAGTACTTTTCCTGAAAACTATCATATATTTGTACAGGATTGTGGAGGTGTTCGTCACTGGAGAACATATATTTCTCAAATACACCGTTTGCAATTCTCCATACTTCATACATGATGTTCATTTAGAACAGGTAAAGGGAAGGTTCATGGTGTGCCTAAGCATCACATCATGCTGGTATTTACTGTGAATACAAATCTACTGATGCAAAGCTGCATCACCTCCAAATATTACTGTGTACTCAGAAGTTATATTTCCTCGTACTGTATTAAATATTCATGCCAACGGAAGCTTAGAGAGGTGTAAATTTCATGTTATTTATATATGTCCTGAACCATGAGCTCTTTTACAGCAAACTGATAAAGTTCTACCTGAGCGTCATGTTAAATACAATTTATGTAGGAATGGTACAAAACCAAAGTTGCATTCATTTACATATTCTCTTGTAGACCCCAAAAACACTTCACTGAATTCTTTCCAACAGTAATAAAGACAGAACATGTGTATATGTAGATGGACAGGACATCATTTCCCACCGTGTTCACTCACTTCACATGTGTTTGATCCCTGATTCCCAATTTGTCTTCTGGTTTTCCATTGGTTATGCCACCAAAATCCCTCTCAACTATGAAAGCAGTCACATCATCATGTTTTTCTCCAATATGATCAACTTTCTGTAACAGTGAGGTTAATAAATTAGTTACTATCACAAAGCTGAACACAAAATTCATTTTAATACTGTACTTTCTTCTGATTCCCTCGTCTGAACGGTTCCTACCCACAAAGACTCCTAGTTACACACCCAGGCCTCTCAACATCCACCTTTCGGTGCATCACACTACAGGAAAGTTTTATCAAAAATGCTCTGCTGTATGTACAAAGTAACTCATGAATTGCAAAACCAGATTTTCATACAATTTGATACTAGAGACTTACAAAAAATTGAGCCATTTCAATTTTTATTTATACCTGACAATTTTAACAACCACTTCACATAAAGACCCACATGATTTGGAACTCAACAGCATTCACATGCTTGCTCTGAATGTGTGAGTGCGCATGCTAATATTCATGAATTAAAACTGGTCTGTCCACCTGTACGAAGAACTGCTGAACTGATTTTCGTGAAATTTTATACTGAAAATTGTTGCATAAATTGTCAAGCCATTTCAGTTTTCATTTAGATCACTCATACTTAAGAACCACTTTATGTCAAGAACTACATGCATTTCACCACACATCTTTTGATATTTGAACTGCTGTACCCTTTCAAAGGGTTTATTACCTATCTTTATCTTCTGATTTTGTTCTTCATGCTGGTCTTGAGACATGACAATACACTTAGTTTTCTCAGCATTTATTTCTAGATCAATCTCCCTACTAGCGGCTACTAAAGCTTCTATGTTTTCTTTATAGAACATATGCTTCCATCCAATATATTAACATAATCAGCATAAACCAGAATCTGATGTGTACCACACAATTTCAAGCCCTCCTGGTTTGCCTGAACCCTCCTAATGGCATTTTCTGAAGCAAAGTTGAAAAGCAATGACGATCAAGCATCTCCTTGTTTCAAACAATCCTTAATAGAAACTGTGTGATACAAATGTTTTAACTACCCAGACTCTGCTACAGGTTTCATTTAGACACATTTTTACTAGCCTTACCAGTTTCATAGGGATACCAACTATATGAGAATATTACGCAAGACCTGGATGTGTAGCCTTGAAAATGAAGTGATGGCTTCTGTTCTCACCTACAGTAGCATGCCTTGCACACACATAATGCACAATGGGCAAGTGTAGACTACATGCCCAGAAATCAGGGAGTGTTAGTATAATACAGGATTTGATGCCGCAGAGTCAGGTAGCTGGTTACTGATATTTAGGAGAGACCATTACCCCCCAACATTCAGGGTCGAACTGAAATGTCCATGAGTAGCTACAGTGCTACACAGTGTCAAACCCCAGAAGAATACGGCCTTCATAGGCAATCCATCGAGAACTTTAAACCTTACATACTATAAATCAAGGGTTGTAGGAACTATATGACATTCCTCAATATTTCATATAAGGAAATGACTTGTACAACTAGGCATATTAATGCCATCCATGATAGTCACAAATGGCATATTGGGTACATCTCAAAAACTCTTCATAGGAGCTGCACATATGGCATTCCATATAAAAATAGCATTTAATACTTTCAATAAAAGCAAGAGTGGAAAGCCATGGATTACACTGTGAAGGTTATATAAGATGACAGGGAATTACCATTAAAAATCAATTCTTTACTACAATAACCGTACTGCCTTGTCTTTACTCATGTGCACTGTGTTAGGTACTAGTCAGACAACCCCAGCCACAGCAGCATGCATTTGGGCGCATAACATCGCGAAACCTATAACAGCATGAAATGAAATTATATTAAAGGTCATCCAGATGTTGGCATGTTTTGTTGTTCTGGGCTTGGATTGTTTATTATTATGTTTTATGCGTCATGTCTGTTCTGGGGACTGCCTGTGTTTGTTTGACAATGTGTATAATGTAGGACTTGTTAGTTCATAGGTTTGACCAAATCGACATCCTGATTTTGTCTCTGAGACTGTATATTGGATCTACAGATAATGATAATGATAATGATAATGATAATGATAATGATAATGATAATGATAATGAGCATACTCGCTCACGGAATAGAGATTACCGGCCCATACCGTATATTCGTGCCGGAAATATACGATTAGCCAACTAACGTACGTATCTTCAACTACAATTAATCTAAGAAAATACTTGGAAAGATGTTATGTAACTGAAATTACGTCTATGTTGAATTAACGAAATCTGAAACATGCCAATAAATTATTTACAGACAAGCGCAGATCATTTTGGGAGAAAAATAATTTGTCCGAAATGGCATCAACCAATCAGGGCTAAGGTGACGACAACATGTAGCGAATGGAAAGACGTACTCTTGGAGTGAAAGGGTGGGGGACTGTCATTTGATGGTTGGCGGTTGGAAGGAGATTCGGCGTAGTTTATTCGAAACGAAGGTTGCTGAGCTGACTAGTTGTTTGTTACGTTGTTGCTGTTCAGTTGCGGCCGTGTAAAATGTACGGCTCTTCCAATTACTACTTTTGTATAAATTACGTCGTAAGTCGAGAGTGTCGAAATGGTTGCTCTGGCAGAACTGGTGCCCACGATACATGCACTGTAACGTGGATAGGCATGCTACGGGTATTTGCGTGAACTCGGTGTGTGGTTACGTGGGGTTGAAATAATTTCGACGGATTTTACCAATCCACCTTCGAAAACTGAGGTAAGTACAAGATGCTTTCCCACACAGTGTTATGTAGATGTGTATAAAGGTGAATTATATGTTTGGATTATTCAGATAATTGCCGATAAGTCTGAAGGATTTCAGGCGCACGCTTTCGTTGCTGTTCAATGGCTGTGCAAACGACGGCAATTTCTTTCGTCAGCTGTTGTAGCTGGTGTAGGCATTATTGTTTTACAGATGCCCCGAAATAGAATAAGAGTAACTCAAAATGAAAAAGAAATCATTGAAGCATATGCTTTAAGTCAAAATGCCTCATGGTTTGAATCCGTTTCACGCGTGCCGCATGGCTTTTGAATTTGTAGGAGAAAATCAAATCAGCTTCAACAAATGTTGAGTTTTTGTCTAGTGTACGAAAGAATACTCGGGCTAGGGTAATTAACCCTTGGATTATGGAGCAAGAACAAACGTACTGTGCTGGGTACATTTTTTTTTGTCCAGCATTCTTTCCAATCTGTTTTTTAGGCTTAATTTATGGTAAAAATTGCTTGTATTCAAATTGTTTATTTCTCACGCAGTTTTATGGGACGAAAAGTGTAAAATTTATGATGAGGGAGACAGAACAGAAATGTGAATGAAATTTCTATTATGATTGGCCCCTGCAGCTGTTGACCATTACATGAAGTGCCTTGATGGAGTGGTACTTGCATGCCCATTCAGATCACTGGAAAAATTTCCAAAAAACTATATCAAAACAATTTACTCCATGTTAAACAATTTCAGATGCACCACACACCACTCACCTGGTATGAACAGGAAAATCAGCTATCAAGCTCATCTTAGGTTTTTCTCAAACACTCAGAATTTGCGTCTGTTCTTGACGAAGGATGGAATACAAAGGACACTGCGTGCTAACAGCCCACACGCGCTCACTAAACTTACCATATCAGCATTTTCTAGTTCGCATAGTAGCAGCAAATGCAAACCCAACAAATATATGGCTGTTACTAAGTGGATGCAAAATGATACAGCCTTCCTGCTGTTGACACGTGTTAACTCACTCAGCCTAGCTTAAGATTATAACTAGAATTTGAAATTTACCTTTACACTTCCATATAAGATTTTAAAAAATAATTTTGTGTGGTTACACAAAACAAAACACCACATTTTATATGGCAAGTCATAGTCAACAGTATTGTAACTATTAATTTATACAGTCCACAAAAATAAAAGGCATGAATCACAGCAAGGCTGTACTGCAGGATAGGATTGCAATGTAATGAGGGTTGGCGTGAGTAGGATACTGGGTTTCTATCAATTACACAGATGTATAGAGTTGATTGTTAAATACAGATTTCCACTAACACATTTATAGTATGGATAAGACTGGGATATTGACCATTGCAAGAAGCACAGATTCCTCAGGGTCCTTGTTTTATTGCCACACTGAGCATGGCAGCTGTATCGAATATAAAGCCTGTGTCACTAAATACTGCAACATCTGCGGTGCTCAGGACAGCCATAAAAGAAACTCTGTAGCACCAGAAGGTCAGAAAATATTTGGCCGTGTGACCAACTGGAAAAGAGGTGGACTGGATGTCATTTATGCTGGCAGTATAGCTGGAAATTTGTGTATCCAATTTTCATTTATGCTTGGGAGAGGATGACACCATGTATGGAGAAGGTTGGCCCTCCAGGTGCAGTCTGCAGTTGTTCTAAATGTGGGTGGGCTGCTGAGGAACTATTTGTAGTCTGGTTATAACATTTTACGTGAATTGTGCTGAGGTTGAAAATCAAGTTCTGTGAACCTCTAAATTCAGCATATTACAGGAATGTGATGTGTTTGTGAGGAGCAGGGATATGTTGATTGCCCTCAGCGATCTGACTGATGTTCCCGGTGAGGCAATTTCCCAAGCAGAAGGAATTTCTGGGTTTCAGGTTACTGGCCTTTGCCCCTTAAACATATTTTCAGCAGAGGAATTTTGTACACTGGCAGTGTTGCAGGAAAGAAAGGCTTATGCTGCAGAGAAGTCAAATGTTGATCAAGTCTGTGTCGTGCTCTATGCTTACCTAGTGGACATTCTCTGGTTTGCAGTAAACCAGTGTGGAATCTTAGTAATTTATTGCTGAAGTTTTGGTTTGTAATATACTTGCGTAGCTTGTTCAGTATTGCATTTGAAAGTACAGTGTTGTGGAGTGCGTGACTTGCAGGTCTGTTTGTTACGGATGTTTTTGTACTGTGTCTTATCAATGTGTTGCATGATGCATTTGTTTTTGTGAGGTTGTCGTGGGAGAAAGATTAGCAGCCATGTGAACATTGGAGCCTGTGCTGTGTTTGTGCTGTCTGTTTATGTGCCCTGACTTGCCACGCAGTGTGCTGATGCAGTTGCTAGATGGCTGGAGCCTTTGGTAGCAGTGGAGAAGGTAATGACCCCTTAAGATATGGAGGGCACACTGTCACACATTTCAGTACTGTCATGAAATGTAATAATGCAAACCAGCACTCAGTGATATATTTGATATGAAGGAAGTAATTTAAGGTTCATTTGCACCTTGCTGGACTTGGAGAGGCATGGAAAGCATTGTTGGTAGAATGACTGACTGAGGCTGAAACCCCAGTGGGGGCAAGATATGTCTTCACCATACTCATTCATACCTGCCATGGGGCCCACCTAGCCTCCTGTACTTTGAGTACCCGGTCTCTTGCCTGGGGGTGAAGTGGTTGGGTGTGGTGTTGACCACCCACCCTGATCTAGTGCCAAAGTTAAGAATTAGTATAGCTATACCTCTTATGCCTGTTATGGGATGTAAAGGGTTGACAGTTTCCCTTACCTTATTGGGCTTGCATCGCAGGAATGTTATAATGTTTAATTAATCTTTAGGAAGCCAAATGCCACAGTGGTGTAGCACTTGAAACACACTGGTGAAGATCAATGTCTCACTACCAACTAAATGCACTTTAGTTGGTAGTGAGATATCGATTAATGAGAATGCACGGTGAACCTAGAATAAAACACTGGTAAAGGTTTGTCACATCTTCGGGAAGCTACAATGCAGTAATAATTTTCATTTTTGCCTGTTCTCACAATTAATGGGGGGTATTGGCCTTGTCTTTTACTGACGTGTTCTCTTGCTCTGTCAACAAGAAACTGGTGTGTACATGTGGTTGTGCAAAACTGGTCCAGACTTTTGTATCATTTGTTTGGCAGTGCAGATGTGCAAGTAAGGTACAGGATGTCATAGCCCAGGGGTTTATAAATTTTCTAAAAATCTGAGAGCCTCCTGATTCATTCAGGTGTCAGTAGGTTGACATGAAACATGTTCCATACCGAGGACTCGACAGATATTAGGTGTCACTTTGGAAAATTAAGCCACCTGGGCAACATGGTGCTTGGTATTTGTGCAGCCCTGTCTGAGTCACTCATTGGAGCTCCCAGAGGTGTAAGAAATTGAGGCCACCTCATTGGACATAAAGAGCACTCCTGTCATTGTGGTCATGTTGTGTTTCACAGGAGTTATCCACACTGCCGGTGGATGGAACCTGTATTGGTGGCAGTAACTTGGTGTCAAGGATGAAGGACCACCATCTTTGTTCCTGCTGTTACGGTGTCAGGTACGTTGCTTGTCTTGGTGCTTACTATTCTCATGGTACATGACATATTGGGACACTGCAGGATTGCTTATTGGTGTACAACTGAGCACTTGCATGTGCCTTTTTACAGTGACGTCTTGTGAGATTTCCACATAAACTTGGGGGAGAATCTTCTGCAGAGAGAGCAGGACCGCTGGAGAACCATCATGCTGTTGCAAAAGGACGGAGCTGGGTAGCAGGAAAGGTAGATTGCCTTGTGTTGAGGAACAGTGCGAGCCGGCTGAGAACGGGCGACAGGTTGAGACATCTTGTGTACTGCTGGTGGCGGTGAGTCACGGACATTTTATAAGAAAAGTGTAATGGGGGAATGTGTGTCTGTGTGTCCCCGATCTGAATATGCCGTATTTACCCGAATGCAAAGTGACTTAAGATGACCCCAGAAAAATAAGATGTGTGCTAAGAAGTATTTCAGTATTAACTTCGTACACTTCATACACAAAGCCTGTCGCATTCTATCTGCCTTTACCAATCAGTGTCGCTGTCTGCAACTTCACTGTCATTCCACTACATATCGTCATCAGTCTCATCCACTGCAGTGGACATACAGCACTTGTTAAAACACTTCACAGTCACTTCTGGTGAGATGTGCTGCCATGCCGTTACGATCCACAGTGACCAAATAAATAATACATTTATATTACTTGGTTATGAACTTACTTTAACCCACGAAGATTCACAATTTTCTTCACATTTGCTCTGGATTTTTGTGATGTGTCTGTGGTCTGATCAGTCTGAGCTCATGGCTGTTTTTTTATGGTATTTAGTTTGTGGATTGGTCCAGGTTTTATTTTTGAGTCTTGTGGTTAATTTTTAATTTTTCAATAGCCATTTTCCTGTTACTGTCCTAGGACTAGATCTGTTCACAGGTGCATATCTTAACAAGTTTACTGTTTGTATGGTGTCCAGTGACAGAATAGCTCAGTTTAAGAGGCCCATCAGGTTAGGTGCTTCTTTAACAAATCAGACACTTCACAAAGTCAAAAAAGAAAGAGAAAGAAAAAAAAAGAGAGAGACAGAGAGAAGGTTGCGTCAGTTAACTTTAGTCATGCTGTGCTCTCTGTTCTGTTTACACTTGACGATTTGGCGATGCGGGCCTTAGTTTGCCTCCGCATGGTCGGGTTGATGGTCACCCGGTTTCCTGCGGTATGGTTTGGTATTTCATACATGAATTTATGAACCAAATTTAAGAAAAATAAGCTAGTCTTGCATTTGAATAAATACAGGAATTTGATGAAACATTAAGTCCTTTTCACAACAGAAGGACATGGGTCCACATATTCAGTTTTCAGAACCAAAGGGGCTGGGGGGGGGGGGGGGGGATTTCCTTCCTACCTTGAAATTGAAGTCTTACTTTTTGTCTTTGTGTTCAGTAAGTTCCTGACATACATGGTTAATTTATTCTGACAGTTTCCATGTAGATGGAAAACTGTAAGTCTAACAGTGCTGAAGTATGATATATATTTTGACACACATGTTCCTTTCATAGTTAAAGATTAATTGTGAAAATTGTGTTGCAGTAATTTTGGCAGACACAAAATATAAGTATACATACAATAAACATGTTTGAGAACGTAGCATAATTTAAAGTTTTGTGATATATATGAAGCCATGTAAGTTGGGGACTTACAATGTAGGATGCTTACTCTGTACAATATAACTGTATTACTGTGCATTTCATGGTGTTAAAATTGCTTTTGTTTGTGCCTTGTGTTTTAACTGTGTGTGTATATATAATCATGTACATCTTCAAGTCGTCTTATCCACCATTACTTCTGTATTTGAACTGCCATATGGTTTGTGGTTCTGCGCTGCTTGAAGGAATTCTGCTTGTGTGTGTCCTGAGGTGGCACACGGTTTGTGTTGTCATAACGGTATTGTGCATAGCCATCAGTTATGTTATGTGGAAAATGCATTCACTTGCACATTGTAAGATTTTTGCTGTCTCAGATACGTGTCGCATTTGATAGTGAAAGTGAAATTCGGTTGCTTCTGTTTTGTTGACTGGTAAAATACTTGGCAGGATTTGGAAAGTGTGGAATTATTTGTGTTGGAGGTTGAGGGAAATGAGGGGGTATGGGGAGAGATGTGTTAGGGGTTCATACAGTGAAGTTGCTGCCACATGTTATCAGTTGTTGTGACAGCTTGGAAGAGGTAGCCTTAAGGTTCAAAATATGGGGTGATGTCAGCAGTGAAGTTGATACCTGGTAACTGAATAAACATTCAGGGAATCAGCAGCCTCATTCGTGGATTCCAGAAACGTTCGACTTCGTCTGTTCGGTTTATGACGCTACAGTTTAGTGAGCCGTTTACTTTCGTGTAGGCGAAACCATATAGTAATTGACCGCTTAAGGAATATTCACTTTTTGAAACTGAAGTACATTTGTGCAGAACTTATTTATGTCTCTCTTCACTGGAAACCTTACAAAGTCTATACAGGTGTTATATAAAGTATGTCTGCACAAATGTACAGTAGTTGGCCACTATCTCCACGAGTATGAGTAGATGATGGGTCGAGCCGTTGCGGGCCCGATGCACGTAGGCCTTTGACAGGCCCTTTGTGCCCCTTAGCTAAAGTCCAAGTCATAAGAGCCCTGTCTTTTTAATAAAGTTCCTGCACAAGGGACTGTCGCTCAGTCCCATAATGTGAAGGTGTCTTCTCAAGGTGTTATGTCCGGTAAGAAGGCCAACAACCACCCTGGATTGCGTCCTATTAAAGGACAGCAGCCTGGTCTTAACATCAGTACGAGGGCCCGAGACCAACTCTCGAGCCTGTATCTGAATTTTCGGAATACGTTTTGAAGAAGTATATAGAAAATGTGTCTAAACTTTCACTTACACCCGCAAGTAGTATGACTTTTACTGCATCGATTTTCATGAAAACTCACGCTTAATAGACGACTTTTTTTAAAATAACTTTCACGCTGAATTTCATAAAATCCTAATAAACAGTTTAGGTCACAGAAAATCGAAGGGAGAGATGGACAAACGGACACATGGAGGTGGTCACCGAATAAGGCTTTCTTTTGCTTAACAACAAAGGAATATTCTTATGCTTTCGTACAACATAATTTTACGTACATATTCCGATGACGTCATCCCTAAAACACATTGCAAGTGAAAGTTTGGTAAAGTAATTAATAAATAGAGACCAGGTCTACTGCTTCCATTACACAGAAATCTTTCAGTGGGCTTCAGAAAACTTAAATTAGCACGCATAACTTTAAAATTCATAGAGTGCATTCCCCATGTAAAGAAGGTGACTCACCATAGAAGGCTGTCCAGTTAAACCAGGGTCTATCCGAAGGAAGTAGGCCAATTGCACGAAACGGAACACTCACCGAAACTGCACAGTGGTTAATGTCAAGTGTCTAAAGTAGTCAGCACTGAATTTTCTTCTTTATATTCTGCCTCGAAACCCCCAGGGCCGGCTCCGGTCCCACAAAGTGGTGAACGGATCCCTCCCTTGCGAGCTCATCGGCAATTTCATTTTCCACGTATTCGAAAATGTCCGGGGACCCAAAAGAGTCCCACAGAATGATAGGTGGAGATATCCTTCAACGCCCTTTGGCAGTGCCGTACTAATGGGGACGTTGTTTTAGCAGCCTGAGGAGCTTTCAGAGCTGCTTGATTATCAGAGCAAATACTAATGTATTTCTGTGTTCGAACATTACTTTGAATTTCATAAACCTCCGCGTAGCCCTGTCCCGAATTTTCAAGGTCCGACGGGACGACCAAGACACCGCCGCAACTGCGGTGCTCTTCGCGTTCCAAACCCTACCTCCCTGCTAGAGGATTCCAGGGAACTCGAACCCTTATGCAGAACAGAAATCTCTGCCCGGGTCTCCCGACGGCGTCTCCAGGTCCCTTTGGGGTCCCCGACGGTTCGGTTTTGCTGCCGGGTTTCGTAATAAGAACCGGATTTTCTTTCGCCCTCTACGGGTGGGCCACTAAATCCATGGAGCATAGTCCTTGTCGCCCCCCGGAACCACATGACATCTGTACACATTTATTGTGTATCTTTGCTAATCGCCCTGTTGCTGGCTGACTGCGTCGTGTCACGCGGGTTGCCGGTCTGTCAGGTGCGGCTGTTCTCCCGCCATATGGCGGCTGATTGAGTGGGTAGCAGCAGCCGATGTGGCCAATCTGTCCACGTCTGTAGCGTTGGCAACTTGGCAACTAATATTGTTTTATCCCCATATTATTTACACTTTTTTTAAAATATCAGTTCTACAAAACGGATTGAAGATTGATCTATGATGTGAATTATAATCATGCCTAACTGAATTTTGCTCTAACCCACATATATTCAATTTTATGTAGTACGCAATCTCCATTATATAACTGGGAGTGTATTTAATGTCTTAAACAATTTCCTGCAGGAAGTAGCTCTTTCTACAGTGCTAATTAATCTCATCAGCTTCTTTTGTAATTTAAACCTTTCTTTACGTTTCCCATCACCGCCCCAGAACAGTATGCCATACCTTAAATGTGAATGAAAGTTTGCAAAACATACTGCTCAAGATATCTACATTTGTTACAGCTTTACGGCATTGCCTTACATAATAACTTCTACACACTTTAGAGCTTAAATTTTTTATACGAACATCTCATTTTATATCTTCTGTCAGACGTAAAAAATTTTGCTTCATATTTTTACTTAGTATCCATATTTTTAAAATATGGCCTGAGGCTTTAAAAAACGTTTGTTCTGACAAGTATTTCTCAGTATTTATCACTAACCATTTACATGAAACCAAATTTGTAACTATTCTGTAATATAACTGTAATATATTCTAAAGCTTTCCCTTTCCGGTTATTCTGTCTTCCCAATCTGCAGTACGATGACTAATATGCAATATGGCGAATAAGTACCTACATGTTCCGGTGCGAAATATGCCTCGTCATGCTTTATAAATTAATGTATTACAAAATAAACATACTAGATCTCAACGATCGCTTGAAATTACATGTTGATTTCCGATGCAGACAGTAGCAAATCAAATTGGCAACACAAGCTTACGCGCGATACATCACTGTTAAATAAGCACATATAAATTATTACTTAGTACCTTCCTCCATTGGGGGCACACGGTGGCACTGCGCTACAAGCCGGAAGGTCGCGGGTTCGATTCCCGATGGTGTCACTGGAATTTTTCATTGACATCCTTCCGGTCGCACTATGGCCCTGGGGGGTAAAGGCGGTCGGTGCGTAGGACTGACAACCTTACCACCTTCATGTGCCGATTGTCTATAAATCTGGGAGCCTCAACCTCCTGGAACCCTAAGGGCCTGTCCAGGCCTGTAATGGGATTGCTTTACCTTTGCTGCTTTACGTTGCTCCACCGTGTTCCATGTCTGGCGAGAAAGTAACGACGGCTCTGAGACTGCCGCATGTCCACCCCAAAAACCAGAAAGCATGGATCACGAATTAATACGTCTTGGACGATAGCTGTCACAGTTCACCGCCTCACCTATCGCTGTCGAGAATTGAACCCAGTCTCTTTGACATATAAACAGAAAATTTTTAATTTTTGTGGTATATACTACAAACATCAATAATATCTGCCGTATCGTACCAGTTATCTTGTTTTGGTTGGATGTAGCCGGTATGTGTTCATTAATTGCAATATTTGTACCAATTGTTTGAATAAGAACCGGATTTTCTTTCGCCCTCTACGGGTGGGCCACTAACTCCATGGAGCATAGTCCTTGTCGCCCCCCGGAACCACATGACATCTGTACACATCTATTGTGTATCTTTGCTAATCGCCCTGCTGCTGGCTGACTGCGTCGTGTCACGCGGGTTGCCGGTCTGTCAGGTGCGGCTGTTCTCCCGCCATATGGCGGCTGATTGAGTGGGTAGCAGCAGCTGATGTGGCCAATCTGTCCACGTCTGTAGCGTTGGCAACTTGGCAACTAATATTCTTTTATCCCCATATTATTTACACTTTTTTAAAAATATCAGTTCTACAAAACGGATTGAAGATTGAACTGTGGTGTGAATTATAATCATGCCTAACTGAATTTTGCTCTAACCCACATATATTCAATTTTATGTAGTACGCAATTTCCATTATATAACTGGGAGTATATTTAATGTCTTAAACAATTCCCTGCAGGAAGTAGCTCTTTCTACAGTGCTAAGTGATCTCATCGGCTTCTTTTGTAATTTAAACCTTTCTTTACTTTTCCCATCACCGCCCCAGAACAGTATGCCATACCTTAAATGTGAATGAAAGTTTGCAAAACATACTGCTCAAGATATCTACATTTGTTACACCTTTACGGCATTGCCTTACATAATAACTTCTACACACTTTAGAGCTTAAATTTTTTATACGAACATCTCATTTTATATCTTCTGTCAGACGTAAAAAATTTTGCTTCATATTTTTACTTAGTATCCATATTTTTAAAATATGGCCTGAGGCTTTAAAAAACGTTTGTTCTGACAAGTATTTCTCAGTATTTATCACTAACCATTTACATGAAACCAAATTTGTAACTATTCTGTAATATAACTGTAATATATTCTAAAGCTTTCCCTTTCCGGTTATTCTGTCTTCCCAATCTGCAGTACGATGACTAATATGCAATATGGCGAATAAGTACCTACATGTTCCGGTGCGAAATATGCCTTGTCATGCTTTATAAATTAATGTATTACAAAATAAACATACTAGATCTCAACGATCGCTTGAAATTACATGGTGATTTCCGATGCAGACAGTAACAAATCAAATTGGCAACACAAGAGTACGCGCGATACATCACTGTTAAATAAGCACATATAAATTATTACTTAGTACCTTCCTCCATTGGGGGCACACAGTGGCACTGCGCTACAAGCCGGAAGGTCGCGGGTTCGATTCCCGATGGTGTCACTGGAATTTTTCATTGACATCCTTCCGGTCGCACTATGGCCCTGGGGGGTAAAGGCGGTCGGTGCGTAGGGCTGACAATCTTACCACCTTCATGTGCCGATTGTCTAGAAATCTGGAAGCCTCAACCTCCTGGAACCCTAAGGGCCTGTCCAGGCCTGTAATGGGATTGCTTTACCTTTGCTGCTTTACCTTGCTCCACCTTGTTCCATGTCTGCAAAGTAAGTAACGACGGCTCTCAGACTGCCGCATGTCCACCCCAAAAACCAGAAAGCATGGATCACAAATTAATACGTCTTGGACGATAGCTGTCACAGTTCACCGCCTCACCTATCGCTGTCGAGAATTGAACCCAGTCTCTTTGACATATAAACAGAAAATTTTTAATTTCCATGGTATATACTACAAACATCAAGAATATCTACCGTATCGTACCAGTTATCTTGTTTTGGTTGGATGTAGCCGGTATGTGTTCAGTAATTGCAATATTTGTACCAATTGTATTTGATTATTATGACAATGCTCGGTTTAAGCAATATTTGATATTAAGCAAAAATTTTATACATAGTAGTATTGACTGTCCATATCGATATTGGTGGTAGAACCTTGGAAGGATTTACGGAACAAGAAATAAAATAGAATGAAATAAGAATTTAGTTACTAGTGTCTTCAGCATTCTTCCTCTGGCTTCACATATTAACGGTCCATTTCACATGCTTGGGTCGTTGACTTCAGTAACAACCCGAATACAATATTGACTGGCATAAGCCGAAATGTCCAGCGACAGGTTTAAAATTATATATAGAAACCTAAGCTATATAATCAACATGATATCTCCTTTTTTTCAATCTCTCATTTCTACTGGTCATATCACTTAACCCTTTACGGCCGAAAGGGAACTTACCTGAATTTAATCCAACAATCACTCAGATTGTGTCCTTCTGCCTTATGACACCACATAATGTGGTGAGTGGGTGCTGTTCTGGAGTAGCTGTGTTATTCAGTGACACATACTTGTAGTTGTATTTTTGTACGAGCTGATGACGTTTTGGTACGCTGAGTCCGTTGCGCAGTTCCTTTATGTACTATTTCTGGTGCTGAGTGCAAGAACATATGTATTATATAGCTCTATTTAAATAAGACACATTTATTAACAGCGTCACATTTTATCTCGCTGTCAAACAAGTGTCAGTGCTGGTGACTGGCATATAAATATGTATTATATAGCTCTCTTTAAATAAGACACATTTATTAACAGCGTCACATTTTATCTCGCGGTCAAACAAGTGTCAGTGCTGGTGACTGGCATATAAATATGTATTATATAGCTCTATTTAAATAAGACACATTTATTAACAGCGTCACATTTTATCTCGCGGTCAAACAAGTGTCAGTGCTGGTGACTGGCATATAAATATGTATTATATAGCTCTATTTAAATAAGACACATTTATTAACAGCGTCACATTTTATCTCGCGGTCAAACAAGTGTCAGTGCTGGTGACTGGCATATAAATATGTATTATATAGCTCTCTTTAAATAAGACACATTTATTAACAGCGTCACATTTTATCTCGCGGTCAATCAAGTGTCAATGCTGGTGACTGTGGCATATAAATCGCCGACTGTTCGATATTGTACACGTCGACCTGATGATACATAACAGGTCTGCTCACTTGGTTTAATTCAGTTGTTATGCACGTGACTATCTGCAGTAGTTTAGTGGTTATGACCTCAAAGTGTCCAATGTAGCGTAATTCATTACCTTGAGGAGGCTGCGTGCCTGACGTGCTAGCTGCTGCTGCTGCTCCTCCTCCTGATCAAAATATTACCGGTATTAATACACAAATTCTTTAAAATCTTGTTTTGTACGCATGTACGCTTCTGAAATCCAGATCAGTTACATGCAGCATAAATGTATGTATTACCTCGTCTTGTGCAGTTACGGTGACTGACTGCGTGTGTTGCAGTGTAGTGTGACAGTAAGTTGCACAGTCCGCGGTTCATACGGTTTGCTTGCCAGACGGCATTTTACACTCGCGGACACAAACCGGACTTGCAGTCGGACAGGTAGTGTGGTCTGGACACTAGGGCATGACGTCATGTAACTGTGCGTGGGTTGAGTTAAAACTGGCTAAAGGCGTCACTGCACGCCGTGAAGGCGTGTAAGGGCGAGTGCAGTTCTACCATCCTCTTTTTCACCACGGCGGTTTATGCGCGCTCCGGCCGTTTTACCCAGTGAATATGGCGCAGGAGGTTTTGAGTTGGCCACTGCCATCTTCGTTTGTTGTGTATACGATTTCAAGTGGGTTATGAGAGAAAGTCCATATTGAAATATAGAATAACATATAATTCAATGATTGAATGATTTATGCCTTCAAATGTTCCGTTTATGAATATCGTACAAAAACATATACATGTGTCTATTTGAAGGACGTTCTACCCGTGGTGTCCGAGCAGGCACTCGCTGTGTCCTTCCTACAACAAGCAGGCACTCGCTGTGTCCTTCCTACAACAAGCAGGCACTCGCTGTGTCCTTCCTACAACAAGCAGGCACTCGCTGTGTCCTTCCTACAACAAGCAGGCACTCGCTGTGTCCTTCCTACAACAAGCAGGCACTCGCTGTGTCCTTCCTACAACAAGCAGGCACTCGCTGTGTCCTTCCTACAACAAGCAGGCACTCGCTGTGTCCTTCCTACAACAAGCAGGCACTCGCTGTGTCCTTCCTACAACAAGCAGGCACTCGCTGTGTCCTTCCTACAACAAGCAGGCACTCGCTGTGTCCTTCCTACAACAAGCAGGCACTCGCTGTGTCCTTCCTACAACAAGCAGGCACTCGCTGTGTCCTTCCTACAACAAGCAGGCACTCGCTGTGTCCTTCCTACAACAAGCAGGCACTCGCTGTGTCCTTCCTACAACAAGCAGGCACTCGCTGTGTCCTTCCTACAACAAGCAGGCACTCGCTGTGTCCGTCCTACAACAAGCAGGCACTCGCTGTGTCCTTCCTACAACAAGCAGGCACTCGCTGTGTCCGTCCTACAACAAGCAGTTGCTTTTTGAATTGACGTGATAGTGCGAGAATGGACCTATCTCAGTGGAGATGTGAACCACATCGTACCTCGTCGTGTAACTTAAGTTACCTGTGTCTGTAACTTATCTTACATTGGTCGAAACGTACTTACTTTCGATCGTCACCCCCGGAACCAGATTACATCTGATGACAACTGTACACATCTGTTGTGCATCTTTCCTAATCGCCCTGTTTCTGGCTGACTGCAAATGAAGAAGTAGCTATTTCGTCATCGAAGTCCTTGAAATCACTGTAACAGAAGTCATACGGATATTTCAGCATTACTTTTATTAAATATGAGACTTGAAGATTCAAGCCTTCTGGGATGTGACAGTTTGTTTTTGAACACACAGTTCCCACCACTGCAGTGGATTATAGTGCCTTCATCAATCTTGGATTTATGTTACCCTAGGTCCCATCTGGATACAGCAACATATGCTGCACAGGAGTGCCCCGATCTGAAATACAGAATAACACGCAATTCAAGCCTCAAGTTAACACTCGCAAACGCACTTCTCAATCGCTTAACTTATTCACAAATTACAAATTGCATAGACTGCCTACACGCAACTGCTGATACAATCATATGACCAAAACAAGCTTTATATTGTATTATATATTACCCATAAGTGGTGTTGCCGGATGATGCCGGGTTCTTAATTTTGTCTTACCGATCGGTCGCAACGAGGATGAGGTCCGTGTTAGGTGGATGCAGCTGCGTGCAGCTTTTGAACAGCAGAAGTTAGCACACTGCTGTTTTGTTTATTTCTTCCTTGGAAAGCTTCAGGTATGCGGTTGTGTACGCGTCCTGTAGTTTGAACGCTGCAGTTTGTCCTGTAGCGCCCTATATGCCCCTGTTGCAGGTATCTGTTACCACTGTGTATCGTTGCTAATCGCTCTACTTGCTGGCTGACTGCGTCTTGTCACGCGGGTTGCCGGTCTGTCAGGTGCGGCTGCTCTCCCGCCATATTGCGGCTGATTGAGTGGGCAGCAGCAGCTGATGTGGCCAATCTGTCCACGTCTGTAGCGTTTCGGGTGTTCCGTGTGGAGCCCGAACACGTTTTTTTCGTTTCTTTCGACTTTTGTTTCACAACGGCCTGGTGGACAGTGTGCTGTCGTATTGGCGGGCATTCTGTAGCGGAATTGTTGGCCAACGTGTCCGGTGGAACGTAAAATAGAAGCCATCAGTAACGGCCTTGGCCCACTGTTCAAGTGCACGTTGCTGCACCGTGTCATTACACTAAATTCATATTTCAAGGTCGAGGTACACCAGAGAATAACCAACTGTCATACAGGGTAAACCACGTAATATAGTTCCTTATGCGAGGTACTAGTGTGGGTAATAAGTTTTATTTTGTGAGCTGGAAGTGCCAAAAATATGTCCTGACTATACTTTTCTGCACTTGGAGTTCTAAGATAAATTTCTCTTACTGTACGTCGTGCGTCCGTTTGTATCTTGATATATGGCGATCAGAATTATCGTGTGTGTGCGATGTGTGTAAAAGACGTTTCTATTGATACGCTCTGTTCATAACAGATTTATTAAAATGACGTCTGGAAAATTCCCAAAATCGCCTTGTGGTAACGTTCTTTTTAATACTTTCAATAAGGGTGACATAATAACTAGATTAGCATGTTGGGCCTGTACTGTTTTGTACTGAATAACTCTCTGATGATGGCACATTGGTACTGAAACATGTAGGTGTTTTGTACTTGCTCTTGAGTGTGTTTTATTCAGTGCAAACTTTGGTTGATGTAATAATTGTAAGAACATGCACGGCATGTATACCATAACACTGTAGAAGTTACTGTCACATTAGGAATAATTCTCTGTGTATTATTCAGCAACTTATACTTCTAGATGTATTTCTAGTACAAATGTCAATGCTGGTGACTGTGGCATATAAATCGCCGACTGTTCGATATTGTACACGTCGACCTGATGACACATAACAGGTCTGCTCACTTGGTGTAATTTAATTGTTATGCACCTGACTATCTGCAGTAGTTTAGTGGTTATGACCTCAAAGTGTCAAATGTAGCGTAATTCATTACCTTGAGGCTCGATATTGACGCCGCCGCCGCCACCAGCTGCTGCACCTTCTGCTCCTTATCAAAATATTACAGATATTAATATACAGATTCTTTAAAGTCTTGTTTAGTAAGCATGTACACATCTGAAATTTAAATTAAGGGACTGTCGCTCAGTCCCATAATGTGAAGGTGTCTTCTCAAGGTGTTATGTCCGGTAAGAAGGCCAACAACCACCCTGGATTGCGTCCTATTAAAGGACAGCAGCCTGGTCTTAGCGGCAGTACGAGGGCCCGAGACCAACTCTCGAGCCTGTATCTGAATTTTCAGAAGTAGTTTTGAAGAAGTATATAGAAAATGTGTCTAAACTTTCACTTACACCCGCAAGTAGTATGACTTTTACTGCATCGATTTTCATGAAAACTCACGCTTAATAGACGACTTTTTTTTAAAATAACTTTCACGCTGAATTTCATAAAATCCTAATAAACAGTTTAGGTCACAGAAAATCGAAGGGAGAGATGGACAAACGGACACATGGAGGTGGTCACCGAATAAGGCTTTCTTTTGCTTAACAACAAAGGAATATTCTTATGCTTTCGTACAACATAATTTTACGTACATATTTCGATGACGTCATCCCTAAAACACATTGCAAGTGAAAGTTTGGTAAATTAATTAATAAATAGAGACCAGGTCTACTGCTTCCATTACACAGAAATCTTTCAGTGGGCTTCAGAAAACTTAAATTAGCACGCATAACATTAAAATTCATAGAGTGCATTCCCCATGTAAAGAAGGTGACTCACCATAGAAGGCTGTCCAGTTAAACCAGGGTCTATCCGAAGGAAGTAGGCCAATTGCACGAAACGGAACACTCGCCGAAACTGCACAGTGGTTAATGTCAAGTGTCTCAAGTAGTCAGCACTGAATTTTCTTCTTTATATTCTGCCTCGAAACCCCCAGGGCCAGCTCCGGTCCCACAAAGTGGTGAACGGATCCCTCCTTTGCGAGCTTATCGGCAATTTCATTTTCCACGTATTCGAAAATGTCCGGGGACCCAAAAGAGTCCCACAGAATGATAGGTGGAGATATCCTTCAACGCCCTTTGGCAGTGCCGTACTAATGGGGACGTTGTTTTAGCAGCCTGAGGAGCTTTCGGAGCTGCTTGATTATCAGAGCAAATACTAATGTATTTCTGTGATCGAACATTACTTTGAATTTCATAAACCTCCGCGTAGCCCTGTCCCGGATTTTCAAGGTCCGACTGGATGACCCAGACACCGCCGCAACTGCGGTGCTCTTCGCGTTCCAAACCCTACCTCCCTGCTAGAGGATTCCAGGGAACTCGAACCCTTATGCAGAACAGAAAATTCTACCCGGGTCTCCCGACGGCGTCTCCAGGTCCCTTTGGGGTCCCCGACGGTTCGGTTTTGCTGCCGGGCACTGCGCTACAAGCCGGAAGGTCGCGGGTTCGATTCCCGATGGTGTCACTGGAATTTTTCATTGACATCCTTCCGGTCGCACTATGGCCCTGGGGGGTAAAGGCGGTCGGTGCGTAGGGCTGACAATCTTACCACCTTCATGTGCCGATTGTCTAGAAATCTGGAAGCCTCAACCTCCTGGAACCCTAAGGGCCTGTCCAGGCCTGTAATGGGATTGCTTTACCTTTGCTGCTTTACCTTGCTCCACCTTGTTCCATGTCTGCAAAGTAAGTAACGACGGCTCTCAGACTGCCGCATGTCCACCCCAAAAACCAGAAAGCATGGATTACGAATTAATATGTCTTGGACGATAGCTGTCACAGTTCACCGCCTCACCTATCGCTGTCGAGAATTGAACCCAGTCTCTTTGACATATAAACAGAAAATTTTTAATTTCCATGGTATATACTACAAACATCAAGAATATCTACCGTATCGTACCAGTTATCTTGTTTTGGTTGGATGTAGCCGGTATGTGTTCAGTAATTGCAATATTTGTACCAATTGTGTTTGATTATTATGACAATGCTTGGTTTAAGCAATATTTGATATTAAGCAAAAATTTTATACATAGTGGTATTGACTGTGTCCATATCGATATTGGTGGTAGAACCTTGTAAGGATTTACGGAACAAGAAATAAAATGAAATATGAATTTAGTTACTAGTGTCTTCAGCATTCTTCCTCTGGCTTCACATATTAACGGTCCATTTCACATGCTTGGGTCGTTGACTTCAGTAAGGTCCTTACGTTCCAAGTGCCTATCTTGAAGCTGTTATGTTCATTCTGTGTCTTCTGCTTTTGTCTGTAGTCATTACCGCGTGGTGTCTCCCCTAGAAACACTCCCCCCCGGAGATCCGAATGGGGGAGTAGTTTACCTCCGGAATATTTTGTCTCCAGAGGAAACATCTCGCATTTGGCATTTGTCTCTGTTTCTGGAAGAGATTATCCAGGAAAAGTAATAATGTGGTAGTTTTTCCATTCGCTTTCCACATCGCAGTACAGCAGCCGTTCAGACCACTCTGGTCACGCCTGTTGCTACACGATCATGAACCATCTCGAGCATCATTTGCTCTGTGCTTCATGTCGCTACTGATGTCACTGCTTCCGGCATCAGGGGAGTTTTTATTCGGTTTCCCATCTCCTAGGCATCTCTCTTCGTCTGTTTCCTACCCTTTTGATCTGTCCGGCTTGGGAGACCTACTGGTAGCAATGCTACCGCCGGCTTAGCTCTCAGGGTCACTGGAACTCACAAGCCCCTCTACCACGGCAAGGTGAAGATACCAACAAAGGGGTTGCGAAAATTCTTCGGGAGTATCAATTGGAATGGCTTAAATTTCACTATTCCAGCACAAATATAATGAAATTTTAGATCAACTCCCATGTTGGCGCACATCAGTCCCAATGCTCTTGATTGCGCCATGGATAGATCCTGATCCGGATATTCTGGAAAACACAATGCTGTCATCCAGTCTTCAAAGGGTTTCTCAGGTATTCCATTATTAATAGTATAGCCTAAAAACTTTATAGTTCGTAAATCCCTTTGAATTTGGGACTTCTCCATATTTACTTCCATTCCAATGGATCTCATTAACTCTTGGCAATCATCAATTTTCCAAAGAGAATGAGTGATCAATAAGGAGTCATCTCCCATATATAAATCTCGATGTGGGAGAGCTCCGTCAAAGGTTAAACTTAACCAATTCATTAAAATGCAGTTCACGACGGATCCAATTAACTGCGTAAAATAACTGCCACTTGCAATGCCTGAATGTTTCTTGAATCTATCACCTGTTGAAATTCGAATGACAGTTTGCAGAAAATATTTCTTGATGTATAAATACATCGTGACCATCCGCCGTACGTCAGCAACACCATAATCTTGGTAGTCATGAAAATTTATGTTGTCCATTAATATATCAAAGTTAACATCTACCAACCATGCTGTAACTGTTTTGTCGAAGCTTTTAAAATCAAGCGCAGCATAATTGCGATAACCAGAAAAATAATTGCATAGCTTGCGCATTCCGCCAGTAGCGGTTTCAAACCCATAAGCAATGGGTCGATGGAATTCAGGCATTTCTTTATAAGCTTCGATCAATGGCTTAGCGAATACAGCCTCGCCAAATGTTATGGTGGCTGGGTACCCCCAAACTGCTCTAACTTTACGGGTACCTGTTTCACATACATGTGATCGAGCGAAGGCCAAACAGTCGGGGGCTTTTATCTTACGCCCATATTTGACCATATGCCAAAAACGCCTTACGCTCCGAACTGCATCGGGGTCACGTTTTATATCCCCTTTTGTTTTATACCCAATTTGAGTCCAAGGTAGTCCTGGAGATTTATTCCAGATATCCAGGTCCAATTGAAATACATCATTTAGATGTATCATCTTGACTATTCGGCAGGTGAAACCGATCTCGAGTCTTGCTAATTCCGTAATCCAGGAGAGGATCACTAGGACGCTCTGTTGTATTAAAATACTGCTTGACATCGGCTATTATGTCGCTAGTAAACAGAGGTGATCTCCATTTTTCTCCTGAGATAGGAAAATGGAGGAACGGTGAAGGTGCCGTCTGTCCAGGAGTGCGATGAGCAAAGCCTTTTTCTTTGCCCAGGTAGGCTACTTTCTGAGTCATGGTCGGCTATCCAGAACCAAAAAGTCTGGCTATCAGAACAAATAAAGATCTGCTTATGTCTATAAGCCCTTCTTATATACTCACATGCACATTGTAAAATGGTATATATTTCGGTTTGAAAAACCGTGGCATATTTACCCAGAGAGAGACTGAAGCTTCTCTCTGGTCTTATGCCATAAATAGCAGTCACTGTCCCAGAGTCAGCCCTAGATCCGTCAGTAAACCAGATTTGAGCATCGCCAGGATACTGGATCTTTGTTTTTTCAAAACTCCTGGTCAATTATGACCAGGAAGTTTTTAGTGTGATTGTAAGCTGGTATAATGTAGTCCGACCGCATACCTAGTAAAGGGTCGCCCACATTTTTCCAGATATCCAGCAACCCTGTCACTGTCTTACGAACACTCGGCTGCTCAAGTATGTGCAGTCTATAGTGCCATCCTCGCCTCTGAGAGAGAGAGAAAATCAATAATATGAGAAAATCATTCGCAAGAAAAGTATCAGATTTTGTTAGTTAGTTTGTACGCAAAATATGTTACGCTATTCTATACACTTGTAGAATGACGCAAATCCCACTAATACATGTACGACTTTTGTTGTTGCAATGTAGAGACAAACGTTTGAAAATGCATTTCTTTATGAAGAATGATTATTATTTTGCCTTACGTTAGACAAAACTCTACTTGGTCGGAGAATTCTAAACTTTTCAATGTCATATTTTGTGGCACTCAGCGACATATGGCTATCACACAGACAGACGGAAGCAGCGAAGTTTAGAGGTGCAGTTGGGCCTACATACATTACGAAACGTGTTACAGGCAGAGTACTTACAGATAAGCAGACGTGACGTGAGATCGCTCGGCGTGTGTGTCCTGATGTTTAAATTACGTTCAGTTTTCAGCTGAAAATCCGAAGCTCACAATTCACTTTGGACAATAATACGCTAGCTGATTCTCTTACAAATGTTAAGTCACTATAGTATTCGCGCTAAATCAGATCTGCACCTCGGTAATTGTCTTGCACCTGTCTTCAGTGACTGACCTGTACGGCTGCTTACGTCACACTGTACAAATGTTAAGTCACTATAGTATTCGCGCTAAATCAGATCTGCACCTCGGTAATTGTCTTGCACCTGTCTTCAGTGACTGACCTGTACAGCTGCTTACGTCACACTGTACAAATGTTAAGTCACTATAGTATTCGCGCTAAATCGGATCTGCGCCTCGGTAATTCTCTTGCACCTGTCTTCAGTGACTGACCTGTACAGCTGCTTACGTCACACTGTACAAATGTTAAGTCACTATAGTATTCGCGCTAAATCGGATCTGCGCCTCGGTAATTCTCTTGCACCTGTCTTCAGTGACTGACCTGTACAGCTGCTTACGTCACACTGTACAAATGTTAAGTCACTATAGTATTCGCGCTAAATCGGATCTGCGCCTCGGTAATTCTCTTGCACCTGTCTTCAGTGACTGACCTGTACAGCTGCTTACGTCACACTGTACAAATGTTAAGTCACTATAGTATTCGCGCTAAATCGGATCTGCGCCTCGGTAATTCTCTTGCACCTGTCTTCAGTGACTGACCTGTACAGCTGCTTACGTCACACTGTACAAATGTTAAGTCACTATAGTATTCGCGCTAAATCGGATCTGCGCCTCGGTAATTCTCTTGCACCTGTCTTCAGTGACTGACCTGTACAGCTGCTTACGTCACACTGTACAAATGTTAAGTCACTATAGTATTCGCGCTAAATCGGATCTGCGCCTCGGTAATTCTCTTGCACCTGTCTTCAGTGACTGACCTGTACAGCTGCTTACGTCACACTGTACAAATGTTAAGTCACTATAGTATTCGCGCTAAATCGGATCTGCGCCTCGGTAATTCTCTTGCACCTGTCTTCAGTGACTGACCTGTACAGCTGCTTACGTCACACTGTACAAATGTTAAGTCACTATAGTATTCGCGCTAAATCGGATCTGCGCCTCGGTAATTCTCTTGCACCTGTCTTCAGTGACTGACCTGTACAGCTGCTTACGTCACACTGTACAAATGTTAAGTCACTATAGTATTCGCGCTAAATCAGATCTGCACCTCGGTAATTCTCTTGCACCTGTCTTCAGTGACTGACCTGTACAGCTGCTTACGTCACACTGTACAAATGTTAAGTCACTATAGTATTCGCGCTAAATCGGATCTGCGCCTCGGTAATTCTCTTGCACCTGTCTTCAGTGACTGACCTGTACAGCTGCTTACGTCACACTGTACAAATGTTAAGTCACTATAGTATTCGCGCTAAATCAGATCTGCACCTCGGTAATTCTCTTGCACCTGTCTTCAGTGACTGACCTGTACAGCTGCTTACGTCACACTGTACAAATGTTAAGTCACTATAGTATTCGCGCTAAATCAGATTGCACCTCGGTAATTCTCTTGCACCTGTCTTCAGTGACTGACCTGTACAGCTGCTTACGTCACACTGTACAAATGTTAAGTCCATTTTCCTGTACTTACGTCGTTCAGAAAGGATCCGTTGAGGTCCGATGCTCTCTGCTCAGTGTCGTACCGTGTTAAGTTGCTACGTTCAGCAGTTGCTGATCACTCGCGGAACACCTTTGCTGGAGGACCACCTATCCTCGATTGTTCGCGGCTGCTTATTCATTATACCGGATGACCGAGAAAGAACGATTGTGTTTCGAGTGGAAATATTTGTAAAACGATAAGAACATTGAAGAAATTAAAATCACAGGGTTAATTTAATTAATAAAGCAATGTAGCCTAAATCCATATCTGTTACTTGTCTTACGTGTATAAATTCACATATACTTACGTCCAGAAAGTTTTGGGAAGCTCTGGTGCTCGCTGACATCTACAACAAAGCCATCAAGCATTTCCTTTATCGATGCATATACATATTCGTTCTTACATACATTACAAATACAATTATCTACACTTCATACCAGTGACTCTTAAGTAATTTTGTCACTCACACACGTATCAAGATAGCAAATATACTCTGACAATGGCGCACAAATCCACAGGTATTGGTTGCACGCAAGAACGCACAGTCACGCACATGCTACGCAGCACTAGCACAACATTCCCTTCCAAGTTCTGCATTTGCAGCATGTTAAAACGTAATGAAACCTTAAGTTTGTTGTCTGCTGGTCTCCCTCTATCCCTTGCATGTTCACGCTGTCTTTCCGTTCCTCTCTTCCTCCTATTCTGGCACATGCATTGTGCTGCTACGTATCGCTAGTTTCGAGAAATTGGCACTGCTCACTCTTAGAAGCTGCGGACTCTTAGCCGACCCTCCCTTAATTGCCCATGCATAACTTACGGCACGCGCTGTACTGTTCTTATCACTAGTTTCACTGTCACTAGTTGTGCACGCTGTCTGTCTTTCGCCACGTACACTGCCATGTCGTACGTGTAGCGAGTGGCTTAACGGAATTTGAAAATGTTAATTCCGAACGTTTTGCGTTTCCTTTGAACATACTGTTTGAATGTAACTCTCCCTTTGAAGAGTACGGTCACTTCGTCAATTGCCAAATGTTCAGAAGGGTTGTAAAATTTGGAATATGCAACATCGAGCATACCAAAAATTTCCCTAATTTTCCACAGTCTGTCATAGTGTTGGTCTTTATGGTCAATGTCTTTGTCATTGTCTGTGAAGTGGGTGTAACGTAAAATGCACAAGAAACGGCCTCGTGCCATTGATTTGGGTCAGAAATGCGTGAAGAGTTGTTCTGTTCTTCTCTAGTTGTCCCCAAGTCTCGCATATGGCGTGTTCCATATGTGTAATGATTGCTATAAACAGAAACATTTCGGATTTCTGCTTTTATCTGTAGTTATTACCGCGTGGTGTCTCCCCTAGAAACACTCCCCCCCGGAGATCCGAATGGGGGAGTAGTTTACCTCCGGAATGTTTTGTCTCCAGAGGAAGCATCTCGCATTTGGCATTTGTCTCTGTTTCTGGAAGAGACTATCCAGGAAAAGTAATAATGTGGTAGTTTTTCCGTTTACTTTCCACATCGCAGTACAGCAGCCGTTCAGACCACTCTGGTCACGCCTGTTGCTACACGATCATGAACCATCTCGAGCATCATTTGCTCTGTGCTTCATGTCGCTACTGACGTCGCTGCTTCCGGCATCAGGGGAGTTTTTATTCGGTTTCCCATCTCCTAGGCATCTCTCTTCGTCTGTTTCCTACCCTTTTGATCTGTCCGGCTTGGGAGACCCTACTGGTAGCAATGCTACCGCCGGCTTAGCTCTCAGGGTCACTGGAACTCACAAGCCCCTCTACCACGGCAAGGTGAAGATACCAACAAAGGGGAGTTAATTCAGAGCACTTCAAATTTTTGGCACTGAAGTTATTCACAGAGAGTAGAAATGTTGATGAAGTTATATATTGTACTGCCATTACAGTTCAGAATATGATGATGGTACATAATACCATGTATAATCAACATCTGCTTTTCTTTAAATTTGTAGCAGAAATTTTGTAATTTACTTGGCTTAAAATATCCAAATTATCCCCAAAATATGAGGTTGGATGTTACTGATAAAATTCCCTGCTCCAACCAGTGGAGATGAGATTATCTGCATGAGACTTAGAAGTCAGGCCTCAGGTTGGAACATGAACAAAAACAGTGCTGGATCTGGAAAGCACCAAAATTTCAATTCTTGCCTCTACAATATATGAAATGAAGTGTAATTTGGAATTCCATGTATAACTTTTGTACACTAAATGGCATTTGAAAAAATGTCCGTTCCATTCCAGAGGCTTTAATTTGACTAGGTGTTACGTTAGATAAGTCTTGATGATCGGTATCAACAGACACAAACATCTGGTACAATTTATATTACTTGCAGTAAATCATTTATGACACGTCAGGGATTGGAGGTGTATCTCCACATGTTTTTTAGGCTTGGGAGTGGTCAGCTTCACACTCCAACCACTTTCCACACATTGTGGGTAAATACACTCACTGAAGGAACCACCAGAATTGATGATAAGTTAAATAAGAACAACAAAATGGACAACAAAATGGTATTCTTACTAAGAACTATAAGATATCAAATTATTTCCAGTATTATAATACATTTTATAAACCAAATACTATCAATGTAAGTACAGTATGTGGTACCCAGATAATATTCTGATTACTTACGATAAGACTATACTGGACATTATATATTATTATACACCACTATGAATAAAATCGAGGCGTTGAACTAATATTAATACATTATGTACTACGGTATATCGCGAAAGATGTTCTGTCTACAGTAGATCACTCAGTCCAAACGTCTGGCCACCTGTAGCCAAACAGTGCCAGGAAGATACAGACTGTGGCAAGTCTGACATTTGTCTTACCTCTGTAAGGCGCTGCCCTCTCCTCTTGTATGTTGCAGACCTCATGTGTTCCGTTTATGAATATCGTACAAAAACATATCTTAATCTTTGCAGAATAAACATAACACTATTTCCATACTCCTTTTTATTATTATCCTACATGCTTCGGCCGCGTACGCTGGCTCCATCATCAGGTAGACACTTACAAAACGAAAGAGAAGTATACGTTCAGTAGGAGGACTCCCATTTACATTTGAAAACTAAAGTTATGAAATTATAAAATTATAAAGACAAGTCCAATTTTGCACTGTTATTTCAATGTTTTGTCGATGCTATTACTTTACACTGAAAGTTTTTATGCACTGCACTATTTTAGGGTGTGACGTTAGTTGTCTACTGAGATCGTCGTATTTCTAAAACCATTTTTCGCTATTAAAACTGTTAACACGTTGGTTTGTCTTTACTGCAGTCCATGTTCTATGACGTAGTAAGATGCTGCAGTGTTGGTGTTGTGGCTGTTGATTGTATTCCGTCTTCGTTGTAAGATGGTTCGTTGTTAATGGCTATTGTAGGTGTTGGGACGTGGTGGTTAAACTTATGAAATTAATAAGAAACTGCTGGCAGCTGGTCGTTCTTAAGGGTGTCAGTATCCATAGACCTGTTTGGAGGTTGCTGGTTTGACACATGACTTACATAGGCGAAGTTGTGGACGTTGTGCTTCATTGTTGCGTTTGCACTTCCATGCACATGTCCACAAATGGTATGTTATAATGTTCAGTCATCAATATTGGTCCCCATAAATATGCAGATAGTTCTCATGTGTAATGCTACTGTACATGTAAGGAGGTCTACTTAACGTGGGGAATACTTGATGCTAATACTGTAGACGAAGTGCATGAAGCGCAAAATTGACGTTACTACAAACAACCCTAAAAAAGCAAACACCAACCCCTGTTGGTATTAAACATAAATCTCAACGCATATTTTCAGTAATATATATTGCAAGTATTCTTAACCCTGGCTAATGGTAAAACGCGTATACTATATCCGTCACAAAAAATATTTCACTTACCTAATTGCATTGATGAAGTAATTCTGAGCATGGCGAACGGCTGCTGTGGTGGGTTTGGTGGCTGTAACAGTTGTAACAGTTGTTGTAACAGCTGTTGATTTTCTTGATGCTGTTGCTGTTGTTGCTGTTGCATTTGTCGCAACAGCAACAACAACTCTTCGTTCCGTGCAGGTGGTTGCTCCACCTGGGAGAGAGAACACTTAAAATCAAATAAGGAATCAAGCAGTCACTTCAAATACACAAATTAAACTGCAAAGCTTGTCAGGTGCGCAGACAAACATTATCAGGGGTTGCACGATGGCAACTTGCATATACATCATGCATACACAGCTTGCTGTTGCGGCTGTTTTGGCTGTGGCGGCTGTTGCGGTTGTGACAGCTTTGGCGGCTGTTGCGGCTGTGGCTGCTTTGGCGGCTTTGGCGGCTGGGGTAACAGCCGCAACAGGGCCTCGTGAAGTTGTTCTTGCTGCTGTTGCAGGAGTTCTTGTTGCTGCTGATGCTGTTACGTTTGGCCACCTATAGCCAAACAGTGCCAGGAAGATACAGACTGTGGCAAGTCTGACATTTGTCTTACCTCTGTAAGGCGCTGCCCTCTCCTCTTGTATGTTGCAGACCTCATGTGTTCCGTTTATGAATATCGTACATAAACATATTTTAATCTTTGCAGAATAATCATAACACTATTTCCATTCTCCTTTTTATTATTATCCTACTTGCTTCGGCCACGTACGCTGGCTCCATCATCAGGTAGACACTTACAAAACAAAACAAAATTTACGTTGAGTAGGAGGACTCCCATTTACATTTAAAAACTAAAGTTATGAAATTATGAAATTATAAAGACATATAATCACTTAATATTCCCTGTAAGGAAAAGTATACTTTTATGCGTGTTCTGGTAGTTAAAATCGTGCAAATGTGGCCATTAAAATGTGTGGATGTAAGAGATCTGTAAGCGAGTGGTGGATCAGTTGGGCGGTGTGTGCGTAATGTTGTTAGCTGCAAATGTGATTAAGTGCAGTAATTATAACAACAATTGTATAAACAAATTTAATATATTTACATTTTTTTTCGCCGTGCATCCTAGTATTAGTATTGTCACACATATGAAGTTGAGTGTGCTTCATTCTTGTATTTGCACTTCTATGCACTTGTCCCCAAATTGCAAGTATTCTTAACCCTGGCTAATGGTCAAATGTCTCTTACTATATCCATCACAAAAAATATTTCACTTACCTAACTGAAGGGAAGATGTAATTCTAATAATCGCAAATAGCTGCCTTCCTCCTGAAATGTGGGATAAAGTAAAGATATTAAAGCCTCAAGCAAACACTGTACAATTATTACAACAACCAACTTATGCACTGAATAAAACACATTCAACAGCAAGCATTCAACATAAATCATTTTGTTCCACTTATACTATAAACATTTTCCCAAAATGTCATGGCACAGCACTTGGATTTTAGTTACCATTGCTGATCATAAAATATTGACTTTAAAACTTCGTATTTGACCCTAGACGTCCCGCATTATGCATGTGAAACCAATGTTTTGTATAAATTTGTACAGCAGACTGTTAGTAATCCCTTACAATATTTATGTCAATATTCATCAGCCCCCTGTCAATACAAACTGCAAAATAATATAAATATTTATACGCAGTATTATGGATCACCTTTAAAATTCTTCTAAAGCAGGAGCTTTACGTTTGTCACACTCCAATTACTGGCACGTAAGTTAGGGCGTTTGTCTCGCGGCACTCCAGTGTGTACGAAATTCAGCGATGTATGGAATGCCGCCTCTGCAACAAAGCCATCAAGTATTTCCTTTATCAATGCATATATATATATATATATATATATATATATATATACATATTCGCTCTTACATACATTACAAATACAATTACACTTCATACCAATGACTCTAAATACATTTTGTCACACAGACAAGTATCGATATATAAATATACACTGACAATGGCAAAGCAAAGTAGCCTAAATCCATATATGTTACAAAAGAGAACACACTTGTCTTACGTGTATAAATTCTCATGTACTTACGTGCAGCAGCTTCCTGGACCGGCTGTCCTTGCTGCACGCTGACATCTCCAGTCAAGGTGCCATCCGGCCCTTCATAAATGTGTATATAATACACTACAACACCTCGTTGGGGGGCTGAAAAACAGAGTTAATTATTAAAACTTCCAAATTTACACTGTCGTAATTATTGTCAAATTGTGAACAATCCTGTGTGTGAAATCTGCGCTCCTATGGTATATTACGGTATATGCGGTAAGTTGCACTTGGATGTAACGTGGCCGAGTGTTTAAAGGCACTAACACGTCTATAGCACGATAATATGCGGCAATTGTTTTTGTGGAGTATTTAATTCATTTTAGTGACGTAATGCTATTATGGGATTTGTTGCAGTTCGTGTAATGTGTTGTTTTATTTGGTCAGCTGAAATTGCTAAAAGGATGTCCTGATTATACTTCTTGCACTTGGAGGTCCAAGTTGTTTGTTATTTTTGGAGCGCACGACAACAGTCTGTACTGCTCGCAGGTCAAACTAAGAGAAGGCGCGTCTTCTGTATACGACAGCTTCCAGAATGTTCTGCGGCGGGGGAAGCCACGATTTCTGGAGCCTGATTACGTAGTTTGACCTGTCTTGTTGTTCGTGATTGCTCAGTCGTTCGTGAACTGAATGCGCAATTTAGTTTGGATGAATCGAGCTGGAACACGACGATATGTTACGTTGTACGGAACAGAATACGGACTGGATCGTGACTTGTGAAACGTGGGGCAGGTGTGACAGTGACGACTTGTGAACGTGCACATTTGATGTGGTTCACGTGCTGTTACGTCATATGGGAGCCATGGTGTTCCCTTTCTTGCATGAATATAGGTTTATAAACACCGTACGATGAAAGGTATCTAATTGTTATAAATATCAGTTTATTAGCCTTGACCTTAGGTTGGCACGTCTGGGATTCGAACGGTAGACTGCTGGCTGCAGTTTTTTTTCGCGCTCTTTCAGCAGCTGGACTGTCTGACTGAATAGCGTATTATATTGCACATGAATATTGGCACTGAAATGCACTTGTCACTAGGGTGTGGCTTTGATATGTGTGCTAATGGTGTCGCTCAGTATGACGAAATTGAGTACCTTCTTAATAAAGTAATCGTACAAATCCATATTCAAGTTACAGTTACAATTTAGCAATAACAAAGTCACTCTTCTCTAGCTGTAAACTTCCGTACTTGCTGACGCTAAAAGTACATAACGTGAAGTTAAATTTTAGGAGAAACAAAAGTCATCATACAAAAGACCGCTGACCGGTACAACGTTACTTTGTGTTGCTTAAATGACTTGATGCAACGCCACATCGACGTCGCTTCATGCAGGCTTTCGAAATCGCTTCATTGTCTATCCCTATTTTAATCTTTGCAGAATAAACATAACATTATTACCATTCTCCTTTTTATTATTATCCTACATGTTTCGGCCCGTACGCTGATCATCATCAGGTACACACTTACAAAACAAAAGTATACTTCCACGTACGACGAGTGATACTGTAGCTGTTGTCCATTCTGTCACTTTATCAACGTAACACACGTGTCGACTGTATTCCTCCACAGTGGCTGGCTTCAGGGCGTTTCCACTGTCATCGCAAAAGTTACCTTCTGCTGGTGAAATATGAATATTTGTCAGCACGTGTAGTCACGTTTGTCCTTCCAAACCATTGCTGTCATGTGACCATTTGTCCAGACCCTAGCGTCGCGCTGTTTGAGTTCCAATGTCTTGCTTCTGAAGTCGTCTGGCATTCCCTTACGGTTTGGTCTGACTGTACCGCAGCGGTTTGTTCTGTTTTGTCAGATCGTTGTATAAGTCGGGAGACGAAACGTAAGGGGAATTCGGGTAAGAGTACGCACCTAATTTACTTTTTTCAAATCCTCTGAAACGATTCGTAGGATTCGTAGTTGACTTAACGAACGCAGGATGGCTGAAGCATCGACTTACGTCGTTAGAACACCAACTGATACTTTACTGAATACGTTTTGAATTACAAAATAATTTTCAAGAAATGTGAAATGCGCACTGTTACCTGACGTGTGTGGGGTTTCAGTATTAAAAACTACTAAAACAAGCACAGTTTACACAAAAGTACATCACTTGTATGTCACTATTGTGGTAGAGTTATCTATATAAAATTATAGAACATAGATATGTCTATATTTAGTTAAAACTATGTTAAAATATGAAATATGAAGTTCCCTGGTACGGAAATACTGGCTTTCGTGGATTGTGATGCATATTGTGTAAAGTAAATAAATCGTCTATATAGGAGCAGAAGTATATATTATTATCTGGCAGTTGGCAGTTATTCATATGAGCCAGAATATAGATGAGATATGATTATACGAATGGCTTACCTTAGGTTGTGTGGTAATGTAATGCGGTGCTGTTTGTGCTATCTATACGTTGCGGAGGGTATGAGGAGACTGGACTTGTGTCAAGCATCGGATGTAGGCGTTGGTCGGTGGGTAAGTCTGTTAGTTGGAAGAGCGGGTTTTCAGTGACACACTGTTCATCAATTAGTATCCCTTGTTTATGGAAAATTTGTATGTAAAAATTCTCCATGGTAGTCATGCTTCTGCCTTTGCTGCATGGTTTTAATAAATGCATAGTGTCTTGGATTGGTCCGTATTCGTGTTTATTATCTAATATGTGTAATGCATAAGCAGATTTAGGGTCATTGTTTTTTATGTACCTAGTGTGAGATCTTAAATTAGTTATGCCATCAAGAATATCCTTTATGAATATCAATACGAAAACATACATATTTACTATTATATTCATTATATATATCTACTTAAAGCTACTACTAAATACTACGTACAATAAAAAGAAGAACGGCTAACTGGATTGGTCACATCTTGCGTAGAAACTGCCTTCTGAAACACGTGATTGAAGGAAAGTTGGAAGGATAGAAATGACGGGACGACGAGGGAGAAGACGTAAGCAGCTACTGGATGACCTTAAGGAAAAGAAAAGATACTGGAAATTGAAAGAGGAAGCACTAGATCGCACCCTTTGGAGAACTCGCTTTGGAAGAAGCTACGGACCTGTCGTAAGACAGACTACAGAATGTATGATGAAAGCTACTTTTAAATTGTGCCTTTTCATCCCTAAAACTTGTGAGACTAAGTGGTAAATTGTTAAACATTTTGATGCCATCATAAAGTTACACTTCTGGAAACATAAAATGTTGGAATTTGGTCTGTGAAAATGGTGCTTATTCCTCTTATTAACACTGGGTACTGGAGTGGAAGATTTCTGGTTAACGCTACAAGGAAGGGGCACCTCCCTGACCTACCTACATCAACTGTTCTTATCCTCATGTAATTTTAGTCAACACGTCCCGGCATAGAAAATATGCAGCATTGAAGCCATCATCGTGTTCTTGCGCAATTAACAAACATCTGTCAAATTTAACTGTCCTACCGCACAAAACCCTGAATTTAAAAGGAACACTGCAGAAGATCACGACCGGTCCAAACAGTAGCTTTCTACAAAAACAGGTGTCTTAAATCCACACTACAAATTACCACAAATAATTTCTCTTACCATAAGTCCCATCCGGATACAGCAACACATGGTGCAGTGGGGTGCCCCGATCTGAAATACAGAATAACACGCAATTCAAGCCTCAAGTTAAAACTTGCAAACGCACTTCTCAATCGCTTAACTTATTCACAAATTACAAATTGCATAGACTGCCTGCACGCAACTCTTGATACAGTCATATGACCAAAACAGGCTTTATTGTTGCTCATTCGGTGCACTGTCGAAAATCAATTCACAATAATCACACCAACAAAATACACAATACTGTTACTTAGATATTTGTATTAAAATGATTGCTTTAACCTCAACACAAGACATTACAAATCAATATCCTGTATTTTAATGATGTCCCTGTGTTTATTGCTTGATCATTTTTTGAATTACCTTTTGTTGCGTATTGGGCCAGCATCTGCGAGAGAGAATATAAAATTATGTAGATATGAAAGCAATCAGTTTACAGCATAAATGTAGCTAAAGTAAAAAATTTAGTGACTCACTGTTATGCTAAATACTTCTTATACACAACTATGAATAAAATCGAGGCGTTGACCTAATATTAATACATTATGTACTACGGTAGATCGCAAACGGTTTTCTGTCTACAGTAGATCACTCAGTCCAAACGTCTGGCCACCTGTAGCCAAACAGTGCCAGGAAGATACAGACTGTGGCAAGTCTGACATTTGTCTTACCTCTGTAAGGCGCTGCCCTCTCCTCTTGTATGTTGCAGACCTCATGTGTTCCGTTTATGAATATCGTACATAAACATATTTTAATCTTTGCAGAATAAACATAACACTATTTCCATTCTCCTTTTTATTATTATCCTACATGCTTCGGCCACGTACGCTGGCTCCATCATCAGGTAGACACTTACAAAAGAAAACAAAAGTATACGTTGAGTAGGAGGACTCCCATTTACATTTAAAAACTAAAGTTATGAAATTATAAAATTATAAAGACATATAATCACTTAATATTCCTGGTTAGGAAAAATATACTTTTATGCATGTTCTCGTAGTTAAAATCGTGCAAATGTGGCCATTAAAATGTGTGGATGTAAGAGATCTGTAAGCGAGTGGTGGATCAGTTGGGCGGTGTGTGCGTAATGTTGTTAGCTGCAAATGTGATTAAGAGCAGTAATTATAACAACAATTGTATACACAAATTTAATATATTTACATTTTTCTTCGCCGTGCATCTTAGTATTAGTATTCATTCACTTAACCAACGATTGCACTGATATAATAAATTATCACTCACTAGTACCCTACATATGTTTCGGCCCCATTGTTGCCATCATCAGGGGTAAACTATTATATATATTCACTTCACTTTGCGCAGTCCGATTTGGCACTGTTATTTCATTGTTTTGTCGATGTTATTACTTTACACTGAAAGTTTTTATGCACTGCACTATTTTAGGGTGTCACGTTAGTTTCTACTGAGATCGTCGTATTTCTAAAACCATTTTTCGCTATTAAAACTGTTAACACGTTGGTTTGTCTTTACTGCAGTCCATGTTCTATGACGTGGTAAGATGCTGCAGTGTTGGTGTTGGGGCTGTTGATTGTATTCCGTCTTCGTTGTAAGATGTTTCGTTGTTAATGGCTATTGTAGTTGTTGGGACGTGGTGGTGAAAATTATGAAATTAATAAGAAACTGCTGGCAGCTGGTCGTTCTTAAGGGTGTCAGTATCCATAGACCTTGTTTGGAGGTTGCTGGTTTGACACATTCTGAAGTTCAACGTGGCCAACTTCACAGAGAGAGGATGACATGTATTCTATCAATGTCAGAGGTAACAATAATTCATTATCTCTTGAACTGATGTAATGGAGTTTCACTAGAATTTGAATATTATGTTTCAAAATAAGGTTATTTAATTTAGGACGTGCTATAATTTGGTACTTAACATAAGAAGATATAAGCTGATCGAAAGATCCTGAGTATATAAAATCAATGTTTTTATCACTTAATGCTGTTACTCCTTTGGGACGGGTACAACTTCTGTAGGATTGACAGATGTTGCAGGATTGGCTGGTGCATTTTTCAAAACTGATATTGCCCCAATGGCTGAGAGATTTAATGCTGGTGGCAAGTGAAAATTTGGTGTGGGTGTGGCACCAGCATTTAATGCTATGCCGGCTGATTCAAGTGGTTGGCCTTGAATGTTACTTAAGGCGATTATATCCCCAACTGCAATATTGGGTTGAAGGTAACATGGTGCACGAACACTCTCATGAGCATAATTGTGTGACATAAGTGTACATGGCTCGAGGATATGTAATCCTGGTATCCACCCAAATTCAACCATTGGAATGGGAACAGGGATTTCCCATTGAGCTGTAGTACCTAAGGACCACTGTGCTTGTTGCATGGAAAGGAAGGGTTGATGGTCCATATCCAACAGCTGTGTAATAACGTTAATGGCTTGCACACCATACAACACAGCTTTAATGGGGCAATTACTTGCTGCTTGGTTTATATAGTCTGTGGTACCAGCCGTTGCATACCATCCTCTTCTGTTTTGGACTCCAAACAACCTAACTTCTGGTTTAATGTTAACCTTAGGACATGGAGCTAGTACCCCCCATTCTAGGGGTCTCAGTTTAAGCCAATTATCTATTACCAAGACAGAAAATAACAGGGGTGGCCTCAAGGCTGCAAATCCTACATAAGCATGGATAGCATTGGGCTGGGCCCCATAACTACATTGCCAGTATGTACCAGTATATAAGTTATCCACTACAGAACATGAAAGCCAGAGTGGAAAGGCTTTCTTTGGGGTAGAATACATCACGACTTCCTTGTTTCCTAATGCAACATCTGGGGTATTTAATGGAGAACCCATCAACTCCACTGTTAACGGGCTGGGGGCAAAGGCAGCACTCCATTCGATCAACTGCTGTGTGGTAAAGTTTACTCCATATAGGGTTGTTGTGGATGCAGAGGCCAACACAGCAGTATATAAAGCTGCAAGTGAAACTCGATCCATAGCCCTTGTTGCTAGCCATGCCATCGCTTCTTCGCGGTACCCAGGTTCTTCTGGGGGATACAGTTGTAATACACGAAACATGAAATTGTAATCGGCAGGTTGGGGAACAACTGGGTTGCTAGTTGCTAGGCAACTCCTTATTGGGTAAAACTGGCCATGGTCCTCCACGTACCTAACCCCAATCAGATCCAATGCCAAGTAGAGGCCTCTAGTGAAGCTTAACCATTCATTTCTTCTGGATGCCATTTTCTCAACATAGGATATTAATACTGATGATGTTAATAATTGAGGTTCTGGGGGGGGGGGGTGGTGCAGCCCCATGTCCGAGAACAGTCACCCCAATTCCTGGCCAATTGACGTATGTATTATGTAATACATGTGGCTGTTCAGCAGGCGCGGGTTGTACAGCAGGGGGGTCCAACCTAGCACCACTCTTAGCAAGCCAGTATATTATTTGCCAATCAGCAATATCAAAATCAACTTCTTGAACAAATATGATCCTTTTGGTGGAAATGCTTTGTAGGTAATCCATTGGGTTTGGATCTTGAGCATCTAAGTTAAGCCAAATTGGATCATCACCGGCAGCAAAGGGTGCTGCTTGAGGTTCTGTATGTATAAATGCATAGCAATCTAAGACCATAGACCAATACAACAATTTAGCATACAGAACTGAATTGTCGTAAACCTCCCAGTTTTGTTCTATACTGCCAGAAATGTTCCGAATTAGGTTCATGTTTACCATTCTAAGTGTTGGCTGTAGAGCAGATACAATGAAACGTTCACTAGGAACGCCTGCATTATATAGTTTTTCCAATGGTGCTCTTTCAAATCTTGAGATTTCCTTAGCAGCTGTAATGGTTACTGTTAGTGTATGTCGGAGGTCTGCAGGCATTGGACCTATATGATATGGAAGAACTCTTCCTGTGATATCCACTGGTGGACGGGTTCCTCCTCCTGGTGCAGATTGACTCAAGTGGCTTGTGACAGATATGGCTTCATTCATTTCATGAATCATTCCCCCAGCATCACGGATGTTTATAGCATATTTCTGTATGAAATCTGGCTTAGCTTGTAAAGTTGTAACATCATCTATTAAGAGCGTGTCCAATACTCCTAATGATATGATTGAATGATCACCAAAGTGTACACTTGTCCGATTAGCAGATAAATTATCACTATCTGTGTTTGTGGCAGTTTTGACACGTCTTAGGACACCGACATCTTGGCCAGCGAGGGTAGGATGACTCACAACACTGGTGGCTGGCGTCTTCTGTGATTCGTGAATTTGGGGTTGAGGCCTGTTCATTGTCACATCCTTGGGATTCTCGGGGTTGGTGGATTGGATTATAGTGTCCAAACCTTCTTTCTTCTTCCCCCCTTCCCCCCCAACTAGTAAATCGCTTGGGGCTTGATCTTTGTTGACTTGATCGCTTCCCTTTAGAAGTCCGTCTTTTAAGTGGAGGCCAGGTGTTTTGTCCACTACTTTGGGTTGCGCCAGTTGGACTTGCGTACCTGAGACCACTCCTAAGGATATGGTGGCAGGGGAATGGTTCACCTTGATGGGAGCTTCCTGCCCTACCACTCTCATCAAGTTGGAGTTTTCCGCATTACTACTAGTGCCAGTAGGAACTCCAACGTTTTGACCCACTGGTACAATGGTTGTACCTAATGGTACATTTGATTGATCGGTATCGATGTTAGAGCCAGTAGTGGTAGTAGACCGATCAGCTACACCACTCACTCTATTCATATTCTTATTCAAACCTTCCATGCTGGTTAGTCACCCCATACTAACTCCTTCTCCGAACGAGGGATCCTCAATCTAGGTAGAGCACACTATCCTTCGGCCATTAACTACTCATATTAATGACCTTATCCATGCATTATATAGGAGAGTCATCTATATATACCACAGACGGAACTAGACTTCATCGAACCTAAGTCAGTACTAACTCATATACCCATCGTTGAATGGGGGGGCTATTGTGTGTACATTCCAGAGCACCAGCACCAGGGGCTGTGCATACCCTGTGTACTTTTGGGTTTTAGCCACTAGGTGTCTTTAGCTTACACACAAATGAGATTTTCCGGCTATCAAGGTACTTCAAAAATCCATAACATCTCATTTATCAAGCTTGGTCGTCATCTTTTAAGTTATAATATTTATTTTATTTTGAAATGGATAAGACTGGACAAGACAACAGTACAGTCTATCTAACCCATGGTCCATCGGCAAAACTGAATTGGCAGGCAACGTTATTCTAGGACGTTTTGTTGGTTTGTGTCCCTGTTTGGTTCCTGTCGGGTTTTGGCCCGTCAGTGCATTGCTGCGCAAGCCGGCTTTGCCGTTAGATCCTGGGTTGGATCTAATGACTTACATAGGCGAAGTTGTGGACGTTGTGCTTCATTGTTGCGTTTGCACTTCCATGCACTTGTCCCCAAATGGTATGTTATAATGTTCAGTCATCAATATTGGTCCCCATAAATATGCAGATAGTTCTCATGTGTAATGCTGCTGTACATGTAAGGAGGTCTACTTAACGTGGGGAATACTTGATGCTAATACTGTAGACGAAGTGCATGAAGCGCAAAATTGACGTTACTACAAACAACCCTCAAAAAGCAAACACCAACCACTGTTGGTATTAAACAGAAATCTCAACGCATATTTTCAGTAATATATATTGCAAGTATTCTTAACCCTGGCTAATGGTCAAATGCCTCTTACTATATCCGTTACAAAAAATATTTCACTTACCTAATTGCATTGATGAAGTAATTCGGAGCACGGCGAACAGCTGCTGTGGTGGGTTTGGTGGCTGTAACAGTTGTAACAGTTGTTGTAACAGCTGTTGATTTTCTTGATGCTGTTGCTGTTGTTGCTGTTGCATTCGCTGCAACAGCAACAAATAGCTCTTCATTGTTTTGTGCCGGTTGATCCACCTGGGAGAGAGAACACGTAAAATCAAATAAGCAATCAAGCAATCACTTCAAATACACAAATGAAACTGCAAAGCTTGTTAGGTGCGCAGACAAACATTATCAGGGTTGCACGATGGCAACTTGCATATACATCATGCATACACAGCTTGCTGTTGCAGCTGTTTTGGCTGTGGTGGGATTGGCGGCTGTGGTGGGTGTGGCTGTACCAGTTGTTGCAACAGCTGTAGAATTTCTAGATGCTGTTGCTGTTGTTGCTGCTGCTGTTCCTGTTGTTGCTGTTGCATTCGCTGCAACAGCAACAACAGGTCTTCGTTTGCCGGTTGATCCACCTGGGAGAGAGAACACGTAAAATCAAATAAGGAATCAAGCAATCAGTTCAAATACACAAATGAAACTGCAAAGCTTGTCAGGTGCGCAGACAAACATTATCAGGGGTTGCACGATGGCAACTTGCATATACATCATGCATACACAGCTTGCTGTTGCAGCTGTTTTGGCTGTGGCGGCTTTGGCGGCTGGGGTAACAGCCGCAACAGGGCCTCGTGAAGTTGTTCTTGCTGCTGTTGCAGGAGTTCTTGTTGCTGCTGGTGCTGTTACGTCTGGCCACCTGTAGCCAAACAGTGCCAGGAAGATACAGACTGTGGCAAGTCTGACATTTGTCTTACCTCTGTAAGGCGCTGCCCTCTCCTCTTGTATGTTGCAGACCTCATGTGTTCCGTTTATGAATATCGTACAAAAACTTATTTTAATCTTTGCAGAATAAACATAACACTATTTCCATTCTCCTTTTTATTATTATCCTACATTCTTCGGCCGCGTGCGCTGGCTCCATCATCAGGTAGACACTTACAAAACGAAAGAAAAGTATACGTCGAGTAGGAGGACTCCCATTAGCTGCAAATGTGGTTAAGTGTAGTAATTATAACAATTGTATAAACAAATTTAATATATTTACATTTTTTTTCGCCGTGCATCCTAGTATTAGTATTGTCACACATATGAAGTTGAGTGTGCTTCATTCTTGTATTTGCATTTCTATGCACTTGTCCCCAAATTGCAAGTATTCTTAACTCTGGCTAATGGTCAAATGTCACTTACTATATCCATCACAAAAAATATTTTACTTACCTAACTGAAGTGAAGACGCGATTCTTATAACAGCAAGCAGCTGCCTTCTGAAATGTGGGATAAACTAAGATATTAAAGCCTCAAGCAAACACTGTACAATTATTACAACAAGCAACTTATGCACTGAATAAAAAACACATTCAAGGGCAAGCATACAACATAAATCATTTGTTCAATACATAAACATTTTCCCAAAATGTCATGGCACAGCACTTGGATTTTAGTTACCATTGCTGATCATAAAATATTGACTTTAAAACTTCGTATTTGACCCTAGACTTCCCGCATTATGCATGTGAAACCAATGTTTTGTATAAATTTGTACAGCAGACTGTTAGTAATCCCTTACAATATTTATGTCAATATTCATCAGCCCCCTGTCAATACAAACTGCAAAATAATATAAATATTTATACACAGTATTATGGATCACCTTTAAAAGTCTTCTAAAGCAGGAGCTTTACGTTTGTCACACTCCAATTACTGGCACGTAAGTTATGGCGTTTGTCTCGGGCACTCCAGTGTGTACGAAATTCAGCGATGTATGGAATGCCGCCTCTGCAACAAAGCCATCAAGTATTTCCTTTATCAATGCATATATATATATATATATATATATATATATTCGCTCTTACATACATTACAAATACAATTACACTTCATACCAATGACTCTTAAGACATTTTGTCACACAGACAAGTATCGATATATAAATATACACTGACAGTGGCAAAGCAATATAGCCTAAATCCGTATATGTTACAAAAGAGAACACACTTGTCTTACGTGTATAAATTCTCATGTACTTACGTGCAGCAGCTTCCTGGACCGGCTGTCCTTGCTGCACGCTGACATCTCCAGTCACGGTGCCATCCGGCCTTTCAAAAATGTGTATATAATACACTACAACACTTCGTTGGGGGGCTGAAAAACAGAGTTAATTATTAAATCTTCCAAATTTACACTGTCGTAATTATTGTCAAATTGTGAACAATCCTATGTGTGAAATCTGCGCTCTTATGGTATATTACGGTATATGCGGTAAGTTGCACTTGGAATGTAACGTGGCCGAGTATTTAAAGGCACTAACACGTCTATAGCACGATAATATGTAGCAATTGGTTTTGTGGAGTATTTAATGCATTGTAGTGACGTAATGCAGTTATGGGATTTGTTGCAGTTTGTGTGATGTGTTGTTTTGTTTGGTCAGCTGAAATTGCTAAAAAGATGTCCTGATTATACTTCTTGCACTTAGAGGTCCAAGTTGTTTGTTATTTTTGGAGCGCACGACAACAGTCTGTACTGCTCGCAGGTCAAACTAAGCGAAAGCGCGTCTTCTATATACGACAGCTTCCAGAATGTTCTGCGGCGGGGGAAGCCACAATTTCTGGAGCCTGATTATATATATATATATAGATAGATATATTGTTGTATAGTTCATAGATATATTGTTGTACGTAGTTTGACCTGTCTTGTTGTTCGTGATTGCCCAGTCGTTCGTGAACTGAATGCGCAATTTAGCTTGAATGTATCAAGCTGGAACACGACGCTAATGTTACGTCGTACGGAACAGAATACGGACTGGATCGTGACTTGTGAAACGTGGGGCAGGCGTGACAGTGACGACTTGTGAACGTGCACATTTGATGTGGTTCACGTGCTGTTACGTCATATGGGAGCCATGGTGTTCCCTTTCTTGCATGAATATGGGTTTCTAAACACCGTGCGTTGCAAGGTATCACATTGTTATAAATATCAGTTTATTAGCCTTGACCTTAGGTTGGCACGTCTGGGATTCGAACGGTAGACTGCTGGCTGCAGTTTTTTTCGCGCTCTTTCAGCAGCTGGACTGTCTGACTGAATAGCGTATTATATTGCACATGAATATTGGCACTGAAATGCACTTGTCACTAGGGTGTGGCTTTGATATGTGTGCTAATGGTGTCGCTCAGTATGACGAAATTGAGTACCTTCTTAATAAAGTAATCGTACAAATCCATATTCAAGTTACAGTTACAATTTAGCAATAACAAAGTCACTCTTCTCTAGCTGTAAACTTCCGTACTTGCTGACGCCAAAAGTACATAACGTGAAGTTAAATTTTAGGAGCAACAAAAGTCATCATACAAAAGACCGCTGACCGGTACAACGTTACTTTGTGTTGCTTAAATGACTTGCTGCAACGCCACATCGACGTCGCTTCATGCAGGCTTTCGAAATCGCTTCATTGTCGATCCCTATTTTAATCTTTGCAGAATAAACATAACACTATTTCCATTCTCCTTTTTATTATTATCCTACATGCTTCGGCCGCGTACGCTGGCCCCATCATCAGGTAGACACAAAACGAAAGAAAAGTATACGTTGAGTAGGAGGACTCCCATTTACATTTAAAAACTAAAGTTATGAAATAATGAAATTATAAAATTATAAAGACATATAATCACTTATTATTCCCTGTAAGAAAAAGTATACTTTTATGCGTGTTCTGGTAGTTAAAATCGTGCAAATGTGGCCATTAAATGTGTGGATGTAAGAGATCTGTAAGCGAGTGGTGGATCAGTTGGGCGGTTTGTGCGTAATGTTGTTAGCTGCAAATGTGGTTAAGAGCAGTAATTATAACAACACTATATTTCAAAAAATAATTTGGATGGGTTATCTACAGTGTTTATGTAATATGTGTAGCAACCTCACAAACGAAAGTCAACAGACCCAAACCCTCTGCATACATAAAAATATTTCAAATTTTGTGTCAATTTGCCCCCAATATATGTCGGTATTAACAACATAATGAACTATTAACCGCTACTGGGTATATTAACACGTTACAATTTCTGCTCATAAATTGAGCCCTTCGCCTACAAAGACTTGCCAGCAGTCGTGGTGTGAAACAAACAAACAAACAAACAAACAAACAAATGTTTCTTAACTTTCACAATAATAACCAAGTAAAACGAATAAGAAAGGTAATTATTACACTTACTTTTAACTGTTTGGTGTTAAGCTATTTTACAATTCTTTGCCTAGTTGACCTAATATTAACACATCATGTACTGTGGTAATCGCGAAATATGTTCAGTCTACAGTAGATAACCCAGTCCAAAAGTCTGGCCACCTATACCAAACAGTGCCAGAAAGGTAAAGTAATGTGGCAAGTCTGACATTTGTCTTACCTCTGTAAGGCGCTGGCCTCTCCGCCACCATTATGTTAAGCACATCTGTAATTCGAAAGATCTTAAATTAAAATAAATAAAACAACAAATGCACTATTTAACTACTTTAATGTAGTGTTCGTCTTGTATCACCCTACACGTGTTTCGGACTCAAAAGTCCATCTTCGTGGGGTTTCAGTATTAAAGACTACTAAAACAAGCACAGTTTACACAAAAGTACATCACTTGTATGTCACTATTGTGGTGAAGTTAACTATATAAAATTATAGAACATAGATATGTCTATATTTAGTTAAAAAACTATGTTAAAATATGAAATATGAAGTTCCCTGGTACGGAAATACTGGCTTTCGTGGATTGTGATGCATATTGTGTAAAGTAAATAAATCGTCTATGTAGGAGCAGAAGTATATATTATTATCTGGCAGTTGGCTGTTATTAATATGAGCCAGAATATAGATGAGATATGATTATACGAATGGCTTACCTTAGGTTGTGTGGGAATGTAATGCGGTGCTGTTTGTGCTATCTATACGTTGCGGAGGGTATGAGGAGACTGGACTTGTGTCAAGCATCGGATGTAGGCGTTGGTCGGTGGTGTAAGTCTGTTAGTTGGAAGAGCGGGTTTTCAGTGACACACTGTTCATCAATTAGTATCCCTTGTTTATGGAAAATTTATATGTAAAAATTCTCCATGGTAGTCATGCTTGTACCTTTGCTGCATGGTTTTAATAAATGCATAGTGTCTTGGATTGGTCCGTATTCGTGTTTATTATCTAATATGTGTAATGCATAAGCAGATTTAGGGTCATTGTTTTTTATGTACCTAGTGTGAGATCTTAAATTAGTTATGCCATCAAGAATATCCTTTATGAATATCAATACGAAAACATACATATTTACTATTATATTCATTATATATATCTACTTAAAGCTACTACTAAATACTACGTACAATAAAAAGAAGAAAGGCTAACTGGATTGGTCACATCTTGCGTAGAAACTGCCTTCTGAAACACGTGATTGAAGGAAAGTTAGAAGGAAGGATAGAAATGACGGGACGACGAGGGAGAAGACGTAAGCAGCTACTGGATGACCTTAAGGAAAAGAAAAGATACTGGAAATTGAAAGAGGAAGCAATAGATCGCACCCTTTGGAGAACTCGCTTTGGAAGAGGCTACGGACCTGTCGTAAGACAGACTACAGAATGAATGATGAAAGCTACTTTTAAATTGTGCCTTTTCATTCCCAAAACTTGTGAGACTAAGCGGTAAATTGTTAAACATTTTGATGCCATCATAAAATGTACACTTCTGGAAACATAAAGTGTTGGAATTTGGTCTGTGAAGATGGTACTTATTCCTCTTATTAACACTGGGTATTGGAGTGGAAGATTTCTGGTTAGCGCTACAAGGAAGGGGCACCTCCCAGACCTACCTACATCAACTGTTCTTATCCTCATGTATCCCATCCGGGAAAACTGCAATTAGGTGTGTTGGAGTGCCCCGATCAAGACCGGTCCAAACAGTAGCTTTCTACAAAAACAGGAGTCTTAAATCCACACTACAAATTACCACAAATAATTTCTCTTACCATAAGTCCCATCCGGATACAGCAACACATGGTGCAGTGGGGTGCCCCGATCTGAAATACAGAATAACACGCAATTCAAGCCTCAAGTTAACACTCGCAAACGCACTTCTCAATCGCTTAACTTATTCACAAATTACAAATTGCATAGACTGCCTACACGCAACTCTTGATACAGTCATATGACCAAAACAAGCTTTATTATTGCTCAGTCCGTGCACTGTCGAAAATCAATTCACAATAATCACACCAACAAAATACACAATACTGTTACTTAGATATTTGTATTAAAATGATTGCTTTAACCTCAACACAAGACATTACAAATCAATATCCTGTATTTTAATGATGTCCCTGTGTTTATTGCTTGATCATTTTTTGAATTACCTTTTGTTGCGTATTGGGCCAGCATCTGCGAGAGAGAATATAAAATTATGTAGATATGAAAGCAATCAGTTTACAGCATAAATGTAGCTAAAGTAAAAAATTTAGTGACTCACTGTTATGCTAAATACTTCTTATACACAACTATGAATAAAATCGAGGCGTTGACCTAATATTAATACATTATGTACTACGGTAGATCGCAAACGGTTTTCTGTCTACAGTAGATCACTCAGTTCAAACGTCTGGCCACCTGTAGCCAAACAGTGCCAGGAAGATACAGACTGTGGCAAGTCTGACATTTGTCTTACCTCTGTAAGGCGCTGCCCTCTCCTCTTGTATGTTGCAGACCTCATGTGTTCCGTTTATGAATATCGTACAAAAACATATTTTAATCTTTGCAGAATAAACATAACACTATTTCCATTCTCCTTTTTATTATTATCCTACATGCTTCGGCCGCGTACGCTGGCTCCATCATCAGGTAGACACAAAAGAAAACAAAAGTATACGTTGAGTAGGAGGACTCCCATTTACATTTAAAAACTAAAGTTATGAAATTATAAAATTATAAAGACATATAATCACTTAATATTCCCGGTAAGGAAAAATATACTTTTATGTGTGTTGTCGTAGTTAAAATCGTGCAAATGTGGCCATTAAATGTGTGGATGTAAGAGATCTGTAAGCGAGTGGTGGATCAGTTGGGCGGTGTGTGCGTAATGTTGTTAGCTGCAAATGTGATTAAGAGCAGTAATTATAACAACAATTGTATACACAAATTTAATATATTTACATTTTTCTTCGCCGTGCATCTTAGTATTAGTATTCATTCACTTAACCAACGTTTGCACTGTTACAATAAATTATCACTCACTAGTACCCTACATATGTTTCGGCCCCATTGTTGCCATCATCAGGGTAAACTATTATATATATTCACTTCACTTTGCGCAGTCCGATTTGGCACTGTTATTTCATTGTTTTGTCGATGTTATTACTTTACACTGAAAGTTTTTATGCACTGCACTATTTTAGGGTGTCACGTTAGTTTCTACTGAGATCGTCGTATTTCTAAAACCATTTTTCGCTATTAAAACTGTTAACACGTTGGTTTGTCTTTACTGCAGTCCATGTTCTATGACGTGGTAAGATGCTGCAGTGTTGGTGTTGGGGCTGTTGATTGTATTCCGTCTTCGTTGTTAATGGCTATTGTAGTTGTTGGGACGTGGTGGTTAAACTTATGAAATTAATAAGAAACTGCTGGCATCGGTCGTTCTTAAGGGTGTCTGTATCCATAGACCTTGTTTGGAGGTTGCTGGTTTGACACATTCTGAAGTTCAACGTGGCCAACTTCACAGAGAGAGGATGACATGTATTCTATCAATGTCAGAGGTAACAATAATTCATTATCTCTTGAACTGATGTAATGGAGTTTCACTAGAATTTGAATATTATGTTTCAAAATAAGGTTATTTAATTTAGGACGTGCTATAATTTGGTACTTAACATAAGAAGATATAAGCTGATCGAAAGATCCTGAGTATATAAAATCAATGTTTTGATCACTTAATGCTGTTACTCCTTTGGGACGGGTACAACTTCTGTAGGATTGACAGATGTTGCAGGATTGGCTGGTGCATTTTTCAAAACTGATATTGCCCCAATGGCTGAGAGATTTAATGCTGGTGGCAAGTGAAAATTTGGTGTGGGTGTGGCACCAGCATTTAATGCTATGCCGGCTGATTCAACTGGTTGGCCTTGAATGTTACTTAAGGCGATTATATCCCCAACTGCAATATTGGGTTGAAGGTAACATGGTGCACGAACACTCTCATGAGCATAATTGTATGACATAAGTGTACATGGCTCGAGGATATGTAATCCTGGTATCCACCCAAATTCAACCATTGGAATGGGAACAGGGATTTCCCATTGAGCTGTAGTACCTAAGGACCACTGTGCTTGTTGCATGGAAAGGAAGGGTTGATGGTCCATATCCAACAGCTGTGTAATAACGTTAATGGCTTGCACACCATACAACACAGCTTTAATGGGGCAATTACTTGCTGCTTGGTTTATATAGTCTGTGGTACCAGCCGTTGCATACCATCCTCTTCTGTTTTGGACTCCAAACAACCTAACTTCTGGTTTAATGTTAACCTTAGGACATGGAGCTAGTACCCCCCATTCTAGGGGTCTCAGTTTAAGCCAATTATCTATTACCAAGACAGAAAATAACAGGGGTGGCCTCAAGGCTGCAAATCCTACATAAGCATGGATAGCATTGGGCTGGGCCCCATAACTACATTGCCAGTATGTACCAGTATATAAGTTATCCACTACAGAACATGAAAGCCAGAGTGGAAAGGCTTTCTTTGGGGTAGAATACATCACGACTTCCTTGTTTCCTAATGCAACATCTGGGGTATTTAATGGAGAACCCATCAACTCCACTGTTAACGGGCTGGGGGCAAAGGCAGCACTCCATTCGATCAACTGCTGTGTGGTAAAGTTTACTCCATATAGGGTTGTTGTGGATGCAGAGGCCAACACAGCAGTATATAAAGCTGCAAGTGAAACTCGATCCATAGCCCTTGTTGCTAGCCATGCCATCGCTTCTTCGCGGTACCCAGGTTCTTCTGGGGGATACAGTTGTAATACACGAAACATGAAATTGTAATCGGCAGGTTGGGGAACAACTGGGTTGCTAGTTGCTAGGCAACTCCTTATTGGGTAAAACTGGCCATGGTCCTCCACGTACCTAACCCCAATCAGATCCAATGCCAAGTAGAGGCCTCTAGTGAAGCTTAACCATTCATTTCTTCTGGATGCCATTTTCTCAACATAGGATATTAATACTGATGATGTTAATAATTGAGGTTCTGGGGGGGGGGGGGGTGGTGCAGCCCCATGTCCGAGAACAGTCACCCCAATTCCTGGCCAATTGACGTATGTATTATGTAATACATGTGGCTGTTCAGCAGGCGCGGGTTGTACAGCAGGGGGGTCCAACCTAGCACCACTCTTAGCAAGCCAGTATATTATTTGCCAATCAGCAATATCAAAATCAACTTCTTGAACAAATATGATCCTTTTGGTGGAAATGCTTTGTAGGTAATCCATTGGGTTTGGATCTTGAGCATCTAAGTTAAGCCAAATTGGATCATCACCGGCAGCAAAGGGTGCTGCTTGAGGTTCTGTATGTATAAATGCATAGCAATCTAAGACCATAGACCAATACAACAATTTAGCATACAGAACTGAATTGTCGTAAACCTCCCAGTTTTGTTCTATACTGCCAGAAATGTTCCGAATTAGGTTCATGTTTACCATTCTAAGTGTTGGCTGTAGAGCAGATACAATGAAACGTTCACTAGGAACGCCTGCATTATATAGTTTTTCCAATGGTGCTCTTTCAAATCTTGAGATTTCCTTAGCAGCTGTAATGGTTACTGTTAGTGTATGTCGGAGGTCTGCAGGCATTGGACCTATATGATATGGAAGAACTCTTCCTGTGATATCCACTGGTGGACGGGTTCCTCCTCCTGGTGCAGATTGACTCAAGTGGCTTGTGACAGATATGGCTTCATTCATTTCATGAATCATTCCCCCAGCATCACGGATGTTTATAGCATATTTCTGTATGAAATCTGGCTTAGCTTGTAAAGTTGTAACATCATCTATTAAGAGCGTGTCCAATACTCCTAATGATATGATTGAATGATCACCAAAGTGTACACTTGTCCGATTAGCAGATAAATTATCACTATCTGTGTTTGTGGCAGTTTTGACACGTCTTAGGACACCCACATCTTGGCCAGCGAGGGTAGGATGACTCACAACACTGGTGGCTGGCGTCTTCTGTGATTCGTGAATTTGGGGTTGAGGCCTGTTCATTGTCACATCCTTGGGATTCTCGGGGTTGGTGGATTGGATTATAGTGTCCAAACCTTCTTTCTTCTTCCCCCCTTCCCCCCCAACTAGTAAATCGCTTGGGGCTTGATCTTTGTTGACTTGATCGCTTCCCTTTAGAAGTCCGTCTTTTAAGTGGAGGCCAGGTGTTTTGTCCACTACTTTGGGTTGCGCCAGTTGGACTTGCGTATCTGAGACCACTCCTAAGCATATGGTGGCAGGGGAATGGTTCACCTTGATGGGAGCTTCCTGCCCTACCACTCTCATCAAGTTGGAGTTTTCCGCATTACTACTAGTGCCAGTAGGAACTCCAACGTTTTGACCCACTGGTACAATGGTTGTACCTAATGGTACATTTGATTGATCGGTATCGATGTTAGAGCCAGTAGTGGTAGTAGACCGATCAGCTACACCACTCACTCTATTCATATTCTTATTCAAACCTTCCATGCTGGTTAGTCACCCCATACTAACTCCTTCTCCGAACGAGGGATCCTCATTCTAGGTAGAGCACACTATCCTTCGGCCATTAACTACTCATATTAATGACCTTATCCATGCATTATATAGGAGAGTCATCTATATATACCACAGACGGAACTAGACTTCATCGAACCTAAGTCAGTACTAACTCATATACCCATCGTTGAATGGGGGGGCTATTGTGTGTACATTCCAGAGCACCAGCACCAGGGGCTGTGCATACCCTGTGTACTTTTGGGTTTTAGCCACTAGGTGTCTTTAGCTTACACACAAATGAGATTTTCCGGCTATCAAGGTACTTCAAAAATCCATAACATCTCATTTATCAAGCTTGGTCGTCATCTTTTAAGTTATAATATTTATTTTATTTTGAAATGGATAAGACTGGACAAGACAACAGTACAGTCTATCTAACCCATGGTCCATCGGCAAAACTGAATTGGCAGGCAACGTTATTCTAGGACGTCTTGTTGGTTTGTGTCCCTGTTTGGTTCCTGTCGGGTTTTGGCCCGTCAGTGCATTGCTGCGCAAGCCGGCTTTGCCGTTAGATCCTGGGTTGGATCTAATGACTTACATAGGCGAAGTTGTGGACGTTGTGCTTCATTGTTGCGTTTGCACTTCCATGCACTTGTCCCCAAATGGTATGTTATAATGTTCAGTCATCAATATTGGTCCCCATAAATATGCAGATAGTTCTCATGTGTAATGCTGCTGTACATGTAAGGAGGTCTACTTAACGTGGGGAATACTTGATGCTAATACTCTAGACGAAGTGCATGAAGCGCAAAATTGACGTTACTACAAACAACCCTCAAAAAGCAAACACCAACCACTGTTGGTATTAAACATAAATCCCAACGCATATTTTCAGTAATATATATTGCAAGTATTCTTAACCCTGGCTAATGGTCAAATGCCTCTTACTATATCCGTTACAAAAAATATTTCACTTACCTAATTGCATTGATGAAGTAATTCGGAGCACGGCGAACAGCTGCTGTGGTGGGTTTGGTGGCTGTAACAGTTGTAACAGTTGTTGTAACAGCTGTTGATTTTCTTGATGCTGTTGCTGTTGTTGCTGTTGCATTCGCTGCAACAGCAACAAATAGCTCTTCATTGTTTTGTGCCGGTTGATCCACCTGGGAGAGAGAACACGTAAAATCAAATAATCAATCAAGCAATCACTTCAAATACACAAATGAAACTGCAAAGCTTGTTAGGTGCGCAGACAAACATTATCAGGGGTTGCACGATGGCAACTTGCATATACATCATGCATACACAGCTTGCTGTTGCAGCTGTTTTGGCTGTGGTCGGATTGGCGGCTGTGGTGGGTGTGGCTGTACCAGTTGTTGCAACAGCTGTAGAATTTCTAGATGCTGTTGCTGTTGTTGTGCTGCTGTTTCCTGTTGTTGCTGTTGCATTCGCTGCAACAGCAACAACAGGTCTTCGTTTGCCGGTTGATCCACCTGGGAGAGAGAACACGTAAAATAAAATAAGGAATCAAGCAATCAGTTCAAATACACAAATGAAACTGCAAAGCTTGTCAGGTGCGCAGACAAACATTATCAGGGGTTGCACGATGGCAACTTGCATATACATCATGCATACAAAGCTTGCTGTTGCAGCTGTTTTGGCTGTGGCGGCTGTTTTGGCTGTGGCGGTTTTGGCGGCTGGGGTAACAGCCGCAACAGGGCCTCGTGAAGTTGTTCTTGCTGCTGTTGCAGGAGTTCTTGTTGCTGCTGGTGCTGTTACGTCTGGCCACCTGTAGCCAAACAGTGCCAGGAAGATACAGACTGTGGCAAGTCTGACACTTGTCTTACCTCTGTAAGGCGCTGCCCTCTCCTCTTGTATGTTGCAGACCTCATGTGTTCCGTTTATGAATATCGTACGAAAACTTATTTTAATCTTTGCAGAATAAACATAACACTATTTCCATTCTCCTTTTATTATTATCCTACATGCTTCGGCCGCCTACGCTGGCTCCATCATCAGGTAGACACTTACAAAAGAAAACAAATGTATACGTTGAGTAGGAGGACTCCCATTTACATTTAAATACTAAAGTTATGAAATTATAAAATTATAAAGACATATAATTACTTAATATTCCCTGTAAGGAAAAATATACTTTTATGCGTGTTGTGTGCTGTGGTGCTTGTGGTGTGCTGCTGGGTGGCTGTGGCTGCTGTGTGGCTGTGGCTGCTGTGTGGCTGTGGCTGCTGTGGTGGCTGTGGCTGATGTGGTGGCTGTGGCTGATGTGGTGGCTGTGGCTGATGTGGTGGCTGTGGCTGTGTGGTGGCTGTGGCTGATGTGGTGGCTGTGGCTGTGTGGTGGCTGTGGCTGATGTGGTGTGGCTGTGTGGTGCTGTGGCTGATGTGGTGGCTGAGGCTCATGTGGTGGCTGTGGCTCATGTGGTGGCTGTGGCTCATGTGGTGGCTTGTGGCTGATGTGGTGGCTGTGGCTGCTGTGGTGGCCCTGGTAACAGCAGCAACAGTGCATCCTGAATTCGTTGCAGCTGTTCCAATAGTTGTTGTGTTGTTGTTGCGACAAATACAACAGCAACAACAACTCTTCGTTACGTGCAGGCTGATTTGGTTGCTCCATCTGGGAGAGAGAACACGTAGATCACTCAGTCCAAACGTCTGGCCACCTGTAGCCAAACAGTGCCAGGAAGATACAGACTGTGGCAAGTCTGACACTTGTCTTACCTCTGTAATGCGCTGCCCTCTCCTCCTGTATGTTGCAGACCTCATGTGTTCCGTTTATGAATATCGTACAAAAACATATTTTAATCTTTGCAGAATAAACATAACACTATTTCCATTCTCCTTTTTATTATTATCCTGCATGCTTCGGCCACGTACGCTGGCTCCATCATCAGGTAGACACTTACAAAAGAAAACAAAAGTATACGTTGAGTAGGAGGACTCCCATTATATTTAAATACTAAAGTTATGAAATTATAAAATTATAAAGACATATAATTACTTAATATTACCTGTAAGGAAAAATATACTTTTATGCGTGTTGTGGTGTCTGTGGCTGCTGTTGTGGCTGTGGCTGATGTGGTGGCTGTGGCTGCTGTTGTGGCTGTGGCTGCTGTGGTGGCTGTGGCTGATGTGGCTGTGGCTGCTGTGGTGGCTGTGGCTAATGTGGTGGCTGTGGCTGATGTGGTGGCTGTGGCTGATGTGGTGGCTGTGGCTGCTGTGGTGGCTGTGGCTGCTGTGGTGGCTGTGGCTGCTGTGGTGGCTGTGGCTGCTGTTGTGGCTGTGGCTGCTGTGGTGGCTGTGGCTGCTGTTGTGGCTGTGGCTGATGTGGCTGTGGCTGCTGTGGTGGCTGTGGCTAATGTGGTGGCTGTGGCTGCTGTGGTGGCTGTGGCTGATGTGGCTGAGGCTGATGTGGTGGCTGTGGCTGATGTGGTGGCTGAGGCTGATGTGGTGGCTGTGGCTGATGTGGTGGCTGAGGCTCATGTGGTGGCTGTGGCTCATGTGGTGGCTGTGGCTGATGTGGTGACTGTGGCTGCTGTGGTGGCCCTGGTAACAGCAGCAACAGTGCATCCTGAATTCGTTGCAGCTGTTCCAATAGTTGTTGTGTTGTTGTTGCGACAAATACAACAGCAACAACAACTCTTCGTTACGTGCAGGCTGATTTGGTTGCTCCATCTGGGAGAGAGAACACGTAGATCACTCAGTCCAAACGTCTGGCCACCTGTAGCCAAACAGTGCCAGGAAGATACAGACTGGCAAGTCTGACACTTGTCTTACCTCTGTAAGGCGCTGCCCTCTCCTCTTGTATGTTGCAGACCTCATGTGTTCCGTTTATGAACATCGTACCAAAACTTATTTTAATCTTTGCAGAATAAACATAACACTATTTCCATTCTCCTTTTTATTATTATCCTACATGCTTCGGCCGCGTACGCTGACTCCATCATCAGGTAGACACTTACAAAAGAAAACAAAAGTATACGTTGAGTAGGAGGACTCCATTATATTTAAATACTAAAGTTATGAAATTATAAAATTATAAAGACATATAATTACTTATTTCTGAAGGAAAAATTTATTATTATCCTACATGCTTCGGCCGCGTACGCTGGCTCCATCATCAGGTAGACACTTACAAAGAAAACAAAAGTATACGTTGAGTAGGAGGACTCCCATTATTTTAAATACTAAAGTTATGAAATTATAAAATTATAAAGACATATAATTACTTAATATTACTGTAAGGAAAAATATACTTTTATGCGTGTGTGTGGTGTGGCTGCTGTGGTGGCTGTGGCTGCTGTGTGGCTGTGGCTGATGTGGTGGCTGTGGCTGCTGTTGTGGCTGTGGCTGCTGTGGTGGCTGTGGCTGATGTGGCTGTGGCTGCTGTGGTGGCTGTGGCTAATGTGGTGGCTGTGGCTGATGTGGTGGCTGTGGCTGATGTGTGGGCTGTGGCTGCTGTGGTGGCTGTGGCTGCTGTGGTGCTGTGCTGCTGTGGTGGCTGTGCGCTGTTGTGGCTGTGGCTGCTGTGGTGGCTGTGGCTGCTGTTGTGCTGTGGCTGAGTGGCTGTGGCTGCTGTGGTGGCTGTGGCTAATGTGGTGGGTGTGGCTGCTGTGTGCTGTGGCTGATGTGGCTGAGGCTGATGGTGGCTGTGCTGATGTGGTGGCTGAGGCTGATGTGGTGGCTGGTGGTGGGTGAGCTCATGTGTGGCTGTGCTCATGTGGTGGCTGTGGCTGTTGGTGACTGTGCGCTGTGGTGCCCTGTAACAGCAGCAACAGTGCATCCTGAATTCGTTGCAGCTGTTCCAATAGTTGTTGTGTTGTTGTTGCGACAAATACAACAGCAACAACAACTCTTCGTTACGTGCAGGCTGATTTGGTTGCTCCATCTGGGAGAGAGAACACGTAGATCACTCAGTCCAAACGTCTGGCCACCTGTAGCCAAACAGTGCCAGGAAGATACAGACTGGCAAGTCTGACACTTGTCTTACCTCTGTAAGGCGCTGCCCTCTCCTCTTGTATGTTGCAGACCTCATGTGTTCCGTTTATGAACATCGTACCAAAACTTATTTTAATCTTTGCAGAATAAACATAACACTATTTCCATTCTCCTTTTTATTATTATCCTACATGCTTCGGCCGCGTACGCTGACTCCATCATCAGGTAGACACTTACAAAACGAAAGAAAAGTATACGTCGAGTAGGAGGACTCCCATTAGCTGCAAATGTGGTTAAGTGTAGTAATTATAACAATTGTATAAACAAATTTAATATATTTACATTTCTTTTCGCCGTGCATCCTAGTATTAGTATTGTCACACATATGAAGTTGAGTGTGCTTCATTCTTGTATTTGCACTTCTATGCACTTGTCCCCAAATTGCAAGTATTCTTAACTCTGGCTAATGGTCAAATGTCTCTTACTATATCCATCACAAGAAATATTTCACAACTGTCTAACTGAAGAGAAGATGCGATTGTTATTATTGCGAACAGCTGCCTTCCTCCTGAAATGTGGGATAAAGTAAAGATATTAAAGGCTCAAGCAAACACTGTACAATTGTTACAACAACCAAATTATGCACTGAATAAAAAACACATTCAAGGGCAAGCATACAACATAAATCATTTTGTTCAACTTATACTATAAACATTTTCCCAAAATGTCATGGCACAGCACTTGGATTTTAGTTACCATTGCTGATCATAAAATATTGACTTTAAAACTTCGTATTTGACCCTAGACGTCCCGCATTATGCATGTGAAACCAATGTTTTGTATAAATTTGTACAGCAGACTGTTAGTAATCCCTTACAATATTTATGTCAATATTCATCAGCCCCCTGTCAATACAAACTGCAAAATAATATAAATATTTATACACAGTATTATGGATCACCTTTAAAAGTCTTCTAAAGCAGGAGCTTTACGTTTGTCACACTCCAATTACTGGCACGTAAGTTATGGCGTTTGTCTCGCGGCACTCCAGTGTGTACGAAATTCAGCGATGTATGGAATGCCGCCTCTGCAACAAAGCCATCAAGTATTTCCTTTATCAATGCATATATATATATATACATATATACATATTCGCTCTTACATACATTACAAATACAATTACACTTGATACCAATGACTCTAAATACATTTTGTCACACAGACAAGTATCGATATAACAAATATACACGAACAGTGGCAAAGCAACGTAGTCTAAATCCGTATATGTTACAAAAGAGAACACACTTGTCTTACGTTTATAAATTCTCATGTACTTACGTGCAGCAGCTTCCGGGGCCGGCTGTCCTTGCTGCACGCTGACATCTCCAGTCAAGGTGCCATCCGGCCGTTCAAAAATGTGTATATAATACACTACAACACCTCGTTGGGGGGCTGAAAAACAGAGTAAATTATTAAATCTTCCAAATTTACACTGTCGTAATTATTGTCAAATTGTGAACAATCCTGTGTTGAAATCTGCGCTCTTATGGTATATTACGGTATATGCGGTAAGTTGCACTTGGATGTAACGTGGCCGAGTGTTTAAAGGCACTAACACGTCTATAGCACGATAATATGTAGCAATTGGTTTTGTGGAATATTTAATTCATATTAGTGACGTATTGCTATTATGGGATTTGTTGCAGTTCGTGTAATGTGTTGTTTTGTTTGGTCAGCTGAAATTGCTAAACGGATGTCCTGATTATACTTCTTGCACTTAGAGGTCCAAGTTGTTTGTTATTTTTGGAGCGCACGACAACAGTATGTGCTGCTCGCAGGTCAAACTAAGAGAAGGCGCGTCTTCTGTATACGACAGCTTCCAGAATGTTCTGTGGCGGAGGAAGCCAAAATTTCTGGAGCCTGATTATATATATAGATAGATATATTGTTGTATAGTTCATAGATATATTGTTGTATAGTTCATAGATATATTGTTGTACGTAGTTTGACCTGTCTTGTTGTTCGTGATTGCTCAGTCGTTCGTGAACTGAATGCGCAATTTAGCTTGAATGTATCAAGCTGGAACACGACGCTAATGTTACGTCGTACGGAACAGAATACGGACTGGATCGTGACTTGTGAAACGTGGGGCAGGCGTGACAGTGACGACTTGTGAACGTGCACATTTGATGTGGTTCACGTGCTGTTACGTCATATGGGAGCCATGGTGTTCCCTTTCTTGCATGAATATGGGTTTCTAAACACCGTGCGTTGCAAGGTATCACATTGTTATAAATATCAGTTTATTAGCCTTGACCTTAGGTTGGCACGTCTGGGATTCGAACGGTAGACTGCTGGCTGCAGTTTTTTTCGCGCTCTTTCAGCAGCTGGACTGTCTGACTGAATAGCGTATTATATTGCACATGAATGTTGGCACTGAAATGCACTTGCCACTAGGGTGTGGCTTTGATATGTGTGCTAATGGTGTCGCTCAGTATGACGAAATTGAGTACCTTCTTAATAAAGTAATCGTACAAATCCATATTCAAGTTACAGTTACAATTTAGCAATAACAAAGTCACTCTTCTCTAGCTGTAAACTTCCGTACTTGCTGACGCCAAAAGTACATAACGTGAAGTTAAATTTTAGGAGCAACAAAAGTCATCATACAAAAGACCGCTGACCGGTATAATGTTACTTTGTGTTGCTTAAATGACTTGCTGCAACGCCACATCGACGTCGCTTCATGCAGGCTTTCGAAATCGCTTCATTGTCGATCCCTATTTTAATCTTTGCAGAATAAACATAACACTATTTCCATTCTCCTTTTTATTATTATCCTACATGCTTCGGCCGCGTACGCTGGCCCCATCATCAGGTAGACACAAAACGAAAGAAAAGTATACGTTGAGTAGGAGGACTCCCATTTACATTTAAAAACTAAAGTTATGAAATAATGAAATTATAAAATTATAAAGACATATAATCACTTATTATTCCCTGTAAGAAAAGTATACTTTTATGCATGTTCTGGTAGTTAAAATCGTGCAAATGTGGCCATTAAATGTGTGGATGTAAGAGATCTGTAAGCGAGTGGTGGATCAGTTGGGCGGTTTGTGCGTAATGTTGTTAGCTGCAAATGTGGTTAAGAGCAGTAATTATAACAACACTATATTTCAAAAAATAATTTGGATGGGTTATCTACAGTGTTTATGTAATATGTGTAGCAACCTCACAAACGAAAGTCAACAGACCCAAACCCTCTGCATACATAAAAATTTCAAATTTTGTGTCAATTTGCCCCCAATATATGTCGGTATTAACAACATAATGAACTATTAACCGCTACTGGGTATATTAACACGTTACAATTTCTGCTCATAAATTGAGCCCTTCGCCTACAAAGACTTGCCAGCAGTCGTGGTGTGAAACAAACAAACAAACAAACAAACAACAAATGTTTCTTAACTTTCACAATAATAACCAAGTAAAACGAATAAAAAGGTAATTATTACACTTACTTTTAACTGTTTGGTGTTAAGCTATTTTACAATTCTTTGCCTAGTTGACCTAATATTAACACATCATGTACTGTGGTAATCGCGAAATATGTTCAGTCTACAGTAGATAACCCAGTCCAAAAGTCTGGCCACCTATACCAAACAGTGCCTGAAAGGTAAAGTAATGTGGCAAGTCTGACTTTTGTCTTACCTCTGTAAGGCGCTGGCTCTCCGCCACCATTATGTTAAGCACATCTGTAATTCGAAAGATCTTAAATTAAAATAAATAAAACAACAAATGCACTATTTAACTACTTTAATGTAGTGTTCGTCTTGTATCACCCTACACGTGTTTCGGACTCAAAAGTCCATCTTCGTGGGGTTTCAGTATTAAAGACTACTAAAACAAGCACAGTTTACACAAAAGTACATCACTTGTATGTCACTATTGTGGTGAAGTTAACTATATAAAATTATAGAACATAGATATGTCTATATTTAGTTAAAAAACTATGTTAAAATATGAATATGAAGTTCCCTGGTACGGAAATACTGGCTTTCGTGGATTGTGATGCATATTGTGTAAAGTAAATAAATCGTCTATGTAGGAGCAGAAGTATATATTATTATCTGGCAGTTGGCTGTTATTAATATGAGCCAGATATAGATGAGATATGATTATACGAATGGCTTACCTTAGGTTGTGTGGGAATGTAATGCGGTGCTGTTTGTGCTATCTATACGTTGCGGAGGGTATGAGGAGACTGGACTTGTGTCAAGCATCGGATGTAGGCGTTGGTCGGTGGGTAAGTCTGTTAGTTGGAAGAGCGGGTTTTCAGTGACACACTGTTCATCAATTAGTATCCCTTGTTTATGGAAAATTTTATGTAAAAATTCTCCATGGTAGTCATGCTTGTACCTTTGCTGCATGGTTTTAATAAATGCATAGTGTCTTGGATTGGTCCGTATTCGTGTTTATTATCTAATATGTGTAATGCATAAGCAGATTTAGGGTCATTGTTTTTTATGTACCTAGTGTGAGATCTTAAATTAGTTATGCCATCAAGAATATCCTTTATGAATATCAATACGAAAACATACATATTTACTATTATATTCATTATATATATCTACTTAAAGCTACTACTAAATACTACGTACAATAAAAAGAAGAACGGCTAACTGGATTGGTCACATCTTGCGTAGAAACTGCCTTCTGAAACACGTGATTGAAGGAAAGTTAGAAGGAAGGATAGAAATGACGGGACGACGAGGGAGAAGACGTAAGCAGCTACTGGATGACCTTAAGGAAAAGAAAAGATACTGGAAATTGAAAGAGGAAGCAATAGATCGCACCCTTTGGAGAACCTCGCTTTGGAAGAGGCTACGGACCTGTCGTAAGACAGACTACAGAATGAATGATGAAAGCTACTTTTAAATTGTGCCTTTTCATTCCCAAAACTTGTGAGACTAAGCGGTAAATTGTTAAACATTTTGATGCCATCATAAAATGTACACTTCTGGAAACATAAAGTGTTGGAATTTGGTCTGTGAAGATGGTACTTATTCCTCTTATTAACACTGGGTATTGGAGTGGAAGATTTCTGGTTAGCGCTACAAGGAAGGGGCACCTCCCAGACCTACCTACATCAACTGTTCTTATCCTCATGTATCCCATCCGGGAAAACTGCAATTAAGGTGTGTTGGAGTGCCCCGATCAAGACCGGTCCAAACAGTAGCTTTCTACAAAAACAGGAGTCTTAAATCCACACTACAAATTACCACAAATAATTTCTCTTACCATAGGTCCCATCGGATACAGCAACACTATGGTGCAGTGGGGTGCCCCGATCTGAAATACAGAATAACACGCAATTCAAGCCTCAAGTTAAAACTCGCAAACGCACTTCTCAATCGCTTAACTTATTCACAAATTACAAATTGCATAGACTGCCTACACGCAACTCTTGATACAGTCATATGACCAAAACAAGCTTTATTATTGCTCAGTCCGGTGCACTGTCGAAAATCAATTCACAATAATCACACCAACAAAATACACAATACTGTTACTTAGATATTTGTATTAAAATGATTGCTTTAACCTCAACACAAACATCACAAATCAATATCCTGTATTTTAATGATGTCACTGAGTTTATTGCTTGATCATTTTTTGAATTACCTTTTGTTGCGTATTGGGCCAGCATCTGCGAGAGAGAATATAAAATTATGTAATATGAAAGCAATCAGTTTACAGCATAAATGTAGCTAAAGTAAAAAATTTAGTGACTCACTGTTATGCTAAATACTTCTTATACACAACTATGAATAAAATCGAGGGTTGACCTAATATTAATACATTATGTACTACGGTAGATCGCAAACGGTTTTCTGTCTACAGTAGATCACTCAGTTCAAACGTCTGGCCACCTGTAGCCAAACAGTGCCAGGAAGATACAGACTGTGGCAAGTCTGACATTTGTCTTACCTCTGTAAGGCGCTGCCCTCTCCTCTTGTATGTTGCAGACCTCATGTGTTCCGTTTATGAATATCGTACATAAACATATTTTAATCTTTGCAGAATAAACATAAACTATTTCCATTCTCCTTTTTATTATTATCCTACATGCTTCGGCCACGTACGCTGGCTCCATCATCAGGTAGACACACAAAAGAAAACAAAAGTATACGTTGAGTAGGAGGACTCCCATTTACATTTAAAAACTAAAGTTATGAAATTATAAAATTATAAAGACATATAATCACTTAATATTCCCGGTAAGGAAAAATATACTTTTATGTGTGTTGTCGTAGTTAAAATCGTGCAAATGTGGCCATTAAAATGTGTGGATGTAAGAGATCTGTAAGCGAGTGGTGGATCAGTTGGGCGGTTGTGCGTAATGTTGTTAGCTGCAAATGTGATTAAGAGCAGTAATTATAACAACAATTGTATACACAAATTTAATATATTTACATTTTTCTTCGCCGTGCATCTTAGTATTAGTATTCATTACTTAACCAACGTTTGCACTGTTACAATAAATTATCACTCACTAGTACCCTACATATGTTTCGGCCCCATTGTTGCCATCATCAGGGGTAAACTATTATATATATTCACATTCACTTTGCGCAGTCCGATTTGGCACTGTTATTTCATTGTTTTGTCGATGTTATTACTTTACACTGAAAGTTTTTATGCACTGCACTATTTTAGGGTGTCACGTTAGTTTCTACTGAGATCGTCGTATTTCTAAAACCATTTTTCGCTATTAAAACTGTTAACACGTTGGTTTGTCTTTACTGCAGTCCATGTTCTATGACGTGTAAGATGCTGCAGTGTTGGTGTTGGGGCTGTTGATTGTATTCCGTCTTCTTGTGTTTTCGTTGTTAATGGCTATTGTAGTTGTTGGGACGTGGTGGTTAAACTTATGAAATTAATAAGAAACTGCTGGCATCGGTCGTTCTTAAGGGTGTCAGTATCCATAGACCTTGTTTGGAGGTTGCTGGTTTGACACATTCTGAAGTTCAACGTGGCCAACTTCACAGAGAGAGGATGACATGTATTCTATCAATGTCAGAGGTAACAATAATTCATTATCTCTTGAACTGATGTAATGGAGTTTCACTAGAATTTGAATATTATGTTTCAAAATAAGGTTATTTAATTTAGGACGTGCTATAATTTGGTACTTAACATAAGAAGATATAAGCTGATCGAAAGATCCTGAGTATATAAAATCAATGTTTTGATCACTTAATGCTGTTACTCCTTTGGGACGGGTACAACTTCTGTAGGATTGACAGATGTTGCAGGATTGGCTGGTGCATTTTTCAAAACTGATATTGCCCCAATGGCTGAGAGATTTAATGCTGGTGGCAAGTGAAAATTTGGTGTGGGTGTGGCACCAGCATTTAATGCTATGCCGGCTGATTCAACTGGTTGGCCTTGAATGTTACTTAAGGCGATTATATCCCCAACTGCAATATTGGGTTGAAGGTAACATGGTGCACGAACACTCTCATGAGCATAATTGTATGACATAAGTGTACATGGCTCGAGGATATGTAATCCTGGTATCCACCCAAATTCAACCATTGGAATGGGAACAGGGATTTTCCATTGAGCTGTAGTACCTAAGGACCACTGTGCTTGTTGCATGGAAAGGAAGGGTTGATGGTCCATATCCAACAGCTGTGTAATAACGTTAATGGCTTGCACACCATACAACACAGCTTTAATGGGGCAATTACTTGCTGCTTGGTTTATATAGTCTGTGGTACCAGCCGTTGCATACCATCCTCTTCTGTTTTGGACTCCAAACAACCTAACTTCTGGTTTAATGTTAACCTTAGGACATGGAGCTAGTACCCCCCATTCTAGGGGTCTCAGTTTAAGCCAATTATCTATTACCAAGACAGAAAATAACAGGGGTGGCCTCAAGGCTGCAAATCCTACATAAGCATGGATAGCATTGGGCTGGGCCCCATAACTACATTGCCAGTATGTACCAGTATATAAGTTATCCACTACAGAACATGAAAGCCAGAGTGGAAAGGCTTTCTTTGGGGTAGAATACATCACGACTTCCTTGTTTCCTAATGCAACATCTGGGGTATTTAATGGAGAACCCATCAACTCCACTGTTAACGGGCTGGGGGCAAAGGCAGCACTCCATTCGATCAACTGCTGTGTGGTAAAGTTTACTCCATATAGGGTTGTTGTGGATGCAGAGGCCAACACAGCAGTATATAAAGCTGCAAGTGAAACTCGATCCATAGCCCTTGTTGCTAGCCATGCCATCGCTTCTTCGCGGTACCCAGGTTCTTCTGGGGGATACAGTTGTAATACACGAAACATGAAATTGTAATCGGCAGGTTGGGGAACAACTGGGTTGCTAGTTGCTAGGCAACTCCTTATTGGGTAAAACTGGCCATGGTCCTCCACGTACCTAACCCCAATCAGATCCAATGCCAAGTAGAGGCCTCTAGTGAAGCTTAACCATTCATTTCTTCTGGATGCCATTTTCTCAACATAGGATATTAATACTGATGATGTTAATAATTGAGGTTCTGGGGGGGGGGGGGTGGTGCAGCCCCATGTCCGAGAACAGTCACCCCAATTCCTGGCCAATTGACGTATGTATTATGTAATACATGTGGCTGTTCAGCAGGCGCGGGTTGTACAGCAGGGGGGTCCAACCTAGCACCACTCTTAGCAAGCCAGTATATTATTTGCCAATCAGCAATATCAAAATCAACTTCTTGAACAAATATGATCCTTTTGGTGGAAATGCTTTGTAGGTAATCCATTGGGTTTGGATCTTGAGCATCTAAGTTAAGCCAAATTGGATCATCACCGGCAGCAAAGGGTGCTGCTTGAGGTTCTGTATGTATAAATGCATAGCAATCTAAGACCATAGACCAATACAACAATTTAGCATACAGAACTGAATTGTCGTAAACCTCCCAGTTTTGTTCTATACTGCCAGAAATGTTCCGAATTAGGTTCATGTTTACCATTCTAAGTGTTGGCTGTAGAGCAGATACAATGAAACGTTCACTAGGAACGCCTGCATTATATAGTTTTTCCAATGGTGCTCTTTCAAATCTTGAGATTTCCTTAGCAGCTGTAATGGTTACTGTTAGTGTATGTCGGAGGTCTGCAGGCATTGGACCTATATGATATGGAAGAACTCTTCCTGTGATATCCACTGGTGGACGGGTTCCTCCTCCTGGTGCAGATTGACTCAAGTGGCTTGTGACAGATATGGCTTCATTCATTTCATGAATCATTCCCCCAGCATCACGGATGTTTATAGCATATTTCTGTATGAAATCTGGCTTAGCTTGTAAAGTTGTAACATCATCTATTAAGAGCGTGTCCAATACTCCTAATGATATGATTGAATGATCACCAAAGTGTACACTTGTCCGATTAGCAGATAAATTATCACTATCTGTGTTTGTGGCAGTTTTGACACGTCTTAGGACACCCACATCTTGGCCAGCGAGGGTAGGATGACTCACAACACTGGTGGCTGGCGTCTTCTGTGATTCGTGAATTTGGGGTTGAGGCCTGTTCATTGTCACATCCTTGGGATTCTCGGGGTTGGTGGATTGGATTATAGTGTCCAAACCTTCTTTCTTCTTCCCCCCTTCCCCCCCAACTAGTAAATCGCTTGGGGCTTGATCTTTGTTGACTTGATCGCTTCCCTTTAGAAGTCCGTCTTTTAAGTGGAGGCCAGGTGTTTTGTCCACTACTTTGGGTTGCGCCAGTTGGACTTGCGTATCTGAGACCACTCCTAAGCATATGGTGGCAGGGGAATGGTTCACCTTGATGGGAGCTTCCTGCCCTACCACTCTCATCAAGTTGGAGTTTTCCGCATTACTACTAGTGCCAGTAGGAACTCCAACGTTTTGACCCACTGGTACAATGGTTGTACCTAATGGTACATTTGATTGATCGGTATCGATGTTAGAGCCAGTAGTGGTAGTAGACCGATCAGCTACACCACTCACTCTATTCATATTCTTATTCAAACCTTCCATGCTGGTTAGTCACCCCATACTAACTCCTTCTCCGAACGAGGGATCCTCATTCTAGGTAGAGCACACTATCCTTCGGCCATTAACTACTCATATTAATGACCTTATCCATGCATTATATAGGAGAGTCATCTATATATACCACAGACGGAACTAGACTTCATCGAACCTAAGTCAGTACTAACTCATATACCCATCGTTGAATGGGGGGGCTATTGTGTGTACATTCCAGAGCACCAGCACCAGGGGCTGTGCATACCCTGTGTACTTTTGGGTTTTAGCCACTAGGTGTCTTTAGCTTACACACAAATGAGATTTTCCGGCTATCAAGGTACTTCAAAAATCCATAACATCTCATTTATCAAGCTTGGTCGTCATCTTTTAAGTTATAATATTTATTTTATTTTGAAATGGATAAGACTGGACAAGACAACAGTACAGTCTATCTAACCCATGGTCCATCGGCAAAACTGAATTGGCAGGCAACGTTATTCTAGGACGTCTTGTTGGTTTGTGTCCCTGTTTGGTTCCTGTCGGGTTTTGGCCCGTCAGTGCATTGCTGCGCAAGCCGGCTTTGCCGTTAGATCCTGGGTTGGATCTAATGACTTACATAGGCGAAGTTGTGGACGTTGTGCTTCATTGTTGCGTTTGCACTTCCATGCACTTGTCCCCAAATGGTATGTTATAATGTTCAGTCATCAATATTGGTCCCCATAAATATGCAGATAGTTCTCATGTGTAATGCTGCTGTACATGTAAGGAGGTCTACTTAACGTGGGGAATACTTGATGCTAATACTCTAGACGAAGTGCATGAAGCGCAAAATTGACGTTACTACAAACAACCCTCAAAAAGCAAACACCAACCACTGTTGGTATTAAACATAAATCCCAACGCATATTTTCAGTAATATATATTGCAAGTATTCTTAACCCTGGCTAATGGTCAAATGCCTCTTACTATATCCGTTACAAAAAATATTTCACTTACCTAATTGCATTGATGAAGTAATTCGGAGCACGGCGAACAGCTGCTGTGGTGGGTTTGGTGGCTGTAACAGTTGTAACAGTTGTTGTAACAGCTGTTGATTTTCTTGATGCTGTTGCTGTTGTTGCTGTTGCATTCGCTGCAACAGCAACAAATAGCTCTTCATTGTTTTGTGCCGGTTGATCCACCTGGGAGAGAGAACACGTAAAATCAAATAATCAATCAAGCAATCACTTCAAATACACAAATGAAACTGCAAAGCTTGTTAGGTGCGCAGACAAACATTATCAGGGGTTGCACGATGGCAACTTGCATATACATCATGCATACACAGCTTGCTGTTGCAGCTGTTTTGGCTGTGGTCGGATTGGCGGCTGTGGTGGGTGTGGCTGTACCAGTTGTTGCAACAGCTGTAGAATTTCTAGATGCTGTTGCTGTTGTTGCTGCTGCTGTTCCTGTTGTTGCTGTTGCATTCGCTGCAACAGCAACAACAGGTCTTCGTTTGCCGGTTGATCCACCTGGGAGAGAGAACACGTAAAATAAAATAAGGAATCAAGCAATCAGTTCAAATACACAAATGAAACTGCAAAGCTTGTCAGGTGCGCAGACAAACATTATCAGGGGTTGCACGATGGCAACTTGCATATACATCATGCATACAAAGCTTGCTGTTGCAGCTGTTTTGGCTGTGGCGGCTGTTTTGGCTGTGGCGGTTTTGGCGGCTGGGGTAACAGCCGCAACAGGGCCTCGTGAAGTTGTTCTTGCTGCTGTTGCAGGAGTTCTTGTTGCTGCTGGTGCTGTTACGTCTGGCCACCTGTAGCCAAACAGTGCCAGGAAGATACAGACTGTGGCAAGTCTGACACTTGTCTTACCTCTGTAAGGCGCTGCCCTCTCCTCTTGTATGTTGCAGACCTCATGTGTTCCGTTTATGAATATCGTACGAAAACTTATTTTAATCTTTGCAGAATAAACATAACACTATTTCCATTCTCCTTTTTATTATTATCCTACATGCTTCGGCCGCCTACGCTGGCTCCATCATCAGGTAGACACTTACAAAAGAAAACAAATGTATACGTTGAGTAGGAGGACTCCCATTTACATTTAAATACTAAAGTTATGAAATTATAAAATTATAAAGACATATAATTACTTAATATTCCCTGTAAGGAAAAATATACTTTTATGCGTGTTGTGGTGGCTGTGGTTGCTGTGGTGGCTGTGGCTGCTGTGGTGGCTGTGGCTGCTGTTGTGGCTGTGGCTGCTGTGGTGGCTGTGGCTGATGTGGTGGCTGTGGCTGATGTGGTGGCTGTGGCTGATGTGGTGGCTGTGGCTGATGTGGTGGTTGTGGCTGCTGTGGTGGCTGTGGCTGCTGTGGTGGCTGTGGCTAATGTGGTGGCTGTGGCTGATGTGGTGGCTGTGGCTGATGTGGTGGCTGAGGCTCATGTGGTGGCTGTGGCTCATGTGGTGGCTGTGGCTCATGTGGTGGCTGTGGCTGATGTGGTGGCTGTGGCTGCTGTGGTGGCCCTGGTAACAGCAGCAACAGTGCATCCTGAATTCGTTGCAGCTGTTCCAATAGTTGTTGTGTTGTTGTTGCGACAAATACAACAGCAACAACAACTCTTCGTTACGTGCAGGCTGATTTGGTTGCTCCATCTGGGAGAGAGAACACGTAGATCACTCAGTCCAAACGTCTGGCCACCTGTAGCCAAACAGTGCCAGGAAGATACAGACTGTGGCAAGTCTGACACTTGTCTTACCTCTGTAATGCGCTGCCCTCTCCTCCTGTATGTTGCAGACCTCATGTGTTCCGTTTATGAATATCGTACAAAAACATATTTTAATCTTTGCAGAATAAACATAACACTATTTCCATTCTCCTTTTTATTATTATCCTGCATGCTTCGGCCACGTACGCTGGCTCCATCATCAGGTAGACACTTACAAAAGAAAACAAAAGTATACGTTGAGTAGGAGGACTCCCATTATATTTAAATACTAAAGTTATGAAATTATAAAATTATAAAGACATATAATTACTTAATATTACCTGTAAGGAAAAATATACTTTTATGCGTGTTGTGGTGTCTGTGGCTGCTGTTGTGGCTGTGGCTGATGTGGTGGCTGTGGCTGCTGTTGTGGCTGTGGCTGCTGTGGTGGCTGTGGCTGATGTGGCTGTGGCTGCTGTGGTGGCTGTGGCTAATGTGGTGGCTGTGGCTGATGTGGTGGCTGTGGCTGATGTGGTGGCTGTGGCTGCTGTGGTGGCTGTGGCTGCTGTGGTGGCTGTGGCTGCTGTGGTGGCTGTGGCTGCTGTTGTGGCTGTGGCTGCTGTGGTGGCTGTGGCTGCTGTTGTGGCTGTGGCTGATGTGGCTGTGGCTGCTGTGGTGGCTGTGGCTAATGTGGTGGCTGTGGCTGCTGTGGTGGCTGTGGCTGATGTGGCTGAGGCTGATGTGGTGGCTGTGGCTGATGTGGTGGCTGAGGCTGATGTGGTGGCTGTGGCTGATGTGGTGGCTGAGGCTCATGTGGTGGCTGTGGCTCATGTGGTGGCTGTGGCTGATGTGGTGACTGTGGCTGCTGTGGTGGCCCTGGTAACAGCAGCAACAGTGCATCCTGAATTCGTTGCAGCTGTTCCAATAGTTGTTGTGTTGTTGTTGCGACAAATACAACAGCAACAACAACTCTTCGTTACGTGCAGGCTGATTTGGTTGCTCCATCTGGGAGAGAGAACACGTAGATCACTCAGTCCAAACGTCTGGCCACCTGTAGCCAAACAGTGCCAGGAAGATACAGACTGGCAAGTCTGACACTTGTCTTACCTCTGTAAGGCGCTGCCCTCTCCTCTTGTATGTTGCAGACCTCATGTGTTCCGTTTATGAACATCGTACCAAAACTTATTTTAATCTTTGCAGAATAAACATAACACTATTTCCATTCTCCTTTTTATTATTATCCTACATGCTTCGGCCGCGTACGCTGACTCCATCATCAGGTAGACACTTACAAAAGAAAACAAAAGTATACGTTGAGTAGGAGGACTCCCATTATATTTAAATACTAAAGTTATGAAATTATAAAATTATAAAGACATATAATTACTTAATATTACCTGTAAGGAAAAATATACTTTTATGCGTGTTGTGGTGTCTGTGGCTGCTGTGGTGGCTGTGGCTGCTGTTGTGGCTGTGGCTGATTGGTGGCTGTGGCTGCTGTGTGTGGCTGTGGCTGATGTGGCTGTGGCTGCTGTGGTGGCTGTGGCTATGTGGTGGCTGTGGCTGATGTGGTGGCTGTGGCTGATGTGGTGGCTGTGGCTGATGTGGTGGCTGTGGCTGCTGTGTGGCTGTGGCTGCTGTGGTGCTGTGCTGCTGTGGTGGCTGTGGCTGTGTGGCTGTGGCTGCTGTGGTGGCTGTGGCTGCTGTTTGTGGCTGTGGCTGATGTGGCTGTGGCTGCTGTGGTGGCTGTGGCTAATGTGGTGGCTGTGGCTGCTGTGGTGGCTGTGGCTGATGTGGCTGAGGCTGATGTGGTGGCTGTGGCTGATGTGGTGGCTGAGGCTGATGTGGTGGCTGGTGGTGGCTGAGGCTCATGTGGTGGCTGTGGCTCATGTGGTGGCTGTGGCTGATGTGGTGACTGTGGCTGCTGTGGTGGCCCTGGTAACAGCAGCAACAGTGCATCCTGAATTCGTTGCAGCTGTTCCAATAGTTGTTGTGTTGTTGTTGCGACAAATACAACAGCAACAACAACTCTTCGTTACGTGCAGGCTGATTTGGTTGCTCCATCTGGGAGAGAGAGAACACGTAGATCACTCAGTCCAAACGTCTGGCCACCTGTAGCCAAACAGTGCCAGGAAGATACAGACTGGCAAGTCTGACACTTGTCTTACCTCTGTAAGGCGCTGCCCTCTCCTCTTGTATGTTGCAGACCTCATGTGTTCCGTTTATGAACATCGTACCAAAACTTATTTTAATCTTTGCAGAATAAACATAACACTATTTCCATTCTCCTTTTTATTATTATCCTACATGCTTCGGCCGCGTACGCTGACTCCATCATCAGGTAGACACTTACAAAACGAAAGAAAAGTATACGTCGAGTAGGAGGACTCCCATTAGCTGCAAATGTGGTTAAGTGTAGTAATTATAACAATTGTATAAACAAATTTAATATATTTACATTTCTTTTCGCCGTGCATCCTAGTATTAGTATTGTCACACATATGAAGTTGAGTGTGCTTCATTCTTGTATTTGCACTTCTATGCACTTGTCCCCAAATTGCAAGTATTCTTAACTCTGGCTAATGGTCAAATGTCTCTTACTATATCCATCACAAGAAATATTTCACAACTGTCTAACTGAAGAGAAGATGCGATTGTTATTATTGCGAACAGCTGCCTTCCTCCTGAAATGTGGGATAAAGTAAAGATATTAAAGGCTCAAGCAAACACTGTACAATTGTTACAACAACCAAATTATGCACTGAATAAAAAACACATTCAAGGGCAAGCATACAACATAAATCATTTTGTTCAACTTATACTATAAACATTTTCCCAAAATGTCATGGCACAGCACTTGGATTTTAGTTACCATTGCTGATCATAAAATATTGACTTTAAAAACTTCGTATTTGACCCTAGACGTCCCGCATTATGCATGTGAAACCAATGTTTTGTATAAATTTGTACAGCAGACTGTTAGTAATCCCTTACAATATTTATGTCAATATTCATCAGCCCCCTGTCAATACAAACTGCAAAATAATATAAATATTTATACACAGTATTATGGATCACCTTTAAAAGTCTTCTAAAGCAGGAGCTTTACGTTTGTCACACTCCAATTACTGGCACGTAAGTTATGGCGTTTGTCTCGCGGCACTCCAGTGTGTACGAAATTCAGCGATGTATGGAATGCCGCCTCTGCAACAAAGCCATCAAGTATTTCCTTTATCAATGCATATATATATATATATATACATATATACATATTCGCTCTTACATACATTACAAATACAATTACACTTGATACCAATGACTCTAAATACATTTTGTCACACAGACAAGTATCGATATAACAAATATACACGAACAGTGGCAAAGCAACGTAGTCTAAATCCGTATATGTTACAAAAGAGAACACACTTGTCTTACGTTTATAAATTCTTATGTACTTACGTGCGGCAGCTTCCGGGGCCGGCTGTCCTTGCTGCACGCTGACATCTCCAGTCAAGGTGCCATCCGGCCGTTCAAAAATGTGTATATAATACACTACAACACCTCGTTGGGGGGCTGAAAAACAGAGTAAATTATTAAAACTTCCAAATTTACACTGTCGTAATTATTGTCAAATTGTGAACAATCCTGTGTTGAAATCTGCGCTCCTATGGTATATTACGGTATATGCGGTAAGTTGCACTTGAATGTAACGTGGCCGAGTGTTTAAAGGCACTAACACGTCTATAGCACGATAATATGTAGCAATTGGTTTTGTGGAATATTTAATTCATATTAGTGACGTAATGCATTATGGGATTTGTTGCAGTTCGTGTAATGTGTTGTTTTGTTTGGTCAGCTGAAATTGCTAAAGGATGTCCTGATTATACTTCTTGCACTTAGAGGTCCAAGTTGTTTGTTATTTTTGGAGCGCACGACAACAGTACTGTGCTGCTCGCAGGTGAAACTAAGCGAAAGCGCGCCTTCTGTATACGACAGCTTCCAGAATGTTCTGTGGCGGAGGAAGCCAAAATTTCTGGAGCCTGATTATATATATAGATAGATATATTGTTGTATAGTTCATAGATATATTGTTGTATAGTTCATAGATATATTGTTGTACGTAGTTTGACCTGTCTTGTTGTTCGTGATTGCTCAGTCGTTCGTGAACTGAATGCGCAATTTAGCTTGAATGTATCAAGCTGGAACACGACGTTAATGTTACGTCGTACGGAACAGAATACGGACTGGATTGTGACTTGTGAAACGTGGGGCAGGCGTGACAGTGACGACTTGTGAACGTGCACATTTGATGTGGTTCACGTGCTGTTACGTCATATGGGAGCCATGGTGTTCCCTTTCTTGCATGAATATGGGTTTCTAAACACCGTGCGTTGCAAGGTATCAAATTGTTATAAATATCAGTTTATTAGCCTTGACCTTAGGTTGGCACGTCTGAGATTCGAACGGTAGACTGCTGGCTGCAGTTTTTTTCGCGCTCTTTCAGCAGCTGGACTGTCTGACTGAATAGCGTATTATATTGCACATGAATATTGGCACTGAAATGCACTTGTCACTAGGGTGTGGCTTTGATATGTGTGCTAATGGTGTCGCTCAGTATGACGAAATTGAGTACCTTCTTAATAAAGTAATCGTACAAATCCATATTCAAGTTACAGTTACAATTTAACAATAACAAAGTCACTCTTCTCTAGCTGTAAACTTCCGTACTTGCTGACACTAAAAGTACATAACGTGAAGTTACATTTTAGGAGCAACAAAAGTCATCATACAAAAGACCGCTGACCGGTAAACGTCACTTTGTGTTGCTTAAATGACTTGCTGCAACGCCACATCGACGTCGCTTCATGCAGGCTTTCGAAATCGCTTCATTGTCGATCCCTATTTTAATCTTTGCAGAATAAACATAACATATTTCCATTCTCCTTTTTATTATTATCCTACATGCTTCGGCCGCGTACGCTGGCCCCATCATCAGGTAGACACAAAACGAAAGAAAAGTATACGTTGAGTAGGAGGACTCCCATTTACATTTAAAAACTAAAGTTATGAAATAATGAAATTATAAAATTATAAAGACATATAATCACTTATTATTCCCTGTAAGGAAAAATATACTTTTATGCGTGTTCTGGTAGTTAAAATCGTGCAAATGTGGCCATTAAAATGTGTGGATGTAAGAGATCTGTAAGCGAGTGGTGGATCAGTTGGGCGGTTGTGTGCGTAATGTTGTTAGCTGCAAATGTGGTTAAGAGCAGTAATTATAACAACACTATATTTCAAAAAATAATTTGGATGGGTTATCTACAGTGTTTATGTGATATGTGTAGCAACCTCACAAACGAAAGTCAACAGACCCAAACCCTCTGCATACATAAAAATATTTCAAATTTTGTGTCAATTTGCCCCCAATATATGTCGGTATTAACAACATAATGAACTATTAACCGCTACTGGATGTATTAACACGTTACAATTTCTGCTCATAAATTGAGCCCTTCGCCTACAAAGACTTGCCAGCAGTCGTGGTGTGAAACAAACAAACAAACAAACAAATGTTTCTTAACTTTCACAATAATAACCAAGTAAAACGAATAAAAAAGGTAATTATTACACTTACTTTTAACTGTTTGGTGTTAAGCTATTTTACAATTCTTTGCCTAGTTGACCTAATATTAACACATCATGTACTGTGGTAATCGCGAAATATGTTCAGTCTACAGTAGATAACCCAGTCCAAAAGTCTGGCCACCTATACCAAACAGTGCCAGAAAGGTAAAGTAATGTGGCAAGTCTGACTTTTGTCTTACCTCTGTAAGGCGCTGGACTCTCCGCCACCATTATGTTAAGCACATCTGTAATTCGAAAGATCTTAAATTAAAATAAATAAAACAACAAATGCACTATTTAACTACTTTAATGTAGTGTTCGTCTTGTATCACCCTACACGTGTTTCGGACTCAAAGTCCATCTTCATGGGGTTTCAGTATTAAAGACTACTAAAACAAGCACAGTTTACACAAAAGTACATCACTTGTATGTCACTATTGTGGTAGAGTTATCTATATAAAATTATAGAACATAGATATGTCTATATTTAGTTAAAACTATGTTAAAATATGAAGTTCCCTGGTACAGAAATACTGGCTTTCGTGGATTGTGATGCATATTGTGTAAAGTAAATAAATCGTCTATATAGGAGCAGAAGTATATATTATTATCTGGCAGTTGGCAGTTATTCATATGAGCCAGCATATAGATGAGATATGATTATACGAATGGCTTACCTTAGGTTGTGTGGTAATGTAATGCGGTGCTGTTTGTGCTATCTATACGTTGCGGAGGGTATGAGGAGACTGGACTTGTGTCAAGCATCGGATGTAGGCGTTGGTCGGTGGTGTAAGTCTATTAGTTGGAAGAGCGGGTTTTCAGTGACACACTGTTCATCAATTAGTATCCCTTGTTTATGGAAAATTTGTATGTAAAAATTCTCCATGGTAGTCATGCTTCTGCCTTTGCTGCATGGTTTTAATAAATGCATAGTGTCTTGGATTGGTCCGTATTCGTGTTTATTATCTAATATGTGTAATGCATAAGCAGATTTAGGGTCATTGTTTTTATGTACCTAGTGTGAGATCTTAAATTAGTTATGCCATCAAGAATATCCTTTATGAATATCAATACGAAAACATACATATTTACTATTATATTCATTATATATATCTACTTAAAGCTACTACTAAATACTACGTACAATAAAAAGAAGAAAGGCTAACTGGATTGGTCACATCTTGCGTAGAAACTGCCTTCTGAAACACGTGATTGAAGGAAAGTTAGAAGGAAGGATAGAAATGACGGGACGACGAGGGAGAAGACGTAAGCAGCTACTGGATGACCTTAAGGAAAAGAAAAGATACTGGAAATTGAAAGAGGAAGCAATAGATCGCACCCTTTGGAGAACTCGCTTTGGAAGAGGCTACGGACCTGTCGTAAGACAGACTACAGAATGAAGAGGCTACGGACCTGTCGTAAGACAGACTACAGAATGAATGATGAAAGCTACTTTTAAATTGTGCCTTTTCATTCCCAAAACTTGTGAGACTAAGTGGTAAATTGTTAAACATTTTGATGCCATCATAAAATGTACACTTCTGGAAACATAAAGTGTTGGAATTTGGTCTGTGAAGATGGTGCTTATTCCTCTTATTAACACTGGGTACTGGAGTGGAAGATTTCTGGTTAGCGCTACAAGGAAGGGGCACCTCCCTGACCTACCTACATCAACTGTTCTTATCCTCGTGTATCCCATCCGGGAAAACTGCAATAAGGTGTGTTGGAGTGCCCCGATCAAGACCGGTCCAAACAGTAGCTTTCTACAAAAACAGGAGTCTTAAATCCACACTACAAATTACCACAAATAATTTCTCTTACCATAGGTCCCATCTGGATACAGCAACATATGCTGCACAGGAGTGCCCCGATCTGAAATACAGAATAACACGCAATTCAAGCCTCAAGTTAACACTCGCAAACGCACTTCTCAATCGCTTAACTTATTCACAAATTACAAATTGCATAGACTGCCTACACGCAACTCTTGATACAATCATATGACCAAAACAGGCTTTATTGTTGCTCATTCGGTGCACTGTCGAAAATCAATTCACAATAATCACACCAACAAAATACACAATACTGCTACTTAGATATTTGTATTAAAATGATTGCTTTAACCTCAACGCAACACATCACAAACCAATATCCTGTACTTTCTGATGCTAATGATGTCCCTGTGTTTATTGCTTGATCATTTTTTGAATTACCTTTTGTTGCGTATTGGGCCAGCATCTGCGAGAGAGAATATAAAATTATGTATATATTAAAGCAATCAGTTTACAGCATAAATGCAGCTAAAGTAAAAAATGTAGTGACTCACTGTTATGCTAAATACTTCTTATACACCACTATGAATAAAATCGAGGTGTTGACCTAATATTAATACATTATGTACTACGGTAGATCGCAAACGGTTTTCTGTCTACAGTAGATCACTCAGTTCAAACGTCTGGCCACCTGTAGCCAAACAGTGCCAGGAAGATACAGACTGTGGCAAGTCTGACATTTGTCTTACCTCTGTAAGGCGCTGCCCTCTCCTCTTGTATGTTGCAGACCTCATGTGTTCCGTTTATGAACATCGTACAAAAACATATTTTAATCTTTGCAGAATAAACATAAGACTATTTCCATTCTCCTTTTTATTATTATCCTACATGCTTCGGCCGCGTACGCTGGCTCCATCATCAGGTAGACACTTACAAAACAAGTATACGTTGAGTAGGAGGACTCCCATTTACATTTAAAAACTAAAGTTATGAAATTATAAAATTATGAAGACATATAATCACTTATTGTTCCCTGTAAGGAAAAATATACTTTTATGCGTCTTCTCGTAGTTAAAATGGTGCAAATGTGGCCATTAAAATGTGTGGATGTAAGAGATCTGTAAGCGAGTGGTGGATCAGTTGGGCGGTGTGTGCGTAATGTTGTTAGCTGCAAATGTGGTTAAGAGCAGTAATTATAACAACAATTGTATACACAAATTTAATATATTTACATTTTTCTTCGCCTTGCATCTTAGTATTAGTATTCATTCACTTAACCAACGATTGCACTGTTATAATAAATTATCACTCACTAGTACCCTACATATGTTTCGGCCCCATTGTTGCCATCATCAGGGGTAAACTATTATATATATACACTTCACTTTGCGCAGTCCAATTTTGCACTGTTATTTCATTGTTTTGTCGATGTTATTACTTTACACTGAAAGTTTTTATGCACCGCACTATTTTAGGGTGTCACGTTAGTTGTCTACTGAGATCGTCGTATTTCTAAAACCATTTTCGCTATTAAAACTGTTAACACGTTGGTTTGTCTTTACTGCAGTCCATGTTCTATGACGTAGTAAGATGCTGCAGTGTTGGTGTTGCGGCTGTTGATTGTATTCCGTCTTCGTAGTAAGATGTTTCGTTGTTAATGGCTATTGTAGGTGTTGGGACGTGGTGGTTAAAAGTATGAAATTAATAAGAAACTGCTGGCAGCTGGTCGTTCTTAAGGGTGTCAGTAATACATGTACTGCGTTTGTTTCGTTTTGGACATTTGCAAGTTACAATTTCTAGAAATACACATTGAGGTACAAAATGAGCACTTGGAATATTCTTAGCGTTGGCTACTAGTCAAATGCTGTCACAAGATACAATTGTCTTACCTCCACTTAAGGTGCCAGCCGGCCCTTCAAACAGGTGGACAAGCAAGAGTGATGAATGTCCTTCTCGTTGGGGGGCTGAAAAACAGAGTAATTAAATTATTAAATTTTCAAACGTACAGGACTCCCATTTACATTTAAAAACTAAAGTTATGAAATTATAAAATTATGAAGACATATAATCACTTAATATTCCCTGTAAGGAAAAATATACTTTTATGCGTGTTCTGGTAGTTAAAATCGTGCAAATGTGGCCATTAAAATGTGTGGATGTAAGAGATCTGTAAGCGAGTGGTGGATCAGTTGGGCGGTGTGTGCGTAATGTTGTTAGCTGCAAGTGTGGTTAAGAGCAGTAATTATAACAACAATTGTATACACAAATTTAACATTATTCATGCACAGAAGTTAATGAACAATAAGGTCAGAAGCGAAGCCTCGCTGCCTGCAGTCCTCGCTCTTGCCCCGTTGGCCACGGCTTCAATCAGGCCGCTGCCTGTTGTAACGGTGTCTTCTTCGTCTGGTATAGGGAATTTGTTAAATCATTTAAGTCGTCAAGCAAAATGCTTCATTATCATTTCCTTAATGATAATAACTAATCACTTTCCATAATAGCTATGTTGATGTAATACTACCGGCCCTTCATACAAATGTATGAACATGTCTACATCCCCATCTCGTGGGGGGGCTGAAAATTCTTTAATCTTTCTCCTCCTCTCTTTTTGAATTGACGTGATAGTGCGAGAATGGACCTATCTCAGTGGAGATGTGAACCACATCGTTCCTCGTCGTGTAACTTAAGTTATCTGTGTCTGTAACTTATCTTACATTGGTCGAAACGTACTTACTTTCGAAGGTACGGCCCCTGAACCAGATCACATCTATAAAAATAACATCACTTTCATTACCAATGCCTGTACATATTGACGTCCGGCAAATTCCCAAAATCGCCTTGTGGTAATGTTGCTCACAATTATTGTTTGCCGGCATCGAATTTAAATGTGAATTCTTCTGTGCAGTGGCGGTTCTGTGCAGTGTCTTGCGAGTATAACTTGCCTGAATGGTGTTCTAACTGCACCGCCGTGTTCGTCTGTCCGCAGCTTACGTCTGTATAGCGACGTGTGTAATGTATATCTAAACTGCTCCAGCTGCTGCTGCTGCTGCACTTCAGTAACTGCAATATTATAGCTGTTATTCAGTGACACATACTTGTAGTTGTATTTTTGTACAAGTTGATGACGTTTTGGTACGCTGAGTCCGTTGCGCAATTCCTTTATGTACTATTTCTGGTGCTGAGTGCAAGAACATATGTATTATATAGCTCTATTTAAATAAGACACATTTATTAACAGCGTCACATTTTATCTCGCGGTCAAACAAGTGTCAATGCTGGTGACTGGCATATAAATATATATTATATAGCTCTATTTAAATAAGACACATTTATTAACAGCGTCACATTTTATCTCGCGGTCAAACAAATGTCAATGCTGGTGACTGTGGCATATAAATATGTATTATATAGCTCTATTTAAATAAGACACATTTATTAACAGCGTCACATTTTATCTCGCGGTCAAACAAATGTCAATGCTGGTGACTGTGGCATATAAATCGCCGAATGTTCGATATTGTACACGTCGACCTGATGATACATAACAGGTCTGCTCACTTGGTTTAATTCAGTTGTTATGCACGTGACTAACTGCAGTAGTTTAGTGGTTATGACCTCAAAGTGTCAAATGTAGCGTAATTCATTACCTTGAGGCTCCACATTATTGCCGCCGCCGCCACCAGCTGCTGCTGCACCTTGTCCTCCTGATCAAAATGTTACAGGTATTAATACACAAATTCTTTAAAATCTTGTTTTGTAAGCATGTACGCTTCTGAAATCTGTCGTGCGTCCGTTTGAAACTTGATATATGGCGATCAGAATTATCGTGTGTGTGCGGTGTGTGTAAAAGACGTTCGCACTTTAAAAAGTTATAATTCGCTAAAATCGGAGAGGCTCCTCGTCCTCCTCCTCCGCCTGTAATAGGGAATTAGTTAAATGATTTAACTGGTCAGCACTAATTTTGCATGTGAAATGAAAATCTGCCCTCCAAATTATCTGCCACTAAAATAAAAAAAATTCCTGAAAATAGCACCGGATTCTCCGGAGACAGAAAATGAAAACATATTTTAAGTAATATATGTACTGCATATCTTTCGTTTTGGACATTGGCAAGTTACAATTTCTAGAAATACACATTGAGGTACAAAATGAGCACTTGGAATATTCTTAGCGTGGCTACTAGTCAAAGATAGTACAAGATTAATTTGTCTTACCTCCACTTAAAGTGCCAGCCGGCCCTTCAAACAGATGGATTAGGAACAGCACTGACTGTCCTCGTTGGGGGACTGAAAAATTCTTTAATCTTCCTCCTTTCTTTTTGAATTGACGTGATAGTGCGAGAATGGACCTATCTCAGTGGAGATGTGAACCACATCGTACCTCGTCGTGTAACTTAAGTTATCTGTGTCTGTAACTTATCTTACATTGGTCGAAACGTACTTTCTTTCGAAGGTAATTCCCCTGAACCAGATCACATCTATAAAAATAACATCACTTTCATTACCAATGCCTGTACATAGTGACGTCCGGCAAATTCCCAAAATCGCCTTGTGGTAATGTTGCTCATAATTATTGTTTGCCGTCATCGAATTTAAATGCGAATTATTCTGTGCAGTGGCGGTTCTGTGCAGTGTCTTGCGAATATAACTTGCCTGAATGGTGTTCTGACTGCACCGCCGTGTTCGTCTGTCCGCAGCTTACGTCTGTATAGCGACGTGTGTAATGTATCTCTAAACTGTCACTAACATAACAGATCTAAATTCTAGGCCCATTATGTGTCCTAAAGAGTCTGAGGGAAAGGTTGCTTTTCATTACCTTGCTGCTGTACTTCTACAGCTTCCTGTGGCGGCTGTGGCCGCTGTTATAACAGCCGTAAGACGTCTTCTTGCAGCTGTTGCAAGAGCTGTATTTGTTGCTGTTGTGCTTTGCATTTGCTGCAACAGCAACAACGGGTCTTGATTATTTTTATACTTTAACTGTAAACAGTATTTGGAGTCTAGTTAATCATTTGTTTGAGCACAATGTATTTAATCAGCAATATATGTAGGGAGAAAAGTTACTGCAGAAAATCTCCAAAATAATTTATGCATAACAGAAGCAGATAAAAGCAAAAGTTTGGTAATTATGGACAATAATTTGACAGTCTAATGGGGAAGCAACCATTTCATGAAATCAGAGTCAGCCTCTTAGCAGAAACCGAAAAAACTGGTATAATAAATCGGATCTGCACTTCGGTAATTGTCTTGCACCTGTCTGCAGTGACTGACCTGTACAGCTGCTTACGTCACACTGTACAAATGTTAAGTCCATTTTCCTGTACTTACGTCGTTCAGAAAGGATCCGTTGAGGTCCGCTGCTCTCTGCTCAGTGTCGTACCGTGTTAAGTTGCTACGTTGAGGAGGTGTTGATCATATATGTCAGATATATAGATATATAGATAGATATATGTTACAAAAGAGAACACACTTGCCTTACAAGTATAAATTCACATGTACTTACATTCAGCTGGTTGAAGGGCCGGCTGTTGCTGCTCCCTGCACCCGTAGCACTTCTGCAACAAAGCCATCAAGTATTTCCTTATATCAATACATATACATATTCGCTCTTACATATATTACAAATACAATTACACTTCATACCAAGACTCTTAAGACATTTTGTCACACAGACAAGTATCGATATATAAATATACACTGACAATGGCAAAGCAATGTAGCCTAAATCCATATATGTTACAAAAGAGAACACACTTGTCTTACGTGTATAAATTCACATGTACTTACGTTCAGGAGCTGCCAGGGACGGCGGCTGCACGCTGTGTGTGGTGGGTTTGGTGGCTGTGGTGGATGTTGCGGCTGTGGTGGGTTTGGTGGCTGTGGTGGATGTTGCGGCTGTGGTGGGTTTGGTGGCTGTGGTGGATGTTGCGGCTGTGGTGGGTTTGGTGGCTGTGGTGGATGTTGCGGCAGATCCTGCTGTCGTCGGTTGCGCTGTGGTGGGTTTGGTGGCTGTGGTGGATGTTGCGGCTGTGGTGGGTTTGATGGCTCTGGTGGATGTTGCGGCTGTGGTGGGTTTGGTGGCTGTGGTGGATGTTGCGGCAGATCCTGTTGTCGCGGCTGTGGTGGGTTTGGTGGCTGTGGTGGATGTTGCGGCTGCTGTCGTGGTTGTGGTGCTGTGGTGGATGTTGCGGCTGTGGTGGGTTTGGTGGCTGTGGTGGATGTTGCGGCATGATGCCTGTGTGTTGCGGCTGTGGTGGGTTTGGTGGCTATGTGGTGTGGTATGGTTTGAGCGGCTGTGGTGGGTTTGGTGGCTGTGGTGGATGTTGCGGCGGGTTTGGTGGCTGTGTGATGTTGCGGCTGTGGTGGGTTTGGTGGCTGTGGTGGATGTTGCGGCTGTGGTGGGTTTGATGGCTCTGGTGGATGTTGCGGCTGTGGTGGGTTTGGTGGCTGTGGTGGATGTTGCGGCAGATCCTGCTGTCGCGGCTGTGGTGGGTTTGGTGGCTGTGGTGGATGTTGCGGCAGATCCTGCTGTCGTGGCTGTGGGCTGGTGGATGTTGCGGCTGTGGTGGGTTTGGTGGCTGTGGTGGATGTTGCGGCTGTGGTGGGTTTGGTGCTGTGTGGTTGGTGCTGTGGTGGATGTTGCGGCTGTGGTGGGTTTGGTGGCTGTGGGTTGGTGGCTGTGGTGGGTTGTGCTGTGGTGGATGTTGCGGCTGTGGTGGGTTTGGTGGCTGTGGTGGATGTTGCGGCAGATCCTGCTGTCGTGGCTGTGTGGTGTTGCGGCTGTGGTGGGTTTGGTGGCTGGTGGTGTGGTTGGTGGGTTGTGGTCGGTGTTTGCGGCTGTGGTGGGTTTGGTGGCTGGTGGAGTGCGGAGATCTGTGTCGCGGCTGTGGTGGGTTTGGTGGCTGTGGATTGGGTTTGGTGGCTGTGGTGGTGTTGGGCTTGGTGGTTTGGTGGCTGTGGTGGATGTTGCGGCTTGGTGGTGTGGCTTTGGATGTTGCGGCTGTGGTGGGTTTGGTGGCTGTGGTTTGGTGGTGTGTGGTGTGCGCTGTGGTGGGTTTGGTGGCTGTGGTGGATGTTGCGGCAGACCTGTGTGTGGTGTTGGTGTTGCGGCTGTGGTGGGTTTGGTGGCTGTGGTGGATGTTGCGAGCTGTGGTGGTGGATGTTGCGGCTGTGGGTGGTTGGTGGATTTGGTGCTCGTGGTTTTGATGTTGGCTGTGGTGTTGATGTGTGGTGGATGTTGCGGCAGATCCTGCTGTCGGGCTGTGGTGGTGTGGTGGATTTGGAGATTGCGGGCTATGGTTGAGAGTGTTTGGTGGCTGTGGTGGATGTTGCGGGCAGATCCTCTGCTAGTTCCGTTGGCTGATGTGCGATTGTGTGGTGGTGGGTGTTGCGGCTGTGGTGGGTGTGGTGGATGTTGCGGCAGAACCGGCTGTGGGAACAGCCGCAACAGGATTCGTTCAGTTGTTGTTGCTGTTGTAACATGTCCACATGATGTTGCTGCTGTTGCAGCTGTTACGTTTGTTGCTGCTGATGCTGATCTAATTTCTGGGCCTATTACGTATCTGAACGGTTTGAAGGAAAGGATGCTTTTCATTACCTTGCTGCTGTACTTGTACCGCTTCGTGTTGCGGCTGTTTCGGCTGTGGTAACAGCCGAAACAGGTTCTCGTTAAGTTGTTCCAGCAGTTGTAGATTTTGCTGTTGCAATTGTTGCATCAGCTGTTCTAACAGCCGTAAGACGACTTCGTGCAACTGTTGCAAGAGCTGTATTTGTTGCTGTTGTTGCTGTTGCATTTGCTGCAACAGCAAATTTTAACATTCAAGAATTACACTTCATACCAATGACTCTAAAGACATTTTGTCACACAGACAAGTATCGATATATAAATATACACTGACAGTGGCAAAGCAATGTAGCCTAAATCCATATATGTTACAAAAGAGAACACACTTGTCTTACGTGTATAAATTCACATGTACTTACGTTCATGAGCTGCCAGGGACGGCGGCTGCACGCTCACTACATATCCAAGAAAGCCATCAAGTATTTCCTTTATCGATGCATATATATATTCGCTCTTAACATATATTACAAATAAAATTACACTTCATACCAACGGCTCTTAAGACATTTTGTCACACAGACAAGTATCAAGTTCTTTTCTCGCTTTTTGAGCTAGGACTTGACAAGTTCACGTCGTGCTCAGCCAATGATTTGGCGTATATGACTGTGTCGTCGAGGTAGACAAAACAGCGTGTCCCGGTCAAGACGCTGAACACGGATTTAATCATATTTTCAAATGCGGCTTGTGCCGTCTTTAACTTCACAGTTAGTCTCCTATATTGCCAATGACCCTGCTTCGTGCTAAAGGCTGCCTCTCCGTGTCTCGATCCTGTAATTGAATTTGGCGATAGTTCATTACCATGTCAAGACACAATAAATATTTGTACTGTCCTAGCTGGTCAAGGATCTCTGTTATGTGAGGTAACGTGTAGGCATCTGCTGTAGTCTGTTCGTTTAATCGCCTAAATTTCACCACTAGTCGCCAATTCTACTCGCCGTCTACCCCGGTTTTCTGTGGCACCACAAGTGTGGGACTACTGCATGGCGAATCGCTTTTCTCTATGATACCTTCTTTAAGTAATTTTGTGCTGTGTCGGTCAATCTCCTGTTTCTGACTTCCTGGTAAGGTATAGAGCCTCGTGTTTATGGGCGTAGCTGCCTTCCTGAAATGTGTGATATAGTAACGTTGTTCTGTCGGTTTAAATTGCATATGTTTATGTATTATATTCATATATTTTTTACATTTCTTCACCTTGAATTATATTGTTATAGTAGATTGAAATATTGACAACAACATATCTATTATGAAGAGTTATCTTATTATCATTAACAAATTGATTTACAGTATATTGCTCATAGTGCTAAACAGTTCATAGTTACAAAAGTCCTTATTACAGTTCACTGTATTCTGAGGGCCTCCTCCTCCTCCTCCGTCTGTAATAGGGACTTAGTTAAATAATTTAACTGGTCAGCACTAATTTTATATGTAAAATGAAAAATCTCCAAATTGTCTGCCACTGAAATTAAAAAAATATTCCTAATTGAAATGAAAACATATTTTAAGTAATATATTTACTGCATATCTTTCGTTTTGGACATTGGCAAGTTACAGTTTGTAGGAATACACATTGAGGTACAAAATGAGCACTTGGAATATTGTTAGCGTTGGCTACTAAGTCAAATGCTGTCACAAGATACATTTGTCTTACCTCCACTTAAAGTGCCAGCCGGCCCTTCAAACAGGTGGACAAGCAACATAGCTGACTGTCCTCGTTGGGGGACTGAAAAATTCTTTAATCTTCCTCCTTTCTTTTTGAATTGACGTGATAGTGCGAGAATGGACCTATCTCAGTGGAGATGTGAACCACATCGTACCTCGTCGTGTAACTTAAGTTATCTGTGTCTGTAACTTATCTTACATTGGTCGAAACGTACTTACTTTCAAAGGTACGCCCCCTGAACCAGATCACATCTATAAAAATAACATCACTTTCATTACCAATGCCTGTACATATTGACGTCCGGCAAATTCCCAAAATCGCCTTGTGGTAATGTTGCTCATAATTATTGTTTGCCGGCATCGAATTTAAATGCGAATTATTCTGTGCAGTGGCGGTTCTGTGCAGTGTCTTGCGAGTATAACTTGCCTGAATGGTGTTCTAACTGCACCGCCGTGTTCGTCTGTCCGCAGCTTACGTCTGTATAGCGACGTGTGTAATGTATCTCTAAACTGCTCCAGCTGCTGCTGCTGCACTTCAGTAACTGCAATATTATAGCTGTTATTCAGTGACACATACTTGTAGTTGTATGTGTGTACGAGCTGATGACGTTTTGGTACGCTGAGTCCGTTGCGCAATTCCTTTATGTACTGTTTCTGGTGCTGAGTGCAAGAACATATGTATTATATAGCTCTCTTTAAATAAGACACATTTATTAACAGCGTCACATTTTATCTCGCGGTCAATCAAGTGTCAATGCTGGTGACTGTTGCATATAAATCGCCGACTGTTCGATATTGTACACGTCGACCTGATGATACATAACAGGTCTGCTCACTTGGTTTAATTCAGTTGTTATGCACGTGACTATCTGCAGTAGTTTAGTGGTTATGACCTCAAAGTGTCAAATGTAGCGTAATTCATTACCTTGAGGCTCCACATTATTGCCGCCGCCGCCACCAGCTGCTGCTGCACCTTGTCCTCCTGATCAAAATATTACAGGTATTAATACACAAATTCTTTAAAATCTTGTTTTGTAAGCATGTACGCTTCTGAAATCTGTCGTGCGTCCGTTTGAAACTTGATATATGGCGATCAGAACTATCGTGTGTGTGCGGTGTGTGTAAAAGACGTTTCGATTGATACGCTCTGTTCATAACAGATTTATTAAAATGACGCCTGTCAAATTCCCAAAATCGCCTTGTGGTAACGTTGTTCTGTCAGTTTAATTCTAATGGTCAAATGCCTCTTACTATATCCATCACAAAAAATATATCACTTACCTAATTGAAGTGAAGAATTGATGCTCAAAATTAAGAAAAGCTGTCTTTCTCCTGAAATGTGTGATAAAGTAACGTTGTTCTGTCAGTTTAAATTGCATATGCTTATGTATTATATTCATATATTTTTTACATTTCTTCACCTTGAGTTATATTGTTATCGTATATTAAAATATTGACATCAACATATCTATTGTTGAAAGGGATTTGTTATTATCATGAAAAAAATGATGTACAACATATTGTTCATATTGCTAGAAACAGTTCGCACTTTAAAAAGTTATAATTCACTAAAATCGGAGAGGCTCCTCGTCCTCCTCCTCCGCCTGTAATAGGGAATTAGTTAAATGATTTAACTGGTCAGCAATAATTTGCATGTGAAATGAAAATCTACCCTCCAAATTATCTGCCACTAAAATAAAAAGAATTCCTGAAAATAGCACCGGATTCTCTGGAGACAGAAAATGAAAACATATTTTAAGTAATATATGTACTGCATATCTTTCGTTTTGGACATTGACAAGTTACAATTTCTAGAAATACACATTGAGGTACAAAATGAGCACTTGGAATATTCTTAGCGTGGCTACTAGTCAAAGATAGTACAAGATTAATTTGTCTTACCTCCACTTAAAGTGCCAGCCGGCCCTTCAAACAGATGGATTAGGAACAGCACTGACTGTCCTCGTTGGGGGACTGAAAAATTCTTTAATCTTCCTCCTTTCTTTTTGAATTGACGTGATAGTGCGAGAATGGACCTATCTCAGTGGAGATGTGAACCACATCGTACCTCGTCGTGTAACTTAAGTTATCTGTGTCTGTAACTTATCTTACATTGGTCGAAACGTACTTACTTTCGAAGGTACTCCCTCGGAACCTTATCACATCTATAGCAATAACATAATTTTCATTACCATTGCCTGTACATATTGACGTCCGGCAAATTCCCAAAATCGCCTTGTGGTAATGTTGCTCATAATTATTGTTTGCCGGCATCGAATTTAAATGCGAATTCTTCTGTGCAATGGCGGTTCTGTGCAGTGTCTTGCGAATATAACTTGCCTGAATGGTGTTCTAACTGCACCGCCGTGTTCGTCTGTCCGCAGCTTACGTCTGTATAGCGACGTGTGTAATGTATCTCTAAACTGTCACTAACATAACAGATCTAAATTCTAGGCCCATTATGTGTCCTAAACAGTCTGAGGGAAAGGTTGCTTTTCTTTACCTTGCTGCTGTACTTCTACAGCTTCCTGTGGCGGCTGTGGCCGCTGTTATAACAGCCGTAAGACGTCTTCTTGCAGCTGTTGCAAGAGCTGTATTTGTTGCTGTTGCATTTGCTGCAACAGCAACAACGGGTCTTGATTATTTTTATACTTTACTGTAAACAGTATTTGGAGTCTAGTTAATCATGTGTTTGAGCACAATGTATTTAATCAGCAATATATGTAGGGAGAAAAGTTACTGCAGAAAATCTCCAAAATAATTTATGCATAACAGAAGCAGATAAAAGCAAAAGTTTGGTAATTATGGACAATAATTTGACAGTCTAATGGGAAGCAACCATTTCATGAAATCAGAGTCAGCCTCTTAGCAGAAACCGAAAAAACTGGTATAATAAATCGGATCTGCACTTCGGTAATTGTCTTGCACCTGTCTGCAGTGACTGACCTGTACAGCTGCTTACGTCACACTGTACAAATGTTAAGTCCATTTTCCTGTACTTACGTCGTTCAGAAAGGATCCGTTGAGGTCCGCTGCTCTCTGCTCAGTGTCGTACCGTGTTAAGTTGCTACGTTGAGGAGTTGTTGATCATATATGTCAGATATATAGATATATAGATAGATATATGTTACAAAAGAGAACACACTTGCCTTACAAGTATAAATTCACATGTACTTACATTCAGTTGGTTGAAGGGCCGGCTGTTGCTGCTCCTGCTGCACCCGTAGCACTTCTGCAACAAAGCCATCAAGTATTTCCTTTATCAATACATATACATATTCGCTCTTACATACATTACAAATACAATTACACTTCATACCAATGACTCTTAAGACATTTTGTTACTCAGACAAGTATCGATATATAAATATACACTGACAGTGGCAAAGCAATGTAGCCTAACTCCATATCTCTTACAAAAGAGAACACACTTGTCTTACAAATATAAATTCACATGTACTTATGTCCAAGAGCTGCCGAGGCCGGTTGCTGCTGCTGTTGCACGCTCACGACATCTCCAACAAATCCAAGTATTTCCTTTATCGAAGCATATGCATATTCGCTCTTACATACATTACAAATACAATTACACTTCATACCAACGACTTTTAAGACATTTTGTCACACAGACAAGTATCAAGTTTTTTTCCTCGCTTTTTGAGCTAGGACTTGACAAGTTCACGTCGTGCTCAGCCAATGATTTGGCGTATATGACTGTGTCGTCGAGGTAGACAAAACAGCGTGTCCCGGTCAAGACGCTGAACACGGATTTAATCATATTTTCAAATGCGGCTTGTGCCGTCTTTAACTTCACATTTAGTCTCCTATATTGCCAATGACCCTCTTCGTGCTAAAGGCTGCCTCTCCGTGTCTCGATCCTGTAATTGAATTTGGCGATAGTTCATTACCATGTCAAGACACAATAAATATTTGTACTGTCCTAGCTGGTCAAGGATCTCTGTTATGTGAGGTAACGTGTAGGCATCTGCTGTAGTCTGTTCGTTTAATCGCCTAAAGTCCACCACTAGTCGCCAATTCTACTCGCCGTCTACCCCGGTTTTCTGTGGCACCACAAGTGTGGGACTACTGCATGGCGAATCGCTTTTCTCTATGATACCTTCTTTAAGAAATTTTGTGCTGTGTCGGTCAATCTCCTGTTTCTGACTTCCTGGTAAGGTATAGAGCCTCGTGTTTATGGGCGTAGCTGCATTCCTGAAATGTGTGATATAGTAACGTTGTTCTGTCAGTTTAAATTGCATATGTTTATGTATTATATTCATATATTTTTTACATTTCTTTACCTTGAATTATATTGTTATAGTAGATTGAAATATTGACATCAACGTATCTATTATGAAATGTTATCTTATTATCAATGACAAATTGATTTACAATATATTGCTCATAGTGCTAAACAGTTCATAGTTACAAAAGTCTTTATTACAGTTCACTGTATTCGGATGGGCTCCTCCTCCGTCTGTAATAGGGACTTAGTTAAATAATTTAACTGGTCAGCACTAATTTTATATGTAAAATGAAAAATCTCCAAATTGTCTGCCACTGAAATTAAAAAAATATTCCTAATTAAAATGAAAACATATTTTAAGTGATATATATACTGCATATCTTTCGTTTTGGACATTGGCAGGTTACAGTTTGTAGGAATACACATTGAGGTACAAAATGAGCACTTGGAATATTGTTAGCGTTGGCTACTAAGTCAAATGCTGTCACAAGATACATTTGTCTTACCTCCACTTAAAGTGCCAGCCGGCCCTTCAAACAGGTGGACAAGCAACATAGCTGACTGTCCTCGTTGGGGGACTGAAAAATTCTTTAATCTTTCTCCTCCTCGCTTTTTGAATTGACGTGATAGTGCGAGAATGGACCTATCTCAGTGGAGATGTGAACCACATCGTACCTCGTCGTGTAACTTAAGTTATCTGTGTCTGTAACTTATCTTACATTGGTCGAAACGTACTTACTTTCAAAGGTACGCCCCCTGAACCAGATCACATCTATAAAAATAACATCACTTTCATTACCAATGCCTGTACATATTGACGTCCGGCAAATTCCCAAAATCGCCTTGTGGTAATGTTGCTCATAATTATTGTTTGCCGGCATCGAATTTAAATGCGAATTATTCTGTGCAGTGGCGGTTCTGTGCAGTGTCTTGCGAGTATAACTTGCCTGAATGGTGTTCTAACTGCACCGCCGTGTTCGTCTGTCCGCAGCTTACGTCTGTATAGCGACGTGTGTAATGTATCTCTAAACTGCTCCAGCTGCTGCTGCTGCACTTCAGTAACTGCAATATTATAGCTGTTATTCAGTGACACATACTTGTAGTTGTATGTGTGTACGAGCTGATGACGTTTTGGTACGCTGAGTCCGTTGCGCAATTCCTTTATGTACTGTTTCTGGTGCTGAGTGCAAGAACATATGTATTATATAGCTCTCTTTAAATAAGACACATTTATTAACAGCGTCACATTTTATCTCGCGGTCAATCAAGTGTCAATGCTGGTGACTGTTGCATATAAATCGCCGACTGTTCGATATTGTACACGTCGACCTGATGATACATAACAGGTCTGCTCACTTGGTTTAATTCAGTTGTTATGCACGTGACTATCTGCAGTAGTTTAGTGGTTATGACCTCAAAGTGTCCAATGTAGCGTAATTCATTACCTTGAGGCTCCACATTATTGCCGCCGCCGCCACCAGCTGCTGCTGCACCTTGTCCTCCTGATCAAAATATTACAGGTATTAATACACAAATTCTTTAAAATCTTGTTTTGTAAGCATGTACGCTTCTGAAATCTGTCGTGCGTCCGTTTGAAACTTGATATATGGCGATCAGAACTATCGTGTGTGTGCGGTGTGTGTAAAAGACGTTTCGATTGATACGCTCTGTTCATAACAGATTTATTAAAATGACGCCTGTCAAATTCCCAAAATCGCCTTGTGGTAACGTTGTTCTGTCAGTTTAATTCTAATGGTCAAATGCCTCTTACTATATCCATCACAAAAAATATATCACTTACCTAATTGAAGTGAAGAATTGATGCTCAAAATTAAGAAAAGCTGTCTTTCTCCTGAAATGTGTGATAAAGTAACGTTGTTCTGTCAGTTTAAATTGCATATGCTTATGTATTATATTCATATATTTTTTACATTTCTTCACCTTGAGTTATATTGTTATCGTATATTAAAATATTGACATCAACATATCTATTGTTGAAAGGGATTTGTTATTATCATGAAAAAAATGATGTACAACATATTGTTCATATTGCTAGAAACAGTTCGCACTTTAAAAAGTTATAATTCACTAAAATCGGAGAGGCTCCTCGTCCTCCTCCTCCGCCTGTAATAGGGAATTAGTTAAATGATTTAACTGGTCAGCAATAATTTTGCATGTGAAATGAAAATCTACCCTCCAAATTATCTGCCACTAAAATAAAAAAAATTCCTGAAAATAGCACCGGATTCTCTGGAGACAGAAAATGAAAACATATTTTAAGTAATATATGTACTGCATATCTTTCGTTTTGGACATTGACAAGTTACAATTTCTAGAAATACACATTGAGGTACAAAATGAGCACTTGGAATATTCTTAGCGTTGGCTACTAGTCAAAGATAGTACAAGATTAATTTGTCTTACCTCCACTTAAAGTGCCAGCCGGCCCTTCAAACAGATGGATTAGGAACAGCACTGACTGTCCTCGTTGGGGGACTGAAAAATTCTTTAATCTTCCTCCTTTCTTTTTGAATTGACGTGATAGTGCGAGAATGGACCTATCTCAGTGGAGATGTGAACCACATCGTACCTCGTCGTGTAACTTAAGTTATCTGTGTCTGTAACTTATCTTACATTGGTCGAGACGTACTTACTTTCGAAGGTACTCCCTCGGAACCTTATCACATCTATAGCAATAACATAATTTTCATTACCATTGCCTGTACATATTGACGTCCGGCAAATTCCCAAAATCGCCTTGTGGTAATGTTGCTCATAATTATTGTTTGCCGGCATCGAATTTAAATGTGAATTATTCTGTGCAGTGGCGGTTCTGTGCAGTGTCTTGCGAATATAACTTGCCTGAATGGTGTTCTAACTGCACCGCCGTGTTCGTCTGTCCGCAGCTTACGTCTGTATAGCGACGTGTGTAATGTATCTCTAAACTGTCACTAACATAACAGATCTAAATTCTAGGCCCTTTATGTGTCCTAAACAGTCTGAGGGAAAGGTTGGTATTCATTACCTTGCTGCTGGAATTGTTGTTGCTGCTCAGGTTGTTGTTGAGGTTGTTGCTGTCGTTCTTGTGGCTGCTGTTGTTGCTGCTCAGGTTGTTGTTGAGGTTGTTGCTGTCGTTCTTGTGGCTGCTGTTGTTGCTGCTCAGGTTGTTGTTGAGGTTGTTGCTGTCGTTCTTGTGGCTGCTGTTGTTGCTGCTCAGGTTGTTGTTGAGGTTGCTGTCGTTCTTGTGGCTGCTGTTGTTGCTGCTCAGGTTGTTGTTGAGGTTGTTGCTGTCGTTCTTGTGGCTGCTGTTGTTGCTGCTCAGGTTGTTGCTGGGGTTGCTGCTGTATCCTGTGCAGTTTTGCTAAGTTTCATGTTCTCCCCATGCATATGGCTCTCTAAAGAATATGTAAAAATAACAAATTATAATTAGTTTGATTTATAAAATATCTGCAAATAATTAAAACAACAATATTAAGTTTTAGTTCTTATTGTAATTAAAATAGTCATATAAAGTATGAAATGAAAGTACAAGAAACTTTTCAAAGCCGATCTAAATTGCTTAGTATTATGGGACAAATCCTTTATTTGAGGAGCTAGACTATTAAATACATTAATCCCAAGTAATATGCTGCTTTCTGTTAAGTTGACAAACGAAATTATGGTTGATGCAAATTGACTAGTCCTAGTATTGATATTATGTATCTCAGAATTTACCTTGAAGTAATAATTGTTATTAATATTATTGATCACAAAAATTGAAAGTGATTATATACATATATATATATATACACACGAAATCGCACCAAAATGTTAAGTCTCTCTGTGATGCGTCCGTTTGAAACTTGATATATGGCGATCAGAATTATCGTGTGTGTGTGGTGTGTGTAAAAGACGTTTCGATTGATACGCTCTGTTCTTAACAGATTTATTGAAATGACGCCTGGCAAATTCCCAAAATCGCCTTGTGGTAACGTTGTTCTGTCAGTTTAAATTCCATTATGTATTATATTCACATATTTTTTAATTTCTTCAGCTTGAATTATATTGTTATCGTAGATTGAAATATTTACATCAACGTATCTATTGTGGAAAGGGATCTTATTATTATCATTAAGATGATTGCTCATAGTGCTGTAAACAGTTCATACTTACTAAAGTCCTTATATCTCGCTGTACTCGGAGGGGCTCCTCCTCCGTCTGCAATAGGGAATTAGTTAACTCGTCAGCAATAATTTTACAGTAAAATGAAAATCCAATCTCGAAGTTGTCTGCCACTAATATAAAAAAAAATCCTCAAAATAGCACGCGTCTGTTCCGATACAGTCTGTTGCTGCATTGTGCTGCACACAGAGCGGGGAATTCCGTGGTCACACGTTTGGTCTTTGTTGCATATCGGCCTGGGCAGTACGTCTTCTGCAGTTACTGTGAAGGTCTTCGTGTGCTTGTCACCTCTGTAGGCTGAATGTTGAACTGGTAACACAGGGCGTAGTGTAGTGTAGTGTGACAGTAAGTTGCACAGTCCGCGGTTCATACGGTTTGCTTGCCAGACGGCATTTTGCACTCGCGGACATAAACCGGACATTGAAGTCGGACAGGTAGTGTGGCGTGGACAGTAGGGCATGACGTCATGTAAGTGTAAGGTTGAGGTGGATCTGTGCCAGTGTCACTCTGCCCCACTTTCTGTAAGTCGTACTAGACTTCCACCTGCTGTTAATGTCGGCACATTGTTGGTGTTACCAGAGCGACATGTGCGGTACTGCGACTGCTGACTGCAGTCTGGTTATTACAGTTGGTTTACGCACTGAACATGAACGCATTGTTGCTGTGCGTGTGTAAGTCACAGTTGAACTGTTAGCACAAGCCAGGTTAGTCCTTGTAACATGCTGTTGGGCTTTGCACAATGCCGTTAATTCTGTGTAATATTATAGAGTGTTGTCATCTTAATTGTATGGTATGTTTAATTATGCATTGTACTTAATGACTGTCTGTGCTGTAACAAGTTGTGTACAGCACTGAGCTACAGAACGTGTGCTGTGGCTGTGATCCACGTGTGATCAGGTTTACAGTCCTGTAAGAATGCATAACACAGCAGAATTCCCACAGCAATATGTGAGTTGCATTTGTATCTGTGAAAGTGACGGTGTGTTATCACGTACAGTTTTGCTGTATGTACGTGCTGTGCCAGTCTGCTGTAAACATCACCGTTTTGTACAGACGTCTGCTGTCCTGTCTGTGTTATCACGTACAGTGTTGCGGTATGTACGTGCTGTGCCAGTCTGCTGTAAACATCACCGTTTTGTACAGAGGTCTTGCTGTCCTGTCTGTGTTATCACGTACAGTTTTGCGGTATGCACGTGCTGTGCCAGTCTGCTGTAAACATCACCGTTTTGTACAGAGGTCTTGCTGTCCTGTCTGTGTTATCACGTACAGTGTTGCGGTATGCACGTGCTGTGCCAGTCTGCTGTAAACATCACCGTTTGTACAGAGGTCTGCTGTCCTGTCTGTGTTATCATGCACAGTGTTGCGTATGCACGTGATGTGCCAGTCTGCTGTAAACATCACCGTTTTACAGAGGTCTTGCTGTCCTGTCTGTGTTATCACGTACAGTTTTGCGGTATGCACGTGATGTGCCAGTCTGCTGTAAACATCACCGTTTTGTACAGAGGTCTTGCTGTCCTGTCGTGTTATCACGTACAGTGTTGCGGTATGTACGTGATGTGCCAGTCTGCTGTAAACATCACGTTTTACAGGGGTCTTGCTGTCCTGTCCCCCCGAACACCGCAGCTGTCCCCGGTGCTTCAGCGCATATAAAGCCCTTATCCGCCGGGATTTTGCGATTCAGATTTCCGCCCCACAGTTCAGCGTACCTGAGGCTGACCTCAGGCTTACAAAGCAGGCCGAGGGATGGTGTCAGGATTAATTTACATTAATGGTCTGTAATGTCATGTGAAGTAAACTTAATGCAGTGAGTGGGGTGTTTCGTGACGTCGACACGCTGTAATAATTGTGACTGTTCACGTTCGAACTTACTGTAAACCATCCCTCGTACGACTCCGCTTCTCATTTTGTCCAACGCTGAACCTGTAATTCGAAAATTTGTCATTCTTCTGTCTATTGTCTTGCACAGCACTGCTTACAAGGTTTTTGTTAAACGAAACTTGCAGCTACAGTCTTCCGTGACGCGCGCTTTGAAAACTTACTGCAGTGACTGTGCATAAAGTATTTCACAACCGCGCTGAGACCAGCTGCGGTCCGTGTAACAAGGCATGACATGAGTAACTGACCTGTAAGTGTCCTTACCGGTTGCTCATGTCTGCAGCAGTGACACAGCCGCGGTGTCCGCATCTCGGGGGACACGATAAACCGACCTCTCTCTGTATTGAAGGTGGTGTAAATGGCGTCGTCTTTATGCTGTGTGAAATAAATGTTAAGTGTCTGCCATTGTACCTTTTATTGTACTGTTTTGTTAATGTCTTTGTGGTCAGATGGCACTGGGGCTGTAATGCACACCAGCTTCATATAAACTATTGTTTTATGTAACATTGTAATTAATGTGTTTTGTCATAATATGTTTGGTGCTGTTGTTTAAAACAGAATAAAACTTTTGTAAATAAAGAAACTGTATTGATATGTCATTCTTTTCTCTCCTGTGATCATGTATAGATACATTTCACGATCCTTAATGTACCTCATAAAGCTCGTGAATATTAATGGTACTCAATAGAAGCTTGTAACTCTTCCCTTAGCATACTGATCTTATTTCAGTACCACATTCAGGCCGTCAGCTGCAAAATGTTGAACAGATACGTGAAACTAACTGGCGGTCTTGCAGATAAACTTGGCTGTAATTTCCTTGTACACAAATTGGTCTTGAAGGCCAGCTAGCTTCCTCTGTTAAAATATTATCTGGGATGTTAAAATTAAAATGATACTGCAAACTTTTTTCAAATTAATTATTTAGGATGATTAAAAGCTTAAGTACAATACTCAATTAAATTATTGGGGAGATCATTTTGGAACAGGAAATGTACATAACATTTTCATATTCACCACCTTTCGTATTTATTACAATTTTATGTGTATGTTTCATATATTGTGACCATTTGGTGGTGGCTGTGTGCTGAGATGTCATGGTTGTAGCTACAGTAGTTGATGCACAGTCGTCAGACTTGAACAATAGTACTGGAAACAAGATCAATTGCAACAACAGAACAACCTATATTTACTAATACATAATATGCATACATGTATCTAAACTCATTGTTTGCCCCAGGATAAATATATAAAAACTGGAATATGGCCAACAGATACTAAATAATTTCCTCCTACAATAAAATAAGTTGCCTGCAATAGACCTCACTCTAACCTTGCGAGTATACTCGTTGCTCCATGGCATATGATGTGCCCGGCACGTGAGTTAACCTGTCACTGCGCATTGAAGGGTTAACAACACAATTTGACTTCCTGCAACACAGTTCAGTAAGTGTATCATCAGCAGTTTCACCTCTCTAATTAAGAGACATCAAAAGCAAAGAGGAATGCAAATTTGCAAACATGTTTAGAAATTGCAGGATCATTATTTTCCCTGTCAACTGTCATTTGACAGATAAAATAATGATCGTGTACACAACATAACTGCAAGCACGTCAATATCACATTACTTACTGAAGGCTCCAATGTGTCATCCTGTGCCCCTTTTGCTATGGTATGCTAGAAAGAAAAACAATGGTTCTCAGTTTTATATTTCTTAGACCACTATTTTGCTGAAATGAAGAAATGCAGAATATATTAACCCTCCATAAAGCCAAAAAGCTTGTTAGGAACAATTTTGAGTAGCTAGAATATTTTCCTCATTGTTCAGCAAGGCTACAAGACAAAAAAAAAAAAGGAGTCAGGGTGGATTTAAAATAATTTTTAGGCATGTTATTTAACAACACTGTCAACTGCTGAGGCTACATAACATCAGTGATGGATGACTGAATGAATAAAGAGCACTGGTCGAATTATACTGTAAGAAGAAACCGAAGTATTCAGAGAAGAGCCTGTTCCAGTGCCACTTTGTCCACCACAAAGCCCACATGTACTCTCCATAACAAACAGACCTGATAACATCATTCAGATATCTAGCACTCAGGAACGGATGAATCTGATCTAAAGTCACAAATATATATACAGTGATACCTCGGCTAACGAAGATAATTCGTTCCGGAATCACATTCGTTAGCCGAAATCTTAGTTAGCCGAAACGTGAGCAACTTTCTGCTTCCCTTGGGTTTGTCGCTTACTTTTTTTGGTTGGTGGGTCTCCCCTATGTGATGTGGTCAGCTCATCTCTTTGTCACACACATACAGACGGAAAAGATAAGCTCCTGGAATGGCCCGACCGTTCATGTTAGCTGCTTTATGTTAGCGCGAGCATCCACTAAAACATTCGTTAGCCGAAAAATTCGTTAGCAGGGTCACTCGTTAGCCGAGGTATCACTGTATATATTATTAAATGAAAATGAATACTGTAAGTCCTTGCCCAACACCATTTCACCCAGCATGGTTTTGACTATACACAGTTCAAAATAATTAAATACATGAAGAAAGAAATCTTGCCATTGCCGAAACATTTAAATACACATGGTTAAAAGTACAGTCATTCAACCACCGCAGAAGCTGGCAGCATCAGCTCCCCAAGCACTGCATAAATCTGCAGCGTGTTTCATAATTCCATCCGGGATTTAGAGGCTTGGCCGTGCAGTAGCAAACCCACATATAAGAGATAAAAGCACGCCAACGGATAGAGGAAATGTATAAGTTTTTTTCGTGACAGATGCGATGGCGTAGTTACCCGTTTCTCCGCTAGGAGGCAATGGTGTGCAAACATGGCGTTTTCAGGTGAACACTTATTCCCTGGCCTGCCAGGTCACCCGACCTTACTCCATGTGACTTTTTCCTGTGGGGTTACGTTAAAGATCGTGTTTACGTGCCTCCTTTACCAAGAGATTTACCGGAGCTTCGGCTAAGAATTATGGATGCAGTTGCTACCATCGACGTTCATATGTTGGAACGTGTGTGGCAGGAGCTAGATTACAGGATTGACGTCTGTCGAGTCACCAAAGGGGGACATATTGAGCATTTGTAAGGTAGGTTCAAACCTTGGATATGTACTCTTTTCACTGACATGCTCTCATCCCCCGTGTGTGATTTGGCTCCTGAGCTACAGACCTCCGAAATCCCGGAGGGATTTATGAAACACCCTGTATAACGTCTGTATTCATGTAACCCTATTTTTCCCACAAGAAGTTCGTGAAACGCAGTTTTGCCCAGTATACCACCATCACTACCCACAGTTTTGCCCAGTATACCACCATCACTACCCCAGTTTGCCCATATACCACATCACTCCCCTAACCTCACTTGGACAAGGGACCACTGAATTACATTATATTAAACTTGGAAAGTGGTTTGCTTTTACACTTGATGAATTTCTAATGCTTAAAAATCATTCACAATCTCACATCTGCTGTATACAGAGTGGCCCCAAAGTCTTTTGACACTCAGTACTTAACATGTTGCCTCTAGCGTCAAGTGACTGCGCCACCCTGGGTAATGAATTTAGTGTCACAGTTGAATACTTCATGCCAAATACTTAACATCATTTTTTGCCTTGTAGTAGTTATGTTTGCTGTGTATTTTTATGACTTATGCCAAATCTCACTGCCACTTTGACTAAATTTTGGATCAACGGAATGAATGAATGAATTAATTAAGGAAAGTATGTTAAATTCTTATTTCCTAGCAGTAAAAATAAACATATTCAAAACATATCAGTAAAAAACTGAAACCTACCCCACAGACTCATCCTAGGAAGTAACTGCAGATAAACTAAAAACACACGTGCAGTGAAAACGCAAACTAAATGGTCGGATGCTGAAGACAAATATTGTTCCGGTGATCAAATCAAGAAGAATGAGGTGGGTGGGGCATGTAGCACGTATGGGGGAGGGGAGAGGTACATACAGGATTTTGGTGGGGAAACCTGAGGGAAGTAGACCATTTGGAAGACCCAGGTGTAGATGGGAGGATAATATTAAAATTGATCTTCAAGAAGTGGGATGGGGGGCATGAACTGGATTGATATGGCTCAGGATAGGGACAGGTGGCGGGCTGTTGTGAGTGCGGTAATGAAATTTCAGGTTCCATAAAACGCGGGGAATTTCTTGACTAGCTGAGGAACTGTTAGCTTCTCAAGAAGGACTCTGCTCCATGGAGTTAGTTTTGTATATCTTAATCTTTGTATTTTTGGATAGCAAACTGGAAGACAAAATTGATTATTTGTACCAACAAATGCACTAAGACAGTTTTTTCACCCGTTTTCTTTATTATAAGGATGCCCCCTTCATCCTTATAATAAAAAAACAGTGAAAAAACTGTCTTAGTGCATTTGTTGGTACAAATAATCATTATAAAAAGATGCACGGTGAATATAAAGTGAAGTTTTGGAAGACAAAAGATTATGGTCCGAATTGTATCAGGCAGTCCCTTAATTTAATTTGCTCTTAATGTCTTCGTGCATACGATTTTGACTTGATAAGTGTTCGTATTAGTGCTAATATGCTTTGTGTAAATGAAGCAAGAGAAATGGTAAATTGTGTTTGCGTGCCCTAAGAACAGCGAGGGTCAGCCTCTGAATCAATAGGAACAAGCAGGAGCCAAGTTCCTGCCAAGAGTGTAAAGGGTTGGAGTGGGGTGCGAGAGGGGGGATATTGCGGCAGAGCGCCCCCTGGCACAACCCCCCGCATCTCCACAGTACTGCAAATCAGTCCAGGCTCACGTGGCTTAACAATGGTCTCACAGCCTCTCACGTAACAAGTAAGTACTATTATAGTGTTTTGTTGAAGTCTAATGGCGGCCGTGTGTGGAGAGGACAAGTTGTTATTGAGCATTGTGACTTATTGAGGTGAATATTTCGTTATGTTTATCTTGTGTGTCGCTGTTTGTAAATTATTGAGCCCCCTGCATTTTGAAATGCATCCCAAAATTGTGGTCAGAGGCATTTAATAACTGTAGAAAGCAAAGCAACCCCATTACAGGCCCTTATGGTTCCAAGAGGTTGAGGCTCGCAGATTTATAGACAGTCGGCATATGAAGGTGGTAAAGTTGTCAGCCCTACGCACAGGCCGCCTTTACCCCCAGGAAATACTCCTGGTACTCATTTCTGTTATTTACACTGTAGTCCCGATATAAATGTTTTGGCTTACATCATTTAGGAGGGAACCGGGATAGCTCAGTAAACGTAGTGACTAGGCTGGGGGGGGGGGGGACAGGCCGGGGTTCGAATCCCTAGAGAAACAAGATTTTTTTTTCTCTCTTCTCCAAAGCATCCAGACCGGTTCTGGAGACCACCGAGCTTCCTGTTCAGTGTGTACCGGGGGTTCTACCCTCGGGGATAAAGCGTTCGGGACGTGAAGTTGACCACTCACCTCCATTTAGTATTGAGGTTAAGAATGAGTGGAGCTATACCTCCACTCTTTCTATATGCCTTAATGGCGTGGAGAGAATGCAGAACACAAAACAAACTCATCAATTAAAAATTAAAAACATATAAATTCAAAATAAATGTTAATCGTGATAATACTTGAGGCTGATGGCTGGACGAGTTAATGGTTAATGCGAGTTAATGTCGCAGGTGAGGAAGGAAGGCCGGAATAAAACCACGGTTATGCGAAAACTTAGATAAAGAAAAGGCGTGTCACGCAAGTCACCGGTAGTCACTGATGTAACATAATAACCTACATAATTCTTCCAACCCCAGTGGTTACTATACGTACCACCATGTTTAACATTCACAAATTCTACGTTCTGCCCACACAGTGTATTTATGTGTTTTGTGTGGATCTCAGAACAAACAGCGATTATTTCACTGTACAACATTAACTGACTGGTTTGTATAACTGAGACGGAGTGTGTTAACTGCGCGGTACGGACTGTAATAATGTGTTAGTGTGGATCTCAGAACAAACAGCGATTATTTCACTGTACAACATTAACATGACTGGTTTGTATACTGAGACGAGTGTGTTTACTGCGCGCGTACGGACTGTATTTATGTGTTTTGTGTGGATCTCAGAACAAACAGCGATTATTTCACTGTACAGCATTAACTGACTGGTTTGTATAACTGAGACGGAGTGTGTTTACTGCGCGGTACGGACTGTATTTATGTGTTTTGTGTGGATCTCAGAACAAACAGCGATTATTTCACTGTACAACATTAACTGACTGGTTTGTATAACTAAGACGGAGTGTGTTTACTGCGCGGTACGGACTATTTATGTGTTTTGTGTGGATCTCAGAACAAACAGCGATTATTTCACTGTACAACATTAACTGACTGGTTTGTATAACTGAGACGGAGTGTGTTTACTGCGCGGTACGGACTGTATTTATGTGTTTTGTGTGGATCTCAGAACAAACAGCGATTATTTCACTGTACAACATTAACTGACTGGTTTGTATAACTAAGACGGAGTGTGTTTACTGCGCGGTACGGACGTATTTATGTGTTTTGTGTGGATCTCAGAACAAACAGCGATTATTTCACTGTACAACATTAACTGACTGGTTTGTATAACTGAGACGGAGTGTGTTTACTGCGCGGTACGGACTGTATTTATGTGTTTTGTGTGGATCTCAGAACAAACAGCGATTATTTCACTGTACAACATTAACTGACTGGTTTGTATAACTGAAGATGGAGTGTGTTTACTGCGCGGTACGGACTGTATTTATGTGTTTTGTGTGGATCTCAGAACAAACAGCGATTATTTCACTGTACAACATTAACTGACTGGTTTGTATAACTGAGAGGAGTGTGTTTACTGCGCGGTACGGACTGTATTTATGTGTTTTGTGTGGATCTCAGAACAAACAGCGATTATTTCACTGTACAACATTAACTGACTGGTTTGTATAACTGAGATGGAGTGTGTTTACTGCGCGGTACGGACTGTATTTATGTGTTTTGTGTGGATCTCAGAACAAACAGCGATTATTTCACTGTACAACATTAACTGACTGGTTTGTATAACTGAGATGGAGTGTGTTTACTGCGCGGTACGGACTGTATTTATGTGTTTTGTGTGGATCTCAGAACAAACAGCGATTATTTCACTGTACAACATTAACTGACTGGTTTGTATAACTGAGATGGAGTGTGTTTACTGCGCTGTACGGACTGTATTTATGTGTTTTGTGTGGATCTCAGAACAAACGGCGATTATTTCACTGTACAGCATTAACTGACTGGTTTGTATAACTGAGACGGTGTGTGTTTACTGCGCGGTACGGACTGAATCTTTAATCGTAGTTCGTGTTAATTTTCACTTTTAAAGGTTAAATTCTCTCTCACAAAGTAAATACCAAGTGTTTCAATGCAGTCAGTTGAAGTGCACCTCATTCTTTATTTGGTTCCCACAGTCTGTCGTGTCAAAATCAGCTTGCTAACACTTTGCACTTAGTTGTCACGCTGTATCACGCTTGGCGTGACAATAAATCACGTTCAGCCAGTAGCATGTGGAATTATTGATTTCGTAACTCTGAATTTCTAATAAAAGCTGCCCATTGCTAAACACAAAATGCTGGGTCATGCATAGCTAGAAACTCGCCACAGATGTCTCGGTTACAAATACGAATCCGTTATTAGGCGTTCTTTACGAAGTAAAAGAAGGTATTAACGTGGAGGGCACGTCCTTCCCTGTGTTTGTGACCTACTCTCTGGACCCAACCATTTTTTTCAGATTTTCCACAAAATTCTATATAGGAATTCTTTACAAAAAAAAAATATTGTTTAGCAAGTGTAAGTTAAGTGAGAAATAGGCTTAGTGACGGAGCATACTTCTCTTAAGGGCGAATTTATACGTGTACTTTCTGTATACTTCTTGAATGATTGGGGTAAAATTTTGTGTAGCAAATGTGAAGGTAATGTCCTTTAGCATTTGTCAGTTTTGTGAAAATCGGCGCGGTGAAAACTGTATTTTTTCTTAAGGAGCGTAAATACGTCTGTCATCGTACTATCCATATTTATTGTGTAAATACGTCTGTCATCGTACTATCCATATTTATTGTGTAAATACGTCTGTCGTCGTACTATCCATATTTATTGTGTAAATACGTCTGTCATCGTATTATCCATATTTATTGTGTAAATTCGTCTGTCATCGTACTATCCATATTTATTGTGTAAATACTTCTGTCATCGTACTATCCATATTTATTGTGTAAATACGTCTGTCATCGTACTATCCATATTTATTGTGTAAATACGTCTGTCATCGTACTATCCATATTTATTGTGTAAATACGTCTGTCATCGTACTATCCATATTTATTGTGTAAATACGTCTGTCATCGTACTATCCATATTTATTGTGTAAATGCGTCTGTCATCGTAATATCCATATTTATTGTGTAAATACGTCTGTCATCGTACTATCCATATTTATTGTGTAAATACGTCTGTCATCGTACTATCCATATTTATTGTGTAAATACGTCTGTCATCGTACTATCCATATTTATTGTGTAAATACGTCTGTCATCGTACTATCCATATTTATTGTCCCATTTGTGTGAATTGTGGTGTAAGCGACCTGCACAAAATGCTGTTGAATATACAGTTTAACCCGGTTACAACGACATCGATTTATGCGACACCTTGTTTATAGCGTTAGATATTCTGTGGTACCAATTAATTCCTCACTGTTAAGGGCACGCGGTGGCACAGTTGGTTGAGGCACTGCGCTACAAGCCAGAAGGTCGCGGGTTCGATTCCCTATTGGATTTTTCATTGACATAATCCTTCCGGTCGCCCTATGGCCCTGGGGTCGACTCAGCCTCTAACATAAATGAGTACCAGGAGTATTTCTTGAGGGGGTAAAGGCGGCAGGTGCGTTGGGCTGACAACCTTACCACCTTCATGTACCGATTGTCTATAAATCTGTGAGCCTCAACCTCCTGGAACCCTAAGGGCCTGTCCAGGCCTGTAATGGGATTGCTTTACCTTTTACAAAGTTTTGTAAACTGGATATTTCCATCAAAATATGTAAAGATTTCTACAAATATGGTCCCTTACAAAGAGCTAATTTCAGTCAATGATTAGTGGTAAAGGTAAAGTCGTCACTAGACATCCCTGAAGTCATATGGGAGCGCGGAGGGTCAGCTCCACAAGTTTTTAACCTCGGCACTGGGTGGAGTTGAGTGGTCACGTTCATGTCAGGACTGGTTTCGCCCTGGGGAAAGAGACGCCTTTACCCTTTGAACTGGAGGCTGGGTAGGTCGCACAGCAGGTCTGGACGCATTGGAGGAAAGAAAAATCTCTTACTGCTATCGGGAATCGGACCACGATCCCCCGGTTATCGTATCAGTAGTCCAGTTACATTACCGACTGAATGAGCCTGGACGGTGGCTGTGGACAGTGTTCAAAATAATAGTCAGGTTTACTGTAACACTTCGTCGTCAAAACGCACTGCCTTAGCTATGAACAGTTACCTCCGCAGTTAATCCACACGCTCTGTCTCTCTCTCTTATCCCTTTAAAGCACAGTGGTTACTATATGTACCACCAGGTTTAACATTCACAAATTCTACGTTCTGCCCACACAGTGTATTTATGTGTCTTGTGTGGATCTCAGAACAAACAGCGATTATTTCACTGTACAACATTAACTGACTGGTTTGTATAACTGAGACGGAGTGTGTTTACTGCGCGGTACGGACTGTATTTATGTGTTTTGTGTGGATCTCAGAACAAACAGCGATTATTTCACTGTACAACATTAACTGACTGGTTTGTATAACTGAGACGGAGTGTGTTTACTGCGCGGTACGGACTGTATTTTTGTGTTTTGTGTGGATCTCAGAACAAACAGCGATTATTTTACTGTACAGCATTAACTGACTGGTTTGTATAACTGAGACGGAGTGTGTTTACTGCGCGGTACGGACTGTATTTATGTGTTTTGTGTGGATCTCAGAACAAACAGCGATTATTTCACTGTACAACATTAACTAACTGGTTTGTATAACTGAGACGGAGTGTGTTTACTGCGCTGTACGGACTGTATTTATGTGTTTTGTGTGGATCTCAGAACAAACAGCGATTATTTCACTGTACAACATTAACTAACTGGTTTGTATAACTGAGACGGAGTGTGTTTACTGCGCGGTACGGACTGTATTTTTGTTTTGTGTGGATCTCAGAACAAACAGCGATTATTTCACTGTACAACATTAACTGACTGGTTTGTATAACTGAGACGGAGTGTGTTTACTGCGCGGTACGGACTGTATTTATGTGTTTTGTGTGGATCTCAGAACAAACAGCGATTATTTCACTGTACAGCATTAACTGACTGGTTTGTATAACTGAGACGGAGTGTGTTTACTGCGCGGTACGGACTGTATTTATGTGTTTTGTGTGGATCTCAGAACAAACAGCGATTATTTCACTGTACAGCATTAACTGACTGGTTTGTATAACTGAGACGGAGTGTGTTTACTGCGCGGTACGGACTGTATTTATGTGTTTTTTTTTTTGGATCTCGGAACAAACAGCGATTATTTCACTGTAGAACATTAACTGACTGGTTTGTATAACTGAGACGGAGTGTGTTTACTGCGCGGTACGGACTGTATGTGTTTTGTGTGGATCTCAGAACAAACAGCGATTATTTCACTGTACAGCATTAACTGACTGGTTTGTATAACTGAGACGGAGTGTGTTTACTGCGCGGTACGGACTGTATTTATGTGTTTTGTGTGGATCTCAGAACAAACAGCGATTATTTCACTGTACAACATTAACTGACTGGTTTGTATAACTGAGACATAGTGTGTTTACTGCTCGGTACGAGCTGTATTTAAGCATAATTCAGGTTAATTTTCGTCTTTAAAGGTTTAATGCAGGTGACCCAGTTTCCTACCGGCACACCAGGGATATAAAACAACAATTCTGTGTATTTCGTAGCTTTTCAGAAGCAGCACGGTGGGGGATAATAAATGGAAAGGTATTTTCAGAATTTGATGTGTTTCCGTTGTTATTTTCTCATTGTTATGTATATAAAATCGAAAACGTTGTAGTATTATAGACTTAGTCAGTACTATACATATGTCAGTTGTTATAAGCGTGTATCCCAAATCACTGATGTTTTGTTTATGATTGCAAATATTTACGTTTCAAATTCTCTAGCACGTTAAAGAGACTTTAATCAGGTCTGGGGCCCATGGTAAATCAGCAAGGTCGTGAAGCTGACCACTCACCTACGTTTAGTGTGGAGGTGAAGTATATGTTGTGCTGTACCTACACTCCTCCATACAAATTCATGGCTTGTTCGATTCAGTTCAGGTACAACTGTTTTCTTTACCATGACCAAACAATGGTCTTAACAGTTGATATAAACTTAGGGCGAAATAATTCTGATGAATCTCGTATCTGGGCATGAAACGGGCCGCTCTTACACCACTAGTTGCGTGAGGGAGTTAAAGTAGAAGAAATGTAGGTCAGGTCGCTAGCGTATCTTGGCATTATCCCGACGCTCAGCGCCTTGATTAGGTGAAACATTCTGTGGAGTGTAATACAGACAAGAAAGAAAGGTAAATATGTAACCGCCATGAAGACATATAGGGGGAGTAGATACGAATATGTCGTCCTCGGTGGACTAGTGGTTAGCGTGCTCTTCGCGGGTTCAATCCCGGCCGAGGTCGATGGATTTTTAAGGGTGATAAAAATCCGTAGCACAACATCCTTCGGAGTGGAAGTAAAGCAGTCGGTCTCATGACGTAGATTTACGGCATGTAAAAGAACCTTACGGGCATGAATAGAGATGTTTCGTAAGCAAAAGTCAGCTGCCATTTCTCACCCAAGTCTTCTGACTGACTTCTAGAGGGCTCTGGCAGTCACATCAGGATGAGTAGAACTTGTGCAGTCAGTGGACTGGTCACTCACTACAGAATGCACACTTACAGACCAAGAAACCTCTGAAAGGAGGCCTTATGCTCCGCAAGGAGTGACAGGAGGTAAACTAACTAGATACGAATATAAAGCTCCACTCATTCATGGTCAGCGTCATGCTTCGGCCCCTTTACACCCAAGGAAAGAACCCCCGGTGCCCATTGAATAGGAGGTTAGGTGGGCCCCGAAGCCGGTCTGGAGAAGAGAAAGTTTTATATTGTTCACACCGTGCATTGTCGATAATCAAATCACAATATTGAGCCCAACAAAATACACTATATTGTTTTAAGATGTTCTATATTACAATATATTTTTGATCGATCCTACATGTTTCGATCTCTCAGGGGATCATCATCAGGGATTCATATTAAAGTAAGATTTCAGAAAAACAGAACTAGCAATGTATACACGTATTAAAAAGATATAAATGTATCAAAAAACGATCAGTTAAGAAGTAAGCTATTTATAGCATGGATCCACTACAAAAATGTTAAACAGTTAAAATGTATGCACTTTTTGTAGTATAGTTTTGTACGTGTAGTGGATCGTGCTATAGAATATATCGGAAGCAGCTTACGTGCTTAGCGAAGGGTAACACAGTAATTGGATGAGCTGAGTGTTGTGAGTTGATTGCAGACAGTGCACGGAGAGAACAATGAAATGTCCACAGATTACGTTTTAATTATCTTCCTGCTTTGAATTTAGCAAACTTCCGTGCTATATTTTGAATTAGGGAGCCAGAAGCATAAAATGTCCTGAAAATATCTTTTATTTCATGGTAATGGTGGGCATGTCTTTTGCCAGTCACCATGAGTCCGTTCCTGAAAGTTATGCAACTCTTCTATGATGACAGCAACCGTGCTGGGGATGTTGGTACTACTGCTGGTAACACCGGATTTGGAGGAGACCTTGCTGAGGGTAGTTAGACACTACACGACACCACACTACAGGTGAGTGACGTCACAAAAGTGGACAGTGTAATGGAGACCTTGCTGAGGGTAGTTAGACACTACACGACACCACACTACAGGTGAGTGACGTCACAAAAGTGGACAGTGTAATGGAGACTTTGCTGAGGGTAGTTAGACACTACACGACACCACACTACAGGTGAGTGACGTCACAAAAGTGGACAGTGTAATGGAGACCTTGCTGAGGGTAGTTAGACACTACACGACACCACACTACAGGTGAGTGACGTCACAAAAGTGGACAGTGTAATGGAGACCTTGCTGAGGGTAGTTAGACACTACACGACACCACACTACAGGTGAGTGACGTCACAAAAGTGGACAGTGTAATGGAGACCTTGCTGAGGGTAGTTAGACACTACACGACACCACACTACAGGTGAGTGACGTCACAAAAGTGGACAGTGTAATGGAGACCTTGCTGAGGGTAGTTAGACACTACACGACACCACACTACAGGTGAGTGACGTCACAAAAGTGGACAGTGTAATGGAGACCTTGCTGAGGGTAGTTAGACACTACACGACACCACACTACAGGTGAGTGACGTCACAAAAGTGGACAGTGTAATGGAGACCTTGCTGAGGGTAGTTAGACACTACACGACACCACACTACAGGTGAGTGACGTCACAAAAGTGGACAGTGTAATGGACACCTTGCTGAGGGTAGTTAGACACTACACGACACCACACTACAGGTGAGTGACGTCACAAAAGTGGACAGTGTAATGGACACCTTGCTGAGGGTAGTTAGACACTACACGACACCACACTACAGGTGAGTGACGTCACAAAAGTGGACAGTGTAATGGAGACCTTGGCTCAAGCGGTCTAATTACTGTTTAATTTCGTTTTAATGCATTCTATACATGTAGGTCTGTGGCCGCGATAGCTCAGTCGGTATAGCGATCGCTACGGGCTGGACGGTCCGGGCATCGAATCCCGAGGGCGAGATTTTCAGCACCGTCCAGACCGGCCCTGGGGCCTACCCAGCCTCCTATACAATGGGTACCGGATCATTCCCGTCGGGTAAAGCGGCCGGGGCGTGGCGTTGACCACCCACCCCCATCTAGCGCCGAGGTTAAAGAAAGAGTAGAGCTATACCTCTACTACCCCTCTGGGCCTTCATGGCCTGTTATAGGGGACCTTTACCTTTACCTTACACGTAGTTCTGATACGCATAACGTACAGTGTATGCATTTTGAACTTTAGCTTTACAGCCTTTGAGTGTAAACAGTCGTGACAACAAAGGGCCCCCAAACTTACCTTTGATCTGCAGTTTAAAATTGTCGCTGCAGCCGCCGTTTTCTTACGGTGCGTTTGCACAGCACCCCCCCCCCCCCCCCCCCCCCCGAGCGCACGTAACTTATGCAGTAATCCCTCGGTGGTTCGGATCCCAGGGCCACGGCCAATTTCGGACCGAAATCCCGTCTTGTCACTGGTGGTCCGGTCAGTGTTCCGGACCACCAGACGAAGCCTGAGACAATCCGTAGTTAGAGAGGCGTGGTGTGGATAAAGCGGGAAGAGCCGGCTGGTGTTTGTTTACGTCCGCCGCAGTAAGGATGCGACATCACATGAAGGAGTTATCTAGCGCTGTAACTTTGAGTGGTGCTTCTTTGTATGTCACCTGTAAAAGGTAAAGGTAAAGATCACCCTAGAACAGGTCATGAAGGCCCAGAAGGGGTGTAGAGGTATAGTTCTACTCTTTCTTTAACCTCGGCGCTAGATGGGGGTGGGTGGTTAACGCCACGCCTCGGCCGCTTTACCCCCGAGAATGACCCGGTACCATTGTACAGTAGGCTGGGTGGAACCCAGGGCCGGTCTGGACGGGTGCGGAAAATCTCGCCCCAACTGGGATTCGATCCCCGGACCGTCCAGCTCGTAGCGAGTCGCTATACCGACTGATGTCGGTGATCCGGACAACTTCCGGATGACGGAAGGGCTTTTGTAGTTCGAGGATTCTGGTCTTGTGAGATGTTAGGCAGTGTAACGGGTTTAACAGATATCGACGTTTCGAAGGACCACAGTGCAACGTAACACCAGGATTCTCAACTACACATATGTGGACAAGTGGTATCTCCTCAACACGGTCAATATTACGATATTGGTCGCGCAATCCTCATGAAACCAAAATGATTTGAGGGGTTTAAAAATATTTCAGATATTGTCAGTAATTACTGACCTGTCAACACTATCAGCCTCTGCATCAGCCACCTTGCAGTGCAGTCGTCACAAAATAACGAGGTTTGCGGTCACGATCTCAGTTATGAAGTTTGAGAATTTCGTGACTCAAAATTTAGTACAAGTTATGTCACGCCATTTTCTTTTCTTTCAGACTGCCCGCTCAAAACAATGTTGTTATCGTCGCGGTAGACCGGCAGATGGAACCACGTGTACCAGGTTCGTTTACTTATAACAGTATTTTGTATGTTGTCTGTAGTTACAAGTAGCTTACTGCCAGAAAATAAATTCTTTAGTGCGTTGGATGGTGTGGCACAACAAAATGCGTGGTTTGAACAGCTGATCTGTTGGGGATTTGAGTCTTCTGGGATGTGACGCTGTATCGCTGGGTTAGTGCTTCCCGACGTTTCGAAGGAACGTAGTGCTCGTGGTGTTTTGAACTGTGACACTGGTCAGCGGACGTTAAGACTAATAAAGACGATAGTAATAATAATTGCAACAGTTTTTATAACTCTAAGAACAGTAATGTCCCTGTATATAACACCATCGTATGAGTTGGTCACACCCCACTATCGGCGGCACGCGGTGGCGCAGTTGGTTGAGGCACTGCTCTACAAGCCGGAAGGTCGCGGGTTCGATTCCCTATGGTGTAACTGGGATTTTTCATTGACATAATCCTTCCTGTCGCACTATGGTCCTGGGGTCGACTCAGCCTCTAACAGAAATGACTACCAGGAGTATTTACTGGGGGGTAAAGGCGGCCGGCGCGTAGGGTTGACAACCTTACCACCTTTACGTGCCGATTGTCTAGAAATCTGGGAGCCTCAACCTCCTGGAACCCTAAGGGCCTGTCCAGGCCTGTAATGGGGTTGCTTTACCTTACACCCCACTATCATGGCTATCCAGGTTCTCTGTCGCTTGTGTGAGTGAGTGAGTCACGCCTCGCTTGTCATGGTTATGCTAGGGGCTGACACAGGCTTGTGTCTTCTGTGAGGTGCGTGTTGAGGCCGAAAATTCAGTTTTATAATTGAAGAAGAGTGTGTTCTGTGTGAGATACGAGCTGAGGCTGAGGAAATAGTTGAGCATTGAGCATATAATATAGCATAACGTAAGAAGATGGGAGCACTACGTTACATAAAATTAACGCTTGGGTTTTTTTTCAGAACAAAGAAAGGGACCGGTGAAAAAGCCGTGGAGTAGAGCGTGAATATTGTGGTAGCCTGTCGTATCATGGGCACGTGACCAGTACATAATACTGTTGTGCGTAACGTCACATCCCGTTTTGTATGGTTACCGGTTGCCATGTTTATCTCCACGCCCTTGGTTACGATAAAGTTTCGTTTGGTTTCTGTGGTTACAGTGTTGCAGTGGAGTAGCGCGTAGATATTATATGGCGGGCGTGTGGCTAGTATTATTACCCTGAAGACATCGTTCTTCATAGAGCTGTTCCACTTGCTCAGGTACATCAACTGGTGTAGAATTTGACAGCAACAGAAAGACGTTCGTGCCATGGCCGTACTCAGAAGACTGCGGGCGCTACCGCATTCATTTCGCGAGGCAGAAATCTCTGCCCATGACAGCTCTCGTCTCCTTCCCCGGAAGTGGCAATACTTGGGTGCGTTATCTTCTGGAAACAGCGTCTGGAGTCTTCACCGGGAGTGTGTACGTTGATCGGAGGATTATAAGTAAAGGTATGTGACTGACCAGTTGTTTAGAGAAGCGGTATTCAACATTTTTTGTTCGCGTACCCCCAGATTTAATTTCTCTTCGACTTTGTACCCCCAAAGTTGTTGTTGCATAATTCAAGTTTTACACATTCTATAATCTACATCTAAAATAAGTTAAATAAATTACATCCAAAATAATGTATTAAATAATAAGTTTTAAATGAGAAATAGGAGAGTCAAGCTATTAAATAACAAATATATTATTGCCTATCATATAAAAATTAATAAAGGAACAAAGGTACTTTAGCAAAGCAAAATTATATGCACTATGTGGAATAAAATGAAACTAGCCGCCCAGATAAGAATCGCATAAAGGAGAGAGAGAGAGAGAGAGAGAGAGAGAGAGAGAGAAAAGAAATGTCGCTCCCAAATCGCATGTCCTTACGTCCGGTCTCTTGTGGCTAACCCTAAATCTGGCCCTGATTATTCAGTGTTTATCATAAAATAATATATATTTTTTTTTAATTTTACGTACCCCCTAAGATGTCTTCGCGTACCCCCGGGGTACGCGTGCCCCAGGTTGAATACCACTGGTTTAGAAGGACAAGAAAAGGTCTTTCGATGTTGTGACAAGGAAGTATAAACTTACCGAGTTCCTCTCGATGTATGTAAAGTAAATGTAGATTACGAGCCCCCCTGAAGATGGCCTTGTAAGGGCCGAAACATATGTAGGGGTTAAAGAATAAAAAGAAAAAAGTATAGTGCATTTCGTTGGTGTGTAATTTGTGAGGAGTTCCTCTCGTTTAACCCCATAAGGAGTAATGAACGGTACTTCGACACGACGTCTCTGGTTTCGAACTCTCAGTTTGTGGTGCAGTTCCTAAAGTGAGTCATTCTTGCAAATGGCGAGCCAGATTGTCACAGAAATGCCACCAAACTTGGGGCCTTCATAGTGTATATGAAAGCGCGCAACGATTGTCGATCTAGCAGGATTTTTTTACATGGTGAAGGGTCCCGCAGCGGATGCTACGGACGCACCACAGCCTTAAGACTTTTTATGCAACCCTATGATGAAGATGAGCAGTTTTTTTTACCAAGTTTTACAATTAATGGAGCACCAGTGGAATGAAATTGACAGGGGAAAACCGACAACTCGGAGAAAAATCTGTCCCAGTGCCACTTTGTCCACCACAAATCTCACATGGACTTGACCTGGGATCGAACCCGGGCCTCCGCAGTGAGAGGCCGGCGACTAACCGCCTGAGCCATGGCACGGCCTTATCTAGCAGGTTACCAACTAATAAAGACACATCCCCAGTACTCAGCTACGAACTATTTGATTTGTTCTGATTTGTTAAAATTTAAAGATCGTATCGACGATCTACAGCCCGATATCAGGCCTTGCTGATAAAATACTGTAAAATGGAGTCCTGTTTAATATTGTGAATTGACATCATAGTATTTAACCTCGCCCAAAACACTAGGAACTTTGCAAGGAATGGACGTACCCGATTGTGTGACCTCTGCCCCATGTGCCACAACCAACCTTTACTACGCTGGGACCCCTGTAACATGAGGCCAATTATTACTCTCGAGATGAATTCTATAAAACATTTTTCTTCCGATCAAAATTGTACCTTACTGTACTCTTCGAAAATGGGAGGACAGAAAAAATAATCACTTAATATAAAACTCTGACACGATGTGCCAGTAACTGTGACATGGCTCAGGCGGTTAGTCGCCGGCCTCTCACCGCGGAGGCCCGGGTTCGATCCCAAAGCCGATCCCAGTGGCCGTGCGGTCTAAGGCGTGGGTCTTCGGCCGCTCGCTTACTAGGATCGTGGGTTCGAATCCCACCGGGGGCATGGATGTTTGTGTTGTGTTGTATAAGGACAGTAATATGAAGGACAAAAATAGGATTACACAGTACAAAAAAATGGATCAAAGGGGAATACCCCAGGAATAACAAAAAAAAAAAAAAAAAAAAAAATCCCTGGTCAGTCCATGTGTGATTTTGGTGGACAGAGTGGTACTGGGAAAGGTTTTTCTCCGAGTACTTCGGTTTTCCCCTGTCAGTTTCATTTCACCGGTGCTCCATGAAAATGGAAAAGCAGAAAAAACTTCATCTTAGGGTTGCACAATAAGACTCAAGGCTGCGGTGCGTCCGTAGCTTCTGCTGCGGGACCCTTCAAAAAAAAGTCACACAGATAGTAAGGACATGGTGGTGTAATGACGTTTATGTTATGCATACTGTGTGGTGGGTACAATTGTGTATGTATTTACCAACAACATAAACTTATTTATGTCCCATTCATTGATATGTGCGTTTCCGTGCTAACTATTGCATCATCATCGGTGCTGTATTATTTTCTGCCATTATTTTCAGGTTTCTCACTGTTGTATTTGCGTTGTTCTTGTTGTTGAACTCTCACGTGACTTCTTATATATGTCAGTGTGTAATTTTTGTCATTGTAGTTCAATCCTATAATATCGCTGTGTTCACTTGTTAGTTGTAGTTATACATATGATGCAGTAGTTAGCATCGAAATGTGCCTGTCAATAAACGACACAAATAAGTGTGTGCTGTTGGCCAATACAATATAGCACGAAAGGTTGAAATAGTAGTTTGCCTTTCTACCGACTGGTCTACTGCCGCTTCCGTTTTGGCGTATTGGTACCGACTTATGGCATAGGTGCCACCAACTATCGCGTTGTCGGCATGTTAGTATCACGAGCCGCGTATAGATGGGACTAGTTATATTGGCCAACGTCCGTAACTTGTTACTTATAATCTGTGCTAAGAACAGTCACGGATGATGTCGGAAAATGTGGTCGCTGAATACCGTTTGATTGTAAACTGACAGTAATGATCTCAGTCAGCAAACAGCTAAACAGGAGTACTCAACTTCCCACAAAAAATAAAATTGCGTCTCTGAAACATGAAATAACACAGGTAATTTAACAAACTGCAACACAACAATACAGTTAGATTAGTACTAGCAACATCATGAAGCAAGCAAAATTCCATAAACTTTAGAATGATGGGAATTGTACCTTTATGAAAAACGTTGGCTCAAGAAATAACAATTGTCATTGTAGTGAGGATTTGTGGGGTAAGTCTCAGAGGGGATACCAAATATCCTGACTGAAGTTTCATATCATTTTCCTCAGTCCCTCCTGTTAATGCAATGTTTAGTATCTCAGGACATGATTGCTTCATTCCACATTCTTTCTAGATAATTTCTCGTTAATCATTACAGTGTTCAGCATCCTGGAGCACAGTTAAACATACCATGAATAAATCAATTCGTGATGAAAGTTGTAACTAATTTATTGAGTTTTTAAATTAATATCCGGTTAGGGTTCCAAAGGAACAACACTAAATTCTGATCTTCATGTGCAACATTCTGAGAAACTAAATGTTGTGAAAAGTCTTGACATATCTCTTCTGAAAGACAACAACACTGAAACTTTGTGTTGTTACATTCAGGTGGAGAGTTACATATGGAATGTACGGTATACACAAAGAATGGTGCGGTTTCAATAGTGAAAACTATTGAAACCGCACCATTCTTTTATGTATACCTGTACAGACCAGAATTTCACTTCACAGGAGGAAAACAAATTTGTGACTTGGCCAGCATAGTCGGTATAGCGACTTGCTACGGGCTGGACGGTCCGGGGATCGAATCCCGGTGGGGGAAAGATTTTCCACACCCGTCCAGACCGGCCCCGGGGCCCACCCAGCCTCCTGTACCAGGTCTCTTTCCCAGGAGTAAAGCAGCCGTGGGCATGGAGTTGACCACCCACCCTCATCTAGTGCCAGGGTTAAAGAAAGAGTAGAGCTATACCTCTACTCCCCCTCTGGGCCTTCATGGCCCATTCTAGGGAGAAATTTACCTTTACCATGCTTGTATTGTTTATGGGCAGTGAGTGAAGTGTCTGTACACTGAACGTGAAAGCATGTGTACTGTGGTAGCTACTGAGTACACACCTGTGTCTTTGTCTGGAGTTACACTTGCAGTTACTTCATGCAGGTTTCTACGGAGAGGCCGTGCCGCCCGACTGTGGCTGCACGGCTGTGCAGAAGACTCATGGGTTTGCGCTGGAGGGCTTGGTTCCTGCAGAGTTGGTGCAGCGTACGACAGACGTGAAACTCTTCCGAGGTCGGGGCATACTGCTTCTGAGGAACCCATATGAGGCTCTTCTGTCCTACCGAAACTTCCTCTATGGGGGTCACACGGGTTTTGCTCCCCATAGTCGATTCAAAGGACCAGGTAACACTGACAGGGACTGTGCCATATTTTATAACTAACTAACTAACTACATGTAGCACAGTCCTTCTTGAGAAGCTAACAGGTCGTTCAGCTAGTCAAGAAATTCCCAGCGTTTTATGGAACCCGAAGGTTCATTACCGCACTTCACAACAGCCCGCCACCTGTCTCTGTCATATGTCATGAATTTGTTTCGGAATATCATTCCACAAACATTTACTGTACCACTTAACTGAGAGGCACTGAATTTGAGGTTCTCAATTTCATTTCAGTGTCCTTCTGTGTAGCGTATCTCATACAACAATCTCGTAGCCCCTACTAGGTATTAGTTCATATTAAACAGACTGTCAGACGTAAAATGTTTTGTGTTATGGGTTAGGGTACTAACTTCTTGTGTTGAAAGTCTCAAATTCATTAATCAGCTGGAACAAATGCACTCACGTTTTCTACCCATGACTTTTACATCTGATAAGACAGGTTATTTGACTGCACAGATTAAGAGATGTCCGATGCAGGCTTAAACTGTGTTAATTATTATGCCAGAGACACATCAGCTACTATATGTGTCTAATCACTTTATTTCTATCATGTAAGATAGACTAATTATACACACTCAGACTCTCAATAACATAGACCAGATTTCAGCACTGCTGAGTGCTGTTTAAGTCGTGTGAAATTGAGCTTGCAAAAATGGAACACAAACACACAAGATGTATGCTGTATAGGGATGCTGAATTTTGACAATTTAATGTGAATATTATTTGACTTGGAAATTTTTCATTGCTTTTCTTTTAAGTCTACTGTGCATTTTATTAATTTTTCAGCTAAGAACTTTTCGCAAGTTATGAGGTTTTCTCTGCTGTGTAATCGAGGATTCAAGTCTTCTGGGATGTGACATTGCATTGTTGGGTCGGTGTTACCTGACTTTTCGAAGGAAAATATTGAAGTCATCTTCAGGATGCCAAGGTTCATTAATCATACTACTGTTTGACATTATACAACATTGTTTAAAAAAACAATAAATTAGTGCTTAAAATTAAAATTAAGGGCATTGATCCTTTGAATATGAAGAAGACGGTGTGTGCATTTGAAACGTGGGCAACTACTTACCCAATGATCCTGTATCAGTTTCCAGAACGCTGCAATCCTCAAGGAACTCTTACTTTGCAAAACAATGCTTTGCTTTTTCCTCAGTAGTACGAGTCTCAGAAAGCAGTAGAGTAGAAACTGCATTTTCGTAGAACAGCTGGAACATAGGCATGTTTTTAGAACAAAGAAGAATCTGCAGTTACTTTTTCAGAATGGAAGCTTTTCTCATATTTCAGTACCTACTGAAGAAGTAGCAAAAGAAATTAAGAAACTCCTATATATGTAGGGAAGGCCAGGTTATACTCAGGCATAACTTGGCTAATAACACTTGGGGTGTGGGAAGAAATCGACCATGGGAATTTTATTTAATTTATGTAGGAATCAAGTTAGAAAGAGGGGGAAGATTGGGTTTGAACCAGTCCTTAATATACATACTTCCCTTTCCCTGCACTTCACCCCAATTTCTTTATTTGCCCCTCTTCAACTCAGTAGCCAAAAAAAAAAAATATATGGAGGGGCATTTGCCCCCATTGCCCCCCCCCCCCAAGCTATGCCTTTGGTTATAGTGATCTATAAATATATTTGAAGTAGATAGGAAATAATATTGGGTTAGGATATCCATGGATACTCCCATGGAAGTTAATACTTTGTGATTTCAGTGATTTATTTACATGACTAAAAATTGGTTGTTGATTCTTAGACATAAGAATTCCAACTGGCTGTGCTCTATTTGTCTGTCTGCTTGTTGGTACATATGTGAAATTGCTATGCATGGTAAACAGAGATACTGACGAGATTTTCTTTAAATATCATAGCTTACTTTCATCAGAAAAAAAGGAATTTCGGCCTTAAATTGGACATGAAGATTTACATAGCATACAGGTCCAGTTACATTTTAGATAAATACTGATAAATATGTCCTAGGTTAAATAATATATTAAGACAAAATATGTAGTCTTTAATAAGAAGCACATTTTGAACTGTACATTTTGTTGTATGATACTGAATTGAACTCCGTACAGGTTCCCTATGTATACAAAAGCTACCTCTCTGTGATATATTGTACAGTTGGCCAAAATTATTTACACCAACACTCTCTTTCTGATCAAGAAATAAGACAGAAAAAAAATGTGCAATTATGTTTGTTGTGTTGCTTCAGAATGGGAGAGGTTTGCTTCTCAGTTGGCTGTTGTGTGGAAGGAGCTGGCTGCTACATGGATCAACTATACCAAAGGACAGGAAGCTATTGTACTGCACTTTGAGAAGATTCGTCTCAATCCACACCACGATATTAGCAGGCTGCTGGATTATTTAGGCATTGCTGTGGATGAACAGAGGATTGGCTGTGTTCTAAACCACATAGATGGTCCATTTAGGCGGCCACAGTCTTCGCAGCAAATGCTGTTTAATACAAGGTGCACAAATTATATTGCAGACATTAGCAGGTTAGGAGTGGGGTGTGCGAAATATTTTGAGTTTGAGATGGGGCAGATCAAGATTGGATTTGATTTCAGGCTTCCACCATGATGTTGATGAAATCCATGGTCTTCTGGGGATGTTTATCCAGCTGTCTTAGCTGTTTACATTCTCGGTACCCCCAGCAGCTATATGTTGTTTGTAACCACCCCTCTCTCACCCTGGTTCTACCTTATTGGCTGTCATCACATACGTATTGCTACCCCACCATACATTCCAGAATCTACATTATAGGCTTTCTTTCCTACTCGGACTCTTGACCCGTGAGGCTGGGACCGATACGTTGTCCCAAAACGTCAGTAAATAGTGACCACACGACACCCGTAATACCCCAGAAGACCCAGATTTCAAGATTGGATTTATCTCCATGCTCTTTCTGTAACAAAAACATGTTGAGTGATCACATAGTTAACTGGCTGAAATATGGTATTACTGCAATTTGAAAAAAAACTCTTCTATTAGGAGGAGCTAAAGTAGAAGCTTATTCAGTTATTTGCCATTAAATTTGAAGTAGTATCCTTAGTCACTCAGAAGTAACACCCTGTAAAGTGACGTATGTGATTTGGCTTTAATAAAAAATGTCAATTTCAAATGACAGAACATGCTAGTTTTGAGGTTCTCAGAGCAGCCCTGCCGAAAATTCAAGTCTGCTGGGACTGCCTGACTCTGGAGATGAAGGCAGTATGTTCAGTAGAAACACTGGCCAGTGACACATCCCACAAGATTTTCATCTTTGACAACATTGCTGTGAGAATCTGAAATCTCACACCTGTTAGAGTTACTTTTGGGATGTTGTTGCAACAAGCATCTTTACAGTTGCCAATTATCCTGCATTTTACAGCATTTGAAGGTAAAATAGCTGAAATTTTAAGTTTAGTGATTATAAAGTAAATTGTCCTGCGTCTAATCATCGTACTATGAAGGTTTAGGGTGGGAGTAGAACAAATGCTGCATACACAAGGCAATCTCAGCTCCAAATGGAAATTTCACAGAAAGAATCTCTTATATTCACTGGATCAGAGAAATATCCCTCTCTTGGCATTAATGCTTAATGAGAAGTACGTGCAAGAAATATATTTTCATGTTATTTGAATGTAATCTGGGTTTTAATGTTGCAGGGATCCATTTTCTGAGAAACTGCATAAGATTCTGGATGCCGTAATTAACGACCTGGACCAGATGCTGGCAAAGCGTGGCTGGGAGCGGATACCAACACAGCTGTACAAGTTCTACAAACACAATTCAACATAGTCCATGATCCCACTGCCATACAGTGCCTAGCATACAAGTTCCTGCCATTAAGACAGTGAACAATGGAAAGAGTTGCTGTGAATTTGTTATTGTTGTTATAAATTATATTTCTAGAGAAGTATACACACAGGGGAAAAGGCAGTTATATCTTATAGATACAAAAACAAACAGTAGACAGAAAGACAGTCACAAATTCATGGGAAAAATAAAGGTATGTAGGAGAAGGTCATACAGGGAGAGGAGAAGAATTCTGTTTACTCAAAAACTTTAGTAACCAGCCTCCCCTTTCATGTGCATGTTGCAATATTTGCAATTCTGCTTGCTGTTTCTGGCAGCATAATTCCAACAAATATGTTTTTTTACGCTGTTTATTTTGTGCATCTTGATTAAACCATTCGTTCATAACACCAACAAATGCACATTTGACACATAAAAATGTACTCTTATATTGCCCCTATGCGGTGTGCAGTTGGTTGAGGCACTACGCTACAAGCCGGAAGGTCGCGGGTTCGATTCCCGATGATGTTGGAATTTTTGATTGACATAATCCTTTCGGTCACACTATGGCCCTGGGGTCGACACAGCCTCTAACAGGAAAGAGTACCAGGAATATTTCTTGGTGGGGTAAAGGCGGCTGGTGCGTATGGCTGACAACCTTACCACCTTCATTTGCTGATTGTCTATAAATCTGTGAGCCTCAACCTCCTGGAACCCTAAGGGCCTGTCCAGGCCTGTAATTGGATTGCTGTACCTTTACCTTTATATTGCTCCTACGTGTTTCTTAATCACAAATTAAGAAACTTGTATGTTGACACGAACTACATGAATGCTGTAATATAATAAATTGCTTTTGTAATATGTTACATTTTAGTAAATTTTAAAAATTTTGGTGTAAACCTCCCCAAAGATGGTGTAAATGATGCTGAAATATGTAGGAGCAATATAAGATTATGTCGCCCTCGGTGGACTAGTGGTTAGCGTGCTCGCCACTGGAAGAAGAACCAGTAGTGTCCGTAAGCAAAATTCAAAGCGGCCATTTCTCACCCAAGTCTCCTGACTGCCTGCCAGATGGCTCTGGTAGTCTCATCAGGATTGAACAAAAACTTGTGCGGGCAGTGAGCCGGTCACTCACTACAGAATGCACACTTACAGACCAGGAAACCTTCGGGATGAAATCCCAAAAAGAAGGAGGCTCTGGCCCACCCCGGGCTGTAACGCCATGGAAGAAGAAGAAGAAGAAGAAGAAGAATATAAGATTATGTTGTTATGTGTGAAATGTGCGTTTGTTGGTGTTATGACTGAATGAGAAACATATTTCTCTTGGAAATTCAAATTTACCATGCCTCTGCTCTGACAAGTAGTACAATGTGTCATGATTCTTGGGGGAAAGGAAGAAAAGTTGGCATTGTCTTCTGAGAGTAGCAGTGGACTAGCCATCTGAAGAATAGTCAGATGTTAGAATGTATTGCTATAATTTATCATGTCTCCAAAATATGCCATAGGTGAGTTGTGGGTAGCGTTGTAGCTGACGGTAAGTCTCACAATGCTGCAGAACACCATAGCCAGATGTACAGATCTGCCATTTGATGTTGGAAGGTTAATATAGGGACTTGCTTAATTCGACAAGTACCACTTTCCACTTCGTGTCAGTCTTTTGTCATATTAATGTAGCTCATTCAGCCACCCACACACACACAGTGGAGTTGTGGCAGGAAATGACTAACAGTAGTTGTCAGATATAATAAGGTCTCATTAGAATTTAATAAAATACTGGGCAGTATACACAAAGTAAGACAAAAAATATAGAGTAGTTACTGCATTAATTAGTTGGAATAAAAAAATGTAAATATAGTAAAATACCGTTTTAATATCTTGAAATGGGACAAATTTATTTGCAGATTTAAAATTACAAAAACACTGGACGTACATGAAACCTGTGTAGAAGCACAGTCAGTGGTTTTGCATAGGTTCTCCTGTGGGGGAAATTTCATGCCTTACGAAAATTGTAACATGCTACTTACAAGTTTTTCAATTCCCTGTGGACAGTGAATATGCAAACTTCTGACTAACCAAAGCAGATATACTTACGGCACTTTCTAGGTCAGAATGAAACTGTCCTCTTGGTTTATATATGTAAAAAATTAAGTATTGTCTGTCAAGATAACCCTAAAAGTGATAGCTGTTTTAGTAAGACATACAATTGTTCTAAATTTGTTCTTATCTACTTTCCATGCCTTCAATACTGACAATTTTATTTTCTGAAAAAGAAGTTTCCCTTATCTGCCGTTATAGAAATACATACTGCCATTTTTCTGGTTAGCTTGCTTTGTTGTGACTGGTAGAAGATATCAAACCAGACTGATGAAGTAATATTTCCTGACACATAACAATAAATAATTAGTAAATGTAAAAATCTTATTTCAATACCTTTTATACAACATCGTTATTTTATATGACACTTGCTATTGGTCACTTCTCACCAGTGGCAGCTGAGTCAGCCATAGTTTATGTAATAAGTAAGCTAAGCTGAAGTGGCCAACCATGTGGGTCAGATACAATAAACAACCTCTATCATTACATTAATTTAGAGTTACAAGTAATACGTTATTGTGGAATTTGGAGTGGCGGTATTTTACTGTATTTAACTGCTGGCCTTGTCTTCTTCGGTGAAGATGTTATTAATTCTATTTATTACAGCTATTAAGATAAACTCTGCTGGCCTAAAAGTGCTCACGCCACGCCTTATTTTATACAAATTTAAGATATTTCTACATTATTGAAGTTGTCTGTGCACACAGCCATAATATAAATAACATTATTTACACCATATATTAAGAGCCTTTTAAAGTTAATGTTACATAGCAATAACATTATGTACATATAAACATAATTTAAACATAATACTTCCATGTATGTAGTTTCAGGACACTTGACAATTTTAAAATGAAATAATGTTATAAGAATTTTAAATGCTAAATGGAATGACGAATTGTGCTACCAATAGGTTATTAACATATATATATCTGGAACATAAAAATGCATGCAACTTTATTTTAGAGGCAGAAGTAGAGGAATTTTATGTTGTAAATGGAGGTGACCAAATTTAGCACTACTGATACAGTACATGAAACAGATTAACGTAGGTTGTAGCTAGAGAATTTATAAAAGACTTTTGTATGTTAGTAATGTGTCAGTGATGGTAAAACTGCAAGTGAATCACAAGTTGATATAAAGTTATCTGAAGGAAAAACTTGAAAGACAAGTATAGACAATGTTTTTCACCAACTAAATACACTTGTTACAAAAACACTAAAATATTCTAAAACTGTTTGATAAAAAGCCCCGACATGTTTCGGCTCATCAATGAGCCATCCTCAGGGGGTCACAACTGACTGTTCTCAAAACACGTACATATGTTAATCCTCTGTAGAGGTATATGGTCAACGTCTTATCTCACCAATCTTACTTTATCACTTCGCAAGCCGATATGTTTTTTTAAAACACTCCCTATAGATTATGCACTATATTATTGCATCACTTACACACTCACTATTGTTTGTAGTGTACATTGGTTGCTGTGGAAACATAGATATTTTTATATATGGTCACATGTTTTCACTTAAGTCTGTGTTGATATTGTTTCACATAAGTGAAAACATGTGACCATATATAAAAATATCTATGTTTCCACAGCAACCAATGTACACTACAAACAATAGTGAGTGTGTAAGTGACGCAATAATATAGTGCATAATCTATAGGGAGTGTTTTAAAAAACATATCGGCTTGCGAAGTGATAAAGTAAGATTGGTGAGATAAGACGTTGACCATATACCTCTACAGAGGATTAACATATGTACGTGTTTTGAGAACAGTCAGTTGTGACCCCCTGAGGATGGCTCATTGGTGAGCAGAAACATGTCGGGGCTTTTTATCAAACAGTTTTAGAATATTTTAGTGTTTTTATAACAAGTGCATTTAGTTGGTGATAAACATTGTCTATACTCGAAAAATGCACGGTGAAAATAGAATAAAGTTTGAAAGACAAGGTTTTGTTTGGTTGCTTTGTTTAATGATAAACAAGGCAAGGGTAATCTCTGTATTGTTATAGACTGACACATAGCTAATTTAGGCTGTCTTACTATTTAGACATATTTTCTCTCTTCTCCTTAACATCTGTGCAGCACTTTTGCTTATACATCAGGTGAGAATGTTACATGAATTATCACAACTGATGCACATAACAGAAATGCTTAAATTTTGTCAGTCTCCGTCCAGCTTCTGGTATTAAAAAATGCACATAGTTTTGGAACTGTACCTTTATTTAACTGATGGCATGGATAGCCAATTGCAAACATGTGCTCTTAAGAGATGTACAAGAGGTGAAATGTGTAAAAAGCAAGGCTAACATGTGGAAAGTAATTGAAGTCTTCGCTTTTTCTGCAATAAGTTACTGTATATTTTATAAGAATTGTAGAGTAATTGCATCTGAAGATGAAACACAAATTATATGTCTTAATACATTCTTGTTCATAATAAATAGCTTTGACTGAAGCAGTCTTTGCCATCAGTTACAAGAACGTTACTTTACTACGAGGCTTCTGTCAAGTGAAATTGTTTAGGAATAATAAATAATATTTGTTGTATGATATTACTAAATATTTCAGACCAATAAAACTATTATATAAATATTTTTACATACCACAAACTTGCTACATGTTTCAGATTTATTTTTTTGTGTGGATAGCAACGTGTTCTTTGCAGCCATCAGAAAACAATCAAGGAACTGTTATGAACAGTTTAATAATTTTATGGACCTCTGAAACCCCTTCTGAGGGTACGAAGTTCTGCGATCATATGATTGGTGATCATTGTTCTATCCTCTGTGAAATTATTGCATGACTGTCATTGGTCATTCCAGGCGAGGGCTTGTGTAATAACTTCAAATGGACAATAATCACGTCTCCTTCCAGTTTTTGTGAGCAATGTTAGTGTTATTAGTGAAGTCATGCTTACATTCCTCTGGACCTACATCTGACCATAGCTTGTGTAATACCTTCCCTGAGATCCATCCATTTACACAAAATATACCTCCTAACAATCCCACCCAAACCTGATTACAACCTCATGCTTACGTTCTATGCAATGTTTCACGTACCTTAGCTTGCCTATTAACTGCCCCATATGCCTTTTTCTTACGTTACCTGCCAACAAAACCATCTGACTTCAACACTAATCTACTTCTTGCTTTCCCTTAAACCTGTCATGTACTCCTATGAACCTGGAGTGTGTTCTGCTGTTTGCATGTGGTGTGGTGTCATTATGGTCAAAACAACAATCAGTGCATGTGGTGTGGTGTCATTATGGTCAAAATAACAATCAGTGCATGTGGTGTGGTGTCATTATGGTCAAAACAACAATCAGTGCATGTGGTGTCATTATGGTCAAAACAACAATCAGTGCATGTAGTGTGGTGTCATTATGGTCAAAACAACAATCATTGCATGTGGTGTGGTGTCATTATGGTCAAAACAACAATCAGTGCATGTGGTGTGGTGTCATTATGGTCAAAACAACAATCAGTGCATGTGGTGTGGTGTCATTATGGTCAAAACAACAATCAGTGCATGTGGAGTGGTGTCATTATGGTCAAAACAACAATCGATCATGTTTTTGGTCTGCCACAAAATGTTACCTTAGAACCACAATGTTCGGTGAGTGACACGGTATGTTGAACATGCAGCGAAACCACACGTCTTGTGGCATGTGTTTGTTTTAATTCTTGACTGAGGTTCTGTCAGCACTTACTGATATGTCACTGTTTCAGAAATGAGTTTGAAATTGCTGATTATTTGATTGTGTAGAAACCATTCCTGTAACTAGCTGATGTAAAAAAGAAATATTTTTCCGTGAATATACACAGAAATTTTTACAAAGTAATGAAGACTTTCTTGATCCAGATCTCTATAACATTCACTGAGTGAAAACCTTGATCTAATGTAAGAAACATATCTTTCTTAAATTAAAATCTGAGTTACATATAATTTCGTAATAATATAGGTGTTGCAGTACCCACATATAACACATATTACTATTTTAGATACTTAGAATGATTACAATTCTGAAACAATAAGTTTAAAATCACTAAGCAGTCTTCTATTGCCCTCAGCAAGTTTCAAGTGGCGCACGAGTACGAAAGTTCATGTCTCCCCTCACCAGCACCTCTGCCTACCCACCTACAATTTTCTCACTGGGGATATTGGGAATTCAATCTAAATTACTGCTGTAATTTTGAATGAGTCGTATTCGGTAACAACACGGCTCAACTTACTACAGTATTTAATCTGCTTTAATTTTTACATTGCATTTACGGAATAAACAAAAAGGGCATTATAATTTTAATAAATTTTGCCAATATTAATATTCTATGCAGGCATCTGGACTAGAATTCAGACCACTTGGGAAAGGTTAAAATTGTAACAATAACACCACGCGTTCAGGAATATAATGACAATTGTGTCATCCCCCTAAATCAACAGGCGTGCATCACAAGATATGAGAAAGTGAACGTAGAATACGTCCAAAAGTCTCTTGGTAAACACATGGCATATCTGTACCTTGCACCCCTGTTGTGTATTTTATTCCTGTAGGCTCGTCAGGTATTATTTCCTATCAGGTACTCAGAAAACTATGCATATATATTCACGTATTGTCAACAGAATGCAAGATAACAGATAATAAATTGTTTGAAAATGTGGGACATTTCAAATAATTAGGAATGACACTAACAAATAAAAATTGCACACATGAAGAAATTAAGAGCAGGTGAAATCTGGGGAATGCTTGCTACCATTTGCTCCAAAATGTTTTGTCTTCCTCTTTGCTATCTAGAAAAGTAGATATTAAAATATGCAGAACTTGGTATTAACATTAAGGGAAGAATATAGGCTGAGGGTGTTCAAGAATATGGTGCTGAGGAAGATATTTGGGTCTAAGACAGAGCTAGTAACAGAAGACTGGGAAAAAATGCATAGTGTGGAGCCACATGATTTGCACTTTCCAAAAGCTATTCGAGTTATAAAATCAAAGATGATGAGATGGGAGGCTAATGTGACAGATATGGAAGAAAAGAGAAATGAACAAAGGGTCTGTTGGGGATTCTGCAAGTAAAAGACTTCTTGGAACAGCTGGGTTTAGATTGGAGTTTGATATTAAAATGAATCTTGACGAAATATAAACGGGAGGACGTGGTCTGGATTAATGTGGCTCAGGAAAGGCTGTTGTGAGCGTGGTAATGGACATTTGGGTTCCACACAATGCAGGGAATTTCTTGACTAGCTGAGAAACTATTAGATTCTCAAGAAGGATTCTGCTTCACGGAGTTGGGGTTAGAAACACTTTTAATTATTTTAAAAACGGGTGCTTAAAAATCGGAGACATCTGCCGGAGGTTCTTGTAATTAAATGCAGCCCAATCAGAATTCGCAACGTGTCTACCCTGCTTGGATCTATCGCTCAATTGCGTGGCCGTTTTAACGGCAGATTAGAGCGAGAAGGGGAGGGGGTATGTTTTGCCTTTTGTTCGTGTACATGAACACTAATTATTTGTAACTATTGTTATTTGTTATGATACTGTTTAATTTTTTTGGCACAATAATCATGATACCTAAATTAAACAGCCACAGACATGAGCGCCTTAGTATTAAATCTGACGACAGATCGTAAATCGATACCTCGATTTCTGAAGATCGATTCTCTTCTATTCCACATTGGCTCCATTGCAGACGAAGGTGAAGGTGTTACAGCAGAAGTTTTTGATAATATATTGCGTATCGGAATGTTTCATGTATTAACTATAGTTCGATGAAGTGTCAAATAAGATGTAATTATTGTAGAGTGCAGGTTTCGTTAGAAGTGAAAAGAGATACTGAGCTACTACTACAACGAAATGCCAAATAACAGGTAATGTAATAACTCTTGTTGCGTGGCAGTACGTAGGCTGCGTATCTGCTTGTCTTTTATACAAGCCTAACAGGCGTAGTAATATCATATATAAATTATTGCCTGTATTCTTACTGCTCCATGATAAGGTCCCTGTCACAACAGCATGGCGCGTGTTCAGGCTGCGGATGGAGGAACGGCCTGCGGATATCGAGGGTAGCTGTGAATACAGCTGCGAATAAGCAGTCGCGGACAGCCGACAAGGGGTAGTCCTCCAGCTTGGAGGTTGGGCGAGGTGCTAACAATTCCTCACCTTAAAAAATTATCACGTTACGACACATTTGGCAAAGCCTCGGACCTGGACTGATTCTTTGATATGGCTCAGGATAGGGACAGGTGGCGGGCTGTTGTGAATGCGGTAATGAACCTTCGGGTTCCATAAAACGCGGGGAATTTCTTGACAAGTTGACGACCTGTTAGCTTCTCAAGAAGGACTATGCTCCATGGAGTTGGTTAGTTATTCTTACTGCTTCTGTATTGCATGATTCAGTCCATCATTGTATGGATTCTGAACACGTTGCAATCATGTATTGTTGCCAAAGGTGTCCTTGATATTATTTGTTGATAATTGCCACTGTTGATTACCGCTTAGGTTTATAAATCTCTTCAATTCACCACTCTAACTTTGCTTAACCTACGATATAGAGTCTTGAAGTTTGTAAATCCCTATGTTCAGGAGTTTAACCTCTCGTGACTGACTCCGAAGAATCGGGATAACACCACGTGGCTGGCGAGTCGGATTCCCCTACTCTCCCGCTTTTGCGCAGATCATTCTAAGTTCAGTCAAGCTGCGTCTTTCATTAAGGTTGATTGCTTTTTTACTTTCTGGAGTGAGACTGTCCCTTCATCATTTAATGTGTTTTATAGTACCTAAAATTGTTAGAATTGTATTCAAAACATACTTTATTGCATGGGTGTCCAACATTTTTTGTGGCAAATGACCACACCCGTTATTGTGGGCTGGTTCGCGGGCCGCACATGCAAAAATAACAGTAGATAAAGGTAAAGGTAAAGTTCTCCCTAGAACAGGCCATGAAGGCCGAGAGGAGAAGTAGAGGTATAGCTTTACTCTTTCTTTAACCCTGGAACTAGATGGGGGTGGGTGATCAACTCCACACCCCGGCCGCTTTACCCCCGGGAAAGAGACCCGGTACACATTTTATAGGAGGCTGGGTGGGCCCCAGGGAAGGTCTGGACTGGGGCTGAAAATCTCGCCCCCACCGGTTCGATCCCCGGACCGTTCAGCCCGTAGCGAGTCGCTATACCGACTGAGCTATACCGGCCCCAAAATAACAGTGGTATACCTAAGTGCCTACATTTTTGTGAAATTTTTATAGTATATACACAGTTTACAAATGTGGTTGCAGTTCGCATGATAGAACCTGGCCGGCCGCTAGTTGGAGACCCATACTTTAATGTTTGTTTCTCTTCTGTAGGTTACTTTGTGTTTTTGCTACTGATATTTCATAAGTTTTCTTCTGTAGGCTACTTTGTGTTTTTGCTACTGGTATTTCATAAGTTTTCTTCTGTAGGCTACTTTGTGTTTTTGCTACTGGTATTTCATAAGTTTTCTTCTGTAGGCTACTTTGTGTTTTTGCTACTGGTATTTCATAAGTTTTCTTCTGTAGGCTACTTTGTGTTTTTGCTACTGGTATTTCATAAGTATTCTTCTGTAGGTTACTTTGTGTTTTTGTTACTGGTATTTCATAAGTTTTCTTCTGTAGGCTACTTGTGTTTTTTGCTACTGGTATTTCATAAGTTTTCTTCTGTAGGCTACTTTGTGTTTTTGCTACTGGTATTTCATAAGTTTTCTTCTGTATGCTACTTTGTGTTTTTGCTACTGGTATTTCATAAGTTTTCTTCTGTAGGCTACTTTGTGTTTTTGCTACTGGTATTTCATAAGTTTTCTTCTGTAGGCTACTTTGTGTTTTTGCTACTGGTATTTCATAAGTTTTCTTCTGTAGGCTACTTTGTGTTTTTGCTACTGGTATTTCATAAGTATTCTTCTGTAGGTTACTTTGTGTTTTTGCTACTGGTATTTCATAAGTTTTCTTCTGTAGGTTACTTTGTGTTTTTGCTACTGGTATTTCATAAGTTTTCTTCTGTAGGCTACTTTGTGTTTTGTTACTGGTATTTCATAAGTTTTCTTCTGTAGGCTACTTTGTGTTTTTGCTACTGGTATTTCATAAGTTTTCTTCTGTAGGCTACTTTGTGTTTTTGCTACTGGTATTTCATAAGTTTTCTTCTGTAGGCTACTTTGTGTTTTTGCTACTGGTATTTCATAAGTTTTCTTCTGTAGGCTACTTTGTGTTTTTGCTACTGGTATTTCATAAGTATTCTTCTGTAGGTTACTTTGTGTTTTGCTACTGGTATTTCATAAGTTTTCTTCCGCAGGTTACTTTGTGTTTTTGCTACTGGCATTTCATAAGTTTTCTTCTGTAGGTTACTTTGTGTTTTTGCTACTGGTATTTCATAAGTTTTCTTCTGTAGGCTACTTTGTGTTTTTGCTGCTGGTATTTCATAAGTATTCTTCTGTAGGTTACTTTGTGTTTTTGCTACTGGTATTTCATAAGTTTTCTTCTGTAGGTTACTTTGTGTTTTTGCTACTGGTATTTCATAAGTATTCTACTGTAGGCTACTTTGTGTTTTTGCTACTGGTATTTCATAAGTTTTCTTCTGTAGGTTACTTTGTTTTTTGCTACTGGTATTTCATAAGTTTTCTTCTGTAGGTTACTTTGTGTTTTTGCTACCGGTGTTTTATAAGTTTTCTTCTGTAGGTTACTTTGTGTTTTTGCTACTGGTATTTCATAAGTTTTCTTCTGTAGGTTACTTTGTGTTTTTGCTACTGGTATTTCATAAGTATTCTACTGTAGGCTACTTTGTGTTTTTGCTACTGGTATTTCAGAAGTTTTCTTCTGTAGGTTACTTTGTGCTTTTGCTACTGGTATTTAATAAGTTTTTTTCTGTAGGTTACTTTGTGTTTTTGCTACCGGTGTTTTATAAGTTTTCTTCTGCAGGTTACTTTGTGTTTTTGCTACTGGTATTTCATAAGTTTTCTTCTGTAGGTTACTTTGTGTTTTTGCTACTGGTATTTCATAGGTTTTCTTCTGTATGTTACTTTGTGTTTTTGCTACTGGTATTTCATAAGTGTTCTTCTGTAGGTTACTTTGTGTTTTTGCTACTGGCATTTCATACGTTTTCTTCTTAGGTTACTTTGTGTTTTTGCTACCGGTGTTTTATAAGTTTTCTTCTGCAGGTTACTTTGTGTTTTTGCTATTGGTATTTCATAAGTTTTCTTCTGCAGGTTACTTTGTGTTTTTGCTATTGGTGTTTTATAAGTTTTCTTCTGCAGGTTACTTTGTGTTTTTGCTACTGGTATTTCATAAGTTTTCTTCTGTAGGTTACTTTGTGTTTTTGCTACTGGTATTTCATAAGTTTTCTTCTGCAGGTTACGTTGTGTTTTTGCTACTGGTATTTCATAAGTTTTCTTCCGCAGGTTACTTTGTGTTTTTGCTACTGGCATTTCATAAGTTTTCTTCTGTAGGTTACTTTGTGTTTTTGCTACTGGTATTTCATAAGTTTTCTTCTGCAGGTTACTTTGTGTTTTTGTTACTGGTATTTCATAAGTTTTCTTCTGCAGGTTACTTTGTGTTTTTGCTACTGGTATTTCATAAGTTTTCTTCTGCAGGTTACTTTGTGTTTTTGCTACTGGCATTTCATAAGTTTTCTTCTGTAGGTTACTTTGTGTTTTTGCTACTGGCATTTCATACGTTTTGTTCTTAGGTTACTTTGTGTTTTTGCTACCGGTGTTTTATAAGTTTTCTTCTGCAGGTTACTTTGTGTTTTTGCTATTGGTATTTCATAAGTTTTCTTCTGCAGGTTACTTTGTGTTTTTGCTACTGGTATTTCATAAGTTTTTTCTGCAGGTTACTTTGTGTTTTTGCTACTGTATTTCATAAGTTTTCTTCCGCAGGTTACTTTGTGTTTTTGCTACTGGCATTTCATAAGTTTTCTTCTGTAGGTTACTTTGTGTTTTTGCTACTGGTATTTCATAAGTTTTCTTCTGTAGGTTACTTTGTGTTTTTGCTACGGATATTTCATAAGTTTTCTTCTGTAGGTTACTTTGTGTTTTTGCTACTGGTATTTCATAAGTTTTCTTCTGTAGGCTACTTTGTGTCTTTGCTACTGGTATTTCATAAGTTTTCTTCTGTAGGTTAGTTTGTGTTTTTGCTACTGTATTTCATAGGTTTTCTTCTGTATGTTACTTTGTGTTTTTGCTACTGGTATTTCATAGTTTTCTTCTGTTGGTTACTTTGTGTTTTTGTTACTGGTATTTCATAAGTGTTCTTCTGTAGGTTACTTTGTGTTTTTGCTACTGGCATTTCATACGTTTTCTTCTTAGGTTACTTTGTGTTTTTGCTACCGGTGTTTTATAAGTTTTCTTCTGCAGGTTACTTTGTGTTTTTGCTACTGGTATTTCATAAGTTTTCTTCTGTAGGTTACTTTGTGTTTTTGCTAACTGGTATTTCATAAGTTTTCTTCTGCAGGTTACGTTGTGTTTTTGCTACTGGTATTTCATAAGTTTTCTTCCGCAGGTTACTTTGTGTTTTTGCTACTGGCATTTCATAAGTTTTCTTCTGTAGGTTACTTTGTGTTTTTGCTACTGGTATTTCATAAGTTTTCTTCTGCAGGTTACTTTGTGTTTTTGTTACTGGTATTTCATAAGTTTTCTTCTGCAGGTTACTTTGTGTTTTTGCTACTGGTATTTCATAAGTTTTCTTCTGCAGGTTACTTTGTGTTTTTGCTACTGGCATTTCATAAGTTTTCTTCTGTAGGTTACTTTGTGTTTTTGCTACTGGTATTTCATAAGTTTTCTTCTGCAGGTTACTTTGTGTTTTTGCTACTGGTATTTCATCATTTTTCTTAAACAAATAGACATTTTACACTGAAAATGTTTTCCAGTGTTCTTGACTCGCATGTTCATTATGGTTTCATCGGTCCCAGTTAATCACGGACATAGCAACTCTGCTGCATAATTTTTTAGTGGTCTGCCTTTTCGTCCCGTGGGCCTCGACAGTCTTTTGAAAGTGAAAACGTCATATTTTATTTTTAATTCAATAACCTATTATATAACTTTTTCAGATTTTCACGATTATGCTCGCTTTGGGTTGTTAAACATTTTGGCATCTTGGATTACCTTCATTATCTTCTTTGGTTTGCTTTTGTGCATGTTTAAAGCAAAATGATCTGTGCTGGAGTGACACAAGAGCATTCAGTGCGAATGCTCTACCCTAATCCGTGACCGTGACCTTACCTTGAGGTGAGCGTGAGCCTACCCACAGTGCGAATGAAGCTCAGTATTAAAAGCACTAGATACAGCATTTCCCGGAATAAATAACTTAAGATCGCTATTCATTTTCGACGAATAAAGGTATCTCCCCTTCCACGTCCTCCATACGACTTCTTGTGTTGGCGCTGAACCGCGCGCAGGAAGTTTTCCCGTTATACTGACGTCAGCGCTACTGTCCGCTGCTCCGCTCCGGCACGTAGGTCGGGAGTAGCAAGACTCGGTTCAACTAAATAATGTCCTTGGCTGTCAAGTGGTGTTAGGATAAGATCAAATAAAGGTTCCCTAGAACAGGCCATAAAGGCCCAGAGGAGGAGTAGAGGTATAGCTCTACTCTTTCTTTAACCTCGGCGCTAGATGAGGGTGGGTGGTTAACGTCACGCCCCGGCCGCTTTACCCCCGGGAATGACCCGGTACCCATTGTACAGGAGGCTGGGTAGGCCCCAGGGACGGTATGGACGGGTGCTGAAAATCTCGCCCCCACCGGGATTCGATCCCCGGACCGTCCAGCTCGTAGCAAGTCGCTATAAACCGACTACGGCCATGGCAGCTTCCTTCAATACCTTTCACGGTTCAATGATTGAGTCATTCATTCTTGTCACATCCGTTCTATAGCATGTGTAATTGATATAGCGTTCGTAAAGAAACACGCGCTGTAAAAGAATAAGAGGGTACGTACAGAATTTACACCTGCAATACAGGTACCATACAGTATGAGAGTGACTCTGTAAAGTTACGTGACAACGCCTCAATTGTTACAGGAATATTACTTTGCGTACTGTTCATTTTTTGAGGCAAGTTTGATACAGTCCTGCATAGCGTTCGACAAACCGGCCTTCCTACCGTCACCAGCACACACAAATTGCAACACGTGTCCTATAGGGTGCATTAGACAGAGCTAATGCTTTCTCTGTGAACGGCTCAGTCGTATCTAATAAAGCAATCCCATTACAGGCCTGGACAGGACCCTTAGGGTTCCAGTAGGTTGAGGCTCACAGATTTCTAGACAATCGGCACATGAAGGTCGTAAGGTTGTCAGCCCTACGCACCGGCCGCCTTTACCCCCCAGGAAATATTCCTGGTACTCATTTCTGTTAGAGGCTGAGTCGACCCCAGGGCCATAGTGCGACCGGAAGGATTGTGTCAATGAAAAATTCAATGACACCATCGGGAATCGAACCCGCGACCTTCCGGTTGTAGTGCAGTGCCTCAACCAACTGCTCCACCGCGTCCCCTCCTATCTAATAGACCCTCAAAATAGGTTTTGTACTACTATTCTCAAGAACAAAGAACCAGGGCGAATATTTATCGTGTCATGTATATCAAATATAGTCAGATAATGGACAAAGTCAAGCATAATATTCCTACAGCAATAAAAAAACAATGGTGTTTAGACAAGCATTTACTTATCTTACTTTGTGCAGGGTAAAACGATACAGGACCCCCTATACATGCCATGAAGGCATAAAGCTAAGTGAGGTAAAGTTCCACTCATTCTTGACCTCACGCTAGTGAGTGGTTAACGTCACGCTCCGACCGCTTTACATCCGCGATAGAACCCAGGTACGCATTGAATAGGAGGCTGGGTGGCCCACACAGCCCGTCTGGACTTTCGGTGAAGAGAAAAACTCTTGCTCCCACCAGTATTCGAAGCCCAGACCGTCCAGCCCGTAGCCTAGTCACTAATACTTACTACGTATCCCGACTCCTACTTATATTCAGGGTACGGAGTTCAAGTCTCGAATATGACAAAGCAATCGAATGTGAATTATTTTGCTATATGTATGAGCCTCATTCATTCTAGCGGATACATAATTAGTTGCTTCACTCTGTCCAGATTACTGTTTTTTTTTTTCCAATGGCTCGACAGCCCCTTGGGGGGCCTAGGCCGCCTCAGTTTTCGATGCTTCACGATCACACATTTTAGACACAACACACTCGGTAGGACTCCTCTAGACGAGTGATCAGCCCGTCGCAGAGACCTCTACCTGACAACACACAACACTCACAAGAGACAGACATCCATGCCCTAGGCGGGATTCGAACCCACACTCTCAGTAAGCGAGCGGCCGTAGACACAGATTATCCAGATTACTGTACTTGAAATATAATCTTACGTCCGTTCGACGCTAACCTGACAGTCGTTACGTAACCTACAGACATGACAATAAGCAGCACACAAAGTCTTGCAGTCCCTTTACCGTGTGTCTGCTCCGCGCTCGACGTTTCAATATGCAAGCCTTTGTACACGTCTGATCACTTGGCAGCACGCTGACCTCTCGGCAAGTTGCTCCAGGTTACGTCTAATACGGTTGCCCCAATTATGTTGCCCGTTGGTTTCTCTCCCTTCAGGAATGTGGACCGACTTGTCCCACAAACAAGCGTTTCAATCTACAAATCGCTGCCCATCCCAAAGCACATCATCAACCCCAGGAACACAGAACTAGTCGTGCAGGTTGAACACAACTGTAGTTCTTGTTGTATGGTGTTAGTTTAATTGGCTAAGTTCCTAATAAGATAAGGCAAATGTAAAGTATAATTTGTAAATTTACATGTTCTTTGTACGGGTGTGAAACTCGGTTCTCTCTTTCACACTGTTGACTATAGCTTTTAGCAAAAAAAAAACCCCTGACGATGATCCTAGGATCGAAACACGTGTAGGGGTACAATTTTAACAATTATAATAATAAAGCTACATAAAAAGTGGTTCTAGTGTGCATCAGTTGGTCTGTAACTTAATTTAATCGGTTCTCTCTTATTAAAAGAGAATAAAAAACTGAGAGAAACCAAAAATTGTGAATGAGGGTCAAGAACGGTATGAAGTTTCGAAGTTTTCGCCGAATATTACGCCGAAATAAACGCTTAGTTACTTTTTCATCAGCTAACAAAATAACATACACGCTATTTAATTAATTTTATTTCAATCCAATAAATACACTACACTTTCTTTTAGTATTTCTTGCCCCCCCCCCACATATGTTTCGGCACACCTTGTGCCATCCTCAGGGGGGGTCATCGACTGTTCACAATCTTCAATACACCCAATGTTTTTCACTCACTTTTCGCAGTACATAATTATTGCCACCAGCACTAAATATTACGTGTCTTTGTGTTCGTAGTAAATAGTTTGTCTTTCTTCAGTATTTTTGTTAAAATAAGTCATTAAATTTAGAATTACAGAATAGAATAGAACGCAACGTGGTAAGTAGTCTTTCTCCTCGACAACTCAACTCCGAAAATAATGACTTCGAATACAGTTTGGTACAAAGGGGTAGGCCGAAATATTTATATTGCGCTGTTTAATTCGGTTCGCATCTGAAATCAGGCTTCACGTCTTTCCTCAAAATTGTCTGATCGCAGAACAAATTGACATATAAATTAAACGGTGGATTTCAGTAAGGTTAATAATGCGTATATAAATTATTTTCCCTAAGAATCGAAATTCCATTCAGGAAGAAATTAAGAGCAGATTGAAGTCACGTAATGCTTGTTATCATTCGGTGCAGATCTTGTGTCTTACAGTTTGCTGTACAAAGTACAAAGATAAGATATACAGACTGTAATTGTGTTGTTGTTTTGTGTGGGTGTGAAACTTGGTCTGTCAACTGAGGGAGGAACATAGGCTGGGGTGTTCGAGAATAGGGTGCTGAGGGGGATATTTGGGGCTAAGAGGGACGAGGTAACAGGGGAGTGGAGAAGACTACATAAGAGGAACTTAATGATCTGTACTGATCACTAAATATTATTTGGGTGATCAAATCAAGAAGAATGAGGTGGGCAGGGCATGTAGTACGTATGGGTGATGGTAGAGGTGCATACAGGATTTTGGTGGAAGGACCTGAGGGAAGGAGACAACTTGGAAGACCCAGGCGTAGATGGAAGGATAATATTAAAATCCATCTTCAAGAAGTGGGATGGGGGGCGTGGACTGGATTGATATGGCTCAGGATAGGGACAGGTGGCGGGCTGTTGTGATGCGGTAATGAACCTTCGGGTTCCATAAAACGCGGGGAATTTCTTGACTAGCTGAGGAACTGTTAGCTTCTCAACAAGGACTCTGCTCAAAGGAGTTAGTTAGTTAGTTAGTTATTATAAATTATTTTTATGTGGCAAATGCGCAATGAAATAGCAGGGAAATTATTTTTGGTCACGCACTGTAATACCTCTAGCTGTGTACACATAGGCCGATCCCAATGGCCGCGTGGTCTAAGGCGTGGGTCTGCTGCCGCTCGCTTGCTGGGATTGCGGGTTCGAATCCCGCCGTGGGCATCGATATCTGTCTCTTGTGAGTGTTGTGTGTTTTCAGATAGAGGTCTCTGCGACGGACTGATCACTCGTCCAGAGAAGTCCTACCGAGTGTGGTGTGCCTGAGTGTGATCGTGAAGCCTCGATAATGAGGAGGCCTAGGCCCCCAAGGGACTGTTGCGCCATTGGAAAAAAAAAAAGTGTGCTCATTGCGCAGTCTGGTGTCTGACGTGTCAAAATATAGCGCAGTGTAACGTCTAGTGTGAGCTCACTGCGCAGTGTAATGCCTGCGTTGCGAGCAGATTTGTGACATGAGGTTTCAGCCGCAATAAATTAACGTCACGGACAATGCGATCTGTAAATACCTCTATATATATATATATATATATATATATATATATATACCGTTCGATTCCTGGAGTTTCTGCACAGTGGAGGTGGATTTTACTAATATAGGTCAGAACGAACCGGTCTTGAATCAAGTTCCTTGTCGGGCTTCGGCGTTACCACTGTTCAGCTTGCAATACCAATACCAGCAAATTGTAGGCCTTATTACTTGAGTTTCACCTACCTAGTTATTTGATATCGTGTAAATATTCCATATATTTCCATTTCAACTTTTAACATAATCTGAACAGAACAGACAAATGAACACGCTGTATTTAGATTAATATATAACGTACGTATTATTATAAGACCTTCATATTCACAATGTCCTGTGTCTGTCCGTCCGAATGTCGCGTTTCGTATTTTGGAAACTCAGAAAGATGACGGAAATATTCCAGTAGAGAAGTTTTTCGATTTACGAACAGAAACTCCAGATTTTTAGACACCTTGTTGTCTCTGGGATTGGGCGTAATTCAAGTCAGTTTGCCCATTCTGTCAAAATAAGAAGGATTTGGACCTTGATGACAATGAATAGTATTATGGTAAGCAGCTACGTAGATAGTTCCTAGTAGTTAATTAAACTACCCAATAATTCGGAGCTCCATATTGAAGAATCCTATTGTGTTTTAACGATATTGTTATAACGCTCATAGAGGCTGCCTACCTACAGGCGTGTACTTACAAGTACAGCCACGATTTTGGTAGCAGTAGCTGGAGTGGTGGTCAGATACAGTCGAACTCGGTTATAACGTCATGAAAGAGGCTGAATATTTTGTGTCGTTATAAACGAGCGTTGTTATAACCGAGTAGTATAACGTTATGTTTAACAGTGAGGAGTTAATTGGTTGCACAGAATATCTGACGTTATAGACGAGGTGTCGCATAAACCGATGTCGTTATAACCGGGTTCGACTGTATTTAGGTGTATATTTATAGTCAGACAAATGTACAGTTTAATCACATTGTGTAATTTTACTGTCCTACATGTTTCGAACCCTTAATTTGGGTTAATCTTCAGGGACTCATTATCTCTAATCACACACTATTTACACCAACTGGTAAAATTGTTTACAAAATAAAACAAGAATTATTTACAATTGTGTATATATACTGTTTAAAACAAATAAAAGGTGAAAATTGTATTTGTTGGTTATTTCGAGTCTTACATTGGTTAAAATGTTAAAAATTGTATAAAAGTTGAATAAACTGTGCTGTTTTGATATCCTGTTTATCGGAGTTGGTTGCCTGCTGGGTGGCGAGAACAGTGTAAATGGTGTGTGATTTGAGATAATGAGTCCCTGAAGATGAACCCAAATTAATGGTTCGAAACATGTAGGACAGTAAAATTACACAATTAATGTAATTAAATTGTACATTTGTCGGACTTTAAATATAGAGATAAAATGTACGGAATGAATAATATTAGGTTTAAATTAAGTTTCAGACCAACTGATGCACAACTAAAACCACTTTTATTGTAGCTTTATTATAATTGTTAAAAATTATTAAAATTATACCCCTACACGTTTTTCGAGGATCCGAGGATCGAAACACGTGTAGGGGTATAATTTTAATAATTATAATAATATAATAATACAAATAATAACCATGGCTCAACAGCCCTGTATGGCCCGGCTCCTCTTGCCTCCTCTTTCGAGGTTACTAAGTCGTGCGCATTCGTGGCAGTTGGTGACTGGTCAACTGGCCGCGCTACTGTTTCTATCGATCCTGGCAGGCAGTCAGGAGACTTGGGTGAGAAATGGAGGCAATTTGGCTTACGCAACATTTTTATTCATGCCCGTAAGGTTCTTTTACATGCCGTAAATCTACGACATGGGACCGACGGCTTTACTTCCCCTCCGAAGGAAATGTGCTCCGGATTTTTATCACCCTTAAAAATCCATCGACCTCGGTCGGGATCGAACCCGCGAACCTTGGGTCCAGTGGCGAGCACGCTAACCACTAGTCCACCGAGGTCGACAACAATTATAATAAAGTTACAATAAAAGTGGTTTTAGTTGTGCATCAGTTGGTCTGAAACTTAATTTAATATGACGAAGATGCACGGTGTCAACAATGTGAAATATTAGATTTGTATTTAGGTGCTTTTGATGCACGGTGTCAACAGTGTGAAATATTAGGTTTGTATTTAGGTGCTTTTGATGCACGGTGTCAACAGTGTGAAATATTAGGTTTGTATTTAGGTGCTTTTGATGCACGGTGTCAACAATGTGAAATATTAGGTTTGTATTTAGGTGCTTTTGATGCACGGTGTCAACAATGTGAAATATTAGGTTTGTATTTAGGTGCTTTTGATGCACGGTGTCAACAATGTGAAATATTAGGTTTGTATTTAGGTGCTTTTGATGCACGGTGTCAACAATGTGAAATATTAGGTTTGTATTTAGGTGCTTTTGATGCACGGTGTCAACAGTGTGAAATATTAGGTTTGTATTTAGGTGCTTTTGATGCACGGTGTCAACAGTGTGAAATATTAGGTTTGTATTTAGGTGCTTTTGATGCACGTGTCAACAGTGTGAAATATTAGGTTTGTATTTAGGTGCTTTTGATGCACGGTGTCAACAGTGTGAAATATTAGGTTTGTATTTAGGTGCTTTTGATGCACGGTGTCAACAGTGTGAAATATTAGGTTTGTATTTAGGTGCTTTTGATGCACGGTGTCAACAGTGTGAAATATTAGGTTTGTATTTAGGTGCTTTTGATGCACGGTGTCAACAGTGTGAAATATTAGGTTTGTATTTAGGTGCTTTTGATGCACGGTGTCAACAGTGTGAAATATTAGGTTTGTATTTAGGTGCTTTTGATGTGTGACCGACACATTGCAATTACACATGTATCAACTTCAGCAGCAGTCGTGTTAACAAAATACGATTGTGTTGCTACGCTTTTGACGGTACCTGTATGTTGTCTCCACAAGGTTAGCCCGCGGATACGAGGGCCCCTTCACACGCTGTCAAGGTCAACGTAGTTCTTGGCATTAATTGACAGGACGTAATAGCCACCGAGGACGTTCATACAGCTGTACATTTGTAGTGGTGCCTGGTTCGAATCTCGGACGTTTCGCCAGCCTCACCGACTGATAATTTTTATAATTAGATGAGATCTGCGCTCTTCTGCGCTATTATGCAGAGTCGAGTGGTAATCCTTTACAGACGTTTCGGGATAATGTATCGGTCCTATCTTCAACGGTAAAGAAGTCCTCTTTTCTTCTCGGACTTCTTGCCCCTTGAATATGGGACCGATACGTTGTCCCGAAACGTCTGTAAACTATTACCACACGACGCCGCGTAATATCCCAGAAGAGCGCAGATCTCATCAACATCGCGGCGGATGCCTGAAATCATGAATTTTCATGGTTCTTCTCAGCCTCTCCGGGCAAATTCCGGGATATTTCCCTTATTTGTTCAAGACTATTTCCTTCTAAATCCTTTCCAATTAATCATCCATTCTAATCATTCTGATTCTCTACGTCAGCGGTTGGAAACCTGTTATATGTATGACCCTAAAGTAGCAAACGGTATGTGACCCGCGACCTTCCATGGAAACGGCAATAGTCAGCGATATTTACTGTAAATGAACTAATACTAATGCCTTATCTTGAACACTACATAACAGCATAACACAGCGGTACATGTGTGTGACCGTACTATGGTAACGGCAATAGTCAGCGATATTTACTGTAAATGAACTGATACTAATGCCTTATCTTGAACACTACATAACAGCATAACACAGCGGTACATGTGTGTGACCGTACTATGGTAACGGCAATAGTCAGCGATATTTACTGTAAATGAACTGATACTAATGCCTTATCTTGAACACTACATAACAGCATAACACAGCGGTACATGTGTGTGACCGTACTATGGTAACGGCAATAGTCAGCGATATTTACTGTAAATGAACTGACACTAATGCCTTATCTTGAACACTACATAACAGCATAACACAGCGGTACATGTGTGTGACCGTACTATGGTAACGGCAATAGTCAGCGATATTTACTGTAAATGAACTGATACTAATGCCTTATCTTGAACACTACATAACAGCATAACACAGCGGTACATGTGTGTGACCGTACTATGGTAACGGCAATAGTCAGCGATATTTACTGTAAATGAACTGATACTAATGCCTTATCTTGAACACTACATAACAGCATAACACAGCGGTACATGTGTGTGACCGTACTATGGTAACGGCAATAGTCAGCGATATTTACTGTAAATGAACTGATACTAATGCCTTATCTTGAACACTACATAACAGCATAACACAGCGGTACATGTGTGTGACCGTATTATGGTAACGGCAATAGTCAGCGATATTTACTGTAAATGAACTGATACTAATGCCTTTTGTTGAACATTACATAACAGCATAACACAGCGGTACATGTGTGTGACCGTACTATGGTAACGGCAATAGTCAGCGATATTTACTGTAAATGAACTGATACTAATGCCTTATCTTGAACACTACATAACAGCATAACACAGCGGTACATGTGTGTGACCGTACTATGGTAACGGCAATAGTCAGCGATATTTACTGTAAATGAACTGATACTAATGCCTTATCTTGAACACTACATAACAGCATAACACAGCGGTACATGTGTGTGACCGTACTATGGTAACGGCAATAGTCAGCGATATTTACTGTAAATGAACTGATACTAATGCCTTATCTTGAACACTACATAACAGCATAACACAGCGGTACATGTGTGTGACCGTACTATGGTAACGGCAATAGTCAGCGATATTTACTGTAAATGAACTGACACTAATGCCTTATCTTGAACACTACATAACAGCATAACACAGCGGTACATGTGTGTGACCGTACTATGGTAACGGCAATAGTCAGCGATATTTACTGTAAATGAACTGATACTAATGCCTTATCTTGAACACTACATAACAGCATAACACAGCGGTACATGTGTGTGACCGTACTATGGTAACGGCAATAGTCAGCGATATTTACTGTAAATGAACTGATACTAATGCCTTATCTTGAACACTACATAACAGCATAACACAGCGGTACATGTGTGTGACCGTACTATGGTAACGGCAATAGTCAGCGATATTTACTGTAAATGAACTGATACTAATGCCTTTGTTGAACATTACATAACATTGCAACGTTGTACCGTACAATAACAAATTGTGTTCATTTTTTTTTCCAATGGCGCGACAGCCCCTTGGGGGCCTAGGCCGCCTCATTTTTCGATCACACTCAGACACACCACACTCGGTAGGACTCCTCTGGACGAGTGACCAGCCCGTCGCAGAGACCTCTACCTGACAACACACAACACTCACAACACACAGACATCCATGCCCCAGGTGGGATTCAAACCCACAATCCCAGTAAGCTAGCGGCCGCAGACCCACGCCTTAGACCGCACGGCCACTGGGATCGGCAAGTATGTTCATTAGCTATTTAAAATATAATTGCTCCAGTATGTTTAAAATTAATAAACACAGATTCAATAATTATAATTTCTCGATTATTCTGTTTGAATTTAGATAAAAATTTTGTTTTTTTTCTTCTCATAATTATCGAGTTCTCCATAAGAACCACTCGCGACATACGTCAGACCCCACGCGACCCTGATTTGGGTCCTGACCTGAGGTTGGGAACCACTGGTCTATGCTATACACTGTACAGTGACAGTCACATTGTGACAGCGCCAAGACACACGCCACACGTATCAAACACATAACAAACATCCTGCGTACGAACGCCATTAGCCGTTCAGGTCTGTGTTCAGCCACCTTCTGCACCTTGCCCAGAAGACATACGCTTACACACGGTCGTGTTGAGATTCAACGCTTCTGGATATAAAACGACCCACAGACTGTTAACCCGCATACAAAGGCGGCCTACACGCCCGTAGACGGCGCCTACACCTTCGGACTGTTTGCTGTACCACGAAATTATGTACCGAAGTAATGCGGACGACATCTTTAGCGCTTTGTTCGTGCTGTGCCTACAGCAGGCAGTGAGTTTAAGGTACAGGTAAAGCAATCACATTACAGGCCTGGACAGACCCTTAGGGTTCCAGGAGGTTGAGGCTCCAGATTTATAGACAATCGGCAAATGAAGGTGGTAAGGTTGTCAGCCCTACGCACCGGCCGCCTTTACCCCCAGGAAATATTCCTGGTACGCGTTTCTGTTAGAGGCTGAGTCGACCCCAGGGCCATAGTGTGAGAGGTTTTAATTTTATATATTATTATCGTATGATAACTAAAAGGGCCGCGATAGCTCAGTCGGTATAACGACTACGCTACGAGCTGGATGGTCTGAGGATCGAATCCCGGTGGGGGCGAGATTTTCAGCATCCGTCCAGACTAGCCCCGGGGCCCCGCCCAACCTCCTATAAAATGGGTACCGTGTCTCTTTCCCGGGGGGAAAGCGGCTGGGGCGTGGAGTTGACCACCCACCCTCATCTAGCGCCAGGGTTAAAGAAAGAGTAGAGTTATACATCTACTCCGCCACTGGGCCTTCGTGGCCTGTTCTAAGGAGGCCTTTACCTTTACCTTTATGATAATTGTATTCTTACTTTCGTAAGAAGAAAGCAAACCTATTAATCTGAATTCTTGTTCCAGCATATAAAAATTGTACGCGAGTTTTGAGGTTTTTCTAGCCGTGAAATCGAGGATTCTGCTCTTCTGGTATGTGACGCTGTGTCGTTGGTTTAGTGGTTCCCAACGTTTCCGAGAGACGTTTCGCCTTCATCTTGAATGTTTCAAGTTCCATGGTTTGTTTTGACGACAGGTTCCTTCGAAACGTCGGGATTCACTTATCTAACGACACGGCCTAACGAGCACAAGACCGGAATAGTCATATAACAAATGCTGCTAAATGTACTGGATTGACTTTATCCAGACTCTAAAGAGAGGTATTGAACACAAAGGATGCATAAAGATAAGAACGGGTTTCGTGAGGAGGAAACAAAGTTGTTAAAAGCTGTGATGGAGCGGCAACACGTCACTTTGAAATGGGCTTGAACGTTAGTAGATAAACGTTCTATACGTGGCCACGTGGGACATTTTCATTTAATGGGACTAGAAATTGTGCGTGCCTGTAAAAACGACACTGCTGTCTTAAATACCAGGTCTTTCCTTCACCTTGTGTCCGCAATTTCAGGACTGGTCTTCCTTCCTTCTTGCTTTCCTTTCTTTAAAGCCCAGTGGTTACTATATGTACCACCAGGTTTAACATTCACAAATTCCACGTTCTGCCCACACAGTGTATTTATGTGTTTTGTGTGGATCTCAGAACAAACAGCGATTATTTCACTGTACAACATTAACTGACTGGTTTGTATAACTGAGACGGAGTGTGTTTACTGCGCGGTACGGACTGTATTTATGTGTTTTGTGTGGATCTCAGAACAAACAGCGATTATTTCACTGTACAACATTAACTGACTGGTTTGTATAACTGAGACGGAGTGTGTTTACTGCGCGGTACGGACTGTATTTATGTGTTTTGTGTGGATCTGAGAACAAACAGCGATTATTTCACTGTACAGCATTAACTGACTGGTTTGTATAACTGAGACGGAGTGTGTTTACTGCGCGGTACGGACTGTACTTATGTGTTTTGTGTGGATCTCAGAACAAACAGCGATTATTTCACTGTACAACATTAACTGATTGGTTTGTATAACTGAGACGAGTGTGTTTACTGCGCGGTACGGACTGGATCTTTGAATATATTTCAAGTTACTTTTCGCCTATTCTTAAAAAAATTTTTAGTGTGAAAATTGTAAGTGACCAATTCAAATTGGAAAGCACTTCACTAGGCTGTGTGTGTTTATCAACCAAAAGAATGTAGTTGTGTTGTAAGTAGATCATACTGCGCCTAAGTAAATTATGTTCCTACTGTAAGACTACGAAATATGATTATAATTGTTACTGTTTTTTGTTACAATTCTGATAGCCATAAATTATGTTTGTAATTACAGAAGACAACACCAACAAAATGCACAATATTATTATATATAATTTAAAATTAAAATATTACAACTCCAAGATGTTTCGACCCTCTTCATGTCATCTTCAGGGAGTGCACATCAATTATATGTATAAAACATAGATTTTGTATAATTACTTTCATAACATTTGTAATCCTATATAAGAATCACAGCATGTGGAATACTTCATGTAATTTATGTCTCTACTGCAACCTTCAAGGCAGCTAACAACATCAAAATCTAATTTCAGACTAATTTAATTACACAAAATCTGTTTTCTACGTATAATTGATGTTCACTCCCTGAAGATGACCCGAAGAGGGTCGAAATATATTAGAGTTGTAATATTTAAATTGTAAATTATACGTAATAATATTGTGCATTTTGTTGGGGTTGTCATGTATAATTACCAATTAATGCACGGGTATGAATAACATATAATATGTTTGTAATGTTCAATATATATCTTCATGCTGTATATGTATGATTCACGCTGTACGGACAGTCACGTCACAGTCAAGACTCGGTCAGATATCCTTCTCTGTGTTTCAGCAGCACTGTCCACACTGTCAGGACACGACATTAATATCGAAACAAGGCAAAGAACATTTCACTGGCTTTTGATTAAAACGTGATTGTGTTTACAGTGTGAATGAAGCCTTAGAAATGCATAGCTGGGATTCTTTAGTTTCTTGTGAAAGGAAAGTCCGTTGCGTGATCATATTCTTTGCCCACTCCGGTATGTAGAACTTCACACGCCATCTAGCTCTTGTCCATCAAGAAGGGAAACGTGATTCGTGTAACATATGTCAGCGGAAGCAAGCTAAAACTGCAGAGCTGTCTGATGTCCTGACTTCTGTAATAGTTACTGGAGAGTAACAAAATATATATATATGTCCCTAATTAAAAGTTTTATTAGACCAACATATGCACTATATTCTTATAAGCACGTCGATCACCCCTACATATGTTTCGGCCTATATCAAGCCATCCTCAGAGGGTCAGAATTTTTTACATAAACTTTACATCTGTTAGTTCAATTTTAAAAACAGTCAGTACATCCACATAGAATGAAATAAATCTTAGTTCCCAATGTATTTTGGTATTATTACTTCCAGCTGTAAAATCCTAGGCAATGTGTTTACTAGTTTACATAAAAGGTTAAAATTACATATCTGTTGTTATAAATAAATTAAAGGCAGTCCGGTCTTGTATGCAGTTATCACAAGTAGGTTGGGGTTTTACTGTGTTATTTTACGAGTTGTGTTATGTTGTTACGAGTTGTGTTATGTTGTTACGAGTTCTGTGTTATGTTGTTACGAGTTCTGTGTTATGTTGTTACGAGTTCTGTGTTAGTTGTTACGAGTTCGTGTTATGTTGTTACGATTCTGTGTTATGTTGTTACGAGTTCTCTGTGTTATGTTGTTACGAGTTCTGTGTTATGTTGTTACGAGTTGTTTTTACGATTCTGTGTTATGTTGTTACGATTCTGTGTTAGTGTTACGTGTTATTCTTGTGTTATGTGTTTGTTACGAGTTCTGTGTTATGTTGTTACGAGTTCTGTGTTATGTTGTTACGAGTTCTGTGTTATGTTGTTACGAGTCTGTGTTTTGTAGAGTTCTGTGTTATGTTTACGAGTTCTGTGTTATGTTGTTAGAGTTCTGTTTATGTTGTTAGAGTTCTGTGTTATGTTGTTACGAGTTCTGTGTTATGTTGTTACGATTCTGTGTTATGTTGTTATTTCTGTATTGTTCTTCTGTGTTATGTTGTTACGATCGTGTTATGTTGTTAATTTGTGTTTTGTTACGAGTTCTGTGTTATGTTGTTACGAGTTCTGTGTTATGTTGTTACGAGTTCTGTATGTTGTTATGAGTTCTGTGTTATTTGTTACGATTCTGTTTATGTGTTACGATTCTGTGTTATGTACGATCTTGTTAGTTTACGAGTTCTGTGTTATGTACGATTCTGTGTTATTGTTAGATTCTGTGTTATGTTGTTACGCGTTTTGACTTCTTGATGTGTTAAATTGTATGTTACGATTCTGTGTTATGTTGTTACGATTCTGTGTTATGTTGTTACGAGTTCTGTGTTATGTTGTTACGACTTCTGTGTTATGTTGTTACGATTCTGTTATGTTGTTACGAGTTCTGTACACAGATAACTTGTACTTGTGATAACTGCATACAAGACCGGACTGCCTTTAATTTATATATAACAACATATATGTAATTTTAACATTTATGTAAACCAGTAAACACATTGCCTAGGATTTTACAGCTGGAAGTAATAATACCAAAATCCATTGGGAACTAAGATTTATTTCATTCTATGTGGATGTACTGACTGTTTTTTAAAATTGAACTATTATTGAACTGTTATAGGCCGAAACATATGTAGTGGTGTTCGACTTGCTTATAAGAATATAGTGCATATGTTGGTTTATAAAACTTTTAGTTAGTTAACAAGACGCACGGTGAATACAACGTGAAATAGATATGTCCCTGTTTTGTATGGTTACGAAATTTGATCTCTTACTTTAAAAAAAGAACATATGCTGAGGGTGGTTGGGAGTGGGGTGCTGAGGAAGATACAGGGGCCTAAGAGGAGGAAAATAAGAGGAGATTAGAGAAAACTGCATGATGAATAGATTCATGATGTTTAGGCCTACTGCTCACCATTATTCATGATGTGTAGGCCTACTGCTCACCATTATTCATGATATGTAGGCCTATTGCTCACCATTATTCATGATATGTAGGCCTACTGCTCACCATTATTCATGATATGTAGGCCTACTGCTCACCATTATTCATGATGTGTAGGCCTACTGCTCACCATTATTCATGATGTGTAGGCCTATTGCTCACCATTATTCATGATGTGTAGACCTACTGCTCACCATTATTCATGATATGTAGACCTACTGCTCACCATTATTCATGATATGTAGGCCTACTGCTCACCATTATTCATGATATGTAGGCCTACTGCTCACCATTATTCATGATATGTAGGCCTATTGCTCACCATTATTCATGATGTGTAGACCTACTGCTCACCATTATTCATGATATGTAGACCTACTGCTCACCATTATTCATGATATGTAGGCCTACTGCTCACCATTATTCATGATATGTAGACCTACTGCTCACCATTATTCATGATATGTAGGCCTACTGCTCACCATTATTCATGATATGTAGGCCTATTGCTCACCATTATTCATGATGTGTAGACCTACTGCTCACCATTATTCATGATGTGTAGACCTACTGCTCACCATTATTCATGATATGTAGGCCTACTGCTCACCATTATTCATAATGTGTAGGTCTACTGCTCACCATTATTCATGATGTGTAGGCCTACTGCTCACCATTATTCATGATATGTAGACCTACTGCTCACCATTATTCATTATGTGTAGGCCTACTGCTCACCATTATTCATTATGTGTAGGCCTACTGCTCACCATTATTCATAATGTGTAGGCCTACTGCTCACCATTATTCATGATGTGTAGGCCTACTGCTCACCATTATTCATGATGTGTAGGCCTACTGCTCACCATTATTCGTGATGTGTAGGCCTACTGCTCACCATTATTCATGATGTAGGCCTACTGCTCACCATTATTCATGATGTGTAGGCCTACTGCTCACCATTATTCATGATGTGTAGGCCTACTGCTCACCATTATTCGGGCGATTAAATTAAATCGGGGCGTCTGACGTACATAGAGGTCAATGGTGGACAACGTGAGGGAAGGATACCATTTGCAAGACCGAGGTGTAGAAGGAAAGACAATATTAAAGTCGATATCAAAGCAACAGAATGAGGAGGCGTACACTACATTAAGCAGCTTGAGAATATTAAAAATTGGTGCGCTGTTGCGAAAATGACAATGAAAGTTTCGGGTTTCATAAACTGCGGGGAATTTCTTAATGAAATATTAGATTCTCGAGAAGGACTCTGCTCCATGGAGTTATTTAGTCGTCAGTCAGTTTGTTTGTTAGTTACTGAAAAATAAATTTAAAATCTATACAAGATTTCGATGATGTGTTTGCTATGATCTGAGATGAAAAGAGTCTGGTAGTGAAACTGGTCTTTGTAGTCGCGTTGCAGTCTGGTAGTGCAACTGGTCTTTGTAGTCGCGTTGAAGTCTGGTAGTGCAACTGGTCTTTGTAGTCGCGTTGAAGTCTGGTAGTGCAACTGGTCTTTGTAGTCGCGTTGAAGTCTGGTAGTGCAACTGGTCTTTGTAGTCGCGTTACAGTCTGGTAGTGCAACTGGTCTTTGTAGTCGCGTTGAAGTCTGGTAGTGCAACTGGTCTTTGTAGTCGCGTTGCAGTCTGGTAGTGCAACTGGTCTTTGTAGTCGCGTTGAAGTCTGGTAGTGCAACTGGTCTTTGTAGTCGCGTTGCAGTCTGGTAGTGCAACTGGTCTTTGTAGTCGCGTTGCAGTCTGGTAGTGCAACTGGTCTTTGTAGTCGCGTTGCAGTCTGGTAGTGCAACTGGTCTTTGTAGTCGCGTTGCAGTCTGGTAGTGCAACTGGTCTTTGTAGTCGCGTTGAAGTCTGGTAGTGCAACTGGTCTTTGTAGTCGCGTTGCAGTCTGGTAGTGCAACTGGTCTTTGTAGTCGCGTTGAAGTCTGGTAGTGCAACTGGTCTTTGTAGTCGCGTTGAAGTCTGGTAGTGCAACTGGTCTTTGTAGTCGCGTTGCAGTCTGGTAGTGCAACTGGTCTTTGTAGTCGCGTTGCAGTCTGGTAGTGCAACTGGTCTTTGTAGTCGCGTTGCAAGTCTGGTAGTGCAACTGGTCTTTGTAGTCGCGTTGCAGTCTGGTAGTGCAACTGGTCTTTGTAGTCGCGTTGAAGTCTGGTAGTGCAACTGGTCTTTGTAGTCGCGTTGAAGTCTGGTAGTGCAACTGGTCTTTGTAGTCGCGTTGAAGTCTGGTAGTGCAACTGGTCTTTGTAGTCGCGTTGCAGTCTGGTAGTGCAACTGGTCTTTGTAGTCGCGTTGCAGTCTGGTAGTGCAACTGGTCTTTGTAGTCGCGTTGACAGTCTGGTAGTGCAACTGGTCTTTGTAGTCGCGTTGACAGTCTGGTAGTGCAACTGGTCTTTGTAGTCGCGTTGCAGTCTGGTAGTGCAACTGGTCTTTGTAGTCGCGTTGCAGTCTGGTAGTGCAACTGGTCTTTGTAGTCGCGTTGCAGTCTGGTAGTGCAACTGGTCTTTGTAGTCGCGTTACAGTCTGGTAGTGCAACTGGTCTTTGTAGTCGCGTTACAGTCTGGTAGTGCAACTGGTCTTTGTAGTCGCGTTACAGTCTGGTAGTGCAACTGGTCTTTGTAGTCGCGTTGCAGTCTGGTAGTGCAACTGGTCTTTGTAGTCGCGTTACAGTCTGGTAGTGCAACTGGTCTTTGTAGTCGCGTTGAAGTCTGGTAGTGCAACTGGTCTTTGTAGTCGCGTTGAAGTCTGGTAGTGCAACTGGTCTTTGTAGTCGCGTTCCCAGTCTGGTAGTGCAACTGGTCTTTGTAGTCGCGTTACAGTCTGGTAGTGCAACTGGTCTTTGTAGTCGCGTTGACAGTCTGGTAGTGCAACTGGTCTTTGTAGTCGCGTTGCAGTCTGGTAGTGCAACTGGTCTTTGTAGTCGCGTTACAGTCTGGTAGTGCAACTGGTCTTTGTAGTCGCGTTGCAGTCTGGTAGTGCAACTGGTCTTTGTAGTCGCGTTGCAGTCTGGTAGTGCAACTGGTCTTTGTAGTCGCGTTGCAGTCTGGTAGTGCAACTGGTCTTTGTAGTCGCGTTGCAGTCTGGTAGTGCAACTGGTCTTTGTAGTCGCGTTGCAGTCTGGTAGTGCAACTGGTCTTTGTAGTCGCGTTACAGTCTGGTAGTGCAACTGGTCTTGTAGTCGCGTTACAGTCTGGTAGTGCAACTGGTCTTTGTAGTCGCGTTGACAGTCTGGTAGTGCAACTGGTCTTTGTAGTCGCGTTGCAGAGTATGTTCCTGTAGGAGTGCTTTCGGTAATTTGGAGTAACTGTAGAAATTCAACCTCACACTTTCATAGCTACATCCTAATAACTGTAACATATTTTATATAGTCTTATTCCGATAAATGTACACTTTATTAAATATATAAAATAATATTTTATCTATTTTAATGAGTACCATATAGCTGTGTAATGATAAAGAGTCCTGATGATGAACTGATACAGTTCGAAACATGTTGACGATTTATTGATATAAACATGTATTAAATACTGTTAAATATACTAACTAACTATAACTAACTAACCCATGTAGCACAGTCCTTCTGAGAAGCTAACAGGTCCTCAGCTAGTCGAAAATTTCCCCGCATTTTATGAAACCCGAAGGTTCATTACCGCATTCACAAAAGCACGCCATCTGTCCCTATCCTGAGCCATATCAATTCACCCCCATCCTACTTCTTGAAGATCCATTTTAATATTATCCTCCCATCTACTGCCTGGGCTTCCAAGTGGTCTCTTTCCATCAGGTCTCCCCACCATAACCCTGTACACACCTCTCCTGCCTCCCATACGTGCCACATGCCCCGCCCATCTCATTCCTGTTGATTTGATGGCCCGAATAATATTTGGTGATGAGTACTGACTATAAAGCTCCTCGTTATGTAGTCTTCTCCACTTCCCTGTTACCCGTCCCTCTTAGGCCCAAACACATTCCTCAGCACTCTCTTCTCGAAGACCCTGAGCCAATGTTCCTTTCTTAATGTGAGAGACCAAGTTTCACCCCATACTTTTTAAACGTATCTTCTAAAATCAAAAAGTGATCGGTGAAGATGAATATATCAGATGTCTCCGAAACGTCGGAACTTGTTTTTATATTACATAGCATTACATCTTAATAGCATCCGCAGTCGAAACCTGAAGTCAAACATCCTTCAATTAACTTTGCAGGTGACTAATATTACAGTGGACAATGCAGGAAGCAAAACGCTCTTCATGAAAATACTGATGATTCCATCAAATAATTTACATATATCCGAATTTCCGGTATTCAGTTCCAGCGTCTGAAGTATGTTTCTTACATGTTAGTGCCTTTTTATAAATACTGAATTTGTGTCCTTGGGCGACGTGATTTGAATCCAACGTTTCAGAGATATGTCAGTCTTAGGATGTTACAATTGTGAGCGTTCGACGTAAGAACTGCACCATAAACCTGTAAAGGCTACAGACACGTGCTGTGCTGTGTTTGTCGTCGTCGTCGCTCACAAATACAGTCGCTAGCCAAGATCAGTACAGTGAACGTCAGTCAGCGCGTTTAACAAGCAGATTTCTCCCTTCTCCGCTCGATCGTGCCTAAGCCTGCCTCTGTGCAAGAAGAGCGGTGAAGATTCAGAGGACATAGAGCACAGCGAAGTGTGAAGTATTGGCGATACTCTGCTTACGTTTCGACACTAAAGTTCATATCATGTGAAGGGCAAAACTGGGAAGATTGTCTAGGTTCTTGAGTCCAAAACAGAAAATAGTCACACATACATACATTCATACATACAAGTACATACATACTACATACACGTACATACATACATACATACATACACACGTACATACATACATACATACATAACAGTACATACATATACATACTACATACACACGTACATCATACATACATAACACGTACATACAAATAATACATACATACATACACACGTACATGAGCATAACACGTATATGCATGCTACACAATACATGCATGATACACAATACAACTACATAACAGTACATACATACAATACAATACATACATACATACATACATCATCATAACAGTCACAGATACAGTATATGCATGCATACACAAGTACATGCATGCATACACAAGTACATACATACATACACACGTACATACATACATACATACACACGTACATACATACATACATACATACATACATACACACGTACATGCATGCATACACACGTATATGCATGCATACACAAGTACATGCATGCATACACAAGTACATGCATGCATACACACGTACATAAATACATACACACGTACATGCATGCATACATATATATACATGCATGCATACGAGTACATGCATTCATTCATTCATACATACGTACACACATACATGCATGAATGCATACATACATATATACATGCATACATATAAGCATACATATAAGCATACATACATACATATACATACATACATACATATACACATACATAATAGGTGCCATGGGTTCAAAATTTAGTCAAAGTGATAACAACGTGCAGTAGACCATGAAAATAAAAAATATACAAATTGATACAATACAAAAATATTGTAAGTATTTAACAGACAGTATTCAAATGTTATATAAGTCTATTATATACACCAACTAATAAGATTATGAATAACTTTTAAACATTAGGAATTCATTGAGATAACATGAGTGTGTTTTGGGTATCGTTAATGCTACATAAAATTGAACTTTCTCATTCATAGGACGCGTCAATATACATGGCAAATCTAATTAATAGCCTTAGTAATGAAACTAACACTTCGACTGCGAAACTTTATACCTAGTGTAATATTTATTTCTTACTTATCCGACTGAGCAGTAGACGTCCAACGCGGTAATAAGTTCGGCGCCGCGACGCACAGCGTCTCTGCTACTGAAGAGCAAGTGGGAGTGGTTCATGAAGGGTAAGATGGCGGCAGACTTGGAATCGATCTGTTAGTTTCGTGGTGGCTGGCGAAGTTGTCATGGACGCTTGGATTTACGGTTCTGAGTTAACCGAGTGTTTGAGGCATGGACCGCCTGCTGGAGAAGCTTCGCCAGAATATGGTAAGGAGAAGAAGTCGAAGACTCACACAGAATAAAGCGTCCTTGCGTTTTAAATAGAATGTGACAGGACGATTAGTTGTGTAGATGTGTTAGTGTTATTAAGCCCGGTAACCCAAATCTAGAGAATGCTCTGCTTTTTCTGTACGTTTTAAAAGTCACAACAATGTCATAACAAGTCATAACAATGCTCTACGGTTTTTATTTTCCATATCCAACATATTTTTACCTCAGCACATTTCACAGTATTGTTGTCACGTTTATTCTGGGGAGGACCTTTTTCTTTTGTGTACAAATTTCCACGTTTATGTAACGAACAGACCGTGCAAGTGTTGGGGCAAAACTTAACTTTGTTTGGGAATACGCTGGTTCGAGGATACACACAGGGCGTCAACAGGAATTTCTTAATATAGAAGTTTACTTCATATTTTAGTCTTTCTTTTTTTTTGTAGCAAATTTAAGCTATATTCAAAGTTGGTTTCATTTGCTTTTCAAGTCATATAAGAAATTAACTTTTAAACCATGCTATCTAATATATACTTTTGTAATAAGTCTTCTGCGGATACGTTTTCCCGAAACGTCGGTAAACAATTACCACACAACGCCGCGTAATACCCCAGAAGACCACAGATTTCATCATATAAAATCTGTGTTTTTTAAATTTCGGTTTTGGGATTTTGGGGCGGGGGGCTGAAGTCCGGCAGCCCCCCCCCCCATTGGGTGTGCCCTATGTAGGAGGAATGTTAAATCTCAAGTTTATTATCCATAACATACGGTGAAACGCGTTGGTCTTTAGTGAGGATTATTAGATGCTGCATTTTCCTGCAAAAGAATCTCAAATAAGTTGTATATTCTGTTGGCAAAATAAGTGTTAGTTCTTCTCGCATCAGTCTTTACTTACATAAAATATTTTATTACGAAAAGTAATTAATTTTTATAATCTTAACAGATATTTCATTGGGAGGGGTTTGAAATCAAAAGCATCACCGCCTTCTCCTAAACAGGCTCACGTTTGACAGTTTCACATTTGTAAATGCGCTACATGACAGTTGATTCTTCCCGTCTGCGCTTTGATTAACTGTACAAGACCTACTTTATTCTGAAGCGAGCAAACTGTTGGCATCCCTACCTGATGAGCTGGGAGTTATTCAGTGTGCGTAGAGCAGGCGACCCTGTAAGGTGTGTGCGCGGATCTGCTACTGAGCGAGCGCAGTAATGCAGCCAGAGTCACTCCAATTATCATTCACGTAAATACAACGGTAAAGAGTTAAGGTATATTTGTGTTGTGATTTCACTTCAGTGATTCTTCAGTGGTACAGTTACGTACTTTTGTGTTGTAAGTTCACTTCAGCGACTCTTTGTTGTTAGAGTTACATACCTTTGTGTTGTAAGTTCACTTCAGCGACTCTTGTTACATACTTTTGTGTTGTAAGTTCACTTCAGCGACTCTTTGTTATTAGTGTTACATACTTTTGTGTTGTAAGTTCACTTCAGCGACTCTTTGTTGTTAGAGTTACATACTTTTGTGTTGTAAGTTCACTTCAGCAACTCTTTGTTTTTAGAGTTACATACTTTTGTGTTGTAAGTTCACTTCAGCAACTCTTTGTTTTTAGAGTTACATACTATGGTGTTGTAAATTCACTTAGCGACTCTTTGTTGTTAGAGCTACATACTTTTGTGTTGTAAGTTCACTTCAGCGACTCTTTGTTGTTAGTGTTACATACTTTTGTGTTGTAAGTTCACTTCAGCGACTCTTTGTTGTTAGAGTTACATACTTTTGTGTTGTAAGTTCACTTCAGCAACTCTTTGTTTTTAGAGTTACATACTTTTGTGCTGTAAATTCACTTAAGCAACTCTTTGTTGTTAAGAGTTACATACTTTTGTGTTGTAAGTTCACTTCACCGACTCTTGTTGTTAGAGTTATATACTTTTGTGTTTTAAGTTCACTTCAGCGACTCTTTTTTGTTAAGAGTTACATTTTTGTTGTTGTAAGTTCACTTCAACGACTCTTTTTTGTTACAGTTACATACTTTTGTGTTGTAAGTTCACTTCAACGACTCTTTTTTTTATAGTTACATACTTTTGTGTTGTAAGTTCACTTCAGCGACTCTTTGTTGTTAGAGGTACATACTTGTGTTTTGTAAGTTCACTTCAGCGACTCTTTGTTGTTAGAGTTACATACATTTGTGTTGTAAGTTCACTTCAGCGACTCTTTGTTGTTAGAGGTACATAGTTGTGTTTTGTAAGTTCACTTCAGCGACTCTTTGTTGTTAGAGTTACATACATTTGTGTTGTAAGTTCACTTCAGCGACCCTTTGTTTTTACAGTTACATACATTTGTGTTGTAAACTACCCTCATTGTCTCTTCTTTGTTACAGTAACAAAAGTCATATTACTTTAAACCTCACTTGATTACTGTTGAAATATTTTCTTACTGCCTCATATTGTTACAAATATTCTTACGCTTATTCAAGGCAAAATTACTATATTTCTGCTACCGTTTATTAAAATAATGTTGTACACTTTACTTGTTATTATGGTCCAGCACACAATTAACTAACTCCTGGAGTAGAATCCTTCTTGAGAAGCTAACAGGTCGTCAGCTAGTCGAGGAATTCCTCGCATTTTATGTTTTATGGAACACAAAGGTTCATTACCGCACTCACAACAGCCCGCCACCTGTCCCTATCCTGAACCACATCAATCCAGCCCATGCCTCCCCATCCCACTTCTATCAAGTTTTATTTTCATATTATCCTTCCATCTATGCCTAGGTTTTCCAAGTGGTCTCTTTCCCCCAGGTCCCCTGACCTAAACCCTGTATACACCTCTCCTCTCCCCTCCCCTATACGTGCTACATGCTCTGCTCATCTTATTCTTCTTGATTTGATCACGCGAATAATCCAGCAGAAAATGTAGTTGTAATTAGAACGAGTGGACAGTCTGTTTCAGGGCAGTGTTTTGTTGAAATGGAACAAAGCATTGCACTGAAGGTAAATAAATGACTTGGTAAGAATATAGTAGATACATCTTGACGTGGTGCCGTAGATATTTGTATTGCAAACTGTGTCTTACGGTGCAGTGACAGTGGAACTGCGATGGAACGAGCATTTCGTATCTGTGATTGGCAGTCTCGATAGGTAAGGGAACTGAAATTATTTATTATTATTATTATCATCATCATCATCATCATCATCCACATTCCTCACTTCATAGCAGTTCAGCTCGTTCTCACAAAAGTACGGTCTCACTGACCAAGCACTTCATATTCACTGTTCTGCCGAAAACTTTCTGAATATACAGCATGTGTTAAGTGTTACTGCTTTGTGCGTTAGAATATATAGAGCGGGGCGGGGATTGAGCAGTTTTAAACTGTCGTGTTTTTTTTTGTAAGATCCGTTGTGGGTAGTACTAATGGTACTATATAGGCCGTTTTCAGTTGTCACATTTACTTTAAATACTTGTAACTTCCACATTTCTTGACCGATCTGTGTGACACTCGGTATAGAAGATCTCAACACGATGTCGTTACTCAGTTACGGGCTTTGCGACAATACGTACAGTGAAAGCTATACTTTATTAAGGGACGTAATAGAAATTTTGCTCTGTTTTCTACAATTTTCGTCGGATTTGAAGAAAACTCGGTACAGTGGATGTCAACAAACTGTAACTCAATAATTGCGAGTTTCGTAATAATACAGGTATACACAAAAGAATGGTGCGGTTTACCTTTATTCACCATTGAAACTGCACCATTTTTTTTGTGTATACCCTGTATGTGTCATGAAGTCCATACTTTACTTAGGGGCCTAAATGAATTTCTGTCCTTAATTTTCGCATTTATTTTCCGATTTGCGGTGAAATTCCGCATAACGGACGGGAACATAATGCCGTTCAGCATTAATGAGTTTCATGAAAATCGGCATAGGGAAGGCCATACTTTTCTTAGGGGCACACATTAAATTACATTTATGTGTGCGCCGTGAAACATTACGAAAATTATTTTGAAATCAAATTACGCGCTCGGTGAGTGTACGCAATACGTCACAGAGTACACAGCGTTTGCACTATTTTACGTGTAAAATTACTACATTTCGAATTAAATCCGTTTTTTCCTATTTTCATCTTTCTTTGTTGTTCTCAGCTTTGATTTATAACCGAACTTTGCTGGTTACCTTTTATTAATTTGATATACACCAAATTACGAGACTGTTCTCTTCAAAGGTTTAACTTTATTTCTCCATTATAACAATACAAACGTTAGCACAATACCATTCGTCTACTCCTTTCCTTTACTGGACGCCAACTGTCGCGGGACACCTGGTCCCTTCTTCTTCTTACTATATATATAGAGGAGTGGGGAGGGAGAACCGAACTGCTCCAACAATACTAGTATATAAATGCTCCAATAATGTTCGGCTACAGATTCCTTTACCAGTCACTTTCACCTCTGGCTCTCGAAGTGCACTGTCAACTCAGACTTATTTGTGTCTCCAGGCGGAACTCTCTGTCCAGGGCGACGACTTCACACGTCAGATATGGCACATGTACGCTACATTTGAAGAGTTTATCGACACTCGCACGAGCTTCGGCAAGTTCGGAGAGGCCGCCGAAAATCCTACACCGGCTGGGAGCGTCAAAGCAAAGAAGGATGACTTGGTTGGGGCGACATCCCGTCCTCAACCGCGTACCAGCAGCAGTCGACGCAGGAGCAAATCCGGGCACAGACAGGTAATAGGTGGCAGTGCACTAGAGCTGGCTGTGCAAAACCGAGAGATGGCAGTTTCTGCACCAGCGACTTCTTCCACCGAGTTCAATTTCGAGACGACATGGAAACTGGGTAACTCGAAGGACGATATGAGTCTCGTCTACCGGCGGCCGCAGCACCATCGGTGTCGTTCACGCGCCAGTCGTAGACGGATGGACATTGCAAATCCGCTCCTCGAAACGATAAGTGCCATCCAAGACCCTTGTGAGTCCGACGATCATGATCTCGGAGATTCAGTTCCACAGTACTATGGGGCAAAAGAAAATCGTCTTCCCGGTTCCCGATTTTGTTCGGATCCCGATAAAGATTCAGTCGGATATGCAGGTTCCAATTCGATTGACTCTGGTTACAAAAGTTCATGCCCTACTCCAGAACCGACAGACGGTTTGTTTTACGGGACCGAACCCGGAAGCAAACGTGGTTCTATCGCTAGTCAAGGTAGCCAGCAGAGTCAGAAACCGCGGATCGCCATGGGAACCAAAGTCATGAACAGGCATTCGCATCCTCAGTACGCAGGGCGGGACTTGGACCACCTCATGTACCTGCGTCAGACAATCCTGAGCGCGATGCAGCGCTACGAGCTGCAGGCCGTGAATTCTTCTCCAAGTCCAGGGTTCAGACCGCGAAGTTCCAGCGCTAGCAGTCCCGGGTACCGTTCTGCCAGCCCTGGCCCTAGCTCAGGAGGTCCTGGTTCTAGCCCCCTGCCACAACGGCGCCCCCACATGGCCAGTTGCCCCAGCTCAAGAACGCACAGTCCTTGTTACAGCAGTGCTAGTGGCAAGAGTTCCCCGGGCTTCCATCGATCTCGCCTCGCCACAGCCGAAGAAGACATAGACACCTTGTTGTACGGCAGAGTGGAGGACATCCCGTGTGGCTACGTCGCTATGATGGAGGACAAATACAGGCGGAGCAGCGTGGCGCGCGTCAAAAAGCTCAGAGGTAATACAATTGCTCGTTTATCTGACGTAAAATCACATTTCGGTCGTTAAGGCAGGCAGTGGTACTGGAGGAAGTCGGTGTTAGTTGGTCTGAAGAAGTGTCCTTGCTGTTTCCATCAAAGATACGGGCATGAGAGGGACAGTAACCAAAATGGTGCAATACGCAATAATTTGCAAATTTGTGTATATTGGAGAGTTGCATGGAAGACGTATAACATTACATTTTATATTGAACGATATTGGTCTTGGTAGTCGTATGTAATAGTTACATTACTTGGACTGTGTTCACGTTAGCATTGCCTTGACTGAGACTGCCCTAACATAGCTTACATGGGAAGGCATAAGCTAGAAACTAATTTCACATAGAAACATCTGTCTAGAATACCAGTTCTTCCCATTTATGTAACACTCATTCTGTAATGGAAAACGGCGCCATTCAAAGCAGTATGACGTCACAGCAAATGAACTAATGTAACGGTGAACTTGTTTCATTTTAATCTTACCATTTTAACTTCGTACCATTATGTACTAATTTTTAACGCAATAATATAATTACAGTCGAACTCGGTTATAAAGTCATGAAAGGGACTGAATATTTTGTGTCGTTATAAACGAGTGTGTCGTAACCGAGGAGTATTCATTCATTGATTCATTCTGTAGTCTGTCTTACGACAGGTCCGTAGCCTCTTCCAAAGCGAGTTCTCCACACAGTACGGTCTAGTGCTTCCTCTTTCAATTTACAGTATCTTCTCTTTTCCTTAAGGTCATCCAGTAGCTGCTTACGTCTTCTTCCTCGTCTTCCCGTCATTTCTATCCTTCCCTCTAACTTTCCTTCAATCACATGTTTCAGAAGGCAGTTTCTACGCAAGATGTGACCAATCCAGTTAGCCTTTCTTCTTTTTATTGTATGTACGATATTCCTCTCCTCCTTCACTCTGTGTAATACTTCTTCATTTCTCACACGGTCGGTCCAACTGATCTTCTCCATTCTTCTTCAGCACCACCGAGGAGTATAATGTTATGGTTAACAGTGAGGAATTAATTGGTACCCAAGAACATGTGACGTTATATGCGAGGTGTCGCTTAAACCGATGTCGTTATATCTGGGTTCGACTGTATTTGTAATTGTAAACACACTTAAATAATTGATATGCACCTCAAAATATGTTATTTTGTATGAAACTATAAAGTGGGCTCGTTCCTCAGACGCGTTATATAAGATATGTTGAAATATTAATGTTTGCAATGGGCTTGAGAATGGTTAAATCTAGCCGAAACACGTAGCCGTATTGCTCATCAGTAATAAAGATTACTTGATATGCACTGATTAATATAACAGCTGTCTAATTGTTTTTGATATCTGCTTAGTTAAGTTGCCTTTCATTTACATTTACCTGTGCTTAAAGCAGGGTTTCGAAGAAAAACTTCAGCCGCAACGCACCTCGCCTATTTGTAGTGACTAGCGCTCGTGCAGATGCAGTAGATAGGCCTACGCCTGAAATTTGTTAACATCAACCGACATTCAGTACTAGAAACAACGGTTGTTAAATTTCGCGTAGCGTGTAAGCGCGGTTCACAGGACTGCCTTTACGAGAATTAAAAAGCACCCATAACACCATAATTATTGAGAATAACACCCATGTTGATAGGAACTTTTATTATCACAGACATCTAAGAAATCATCTCCTACAATAATATCCATAACTCGTGAATCACCCTGTATTTTTTCTATGGCTCGACAGCCCTATATGGGCCTGGGCCTCCTCGTTTCGTCGAGGTTTCATGATCAACACATTTGAGACACACCACAGTCGGTAGGACTCCTCTGGACGAGGGACCAGCTCGTCGCAGAGACCTCTACCTGACAACACACAACACTCACAAGAGACAGACATCCATGCCCCCGGTGGGATTCGAACCCACGATCCTAGTAAGCGAGCGGCCGAAGACCCACGCCTTAGACCGCACGGCCACTGGGATCGGCAGTGTATACTCACATAATAATATATTTCAACAAGTTCGTGAGCATAATGTGTAGGAGCTAATCTTCGGTGTGTTTTAATTTTCCGTAGAGAAAGGTCTTGGGGCGTTGGTGGCTCCCGAGTCATCATCGAGCAGTGACAGCAGCTGCACCAGCCCGACAGGTCCAAACTCGCAGTCAGGTCGCTTCTCTGAAGTGGCAAAATGTATGCTAGAGATCATCGAAGATCTTCAGAACCAGACTCAGCTCCCAGGTCTGGTGCAACCTGGAAGCACCCCAGTTTCTCCCCCAGCACCAGCACCCTCAGTTCCAGAACCACGGCCACTCCCTAGCTCTCCATCGCCTTCAAGATCTGGGGATGTCGGTATGGAATCCAAGGGTTTTGCACAGGCAGGTCTATGGGGCAATGTAGGTCCAGAAATGTCTTCCAGCCTTTTGCAGAGACAACGAACGGGGATGGGACCCGGACCAGACTATCATGTCTACGAAGAAATCATATATGAATTGACAACAAGGCCCAGATCAGACCCGGGGCCACCACCTCTTCCCGCCCGACCCGACGGTATCTTCCGTACCAGCTCAGTGGTGAAGAAGGCCTCAGCGTCTCATCCACCATCAAAATCCCATCGGCCGAAACAACGCAGTAACCTGTATTCGCTGTTCCGGGAACCCAGTGCGAGACACGACGTTACACAATCTATGGAACAAGAATACCGAGGGACTGCTGGGGGCATTACCCCACTCCCCAAACTTGGCCAACCGAGATGTATACTTGGTCCTCGAAATCACCCTGAGCAGGATCGTGTCAAACAACCAGAGGATGATTATGGCTTCCGTGTCGGCACTTGAATTCATGCTGCCATCTTCATGTTCGGTATGCAGAGTCTTCAAAAAACATTAACAAGAGAGGTCTGTTACAATGGCCTTGATTGCCTCCTGATATTTCTGTTGTTTCTTAAATGCCGACCACCTAAGTCTAACTTATTCATTCCTGACATAAAACAGTGAAATGCTGCTTTTGCGAGTTTGAAAGTTTTTTACGGAGGTGTATTCGAGGATTCCAGTCTTCTGCATCGTTGGGTGAGTGGTTGTCGACGTTTCTTAGGAACATGACTTCGTCTTCAGCGTCAAGCAGTCTTCTTGGTCCACTTGACCCTGAGGATAAAGGCAGTATGTCCCTTCGAAACATAGGGAAGCACTCAACCAACAACATAACATTACATTTCAGAAGACCTGAACCTTCAAATGTCACTTTGGTTCAGATATTTGCCACATTTGTTCTGTCAGGATGTTAATCAGAAATGTTAGGACTCACAGTTTCAGTGTTGTTATTCATACACTTACAACAGAAGAGGAATGTGACACTGAAGTAGCAATCAGCCAGCAACTGGTGTCATTTTGTGTGATGTTTGTGATAGTTGTGCTGGTGGCCTACCTTCGAAAGTGTCCTCCATAGTGAGATCCATATAGTCACTGCAAGTTAGTTTGCTTCTTGTTGTGAAAGGACTTGGATTATAAATATGTTTCTTTATAGCAATGTGTCGAATAGGCCCTACAACTACTAGGTGCTGAGCATGTCAACGAATTGCACCTATACAGACCAGTCCCATAAAATATCTATTAGAAACACGGTTTGTATATTACTTTTGTCACCCAGAGTTTCTGCTGTAGTAATGTTATATATTTACACATCACTTTTAGTAACATAAATTATGTTTTTTTTGTAATTTTATCCAAACTGATGGACTTGGATTTAACCCTTTAAAGATGAAATGTAATCAGTTTTGTATAAGGACTCAGTGCGTACCGCGCAGTAAACACCTCCACCTAGGTTATACAAAAGCAATCAGTTAGTGATGTATAAGGTAAAGGTTGCTGTTTGTTCTGAGATCCGTACAAAACACATAAATACACTGTGTGGGCAGAACGTAGAATTGTTGAATGTTAAACCTGGTGGTATGTAAAACAACCACAAGGCCTTAAAATGTTAATATATTTATAATTTGAAGAAACACAGCACAACAAATTTTTGTTGTCTTTTGACAACTTGTAGGAGGTCAGCTGCTTTTGACTAAATCAGGTATGCCGATCGGAGAAAACAAGTTGTGAGATTCGAGGTTCTCACAGTGGGTTGCTGAAGATCCAAGTCTTCTGGGATGTGACACTGTGTCGTTGGGTTGGTAATATTTATTGAAAAACATAAAATATATGTTTCATTGCTGGTGAAATAAGAAATATCACCAAAAGTGAAATTGCAATAGAACTGATTCTTGGATAGTTCTCACAGAAGAGACTTGATGTACTTTTTGCACACCTTCTTTTGCTACTGGAAAATGTACCAAAATATTGTGGTAAAATTACTGAAAGGAATGCGTTACAGAATTAAAATTAAGTAGGTAAAGTGCTGTGAATAGTATGCCATAGCAAGTGTGGTTCTACCTTCTCATTTTGCCACTGATACATATATTTATGTAGATGATAAAATATATATGCTTTCTTGCAAATTTATTCTAGACAAAAGTTAATTATCCTCAATGTCATTTTAAACCAAGTACATATGACACCAGAAGATGAGCAACTAACACTTGACCAGTGTGTGGCCAAACAAGGATAAACATGTACTAGAGATCAAAAAACCTAGACCATCTAGTTGGTCTTGGTTTTTTTATATATACGAGATGCACGGTGAAAACAATATTAAATATACTAGAGAATTTGATTTCATACTTTCTGAAAAAAAATGCCCTATGCTTCACCTGGAATTTAAAGTCGTGTGAGGAGAGTGAGGTAGCATGTATAGAACTTATACCAAGAAGCCAATTTTAGGCCTCATCACAATCTGATAACTTACAAAACACAGACAATAGCAGCAACAGAAGAAAACAGAGTAGTTGCTTTACAATAAAATCAGCTGAGACTAGGATTTGTAAAACTGAAAGAAGTACAACTAAGTATTACTATGCACAATCAAAATTATGAAGTGCCACAGAATTCAGTACTTCCCTTCATGTGCAAATCATTTCATCCACATTGTATTAGAACTAATTTATAGATTAAATAGGAATTACTTTCATAAAGAGAAGGAATGTGTATGCAGTGGTGCAATTGCTTGAGGCACTGCCCTACAACCCAGAAGGTTGCGGGTTCCATTCCCCATGGGGTCATTGGGATTTTTCATTGACTTAATCCTTCCGGCAGCACTCTGGCCCTAGGGTCAACTCAGCCACTAACAGAAATGAGTACCAGGGATGTCTTGTGGGGTAAAGGTAGTCGGTGCAGAGGGATGAAAACCTTGCCACCTTCATGTGCCAATGGTCTAGAAATTTTGGGAGCCTCAACCTCTTGAAGCCCTAAGGGCCTGTCCAGGCCTGTGTAGGGATAGCTTTACCTTATGAGAAAGAATGAAATTTAGAGAGCCAGTTATGGGTATTACATCATTCCACATAAAAATACTAGAAATTAAATTATATTCTATTTTGTTTAATAATTTGATTAGTGGAATTAGCATGTATAGCAAAATTAATATGGATGACCGGGTTTGTACTGCCATTTTTATGTAAAGAACAAAGTCTAAAATTAAGATAATTCATTTTAATTTGATATTAGTGGAACTACATGTGAACAAGTTCTTTTATGAGTACAACACCAGATTTTTATGACAGTTTTATAGGATTATAATTTCTCACATAAAATTTTATTCTCCTCTGTGAAAGAATTGATTATACTAAACTCTTTATAATGGCTGACTGAGGTCTAAAAACGTTTTCACTGTGCAGCAAAATTTTCCAATTCTCAAATCTGAAAAAGTGTTATTTATTTCAATGCAGTGCAATTTTTTATACTTGACAGTGGAATACATGAAGATGAAGAACTCATGCAAAGATTACAAATAATACCTATAAATATCATTGAACAAAATATGTGTAACAGGTTTCTACCATAGTCCATGACATTTTGACTTGATGTGCTTGTGATGCATATAGACAAATAACAAAGTCACTCACTGAAATACAACTATGTGCTTCATAATAAATAGATGGTATAAAGTGTGAATTTAATAAGCTGTCATGTATATCCTTCATGACAAACACGTGTTACGTGCTACACATAATAAACCTTTACGTCAAAATATTCAAGTCCTATGAAATAGAAGCAACCCAACCATAATTATTTGACCAGTTACAGCAAGCATTAAAAGAATAATATGTTTTCTTTCTTTTCATTTGGGTTACGTATTGAGCTTAACAACCACAAAACGTGTGTGTGTGTGTGTGTGTACATGCGTGTCCATCCATCATTTCTGGGTCTGTAATTTTTCTATGAGTAACGTTTTTATTTCTGTGCATTTTTATTTGTTGTGCTTGAAACCAAAAGTGAATTCAAAAATCACTATTTCAGTTACAGCCTCCAAGTAGCATATAATATATAATATTAGGTAAGTTAACAGATTTAGTTTTGTATGGCCCATTCTGTGTTTTAGAATGTCAGTATTATTCAGAATCATCTAAATATAAACACATTCAGAATGGAGAATACTCTCCCAACAAGACAGTGTCATATTCTAGAATGCCTAAATCCTTATATATTTATCAAGATTAACCTTTTATTCCTCACAACATATTTTGCACTTTCTGTACCACAGTAAGTGTTATTAGACGTCAAATCCAATAAAATACTATACATATATACTTAAGATATTATCAGTACTTACATAAGTAACATGCACCTGCATTTATAAGTATGCACATTAGGGGCTAGGGCAGGTACAAGTATGTAATTCATTCAAAGGGTGACCAGTATGGCATTCAGGTTTTCACGACAATTATTTTTCTAGTTTATTGTTTTTTTCTGTGTTTTCACACCATATAGTAAATATTTGTCCCGATATTTCAGAGAAACTTTGTGCCTCCATCTTCAGGGTGACTGATTCTGGTTCAGGTGGATGCTGAAGTAACTGGCAAGAGGAATATGTTGGCTGTATAAGAAGGTTGTCGATCCCAGTGAATGCATGGTCTAAGGCGTGGGTCTGTGGCCGCTCACTTACTGGGATTGTGGGTTCGAATCCCGCCGGGGGCATTGATGTCTCTCTCTTGTGAGTGTTGTGTGTTGTTAGGTAGAGGTCTCTGCGATGAGCTGGTCCCTCATCCAGAGGAGTCCTACCGAGTGTGGTGTGTCTAAAAGTGTGATCGTGAAGCCTTGAACAATGAGGCAGTCTCAGCCCCCTAGGGGCTGTCGAGCCATTAAATATATATATATAATATATATATATATTTAATTATATATATGAAGGTTTTTGGAAATTTTGACCAACCAAATTTACAGAGGCAAGCATATTGGAATTGAGAGTTCCATGAACAGGACTTTTCAGCATCAACAGTTGGAAATGCAGGTGGACAGATGTAATTAATAAAGTACATTTCTACCTCCCAGTTACTTCAGAATCCACTTGACCAGTAATCAGTCATCCTGCAGATGGAAGCAGTATGTTCCTGTGAAATGTCATTACCAACTTTTCCTATATGGTATGAAAACCAAAAGAATCAACCATCATTTGAATGTTTAACAAGGTACAGTTGCAAGCTGTGTAAATGTTGGAAAGATGATTGCATACGAGCTGTAAGTGCATGATGATGGTATAATAGATGGATCGAAGTATGTGGCGAGGAATAGCAATTAAAAATGCTAAGTATGTGTTAGTAGATAGTTCTCAGTAGAACTGACATGACAGAACTTGGTGATGTTTCGTTCAATGCTGAAGTATATAAAGACAATGAAATCCTGCTGGGTGTTATCACCATTGTGTGTGATAAATACTGGTGTGAAAGAACTTGGTGATGTTTCATTCAATGTTGAATCATATGAAGACATTGAAATGCTGCTGGGTATTATCACCATTATGTATAATAAATACTGATTCCCAATAACTAACATCCCCTTCATTAATACAAAGAAATAAGATTAAAAAATGTATTTAGGTTCTTCCCAGTGAACCAAAAATTATGTGTCCATAACCTGTTGTTTTTTTATATATACATATGAATTATAAGATCTCAACAGACTGTTAATATTTGCTGTATGTTGATGATGAGAGCTTACATTTGATTACTTTGAACTTCAAAGAATACGTAAAATGACAATGAACTCTTGTACTGTTGTTTGTATAGAATAATGGAAACATTTACAAATTTCATTAATGTATTTAATACATGTCTTTCTTCAGTTCCTTTACTTTACTGTGTTTTAATATCTTTTATGTACTTTTATGTGCACCATTACAATTGAACAATGGTATGTGGGGTTGTATGCTAGGCAGACTCAAATTAATATTTCTTATTATAAACAACATGCAGGAAACAGAGACTCGTAAAGAACAATACCAGTTATTTGAAGACAGTAAAAACTGCCTGAATGAAGTAAACGTGTGACCAAGTGTTGACTTTTTTAACTAACAAACCAACTCCACAGATGAAGTTTATGTAAATGGCCAGCACTCACAACAAGGGGATAACTATAAGAATAGAAGACAGTAATGTGAACAGGAGGCAGCAGAGAAAGTCTCTTCATCTGGACTCTCATGCCACAGATATAAAATCAAATTATTGCGTTTTTTCTATAGCAATATCATGCTAATGTTGATCCCAGTGGCCGTGCGGTCTAAGGCGTGGGTCTGCGGCCGCTCGCTTACTAGGATTGTGGGTTCGAATCCCACCGGTGGCATGGATGTCTGTCTCTTGAGAGTGTTGTGTGTTGTCAGGTAGAGGTCTCTGCGACGAGCTGGTCCCTCGTCCAGAGGAGTCCTACCGAGTGTGGTGTGTCTAATAAGTGTGATCATGAAGCCTCAAAAAACGAGGAGGCCTAAGCCCCTGGGGGCTGTTGAGCCTAAAAAGAAAATACCATGCTAATAAAGAAAGAGGTTAATGTCAAAATGAGATCGAGTCATATGGTAAAACTGGGCCTATTGAAAGGAAAGTAAATTTTTATGATTTCTGTTTCATATTCTGAAAATAACAGGTCGTGGACTTTTGTATTAATTTCAGAATTGTGTAACATACAAAAATCTTCTCCCATAGTGCAGAAAATGCCAGAGTAAGAGGATTGTTTTTATGGGGCAACTGGGAATTGTGAAGTGGAATTGCAGGTATATTGTACAATAAAACGAACTACTAGCTGAGGGACATAAGACTGCTTGCTCAGATGACACGCATATTGAAAGACTGATAATTGGGCATGTATAAGCTGACAATTTATTCACCATTAATGCCAAACTTACTTCAAAAGCAAGAACAACAAGTAGTGACTAGCAGTGCCATAATTTTGATCAACGAATAGAGGAGAAGTTATCACCAAACTTGCCAGAGAAATGTGGTCATTTTGGATAATGCACCCTACCAGAACCCTCCAACATAATACATTGTGAAGTCAGAGATGATTTCATGAATTTTAGGGCATTGTATCACATGTGATGACTCCACAAGAAAATGTCAGACATTAACAAACTCCAAGAAGAATACAATGTTGACCAGATTGCATAAATGTGGTACAAGGCCCTTTGACTTAAACTCATTCAGTTGAGACCTCAGTACAATTGAATTGGAATAGACAAAGGTAAATACATATCAGAGAGTAAAATACAGGTGAAGATTTCAGTTTAACTCATTTGCATCAACTGATTGAAGCTAGCATACTTTGTTAGTGGAAATGATGGAAAGGTTATTATCATCACGCTAGAAAACTGGGAGAACATTAAAAATAAAAGATGGTTTTGGTTTGTGTTGTGATGGAAAATATTATCAAATTCAAGCCTAAAATTGACAATGCTTTGGATTCACATCTTCTGGGATGTGCTGGTGTGTCGTTTGGTGACTGAATCATGTGGTGTGTCATTTGGTGACTGAATCATGTGGTGTGTTGCTTGGTGACTGAATCATATGGTGTGTTGCTTGGTGACTGATTTGTGTTGTGTGTCGTTTGATGACTGAATCATGCCATGTGTCATTTGGTGACTGAATCATGTGGTGTGTCATTTGGTGACTGAATCAGGTGGTGTGTTATTTGGTGATTGAATCATGTGGTATGTCATTTGGTGACTGAATCATGTTGTGTGTCATTTGGTGACTGAATCATGTTGTGTGTCATTTGGTGACTGAATCAGGTGGTGTGTTATGTGGTGATTGAATTATTTTGCCCTCATCTTCAAGCACAATCCTGTGAAACACTGAGAAACACTCATTTAATGACACAGTATCACATCCCAGAAAGCTTAAATCCTCTCAGCAACATTACTGTGAGAACCCCAGATCTTACACAAAGAGGATGATTCTTCCAAGCTCAAGTCCATGTCATTTGAAAACTGGAAATCTGGTTCCTCTGATTGTGTTTGGACATCACTTGAATGAATAGCCTAATGAGTAATGTAAATATGTCTAATATGTAAATATAGATATAAACAAGGTAAAATGAATGTATTGGAAGTACAAATATAGTTTAGATAGCGAGTGTGGGTTCCAGTGACACAAAACACTTTGGCTATATTGTTACAATTTTGTTGTGCACTTCATTAAATTTTATTGGATAAGGCACTTTGTTTACTGTACGTCCAATTTTCCATGCTTTTGCCCCCCATATTCTTCTGTCTGTGTTCTGCACTTTGTAAAAGATGGACTGCACCCACCCACTAACCAAGCAACAAAGCTAAGGTCATAGACTTGCACAAAGCACAAGTCGAAATCCCTTTCTAAATTAAACCATTCCTGCATATGAAATATATACGCGAAACATGAAAACTGTGCCTTATAAACTGTAACAGGGTTTGGCATCTGGCTGACAGCCATGGTATTTTCACATCAAGGGCCTTTGCTGCTGGAGTGAGAAGCTCCCATCTGACAGTTCTTTGGAAAGGAAGCATTGATATTATGGATGTTGGAGCACTGAATCCAAAGAGGCATTGCATTTACTGATGGCAGCCCTAGGAAGCCACAAATGAACAAAAAACTTAGGTATCCTAACCAAAAAAGCCAAAACTATTATGTGGTAGCTGTAACCAGCAAGTTGGTGCTGAACTATTTATTGTAGGCAATGGTAGCCATTATTACTGCCATCTACCTGCATTCTTTTGCAGGTCTGACAGTCCACATATTATTTTCGTTCTCTGCACCCACGGTGTTTCATAACAGCAACATTTGTTTACACATGTCACGGTATTCTGATGTGTGCCAAAAGTCTGTCTTATATACTGTCCAAGGTGCTTGTTGCTGTCGAGTGTTACCACGCACATCAACATTCATACGGACATATTGGTAGAAAACTGGGGCTTTCATGTCCCTGTTGTATAAAACGAATCGCCTTCAAGTTTATGTCGTTTGTACGAGGGCCGGCCCGAGACGTGGGCGCCCCAGATAGGCTAATAATTTGGCGCCCCTTAAAACCGGTACTTTAATTTTTTCGGCCTAGGGCAGGGCTTGCGAAACTTTATGTGGGCGCGTGCCCAAACTGCTGATAATTTTCGGAAAAATTCTTTCGCGTGTGGAAACCTGAGGTTACTAAAGCCATATTTCCAGTGACGTCTTAGCGCTATAGGTTGGTGCCCCGAGGACCTGCACGGCTGGCTCGCTCCTTAGTCCGGCCCTGGTGTGTAAAATGGACTCGCACTCTCATCAGAGAGGGCACCCTGAAACTGACCGACTGTAGGATTCCATACAGACCAAAAGCTCGGCATGGGCCTCTCGAAGGGCTCGAGACTAAGACTGACTGACCAGGTCCGTAGCCAGACCACGAACAAGGGGTGCAGCTGCTTTCAATGCGGGTGAATGTATGTACATACGCTTATATACGTATATACTGCTCTATTATATATATATATATATTATGTAGCTATGCACAAGCGTAAAAAGCACCTTTGTCAGGACCACAAATACTTTATTTGCACGAAATATCTTATATATAGATAGATTTTTCAAAACGAGTTGTTTCCAACCGCGGCGGTTCATCAGATCCAACACGTTGATGGGGTAGAGTGTCGCACGTTATTTAGGGGCTTATCAGCATGATTATCTTTGATATCTTGTTAATTCCTAGTGGCTGTATCCAGAGCAGTATTGAGTGCAGCATTGGCACACCCCTGGCTGCGAAACCGTGACTCACTGACTAACCGACCGACCGGCAGTCGCCACGCGACTTTGACTTTTGCGCCGTCAGTTCCATCAGTGCTGCAAACACTATTGCACTACTTACCCGCAGCTTTGCAGGGAGGGTGTACCTGTTCAGCCTTCCCACATTTACCATCGACGGTATATATAATTACTGTTAGTGTTGCTAAATAAGCAATAAAATGAAACAGTGTTGATATGAGAGTGTAAGTTGAAGGACTGTCTTTACATCACAATATGTATGAGGGCGTGCATCGCACAAGGATTGTCACTGAACGATATTTTTCCAATGTTGGTCATGATCGAAATAGATCAAGTGTAAATACGTCATGAGTTGTGTTCAAAAATCACCAACTAATGCACATAAACTTTTCAATAGTTTATTCTTAAAATACCCCTATACGTATTTCGGTGGTTTAAACCACCATCTTCAGGGGGTCGTGGAGATTAAAATGCATAGACTCTGCACTCTGCAACAGCACAACACCGGGGTCATGCAGCTTACATAGTACACACAGATGACCACCTTACTACAAGGCCAAACTACCAATAATTTTCAGGAAAACTACAAACCATGTAATCATTTTAACAGCCTTTAATTCATTTTATAGTAATTTTACATAATTTTACATACTGTACGAAGTGAGCAATACTAGCCCACTCATATTCTACATATATGAATGTAACCATATATGTAATAACTATAAGTCTATGCATTTTAATCTCCACGATCCCCTGAAGATGGTGGTTTAAACCACCGAAATACGTATAGGGGTATTTTAAGAATAAACTATTGAAAAGTGTATGTGCATTAGTTGCTGATTTTTGAACACATCTCATTTGAAAATGCACGGTACATACAACGTTACGTCAGTATCTCACAAGTGTTTGTGTCGCAACGTGTAGGTGAATTGAAACGAATTATTGTACACGATGGATAAGAAGTGTTCAGTGTAATGTGCTTTATGTGGTCAGAACAGGTATGTGTTTGTCGGAGCGAACATAACAGGGGACAACGCTTATTTTCTTCCCTTATAATATCGAATGGTATACAATTCATCATCCGACACTTCGGCACAGATCTATTTTTGTAACGGAAGCAATATTTATGAGTAAAAAAACGTATACTTGTCCCTACGCCATGAAGGCATTGCAGGATGGTTTAAAGGGGTACACCTCCACTCATTCTTAACCTCTGCTCAAGGTGGAGACGACTTGCCAGTTGGTGTAATCCGTAGCAACCTTACCCACGGTAGGAGGTTGGGTTGGCCCCAGATCTGCTGTGGACATTTTTGGAAAGAGAAAATATCCTGCTCTTGCCAGGACTCGAATCGTGTCTCCTCGGTTTTCCAGCCCGTAGCCCAGTCACTATACCAGCTGAGCCATCCCAGGTCTAGTATTTATGAGTAAATGTGGTAATAATGAACATAATGTATATCCTCATTTGTACATTACTGTCATGCCATTATGGAGGTAGTGGAAAGCATAGTAAATGTGGGTTGCCAACATAGCCTGGCCTTGGTAGGTCACAGTGTGTGTTTTTTAATTTTTTTTATCATTATTAAAGTAATCTGAAGGCCAGATTTTGGTGAAATACTGTTTATTGTCATCACGGAATATGTACATTGGAAAAGCAGGCTACATCATTTTCCTGACATATTACTACACAAAAAATGCAAGGTTAAGTTCATTGATCGGAGTTTCGCATTCTTACAAGTCCTTAGAAGCTTGAAGTGGAGCACAAAGCATGATGATAGAGATGAAGATTAGGCAGAGTATGGTGGAAGGGTCACAATCTGTGGTGGTAAGGAAATTAAATGTAACTGAATTTTAATGGAAAGTTAACTTCATAGCAGTAGTGCTTCATACGTAATAGATGCAATAGTTATACTACCATGACTCAGTCACCAGAGTCTATTTATTTAACTGCAATGCACAAGGTGTAGGTAGGTTTGACATTAAAATATCTGAGGCTTTAACAGACATGCTTGACTGCTTTCATCTCCACCCCTGTAAATTGTAAGAATGTATCTTGTAATGTTGTCTTTCTACCACATGTCTTAATCAGTTCCTGAAGCAAACCAACTATGTACACAGACATTGGGATTTTCTGACTGTTTTATTAACCCTGTATGTTGACAGCATTTATATCACACTTCAGGCTAGGTAGTAGGTCAGTACTGATGACTTTTTACTCGTACAGTTTGATGTCTGTATACATTCATTGGTGTTGATCTACTTTAGAAGTTACATTTATTAATACCATAGTTTACACAATGCCTAATATATTATAAAGTACATAACTTTCACTGAGTTTTTGATCATAGGTTCCACATCTTTATAATGGATTTCATGTTAGTGTATGTACCATTTGTATATAACCATATATATATATATATATATATATATATATATATATATATAAACCTGTGTTATTTCCCCTCGTTGTTACATTGAACTCATTGATAATAGCCCAAATGTGCCAAAACATGTTAGAGATGCAATAAAACAGCTGGAAAATCCCAGCCTCAGTGCACTTATTTTGTTTCCTTTAACAGTTGTAACAATGGACTTAAGCAGAATGTTATTTTGTCAAAGGTTGCTTAGAGAGCTGGGTTCATGGATTTTTATCTCGATACTTAATGTGATGGGCGGGGCATGTAGCACGTATGGGGGAGAGGAGAGGTGCATACAGGGTTTTGGTGGGGAAACTTGAGGGAAAGTGACCACTTGGAAGACTTAGATGTAGATGGGGGAAAAATATTAAAAAGGATCTTTAAGAAGTGGGATGGGGGGCATGGACTGTATTGATATGGCTCAGGATAGGGACAGGTGGCGGGCTCTTGTGAGTGTGGTAATGAATTTTCAGGTTTCATAAAATGTGGGGGAATTTCTTCAGGGCCTGTTAGCTTCTCAAGAAGGGCTCTGCTCCGTGGAGGTAGGTAGTTCTGTATAATTGTTTATGGTTTTCGTCTTTTATTTACAGATCTTACTGCACAACAGATGTTAAGAAAAAAATGCCTTCACCAAAGATTTATGATACAGGCGGTAATTGTGATACTTCTCTTTGGCTGTGTGGTGGTGTATTACTGTCCCGTGGTGCTGGAGAAACTATCTTTCTTTAAAAGGTCTGATGAGACTGATATAATTAATTTTGGCCGCTTAATGAGACAGGTATAGCTCATTGTTTCAGAACTTTTTAGAAAACAATTCTGGCAGCATTTTAAAAACTGATATCCAGTAATGCATGTAAGTTTTACTTACAAGAAAATAATGATGACATTTGCAGAATGTTTGTCACTCTTAGGCTTAAAAGTTGCAGTTTATGGGTAAAAGCATTAGTTTTAATTACTTTTCTGTCTGTAAGATGGTAACTTGTCAGGTGGAGAATTGGAAATTATTGTGCTCATTTCATTTAAAAGTTACTTCATGATATGTATTTTTAGCCATGTATGAAACATAATGTGTGATTTCAGATTAAGGGGTTTAGCCATGTTAGGTGTTGTTGAGGTTTTCCCAGTGTTTTACTTTAATTTTGCAATTACCATCTTCAGGGTGAATGCATCAGAAAGAATTTGTGTCCTCATATATAGGCCTTGCGGTGGTAGGAAGGGCATGGCTGGGCAGCATGGTGGTATCCAGTGAGAAGGGTCTGTGTGTAAGAAAATAGTTTGTAGGAAAAGAAACAAGATGACATGTGACTCAGTATGTGTCTGTGCTCATGGTTGAAGTTAAGGGTGTGTTTGACCATTTCATTGGTTTTTTTATGGTAGGTTGGTGTCAATGTTTGGTAGAGCTTGGTTATGTGCTGACAGTAGCTGTAGAAGTAAAGGTAAAGGTCACCCTAGAACAGACCATGAAGGCCCAGAGGGGGAGTAGACGTATAGCTCTACTCTTTCTTTAACTTGGCGCTAGATGGGGGTTGGCGGTCAACGCCACACCCCTGCCACCTTACCCCCGGGAATGACCCTGTACCCATTGTACAGGAGGCTGGGTAGGCCCCAGGGCCAGTCTGGACGGGTGCGGAAAATCTCGCCCCCACCGGAATTCGATCCCCAGCCCGTCAAGCCCGTAGCAAGTCGCTATACCGACTACGCTATCCTGGCCCATAGCTGTAGAAGTAGGTGAATCAATCGGGGAAAGTGTGGGAGGCACCAGGATGTACTGATGTGGCCCTGAAAAGGGGCACTGTTAGATGCCATACTGTGAAAGACCTGGTAATCATCTGGTAAGCAACAGGGGAGCTGGTGGGTTTGGATCAGAGTGGGGGTACGATAGGTGAATGAGGTAAGATGATGAGATATAAGGGGCCCAGAAAAGGGCCAGGACTGTTACAGATGAGGTTAGAAGGAGAGATATAGTACAGACAGTGAGGAGAAAAGTGAGAGGCATAAGTGGCAGGAGAGCTGCTATTCTTTCTTCAGATTTATAGTGATGCATGTATGCAGTCGATCATCACAGTGTAGTAGTAGTTGTACCTAAAATGTGGCAGGTCCTGAGCCTCAATTTTGGACTCTTTACTGACTGTCATATCTGTTTTTGGTAACAGTCCAGCAGTGTGTCATCAGCACTTGCTATATGTATGTGTGTGTGTGCGCGTGTGTGTCCATTCGTCCATAAAAGCTTAACCCTTACGCAGCAGACATAAGTGATGACAGACCAAATCAGACCCTTTATGTTATTTCAACTTTTTTCACTTGACTTAATTTCAGCTGCTACTCATTTAACACTCACATTTTCCTATTTTTATTTGGGCATGGCCTATGCAAAATAGTAACTTACAGCCAGACTGAAACAGCACTAGTGAGACCAAGTAGTTTTGCTCGTTACCAACAGATGGCAGAATCTATCAAAAGCATAAGAACTGCAGTGACAGTCCCAACATGCAAGCAATGAGGTGTACAGTTAGTGGACAATGGCAGGATGACATGCAAGCTAGTCGCCCATCATTGAAATGTCTGGGCTTCACCAGCAGTCCAGTAGAAAGGGTTAAAACAGTAGAATTCATCGTTTATAATCACGTTGCAAGTCAATGCTGTATAATGTTAACAGTATGTTGTTAAATAACTGACATACTGGCAAGGAAATATCATTAATTAATTTATTTTACATTTTTAGGAATTTTATCAGGAGAACTGTTTTGAAGGAAAGCTTGCACATACACTAGCCAAGTTACCTGAAAATCTTCTGAAATTGTCCAAAGCTTATGACAGAAAATGCCAAATACTGTGGAGGAAGTTTCATACAATATACCTAGTGAATGTGAGGGAAGGTAAACAAAGCTTCCCACCAAACTTTGTTTATAAAATTCGTCAGTGGTTGGGAGATGATGATGAACTCATGAAGGAAATGTATAATCAGGTAATAATGTACCAGTGTATTTTTAAGAATAATTTTGTATACTGACTTCCCTGCCAGTTAATTTATATGCCATGTGCTGACATCTTTATTAACTCTGATAAAGCAGACAAGTCCAGAGGACACAGATTTAGGGGGTTCAGAATATGCATGGGTTGTCCAGAAAGTAATGCATCAGATTTTTTCCTTGTCCAAAAATGTATTCCAGAACCTTTCAGTTCATATAAAATGTGGCTTGTATTTTGGTTACAAGGTCTGTTCTTGTGCATATTCTCCAGCAAACTCAATGGCCTTATGCTTCCAAGAAACAACTCGTGAATTACAGTGTCATTCTCAGACTTTACTGTGTGGGAGACATCTTTCAGGCCTCTAGAGACCAAGATACAGGCTGTATGGTGAACAAGACAGCACAGTCCATGGAAGCTGAAATTCTGTGTGGATATGAAACAGGATTTCTGCCATGTTACTGTGAAGCCAAACTCATCACAAAACATTTCCAAATAATTTTTTCAGTTTACTGATGTAAACGTTTGAATTTATTGCAATCACATGTACTAAAATGGCTCGTTTAGAGCCCGTAAACAGTGGCAGTGACCTTACTGGCAGAGAGAATCATTTTGAAGTACCACCAATGAGGAAAGGAAACACGGTGCAACTCCATAGATTATAATTCCTTTGCCAGTTGAAAGTGATAAATTACCTGTTATAATCTCAGACAAGAAAGGTTTCCATTCTTGATTGTAATGTGCTGTCAACTCCAAATGGAGTTCCTTGCGATCACATTTGTTTTTTGACATTAGCAATCAAGGAATCCATTTCCAACACACGTGAAAGGAATTCAGGGTGCTGACAATTGTGGTAATGCATGGAGGATTCAAATTCCTGGGATGTGACAAGCCAAAATGTGTCTCTTTAAAAGAAGACATTTTGTTAACATATTTGTGTTAGACTGACGTGCCAATGAATTTGATGTGTATTTACTCGCTGTATTTGCCCTACCATACTGTCGCTGTTCCTTCATCCCATTTCAGTTTCTGTGCCCTGAGGCTGAAGTTGCCGGGCGTTTCTTTCTGGTTTGGTTTGAATGTGCCATGGCAGTTTATTTTCTGTTACATCAAACTGTCATATAAATTGGGAGAAGAAACGTAATGGCATATACGTTTATCTTTCGGGAGGATTTACTGTGAAGCGCATGAAGTCATATATATATATATATGATATGTAGATTTTGTGTGGCATCTTCAGAATCATTCTTCGTCAGAATATTTTACAGATGTTTGGTAAACTTTTCTCTGCACATGGCATGTCATTACACACTACATTCAATTTTCATCTAGTTTTCTGTCTTTCAACCTAACATCTCTGCATAACAGAAAGATCTGCTGTGACCTTGCACTGGTGTGCGTAGGTGATTTGTTAAATTTGACAGCAGCAGTTTCGTAGTTTTATTGCTGGATTATCTGTTGCACACTGCTTATGTATTTAATGAATAAATGTTATGTAGCAAATACGGTGTTTTAGTGGGGAAACTGAGGGAAAGAGACCACTGGGAAAACCTAGGCATAGGTGGGAGGTTGATATTAAATGGATCTTCAAGAAGTAGGATGGGGGGGGGGGGGGGGGGAGGCTGGATTAATTCAATTCAATTCAATTCAATGGGTATTTATTAACGTGCAGACTTAACAGCACAAGTGCCAATTACAAAGCCAGCACAAAAGCAGTAATAAAACACAAAACAGTACAAATACACAAGACAAACACTAAAGAAACAAAATAAATAAGTAATAAAACAATGTAAATAAATACTGGGGCAGAAATCCAATACCCTGACAGAACATAGATGACTTTATTTATTACTAATTCAATTCAATTCAATGGGTACTTATTAACGTGCAGACTTAACAGCAACAAGAGCCAATAAAAAAGCCAGCACTAGAGCACAACACAAAACAGTACAAATACACAAGACAAACACTAAGGTAACAAAACAAATATGAAGTAAAACCACGTAAAAGAAGTACTGGATCCAATACCCTGACCGAACATAGCTGACTTGTTATAAAAATGTCGCATGGACCGAACTACAGCGTCTTAATCAATATTTACACTAATAACAAGTCATTAATCAAAACAGACCTACCATTGAATATACAAATATCCCCACTAATCTGGCTGAGGATAGGCATACGTGACAGGCTCATGTGAACACAGTAATGAATACTCAGGTTTCATAAAACGTGGGGAATTTCTTGACTAGCTGACAAACTGTTAGCTTCTCAAGAAGTACTCTGCTCCGTGGTGTTAGGTTAGTTAGCTACTTGGTATGTTGCAAAACAATCTGTACTTTTGAAGATTCAGGTCTTCTGAGGTACGACACTTGTCATTGGGCAGGAAGCTCCTGATATTTCGAAGGATTGCTGTACCTTCGTCTTTAGGGTCAAGTAATCCAAGAAAAATGGACTGCTTGACAGTGAAGTTGAGAGTGCTATGATCCTTTGAAACGCTGCGAGCCACTCATCCAACTGCACAGTGTGGCATCCCAGAAGACTTGAATCTTCAGTAACACTGATGTCAAAACCTCAGATCTTGCATTTATACATACATTTATAGGAAAGTCCTTAACATTTCTTTATTTCACATTTCAGAAAGTAATACAAGTGAAGAATCACTTCACCCTAGAACAAACAGTCTTTAATCTGCTGCGTTCTAAACGTCCTATCATGAAACCAGATGAAGATGTGTGGGACTATGTTAGGAAGCTGAATACTGAGACTAAGAAAACATGTGATTTTTGTCACTATAAAACAAGTACGGCTGAAGATATATTTGGAAGGTTTGTTAATGTATTTTGTGCAGTGTTCATTTCCTAAGAATTCCATGCAGCAGATACGTGTTGATTTTAGAGGCAGGTTTTGATTACTTTTGTTCACAGTTGCAGTGTGTCTAGCTGTGTACTGCACAGGCCAGGCATATCGTGTCAGGCGGTGTAGTATACCACGCCACCTGACACGATATACGTCATACACTCTAGCAGTACGAGATCTCTTCAGATCATAATAGACCGACAAAGATGTTTGCATGCATGTTGGATAAAGATTGTAAACAACTGGATACTTCTACCTGCAACATCTCACTTTAAACAAATTTTAATTTTACAACATTGTATTTTATGATTTTATTATTAACTTTGTACATTTTAGAATTTTAATCATTTAATGAAGTTGACACAATACCTAGTTAAGTGTGCTGGCCATATACTCCTTTTTCAGAATAACTTTCTGATGATGGCAACTCGGCGCTGAAACATGTAGGAGTTTTATAGGGATTTTTATACTTCTGAATGTATTTTATTAATTACATAAGTTGGTTAATGTATTGAAACATATTTAAATTCACTGTACGTCTAATTCATCACAGTCTTATCTATTTTGAAGTAGGTTTCTGGAATTATTTCACATAACCATGGCTGTGACTATTGTTAGCCAACTTTGTTTAGATTATCTTATTAATGGAAAATTAAACAGATTATATGAACTGAAGTTGCACAGTCCATATAACCAAAGATAGCAGCATATAAATATCTGTCAAAACAGCAGATTTGTGGAATGTAGCTGGTGCAGAATTAGTGTGCATACTCTTCAAGAGGCAATTCTGCCAGATCACGTAATGTATTTTGATGGGATCTGGTATAGAATACTGAAAGTTGAAGGCATCTTGTGTTTTAGTTCATAAGTACTACTGCTGCACATTAGAGCATTTTTTGTTTGTCTAGGTAGTGTTTTTTTGGTGGTTACGCTGTTTTTTTCACTATATTTAAGATTAGAGTGGCGACTACTAGATGGTCAGGACCATTACCTGTGTCAATGGCTACCTGGAAGTTGGTAATGGGTACAACTAGATAAACAGATGTGTATATCCATTGATGTAATTGCTGGTGTCATAAATAAAGTTTTATTATTATAAATTAATTTTTTGTTTGTGTGTGTACAGGATTGAAGGACAGTTTTCTGTCAGTGCGTCCAACACATTCAAGCTTGATAAATGGCATAGCTTATTTCTGAGTAAGAAGCATAATCCAGTGGATCTCACAGAAGAAGAGTTTCTAGATCTTTTCAACACATCACTGAAGTGGTTTAAGAAGGCAAACTCAGTTGATAGGCATGCTCTGTAAGTTAGTATACAGTTGCAAGGCAAGTCTGACCAGTTTGCTGTTCTTTGTGAATGTTCATTATACCCTTCCATCGCCCAGTACACATAGTTACTGTGTCTTCTTTTGTATTCCAGTTATCCAATGATGATCTATGACACATTGCCTATGGGGGGAGCTAGCCAGTTCCATACACATGCACATGGCTTCTTGGCATCCCAGTATCTTGGTCACATGGTAGTTCAACACACTGCTGCTCTTAGATATGAGGATGAAAACAGCAGTGAATACTGGAATGATTTAATAGAGGCACATCATGCTCTTGGACTGTCTGTCACGTTGGGTGATGCCATTGCAATATCACCTTTGGTATGTTATTTAAAAACTAGCATTCCTCTGACAAAGTGTGTCTAACTAACTAACTAACTCCATGGAGCAGAGTCCTTCTTGAGAAGCTAACAGGTCCTCAGCTAGTCAAGAAATTTCCCGCGTTTTATGGAACCCGAAGGTTCATTACCGCACTCACAAGAGCCCGCCACCTGTCCCTATCCTGAGGCGTATCAATCCAGTCCATGCCCCTCCATCCCACTTCTTGAAGATCCATTTTAATATTATCCTCCCATCTATGCCTGGGTCTTCCAAGTGGTTTCCTTCCCTCAGGTCTCCTCACCAAAACCCTGTATGCACCTCTCCCCTCACCCATACGTGCTACATGCCCCTCCCACCTCATTCTTCTCGATTCGATCACCCGAACAATATTTGGTGATCGAGTACAGATCATTAAGTTCCTCGTTATGTAGTCCTCTCCACTCCCCTGTTACCTCGTCTCTCTTAGGCCCAAATATCCTCCTCGGCACCCTATTCTCGAACATCCTCAGCCTATGTTCCTCCCTCAGTGTGAGAGACCAAGTCTCACACCCATACAAAACAACAGGCAAAATTATAGTTCTGTATATCTTAATCTTTGTATTTTTGGATAGCAAACTGGAAGACAGAAGATCCTGCACAGAATGATAACAAGCACTCCCCGACTTCAATCTGCTCTTAATTTCTTCCTGAATGGAATTTTGATTTGTTAGGGTTGTTCCCAAATATTTGAACTGTTCCACCCTTTCAAAGGATTTATTATACAAAGTGTGTCCAAGCGACTCTTATTTAGAATAAACTGTAACTGCAGTTCAACCATGTATTCCATAAAGTGATCAGATGTATTCAGTCATGCCATTACTTTCTGCAGTTCTCATACATAATAAATGCTATGTTCAGTCTCAAGAACAGTTGTCACATTAAGATATGACAGTTTTGTATGTGTTTAAGTGGCAAATAACAGTCCTTTTGTTCGCAGACTCCAGTGAAAGAACATGAGATTATGATTTTCTGCAATTCCCCAGGAGCGGATATGTTTCGTCTCTTCTATTATGTGATACAGACATATTACAAGCTAGAGCGTGTATGTTTTAGTACAGGATTAGCATTGCCTGTGATGAACTCAGAAAGTCGTCCCTCACTGCCAGCAATCATTCGTGTTGGGACAAGGGGACAGTGCAGCTCTCACACAAATGATGTTAGCTCTTTGGAGCTCTATATGGTATGTAATCTTGTTCTGGCTGTTACATTTTCATATGTTCTTTGGTATCCTACTTGATAACTTTTCATTCTTGTGAGATTTGAGGACTAAAGTCTTCTGGGAGTGACGCTGTGTCAGTGGATGTGAGGTGTGAGGCTGCTGATGTTTTGAAAGATTGTAGTACCTTCATCTTCAGGATGATCCAGTTCAAGACCCATGGACTGCTTCACCCTTGAACATTAATAATAATAATAATTCTTGGCTCAACAGCCCTGTATGGGCCCGGGCCTCCTCTTGCCTCCTCTTGTCGAGGTTACTAAGTCATGCGCATTCATGGCAGCTGGTGACCGGCCAGCTAGCTGCGCTTAGTGTTCTATCGATCCTGATGTGCACGCCAGAGCCATCTGGCAGGCAGTCAGGAGACTTGGATGAGAAATGGAGGCAATTTGGCTTACGCAACATTTTTATTCATGCCCGTAAGGTTCTTTTACATGCCGTAAATCTACGACATGGGACCGACGGCTTTACTTCCCCTCCGAAGGAAGTGGTGGTCCGGATTTTTATCATCCTTAAAAATCCATCGACCTCGGTCGGGATCGAACCCGCGAACCTTGGGTCCAGTGGCGAGCACGCTAACCACTAGTCCACCGAGGTCGACTCACCCTTGAACATTATGGCATCATTATCCTTAGAAATGTCAGAAACTACTTACCCAATGACAAAGCATCACATCCCAGAAGACCTGAATCTGCAAGACTACTGTAGTTTATATTAATTCGGTCCATAGACCTGTCTTACGACAGGTCTATAGCCTCTTCCAAAGCAAGTTCGCCACAGAGAGCAATCTAGTGCGTACTCTTTCACATTCCAGTACCCTTTCATTTCCAAGACCTGCTTACATCTTCTTCCTTGTCTTCCCATCATTTCTATCCTTCCCTCTAACTTTCCTTCAATCACGTGTTTCAGAAGGCAGTTTCTACGCAAGGTGTGACCAATCCAGTTAGCCTTTCTTATTTTTATTGTATGTACGATATTCCTCTCCTCCATGACTCTGTGTAATACTTCTTCATTTCTCACACCATCGGTCCAACTGATCTTCTCCATTCTTCTCCAGCACCACATTTCAAAACTTTCCAGATATTTCTGATCTACTTTCCGAACTGTCCACGTTTCAACACCATACAAAGCTATGCTCCAAATGTAGCACTTCACTAGTTTCTTCCTTAAATTGATATATCACTATTAAATATACTGTGAACAAAGAAACCAAACTGTTAATAACATTTTATATTTTGGAAGTGGTATGAGTGTTACAAAGAATTACCTCTTGACTTTTGCAGATGCAGAATGTACCTGTGGACCCTTACAGAATTATTAGGAGTTTGCAGGAAACAGTGGACAAAATGGCAAAGATTAGTTTACTGGGAAATAGGAAGATGGTGGAACTTAATGCTGATTAGGTTGTTTCATTGCCAATGGATTTGTGTGTTCACACATATTTTAATACTGATCATAATGTTTTTATCTGGCCATTTTATGTACTTGTGGTCAATGTACGGTGTTTCCTGCATAAGAAGTTTTTCAGAGGACCAGTGAAAAAACTTGACAAAGGTTAAAGTGTCTGAAAAGGGAAATGTAGAAATTGGGTTTATATTTGGGATCTACTTTGGATTTTCTTCCCAAACAGTTTTTTGTTTGTTTGTTTGTTTGTTTGTTTGTCCCTGTCGCTTCAACGCGGAGCATAGGGGCCTCCTTTCGGAGGTTTCTATGGTCATGTGCGTTGATGTAGTGAGTGACCAGCCCACTGACCGCACAAGTTCGACTCAATCCTGATGTGACTGCCAGAGCCATCTGGCAGGCAGTCAGGAGACTTGGGTGAGAAATGGCCGCGGAATTTTGCTTACGAAACATTTCTATTCATGCCCGTAAGGTTCTTTTACATGCCGTAAATCTACAGCATGGGACCGACGGCTTTACTTCCCCTCCGAAGGAAGTGGTGCTCCGAATTTTTATCACCCTTAAAAATCCATCGCCCTCGGTCGGGATCGAACCCGCGAACCTTGGGTCCAGTGGCGAGCACGTTATTTCATAGTATTTCAGTTATAAAGATCACAAATTAATATTATCAGGACAGCCTGGATATAACAGTTATTTTAATGCTAATGAAAAGTTCAGTAAAACACAAGTCATAATGGACAACGTAAAAAATACCAGTCCAAAGTAATTTGTCGTTGGCACAGGTGCACTGTCATCATTTACTTCACTTGTGTCCTCCATCTCAGGGCTCTCATTTTACAGGTCTTCGGTGCTCATAAAGTCCTGAAAACTATGCTTGAGTTTGAGAACTTGCTACAACATGTCTGTGATCTACTTAAGTTAGTAAAATACTAATAACAAAAGCTGAGTGCCGAAATACGTATAGGAGTGAAATAACAATATTGTAAAATTGTGCATGAGTTGGTATGATAAATAAATAACTTCCAATTAATAGTCTTATATTTTGTGTTTCATGAGATATGACAAAGCTGTCTGTTAGTTTACGAAACTTAATACTTTTTGTTCTTTTACTTATATCATATTAGAATATGAACCAAAATATTGTAATGTTTTTGTAAAATGTAAATGATAAATATTTAACAGTTTTCTGTTTTGTTTTCCATGCATCAATCTTGTAACCCACACACCAGCACCACATGGTATGTGTATAAGAATGGTGGCTTTAACATTGAGCTGTACCACTCAAAATATAATTGTAATTACCTTCTGGAGCCATGTATGTTTCTTCCAGTTGTCATTGTACATTTTGCATTTGGAAACAAATTCATGTAAAGTGGTGTGTTTTGAACAGAAATGTGTGGACATAATGTTGTAAGGTCCCTGTGTTTTTCTTCCAAACTTGCTTTCTTACCATTATACAGTTTTGATAAGTGTATGGAGCATGGGGTACAGTAAAAGAAAAAAGTTGTGTCTTAAAAAAATCCTCTTGGACATATTAAGTATACTATGCTGTAACACTGTTTACATGAAGTGTAGTAAATTGTTCAACTTGTGGTACAGTAATGATGTGATTAATTCATAGTAAACTTCTTCAGAAATTAAAAATTTCAAATATATAATTTGTTCCAGTATACGCTTTGTGTTGGGCATAGTAAGAGGTGGGGTCACTGTGAAGCACACTATTATCTAACACATACTTGGCTCAGATTCAGCATAACACTCTCATTTCCTTCTCTGTTTTCCATGTGTCCACTTTTCTTCATTCCTTTACCGTCCCTATCCTGGCCACGGGTCGAGCCAATTGTAGATTCATATATTTCACTGTCGTAACGATACCCGGCAACACAGACTTCTTCATACTGTAATATACTAAATTGTTTACAGGTAAAGGTAAAGTTCTCTCTAGAACAGGCCATGAAGGCCCAGAGGGGGAGTAGAGGTATAGCACTACTCTTTCTTTAACCTCGGCGCTAGATGGGGGTGGGTGGTCAACGCCTCGGCCGCTTTAACCCCGGGAATGACCCGGTACCCATTGTACTAATAAATATCAACTGAGTAAACAACACTAAATTGTTTCCTCAGTTGATATTTGCATCCCAGTGTTTTTGTGACCAATTTATTTCCAAACACCTGAAAACTATTTTTCCCTGAATGGTTCTGAGTATTGCGTGATCTGTCATTGTTTCTGTGTACATATCTTGTTGACTGAACATGACTTTCACAGCTCAACAACGGAAGTTTCTGAATACCACACATTACAGATGGCTACTGACCAAATGCTTTGTTGTTGGTTCAGATGTATCTGTAGTTGCCTTGTAATCAGTCTGTATGAACCTTTGCAACCTGCAACATCTGTTTTGAAAGATAGTATGCATGTTCACGTGCAGTTCTAAACTAACCATTTAATGTGCAAACTTTAAGGTTCTTGCAGCAATGTTGCTGAAGGTTCATGTCTTGTGGGATGTTATGCTGTGTCATTGGCAACTAGTTAGTGATTTTTCAAGCAGTCCAAGCAGAATAGCTATGCGGGAAACGTATGTTATGTAAGTCTAGTGGTTGTAGGCGGAGGATAGCAAGAGAGGGTGGCAAGCCAATGGAGGCCTCTATTGCACTAGCGTGGGCCCTGAGGAGGGCCATAATTGGGTAGAGTTTGTGAATAAGATGAAAATGGAGTGGCCCAGAATTCATTGGTACTATGAGATGTCCACCAGGGCAGTGTGGGGGCTCAGAATGTTATGTAAGTCTAGTGGTTATAGGCGGAGGATAGCAAGAGAGGGTGGCAAGCCAGTGGAGACTTCTATTGCACTAGCGTGGGCCCTGAGGAGGGCCATAATTGGGTAGAGTTTGTGAATAAGATGAAAATGGAGTGGCCCAGAATTCATTGGTACTATGAGATGTCCACCAGGGCAGTGTGGGGGCTCAGAATGTTATGTAAGTCTAGTGGTTATAGGCGGAGGATAGCAAGAGAGGGTGGCAAGCCAGTGGAGACTTCTATTGCACTAGCGTGGGCCCTGAGGAGGGCCATAATTGGGTAGAGTTTGTGAATAAGATGAAATGGAGTGGCCCAGAATTCATTGGTACTATGAGATGTCCACCGGGGCAGTGTGGGGGCTCAGAATGTTAATGTAAGTCTAGTGGTTATAGGCGGAGGATAGCAAGAGAGGGTGGCAAGCCAGTGGAGACTTCTATTGCACTAGCGTGGGCCCTGAGGAGGGCCATAATTGGGTAGAGTTTGTGAATAAGATGAAAATGGAGTGGCCCAGAATTCATTGGTACTATGAGATGTCCACCGGGGCAGTGTGGGGGCTCAGAATGTATGTAAGTCTAGTGGTTATAGGCGGAGGATAGCAAGAGAGGGTGGCAAGCCAGTGGAGACTTCTATTGCACTAGCGTAGGCCCTGAGGAGGGCCATAATTGGGTAGAGTTTGTGAATAAGATGAAAATGGAGTGGCCCAGAATTCATTGGTAATATGAGATGTCCACCGGGGCAGTGTGGGGGCTCAGGATGTTATGTAGAGTGAGAAAGGAAATAAAGAGGCATACAGTGATATTGGTCCTGAAATGGACCGTTAGCTACTTAACCATGTTGGGGAGGTCCCCTGCAGTTTCTCAGGGAGTGAATAAGAGGTTTCCATGACCTGCCAAACATCAGATTATTCTGTCTGTTCATGTTGGGATCTGTTTTATTAGTCCTCAGTTTGTTTTCGTCGTTCATAGATGTCCCATGTCATGAGGTGTCATACAATGTGCCGAAACATGCCGTGGTGCGCACGGATACGAGCAGTATCAGAGGCACCCTCGTGCAAGTTAGATGGACCCCTGGAAACAAGATTTTGTGGTGCAACAAGCGGCGCCTACGTGCTTTACAGTAGTCGGCGCTCAGTGGCTGTGTTTGGTATCACATAGATGGCAGGGAAAGGCATTTTTGTGGGCAAGTTGTATCACATGATGGGAGCTGGTATGATGTTTCAAAGTTAATGTATTTCGTGTGGAATACGTTTCAGATTTTGGTGCAGGGATTTTTATATCTCTGAAATTTTAAGGCAGTTATAGTTTATTGTTAACACAACGTAAAAGGATGTTATCATTATTGCAAATGTGTGAAAGTTGTATTTAGTAGTAATAATAATGTTTAGGTATTGATGAAATGTGCTATCTGATTAATCTGATTGAAAGAGCAAGTGTGTGAAGATAATTGTTGAGCAGTAGCGATCACTTCGTTTTTTAAGGTGTATGATTACTATTTTGTTTCATAATATTGGCAGTAGAATTGAGGTCTGCTATGCCAGAGGGTGTTACAAAAGCAACATGAATGACGATTTTAAATTCTTCAGGATTCGTAAGAATTCTCAGCGGTAACTACTGTACGTCTCATTGGTTATTGATGTTTACGCTCTGATATCTCATTGTTGATAAAATACTCTCTTGTGAAATGAAAACATATCACATAAGAGTAACTTGTATCAGCTGTGTATGTTGCGCACAGCATACATTAATTTTCACATCATGTATTTTGAAGTTGTGGTGTAACTTCCAAATTCACTCGTCTCCAAGGGGTTTTCAACCATCTTATATTGAAATCAGAAGAAATTATCAACAGTTGACCTATATATTGTGACGAACAGTGTACACTTTGAATAATTTGTGTCACCAGTGGAGTTCACCTTGCATTGAAAATGTAACATAGGACATTAACCATACGAATGACAGTTTCATTTCTATATTTTCTGGTTTTATTTTTACACAGGGCTCAGCTGTGGGCAGAGGGACTGGGCATGCCCTGCAGTGCTCTAAATCTTGGGTGTGGGATAACAATAAACAGTGACTTACAGGTACTGCTAAATGGGATGACATGTTGAAGCTGTATGAAATTGACAAACAGAATGTGCTTTATCACCTGCTGCCCAATGTGATGCACAGACACCTGAACCCTGGTTGACAGAGTACGATGAAAATGAGCTTCACAGCAAGTTATGAGTAGTTTATCAGCATTCTGGTCACAGTAGTTAAGTACAACTGCACTGTGAAGTTGAATCACACATAATATTATCAGCAATAGTGTTATATGTTTCAGTGTTTGTTCTGTATTGTTTTCTTTTATATCATACTCCATTGTGAAGGGAATTTGTATCATTCTGACATTAAATGCAGGTAAATTGGAAAGCAGATATCTGTCAAGGAAATGGACAGCTTTAGTGGTGTCACACTCTATCCTGACTGTGCTAAGGTTTTTGATTGCCGACTTAGCTGTACAAGTTAGCACTTGGAACATTGGAGAAATGCTGTTGATGAGGTAAAAAGTTGGACTTTCCTGAGCAATGAATATAGAAACTGCAAAGATGAGACGAATGACATTAGTGTACTGTGGGAGTGTGTTGAAAAATAATTATACTTAAGTGAAATAATTCAGCTTGATTTTATGTTGACATTTAACTTTATAACTGTGACATACAGAACCTTCAATGAACCTTCTTCATAATCTGTACATTATCACATATTCTCTTTTATGTACATGTACTGTGCTTCTTGAACTTGTATTTTGTATTACATTTTGTGTTGTTTTGTGTGTTGACTGTTGTATACAATGGGCAGTGCTACAAATTTGGTGTATTATGTGTGTGTACTGTGAAGAAAATGTTACCATTAGAAATGTAATTTTTTATTTATGTAATCATAGTTGTGGGGTATGTATTTTATTTACTTTGTGTGGTGACAGCTGTGTATAATGGAGGCAGTTGTTTCTACTTCAAGAATGTTCAACATTGCAAGTAGTTTTTTAGTATGTGATTGTCCTTGTGATATCATTTTAGTAGAACTTTTATAATTATTGTATGTGGCCCTGAACCTATAATGTGTATTTATACTGATAATGTCTGCAACCAGGAAGTGTTCCAGATCTCATTTCCTCGGTTTGTTTGGTATGAGAAGGCAGGAGGCTGCCTTGCCGATGTCATGCTACATAGTTCCATAAGTTACCACCATGAGCATGCTATATTCACGGCCAGTGAGCGGTGCCGGCTGTAAGTAACGTAGGTAGGTGAAGCGTATAGCGCTGTAATTTTACGTTTCCACGTACTGTAGTTGGCTATCTGTAAGATTTTTAGTCTGTGGTCAGAGGTAATCTGTGGCTGCAGCTCCATGTTGTCCTAGATAATCTGTGATGTCTATCCAAAGTTTAGTGTCCTGCATGAGTGTGGCGTGCTTGTAGTGTAAGTGATGTGGTATTGTGTGCTGCTGAATTGAAATGTTGCAGCGTACTATTATTTTGTTTTTAGTGTCTGTCGCGGTACTTATAGACAGCGTTATATCGTTCGAGAAAGAAATGACTATTAGCATCGACCCGAGAAGGGAAGAATGCTTTTATCAGCCAGTTAAACTTGAACAAGTAATTGATCTTGAATACCAAGTAAGCACTTTTCATTCGCATTAACACATTTCTGCTGTATTTCCATTTATTTAATGTCTAAGGCTGTATGTGTAATAACAGTGACGATATCAGAATGTAACTGTAGTGATGTAATGACTGTCAAATCATCACCCTTGTCATAATGTTTATTACACTTATATTAGGAGATATTAGCGTTTCCATTATATGACTTACTTTGGAAGACGTCTTGCTCTGCGTAGGTATAGTAAAGAACTGTGTGCGGTTGTTTACAGAGGAGCACTGCGAATCGCACACACGTCGGTAACAGAAGCAATATTTATGAGACAACATGACAGTGCAATTATAGTATATTCCTGCATTCGTGCCCTTCTCGTTTAGCAAGTCATGTGTAGTTGTTTACCCCATAACACCATGAAGGACAGTTGCATGTGTAAAGAAATATATCCCAAAATGTAAAGACTCTCACAAAAGTCTACATACACAGATATAAACCCAGACCCTAACCTTAAGGCCTTATCTGGATACAAAACAATTTCAAACCCCTGCGTTAAGGAATTCGTGCAAATGCAGACCCTAATCATAAGGTCCTACATTGATACATATATCTGAACCCTAACCTTTAAGGCCCACGCACACACACGAAACCCAAACACTACTGCATCACAGACAAACATAAGCCCAGACTCTAACCTTAAGACCTTTCACACACATCCTTGACTACTACACAGATCCATTTTAGTGTGTTACTTTTTCTACGAGTGTTAACAAATATCTCTTGTGGCTTTCTGTGATGAGCATTGCATAAGTTGCATGATTAAAGCTATGCAGACATGAAGGCAAGTACTACGATTGCCTTTGTGTGTTCATGTAAAATATCGCTTTCTGTAAAGATGCAATACTGTGTAGAATGGTTAATCACTAAAGAATTGTCAACAGTTCCGTATTAGAAAGAAAATGAACTTTGAAATAACATGGATGTACTATTATACACACGAGCATAAATAACTATAAACTTAGCTGATCGTAATTTTTATGAAAATTAGAATTCGGGACTACTGACTATCAATTTAAAATAATCTGTCGCTCATGAATTTTTACTCTTCTTCATACTCGGGCAAAATGATGTGTTATCCTCAATAATCCTGAACTGCCGTTATGCTCTTGCATGTGAAGGCTTGCCAGTTTTACCTCCTGTGCTTTCTTGCAAAGAAATAGGTTTATATGGCAGTCGCAAGCCACAAGAGTGTTTTATTTCTAAAGAGTGCAAACAACAGTAGATTCTTTAAAACCATATCCAGATCAAATGGGTTTGTGTAGCAATAATTCTCTAGAATTGTAGGTAGTAGCTGTGTGCTTCAATCTTGGCTGGATCATTGAGTATCCTGAGAAGGTTTTTTTTTTGTGGTTTTCATTGGTTGTGGGTTTCTGATTCATGAATCATGCTACAATTTTGGGGATGGAAGCTGAATCCCAGGCAGCATCTTTAAATAATCCACAAAACAGAAAGAATCATATTCCCATTTCTTACTGCTGTTCACAATATTATTATTTTGTTGCCTGTACAATCAACGCTCTGATTATGCCCTTTACCTTATGTACTTAGATATGGTGCTAGTTCTCATTGCATCCATTCTAGTTGTGTAATGAGATATTTCCATGAACATTTAAACAATTTGGGGAATGTGGGATTTGAGATTTTCAGATTGGTGCTGCTGAAGCATCAGTCTTCTGCAATGTGACGCCATGTCACTGGGTCTTTGACTGCTTGACCTTGAAGCACTACAGTCCTTCAAAAGTTTGGAACTAGCTGGTCTTATGACATGGTATCACATCCCTGAAGGATGAATCTTCAGAAGCACCACTGTGAGAACCTCAGATATCATGTCAGCAGTTTTAGTATTCACACAGATAACATATCTGACCAAACTTGTTGCAAATTGTGTGTTGTTTTTGTGCTTAATAGAGTAAACATAAACTAATATAAAATATTAAATTTATCTAAAACAGAACAAACATAATACAAGGTATTAATTTAATTGAGGTAAACTAATCCACCCTGAGTCGACCTCGGTGGACTAGTGGTTAGCATGCTCGCCACTTGACCCAAGGTTCGCGGGTTCGATCCCGACCGAGGTCGATGGATTTCTAAGGGTGATAAAAATCCGGAGCACCACTTCCTTCGGAGGGGAAGTAAAGCCGTCGGTGCCATGTCGTAGATTTACGGCATGTAAAAGAACCTTACGGGCATGAATAGAAATGTTTCGTAAGCAAAATTCAACCCCAATTTCTCACCCAAGTCTCCTGACTGCCTGCCAGATGGCTCTGATCGATAGAACAGTAGCGCGGCCAGTTGGCCAGTCACCAACTGCCACGAATGCACACGACCCAGTAATCTCGGAAAGAGGAGGCCTGAGCCCATATAGGGCTGTTGAGCCATTATTATTATAATCCACCCTGAACCATCATACAATTTGGATTAATTTGAGACAGTATAAATATTTCCAGATACAATACTTGCTTGAACTTTGCTGATAAAACTGCAGGAGTGAATCAGTAAATCATGTGGCACTGTCAGAAAATCGTGTGCAAAGGAGTCATAAGTAACATGTTACTCTTTGTGAAGTTGTACTGGATATTATTACTTGCAGACAAATTATTATAGTAAAATAAATTAATGCTGTTTAAGAGAACATAAGAAATTTAATACAATCCAGGATATTGTGGCCTCTCAGTTACAAGTCATCATGATGCGTAGGAGAAAATATGTAATTGTCAGGATCATAATTTTTAGGTAAATATACTGTTGGGCAAATTGGATCTGCATTAACTAAATGCAGGAATCATAAGGAGATGAAGGAGTACGTAATGTTCGAGCATGCAATAGACCTGCAGAGTATTGGAAACATCAGAATGGTGTCAAAGGTCATTTATTTCAGAATATTTATTTCAGGTAATTGATGGTGGACAAGGAGAAATTGACATCTCATTTCACCTGGCAACACCATCAGGGCAGATACTTGTTTCAGATATAAAGAAACCTGAAAATTCTCATAGGTAAACATGTTTTCTTTGTTATTACTTTGGTGTGTGCCTTATGTCAGAAATAGAAATTGATAATTCTTTCATTTTTTGTGCCTGCATTTCAAAATAGAAACACATAAAAGTCATGCAAGTTTTTAACTTTTTTAAAATGTGTGTTGTCAAATGATGGTTTTCTGGGTGCTTACACTGTGTAACATAATAAGTTTTTCAAATGTTTCAATGGAGCATGCCAACTCCATCTTCAGGTGACTGAATTTGGTTCAGAACTGCTGAACTGACTGGGAGAAGGAAATGCATACGTTATGTTAAGGGGATGCAAGGCTGGTGGGCAGTCAGTTCTGCAAATAGATCTTTACCGAAGCAACACACGATCTGTCCTCTCCTCCCTTTCCGTACCTCTGATTCGCCATAATCCTGGCAGGTCTCCTGTGTAATTTGTCTCACTACCTTCATCCATAACATTCCATCCACATGAACCTCATTGTCGCCCTGAAGGTGGAGGCGGCACTTTCCTCCAACACTGCATGTTGTAGTAAAGCAGAAGAGTGTCATTTTATTCTGCATTTTGTTGGTTTTTCTTTCATGAAGGTGAAGATGAGACATTTTTCTTGGAATAACATTTCATCAACAGCAGTCTTCACTGTTTTTAATGTAGTGGGTAAAAGTAAAGCAATCCCACTACAGGCCTAGGAAGGCCCTTAGGGCTCCAGGAGGTTGAGGCTCCCAGGTTTGTAGACAGTTGGCACATGAAGGTGGTAAGGTTGTCAGCCCTACGCACCGGCCGCCTTTACCCCCCAGGAAAGATTCCCGGTACTCATTTCTGTTAGAGGCTGAGTCGACCCCAGGGCCATAGTGCGACCGAAACGATTATGTCAGTGAAAAATTCCAGTGACACCATCGGGAATCGAACCCGCGACGTTCCGGTTTGTAGCGCAGTGCCTCAACCAACTGCGCCACCGCGTGGCCCCCTTAATGTAGTGGGACTGTGGCTGAAATAACAAGCAATATTTGTGTTTACTGTCTGTGAGAAATTGTTACTGTACAGTCATTGTGTTTATGACGTGTATCATTAAATGTTTTAGACAGAAAGCTAGAAGTGAGTTCCTTGTACTACAACGGTGATAATACAACTGCGTTGACAGATGAAAGAAGACAAATACCTTGCCCTTGCCAACTCATGTACATAGTAGGCCTGTCACATCAGCTCTGCTGTGTTATTCAATGGTCAAAAACTGATATGACCTATACCTGTTTACTGTATTTAGAAAATTTCATTATATTTTTGTACAGTCAAGTGTAAATGTGTCTTTAATTTTACCGTTCACATTTGGGGTGTGCAGCAATGACGGTGCAAATGGTGTTACAGTTTTTTCCTTTCCTGTTGTATGTTTTTAGGATAGAAGTGGCTGAAGAAGGGGACTACCGAATGTGCTGGGACAATACATTTAGTCATTTCAACAGCAAAACTGTCTTCTTTGAAATTATTGTTGAAAGTGGTGACGACGATGACGATGAAGGAGATCCCTGGGACATAGATTTCGAAAGCTATGGTGTCATGAGTCCTGAGGAGTTCTATGATATGAAGATACAGGATATTCAGGTGGGGTTCTCTGTGTTAAATATCCTTGAAATAGAGCGACTTCATTGCTTGAAGTGCATGTACTATTAGGAAAATGTCTATGTTGCCCTGATTTCCATGTAATGTTTTCAAGTGCAGTATCTGTATTGAAATACACATATGTAAAGCATAGGATGTCATCTTTGAATATCTGGTACTTACACAGGTGGTCAAATTTCTAAGGTAAATCATAAACACTTTTCAAGGTTGTGAGATTTATGGTTCTCACAGCGGTGCTAATGAAGACTTGAATCCTCGTGTATCAAGTTTAGTGTACGTTATCTTCTGGTAGCAAATAAGCAAAGTATAAAAGGGTACTTGCATTTGCTACAGTTCTGAAATAAATTGCTAGAAGAACTGCAAGAAAGTATGGAAATGCTGGAACGTTTTACTAGAGAAATGGTGTGGTATTGCAGGTCTAGCCATTACTGTTAAATTAAAATGCTGTGTGACGTACATTTCCATAAATGTATTCCTTATATCATGTGTTGCACATTGTTACAGTTGCAGTGACATAAGGGCCATTGCTTTTTACTTGGCAGGGGTCAGCACTGTTGTATTTCGCTGTCTTCATAAAAAAATCCTTTTCTGTAGTTACACAAACTTGCTTTTTAAAATGATTTTAGAGTAAAAATGGGAATGTGATATTTTCAAGAATTTCTTTAAATTTATTGCTTTCCTCACACTCATGTACTTTTAACTTAATTTCCATGAAACGAAAGAAATTTTTTATTTGCACAGGAAGGCATATCCAGAATTCTTAGACTGAATCAATAATGAAGCACGTGCTGATGTTTCTTATTGGTCATTATTGTGCCCTTCATAGTAATCTGTGTCTGAGTATGTACAGTGGGTGAAGCTTTTCTGCTATTGCTGGAAGCACCACTGGAACTGACTTTTGGAATTACGTGCAGGACGATGATTGCACTTTGTCCTGAATTTCAGGACATTCTGGAAATTATGCCCTCAGCTATGGTTTCATTCTCTGACACAAGGAGAAATGACAAGGGGTCAAATCAGGCAAGTACAGAGGGTGGGGAAGTGCACACATGTTTTTAGTGGCCAAAAATTGCCACTGCTTCTGCTCATTACTTAGCAGCCGAGGCACAAACTTCACAGAGATGTACCACATGTTCAAGTTCTCCCTTAGAATGCAATGACGGACGAGAGGCCTAACCTGTCAGCAATTTCTGAAATGGTACTTTGAGAGTCTTTACTGCGGACGTTGCGAACTTCCTCTGCGTTTTTGTCTGTGCTGCCTTTGCAGGGATGAACTGAATGCTTACGGTCATCAATGAAAATGTTCTTGCGTTTGAATTGAGAATGTCCCTCAGAAGTCTGTGCTGTGTCTGTGGTATTCTCACTGAAAGCTGTTTTGAGCATTACATGTGTTTCCAATGCAGTTTCCCCAGGTTTGAAGAAAAACCTAACACAAATATTTTGTTCCTTCAAATCAACCATTAGAAAAACAGAGACTGCACTTAACATGCACGACAGCAAAACCCATTGCGAAGCAACACGGAGGGCTGTGGCTGCAGAACTCACTAGACTGACTTAAACGACAGCAGTTCTATCACATGTAGCGGCTGAAAGCTGTATTACTTAACTGTTCTTGGTCCTAGTGGTAAGTTCAGAAACTTTTGGATATGCCTTTGTATTTGTGAGAGATCATGTTTCCTTATCCATAGGATGCAGTGGGCCGTGTGCGCACCCATCTCATAAGAATACGACACGTTCAGGATACGCTACGTGCTTTCGAGGCACGGGATAGAAATATTGCAGAAAGCAACTATGTTCGGGTGAACTATTGGTCCATAATCCAAATTGCTGTGATGTTACTTGTAGGATTAATACAGGTAAGGAGAGCTGGACTGTCCCTGTGATTAATGGTTGGTGGCTTTTGTATTTTGCTTTAGTTCTGCTAGTCAGAGTTCTGTAACCCTGAACACTGTGTTTTATGTATCTGCCAGATTACTGTCTTAAGTTTTCTCTCCAAAATGCTGATTATGTGACATGTCTGTTTTAAATGCAATTATAATTATGTTTTATTTCATGGTGACTGTGAATGAAGAGTTTTAAGTGAAAATCAGCTTGTAGGTAACAATGACAGATTTCATACTGTAACTGTTACTTTATCCAGCCTAGTTTGTTTTATATCTTGACCCTTTTACTTGAACGTTTTTACTCTGGATATAAAGGCAGAATGAAAATGAAACTGCACTTAGTTACTTTTGAGAGAAAAAGTTATTAATATGGTTTAAAAATATGGAAGGCATATATTTTAATGAGTTAATAAATAATAATAACCATGGCTCGACAGCCCTATATGGGCTCAGGCCTCCTCTTTCCGAGGTTACTGGGTCGTGCGCATTCGTGGCAGTTGGTGACTGGCCAACTGGCCGCGCTGCTGTTCTGTCGATCCTGATGTGACCGCCAGAGCCATCTGGCAGGCAGTCAGGAGACTTGGGTGAGAAATTACCTCTTTGAATTTTGCTTACGAAACATCTCTATTCATGCTCGTAAGGTTCTTTTACATGCCGTAAATCTACGACATGGGACCGACTGCTTTACTTCCCCTCCGGATTTTTATCACCCTTAAAAATTCATCGACCGCGAACCTTGGGTCCAGTGGCGAGCCACTAACCACTAGTCCACCGAGGTCGACATTTTAATGAGTTACTGATTTAAAATTTTGCATGTGGCCACAGATAAAAAAAGTATCAATTTGTACCAGGGTAAAGATTGATGCAGCTTTCGTCTGAAGTTAATTATATTATCTTTAAAACAGCACTCTAAGAAAGGCCCTTTTTCAGATGAATTAAAATTTACAAAGACAAATTTAGAAGTATGGTTTTGTTGTGAAATGCTTTTATGAGAATAATCGCCATTTTCTTCATGATTTATTTGTAGTGCTTTCAGTATTTTATACTATACAACATGGGATGGGAGCATGATGTAGTTGTGGCCTGGTCAAGGTACAGCCTTGGTGTTTCCTTGGCGGGACTGAGGAAAATCAAATAACCCTGAATTGTCTCTTTTAATATTTACAGTACAGCATTGACTAATACCAATGTCCATTTGACCCTTCACACACCCTAATACTTTGAGATTAAACCTGAGTGGAATAAATATTTATGTATTATTTACGGAAGATATTCGCTTATTTCCCAAGTTACAGTTTGAAATTTTTGTTCATTTGAAACAAATCATACAGTGACCACAAACTGAAAGACAGAAATTGTAAAGTACCCATGCATGCTGTGAAGGCATATTTGGGGAGTGGAAGTACAGATCCACTCATTCCTAACCTTAGTACTAGATGGGGGTGAGTGGTCAGCTTTATGCCCTGGCAGTTTTACCCCAGGGAAAGAGACCCTAGTACGAATTGAAGAGGAGGTTGGGTGGGCCCCAGAGGTGGTCCGGACAGTTTGGAGTGAAGAAAAGTCTCTTGCCCCTGCTGGGAATTGAACAGTTGAAATATAGTATGAATATAATTGCGTTAAAAATGGTAATGTTGTATATTTTACAGTTTGGAGTAGAAACTGGGCATTAAGTGTCAAAAATGTAAGTTTGTGACAGTACCTTCAGGTAAATAGCACTGACCACGTTCATTACTTCGTACTAAAACCACTGTGACTTGCTTTGCTTTGTGCTGCAGTGGATAATTTTTATTGTTTGTTGTAATGAATGGTAGAAGACATGAAAGATGGAGCAGAGTTACAGATTTTGTATGTGTTGCATAGCAAGACTCAGCACAACAGCTGTCAGTCCTGAAAAAAAAAATTATTAAGGAAATTGTGACTTTCCACAGAACAGGTAAAGTGTACTTGATTCTAGCATGTTTTAGGATCTTTAAGCACTTGCTTTGCTTTGTATGTTATAGTCACTTCAACAGCAGTCTGATATTTATAACATATCTCATTTTGTTATCTAGAAATTTTAGTTTTAATATATGCAATATGTTTATCCTTCTGCATCATTCTGTAGATATTTAATTTTTGTAACATATGTTAATGTCACATGAAACCAGATGTCTTTAGTACTTAACAGTTGTTTTTCTTTTCCCAATACTGCTTTTTGACTAGGTCTTGTCATGTAAAGACAGAAATACCTTTCATCTAAAATGTATATTACCAATGCAATGTCTTGTTCTGCTTCACCAGCAAATATTTGTTACACTTAGATAAGATACTCTCCAATTTGAAACTTGTTTCCAGGTAATAATGGTGAGGAGCTTGTTTGATGACAAGTCTCGTGTTCATCGCTTCTGGAAGAAAGGCGTCTCCTCTTGATGCTTTTTTCTGGTTCCGCGTTTCTTCTGTTTGTAAAATGTTTCTTCATTGTGGTTAGCATACATTTTCATAAAAGAAGTGAGAGATGTCCTGACGAGCATTGTTCTGTGAAGGCTTTTGAACTCCAAGTACTTTATCGCTTTTAGTTCACAGTCGGGAACATTCAGGAGAAAAACGTGGCAGAAAAGGAAATGGAATTCTTTGAGATATATTATGACTAAAAGTAATGCCAAATACATACAAAGAGGTTTTGTTTGTTTGTTAAAAAGCACTATCAGCATACACCATCATGACCGCTAAAGTAACATCCTCGTAGGTTGCAACATGTTTCTCAGTCCTTATCCTCCATACAACCGCCTTGAAAGGCGCATATGACTGCAACATATAAGCTGTTAAAGGTTGTCATAAGTGAAATAACAGGTGTTCTTGTTATATTGTTTAAAATTAAAAATAAAAAAAAAATTATAAGTTAGTATGTCTGATGTTACATATACACAGGATTTTCAAAAAATAAAGTAACAAACTATCTGATGCAGAGAACCATTATGGCTTTGATGTATACGTGGCAGATGGTACACCTCGGACCTCTGCACAGTCACCATTGACACTGAAGGATTTGTCCCACTGTGGCATCAAGCCTTGTATCCCAGCATAGAAAACGTCGGTACAGGTGTCTGCTTATGTCAGCGTCTGTTGCAGTTTGCTTACCACCCAGGGGCTACTTGAGGAGTTCCAAGGTGATAAAAATCACCGAGCATGAGATAAGGAATGTAGGAGGGTGGTCCGTAACCTCCCACCCAGCCATGGCACTGTAACCAGTCATAAGTCCAGTTGGCAGTATGGGGCCCAGTGATTTTCATCTCTTTGGGCCCCTTACGAAGCATGTGGGTGGCAAACAATTTGCAGCAGAGGTTGATGTGAAGCATGCTGTCACCTCTTGGCTGTAGACACATGACACTGATTTCTTCTATGCCAAGATGCAAGCCTTGGTGCTGTGGTGGGCGTGGATGTCTGATGTGTACCTGCTGTTACTCAAGTACCATGTATACATTGAAGTTAGAATAAAGTTCCTTTATAAACCCAAGTCAAAGTACGAGTTACAAACATACCGAAAAGTATGGCCTTTCACCACTCCTACTTGTTTTGGCACGTCTGTGCCATCCTCAGGGAGTTCATACACCAGATTTAAAACTTGTTAAAATATAATTAGTTACATCTGCAATATTCATTATGTATAACATTCAGTGGTTTAATTTAAAGTGCAGGGTGGTTGATGTACACAAACATATTATAAGTATAACACATTATAAAAGCTTTACATACGTATCATATTGATTTTTGCAGTTTGGTGCAAAATATGTAAATTACAGAGATTAACCATCCTCTATAATTTATATATTTTACATCAAACTGCAAAAATCTGTATGATACGTATGTAAAGCTTTCATAATGTGTTATACTCGTAATATGTTTGTGTACATCAACCATCCTGCACTTTAAATTAGCCATTGAATGCTATATATAATGAATGTTGCAGATGTAACTAATTATATTTAAACAAGTTTTAAATCTGGTGTATGAACTCCCTGAGGATGGCACAGACGTGCCGAAACATGTAGTTCGGTATGTTTGTAACTCGTGCTTTGACTTGGGTTTATAAATGAATGTTAAGCAAAATGCACGGAATGAATCAGTTCAATTAGAATTAAATTGTTTGTATCAGAGTGTTTGTTACTTTATCTTTTGCAGCTTTCTTGTAAGTTTTATTTTCTACTGTTTTGTAGTGTATGCTTTAAAATAATATGGTTTTAATATTCTTCATGCCTACAGTTTTTTTTTTGTTGATTGTTTTATTATATTGTTCAGATTATAGTCTTCTGTATTGTGACACCATGTAGGATCTTTCAGAGGAAGGTGCTGCTTCCATCTTCAAGGTGACAGACTTATGTCCCAGTTCCTCAGTATCAGCCTGTGAACATACATGGTGACAAAACACAGAAGATATAGTCTCACTTAGCTTTAATTACTGTCATAAGACATTGTGATGTTATTGTATTTTTATGGTATACAGGGTCGGTATTATATCTGACAGCTGGTCATTTGTCACTTCCCTTTGCTGCTGTACCACAGATGTGGGTAGTCAGATAAGTGGGCTATGTTAATACGATGCACAAGCTGACAGGAATTGGCAAGTGATAGTTGTCAGATAAAGAAATGACCCTGTATATGTGTGCGTGTGTGCACGTGCACACGCACTGTAGTGTACCTTACAAGCTTCAATTTGTGCCATTATAAGCAGCTCATTAGATGAGAGAGTCAAATAAGAAAAGTTCTCAGTTGTGAATGGAAATGTAATGTTTACATTGAGTCTGAGGTTTTGTGTTGAAACCAGAATGCCTGCAAATGAAGGCATGCATAGCAATGTCTGAAACATGAATATCTTCTAGTGTTGTTGCTAATGTACCTGTATTTATTTTGTGTCCAGTACAGTTTACAGAAACTCTCTGCATTACATGTGACATCAGCACAAGTTTGTTTTGAACACACTTAGTCTGATTGTTTGCCCATTTTTATTTGTCCACATGACTTTTAACTTGCATGCCGGAAGTCTACCGTATACTTTTAACTTGCATGCCGGAAGTCTACTGTATACTATCGTCACTTGCAAGCTTTCTCTTCTGGTGCGTTACAGAGTGCTCCTTTTATTGTTTTCCCAAGCACACCAGCTTTATCACACAGAAAGCCTGCATCTGCCAAGCATCACATGACAATTGTCTTGCAGAGGGGAACAATAAAAGGGACACTCAGTATTCAACAGTTACAGCAGTGTGTTGTTGCTGTTAGCATGGAATTTATGGCATTGCACTTCTTACCATGCAAAAGTAGAGTTTTATTGTTTATTATCAGCCTCCTTTAGAAAAAGACTTTGTTGAGCAACAGGAAGAATTATTGCTTATCACATGAAAGTTATGAAAACACCTCACGACTCATTACAACATTCATACATTCTTAATAAGTAATTCAAGACCATGGAGCGGAGTCCTTGATAACGTAATAGTTTCTCAACTAGTCAAGTAATTCCCCACATTTTGTGGACCTAAATGTTCATTACCATATTCACAAGAGCCTGCCACTACTAGTCCCTATCCTGAGCCAGACAAATCTGGTCCACACCCTCCCATTATATTTCTTAAAGGTCCATTTTAATATTATTCTCCTTTCTCAGGCCAGGTGTTCCAAGTGGCCCTTTTCCTTCAGGTTTCCCCACCAAAACCTTGAGTGTATTTTTGTTCTCCCCCATATGTGCCACATGCCCCATCTGTTTCATCCCCCTTGATTTGATCACCCTAATAATGTTAGGTGAGGCGTACAAATCATTAAGCTCATTGTTATGCATTGCTATTTTCCACTTTTATCAGGTTTCTGAATTTGGACCATTGATTTAACTTTTCTCTACATTTTTCCAATCAACATATTGTTGTTCTCATCCATACTCTTCTGTTTGCTGTTATTGTATCTACTAGTCTAGGATGTTATGCAGTTGGTAGTTGGTCACCAACATTTCATGACTGCTTGACCCTTGAAGTTGGGACTGATAGTCTGTCCCGAATCGTCGGTAAACCACTACCAACCTATGCTGTGTAATGTCCCGGAATATGAAAAGCCTCAACTACACTACAGCAAAAATCAGAAATTTTATGTGTTACTAGTCTTGTTACAATGAAAACCTTGTGCAATCTTAATTATCATATTGCGCTTCAATACTTTTGATTAAAATAAATGATCATAGTATGAGGTTGGTAACATTGTTCATTTCTTAGTCACAATTTCTTTATCTGTGATGATGTGTTTCATACTTGATGCTTCTTATGCTTTGTTTATACAAAAATTTTAGAAACCGTGTAATCTGTAATTAAAATAAACTTGATCCACTTTAGTCAGTAGTTTGCAGTTGATAACTCAACAGGTTATCCCAGAATAAAGTTCCCATAACTTTGCCAGCCAGGGGGCATTTTTTTTTACTTTCTCAGATGTTACGCGATGCCATTCCATGCTTGGTATCTTTATTTTTTGGTTGCAACTATGCAACCAGCTTTCATCTTGAGTGATGATGTTTAGTACAAAATTGTTGCTGTCAGGCACATGCTTTTCAAGACACTGCGCATGCACACAGATATGTGCCTGTTTTTGTCTGTCTCTTAACAAATGGGGAACCCAGCACAAGCCATCCCAAAGTCAGTGTCATCTCCTGCACCACATCGTGTTCAGTTCCAAGCTGTGCTGCAATTTTTCAAGTCATCACTTTTCAGTCATCTTTGATGATCACATTAACTTTCTGCTGGTTCACTCTGTGGTGGCAGTTCTTATTCAAATACTGCTAGACAGATCAGTGATGTCTTGCGTTACCATCCTTGTAATATTTAACCCAGTGCCGCATGTCATGCACCCATGAGACGTCTCCATAGACTACAACAAACTGATTGACAGTATCTGAGGTGAAACTGTGCTGGTGAAATGAAGCATCATAGACAGACAATTTGTTGCTGTGGTTTGTTTGTACATTTTGGTGCACGTGCACTGCGCTTGTATTTCAGGTTGGAGAGAGATGATACCACCAGCCATATAATTCCTAGTCTACAATATTATCTATAATATGTATAACATGCCAGTAATATGACATTGCTCACAAAGTTTCGTACAGCCCTTGTATATGCAGAAGGTTGTGGTGGTACAGTGGGGGCGCGCGCAGTTGGTTGAGGCACTACGCTACAAACCAGAATGTCGCTGGTTCGATTCCCGATGGTGTCATTGGAATTTTTCCGTGACATAATCGTTTCGGTCGCACTATGCCCTAACAGAAATGAGTACCAGGAATATTTCCTGGGGGGTGAAGGCGGCCGGCGTGTAGGGCTGACAACCTTACCACCTTCATGTGCCGATTGTCTAGAAATCTTGAGCCTCAACCTCCTAGAACCCTAAGGGTCTGTCAAGGCCTGTAATGGGTTGCTTTAGCTTTACCTTTTTTTGTGGTGGTACAGTGTTGAGAGTGGCTCAAGGCTGAATTGGCAATGTCAAGACAATAAAGCATGTTGTTCTCATGCCTGAAGTAGCGACTAGTTTTCTTTCTGTAAGTAGAGTCAGTGCATTCATCAGCACCATTGTGAGAAGTTCAAATCTCACAAATTTTATATGTTTCAAAATATATTTAATACGTGAAGGAGTAGACAGGCATCTGTTGTGTGAGGGATATTCAATAAATGAGGTAACATTGGCCTTTAAAGTTAAATGAGTAGTCATTATATCATTAAATGTAGCTCATTTATTTCACTGAAGATAATTATTTTTCAGAACAGTCCCTAAGCACGTTAATGTATTTATCACATCATGGCATCGATTTAAAAATTCTACCACAGTAAAAATTGGGCTCCTGAAAGGAGATTAGACATGGGAGCACCATTTCACTCCTCAAACAAAACAAGCTGAAATGCAATTTAAGCTCCTGAAGAAGCAGTTGGAAGGTTGCAGATTCCACTGTGATGGAATATTTAAATTTATGCCAAAATGGGATAAATGCATCAATGTGGTCAAGGAGTATGATGAAAAGTAATGATACTTCAGTGGAATGAGTGAGGTACATGTAACATTGTAACGACTTCTCATTTAATTTTTATGACCAAGAGAACCTGACTAATTTACTGTACATTGTACTTGGTTCAGTGAGTGACTGTACTCATGTCCTGCTGTTCATTGATGCACAGTAGAAATGTTAGAGAAATTCACTGATTAGTTTTATTTAATGCAAAATATTTTCTTTCCAGTCATAAATAAAACCAAAAGACTTTCAACAGTCTAATTAAAACAGATGTACTAGATTGCGTATCTGGCATTTGTTGCCAAAAAGAAAACCATAATGGTATGCATGTACGTGGGGAAAAATGCATTGTGAGGTAATTCAGTTTGTGAGTAGGCTCTGCTCAAGGTTACCTTTCAGTTTGTGTCCCTAATTTTCATGGGCATATGTAAGAGTTGCTTTGTTTTGTGTGTTTGTATAATGAACACTTATTATTAATTAGATATTGGTGAGGAATTTGGTTTGACGGCTAAACTCCTGTGCCTCTCGTTTTGTTATCACATACATGTATGAGTGATAATTACAAGGCCCCATTCATGCTGGAGGAACAGTCACATTCTAGTCAAGAGGTGTACAAATTTTCTTCACTGTGAATAGGAATGTCCACACTAGTGATCACTATAAAGGCATGGTAACAGTCACAAATGGTGCATTTAATAAAATACAGACAAAGAATATTTTCCCCTGAAGCTTTGAGTTTCTCACAGCAATGTTTGAGGAATCAGGTCTTCTGGGATGTGATGCCATGCCACTGAGTGAGTGGTTGCTGATGTTTCAGAATGACAACTCGCCCAATGACACAGCGTCATATCCCACAAGACTTGAATCCTAAATATTTTACCTGTCATTGAACAGGAATCAGGCCTTGTAGTTACTAAACAGTACAGTATGTATTTAACATTGTATTCACCGTGCATCTTGTCGGGTTAATTAATCTACTATTAAAGTTTTTTAATAGTGAGTGTGCATCAAGTTGGTTTTAATTTTAATTTAGTACAGTATGTGTCTTGTTACTTGTGATATCAGTGCGTAGTTTGGTTGTATGCACATAACACTATGTTTGAATACATTTATATAAAGCTCTGTATTTCTAATTTTTTAGTCGATTATGTTAGTTTACCCAATTTGCTGTTGTGATCAGTTCTCCATTTTGTAGGTAATTTTCAGCAGCTTATTTGAACATTGTTTGTTCTAATTGCTAGCCTTGAAGGAATATGGGGATAGAGAGGTTATGTTCTACACATGCTATACCTCAGCACAAGGTGGAGGTTAGTGGTCATTTGAATACTCTGGCTGTGTGAAGGTGATGTATGAAAATGTGATGTGTATAAGAGGCACGTTGCGTGTTTCACTTTTGTGTAATAAATGTACCTATGGCTTGGTACACTTCGTAGAGGTATTTCTTCCAAATGACAGTGTACATTGAAATTGAAGGAAGAGTGGTTATATCTTGGAGGTCATGAATGTAATCCTGCATTTATAACCTGAGTATATAGCTCTGTCATTGAAATTATACACTACAGTCATGTTCCCAGCTGGGACATGCATTTTTCTGAGGATTCCAGTCATCTGGGATGTGAACCTGTGTTGTTAGGTGCGTGAGTTCTGACATTTCGAATGCCATAGCACCTTTGCCGGGGCACGCGGTGGCGCAGTTGGTTGAGGCACTGCGCTACAAGCCGGAATGTCGTGGGTTCGATTCCCGATGGTGTCACTGGAATTTTTCATTGACATAATCCTTTCGGTCGCACTATGGCCCTGGGGTCGACTCAGCCTCTAACAGAAATGAGTACCAGGAATATTTCCTGGGGGGTAAAGGCGGTCGGTGCGTAGGGCTGACAACCTTACCACCTTCATGTGTCGATTGTTTAGAAATCTGGGAGCCTCAACCTCCTGGAACCCTAAGGGCCTGTCCAGGTCTGTAATGGGATTGCTTTACCTTTTTTTATATAGCACCTTTGTCTTCATGGTCAAGCAGTCGTCTTGGACTGCTTAACCATGAAGATGAAGGTGGTACAGTCCTTAGAAATGTCAGGACGTACTCACCAGTTGACATGTCATCCCAGAAGACTGGCATCCTCAGCAGCACTGTTCTGAGAAACCCATATCTTTTACACATAGTTCTCTTTGCCATGATGTTTATACAGGCTGAGACCAACACAAAGCTGACTACTTGTCTTAGAACTAGAGTGTAGAATGTGTGTGACTTTTCCTTTATGCTCTCGGTACACATTCATGTTGTGAAGCTTTACAGTTGGCATTTGTCTGTTGTCCATAACATGTGCATAAGAAATTAGTTTTTGAGCACAGTGATGAGAAAATATAACATTTTTATGTGCTGTAAAAGCTTTTTGCCATTTCTGGCATACTGTTTATTCTCTGATTGACATTAGCACTTTGAAAGTTAATGCTAATTATAGGAAAATATGTACATAACATTTCAGGATACTTTGGATGTGTCAATCCTGTAAGAGAAAGGAAATGAAAAATTGTGGCAGAAAAAGTGTTCGAGAGGTAAATTACAAACAGCTTGACACATAATAAGGTATACTGTCTATGTTATTTCCCTGTGAGTGGTCTGTGTTTTGTATACATACCATATTTATCCAAGTATAGAATGAGAATTTTATTCTCACTCTTCATCTGAAAAAATGGAGGGTCATCTTAAAGTCACACACAAAAATAAACACAAGGATTGTGGCGTTGTGGGTTGTGGTGCTGTAATGGTAAGTGGTCCCATGAACCTTGAACCCTTCAAGATGAAGCTGACAGATATTTTTTAAATATCAGGAAATATCAAGTGATGCAGTGTCACATCTCAGACGACCCGAATACTTTTTTTACACTCTTGTGAAAACCTCACGAAGTTAAGCATATTCAGTACAAGTATTTTCCTGAAAATTGAAGATTATCATATATCTAGGGTTGTCATATGTGCAGGTAAATACAATGCATCAATACACACGTGTGAACGCTCGCACACACACACACAGAGCTTGGCTGGATATCTGAGAGCTGATCTAAGTCTGATTCAAAGTAAGTCCCTTTGTGCTTTGTGTCATTACAACATGCATGTCATATGTACACCTTTAATAAGCAGTAACAGAATTTTAGGTGAATACATTTTTATAAAGGTGCTTAATTTATGATTTATATAACTCAAAATGAAAGACTGAATTTGGCCTGCTAACCAAATTGGTGACTGAACGTATATGTTTTTGGTAGTATTTACTGCTCGATTGTGCTTTCTTACCACCAAAAGTGACTTGCATGAGAAGTGGGCATAGGTGTCCGGATTTTAGTCCAAAGTCCCCCCACAAGATACACATATATATCCAGGAATGTAATTTATATCAACAAGCCTCATAAAGGAATTTTCTTCCCCATACTGCTGTTATTCTTGTAGGGAATGTTTAGATATTTAACATAAAAGTGTCAAGAAAGCTAAGTTCTTTTTGAGAATCTGATATTTTGCTTAGTTGGTCAAGAAATTCACAGCTGTTTGTGGAACTCATGTTAATTACACAGAACCCAACCACGTGACCCTTATCTGAGCCACTTGCCTCCAGTCCGCACCCTCACAATCGTATTATTGCAAGATGATTTGCAGTAGTATCTTCCCATCTGTACCTTTGTCTTTCTAATTATGTCTTCCCTGTAGAAAAAAAGTAAAGCTATCCCTGTAACAGGCCCTGAAGGCTCAGAGGCGGATAGAGGTATAGCTCTACTGTCTCTTTAACCTTGGTGCTAAAGGGGGTTGGGTGGTTAATGCCGCACCCTGGTCGCTTTACCCCTGGAAAAGTTACCCATTGATTTCAGACTTCCACCGTGATGTTGAGGAGATCTGTGCTGTTCTGGGATATTACGCGGTGTCGTGTCGTAATTGTTTACCGATGTTTTGGAACAACGGTCCCATCTTGTCTCTTGACCTTTGAAGATGGGACTGATACGTTGTCCCGAAACGTCGGTAAAAAGTTACCACACGACGTCGTGTAATATCCCAGAAGAGCATATCTCAAGTTACCCGTTATCGATTGTAGAGGAGGTTGGGTGGTCCTTGGGGGCCAGTCTGGACAGGTGTGGAAAGTCTGGCCCCCACCAAAGTTTGAACCCCGAATTGTCGAACCTGTAGCGATTTGCTATACTGACTGCACTACCATGACTGCCTCACTTCCCTGTAGATTTCTTAATTAAAATTTTTTGCAAGAGCATAACATTAATTCATGCTGTAGTGTTTTTTTTTTTTTTTTTTTCCCCTTGTCTCCTGATTTGCACATGATGGTAAATTTCTTTATTAATTTTCCATGCCTTTAGATGGGTTAGTAATATACTTAGTCTGGTTGCATTAAACATTCCATGGCATGTAAACCCACATATTTCTGGACTTCTACTAGCAATTTGCTGTTAGTCTCCACCCTCTTGTTGAGGAAGCCCACATTTTATCCCAGATCAGGCCATGTTTGATTTGTAGTGGACAAAGTAGCACTGGGACTTCTCCTAGTACTTAGCTTTTACTGTGTCCGTATCATTCCACCAGTACCCCATACTCGTTATTTCTTCTGCCACAAATGTAATATAACCTTAGCAACTGACAGTGCCATTTAGTGAAACACTTCACTCTTTTGGGGGTGAATATTCATGGTATATGTTTCCCTGTACATCAGAGTGCAGTAATTAGTTGTGTAGCAAGACGTCCAATATTCCAGAGAAGAAAATAAAGACTTTGTGCTCCGTAGTTTTCAGGTTAATTAAAACAGTATGAAGTTGTACAAAAAAGCTTCCATTTGCAAAGTGTAACATGCCTCAGAAGTGGACTAATTTTTTCGATATTTCAGGTTTACACAGTGGTGTTGCTGAGGATTCAAGCTTTCTGGGTGTGATATTGTTTTGTTGGCTGAGTGGTTACTGACATTTCAAAGGATTGTAATTCCTTCATCTTCAAGGGCCAAGTGGTTGCCCTGTGAAAATGAAGGCACTACACTCCTTCAAAACATCAGAGCAACTCACTGGCATAGCATTACATCGCAGAAAGTTTGAATCTTCTATATAAATTTATTCATTGTGCTGAAGGTTTTGATTTCAGTTTCATATTGCCGTGTGGAGAAGAACTTGATTTAAAAATCATGTAGTTCTGATGATAATGTTATGTAAAATATGTGTAAAATGTGTAATGATACAAATAGAAGACTGCCATCCTCGGTTCCCCACTGCATATTGTGCCAGAATCTGTTTTCTGCAGCTGCTCCTAAACAACTGAAAATGTACATGAAAGCTGCTATCTGTACTACTATAAGATGGTGTTCCACATTTTAAATCTGATCACAACAGGTTGTAGGCCTCTTATGGAATCCTCTTTCTTCCACTTCCCATAATGTGCTTTTATTGGTGGGCTTCCTAACTCATTGCTAAGTTGCTTTTCACTTCTGGAATAATTTACCACAATGCTGTGTTTGTGTATTCATTATGCAGCAATACAGTGTTTACATACCACACTATGGGTGCCTTATGAACAATGTGAGATGTAGTGTCTGAAGTGTTTTTTACAATGTTTATCATATTTGATTAAACAAAAGCAGGATAAAACCTTTAAAAAGATTATGACTGTCATACTGTTCTCAATGGCATATTTTATTCTAGGATCTTTGAGGCGTTTGCTTTTAAAACGTGCTTAGTTCTGTGGTTTTTAATTTTTTTGTCTGTATTTATTTTACTGGAAATGAACGAAAATGTTTACTATTTATGTAAATTACATTTTAGATTATGTAGTTAAATACGAAAGATTGTTACTGTTAATATAGCATATTGGTTATGTGTTGTTGAGTTCTTTTGAACATATAATTTGGCTCAAAAAATGTGATGATAGAATACCATTTGATGTACTGAATAGTAGCTGTCTTTCCATTTGATTGTTTGACTTGTTTGAGTAAAAATGGCATTTTGTGAGAAAAATGGCATTGAAACATGCCAGTTACCAGATACAATGTTCCCAGTCATGGCAAATATAATACCGCATGTGACACAAGTGATTTACATGTAAATAGCAATTTATATAGAACATTGCAAACCAAATTACACATACATCCCAGATATGCTCGTACGCATTGTCGATATATGACAACTGTTTTGTGTAGAAATAAATATGGAAATTAGCATTTCTAAAATCACTCTCTAATTATATTATAGTCACGAATTATTATTTGTAAACCCTTAAATATTTTAAATGTGTCAAGTACATTTTTAAATCCCTTTTAATTGGCCAAGTGAAGAAAGTGCATACAGAGAATACTTTCGAAGCATATTTATGGATCAACATTATAAGCAATTACAGAGTTTATGATCACAATTTGTATTGTATAAAAATGTATGTTCATGTTTTCATTTGTTAGGTAGCATTTATTATGCAGAATTACTGTATTTATTGAAATACAGGCAACATGTGAGGGCAGTTAGTCATATCTTGGTCACAGTTGTTTACATAACCTATATTTGAAGCTTTCATGCTTGCTTCACAGCTATTACCATACTACACATAATTGTACACAATCTTAGTGCAGTTTCAGAACTGCAGGGTCCTTAGGTTATGTGACCCATATCCTTGATCACTTCATAGACTGTTTCACATGATGGCAGGCATTGCATCTATCGTCACTATTCCAGTTTGCTGTGAGTTGGGGTCCATGCATTTCATTTCAGTGTATTGCAGTTGATATTAGGTTTTTACTCGCCGTCTTTAGAGAAGGTGCCGGAAGGTTTTAGTGCAGTGTATTGCAGTTGATATTATGTTTTTACTCACCATATTTAAAGAAGGCGCCGGAAGTTTTAGTGCAGTGTATTTCAGTTAATATAGGTTTTTACTCGCCGTATTTAAAGAAGGCGCCAGAAGGTTTTAGTGCAGTGTATTGCAGTTAATATTAGGTTTTTTACTCACTGTATTTAAAGAAGGTGCTGAAAGGTGCTATTTCAATGTACTGCAGTTAATACATATTAGGTCTTTACTCACCGTATTTAAGGAAGGTGCTGAAAATGGTTTCCTTTGGCTCTCAGACCATCATCACACCTAACAAACACATACATTGCAGATTGTTCTGCTGGTGAAATTGAACACAATATATCCTGAATGCTTGTTTGCAGATATTGTTCATTGTGGGGATTATGACTACACTCTGTCCTCTAACATGCTCCACAAGTAAGAATTGCACAAGTTCAGAGCTGTCAAGTGTGGAGGCGATAATCCCTTGCTTATTGTTCTATCACAAGAGATACTAACTAACGCATAGAACTATTTGTGGTGTTCAAATAAATAAAGATAGAAATATAGAAATATAGAATATATATAACTTGTTGGTGTGAATGTATGGTCTCAGAAAGAAATAGGTACAATAATCCTAGTTGACTCATAGCACATCACGTACCAACTTTAAAATCATGAAATGGCACTTCATGGAGTAACGCTGGGATTTTCTGCAGAATACCTGTGTTACTCTGTGAGTTGACATATCCACCAAGATGAAACCAATGTTCATTGCGAAACAGAACGAGTGTGAAGTCTGTCTCCATCATGCAAGTGATGATTGACTCTCAACAAGTCTGTACAGACATAAGGTTTCAGTGATTGCATGGGCAGTAGCTGGCTCGCTGAGTCGGCCAAGTCCCATGTGATAAGGTAGCTGACAGGAAGTGACCAACGATACATGGCAAATAAACTAAGAACCCTGTACAAGATGTATAGTTTATTGCATCTTGTGTGGTTCCAGTGATTATTGAATTTGTTAAAGGTTGAATTTACCCAAATGCATAACTTCAACACTGCTGTGTCCTTTTTTATTACATTTTATTTGAAAACACACAGTGTTTCTAATTAATTAACTGTATGTTATGATAGTGTTATACAAATTGAATTGTTTGTAATAAAATGCATACCAAAAGAACCACAGATTCCATTCATTGTCAACAAATGATGAGGTGCTGCATGGTTGTGATATGTTTTAGAGGTAAATTCACAAAAATCAGTGTGAGGTGATTTAGCATAATTCAAATTCTGAAGATGTGAGAATAATGTCTCAGTTCGATTATAACAAAACACTTGTTTCAGTGGCGATAGAATTATGTACCTGTATTTTGACAGTTAAGAGAGATTGATAGATTGATCTGCATTCATAAACTGGTGATGACTTGGTAATAGGGTCGAAATATGTGATCAGATCCAAACTGTTAAAATACAGAAAGGTGTTGACAATAGTTTCATTTATTATAATAGCTTATGCACACAGAACACTATATTTGAAGATACATTTACATTTCTGTTCTATGCTAAATGAATATGGATGTACTTTTGGACTAGAGATTATTATATAAAGGTGTACAGAGTTGTTCCTGTGTACAGTATGAAGGCATGCAGGGGGAATAGAGGTATAACTCCACTCATTCTTTGTCTCGTAGTAATTGGGAAGTGAGTGGTCAGCTTTACCCTAGGGCTGGTCTGGACGTTTTGAAGAAGAGAAAAACTGAGATCTGCGCTTGCGGCAGAAGCATGAAATCAATAGAAAAACTCTTGCTCCTTCCAAAAATCGAACCCCGGACAGTGTAGCCCATAGCCTAGTCATAGTAATTAAAATAAAGTACGTTGGCAGTTTTAGGCTTTGGCAGCGATGCCGTTGAAGTATTGCTGCAGGGATGTGATGGCAAGTTGCTGGGAGATGGTGCCCGACGTGGCAGACCTTGTGTCTCATCTTGGGGGGGGGGGGGGGGGGGGGTCGAAATCACAGTTTATGTCGAAATGTCCATTGGACGTCGGGCACCAATCACCCAGCGACGCGGCGCCACAAATCGGAAGAACGAAGACTTAACTTGCGTTATGTAATTTTGTATAGAGTGAATTTTCGTTTCAAGCAAGGGTGAAATTTACCTGTTCCAAACTGAACGTTTTGCCATGTAGCATGCAAGGAACTTAATGGTTGCGAAGGTATGTAATGAGGGCTGCTTAATCCTTGGATGTGGTCGATACTAGATAATCTGTAGTCGATACGTTATCCCGACACGTCAGCAGTAAACAAGCAATCAACGCCGCGCAACATCCCAAAAAGGGAAAGACCCCCAACTGTATCGCAGCAGACGCCTAAATCCTCCTGATCCGTAGTTATTTCTATGCTGTATTCATGCATGGAACAATGATGTGCGGAGAAAGAATAAACCGCCATCAGTACGTGTCAAAGATATGAAACTTCAAGCCCTAACATTAAAGGTCAAGTTCACCCTATAACCTGCTATGAAGGCCCCGAGGGGGAGTAGAGGTATAGCTGTACTCTTTCTTTAACCCTGGCATTAGATGAGGGTGGGTGGTTAATGCCACGTCTCAACCGCTTTGCGCCCGGAAATGACCCGGTACCATTGTATAGGAGGATGGATGGACCCCAGGCCGGTCAGAAAGAGTGCGGAAAATTCGCCCCTGCGGGAATTCGATCCCCGGACCGTCCATCCCGTAGCGAGTCGCTATTCCGACTACGTTATCCCGGCCCGTCAAACCCTAACAATCGTGCTACAAATATGTTCTGCTGAACTGTGTTGCAGAACTGAAAACCACTGAGTGCAGTGAATATTTTTCTGCAACATCCTGAGGACGCAAGGCCGTTGGGTAAATTTTGTGTGGTGTAGGAATGATCTGTGTTGGCTACAGTGACTTTCCCATCTGTAACAGTATTACGTTGGCGACCCCCAAGGCAACGGTGTCGAATTTGTTGAAAGTATGGTTGGCAAGAGTGATACATATTTTTGCGGTAATATTACGTAAATTTGTGTGAAAATTTACATTCGTGAACAATAATAAGTGTTTGAAATACGCTTTGTTTAGTCCTTTTTTATTTTTTGGAGGGGTTCTGGTGATGTTTGAGGATACAATTCGTTTTTCGAATTGACGTTACTTGATGGCATGCCCAGTGGTGTTTTAAGGTTAGGTTATCATGATCTAATCGGATATGGGTGAGGTGGAAGAATTGGCTTTAAAATCAAAAGGGTGTGTGGTTTCATATTTTTCTTCTTCGTATGGTGGTTACAACGAATGCTCAAAAGTAATTGATGGGTTAGTATGTTGGCAAATATTTGTATAGTTGTAATTACTTGTAAGATAAGTGAATTTTTTGGATGTGTGTGAATGTAACGTATGTCTGGAATGATCACTGGAAGATCTTGGTCAGGTACATCTTCTGCCATGTATCACTTTGTCCAATAAATAGCTACACTGATTGACTCCATCCACTGTTGAGGCAATTCTTCCCTATTCCAAATACAATTAATAAATTTACATATTCCAGAAAGTGCCGTGCTCTCCTACCGCCTTCTTGAATCATTTTTGCCAAATGTGATTATTACCTGGTAATTTATATCTCTTAAAATTTCAGTAGCCATCTGAAACTCAAAAGCACTAGGCTCAGGCACAAGTGTCTCAGCTGTAAGTATTTTAGTCTACCTTACATCATTAACCCCATGTGCATTGTACTGGCATACAGCTGTTCTATGTCCACAGATTTTTATTTACAGGCCAAGGTACACATACAGTTTTACAACTGATCTCTTTCTACAGATTTTTATTTGGAGCAGGCAAAGGAACATGTACTGGTGTACAGCTGGTTTGGCCACGTATGTTTATTTTCAGCAAGCAAAGGAACACATATTGGTTTACAAGTGGTCTCTATCTGCAGATTTTTATTTGCAGGCAAAGGAACACTACTGGTGTACAACTGGTCTATATCCACAGGTTTTTTATCCTAACTTTTCCAAATCCTGTCATCATTTCTTCAGTTCAGATTAGAAGCTATTCAGGTGAGCTAATAATATGTAGAAGGAATTAGTGTATCACATTCTGCAACCCTTTGTTGAACATTTGTTTAGCTTTTATTCTGTATTCTTCCAGATTTTAATTAAATGTTCTATACCATTATGGAAGCACATAACTATTCTGTAATATATTTTGATTTTTTTTGTTTAAGTCACTATAATTGGGAAAATGCTTTGCAGTTATTCAAGAGCTATCCAAAAATGAGCTGAGCAGTCTGCGTCAGTATGATAAATGAGCCGATATGAAGTGGCAACCAATAGTTGTCAGATAAAGTAACGTTTGTATATGTTGTGTCCATTGTTATCACTGCCTTATGAAGGGATATGCATTATACTTCATAATTCTTATACTTCTTGTGTACTTCTTTATTAACAGCCCTCTGCTCTCCTTTACCTCCTTAACCCTGTGAACTTAGTATAATGCACACTGGCAACGAATTTGACGTCATTTTGACTGCCTTTAAATATATGTACCCCTATTATTGTAAAGAATTTCAGTGATGTGATCATTTCCATTTTGTCAGTGCGATTGATCTCCGTGGAAAAGAGTTCTGCTGACACTCCACAACGATTTGAAGAACTTTGTGAGACAGGCAAGTAAATTTACATTGAAGGTCCGGAACACAGTATTTAAAATATTTAATGTTTCAGTCCTTGTAAGGCAAGCCATGTCACTAATCACAGGCAGCACTTTTGTTATCACTGTTGCAATATATTACACTATGAAGCGTGTATTTGAAGGGTGTTTGAACAAATGAAGATGAGTGCAGAGGGCCCCAATTTTGACTTTATTATTTTACATGATGCTTGCCCTACCACTGCGCTGCATGGCTCTTACGTTACCGCCTTTTATTGCTTTCACTCATTTTCTACATAAATGATCTGTTTTCCATTTAATCTTATGCACAACACTGAATTTGATAAACATGTGTTATAAATGCAATAGTCCAATAGTAGCATGTACACCCTGTGCAATGAAAATAAAGCACTTAAAACTTTCTAAGTCCCCAACTTGGAGTGATATGTGTGTACAGCTGGCAGCATGACCATCAGAGGTGACTGGATACAGAAGTTGTACAGTAAGGTAGTTTAATATGAGTATATTTTTGAAATTGATATCACAAATGTTTGCAGTGAAAGGTTTGAATTGTAAGTGGCTAAGCATAAATGAGGAAGTAAGTGTAAGAAATTAATTATGTACAGTGAGATCACAGGATTGAGAAGCCTAGGTAAGTGGTTATATAAGTAAAATGAAGTGGGGAAAAGCCAAACAAAAATAGCACAGGGGGTTGAGGAAGAGAATGAAGGACTATTATGATGGGGACGGATAGATTAACGGTTACACTGTAAATGGTTCAGATGTGTACTGCAGAAAGCCTGGTGTAAGCAGTACATATCACAAATGTACAGTATGTGAATAGAATAGGGCATATAAAATAAGGTATGTGCTGTGTGTAAATGTTACCTTTCTCAATTTGTTAAAAATATATAACAGGCAGCTACGAGAGACATTCTGCACTGCACATGGCACCGGCAATATTTCTGGTTGTACAGCAGAGGAAATTATGTGGGTTAATGTGCCTGGACATACAAGAAATAAGACTTTAAACTCACCTAGCAGAGCCTAACATAACCGAACCAAATACGAGCATATAACATTGCCTGTCCTGCCCATATAAGAGCATGGTTTTCTGCATCATAACATTTTTTGATTATGGTTGGAACCCTGTAGTGCTTGAGAGTGTAACTCTACAGGGTGTGTTATGTCTCACAGATTGAATAGGCAGGAAGGGAAAGGGAAAGCTGATAAAGTAGCTGGCTTCCTATTCTGTAAAGAGTCTGAAGTTTCTCTCTCTTGGCTAATTTAACAAGATTGAAAGTGGTGTATTCTGTGATGTGGTACACATACTTTACCGGGACGTTCTTTACGTTTAGAATTCTGTACAGTTTCACAGTACATGCATAGATGTAATTTAATTTACACCCTTAAGAAAATTATGACCTTTATTCACCTGCACAGCATAATGCTCATATCTAATTTTTTTTTTTTCAATGGCTTGACAGCCCCTAGGGGGCCTAGGCCGCCTCATTGTTTGAGGCTTCACGATCACACTTTAGATACACCACACTCGGTAGGACTCCTCTGGACGAGGGACCAGCCTGTCGCAGAGACCTCTACCTGACAACACACAACACTCACAACAGACAGACATCCATGCTCCCACGGGATTCGAACCTACAATCCCAGTAAGTGAGCGGCCGCATACCCACACCTTAGACCACGGGCCACTGGGATCGGTTTAGGTCTCATATACAAAATTTTATCCAATAAACAGTAAATGTGGGAAGTATTGATAGAAATTTTTTATGCCCCTAAGTGAAGTCTGGCTTTTACTCCACTGATTTTCACGAAACTCACAATTTCTTGGTAGCATCATGTTCGGACCTTCTGTACCAAATTTCACCACATTAGTCAAGGAATATCAAATGTATCGTAGAAATTCATGTATGGTCTTAAGAAAAGTATGACTGACAGATCCGAGTTTTTGTGAAACTTGTGCATGTGCAAGAAGATTTTGTAAGGAGCAGATAGTTTGGTCAGTGATTGTAGGTCATGGTTGGATAGCTGGACAGACGTCTGCATGTATGGCGTTCTTTTTTACATCATAAAGGACACCTGAGTCGTCTTTTGCTGAGTCTTCATGTACTTTAATGTAAAATTTGTTTCTTTCTTCCTAACAGAGGTTGACATGTCAAATGATTGCCACCAAGTGAATTCACTACATGAAACAAAGTTTACTGCGCGCCACCTGCGTTTCACAATCAAATCTGGATATGACCATGTGTGTGCTGTGTACAGAGTGGAAGTTAAGGGTCACCAAAATAAGTCTAAAGAAAATGAAATAGTTCATGAAGCAGATGTACCTGGAACTGATTGACCAGTTATCACTCCAGAAATGCAGGTTGGTAGAAATTCATCCTTGGATTGTGCATATATGCTGAACTACTTTGAGTCTATGCAGCATGCTTCAAGAGCAGCCTTTTAAGGGTTCACGTCTTCTGAGATGTGACGCAGTGTTGTTGGGCAAGTGGTTCCTGATGTTTTGAAGAAATGCAATATCTTCATCTTCAAGGCCTGATGAGTGCAAGAAGAATGGCTAAAATGGGGAGACAGGTGGAGATATATGGGTCTCATTGTCTGGTTGGTGAAAGCTGGGAAAGATCAGCAAACCAATCAGGGAAGGTGTGGGTGGGGCCTGATTGTATGTGATCTTACCTGGCAACACAGCATCACTTCTCAGAGGACCTGAATCCTCAAGGATATGAAGTCTTCATATACAATAATACTGTTTTTCTGTCTTTGCAATTATGGCATTTTCACTAGTTGTGTTTTCTAGACATTACAGTTTTACTGGCTGTATCAGGCTGAGCATTACATGATGCTATGGAGTTAATCTTGGGCTATGTCAGATTGTCTGGCTTATGGATAGGGAGCTCATTGTCATCAAGTTCACGTGACACAAAATAATCCCTCAGATAGATGTGCCAGGTGCATGGCTGGTAAAATGCGCTGAAGTAACCCACTAAGATGGTTTGCAGGGTCACTTGAGTGAGGCGTGAAGAGCCGTCAGTCCACCTCCACCAGCCGTGTGATGGTTGGTTTCTAGTCTTGGAGACAGTACCATTTGACACAGTTATTTTTGTCACTCAGTAATCCCTCTGCTGGCAAGCCTGTAGTGACAGTTTGTTGTATAGCTGTAAGCTTGACCTGGCTGTGTTGTGGTCTGGAGGTCAGTACCTCTTAAATAGAACATCAGCCAGGTCTTGACACAGATGCACTAAATTTATTAGGAGGTCATACCTGTATTGCTAGGATCCATGTGACATACACATCTTTCAACAGAAGATCCATATGGAAAATCCTTTCCTTAATGCATAGTGCATGGTATACAAGAAAGATTCACAAAATAAGGTAACTTTGATATATAGACTACATTGTACATGTGTAACATTTGGTGCAATCAGATCTCCACATACTCGCCATTGACATTTAAGTATTTCGTCGCACTATGACACCAAAGCGTGTTATCTGAGCATAGAAGAAGTCTAAATGTGTACACAGTATAGTGTGTATTGTGACTGCAATGCAATGGTGGTTTGCCATATTAGCTCTTGTGTATGTAAAAGCCCTTCATCCTCCTCACTGCTCGCCATCTTTACCTTTTCTTTGTTAGCTGTTTTGTCATTTGATACAACTGCAGCCCTAACTTCCATTCTCATCTTCTTTAATTGAAGGAGTAAAAACATTTAACACAGCTGTGTTTGTAGTGTTTATTGAACATGTCACCATCAGGCCAAGTACTTACTGAAACACATAGAAGGCTATAGAAATACTTTGACCAAACTGAGAACTCAGTTTTCACATTTTGTTTTGCTTTATAATTGTTGCTCTTTTTTTGTGATTAATTAAAATGGATATAGTTAATATAATACTATGTGGTGTCCTGGGTTAGTCAGATGGAGTAAAACAGGATAGTCAGTTGTTTGTATATCTCAGTTTTGTAGTTATCTGTATGGTCATTCCTGTAATAGTATTTGGCCTGATGATGTAGGGTTGACTCTACACAGCAACCTTCGAAAACGAAGATAACCAATATTGACACCAAGTGAAAAAAGATAGTACAATAAAAGTTAGCATTACTTTGAGAACTATGTAAAGTCAACACTAATATATAGCGACGCAAAACGGAGTACAAAATAGACCATGACCAAGTCAACACACCAAACTCATCACAGCTACCAGTAAAAACGGAAGACAAACAATACCTACACCAAGTGGATATGAAAAAACAGTACAAGTTAACAGCGCAGTGGGATGAACAAGTGAAGTGTAGTGAAGTAAACTTTGAAAACTATGTAAAGTCAACACTAATATATAGCGACGCAAAACGGAGTACAAAATAGACCGTGACCAAGTCAACACACCAAACTCATCACAGCTACCAGTAAAAACGGAAGACAACAATACCTACACCAAGTGGATATGAAAAAAACAGTACAAGTTAACAGCGCAGTGGGATGAACAAGTGAAGTGTAGTGAAGTAAACCTTTTGAGAACTATGTAAAGTCACACACAATATAGGGCGACGCAATAACGATACAAAATATGACCGTGACCAAGCAACACACAAACTCATCACACTACCCGTAAAAAACGGAAGACAATCCAATTTCCTACCCAAATGGAAAAAAAAAGATAGTACAAGTTAAACAGGCTGTGGATAACAAGTGAAGAGTAGTGGTAAAATCAGTGTTATTGAGCCCCTGAAGATGGTCACTTGTGACCGAAACGTACGTAGGGCGTTTGTGTAGTGTATATACTACAAAAGTTAGTGCATTTGTCGGTATTGTTCAATATATATGTTGCAGTAAATACTACAAATAAAGTGTTAATAGTTCTTACTCCTTTAATTATAAGAAAACACAACGGGATGTCTAACTTAAAAATCGTCTTTCTGTGTTGAATATACGTAATTGAAGAAGCTAGAGGGTGGTTTACAAAGTATATGTAGCAATAAGGCTTACAGGCTGTACTGGCATATTAGTTCTTGTATGCTAACTAATTAGATAAAATTTATGTTGCTCAAATCTCAGGGAGGCTGCACTTCAGGGCCAGGTACACCCCACATTGAATTCCTGGGCTCTGTATTATTCACATATCATCTCACCAACATCTGTAGTATGCGTTAGTATTTAAACTGACATCTAGTGTACTATCACAGTTTGGTAACAGACCCGTGCATCTGTTCTGTATATTTGTAATTAAATGTGGCAACTCCTGCTGTGGGCTATCAGACCCTCAGTCAGTCTTATTCTGGAGATCATATCTGGTAGAACTCCATGTTGAAACTTATTTGCATCAATGAATCAGTATTTATTTATTTATTTATTTGTTGTAATGGTTATTGTATTGTAATGATGCAAGGTGTACACTTGAAATTAAATCCAGAATTGCCATGGCAAGAGCAGCATTCAACAACAAGAAGACTCTTTTCACCAGCAAACAGGACTTAAATTTAAGAAAGAAACTAGTAAAGTGCTACATTTGGAGCATAGCTTTGTATGGTGCTGAAATGTGGACACTTCGGAAAGTAGATCAGAAATATCTGGAAAGTTTTGAAATGTGGTACTGGAGAAGAATGGAGAAGATCAGTTGGACCGATCATGTGAGAAATGAAGAAGTATTACACAGAGTCGTGGAGGAGAGGAATATCGTACATACAATAAAAAGAAGAAAGGCTAACTGGATTGGTCACATCTTGCGTAGAAACTGCCTTCTGAAACATGTGATTGAAGGAAAGGTAGAGGGAAGGATAGAAATGACGGGAAGAAGAGGAAGAAGACGTAAGCAGCTACTGGATGACCTTAAGGAAAAGAGAAGATACTGTAAATTGAAAGAGGAAGCACTAGATCGCACCCTGGGAGAACTCGCTTTGGATGAGGCTACGGACCTGTCGTACGACAGACTACGCAATGAATGAATGGTTGATCTCCTTTGGGTATGTTATGGTATGTAGCAGAAAGAGATACATGTTTCTGCATGTTCAATCAAATATTTTCCTTCATTGTATATTAGACACATAATCAGAATTTCGGTTATGTGGTGTACAAAGTGGAGATCTGCTGTAAGCTCTGTGATATTAACATTAGTGCACATCACACACATGGCATCATGCAGAGCCACCACCATAGGCAGTTTGTTCTATCTGGAGAGCTTATGTTTCCTAGACACTTTTGGCATCATTTACTACAATAGAAATAATGGATCACATTTAGGATAAGGTCTACTGCGGTGTCGCCATAACGTGGGTCTTTGTGTACCATAAATTATAATTTTTGGCTTGGCATATTTGTATCTCATAATGCTGACGCTGGCAACTACACTGTAACATCACTGTGATGTGTAGGGAAATTATTTTATCAGATGCCATCAATTGGCACTTCCTGTCAGCTTGTCATTTTAACATGGCCGGGTTAGCCAACATTCAATAGCGGCCATGGAGTGGGAGCAGGAAATGACAAGCAGTAGTTGAAATAAGGGCCCTTTATTTGTAAATTCAGTTATAAATATAGGCAGTATGATACCATGCTTGTGTAGGAAGTAGAAGGATTTACTCATTCATGCTAAAATGGCCTTCAGGTTTTGTAGATGTTGCAGTAATTTTATTACATTGCAGCCTTGTAAAAAAATGGTATGGTTTACTTATGTGTGGAACTTTGTCTCTGGATTGATAGTTATGACGTAAGTCTTGTATGCTGTGGTTTCACCCATGAAGTACCCATGATAGAGATTGCATAGTCCCAGAGCCTCAATGTATGCTTCTTTTTTTTTGGGGGGGGGGGGGATGTTTGCTCTTGTAGGTGCTGAACTATGTTTCCCATTGGCATTGAGATTTACTAGTACCAAGTTTTCAGAGTAACTGACATCTGATCTAAAGCCGCGTCCACATTAGTAAATATTTTTGTTGCGAGTGGAATGTGAAAATTCAATGCACAATTTTTTGCCGCAAGGTAAATGTTCTTGCTACATAAAAATTTACGTTGTGCGCTGTGCGTCTGTGATCAACACGTGCGTGTGGCAACATAAACATTCATCAAAAGCACTGCACATTCACAGATACATCCGCACTATTACTATGTTTCGGCGCAAATCTCTTTGATGTTTTTAAAAAAACCGATAATGAATGGATCGTGTGCGTTGAATGTCATGAAAATTTTGTGCTTGTTCATATGCGGCACGCACGTCCACACAGAGATAAATTTGTTCATGCACGCACAAATTTGTGTCGAATACAACACAACAAAAATATTTATTAATGTGGACGTGGCTTTAGAGTGTGTCCTTGTGCAGTCATTTCTTTGTATATGTGGTTTCAGTTAATTGTAATTAAAATAAAACCAGATTTCATACATTATGACACATTGTTTTTTTCATAGTGTGGAGTGTACCTCTATGTCCCTGAGCATGGCAGTTGTAATGAAAGCATTATCACCATGAAGCCTGCATCCCCAAGAATTTGAGTTCATTTTTTACCTGCTGTTCAAATTAACCTTGTTTCATAGAATGAAGTTCTGACATCCAGCTTGTGTGAGTGCCTTGAAGTGGACTTATTCATAGCTTTTTATTATGAAAGTGATTATTTCATTGCCAGTTTACTGAATGGTGCTAGTGACAAAATGCACAAATAACTGCAACACAAACATTTTTGTCACATAAATGAACATCAAAAGCCTTTACCATAAAGGTTGTTACACTTGCTAGAGACAAAAAAGTACAGGGATAACGACCTCGATACTGGCACCCCTATAATTCAACTAGCAGGTGATACACTATGGATGTACTTAATTACTCCAGTTGTACAAATAACCCACTTGACCCTAACACGCTTCCTTACACCTCCCAGTAATCCAGTTTTGTTTGGATGGGAGGCAGTCTCTGGCGAGACGGAATCTGCAAGAGAGGTAATTTTAAAGTAGACTATCGTCTTCATTTTAAGGGTCTGTTACCCTTACACTAGTACTCTTTCAATGTTACGAATTATAGTGCTATTCAAATAGTGTACAATGGGATCTGCGTTTTGCTGGGATCACTGGCAATACAAAATCGGTTCGCTCACCGTCATGTAATAAAGGCAAATTTCCCCCTAGAACAGGCCATGAAGGCCCAGAGGGGTAGTAGAGGTATAGCTCTACTCTTAAACCGTGGCACTAGATGTGGGTGGGTGGTCAATGCCACGCCCCGGCCGCTTTACCCCCGGGAATGAACCGGTACCCATTGTACAGGAGACTGGGTAGGCCCCAGGGCCGGTCTGGACGGGTGCTGAAAATCTAGCCCCACCGGGATTCGATCCCGGACCGTCCAGCTTGTAGCGAGTCGTTATTTCGGCCCACCACCGTGATGTAATAGGACTTGAATTGGGTATTACGTGGCATGCAAATTGAACGTCATATATTGTGATTGCATTTCCATGTTCGCTTCAAGTTAGCAAATCAAGAACTATAAAGAGTGAAATAACACTAAAATAAATTTTGACATACGAAGTGTTTATCAGGTTAGGAAACCTCTGTTGTACACGGGAAATTTCGGGCAAGACACATTATGCAGGGCTGGCGCCTTAGCTACCGTGGTAACTTGCAATGTGATTTAGACCGATCAATTGAATGTAGTTGTTCAGGCTAATTCGTTACATTTACGAAGTGTTTATTGTGAGATTATGATACAGTTTCTTTTGAAAGGCATTCTCAGATCTGGGTTAAGGAATTTTGGTGCAATTTACCGTTTTATTATTTTCCGGAATGGGGACATTATGTCGGGCACATTTATGTCAACCGTACGTCACAGCAGTTCCTGATAAATAGGAAGGTATTTTGTATTACACAGTTTTAGCGTTATAATTACAGCTATAGCATCATAATTCTCACATTATGGCAATTTGCAGAACTTATGATTCTTGTGTCATCTGTGGCTGATAGAAGGTACTAATTAGTTCATCATAATATTACATGAACGGGTTATGTGGCAAGCAAGTACTTGAGTGTAAGTAGGCAAAGTATATGAAATTCGTATGTGTTGAAATTTTTTCTGCAATTTATGTGCACAAATATGAACTATAAATGGACCCATCTTAGTATTGTCTGTATGAAATATTTCTGTAGCCATTTGCCTATATGAAACCGTATACAATACTTTATTTGGTTGGTCTCACAAAATTGTAGACAAAACTCTGGTACTTTTGAGGTACTTTTTTAAAGTGTCCGAATACTTGCATGCACATTGAAATAACTGAATTTTGTCTATTTAGGGCTTCTTGCATTCATTTATCAGTCAATATTATGGTAAAAGTCAACAAAAATAAATACGCGAAGTGAAGTTGACAGGTGAAATGTGGTTGCTAGCAGTAAACAGTCTAAAGCAATCACAAGACATGAGTTTCTTCATGCGTTGCAGGTTTGTCATTTTTACGCTTCAGACAGCATATGATGTACATAAGATATGGAGCGCTGGATATAGAGAGGTTTACAGAAACTACACTTTCTTTAGTTGTCTTTTGATGAAGTATGTTAGTTATGACAACCAAGTTTTCACTTCTGTCGAAAATGTGGCTTTAAATGTTGGCTCTCAGAATGAAAGATTCAGTGCTGTTAGTAACCCTTTGAAGATCAATTTGTGTCTAAACTGTATATAAAAACTTAGTGTCTATATTACAGAAACACAGTCTTTGTAGGAAGCAGTCAATTAATGTTTTTTAGAGTAGTGATCTGTGTTTACTGTGAGAACATGATAAAACAGGTATGACCAAGTACATTCAGAGGACAATTGTCAGAGTTTTCTTAATGTTACCAATGGGCTTTAAAATTTTAAGGTGGTAGGTTTATAATGAGATTTGTATAGAGATAATATATAAAATTCAGTACAGTAGAATCACAGTTATTCAAGCTAATGAAGCAGAGGTGACACATGAATGATTGAAAACACAGATAATGTAAATACCTTCTGTTTGGTGCGTCCACAAAACATCACAGTTTTCTATACTTTTGCTTTACACAGCAGACATTTGTTTGAGAAGTACTTTATTATTATCAATATGCACTGTATGGAATGTAAATTGCTGTGGTAAATTTTGCAGATCTTAAGAGAATACAGTACTTATACAGTATCATGTATATACAATTTTTATGCTGTGAGCCATTTTTGAGCAGGTTGATGAACTCCAATTTGAATGTGAACAAGATAGGCATTGTACATATAACATAACATTGTTGTGCATTTGCATAACCATTGTTGCAGTGGAAACGCATGTTCTCAGTGTATTTCTGAGCTATGTGTCACTGCTAACTGCATATAAATATTGAGTGCTGTAGAGCGATGCTTTTATGGGGAATTTATGTCGCTGGCAACAACGAAACGCAGTTAGTTGTTCACGTAAAGTGCCAGGTATTTTTGTCCAATTGTAACTAAACTTGGATATTCCCAACAGGTTTTCGTAAAAGCCCCAATGTCAGTTTCATGGCAGTCTGTCCAGTGTGAGCTGCACTGATACAGATGGACAGACATGATGAAACCAATAGGCACTTTTTGCAATACGTGAAAGTGCCTAACACATCTATTGGGTTTCACGTTGTATTCACCGTGCGTCGTTATATAACTGATTATCATTCACCAACAAATGCACAAAGATAATTTTTCACTAATTACTTTATTAAAGGATTTCCCCTATACGTATTTCGGCAAACTATATTGCCATCTTCAGGGGGTCAATAACCAATATTGACACGTACATTGGTCTATGTACAAACCAAAAATGACCCCCTGAAGATGGCAATATAGTTTGCCGAAATACGTATAGGGGAAATCCTTTAATAAAGTAATTAGTGAAAAATTATCTTTGTGCATTTGTTGGTGAATGATAATCACATCTATTGAGTGTATATTGTGGTTTGAGTATTGCAGTTACGTGTGTATGTTTCAGATGTGTGGGAAAGTGCATAGAGTAGCCGTTTCTTCAATGAACAGGTGATCATTATTTGTAATGGCCGCTGCTTCGAGTGTGGATGGAGCAGCAGGTGCAGGCTCAGAGTCAGGGGGCTTGTCGGAAAAGGAAAAGGTTATGTTTCGTTTGACTCTGCGTTACTATAATTAACTCCATGGAGTGGAACATTTTTGAGAAGCTAATAGTCAGTAAACTAATCAGAAAATCCTCTGTCTGTATGGAACCAGAAGGTTCATTACTGCGTTCACATGATCCCACCACCTAGTCCTTATACTCAATGAAATTAATCCAATTCACATCCTCCCAACTTGTTTCTTTAAGGCCCATTTTCATATTATTTCCCATCTATGCTTAGGTTTTACAAGTTGTCACTTCCCCTTTTGTGACTAAATCTTTTATATGTATTTCTGTATGTTTGTGTATTTTTCAGAAATCGGTGGAATGTCGTGGTTAAATAATGAGCATTCCTTTTCAGTATTTGGGAGGCCCCAGGTTTGAATCTTGACCTGCAGATTGATTATCCTATATGAGATTTGCATAGTTTTTCTCAGTTGTTCAGGCAAATTCTGTAATAGTACCAAAAAGTGGGCTGTGGTCACTTACTGCCATTTCAGTATTTACAGTTACTTTGAACATCTGTAGTTAGAAAACTAACTATAATTGCAAGGAGTAGAGTTATTGAGAAGTCCATAGTTGCTCAACTAATATGAATTCTCCATGTGTTTTCTCTTAAGGATATGATGGTTGTTATTTCAGTTTAGGATTCATGTCTTTTGGAATGTGATGGGTGAGTGGTTCCTGATGTTCGGAAGGAACACGGTGCCTCATCATCGATGGTCAAGATGTCTCGGAAGAGTGCCAAACATGAGGTGGATAGACAACTTATAAATTATACATGTATGGTGCTACTGGTTACTGGCTGCACAGACAGGAAGTGAAGCAGTGAGGAAGGTTACAAGGGCACTGGATGTACACCTGTGGCCCTGAAAAGGGCCGTTGTTGGATGAGCAGTGAAGGGCTGATGGCTGGTTGTTACGTGTAGGCCCTTCCCACACCTTCCTGATTGGCTCGCCACCTCTAGCCAGCCACTAACCGGTTGCACTGTACCTATATAGCTCTTCTAGCCACCACTTGTTTGTCATTCTTTGGGGGGTCTTGCCCTTGAAGGTGAAGGCACCGCATTCCTCTGAAATGCTGGGAACCACATCACACGGTGACAAAGCGTCATATCAGAAAACCAGGCTCTTCAGAAGTACAACCTGAAGTCTCACGTGTTTTAATTTGTGTTATTTTAAGAAAGAACCTGGATGAAGAACAGATGTTTTGGAGAGGAGAAAAGTCTCTTACCCCTGCTTGGATTTGAACCGCAGATCGTTCACGTTTTAACTTGTAAGAAATAAATGTGAAGGTAATAGGTACAAAAGGCAAATTAACTTTATAACATGCCATGAAGGCACAGAGGTGGAGTAGAGTTATAGCTCTACCCTTTCTTTAACATCGGCACTAGATGGGGATTGGTTGTCATGTCATGCCCCAGCCACTTTATCCCCAGGAAAGTGCCCCATCACTCAGTGTGCAGATGCTATGTCATGTGCAAAATTTAAACAGTGATAATGGACACCAAATGTCACTCTTATCATTGAAATAAATACCGTGATGTGTAGCCACCAGTGGAGGCTTGTTTTGAAAAGCATTCTCATTGGCAAAATTCTGGTTCGTAGGACCAAACCCTTATTAGAAATGGAGGTCATGTGGGCCACAGCTGCTATTAATTATGATTAGGCTCCAATTCATGTTCCATCAGAGAACAGGTATAACAGCAAACCAAAGTGTGTGTTCGTACAAAATTGTAAGCTCATTAGACAAATAAAAAGCACGTCACAGAAGACATACCTCAACAGTAACGGGGAAGTTTGTCACAGCCCTGCTCCCAGCAAATACTGACCTATTGATGCAGAAGCCACCAGTATTTTCCAGTGTACACAGGATGAAAATTGTGAATCCATAAAACCAAATACTGTAGTAGGTAAAACTCGTTACAAATGGGAAACTTGAAATACTTATAGTCTGTGTCTGGGGAAACCTTTTTAGTGAGGGATTGCCATGCAATGGATTTGTCATGTCATAGAACTTATGTTTATAGTGACCTTAATTGTGAGTGCTATCATTGAGTCGATCAGTGGCGCGCGTTAAAGGGTCTTCCACTCCTTACTAGATGTGGTTGAATCCCCTGGTGGAGTTGTCTCTTGGAGTGTTGTGTGTGTCAGGTCCTGCACACTGTCCCAGAGTCTACGACGTGGTGTCAATTGTGAATGACCTCGCGAAGGGCCAGCATTAAAGCTTCGAGCCTAAAAAAATCATAATTTGAGGCGTATTTATTCCTGTTGCAGGCCTCTTCAACTCCGAAGGATAATGCCTTTCATTCCCGGTTTGGGCTAAATATGGGCATTGGTGAACTCCTGCAGAACTGGGGTTTGATGAATCTTAGTCCCTTCCATCGCAAGTCAAGTAAACCTGGTTCGCCATCACCTACAAACCAGTCACCACAGAAGCACCCACAGACCTCTGTTAAAACAAACCCAGATGCAGAACACATTGAACTGGTGCAGCTGTCAAATATTAAGGTACAAGGTACAATGTTACTGATTTTTAAGTGTTAGTGTATCAGCTTTAATTAAATTTCATCCATAACGTAACTGGCTAATTCTGTGCCCAAGTCAAGAATATAAATTGTGCCCCCCCCCCCCCCCCCACTGTAATAATATGTAGTTATTTTGGTAAAAAGGTGAATATGTAACTACATAAATTAGCATGTAACTTACTATTAAAAAAATACAAAAATCCATTTTTCTATGCTGCACCACTTTGTGCATCTGAAGCAAATTTCTCCCTTGCTCTGCCCTTTTTATAGCTTTGAATTTCATTACGTTTTATTAGAATCAAATGTCAGGTTTAATCATATCTTTCATTTGAATGTCTAAATGTTTGTAATTATTTCCTCATAACCCCATCCATGCTGCATTTGTGATTGCTCTGAAGGTGTTATGTTTGTATCATGCTTACATATGTTTGAAGTATTGAAAATTTAACCAAGAAAGAAGACAGAGTTTAATGCCCCTTGTTGCTGAAGGTAAAATAGGCCACCTTTGACACATGGTGTATAGAGCTGTTTTTGAAAAAAAAAATGTTAATTCATTTGCCAGTTGTGGAATTGTTCATGGAATGATTAGTGCTATTTATTTTTTCCAGGTTTCGGATGCACTGTGGAAGAATATCCACAGTAAAATGGCAATGCCTGGTGGCAGTGTTTTGACAGACATGCCAGTAATGACAACATCAGAGCCACTGTTTCAGAAACTTCAAGCAGATGAACAAGTTTGCAATATGGATGTCCAGCTGGATGAACAGTCAGAAACTCAGGAGACTATGCTTCGAAATTCTGCATCTTTTCTTTGGCCAGATGAAAAGGTAATGTGATCCTTAATATTCCTTAACCATGTTTTTGGAGGACATTCCAAGTTGTTTTAGAACCATTTGATTATTTTTAGTACTGAGGTTGCGTGGTGCCAAATACATGGTAGGATTATTTTGTGTATGTGTTCACTTGAACAATTGTAGATTGTTGTTTAGAAATGTGGAGGCAGTTATGAAGACTGTGTTGTCCTGTAAAAATTCTGTCCTACTATAGAAATGATAATGGCTTAAGATGATTGAAGTCTTCTGGGATGTTACACTGTGTTGTTGGACGAACAGTTCCCAGTGTTTTGAAGGATCATCCAAGACTGCTCAACCCTGAAGATGAAGACACTATGATCCTTCAAAATCTCATGGACTACACACCTGACGATACAGTGTCACATCTCAGAAGAACTGAATGTTGTTATACCTCTTTTGATCACTTCAGCACACCGTAGAATTGTTGGTAATCGATACAGTTACTGCTTGGTCGGTGCTTCCAGTCCATTCCCGCACGTGGCATTGGTCGAGGCCATTCTGATGTGGGAGTTCATGTACCTAAATGATGATGGCTGACAGAAAGAGCCTGCAGTTTAACAGTGGCCAAACATCTCTTACTTTCACAATATGACATTTGTCAGAGATGCATTAAGGGGAAGTCATGTGGAAAGGATCCACCTGGTCCCCAACCTGCGATGCATGTCTGGTGCCTTAATCATGGATCACTAGTTTCTCACTGTTTAAATGTAAGAAATACCAGGAATGAATAAATGGTCTTGCATTTTGTGTTGTGAAATTACTCATCATTTTAGCCAAAATTCATGAATGAACTTTATTGTTACTTTGTGGACAATAGTCAAATGATATCTATCATTGTGGACTGCTTGGCTCTCAAAGATGGGACTGATATGCTTTTCTGTGTCTGTAACCAACTACCAGCTTATGCTGCAAATCTCAGAAGCGTGAAGGCCTTAACTACACTGTGACGGAAGCCTGACGTCTCGTATATGTATCTTCAGTTGGTCTTTTAAGATCACTATGATTGTTGTGTGTGAGTGTGCTTGTGCGCATGTGTGTGTGTGAGAGTATGCTTGTGTTCATGTGTGTGTGTGTGCACGCGCGTGCAAGCATGCATTATTTTGATTATTTGTGTGTCTTCTGTCGTTTGTTATTACAGATAATTGGGACAGTACCATAGTTCAGAATGTTTATTGCACATGTATTGTGTAATGATTTGATTTTTTTATAACCTCCCTTCAGGTTGAGGAAATGGAGAGAGGAATAGGGCATAATTTTGCCCTGTCCGGCTACTGCTATCCTACGTGGTGTGACAGGTGTGGTGATCTCCTTTGGGGCTTGTATGAAACTGGCTACTTACGCTGCAGATGTGAGTATTCATAGATTATGGGGTTTTTATTTTATTTGACAACTGTAATTTGTCACTTCCTGTTTCTATTCCACTGCTCATGTGGGCAGTTAGCTGATTGTACTATGTTATCATAAGCAGGCTGAGAGGATGTGAGAATTGATAGTGAGCTAAAGTTCTCCCTAGAACAGGCCATGAAGGCCCAGAGGGGGAGTAGAGGTATAGCTCTACTCTTTCTTTAACCCTGGCACTAGATGGGGTGGGTGGTCAACTCCACGCCCCGGCCACTTTACCCCCGGGAAAGAGACCCAGTACCCATTATATAGGAGGCTGGGTGGGCCCCAGGGCTGGTCTGGACGGCTGCGAAAAATCTCGACCCCACCGGGATTCGATCCCCGGACCGTCCAGCCCGTAGCGAGTCGCTATACCGACTGCGCTATCCTGGCCCGAGAATTGATAGTTGTCAGATAAAATAATGAAGTATATTTGGCACTTGAACCTGAAAGACTCGAGCAGACTTCAGTGTGAAAATGTTTGCACAGTGAATATTTAAAGTAATTTTTAAAATGCAGAAGGAATTATTTTTCTTCATTGTTTGGCAACTGAGGTATGTCACTTGTGTAGGGTGCATTGTAGTAAGTTGAAAGGTTTGTATTCCTTACACATGTAGGTTGTGCACTACATGAAGTAAGTGACTCAGGGGAGGAGGGTCACCCCAGAGTCTACTTTAAGGCCAATTTTACAGATTCTCAAATAAAGGTAAAGCTGCCCCTGTGCCTGAGCACCGCAGCATGGAGGCATATAGGGAGCATAGAAGCAAAACTCCATGAACTTTAAAACTTAGCATTTTTGGAATGGTTTGGAGTAAGGCCCTCTGTTACCTATTGGATAGGAAATGGGTTTTTTCCCATAGAACCCTTCTAGATGCAACCGTATATGTGTACGTCCTGTTCTGAATGTTGTGAATCAAGTTTTGTTACATTTTCACACAACTAATCTATCAATGAGCAAGCATTACAAACTGGGTGGCATGTATTGGTGGATGCAGCATGATCATTAGATCCAAATCCCAAATATAGTTTGTGTCGTTTTTTTGCACCGGGATAGTGTAGTCGGTGTAGCGACACACTGTGGTCTGGCTCACCCAGCCTCCTGTACAATGGATACCGGCTCTCTTTCCCGGGGGTAAAGCGGCCAGGGGGTGGTGTTAACCACCCACCCCCATCCAGTTAAAAAAAGAGTAGAGCTACTACTCTCAGGGCCTTCATGGCCTGTTGTTCTAGGGTGACCTTTACCTTTTTTACTAACTTTTTGACTGATAGGTGCAGATGTGCAATGCTGTATGTAAACTTGATCTGTCTGGAGTGCCTGGTAAAGATAAAAATGCACGTGTCTGCTGGAGATCGTATCTTGTCATCTACCACACATCCAGCCAGTTAGTTTCTAAAAAGCTGTTACTAGCAGTGGTTGTGGTGGTGGTGGTGATGGTTGGTGACAGTGGCATTATATTATTATTAGTAGTAGTAGTAGTAGTAGTAGTAGTAGTAGTAGTAGTTGTTGTTGTTGTTGTTGTTGTGGTGGTGATGGTTGGTGACTGGCATTATTATTATTAGTAGTAGTAGTACTGGTAGTAGTAGTGGTTGTGGTGGTGGTGATGGTTGGTGACAGTGGCATTATTAGTAGTAGTAGTCTTAGTAGTACTGGTGGTGGTAGTAGTACTGGTAGTAGTAGTAGTAGTAGTAGTAGTAGTAGTAGTAGTAGTAGTAGTAGTTGTGGTGGTGGTGATGGTTGATGACAGTGACATTATTATTATTAGTAGTAGTGGTGGTGGTGGTAGTAGTAGTAGTAGTAGTAGTAGTAGTAGTAGTAGTAGTAGTAAGTCACCATTTTCACACAGTGATTCACATAATTGACGTTTTAAGTCAGTCATTGATAAACCACACGGACCATCATTTTTCTGATATGCAGTGTTTGGATTTTGGGAAGTTGACAAGGAAACTTAGCATGTGTATCATTCATCTTCTTCTTCACTTCAGCTGCAAGAATTGGCCTGTGGGCGTCAGTTTTTTTGGCTCTTTTGAATTGCTGTTACTGTTCTTAAATTTGATGGTGGCCAGAAAGCAATGTGTGCAGAGCTGTAGCTGTTTACCAGGTTGGCCAGTTGATTGGCCAAGCTTACATGAGCTCTGCAGCATTTGGAACTGCTGTGAATGCTGTTACAAAATGGGGAGTCTGTCCATATGATGTTAGCATCTGTTATGACTGTAAGTTTATTGCTCAGTATGATCCTGACACACTGGATGAGGAACATCAACTATACCGGCTGTTGATAGTCATATTGCCAAGAATCGGAACATCAATTCTACTGGCTGTTGATAGTCATATTGCCGAGAATTGGAACGTCAGATCTACCGGCTGTTGGTAGTCATATTGCCAAGAATTGGAACATCACCTCTTCCGGCTGTTGGTAGTCATATTGCCAAGAATTTGGAACATCAGCTGTACCGGCTGTTGATAGTCATATTGCCAGAATTTGGAACATCGCCTCTTCCAGCTGTTGGTACTCATATTGCCAAGAATTTGGAACGTCAGCTCTACTGGCTGTTGATAGTCATATTGCCGAGAATTGGAACGTCACCTCTTCCGGCTGTTGGTAGTCATATTGCCAAGAATTGGAACATCACCTCTTCCGGCTGTTGGTAGTCATATTGCCAGAATTTGGAACATCGCCTCTTCCAGCTGTTGGTACTCATATTGCCAAGAATTTGGAACGTCAGCTCTACTGGCTGTTGATAGTCATATTGCCGAGAATTGGAACGTCACCTCTTCCGGCTGTTGGTAGTCATATTGCCAAGAATTGGAACATCACCTCTTCCGGCTGTTGGTAGTCATATTGCCAGAATTTGGAACATCGCCTCTTCCAGCTGTTGGTAGTCATATTGCCAAGAATTTGGAACGTCAGCTCTACCGGCTGTTGGTAGTCATATTGCCAGAATTTGGAACATTGCCTCTTCCAGCTGTTGGTAGTCATATTGCCAAGAATTTGGATTGTCAGCTCTACTGGCTGTTGATAGTCATATTGCCAGGAATGACTTGTCTAGACCCACTGGCGATAGGCATAAAGATGTCTCCATATTTGACATGCACCTTTCAGTACTTTGCTGTCTGGAGTACACACAGGAAGGGAGAACGAGCACTGTTGGTCACGTCTTCTCTATTTAAGCAAAATCCTGAAGACAGCACACCTAACTCATCTTAAGTATCGAAGTCCAAACTGAATACATGTCCTGCCTCAGCTTGAACTTCCGTAAGGAATGAGACTGTTCTGTTCTGCGTAAGTGGAGGCAAAGATTTTGTGGGAAATAGTCGAAAAGCACCTGCTGTCTCTGAAGAGGAAAATATGGAAGATGGCATGTCTAATTTTTCTTCGGTAGACCAACTTATTCCTGTCTCCACTGACAAAGAAACTTAGTGCTGGCGAAGAATGCAGTAATTGTGGCAGAGGACAGTTCAGGTATGTCAAGAGTATAATCGATACAATGAGTGAAGTGTCGTGTGTGCTAGTGTTGTGAAAGAGGGATGGAAATCCTATGCTTGCAAGTTTTGTAGCCATTATTTCAGCTTGAATAAAATTTTTCTTTGCTCACAAACCTCTTTAAGTTTAATTTGCATGAAAACTGCCTTTCATTTTTCTCCACTTTCTTTATGTTATTAATGTTTTGCGAAAGGTGGAAGCTAGTCCTCGCTCCTTATCCTATTCTGCAATGATTGTTATGATGTGAAGACCTTCAGCTTGGCACTAGGCTGTGCATTTGATATTGTAAGCTTGCAGTTTGTACACAACTTTATTGCTAAAAGTCTTGGGTGTTATGGCATCACAGCTTTGAGACCCTAATACTTAAGTTTTTATTTTTTATTGCATGAAATAAAATGCATGTACTTTTCTTTGTGTGTGTTTAATTTGCAAAACAGGTTGTTTTTTACAGCAGAGTATTTACATTTAATTTTTTCCTGTATGTTGTTCTTCATTTTATGCAATGAATTATCACATGACTTTGGGAACCAGTCACTTTTCAACACCCACAGTTCTGAGTAAATATGATTTCACTGTTGTTTTCATTATTGCATCTTGCTTTTAAGAAAAGACAAGGAACTTAATTAGTACAAACTTAAGTGAATATATCTACATATTCATTTGCTGTTTCTTTTTACACCATACAGATGTCATGAATTGTCATTCTGATTTATGATCAACATTTTTGTGTTTGAAACGCTTGCCATTATGGCGAATGTGTAACAAAGTACACTTGGAAGTAATATATGTAATTCTGTGTGTGGAGTGAGCCTTTACAGCCCATTGGTTACTATATGTACCACCAGGTTTAACATTCACAAATTCTACATTCTGCCCACACAGTGTATTTATGTGTTTTGTGTGGATCTCAGAACAAACAGGATTATTTCACTGTACAGCATTAACTGATTGGTTTGTATAACTGAGACGGAGTGTGTTTACTGCGCGGTACGGACTGTATTTATGTGTTTTGTCTCAGAACAAACAGCGATTATTTCACTGTACAGCATTAGATTGGTTTTTATAACCGAAGTGGAGTGTTTTTACTCGGCGGTACGGACTGAATATTTAAATATAATTCAGGTTAAAATATGTTGCAGCCACTTCCTTTTACTACTCGGCATTCAAAATAAACTTCCCATCAGATGTATGACCTATACAATTTACAGAGCATTGTTAAATATGCCAGTTATCTGTCACTCGAGAATTTAGAAAGCCTGTAACGGAACGTTGATGTGTATTGGTTGGCATTCCTGCTTCTTTTGGATAACCCACTTTCGAATCTCCATGCTGACAAAATTTTTGTATTTTGTCTCACTTTCTCCATATGCTTTGATGGCCCCTTAAGATGTAGCCTTGGCGCACTGTAGCTTTCACGTATTTTGTTAAGTCTCGTAGATGCAAATGTGTGGGCGATGCATTAGCATTAATTCTTTTTCTCAATGGCGGAACAGCCCTTCGCGGGCCAGGGCCTCCTAATAATCCAGGCTTCACGATCACACTCAAGACACACCACACTCGGTAGGACTTCTCTGGACGAGTAATCAGCCCGACGCAGAGACTTCTACCGTGACACAGAAAAGACAGACATCCATGCCCCCGGCGGGATTCGAACCCACAATCCCAGGAAGCGAGCGACCGCAGACCCACGCCTTATACCGCGCGGTCACTGGGATCGGCAGTATTAAATATTAGGCTTCTAAATTGATCATTACCAAGGACAGTGGCCTCCCTTGATTCCCGTATTTATAAACACTTCTCGTCACTTTCTGTGGGTGAGACAAATTAACCTCACCTGTGTGTTACGTTAGTGTATCGTGAAGCCGCATGAGCGCTAGTGATGCTAGGTAGAGCAGTGAGCGCATAAGAAGACTATGGCAGCAGGTACACGATGATTGTCAGTAGTGCAAGCGAGAAGGCTGTGTGCGTGTAGGCTTATTTATGCGAGAGATCGAAATAACTCGCTCCGCTGTTCGCCGACGGGGAATGAAAGACAAGAAATGTTAGTGTAGTGTGGAGTCCTTGGGTTTGTGTGTTAATTGTTTGAAGCAGTTTGTGCTGTACAGACATTTTCACGTCTCATTAGCCGTGATTATCAACTAAGTGTTAATTTTTCTTCGAATTTTACATCCTGTTTTTTTTTATTTAACATTGCCTTGCTTTCGTTGTGCATTGTACGTGCTCCGTTATGGCGTATAAGGAGCGTGGAAGAGAGATGGCAAGCAGTCAGAAACTCGGCACTAAACGGAGGTGAGTCGTCAGTTTCGCCTCCTGTCTGTCATTGTACCCGGAAAAGCTTGCCTTTTGTTCATTGGCTAGGAATTTAGATGGGCCCTGGAAGTCGCTCGGAACTTGGCGGTGGTCAGAAATGCCCACAAAACGAAACGGTCTAGTCTGTGGTATTTAGAATTTTTTTGTCACCGTCAGTATGCAGAGGATACGTTCACACATCACACTCCAGCACTCTCCACTACGTATGTTCCTAGCACATTTTTTATCTTACAATATCTCTGAAAACCTGAAAATAATATATAACGTTGGAAGAGAATTTGTAATTTATTATCTTGGCAGATATATGCGAGGGGGGAGGATTCGGAACTACTACTAGTAGAAAGTAGTAGTAGCAGCTAGCAGCAGCAATAAAAATAATAATAAAAATAATAATATCACCCTTTCAGGGACTTGGTCTTCGTGGCCTGTTCCGGTTTCAGTATTTCAATGCAGAAGTATCTTTAGTAATAGTGATAACGATATTAATAATTTAATTACAGGCAAAAACTGAAAGTAGACGTGGTGATAAAAACAAACATAGGAATGTATAAAAGGCAAAGAGTTAAGATGTGGCATTATTTCCCATGTAGCAAGACTTTATAGTTACGGATGCTTACGCCAGATGGCAGTGATTGCCGATAACACTTTCTTTATAAAGAAGCTGGTAGGTACCTGCGTATCGGTCGATAGTGGAGTCTCGACCTTTGCCGGCGAAAGGTTCTTTTAGGGACTTACACTACGTATCGTGTTGAGGTGTCATTCAAGAACTTTTCACATATTCAGTGCAATTCTGGTTCAGTGGTATACCTCAAGGTCTGTAACGTAATAGAGTGGATGCTTGACAAGATTAACTCTTCACGGTTTGGGATCGGTGTGGTGAATGTTTCGGATGAATACGACGATACAGTGTGGTGCGAATAAGTGCAGTTTTTTGTAAGTATGAACAAAACGTAAATGGTGTACTCCGTGACGTAGTACACGGATCTCAACAAGGCTTTTTTTTTTACTTTCAAAATGTACGGTTTCACGGGACACGCGTAAGTGTAATTTTATTTGCGCATAGAAGAGAAGTTCAGCTTTCCGTGCGCGTATTTTCACGAAATTCGAAAAATTCCCAACAGCATTATATGCAGATCACTTATTGGCTGACCGCATTTCACCCACTTCAGAAATAAAATGTGGAAAGTACGGATACAAACTTATATACGCCCCCTTTTTTTTTTTTTCACGAAACTAAAAAATAGTCGGTAAATATTTCTGTCGGTTTTTATCTAAATTAGACGAAAATTGTAGCACTCGGGGGGGGGGGGGGGGAATTATTTGCGCCCTCAAAGTATGGCCTTCACCGTACTTATTTCGCGGAACTGAAAACTGCAGAATGGCAATACGTGGGCATCTTCTGTAGCGAATTTCACCATTACGGGTCAATAAGTACGGGATTTATGGACAGAAATTCTTCTCCGCCTTTAAGTAAAGTATGACTGTCGTTGGTCCGATTTTTACGAAACTCGCGTTTGCTGGACAGCATTTTGTAAATAACTCCTAGCTGTTTACTTGTTGATACTAGGTTACAGATGGAGAGACGGGCGTGGTGGTCCCCACATAAGGCTTTTTTTTTTACTTCGTAAAGGACGCCTCACAATACGAACACCGGAGCCTATATTAAAGGGCGTAAACTTACTAAGGATTACATGCAAACGATGGGTGGGTAAACAATTGCCGTCGAAATGCATTCCAGACCGCAGCGATGTTCAGATATTTTTTTTTCAATGGCTCGACAGCCCCTTGGGGGCCTAGGCCGCCTCATTTTTCGAGGCTTCACGATCACACATTTTAGACACACCACACTTGGTAGGACTCCTCTGGACGAGTGATCAGCCCGTCGCAGAGACCTCTACACGACAACACACGACAGACGTCCATGCCCTAGACGGGATTTTTTTTTTTTTGCCTGTCCGGGGTTTTTCCCCTTTGATCCATTTTTTTTGTACTGTTTAAATCCTTTCGTCCTTCATGTCACTTTACGTTCCATACTACCGTCCTTACAACAAACACAACACAAACATCTATGCCCCCGGTGGGATTCGAACCCGCAATCCCAATAAGCGAGCGGCCGCAGACCCACGCCTTAGACCGCCGGCCACTGGGATCTGCTTGTTCAGATATTAATACGGGTTCTTATCACGCAGGCCGGCAACACATCCGTAAAGTAGAGGTTCTGTAACCAATGTAAGTGTAAGTTTGGGGGTTCGCAGTAATCCAGACGGATAACTTGAAAGTCAAGCGGGGCCAACACTGTGTTGTTTTTTTTTATTATTCAGTTAACCAACAAACGCACAATTATAAACTACTTTATAGTTTTTATTAGTGTCGATGCTTTCTTCCACTACACGTGTTTCGGTCCGTAGACCATCTTCAGGCGGTAACAAGCTACTACACTTCACATCGCATGTTTAATGTGCCGAAGAACACACGTGTCTTAGACGTAAGTGATAAAACATTTGAATTTGTAAAATATGTAAAACTGTAAAACTTATAATTTTATCGTATAAGTTAAAGTCAAAATTTAAAATAGCAGCGTTGGTCACTTGATGCACAGAATTGTCAACACTGCTGTTTTAAATTTTGACTTTAACTTCATTAATTCATTCTGTAGTCTGTCTTACGACAGGTCCGTAGCCTCTTCATTCTGTAGTCTTGTCTTACGACAGGTCCGTAGCCTCTTCATTCTGTAGTCTTGTCTTACGACAGGTCCGTAGCCTCTTAATTCTGTAGTCTTGTCTTACGACAGGTCCGTAGCCTCTTCATTCTGTAGTCTTGTCTTACGACAGGTCCGTAGCCTCTTCATTCTGTAGTCTTGTCTTACGACAGGTCCGTAGCCTCTTCATTCTGTAGTCTTGTCTTACGACGGGTCCGTAGCCTCTTCATTCTGTAGTCTTGTCTTACGACAGGTCCGTAGCCTCTTCATTCTGTAGTCTTGTCTTACGACAGGTCCGTAGCCTCTTCATTCTGTAGTCTTGTCTTACGACAGGTCCGTAGCCTCTTCATTCTGTAGTCTTGTCTTACGACAGGTCCGTAGCCTCTTCATTCTGTAGTCTTGTCTTACGACAGGTCCGTAGCCTCTTCATTCTGTAGTCTTGTCTTACGACAGGTCCGTAGCCTCTTCATTCTGCAGTCTGTCTTACGACAGGTCCGTAGCCTCTTCATTCTGTAGTCTTGTCTTACGACAGGTCCGTAGCCTCTTCATTCTGTAGTCTTGTCTTACGACAGGTCCGTAGCCTCTTCATTCTGTAGTCTTGTCTTACGACAGGTCCGTAGCCTCTTCATTCTGCAGTCTGTCTTACGACAGGTCCGTAGCCTCTTCATCTGCAGTTGTCTTACGACAGGTCCGTAGCCTCTTCATTCTGTAGTCTGTCTTACGACAGGTCCGTAGCCTCTTCATTCTGCAGTCTGTCTTACGACAGGTCCGTAGCCTCTTCCAAAGCGAGTTCTCCACACAGTGCGATCTAGTGCTTCCTCTTTCAATTTCCAGTATCTTCTCTTTTCCTTAAGGTCATCCAGTAGCTGCTTACGTCTTCTCCCTCGTCGTCCCGTCATTTCTATCCTTCCCTCTAACTTTCCTTCAATCACGTGTTTCAGAAGGCAGTTTCTACGCAAGATGTGACCAATCCAGTTAGCCTTTCTTCTTTTTTATTGTATGTACGATATTCCTCTCCTCCTTCACTCTATGTAATACATTTCTTTCTGTCTTTGGAAAGAGACTATCCAGGAAAAGTAATAATGTGGTAGTTTTTCCATTTCCTTTCCACATCGCAGTACAGCAGCCGTTTAGACCACTCTGGTCACGACTGTTGTTACACGACATGGGTCTGAAACCCGCAGCCCCCCAATTTGTATTACGCGGCCGCGGCTCCCCAATTTGTACTACGCGGCCCGCAGCCCCCCAATTTGTATTACGCGGCCCGCGGCCACATTTGTAACGTGTGTATACTATTAAAAATTACACAGTAATTAAGACGTTTAGGTATACCACTTCGTGTTATTTTTCCACACGCGGCCCCAAACCAGCTCACAATGACGGGAGTTGCCCTTTGCTATCAAAAGGTTGGAGACCCGTGCTACACGATCATACTCGTAAACCATCTCGAGCATCATTTGCTCTGCGCTTCAAGTCGCTACTTATGTCGCTGTTTCCTGCATCAGGGGAATTTGTAACTGAGAGCATGTAATGTAAGGTAAAGTAAAGCAATCCCATTACAGGCCTGGACAGGCCCTTAGGGTTCCAGGAGTTCGAGGCTCCCAGGTTTTTAGACAATCGGCACATGAAGGTGGTAAGGTTGTCAGCCCTACGCACCGGCCGCCTTTACCCCCCAGGAAAGATTCCTGGTACTCATTTCTGTTAGAGGCTGAGTCGACCCCAGGGCCATAGTGCGACCGAAACGATTATGTCAATGAAAAATTGCAATGACACCATCGGGAATTTTTTTTTGGCCTGTCCGTGGTTTTTTCCCCTTTGATCCATTTTTTTTGTACTGTTTAAATCCTTTCGTCCTTCATGTCACTTTACGTTCCATACTACCGTCCTTACAACAAACACAACACAAACATCCATGCCCCGGTGGGATTCGAACCCACGATCCTAGTAAGCGAGCGGCCGCAGACCTACGCCTTAGACCGCACGGCCACTGGGATCGGCTGGAATCGAACCCGCGACGTTCCGGTTTGTAGCGTAGTGCCTCAACCAACTGCATCAGCGCATGTAATGTACTATTCCTAAATACATTAATACACGTGTTAGCCTGAAGATAGCAGTGATGTCGACGCTTGATTCGTCTAGCGTTCCGAAATCGAGTTCTTAAAGTAACGCTCAATTCTGTTCATTGCGAGTCATCGTATTCACTTGTCTTGTCGTCTTATTCGGTCACCGTTTGGTTTCTTTTAGTAGGTGGCGTCAAAACCTATTTTTAGACCAACGTTCCTTGTTGTGTATGGAATTCCATGTAGTTTTTACGCGTTCTTTGCTCTCTGAGCATGAAATGGGTTAATGCCCATCCGTCTGCATGATTCTGTTACGTCACAAACGTCACACTAGTGTTGTAAGGAAGGAGTGTGTAATTGTGGTCGTCTGTTCGCTGTAGAATCTGTTTTAATTGAAGGCCAGATCGATCAGTCAGGTTCCCCTTATACAAAACTGTGCTAGAATTCTCTTATGTACCTCAGTGACTGTGTATTCGTATATACAGGGTGATTCAAGAGGAAAGGTGAATATTTTTGGAGGTGATATTATCGGTCATTGTGAGAAAAAGTAGTTCGTATGAACATGTGTCTATCTCTGAATGGTCACCGAGGTAGAGCTGTTTTAATCTACAAATACAAAAGCATTTTGAATGGTAATAAAGAGAAATAACTTAATGTTAATTATATTGTAAATTTAATCTAATGTTTAAATGACACATTTGTTACAGTTCACAATAAACGTTCCAAAATCCCACCGTCAAACTCAGTGCACTTTGCAACTCGTGTGCGAAGATCTCGTGTTGTTCGTCTCTGTTGATCTTCACGTGTCTTTATGCGGGCTGCAGCATCCAAAATGCGAGCGAGCAGTTCGTCTGTGTATCCACCTTTGTTTTGTAAACTTCGCTCTTCATCCAACCGCACAAAAAAAATGTAACGGAGTTAAGTCTGGATATTCAAACCGCTCTATTTCTTTAAGCATTCACAATTATCCACACATTCATATGAAATTTTTTCTCACAATGACCGATAGTATCACCTCCCAAAATATTGACCTTTCCTTTTTAATCACCCTGTATGTGTCTACTAGTTGATAAACACGCTCTCCGAACGCGCTGTTCTTACTTTACGACGAAATAAAAATCATAAAAAATAAAACAGTATTAAACTACGTACATTTGCTCTCTCTCTCTCTTTTTTTTTTTTTTCTTTCTTTCTCGACAGCCCTATACGGGCCTGGGCCTCCTCGTTTCGTCGAGGTTTCATGGTCACACACTTTTAGACACACCACAGTCGGTAGGACTCCTCTGGACCAGTGATCAGCCCGTCGCAGAGACCTCTACCTGACATCACACAACACTCACAACAGACAGACATCCATGCCCCCGGTGGGATTCGAACCCACGATCCTAGTAAGCGAGCGGCCGTATACCCACGCCTTAGACCGCACGGCCACTGGGATCGACACATTTACTGAATTACTTGCTGTAAAATGCACTAGTGACAACTGAGCCGTCGACGCCGGCCGGTCAGTAACAGGCATCGCACTCTTGTGGGAAATCCAAGCGACCAACCATCGAACCAAACTAATTTTTACATATAAGATATCGTACTTCGTGACGTCGGAGACGTACGTGCACTTAGGTGCTTTTGGAATGTGCGCACTGCGACTGTGTCGTGGTTAAGACAGCCCGATGCTACAACGAACGGTTTGCAGTTCGCCCTATTTTTTTAGGCTATGTACGTCGAATATCTTTGCGTTGTGGCGTACGTATCGTTGCAGTTCAAGTTGTTGACGTCATGGGCGAGAAATAGTTTCCTGGAAAGTCACGCGTAATGGATATTTCCTTGAACCGCCTGTTTTTTGGACTTTGTCCATCGTCTTTAGTGTGAATACAATGTATAAAAATGTATAAACCTAGCCTTACACTTTTAAATCGCTTCAAGAGTAGTCTTATATCCCGTTTCTCCTGTCGTACAGCATGTCCAATAGTCCTCAAAGGCACCTCGCCTCACGACATTCATCTCGCCTGTTTAACACGACGATTGTACAGATACCCAGTCAACGTACGCTTTGATCGGCAATGCTGCTGTCTCTTCTATATATTCTCCCCCGTTCGGTCGTGAATTTCATATTCTGGTGAATCAAACACAGATGATTTTGTATACCAGTAGACCCTGATTAAGCCGATCCCAGTGGCCGCGCGGTCTAAGGCGTGGGTCTGCGGCCGCTCACTTACTAGGATTGCGGGTTCGAATCCCGCCTAGGGCATGAATGTCTGTCTGTTGTGAGTGTTGTGTGTTGTCAGGTAGAGGTCTCTGCGACGGGCTGGTCCCTCGTCCAGAGGAGTCCTACCGAGTGTGGTGTGTCTAAACTGTGTGTGATCGTGAAGCGTCGAAAAATGAGGCGACCTAGGCCTCCAAGGGGCTGTCGAGCCATTGGGGGGAAATAAAGACCCTGATTAAACACGGCGCGTAGGTCTCAGCTGTGTAAATTTAGAGATGACTGCTTTACTATCAGATTATTTCTCTTCGAAACTTCCATATGGCTGTGTCAGACCGCACAATGCTAATTTTGCTTCCACGTTCTGCCTCTTTCTATTGTTTGTCAGTTCCACCCCTCACCCTCCTCCTCCCCGGGAGCGGTCTATTGCTGTCAGTCGATTTCTGGAACTCCGTTTGCTGCCAATAGGACTTCTGTCTTGTCCGCTGTAGTATGGCTAATGTGAAGCCTGCCTTTGCGAAATGTTTAGCGGGCTCGGGCCACGTGTGTTGTGGCATAAAACTCTTCCTGAATTTTCCTAACAGACCAAGTTATATGAAATACAGAATTTGAATTTTTGTATCCCTGGTCTTCGCTAGAGTCTGAGTACAAATAAAAAAAATAAATTTACATTTCAAATATTTCTCCTTTTTTTTTTCACTTTACCCTTTGCTTGCTAAAGTTACGTCACTGTCTTCTTCCTTCTTTTTTGCGCGTGGTGAAGGGCCCCGCAGCAGATGCTACGGACGCACCGCAGCCTTAAGGCTTCTTGTACAACCCCTGTGATGAAGATCAGCAGTTTTTTTTACCAAGTTTTACAATTAATGGAGCACCAGTGGAATGAAATCGACAGGGGAAAACCGACAACTCGGAGAAAACCTGTCCCAGTGCCACTTTGTCCACCACAAATCTCACATGGACTGACCCGGGATCGAACTCGGGGTCTTCTTCCTTACAGGACTTTCCCTGAGAGATGTCGACGTTTCATTCACACCTTCTGAAACGACTTCTGCACCACCCTAATTACTTACACCACTGCCAAATAGGCTCCTCTTCTTCAGACCCACAAAAGGAGTCCTGCGGATGCAGTTGACACTTCCTTTGTTCATATCCATAATGTTCTTCAGCATACGTCACGAATTTGAAAATAAGTGGCGTTAAGAAACAATTTTATTATCATACTATAATGCCTTTCGTTGCTGCGTTTTCTGCTTAGCATTCCTACAATTGTTCTTTTAGATTTCTCGTATTTTCCACTTCTCCAATCTCAGACATCTCACGAAAAATGTAATTATGCAGCCGATACTGCCAGCTGACGCTTATGGTCTGAGCCAATCAACTTGCACACTCGCAATGGGATAGCATAACTGTCTAATTCTATCCCCAAAGCAATAAAGATGTGGCATTATTTTTAAACCCGTGTCAATATGGAACAAATGTATCAGTTTGGTCGAGGGTTATGTCAGTTACATTTAACGTAGTAATGGATTGTCGTTTAGTTTCTATGACGAAGGAAATCTTACCTGTTGAACGTCGTCAGTGTTTGGTTCATTATGATCTTACCTGTTGAACGTCGTCAGTGTTTGGTTCATTATGATCTTACCTGTTGAACGTCGTCAGTGTTTGGTTCATTATGATCTTACCTGTTGAACGTCGTCAGTGTTTGGTTCATTTTGATCTTACCTGTTGAACGTCGTCAGTGTTTGGTTCATTATGATCTTACCTGTTGAACGTCGTCAGTGTTTGGTTCATTATGATCTTACCTGTTGAACGTCGTCAGTGTTTGGTTCATTATGATCTTACCTGTTGAACGTCGTCAGTGTTTGGTTCATTATGATCTTACCTGTTGAACGTAGTCAGTGTTTGGTTCATTATGATCTTACCTGTTGAACGTAGTCAGTGTTTGGTTCATTATGATCTTACCTGTTGAACGTCGTCAGTGTTTGGTTCATTATGATCTTACCTGTTGAACGTCGTCAGTGTTTGGTTCATTATGATCTTACCTGTTGAACGTCGTCAGTGTTTGGTTCATTATGATCTTACCTGTTGAACGTCGTCAGTGTTTGGTTCATTATGATCTTACCTGTTGAACGTCGTCATTGTTGGTTCATTATGATCTTACCTGTTGAACGTCGTCAGTGTTTGGTTCATTATGATCTTACCTGTTGAGCGTCGTCAGTGTTTGGTTCATTATGATCTTACCTGTTGAACGTCGTCAGTGTTTGGTTCATTATGATCTTACCTGTTGAACGTCGTCAGTGTTTGGTTCATTATGATCTTACCTGTTGAACGTCGTCAGTGTTTGGTTCATTATGATCTTACCTGTTGAACGTCGTCAGTGTTTGGTTCATTATGATCCTACCTGTTGAACGTCGTCAGTGTTTGGTTCATTATGATCTTACCTGTTGAACGTCGTCAGTGTTTGGTTCATTATGATCTTACCTGTTGAACGTCGTCAGTGTTTGGTTCATTATGATCTTACCTGTTGAACGTCGTCAGTGTTTGGTTCATTATGATCTTACCTGTTGAACGTCGTCAGTGTTTGGTTCATTATGATCTTACCTGTTGAACGTCGTCAGTGTTTGGTTCATTATGATCTTACCTGTTGAACGTCGTCAGTGTTGGTTCATTATGATCTTACCTGTTGAACGTCGTCAGTGTTTGGTTCATTATGATCTTACCTGTTGAACGTAGTCAGTGTTTGGTTCATTATGATCTTACCTGTTGAACGTCGTCAGTGTTTGGTTCATTATGATCTTACCTGTTGAACGTCGTCAGTGTTTGGTTCATTATGATCTTACCTGTTGAACGTCGTCAGTGTTGGTTCATTATGATCTTACCTGTTGAACGTCGTCAGTGTTTGGTTCATTATGATCTTACCTGTTGAACGTCGTCAGTGTTTGGTTCATTATGATCTTACCTGTTGAACGTCGTCAGTGTTTGGTTCATTATGATCTTACCTGTTGAACGTCGTCAGTGTTTGGTTTATTATGATCTTACCTGTTGAACGTCGTCAGTATTTGGTTCATTATGATCTTACCTGTTGAACGTCGTCAGTGTTTGGTTCATTATGATCTTAACCTGTTGAACGTCGTCAGTGTTTGGTTCATTATGATCTTACCTGTTTAACGTCGTCAGTGTTTGGTTCATTATGATCTTACCTGTTGAACGTCGTCAGTGTTTGGTTCATTATGATCTTACCTGTTGAACGTCGTCAGTGTTTGGTTCATTATGATCTTACCTGTTGAACGTCGTCAGTGTTTGGTTCATTATGATCTTACCTGTTGAACGTCGTCAGTGTTTGGTTCATTATGATCTTACCTGTTGAACGTCGTCAGTGTTTGGTTCATTATGATCTTACCTGTTGAACGTCGTCAGTGTTTGGTTCATTATGATCTTACCTGTTGAACGTCGTCAGTGTTTGCTTCATTACGATCTTCCTGAAGATGTGACTGCACAAATATGACAGCAATAAATATGGCTGACCAGTACTCCCGTTTGCGAGCGACTGTCCTTCCGTTATGCTACACCGCTCCCCGGTTATAAAGACGGTTTGCGCGGCACGGATCCGACCCGCGTTATAAGACAACCGCGCTATAACCGACCGCTACAATTATTCTCTAATTCAGTGATTCTCTAATGGTCTAAAACCTCTTCTAATTTTACACTATTGAGCACGATAAACGTAGCATTTGGTATTTTTGAACAATCAAAAGTAAACCGATGTAGTTTACCTTAAAACTATAAATTATTCCTTGATCAAGTGGCTGGATTAACGCTGTGGTATTTTTGGTAAACACAAAACCCTGATCTTTCCATCTGTTATTAATGTTTGCCATTGCCCATTAAACAAATTAACAGATACGTTCTCACACTACGATAAACTTACATTTTTCTCAGAATCTCATTCAAAGACACGGGGAAGAGCAAAGACCCGCGGTATATCCGAATACGCGGTATAAACGACGGCGTTACATCCGGTGAGCGGTGTACTTTTTCCCCACCAGCAACTGAGTTGCTAACAGCTGTACAGTGACAGCTAGTGTCAACAGGCCGTTAGAACCTTTCTTATTGATTGCAGTGATATTTAACGCGCAGTTCAAGGCCATACGTAAAGTAAACGTTACCACCAGTCATTGTTATCGCCGTCAGCTCAGTCGTTCGCCTCCACCAACTGCAACGTCATACAGTTACTAATGACAACCGTCAGAACTACCCCTCAACCCTCCTAGGCCTTGGACATCGTCAAAGTGTTTCATGTTTTCTGCACATCACGTCTTTCGATCAGAGAAGCTGAGTGCTAATGAGTAATGGTTGTGTTGTAATGAAGAGAAAAATAGCAGCAGTGTCTGCAAACTGTAATGTCATCAGTTTTAAATATTTTAAGGGGAAGACCGGTGAATTTTATTCATGAACACGATGACTCAGTGAGAGTGAATGTGTCGTCTAGAGTCTGAAAATGGGTTCAACAGAGAGCTCCCCGACAGATACTTCACCGGGACATACATTTTTTGGCAGAACGCACGCGTACCGTTGTATAAGAAATAAGGCCGCCGTGTTGACAAGATCGTCGTCTGCTCCAGCTGGCATAATTACATCACCGCAGTCACCACATTGTGATACAACAAGATCTCAGAATGTCATCATATCACCATTACAAGTACCAAACGACCAAACGGCCAAGGTGACTATGTTAGCCGATGGTTCGTTTGCCTTCTTCAGAGGGCACCAGAAATTGCAAACTGCCAAACAGGGACCAACTGCGCATCTGCCGTCCAATGAAGGTAGTGTACTGTCCTAATTTGTAAATTTGTTAGTTTATTGCGCGTGCGTTTAATCGCATTAATTAACAGAGATTAAACATTTAAAGACTGAGATTAACCTCACTTATGTTTAAGAATTCAGCTCGTACCGCGCAGTAAACACATTCCGTCTTGGCTATAAAAACCAGTCAGTTAATGTTGTACAGTGAAATAATCGCTGTTTGTTCTGAGATCCACACAAAACACATAAATACACTGTGTGGGCAGAACGTAGAATTTGTGAATGTTAAACCTCAATAAAGATCCAGTCCGTACTGCGCAGTAAACACACTGCGTCTCAGTTATACAAACCAGTCAGTTAATGCTGTACAGTGAAATAATCGCTGTTTGTTCTGAGATCCACACAAAACACATCAATACAGTCCGTACCGCGCAGTAAACGCACTCCGTCTCAGTTATACAAACCAGTCAGTTAATGCTGTACAGTGAAATAATCGTTGTTTGTTCTGAGATCCACACAAAACACATAAATACAGTCCGTACCGCGCAGTAAACACACTCCGTCTCAGTTATACAATCCAGTCAGTTAATGTTGTACAGTGAAATAATCGCTGTTTGTTCTGAGATCCACACAAAACACATAAATACAGTCCGTACCGCGCAGTAAACACACCGTCTCAGTTATACAAACCAGTCAGTTAATGTTGTACAGTGAAATAATCGCTGTTTGTTCTGAGATCCACACAAAACACATAAATACAGTCCGTACCGCGCAGTAAACACCGTCTCAGTTATACAAACCAGTCAGTTAATGTTGTACAGTGAAATAATCGCTGTTTGTTCTGAGATCCACACAAAACACATAAATACAGTCCGTACCGCGCAGTAAACACACTACGTCTCAGTTATACAAACCAGTCAGTTAATGCTGTACAGTGAAATAATCGCTGTTTGTTCTGAGATCCACACAAAACACATAAATACAGTCCGTACCGCGCAGTAAACACACTCCGTCTCAGTTATACAAACCAGTCAGTTAATGTTGTACAGTGAAATAATCGCTGTTTGTTCTGAGATCCACACAAAACACATAAATACAGTTCGTACCGCGCAGTAAACACACTACGTCTCAGTTATACAAACCAGTCAGTTAATGCTGTACAGTGAAATAATCGCTGTTTGTTCTGAGATCCACACAAAACACATAAATACAGTCCGTACCGCGCAGTAAACACACTCCGTCCTAGTTATACAAACTAGTCAGTTAATGTTGTACAGTGAAATAATCGCTGTTTGTTCTGAGATCCACACAAAACACATAAATACAGTCCGTACCGCGCAGTAAACACACTACGTCTCAGTTATACAAACCAGTCAGTTAATGCTGTACAGTGAAATAATCGCTGTTTGTTCTGAGATCCACACAAAACACATAAATACAGTCCGTACCGCGCAGTAAACACACTACGTCTCAGTTATACAAACCAGTCAGTTAATGTTGTACAGTGAAATAATCGCTGTTTGTTCTGAGATCCACACAAAACACATAAATACAGTCCGTACCGCGCAGTAAACACACTACGTCTCAGTTATACAAAGCAGTCAGTTAATGTTGTACAGTGAAATAATCGCTGTTTGTTCTGAGATCCACACAAAACACATAAATACAGTCCGTACCGCGCAGTAAACACACTACGTCTCAGTTATACAAACCAGTCAGTTAATGCTGTACAGTGAAATAATCGTTGTTTGTTCTGAGATCCACACAAAACACATAAATACAGTCCGTACCGCGCAGTAAACACACTACGTCTCAGTTATACAAACCAGTCAGTTAATGCTGTACAGTGAAATAATCGCTGTTTGTTCTGAGATCCACACAAAACACATAAATACAGTCCGTACCGCGCAGTAAACACACTCCGTCTCAGTTATACAAACCAGTCAGTTAATGTTGTACAGTGAAATAATCGCTGTTTGTTCTGAGATCCACACAAAACACATAAATACAGTTCGTACCGCGCAGTAAACACACTACGTCTCAGTTATACAAACCAGTCAGTTAATGCTGTACAGTGAAATAATCGCTGTTTGTTCTGAGATCCACACAAAACACATAAATACAGTCCGTACCGCGCAGTAAACACACTACGTCTCAGTTATACAAACCAGTCAGTTAATGCTGTACAGTGAAATAATCGCTGTTTGTTCTGAGATCCACACAAAACACATAAATACAGTCCGTACCGCGCAGTAAACACACTACGTCTCAGTTATACAAACCAGTCAGTTAATGTTGTACAGTGAAATAATCGCTGTTTGTTCTGAGATCCACACAAAACACATAAATACAGTCCGTACCGCGCAGTAAACGCACTACGTCTCAGTTATACAAACCAGTCAGTTAATGCTGTACAGTGAAATAATCGCTGTTTGTTCTGAGATCCACACAAAACACATAAATACAGTCCGTACCGCGCAGTAAACACACTACGTCTCAGTTATACAAAGCAGTCAGTTAATGTTGTACAGTGAAATAATCGCTGTTTGTTCTGAGATCCACACAAAACACATAAATACAGTCCGTACCGCGCAGTAAACACACTACGTCTCAGTTATACAAACCAGTCAGTTAATGCTGTACAGTGAAATAATCGCTGTTTGTTCTGAGATCCACACAAAACACATAAATACAGTCCGTACCGCGCAGTAAACACACTACGTCTCAGTTATACAAACCAGTCAGTTAATGCTGTACAGTGAAATAATCGCTGTTTGTTCTGAGATCCACACAAAACACATAAATACAGTCCGTACCGCGCAGTAAACACACTCCGTCTCAGTTATACAAACCAATCAGTTAATGCTGTACAGTGAAATAATCGCTGTTTGTTCTGAGATCCACACAAAACACATAAATACACTGTGTGGGCAGAACGTAGAATTTGTGAATGTTAAACATGGTCGTACTTATAGTAACCACTGGGCTTTAAAGGGCTAAATTCCTTACACAGTCTGGTAAATGACTGGTCATCGGGTGGGGAAAGTTATTTTTTCTTCCGTTCAGATCGGATATTGGGTCCATCCAAATTCATATCGAATGAACAGGCGTTATTTCCGTTTGCAAACAAATGACAGTGCCTGGATGTAGAGACGCCCGCCAAACATTCGTGGCGGAGAAGTTACCGAATACTCAAGGGCCGCGAAATATCTCGTCATATGGAATGGACAAAACTGGCGATGCCAACAGTAATGATTTTATCGAAAGTTTGAAGGTTGTTTTAGAAAGAGTGCCTAGTGATTACTATAACCGACCGTAATGAAGGAGAAGAAGGAAGGCTGCACTCTGTATGGGAGTACTGAGCACTTTTTGAGTTACTTATTTCTGTAATTTTCGCGACCGAAGGTAGTGATTGACTAGCTGATAGTTCTGGGTTGTGTTTGGGGGATTTTGGTTCAGTTTCAGCCTGGAGATCGGTAATCGTTGATGGTTTCACGGGGTCTTTCTCAGTCGTTGTAGGCGTAGCTGTTACGGGTAGTTTCTGAAATTACACGACAGTTGCTTCCACAGCCATTCGAATTTTCCCTTCGCATTCTTCCTACCATTTGACACGATATGCAGTCGAGAAAGCGCCTTCAGTGTTTCGTGTTTGCTACATGACAATGTCAGTATGTTTATGTCCGTGTCCGCCCATAGACTCGAACCCGCTCTCATAGTCTCAGAAGAGAAGATCGTGGATTTAGTTTTAAATCGTGATATTAACGGAGGCTGGAATATTACACATTTCATTTTGGGTAGCTGTATAAATCCTTCTAAGTCCCCGAAACGTTGTATATGTTTCTGTTATCTCCAGACATTCCACGTGCCCAACCCATCTCATCCTTGATTTCATCCCCCTAATACAGTATGGTAAGGATTATAAATCATGAAGCTCCTCAGTATGCAGTTTTTTCCAGTTTCCTGTTACGTCCTTCGTCTTAGCTACAGAATGTCTTCTTCAGCACTCTGTTCTCGAACACACTCAGCCTGTGTTCTTCCCCTAATAAAGTATTCCGAGCCTTGAATTACATGCCGCGAGGTATTATGAAGCACGTTTACTGTGCTGATTACCTAACGGTTTGGCTCAGTTGCAGGTAAAATCATCAGTTTGTATAAGTTATATAGCGGTGTTCGTGATAATCGACAAGAAGTGTGTGTGGTTCGTCAAGCGAATTTGACCACAGGCATACCTTTAAGGACTACGGCTAACGTGAATTATATTTAAATATTCAGTTCGTACCGCGCAGTAAACACACTCCGTCTCAGTTATACAAACCAGTCAGTTAATGTTGTACAGTGAAATAATCGCTGTTTGTTCTGAGATCCACACAAAACACATAAATACAGTCCGTACCGCGCAGTAAACACACTCCGTCTCAGTTATACAAACCAGTCACTTAATGCTGTACAGTGAAATAATCGCTGTTTGTTCTGAGATCCACACAAAACACATAAATACAGTCCGTACCGCGCAGTAAACACACTACGTCTCAGTTATACAAACCAGTCAGTTAATGCTGTACAGTGAAATAATCGCTGTTTGTTCTGAGATCCACACAAAACACATAAATACAGTCCGTACCGCGCAGTAAACACACTCCGTCTCAGTTATACAAACCAGTCAGTTAATGCTGTACAGTGAAATAATCGCTGTTTGTTCTGAGATCCACACAAAACACATAAATACAGTCCGTACCGCGCAGTAAACACACTCCGTCTCAGTTATACAAACCAGTCAGTTAATACTGTACAGTGAAATAATCGCTGTTTGTTCTGAGATCCACACAAAACACATAAATACAGTCCGTACCGCGCAGTAAACACACTCCGTCTCAGTTATACAAACCAGTCAGTTAATGTTGTACAGTGAAATAATCGCTGTTTGTTCTGAGATCCACACAAAACACATAAATACAGTCCGTACTGCGCAGTAAACACACTCCGTCTCAGTTATAGAAACCAGTCAGTTAATGTTGTACAGTGAAATAATCGCTGTTTGTTCTGAGATCCACACAAAACACATAAATACAGTCCGTACCGCGCAGTAAACACACTCCGTCTCAGTTATACAAACCAGTCAGTTAATGCTGTACAGTGAAATAATCGCTGTTTGTTCTGAGATCCACACGAAACACATAAATACACTGTGTGGGCAGAACGTAGAATTTGTGAATGTTAAACGTGGTGGTACATATAGTAACCACTGGGCTTTAAAGGGTTAGTTTCAGTCTACGTGATTTATTCATTTCACTCCAACACTTCGCCACATCCCACTGCGCTTCGCTGCGTGTGGTGATGTACCTCATGCCGTTATCGCCTGCGCTAAGCCCATTATCTCTTAGCTAATCATGTCACGCAGCAGTTCCGAAGTCGTCCACATCCGTACATATTGAGCCAGCCACCAGTATTTACTGAACCGTCTTGCCACGTCACAATGAGACATCTCGTGGCTACGATCGGACGCTCTTTGCGGTGCCCGAGATTGACAGTGTACGGCGTGGCGAGAGGACGATGGCGTGTCTTGGGTTGCCGAACGTTACGTGTAATCACTGCAGATGTTACGTATAATCACTGCAGATGTTACTATAATCACTGCAGATGTTACGTATGATCACTGCAGATGTTACGTATAATCACTGCAGATGTTACGTATGATCACTGCAGATGTTACGTATAATCACTGCATATGTTACGTATAATCACTGCAGATGTTACGTATGATCACTGCAGATGTTACGTATAATCACTGCAGATGTTACGTATAATATGTAGAGGTGTTACGCATAATTATTGGAGATTTACATACAATCACTGCAGACATTACGTATAATCACTGCAGATGTTACATAATAATCACGGCAGATGTTACATACAATCACTGCAGGCATTACGTATAATCACTGCAGATGTTACATACAATTACTGCAGACATTACGTATAGTCACTGCAGATCTTACATACAATCACTGCAGAAATTACGTATAATCACTGCAGATGTTACATAATAATCGCTGCAGATGTTATATACAATCACTGCAGACATTACGTATAGTCACTGCAGATGTTACATACAATCACTGCAGACATTACGTATAATCACTGCAGATGTTACATAATAATCGCTGCAGATGTTATATACAATCACTGCAGACATTACGTATAATCACTGCAGATGTTACACATAATCACTGCAGACATTACGTATAATCACTGCAGATGTTACATACAATCAGTTCAGACATTACGTATAATCACTGCAGATGTTACATACAATCACTGCAGACATTACGTATAATCACTGCAGATGTTACATACAGTCACTGCAGACATTACGTATAGTCACTGCAGATGTTACATACAATCACTGCAGACATTACTTATAATCACTGCAGATGTTACATAATAATCGCTGCAGATGTTATATACAATCACTGCAGACATTACGTATAATCACTGCAGATGTTACATACAATCACTGCAGACATTACGTATAATCACTGCAGATGTTACATACAATCACTGCAGACATTACGTATAATCACTGCAGATGTTACATACAATCACTGCAGACATTACGTATAATCACTGCAGATGTTACATACAATCACTGCAGACATTACGTATAATCACCGCAGTCGTAGGAATTGTGCTGGAAACTGTTAATTGTGCAGGCTATGAGGATTGCAGTCCTTGGGACGCATGACGTAGCATGACGTCACAGAAGACGCGAATTCTCAGCAGCACCGCTGTGAGAACCTCAGGTCTCGCAATTTTGTGTACAGTTTCTATTAACAGTTTCATTTATTTTCTCTCAGTATGTTTTAATTCTTTGTGTATTTAAGGAGGGTGTTAATATTTGTATTGTAGCAGTGTCAGTTCAGATTAAGATGTAAATTAAATTAAAATTGCCTGTCGTTTTATATGGGTGCGAAACTTGGTATGTCGCAATAATGGACGAACATAGGCTGAGGGTGTTCGAGAACAGGCTGCTGAAGGAGGTAATTCGGCCTGAGAGGGGGGGGAAGTAACAGGAACCTGGAGAAAACTGCGTAATGAGGATCTGTAATGATCTGTACTCATCACCAGATATCATTAGGGTGATCAAATCAAGAAGAATGAGATGGGCGGGGAATGTGGCACGTATAGGGCAGAGGAAAAATACATGCAGGGTTTGGTGGGGAAAACTGTAGGAGAGGGATCGCTTCGAAGTCCCAGGCGTCAGATTGGAGGATGATATTAAAATCGATATTAAATTAATGGGATGGATAAGCATTTATGTGATTCAGGATGAGGGCGAATTGCGGTGATGAACTTTTGGGTTTTTTAAAGCGCGAGGAATTTTGACTAGTCGAGGAAATATTCGCTTGTCAAGAAGTCTTGGCCCGTGGAGTTACTGATTAGACGCAGGGACAAGTTAAGTAATTATGTTACGTTAATTATCATTAAGTTTTAAAATAAAGTTGCTTTAATTTATGATGTCGGCGGTCAGTTGGTGTCGTGTGCTTAGTTGTTAGTCACATCACCTGCCTGCTTAGTCAGTGGCCGAACTGTGTATTGCGTATCACAGGCCGTAGTGCGGAGGACAAACCACATTTCACAAACGGAAATATACTTAGCATCAGACCGGTTGGATATTCTGAAGTCGGAAATATTCATTCAGGCACTGCGAATGAAGAAACGGGTAAGGAATGTTGTCCTGGCATGGAAATGGCCGTGTTGAATGTTGAGAGGTGGGGGGAACTATTTTGGTGTGAGGCGGAGTGATACCGTGCCAGTTCGAGCTAATGTTAGGAACAGAGGAGACTAAAATTTGTAGGCGAACGTCCGTGTTTCGCGGCTGACAATGTTCCGTTCGTCAGTCGTTCTGCGTCTGTCTAAACCAAGTACGTGTGTGTATCTGGCTTACTGCGCGAGAGATCGGTGCTTCAGGGTGGCCTGCATCGTGGAGGGTATGTCGAGGTTTGAGTTGATATTTGGGGTATGTCGAGGTTTGAGTTGATATTTGGGTATGTCGAGATTTGAGTTGATATTTGGGGTATGTCGAGATTTGAGTTGATATTTGGGGTATGTCGAGGTTTGAGTTGATATTTGGGGTATGTCGAGATTTGAGTTGATATTTGGGGTATGTCGAGATTTGAGTTGATATTTAGGGTATGTCGAGGTTTGAGTTGATATTTGGGGTATGTCGAGGTTTGAGTTGATATTTGGGGTATGTCGAGGTTTGAGTTGATATTTTGGGGTATGTCGAGGTTTGAGTTGATATTTAGGGTATGTCGAGGTTTGAGTTGATATTTAGGGTATGTCGAGGTTTGAGTTGATATTTAGGGTATGTCGAGGTTTGAGTTGATATTTGGGGTATGTCGAGGTTTGAGTTGATATTTGGGGTATGTCGAGGTTTGAGTTGATATTTTGGGTATGTCGAGGTTTGAGTTGATATTTAGGGTATGTCGAGGTTTGAGTTGATATTTAGGGTATGTCGAGGTTTGAGTTGATATTTGGGTATGTCGAGGTTTGAGTTGATATTTTGGGGTATGTCGAGGTTTGAGTTGATATTTAGGGTATGTCGAGGTTTGAGTTGATATTTAGGGTATGTCGAGGTTTGAGTTGATATTTGGGGTATGTCGAGGTTTGAGTTGATATTTAGGGTATGTCGAGGTTTGAGTTGATATTTAGGGTATGTCGAGGTTTGAGTTGATATTTAGGGTATGTCGAGGTTTGAGTTGATATTTAGGGTATGTCGAGGTTTGAGTTGATATTTAGGGTATGTCGAGGTTGAGTTGATATTTAGGTTATGTCGAGATTTGAGTTGATATTTAGGGTATGTCGAGGTTTGAGTTGATATTTAGGGTATGTCGAGATTTGAGTTGATATTTAGGGTATGTCGAGGTTTGAGTTGATATTTAGGGTATGTCGAGGTTTGAGTTGATATTTAGGGTATGTCGAGATTTGAGTTGATATTTAGGGTATGTCGAGATTTGAGTTGATATTTAGGGTATGTCGAGATTTGAGTTGATATTTAGGGTATGTCGAGATTTGAGTTGATATTTAGGGTATGTCGAGATTTGAGTTGATATTTAGGGTATGTCGAGATCTGAGTTGATATTTGGGTATGTCGAGATTTGAGTTGATATTTGGGGTATGTCGAGATTTGAGTTGATATTTAGGGTATGTCGAGGTTTGAGTTGATATTTAGGGTATGTCGAGGTTTGAGTTGATATTTAGGGTATGTCGAGGTTTGAGTTGATATTTGGGGTATGTCGAGATTTGAGTTGATATTTGGGGTATGTCGAGATTTGAGTTGATATTTAGGGTATGTCGAGGTTTGAGTTGATATTTAGGGTATGTCGAGATTTGAGTTGATATTTAGGGTATGTCGAGATTTGAGTTGATATTTAGGGTATGTCGAGATTTGAGTTGATATTTAGGGTATGTCGAGATTTGAGTTGATATTTAGGTTATGTCGAGATTTGAGTTGATATTTGGGGTATGTCGAGGTTTGAGTTGATATTTGGGGTATGTCGAGGTTTGAGTTGATATTTCGGGTATGTCGAGATTTGAGTTGATATTTAGGGTATGTCGAGATTTGAGTTGATATTTAGGGTATGTCGAGATTTGAGTTGATATTTAGGGTATGTCGAGATTTGAGTTGATATTTAGGGTATGTCGAGATTTGAGTTGATATTTAGGGTATGTCGAGATTTGAGTTGATATTTAGGGTATGTCGAGATTTGAGTTGATATTTAGGGTATGTCGAGATTTGAGTTGATATTTAGGGTATGTCGAGATTTGAGTTGATATATAGGGTATGTCGAGATTTGAGTTGATATTTAGGGTATGTCGAGATTTGAGTTGATATTTAGGTTATGTCGAGGTTTGAGTTGTATTTAGGGTATGTCGAGATTTGAATTGATATTTAGGGTATGTCGAGATTTGAATTGATATTTAGGGTATGTCGAGATTTGAGTTGATATTTAGGGTATGTCGAGATTTGAGTTGATATTTAGGGTATGTCGATATTTGAGTTGATATTTAGGGTATGTCGAGATTTGAGTTGATATTTGGGGTATGTCGAGATTTGAGTTGATATTTGGGGTATGTCGAGATTTGAGTTGATATTTATGGTATGTTGAGATTTGAGTTGATATTTAGGGTATGTCGAGATTTGAGTTGATATTTAGGGTATGTCGAGATTTGAGTTGATATTTAGGGTATGTCGAGATTTGAGTTGATATTTAGGTTATGTCGAGATTTGAGTTGATATTTAGGGTATGTCGAGATTTGAGTTGATATTTAGGGTATGTCGAGATTTGAGTTGATATTTAGGGTATGTCGAGATTTGAGTTGATATTTAGGTTATGTCGAGATTTGAGTTGATATGTAGGGTATGTCGAGATTTGAGTTGATATTTAGGTTATGTCGAGATTTGAGTTGATATTTAGGGTATGTCGAGATTTGAGTTGATATTTAGGTTATGTCGAGATTTGAGTTGATATTTAGGGTATGTCGAGGTTTGAGTTGATATTTAGGGTATGTCGAGGTTTGAGTTGATATTTAGGGTATGTCGAGATTTGAGTTGATATTTAGGTTATGTCGAGATTTGAGTTGATATTTAGGGTATGTCGAGATTTGAGTTGATATTTAGGGTATGTCGAGATTTGAGTTGATATTTAGGTTATGTCGAGATTTGAGTTGATATTTAGGGTATGTTGAGATTTGAGTTGATATTTAGGGTATGTTGAGATTTGAGTTGATATTTAGGGTATGTCGAGATTTGAGTTGATATTTAGGGTATGTCGAGATTTGAGTTGATATTTGGGGTATGTCGAGGTTTGAGTTGATATTTAGGTTATGTCGAGATTTGAGTTGATATTTAGGGTATGTCGAGATTTGAGTTGATATTTGGGGTATGTCGAGATTTGAGTTGATATTTAGGTTATGTCGAGATTTGAGTTGATATTTAGGGTATGTCGAGATTTGAGTTGATATTTGGGGTATGTCGAGATTTGAGTTGATATTTGGGGTATGTCGAGGTTTGAGTTGATATTTAGGGTATGTCGAGGTTTGAGTTGATATTTGCAGAGCAAAGTGCTGGGATATCGTCCATGTTGAAGCTGTCGGTGACAGTTGTTGAAAGTTACAGTTTAGGGCCTTGATGTGTCGTTTGGTTTATACAGGGTCCTTATTTTATCCGAAAGCTATCGTTTGTCACTTCCCGCGGCGAGTATGTGTGTGTGTGTGGTGTGCGCGCGCAGTCGGCTGAGTGACGTTAATACGATAAACGAGCCGACAGGAAGTGGAAACCGGTAGTTGTCAGATTAAATAATGATCCTGTACAATATTCCCAACATGGACATAAAATGTTGCATATTTTTATTAGTGAGACGACATAAACAATATTTTATATTGTTTATACCGTGCATTTTTATTTGATCACACATTTCTTAAACCAACAAAATGCACACTTCTTATTTATTATATAGTATAATTTATTTTTACAATAAAATCAGTCCGACATGTTTCGGTTCCCTATTATGGAACCATCATCAGGGACCCGTATCGTGAGTTACACAAAATCACAAAACAAGTGATGGTACATAATGAAAGTTCAAGATGTAAAATGTAGGTGTTCTCAGTTGTTATTTGTGGCTACACTGCGTATCAGAAGTTGTGTTTATCTATGGAAGGCTGAGATAATAATTGGATAATAATTACTAACATACATATGAATAACAAACATTAAAAAACAAATACAGTCGTTCAGAACATTACTTGAGCTTACGTTTAGAACGTAAGCACAATTAAAACATTCTTCAACAGTATGTAATGATTTAGAATGAAGAAAAGCACTTAAGGCTGTTCGAAACTGTCTGTTATTGTGGGCTAACTGTTATTGTGGGCTAACTGTTATTGTGGGCTAACTGTTATTGTGGGCTAAACTGTTATTGTGGGCTAACTGTTATTGTGGGCTAACTGTTATTGTGGGCTAACTGTTATTGTGGGCTAACTGTTATTGTGGGCTAACTGTTATTGTGGGCTAACTGTTATTGTGGGCTAACTGCTTTATACTTAGTGGCAAACTGTCTGTTATTGTGGGCTAACTGCTTTATACTTAGTGGCAATCTGTCTGTTATTGTGGGCTAACTGCTTTATACTTAGTGGCAAACTGTCTGTTATTGTGGGCTAACTGATTTATACTTAGTGGAAAACTGTCTGTTATTGTGGGCTAACTGCTTTATACTTAGTGGCAATCTTTCTGTTATTGTGGGCTAACTGCTTTATACTTAGTGGCAAACTGTCTGTTATTGTGGGCTAACTGTTATTGCGAGCTAACTGTTATTGTGGGCTAACTGTTATTGTGGGCTAACTGCTTTATACTTAGTGGCAAACTGTCTGTTATTGTGGGCTAACTGCTTTATACTTAGTGGCAATCTGTCTGTTATTGTGGGCTAACTGCTTTATACTTAGTGGCAAACTGTCTGTTATTGTGGGCTAACTGATTTATACTTAGTGGAAAACTGTCTGTTATTGTGGGCTAACTGCTTTATACTTAGTGGCAATCTTTCTGTTATTGTGGGCTAACTGCTTTATACTTAGTGGCAAACTGTCTGTTATTGTGGGCTAACTGTTATTGCGAGCTAACTGTTATTGTGGGCTAACTGCTTTATACTTAGTGGCAAACCATTACAAAGCTTGACACCAGAATAGTAGGGCCCTTTTTTTGATACAACGCCAAATTTTATTGAGGTTGAAATAAATCCTTGATGAAACACCGTCACTGTGTACTGACAGACGGTGTTACACCTTCCTTTATTTCATTACAGTGTTGTTTCTGGCATGTTTCGACCCGCACTTAGCTTTCATCAGGGAAATCATCCATATATAAAGTTGGGAATTGGTGCAGACTGTACATTTGTATCGTACATGCACTGAAAAAGTGTCCTTCCGTAAATTCTTATGGTTAAGAGTTACAGTTGGTTCAGTATATGGGAAGAAACGATGTTGGCATTGTGTTAGTGTCATGTAACACGTATGTGGGAAAGAGAAATGCATATAAAAATTTGGTCGTAGACCCTCAAGGAAGTGGCAGGATACTGTGACATTGTATGAGTCGTGTGTGTAGAAACTTTTTTTTTTAAGGGCCCCGCAGCACAAGCTACGGACGCACCGCAGCCTTGAGGCTTATTGTGCAACCTTGTGATGAAGATGATTAGTTTTTTGCTTGTAATGGAGCACCGGTGGAATGATATTGACAGGGTAAACCAGAAGTACTGGGAAAAAACCTGTTTCAGTGCCACTTTGTGTACCACAATAGAAAACATGTTAGAGATCTGTGTAATAGACGTAAAATATTTGAGCGAAGCAAACAAAATTAGATTCACCGAACAATTTGACAGCTTACTGATGCAAACAGGCGGTAAAAATGTTTTTGAAATTATTTATTATTATTATTTACGAAAGATTGTAATAATGTGTATATCACATGTGCATTTGTTTGGTCCTATAAATGACCAAGGCGGTACAAAATTTAACCGAAATCGTTTGGGTTATTTTGTTGATCAAACGTTGAGAAACGGTCACGGTCTCGCTTAAACATATTTTTTTTTCGCACTACTGGCAAAACGTTTGTAACGCCATGGCTCATCGGCGTGTTAATTCAATTACCGTCGTACAGATGGCACGCTGAATGTGTGAATCGCCAATGGCGTCTGTAAGAAACGTCTCGCATGCCTTGAGCTGCGCTTCGTAAATGCAGATAGACAGACAGACGGACACAACTGTGCTCTTGTCTTTCACAGTTACTGGATCTGCAAGTGTAGGCCATTATTATGGCATTTTAAACTGCATTAACCACTATTTAAATTCCCGTGGTTACTATATGTACCGCCTGGTTTAACATTCACAAATTCTGCGTTCTGCCCACACAGTGTATTTATGTGTTTTGTGTGGATCTCAGAACAAACAGCGATTATTTCACTGTACAGCATTAACTGACTGGTTTGTATAACTGAGACGGAGTGTGTTTACTGTGCGGTACGGACTGTATTTATGTGTTTTGTGTGGATCTCAGAACAAACAGCGATTATTTCACTGTACAGCATTAACTGACTGGTTTGTATAACTGAGACGGAGTGTGTTTACTGCGCGGTACGGACTGTATTTATGTGTTTTGTGTGGATCTCAGAACAAACAGCGATTATTTCACTGTACAACATTAACTGACTGGTTTGTATAACTGAGACGGAGTGTGTTTACTGTGCGGTACGGACTGTATTTATGTGTTTTGTGTGGATCTCAGAACAAACAGCGATTATTTCACTGTACAGCATTAACTGACTGGTTTGTATAACTGAGACGGAGTGTGTTTACTGCGCGGTACGGACTGTATTTATGTGTTTTGTGTGGATCTCAGAACAAACAGCGATTATTTCACTGTACAACATTAACTGACTGGTTTGTATAACTGAGACGGAGTGTGTTTACTGTGCGGTACGGACTGTATTTATGTGTTTTGTGTGGATCTCAGAACAAACAGCGATTATTTCACTGTACAACATTAACTGACTGGTTTGTATAACTGAGACGGAGTGTGTTTACTGTGCGGTACGGACTGTATTTATGTGTTTTGTGTGGATCTCAGAACAAACAGCGATTATTTCACTGTACAACATTAACTGACTGGTTTGTATAACTGAGACGGAGTGTGTTTACTGTGCGGTACGGACTGTATTTATGTGTTTTGTGTGGATCTCAGAACAAACAGCGATTATTTCACTGTACAACATTAACTGACTGGTTTGTATAACTGAGACGGAGTGTGTTTGCTGTGCGGTACGGACTGTATTTATGTGTTTTGTGTGGATCTCAGAACAAACAGCGATTATTTCACTGTACAACATTAACTGACTGGTTTGTATAACTGAGACGGAGTGTGTTTACTGTGCGGTACGGACTGTATTTATGTGTTTTGTGTGGATCTCAGAACAAACAGCGATTATTTCACTGTACAACATTAACTGACTGGTTTGTATAACTGAGACGGAGTGTGTTTACTGTGCGGTACGGACTGTATTTATGTGTTTTGTGTGGATCTCAGAACAAACAGCGATTATTTCACTGTACAACATTAACTGACTGGTTTGTATAACTGAGACGGAGTGTGTTTACTGTGCGGTACGGACTGTATTTATGTGTTTTGTGTGGATCTCAGAACAAACAGCGATTATTTCACTGTACAACATTAACTGACTGGTTTGTATAACTGAGACGGAGTGTGTTTACTGTGCGGTACGGACTGTATTTATGTGTTTTGTGTGGATCTCAGAACAAACAGCGATTATTTCACTGTACAGCATTAACTGACTGGTTTGTATAACTGAGACGGAGTGTGTTTACTGCGCGGTACGGACTGTATTTATGTGTTTTGTGTGGATCTCAGAACAAACGGCGATTATTTCACTGTACAGCATTAACTGACTGGTTTGTATAACTGAGACGGAGTGTGTTTACTGCGCGGTACGGACTGTATTTATGTGTTTTGTGTGGATCTCAGAACAAACAGCGATTATTTCACTGTACAACATTAACTGACTGGTTTGTATAACTGAGACGGAGTGTGTTTACTGCGCGGTACGGACTGGATCTTTAAACAAAATAGATTACGTTTCGTCCTTAAATGAGTTTTCTTTTTGTGTACTAACAAACATTTAGTCGAAATACAATTTGACGTAAGAGCGTAAATTCTGTTGGAGATTAGGCTAATAAATATTTAAAGTATATGACGCTTGTCACAGTAAATATTTAAACATGGACCAGAGCATGTCATTTGTAAACGGTGTGTATTTTTTACGGTTTTAGGTAGGCTGATGGATTGCTGTTAGAACCGAATGTTATCTTTGTAAAATCGCTGTAAGGCAGCTGGACGTCGTGTTCTCATCTCGGGATTTGTTTCTTGCAGTATATATGTGCTCATTTCGTAACTACGTGTGCCTCTGAAGTGAAACCAGGCTTGCTTCACATTACTGGGCGTCTTGCGTAAGGTGTATTGTGAAATAAGCTTACAGCGATAGCATCTTCGGCCCTAAATTTATGATTTTATCCAGCATTATGGCCAGTATGCCGAGTAAGTTTCATGTATATTACGTAAACTTTGTAAAGTATGGGTGTGACTGACAGAATATGACCGCGTGTGGTAATAGGTACGTTCATAGCTCTTGACATACCAAATATTTGTGGACAATAAGAATTAATATAAACGGACCAATAAGTGAACAAAACCAAGATACCAACACGCGTGATATCAGGCTTTCGCCGCTATTCAGATGGGATATGCATTCTTCTGTGATATTACGCAACGTTTGAGTACTGTACCGACGTTTCGGGACAACATATCGGTCCCATCTCCAAGGGTATTCCTGACCTTTGAAGATGAGACCGATAGGTTGTCCCGAAACGTCGGAATATAATTACCACTCTACGCTGCGTAATATCACAGAAGAGCGCATATCTAAAAATGCAAATAACTGAACCTTTGGATGGAGTCGTAACATCCCTGACATGGTCGGAATACGTACACACATACCGAAGTTTATCGTGGTCTTCCTCAGTCCCTAAGCTGAAGGCCCAGAGGGGGAGTAGAGGTATAGTTCTATTTTTTCTTTAACCTCGGTGCTAAATTGGGGTGGGTGGTCAACGCCACGCCCCGGCCGCTTTACCCCGGGAATGACCCGGTATCCATTGTTCAGGAGGCTGGGTGGACCCCAGGACCGTTCTGGACGTGTGCTGAAAATCTTGCCCCCTCCGGGATTCGATCCCCGGACCGTTCAGCCCGTAGCGAGTCGCTATACCGACTGAGCTATCGCGGCCCACGACGCAGTTGTAGTGCCGCGACATAGAACATGACCCGCCTCTTACAAATGCACTTTCGTTACCTGCATCCACTTAGCAGTTAAAACAGCTTCTAATGAGCCGTATTTGAATAAGTCTGTGAGCCTAGGGAAAGTCAGAGAGTAAGCTGCTTTGTTATGTTATGTGACGTCACTCGGGAGGTTAGTGCGGGCGTCTCACCGCGTAGGCTTGTGTTCAGCCGCAGGCCAGTGACTGTGGGATTTGTGGCGGACAGAGTTCCGCTGGGGCATTTTTTTTCTCCGAGTACTTCGTTTTTCCCTTGTCATTATCATTCCGCCAATATTCCATATTCATTCGTCTGTCACCGACGCTCTGCCATCTTAGCATTTGACAGCGTCGTAAATAAGACACATAAAAGAATATCTTACGCTGATGTGTGTGATTCATTCATTCTGTAGTCTGTCTTACGACAGGTCCGTAGCCTCTTCCAAAGCGAGTTCTCCACACAGTGCGATCTAGTGCTTCCTCTTTCAATTTACAGTATCTTCTCTTTTCCTTAAGGTCATCCAGTAACTGCTTACGCCTTCTTCCTCGTCTTCCCGTCATTTCTATCCTTCCTCTAACTTTCCTTCAATCACATGTTTCAGAAGGCAGTTTCTACGCAAGATGTGACCAATCCAGTTAGCCTTTCTTCTTTTTATTGTATGTACGATATTCCTCTCCTCCTTCACTCTATGTAATACTTCTTCATTTCTCACACGATCTGTCCAACTGATCTTCTCCATTCTTCTCCAACACCACATATCAAAACTTTCCAGATACTTCTGATCCACTTACCCAAGTGTCCACGTTTCAGCACCACACAAAGCTACGCTCCAAATGTAGCACTTTACTAGTTTCTTACTTAAATTAGAGTCAAGTCAGTCAATGTGTGATTATCGAATTTCAATTTAATACATCTCTCTCTCTCTCTCTCTCTCTCTCTCTCTCTCTGGGCTAAGACTGTGCACTATGTTACTACTTTTAAAACAAAAATTATCCGTGCGTTATTGCATAATCCTGTTTCGACCTACAAAACAGGAACTAAGCGTCTGTTTAGTCTGCAGAACGCCTATTCCGTTTAAATACATGTATTACTGCCCCTTCGTGGTCAGTGACCCCGCCACACACCGAAGTCGGAGAAGTTGCCGCTCTAGTAAGGCTTCGCAGTGTCTTTTTGACAGACT